>CM055116.1:147789849-150189849 GCA_029206835.1 Rana muscosa
TGTGGTCAAATATAAAAAAATTAGGTTGTGTCGAGTAATGCCAAACTTGTCAAGATTTAAAATTTCACATGCCTGTGAAATGGTGACAAACTACGACACAAAATCATCTGTAAGTGACACTACAGGTTCCGAGTTACACAGGTCTGGTGATGGAATTATTGCTCTCGCTGACGTTTGATCATGGGTATTTATAGAACAAACCTCAAAGGTTTAATGACCAATCAGAAATGATCTCATAGAGATCTACCCATACAATCAAACTTTAGGGCAACACCCAAAGATAGGAGACACCTGGGATATGGAGTTGAAACTATAATAATATGTACAAAGGTCCACCAAGCCAAAAAGGTTTATTGCATGAACCTAGTGTGTGTATATGTGTGTATATATATATATATATATATATATATATATATATATATATATATATATATATATATATATATATTTAATTAGGGCTTTTACTGATTACAATTTTCGTGTTAGATTAATTGCTAAAAAAAAATAAAAATTTTTTTTTAATAGATTCATCAACTAATTTCGATTAATTATAACGCACATACCGATCCAAATACTTTTAGCTTATCTCCTTGCAGGCTGATAAAAATGGTGCGAGTAATACCAAACGGTAGCAAAAGCAGTCATAAAAACATGTAGCTAAGTATGATACTGGTATAAAAATGTGTACAAAGATACCACTGCTGAATCCAGATGAGGAGGGGTTAACATCAGTCCGTTGGCATGTAGATGTCCCGTGAAGGGAACTATCACAACTCCCAGTGGATGGCTGTAGAATCCCAGGTTGATAGAGGGAAGTGATAGAGGGAAGTGTAACAGCCCTTGTGTGTGGCAGATGGTAAGGTCCCGCTGGCATGCAGATATGAAGGCACAGCAAAGGAGCCCTTCAGATGGACACGGCAAGCCTCGCTGGTGTCCGTGACGTCACCGGATCTCCGACAGAACTCCTTAAAGACCCAGAAGCCGGCGGAGAAGTGAGTACCGATCAAAAAAATGAATCGAGGAATTCATAGTTAATTTCCACAGCCTTAACATCTATCTATCTATCTTAAAAAAAAAAAAATGAAAGGAGCACTTTGAAAATACATCAGATCTCAACGGGGCAAAATCTCATACTGGATATCTATACTGATATGGACTGGGTAATGTGTTGGGAATGAAAGGATGGCACATCATTTGATGGAAATGAAAATTATCCACCTACAGAGGGCTGAATTCAAAGACACCCCGAAAATCAAAGTGAAAAAGTTATTGCAGCAAGCTAGTCCATTTTGCTGAAATTTCATTGCAACAACTCAAAATGGTCCTCAGTAGTTTGTATGGCCCCCAAGTGCTTGTATGCATGCCTGACAACATCAGGGCATGCTCCTAATGAGACGGATGGTGTCCTGGGGTATTTCCTCCCAGATCTGGTCCAGAGCATCACTGAGCTCCTGAACAGACTGAGGTGCAACCTGGCAGCACCGGATGGACCGTAACATAATGTCTCAGAGGTAGGGCTGGGAAAAAAATCGATTTTAATCTTGAATCGAGTTTTGAGCTCAAATCGATTCAGATTTGAAGAAAATCGATTTTTATTTTATTTTATTTATTTTTTCCTTCAAAGTTTCCGTAGCAGGACTGCACGGGGCGTATCTGGAGTGGCACTGGGCGGCGTTACCCCAATTACATCTATTCGCCGCAGCCGCCGTCTGCCTACCTGATCAGCGTGTCATGCAGACAGACGGCGGCCACTGCAGTGTTTAACCACTTCAATACAGGGCTTTTTGTACCTATTCAATACCGGGCCTATTTTGGCACTTCTCTCCTACATGTACAAATCATCATTCTTTTGCTAGAAAATTACTTAGAACCCCCAAACATTATATATGTTTTTAGCAGACACCCTAGGGAATAAAATGACGGTCATTGCAACATTTTTTCTTGCACAATATTTGCGCAATAATTTTTCAAACGCCTTTTTAAAAAAAAAAAAATGGTTTCATGAATTAAATAACAAAACAGTAAAGTTAGCCCAATTTTTTGGGAACATATGAAAGATAATGTTACGCCGAGTAAATAGATACCTAACATGTCACGCTTTAAAATTGCGCACACTCATGGAATGGCGCCAAACTTCGGTACTTAAAAATCTCCATAGGCGACGCTTTAATTTTTTTTACAGGTTACCAGGTTAGAATTAGAGGAGGTCTAGTGCTAGAATTGTTGCACGCGCTCTAACGCACGCGGCGATACCTCACATGCGTGGTTTGAACGGCGTTTACATATGTGGGCGACTTGCGTGTGCATTCGCTTCTGATCGCGAGCTACCGGGGACAGGGGCGTTTTAATTTTTTTATTATTTATTTATTTATTTTTTTTACAATGATTTTTTTTTTTTTTTTTTATCACTTTTATTCCTATTACAAGGAATGTAAACATCCCTTGTAATAGGAATGTGTGTGACAGGTTCTCTTTATTGAGAGATGCGGGGTCAATAAGACTCCACATCTCTCCTCCAGGCTGGAAAGCATGAGATCAGTGAATTTTTTTTCACTGATTTCATACTTACAGCCGCAATGGCGGCTTTGTTTACATTTGAGGACCCGGGCGTGACGTCATCACATCGCGCCCGGGCCTCCGACGATCATAGAGATGACTGGTGACCATCTGGTCACCAGTCATCTCTATGCTCATCACGTGACTCCATCAACGATGCCGGAAGATTCGCTCCGGGTCCCCGATCGCACGGGGGAGCCCGGAGAAGCACCGAATGGCGGCGGGAGGGGGGGGTGTCCCCTCCCACCGCCTATAAGAACGATCAAGCGGCGGAACCGCCGCTATGATCGTTCTTATGGTGCACAGAATCGCCGGCACTTTAAAAGGATATCTGAATGATGCCTCTAGCTGCAGGCATCATTCAGATATCCCCCTACAAAGCCGAGGACGTCATATGACGTCCACCCAGGATGGGAGATCCCATCTGTGGACGTCATTTGTCTATGGCTGGGTAGGGAAGTGGTTAAAAGCCGCGCCTCCCGAGTCCTCGTCGTCTGTGATAGGCAGAACACTCAATTTCACAGCAGGCAGTGTTCAGCCTATCACGGACATCCTCTCATCCTCGTCTGTGTTATGAGGATGACCATGATGGGCGGAACACTGAATGCTGGGAAATTGAGTGTTCCGCCTATCACAGACGAGGAGGAGGTGCGGCTTTTGAATACTGGAATGGCCACCGGTGTAGCAGTAAAATCTGTATACCATGAAAATCTGCATCAGGTACGGGCACAGTGAGACACGGGTACAGTGAGGCATGGACACAGTTCAATTCAACTAAGAGTAACCTCAAGATTTTTTGTTGTTTTATTAGCTAAATCCAAAAACAGTATTAATAATTTGGATGTTTAACAATCTTTGTTGCACACTGACTTTGCAGTTAAAGGGTTTGCCTTTGCAATTTTGTTTGATGCACTTTAATATAATAAAAAAAAATCGAATCGTAAATCAAGTTTTTTTTATAAAAAAATCGCAGATTTTTTTTGGGGGGAAAATCGCCCAGCCCTACTCGGAGGTCTTCTTTTGGATTTAGGTCAGGTGAGCGTGGGGGCCATTCAATGGTATCAATTTCTTCATCCTCCAGGAACTGGCTGCATGCTCTGGCCACATGAGGCCGGACATTGTCGTGCACCAGGAGGAATCCAGGACCCACTGCACCAGCGTAGGGTCTGACAATGGGTCCAATGATTTCATCCCGATACCTAATGGCAGTCAGGGTGCCATTGTGTAGCCTGTAGAGGTCTGTGCGTCCCTCCATGGATATGCCTCCCCAGACCATCACTGACCCACCACCAAACCGGTCATGCTGAACGATGTTACAGGCAGCATAAAGTTCTCAGCGGCTTCACCAGACCCTTTCATGTCTGTCACATATGCTCAGAGTGAACCTTCTCTTATCTGTGAATAGCATGGGGCACCAGTGCCGGACCTGCCAATTCTGGTGTTAAATGGAAAATGCCAATCGAGCTCCACAGTGTCCGGCAGTGAGCACATAGAGGACGTCGGGCCCTCAGTACACCCCCATGAAGTCTGTTTCTGATTGTTTGGTCAGAGACATTCACACCAGTGGCCTGCTGGAGGTCATTTTGTAGGGCTGTGGCAGTGCTCATCTTATTCCTCCTTGCACAAAGGAGCAGATACCGGTCCTGCTGATGGGTTAAGGACCTTCTACGGCTCTGTCCAGCTTTCCTAGAGTAACTGCCTGTCTCCTGGAATCTCCTCCATGCTCTTGAGACTGTGCTGGGAGACACGGCAAACCTTCTGGCAATGACACGTATTGATGTGCCATCCTGGAGGAGTTGGACTGCCTGTGCAACCTTTATAGGGTCAAAGTATCGCCTCGTGCTACCAGTAGTGACACTGACCCTAGCCAAATGCAAAACTAGTGAAAAACAGTCAGAAAAGATGAGTAGGGAAAAAAAAAATGTCTGACTCCTCCACCTGAAAAAACATTTCTGTTTTGGAGGTCGTCTCATTGTTGCTCATCTAGTGCACCTGTTGGCTGGGAGGCGCTCGTGCCACTGTACAGAGACAGATCGGAAGTGAGGTGTGCGGCGCTGTGAGTCACAGATATTGGTCTATCCTGGGCTACCATTACTGTTATTGGATTCCGAGATTCGGTTCAATCATCTGTCTTGAGTCACTGAAGAGTTCCATCTTGGTATTTCCAGCGGAGGATCCTACTTCAACAGGGACACACGTTAAAGGGTGGTCATCCCATATTCACCTTATCAAGATTGTTTGGATAACCTTAATTTATTCTTTCAACTATTTTCTCATCTTGGATTGTTTGATTCATCTATCAAAGTATCCACATTAGAGACTTTTGTACATTCACATATTATGTGTTGTATTTTGGACTGATATCATTTTCATTCATTCACTTGGGTGTTATGCATTTGTCAATTTTGGTAATAGCGCTACATTTTTTTTTTGTTATCTTGTTTTTACCTTTTTGTCTTATTGGGTTTGTAGCTGCTTACAGGGCAGCGCAAAACATTTTTGTATCAATTTCCATCTAGTGCACCTGTTGTTAATCAGTTTCAGCTGCTTTGCTGTTAATTGAAATGAACAACCCCTCTTTATACACCCCTCCCCCTCTGCTACTTAACTGACCAGATCAATATCCCAGGAGTTCTGATTCAAAAGTGTTCCCTTAATTTTTTTGAGCAGTCTATCTCTCTATCCTCCTCCCATGGTGTACATCCATAAATTTTAGGGTAAAAACAATAACTAATAATTAAATAATAATTTTCTTTGTTTACAAACGTTTTATTTGGAAGATTCAAATAGTTCCAAAACTGTGAGGATATTGTACAGTAGAAAATATAAAGCAATACTATATATACATACAATGGGTATAGAGTAGAGTTTCATAAGTGGTTGAGAGCAAAAAATATTATGACAATATAGGGATAGGGTACCTGGTGAGTGACACAAATCAGGGTAAGGGGTATCAATAGGATGTATAGGATTAGGAATGGGATCAACTCAAATAAAATGCTCCTGAGATTCGAAAAGTATATGGTTCAATCATCAGTCCAGTACATCCATTTTGAGTTAAAGGTGTGAATGCTGTCAGATAGGGTGTGATGGATTCTTTTGGATAACTTAAGATTTCTCATTCTGGCTAATACTGGATGATGACAAAGAAAAAAACTAAAGGTGAATAATAGGCAATGTGCGAGATCTGATATAAATACAAGATCACAATGTATCATAAAAGTAAATTTGTGGACAACATTCTCACACAAATCTTAGTGACCACATGCTTATGCACATAATCCTAAAATATATAAACCTAATTAGATTTGAAAATTATAATAAATTTATATTTGAATTAAAAATTATTATATAGAAATCCATTGTTCCCACGAGATCCATGCATACAGAGATGCAAACCTCATTAAATGATGTCTAATGCCCCATACACACGATCGTTTTTCATGACGTTAAAAATGCAATTTTTAAAAATGGGCATTAAAACCGATAGTGTGTATGCTCCAGAGCATTTTTAACGACGTGAAAAAACGGGCAATAAAAATTTCGAACATGCTCTATTTTTTTTCACGTCGTTTTTCATGTCGTTTTTTTTAACGTCGTGAAAAACGGTAGTGTGTATGCTTTTACGAGGAGGAAAAAAAAGCGCATGCTCAGAATCAAGTATGAGACGGGAGCGCTCGTTCTGGTAAAACTAGCGTTCGTAATGGAGATGGCACATTCGTCACACTGTAACGGACTGAAAAGCGCGAATCGTCGCTCAACAAACTTTACTAACGTGAAGGGTGGCGCCATTCGAACGGATCTTCCCCTTTTATAGTGCCGTCGTACGTGTTCTACGTCACTGCGCTTTGCTCGAGCGTTTTTTTTCATGATCGTGTGTACGCAAGACAGGGTGGAGAGGAAACAAGAAAAAAAAACGACGAGAAAAACGGTATTAAAAACGGACGTGTGTACGCGGCATAAATCTTATTAAAATAAGATTCACAAAAAATGTAATGTCCCGAAATTACAATAAACGAAAAGGGAAGGCAAAAAATCGACAAACAATGAGGAGCATTTAATTGTTGCAGGGAAAAAGTGCAACCATTAAATTCTCCTCCATTTTTTCTGTAAATTTTTGTCGCTGTACCTTTTTTTTTAATTTTTTTTTATTTTAAGCGTTTGAAAAATTGCTGCGCAAATACTGCTTGAAGTAAAAATTTGCAATGGCCACCATTTTATTCCCTAGGGACACTGCTAAAAAAAAAAAACATATATAATGTTTGGAGGTTCTGAGTAATTTGTTAGGAAAAAAGTATTCTTTTTTTTTTTTTTACATGTAGGAGAGAAGTGTCAGAATTCGCCCAGTGGGCAAATAGTTAAGCTGGCCAGCCAAACACTAGTAGAATTTGTTTCAAATTTTTCCCTTTTTTAGGCTCCATGCGCACTGGAGCTGATAAACTGCAGTTTATTGGAGTTTGGGCGTCGTTTTTTTTTTTTTTTTTTTTCAAGCCCATAAACTCCACTCTGTTAGCCTATGTGTCTACGCGCACATGGACGTTTTTCAGCTTTTATGAGCAGTGGAGTTTATGGGCTTTTTTCTGAACACCTGAAAATCGCGTTCAAAGTGCCGTTTTTTTACCAAAAAAAAAAAAAAAAAAATGCTCAACGTGGCTTGTAAAGCGCTTTTTAGCATTTTTGATCCATTGAGGAAAAAAAAAACACTGAAAAACGCTATTGCAAAAACGTTGAAAGACTCCCTGCAAAGCTATTGGTGTTTTATAACATGATTTTAGCGTCCAGTGTGCATGGAGCCTAAAAAGAAGTTTGGAAATGCAAAAAAACAAACATACAGTATCTCACAAACGTGAGTAGACCTCTCTCACATTTTCGTAAATATTTTATTGCCGGTATATCTTTTTTATGTGACAACACTGAAGAAATTGCACTTTTCTACAATGTAAAGTAGTGAGTGTACAGCTTGTATAACAGTGTAAATTTGCTGTCCTCTCAAAATAACTCAACACACAGACATTAATGTTAAACCGCTGGCAACTGGCCATTTTCCCTCCCCGGTGTCATGTAATTTGTTAGTGTTACAAGGTTTCAGGTGTGAATGGGGAGCAGTGTTAAATTTGGTGTTATCGCTCTCACTCTCTCATACTGATCACTGGAAGTTCAACATGGCACCTCATGGCAAAGAACTCTCTGAGGATCTGAAAAAAAAGAATTGTTACTCTACATAAAGATGGCCTAGGCTTTAAAAAGACTGCCAAGACTCTGAAACTGAGCTGCAGCACGGTGGCCAAGACCATACAGTGGTTTAACAGGACAGGTTCCACTCAGAATAGGCCTCGCCATGGTCGACCAAAGAAGTTGAGTGCACATGCTCAGCATCATATCCAGAGGTTGTCTTTGCGAAATATATTTGAGTGCTGCCAGCATTACTGCAGAGGTTGAAGGGTCAGCCTGTCAGTGCTCAGACCTTACGCTGCATCAAATTGGTCTGCATGGCTGTCGTCCCAGAAGGAAGCCTCTTCTAAAGATGATGCACAAGAAACCCCACAAACAGTTTGCTGAAGACAAGCAGACTAAGGACATGGATTACTGGAACCATGTCCTATGGTCTGAGGCTAAAGCCTCATACACACGATCGGACTTCCATCTGACTTTTCCGTGGATTTTGGTCTGAATAGGCGTTGGCCTTGAACTTGTTCTGCATACACACGGCAGAACATTTTCAGCCAACCTTCAACAAATCACGTGGTTTTTCAGCTCTTTACCACCACCCTTTGGGAAACTTCTGCTATTGTTGGCTGATCTTTACCATTGGTTCTGAGAATGCGTGTTTGTACTTTGGACTTTAGTCCGATGGACTTGTGTGCACACGATTGGATTATCCTCCATTGGACATTTGTTGCCGGAAAGTTTCGAGCATTCACAGCGAACATTTGTCTGATGAAAAAGCAAAAACAATTGTCCGATGGCGCATACACACGGTCGGATTGTCCAATTAAACACGTCCGTCGGACCGTTGTCAAAAAGTCAGATCATGTGTATGGGCCTTTTAGATAGACTTATTTGGTTCCCATGGTGTCAAGCATGTGTGACGGCAACCAGGTGAGGAGTACAAAGAAAAGTGTGTCTTGCCTACAGTCAAGCATGGTGGTGGGAGTGTCATGGTCTGGAGCTGCATGAGTGCCGCTGGCACTGGGAGCTACAGTTCATTGAGGGAACCATGAATGCCAGCATGTACTGTGACATACTGAAGCAGGGCATGATCCCCTCCCTTCAGAGACTGGGCTGCAGGGCAATATTCCATCATGATACTGACCCCAAACACACCTCCAAGATGACCACTGCCTTGCTAAAGAGGCTGAGGGTAAAGGTGATGGACTGGCCAAGCATGTCTCCAGACCTAAACCCTATTGAGCATCTGTGGGGCATCCTCAAATTGAAGGTGGAGGAGCGCAAGGTCTCTTACATCCACCAGCTCCATGATGTTGTCATGGAGGAGTGGAAGAGGACTCTAGTGGCAACCTGTGAAGCTCTGGTGAACTCCATGCCCAAGAGGGTTAAGGCAGTGCTGTAAAATAATGGTGGCCACACAAAATATTGACACATTGGGCCCAATTTGGACATTTTCACTTAGGGGTGTACTCACTGTGGTTGCCAGTGGTTTAGACATTAAAGGATCACTAAAGAAATAAAATAAAAAAATAACAAACATGTTATACTTACCTCCGCTGTGCAGCTCGCTTTGCACAGAGTGGCCCCGATCCACATCTTCTGGGGTCCCTCGGCGGCTGTCTCGGCTCCTCACCGCAATCTCTCACCACCTATATGCAAGCTTGCATGGTGGTGAGTGATTGCGGGCGCGCTCCAGTGATATAGGGAGCGGCAAAAGCCACTGGCAGTATCACTCGGCCCCGGCGCGGCGCGTCATTGGATGTGATTGACAGCAGCGCGAGTCAATGGCTGCGCTGCTTTCAATCCATCCACTGTAACCAATCAACAGCCAGGCTGAGCGGCGAAGAGAATGTCGGGGGCGAGCGCGGGACTTTCGAGGGGTCAGGTAAGCTAAACGGGGTGCCAGGGGCAGCCGGTATTGTCGGATGTTTTTTCCCCTTCCTCAATGCATAGAATGCATTAAGGTGAAAAAACTTTTTGAACTTTACAACCCCCTTTAATGGCTGTGTTGAGTTATTTTGAGTGGACAGCAAGTTTACACTGTTATACAAGCTGTGCACTCACTACATTACATTGTAGCAAAGTGTCATTTCTTCAGTGTTGTCACATGAAAAGTATAATAAAATATTTTCAAAAAATGTGAGGGGGTGTACTCACTTTTGTGAGATACTGTACATACTCACCTAGGTGGATGCAGCATCGATCCACTTCTAAGACCGATAACTGAGCGATCAAAAACTGCTGCTTGCTCAGTTCTGGGTCTTCTGTGAGCAGAGAGTCAGTCCAGGCTTCTGCGTGGATCCGGACTGTAAAGTCTGGATCTTTCCTGAGCCTGGACCGGTTGAGTGACGTCAGCTGACAGCGGACTACAGCCTGAAAACGGGTCACAGGCCTGCAGAACAAAGGAGTAGGAGTAAAAACGTGTTGGCCCTACTTCTCCTTTTTAAGAATTTTTGTTAAATGTTGATTTGACACCCACTAAGGATTAGAAAAATCTAAGTGTAGTGATGAGAAAATTTTAAGGAGCACAATGGAAATATTTTCTAAAATCAGTGTGTATGTGGTTTTCATTTGGGAAAGTCTATTTGTTCCAAAGTCAGATGTTAAAAACAAACAACATTTGTAAGTGCTTTCAAACAACACTCATCAGGTCATCGAATGTTCTGAGAAAATACACACCACATGGCAGTGTATAGGCCTGAAAATTGGCCTTGAGCCTAGGTTTACACTAGATGCAGTGCAAATTTGCTGCGGATTCGGCACTGCATCTAAATCGCAGTCCATCCATGCAAACCGATTTGCGGAGTGTATGATAAGTTAACGACAACGCAGCACAATCTGGTGCGGACAAAAAGTATCCTGCACCAGTTTCTGAATGCGGTTTGAGCCACATGTGCTGCGATTCCATGCAATGTCTGCACCGGAGCAGTGTTAACCCAGGCTCAGGCCCCACTCATACCTGAGTGTTTTGTAGCTCAAAGCTCACAAACGCTCAGCACCCAGACTCCCATGTGCTTCAATGGTGGCTGCTCACATTACAGTTAGTCAGTTTCAAGGGCAAGATAAAGTGCATATAAAGCTTGCACACTGCATTTCTGTCAAACTAGACATACTCCTAATATAAGCCAATGTTAAAATATCTTTGCGTTATGCACAGAATTTACAATACATAAATTAGAGCAGAATAGGTTAAAAAAAAGAGCACTGGAGCTGCTAATGTATGAGGAGGATTTTGGTTTTGTGGGAGTTTCAGAAACTTGGTTTGACAGCTCACACGATTTGGCTCTGAGCCATTCGGGGGTATTCCCTATATCGTAGAGATAGGGAAGGGTATTCCTGTATATCAAGAATGATGTGCAAGTGAACGTAAGGGATGACATCATGAATTGAGCTAGGGAAGAGGTGGAATTCTTATGGGTGGAGCTCCAAAGGTAGGAAAATAATGGGAACGTAATAGTGGGTGTATGCTACAGGCCCCCTAACCTGAGGGAGGAGGGGAAGGTGGACCTCCTATCTCAGCTTGGAATGGCAGTAAGGATTGGAAATGTCATTTTATAAAGGGGAATTTTATTATCCAGATATAGACTGGGCAGAAGGAACCGCTCATTCGTCTAAGCCCAGGTTCACACTGGGCTGCGGGAATGAAGCTGTGCGAGTTCAGCTGAACTCGCACGATTTCACTCCCGCTTGTCAGTTCCGATTTCGGATGCGATTTCAGAGACATCTGTACAGGTTTCTGCACAGATGTCAATGTAAATCGCGGCCTGAAATCGCAAAACGTAGTACAGTGACAGGTCACCTGTGGCCAGATGACAGATGCACACTGTTGGGGGTCAGGAGTGCACCACAAGGTAGTGAACCCTATGGCTGACTGCTGCGGATGGGATACTGGGTGGTTGTGGAAAGCTGCACCAGTGGAGCACAACAGGGATCCACGGGAAGCTAGAGCCAAGATTCCCCAGGGCGCGGAGTCTAAGACCCAGAAGATTTTCACCAGAGCCTCTAGTGGTGAGGATGTTACGCTGCAGCTGGGTCCAGGTCACGGCCCCTAGAGTCCCCTAGCTCCCCTAGCTCACGCTCTGTAGGGTAAGGAGGCTAGAGGGGAAGCAGCAGCAAAGGATACAAGAATAGTGAGGGGAAAGGCCAAGGTCAGGGCAAAAAGCAGACAAGGATAAACGAAGGACAAGCCGAAGGTCAAGGTCACAAGCAGACAGGGATAGTCGGGTACAAGCCAATATCGAAACAGAGACAGACGTAGCACACGGCAGGCAGGAACCCAAACACACAATGCTTAAACAAACACGTTGATCAGCAAGGCAGACTTGCAGTGCACAGGTTAATATAGAGTTCTGTGATAGGGCCTGGGGTGGAGCCAGACTGGAAGGAGAGATTATAAAAGCAGCCAGGTGAGGAGAGTCTGGCCTCTAAGGTGAACACATGAGGAGGAAGGTAAGCTGACAGACAAACTTTACTGCCTATCCATGACATACAGAAACTACTTTCTTAAATCTGTGCAGCGTCGCACAGCTTAGGACGATGTCATTGCCGGCAAATGCCGCCGATTTTGACATGCGATTTGACATGTCAAAACGCACAAGTGTGAACCAGGGCAAAGGCTTGCCATTTCCTAAATGTCTTGCAGGATAATTTCATGGGTCAGTTGGTGAATGCACCAACAAGAGAACGCGTTACTAGACCTACTGATTTACTAACAATACAGACCTGATTGCGGATGTGGAAATACGGGGCAACTTGGGAAACGGCGACCACTGGTCAATTAGATTCAGTATAAATCACAGAAAAAATTAACCACAAGGGTAATACAAGGACACTGAATTTCGAAACCGAAAAGAAGTTTAAAAGAGCTAAAATAACTTTTGGGTGGCTAAACTATCCAAAAATGCATAGAAAGGCAAAAGAAAAGGCCTTTAAAAAAAAATACAAGACCACTGTCGGCATTCCAACAATACAAAAAATGCAAAAAGAAGTGTAAGAGGGCAATCAGGGCAGCTTAAATAGACCACGAAAGGCACATAGCCCAGAAGAGTAAAAACCAAAACATTTTTTAAATGTATGAACAATAAGAAAGTAAGGCCAGAACATATTGGTCCCATGAAGGATGATGAAGGGAATTTGGTTACAAAAGACAAAGTGAAGGCAAGTTTTAAATGCATTCTTCTCCTCAGTTTTCACAAAGGAGAAGGGGGGATATAGTAACCAAGACTGTAATGTTAACATGTCACAGAATGTACCCTCATGGCTAACAGAAGACAGTATCAGAAATGAACTTGAAAAACTTAACATAAATAAGTCACCTGGACCAGATGGCTTACACCCGAGGGTACTTAAGGAGCTCAGTCAGGTGATAGCCAGACCGTTGTTCCTAATTTTTATGGACAGTTTACTGACTGGGATGGTACCAGCTGATTTGGAGAAAAGCCATTGTGGTACTAATATTTAAAAAAGGGTCGAGCTATATCCCTGGGAACTACAGGGTGTCCCCGGGTTACGAACAAGATGGGGACTGTAGGTTTGTTCTTAAGTCGAATTTGTTTGTAAGTCTGGTCAGTACCTTTTTTTTTTTTTTTTTTTTTTTAAGTGCTCCACATAGGCAGATGACATGAGCTCATGCTGGGACACAGGGATAGAATGTGTACTGTACATTCTATCCCTGTGTTCCAGCATGAGCTCATATCTGCCTGTGTGGAGCTATCATTCAATCGTGTGTGGTACAAGTACAGGGCATATACTGTAGTAGTAGGCACAGAACAGTACAGTATGTAATCTCACCAGCTTTCAGGGCGCTTCTGATGCTGTCCTGTACTGTATGTGGGGCGTGGAGAACATCTGCAGTCCGGTGAGGGTGGCTGGCTGGGAGTACCAGGCAGGGAAGGCCCAGAGCGCTGCAAGACAGGCAGAAGGATGTAAAGATGCTGGGCTCCAGGACACCTCAACCAGCCCACACAGGCAGTCTCCGCTGGGCAGCTCACCAGATCACAGCAGGGAGATGGATGGCTGGTGAGGCAGGTGAAAGCAGCAGTGTCCGCACATCCGAGTCCAGGCCGGCCGCGGGGCACCTCCGTGGGGCAGCAGCGCAGGAAAGACCGGGGATCTGCAGGCTTCACTAGGCCGGACCAGCCCGCGGCCGCAATACAAGCACAGGACACAGCAGGGTATGGAGAGGAACAGGTAGGCATGTAATTAGGTTGTTTTTAACCACTTGACGACCGCTCACTGTATATATACATTGGCAGAATGGCACCGACAGGCACAATCACGTAGAGCATACGTGATTGCCTTTGTATAGTTGGGGGGTCCAATCGGACCCCCCTCCTATACAGTGAGCGGTAGCTAAGTGTCCGGGAGCGTTCCGGGATGAGGGGGCAGCCATTTGTTTCCGGCCACCCCCTCGCGATCACTCCCGGCGAATAGAAATGCCCCCTCTGTCTGTGTCAGGCAGAGGAAGCAGGAGGAAGTGATGTCATCTCTGGTGCGGCGCTCACATATACCGAGCGCCGTACAAGAGAAGACATCAGGTCAGTGCACACAACACTACACTGACACCAGGACACATGGGGACATAAATCGCCCCCCCAGATCACCCCCCAGTCACAGTGTCACTGATTGCAGTGACCATTTATTTACTGATCACTGCAATCAGTGACATTTGTGACTGTAAAAGTGTCAGTACATTCAGTTTTAGGTCCAGTGCAGCCCCCTAACCCCCCCTAATAAAGGTTTAACCCCCTGATCACCCCCCAGATAACCCTTTCACCCCCTATCACCACTGTCGCTAAGCGATCATTTTTTTGATCGCTGTCTTAGCGTCAGTGATGCCGATCGGCAGCCAGTAATTTTTTTTTAGGTTTGCCGCATGTTTTTATAGCGTCAGGTACCCCAATATATTATCTAATAAAGGTTTAACCCCCTTGATCGCCCCCCAGGTAACCCTTTCACCCCCTATCACCACTGTCGCTAAGCGATTGTTTTTCTAAACGCTGTCTTAGTGTCGGTGATGCAGATCGGTAGCCAGTAATTTATTTTAGGTTCGCCGCAGGTTTTTATAGCGTCAGGTACCCCCATATATTATCTAATAAAGGTTTTAACCCCCTGATTGCCCCTAGATCACCATATAAGTGTTACGGGTGACGCTGGTTAGTTAGTTTGCTTTTTATAGTGTCAGGGCACCCGCCGTATATAACCCAATAAAGGTTTAACCCCCTGATCGCCCGGCGGGTGATATCAATTAGGTTTTAGCATCAGAGAGGGTCTGCGTCACACCCCAGGCAGCGCCAGGTTAGTGCCAGTAACGCTAACACCCACGCGTGAAGTATACACCCCCCTTAGTGGTATAGTATCTGAACAGATCAATATCTGATCAGATCTATACTAGCGTCCCCAGCAGTTTAGGGTTCCCAAAAACGCAGTGTTAGCAGGATCAGCCCAGATACCTGCTGGCACCTGCGTTTTGCCCCCTCCTTCCAGCCCAGGCCACCCAAGTGCAGTATCGATCGATCACTGTCACAAAACAAAAACACACATAACTGCAGCGTTCGCAGAGACAGGCCTGATCCCTGCGACTCCAGTGCTGTAGGAGGTGATTTCACCACCACAGTTAAATAAAAAAAAAGCAAATATGCCGAAGCATTGGGGCAGCAGGAGCGGAGGAGTGATTTTGCTCCTAATGCCGCGTACATACGGTCGAAATTCCGACGGAGGCTTGCCCGTGGAAAAGTCCGACCATGTGTGTGCGGCATAACTTTTTTGCGGGAGGATGCCCCCATGCTTCGGCATATATAAATGGTGCGTGTATGCCCATCATTGGAAGTGGGTGGATGAAGGGCGGTATTCTAATGGTGGGCATACCCACCGATCAATCTCTTTTTTTCGTTCAGCCAACTGGCTGCATGAAAAAAAAAGATTACAATACATGTCCAACAAGGACCAGCAACGTACTGGTATGTTGCTGGACTTTGAATGTTTATACCAGAATGATGCCTGCGGGTTTAGGTATCATCTTGGTATCATTCTTTTCAGCCTGCGGCCGGCTTTCATGTAAAAGCAATCCTAGCAGCTAATTAGCCTCTGGACTGCTTTTACAAGCAGTGGGAGGGAATGCCCCTCCCCCGATATAAAAAGCGCCATTGGGAAAGCATTTTATCACACCGATCTTGGTGTGGTCAGATGCTTTGAGGGCAGAGGAAAAATCTAGGGTCTAGAAGACCCCAGTTTTTTCAAAAAAAAGTACCTGTCACTACCTATTGCTATCATAGGGGATATTTACATTCCCTGAGATAACAATAAAAATGATTAAAAAAAATAATACTTGGAAGGAACAATTTAAAAATAAAATAAAAAAGCAAAACTAATAATAATAAAAAAAAAGCACCCCTGTCCTGCCCTGCTCTTGCCCAATGGCGAACGCAAGCGTCGGTCTGGCGTCATATGTAAACAGCAATTGCACCATGCATGTGAGGTATCACCGCAAAGGTCAGATCGAGTATAGTCATTTTAGCAGTAGACCTCCTCTGTAAATCTACTGGGGTAACCTGTAAAGGCTTTTAAAGGCTTTTAAAAATGTATGTAGTTTGTCGCCAATGCGCGTTTGTGCGAAATTTTAAAGCATGTCATGTTTGGTATCTATGTACTCGGCCTAAGATCATCTTTTTTATTTCATCAAACATTTGGGCAATATAGTGTGTTTTAGTGCATTAAAATTAAAAAAAGTGTATTTTTTAACCCAAAAAATGCGTTTGAAAAATCGCTGCGCAAATACTGTGTAGAAAAAAAAATGCAACACCCACCATTTTAATCTGTAGGGCCTTTGCTTTAAAAATATATATAATGTTTGGGGGTTCAACATAATTTTCTTGCAAAAAAAAAAAATGTTTTCATGTAAACAAAGTGTCAAAAAGGGCTTTGTCTTCAAGTGGTTAGAGTGGATGTAAGCTTCCTAATGTTGTGTATAAAATGCCAGAACAGTTCAAAACCCCCCCAAATGACCCCATTTTGGAAAGTAGACACCCCAAGCTATATACTGAGAGGCATGTCGAGTCCATGGAATATTTTATATGTTGACACAAGTTGCGGAAAAACGACAATTTGTTTTTGTTTTTTGTTTTTTTGCACAAAGTTGTCACTAAATGATATATTGCTCAAACATGCCATGGGCATATGTGGAATTACACCCCAAAATACATTCTGTTGCTTCTCCTGAGTACGGGGATACCACATGTGTGAGACTTTTTGGGAGCCTAGCCGCGTACGGGACCCCAAAAACCAAGCACCGCCTTCAGGCTTTCTAAGGGTGTAAATTTTTGATTTCACTTCTCACTGCCTATCACAGTTTCGGAGGCCATGGAATGCCCAGATAGCACAAAACCCCCCCAAATGACCCCATTTTGGAAAGTAGACACCCCAAGCTATTTGCTGAGAGGTATTGTGAGTATTTTTGCAGATCTCGCTTTTTGTCACAAAGTTTTGAAAATTGAAAAAAATATATATATATATAATATTTTTTTTAGCTTGGGGTGTCTATATTCCAAAATGGGGTCATTTGGGGGGGGGGGTTTCTGCTATTTTGGCATTTTATGGCCTTCAAAACTGTGATAGGTAGTGAGGAGTGAAATCAAAAATTTGCGCCCTTAGAAACCCTGAAGGCGGTGCTTGGTTTCCGGGGGCCCGTACGCGGCTGGGCTCCCAAAACGTCCCACACATATGGTATCCCCGTACTCAGGAGAAGCAGCAAAATGTATTTTGGGGTGCAATTCCACATATAACCATGGCATGTGTGAGCAATATATCATTTAGTGACAACTTTTTGTAATTTTTTTTTTTTTTTTTTTTTTTTGTCATTATTCAATCACTTAAGACAAAAAAAATAAAAATTCAATGGGCTCAACATGCCTCTCAGCAATTTCCTTGGGGTATAAAAAAAAGAGGAAAATCCGAATTGCCCTGCCCAACTCCTCTAATCTCAGCGCTAAGGAGCAATATAAGCTCTACACCAGTCAAATGGATCCAGGTATATGGTGAAAAATAATTAATAAATGAATAGGTGGACAAAAGATGTCCGTCAGCAGCCACTTAAAACAATAAAAATATTAAACAAAAATGATGTATCAAAAAACTGTATAGCAAGCAACAGTAAAAATTGCATCAAAGTAGCGCTAAAATCAGTTAATAAAAACCGACTTGTGAATATATATATATGAAAATACATAGATAGGGAGAGCTTGATTGAAGCAAAAGGACACAATGACTAAGCATGAAAGGTCCGTAAAGTCTGAGAGTCTATGGGAAGTGGGAGAAATAAATCAAAATCACTTTTCACGCGATGGGTGACCTCTCTCCAAAGATAACTTCACAGATATATTCCACACACCCCTTAGGGGTTTAAACTCACCACAATGATGAAAATATTATGCCTGAACGATATCCAAAGCGGACTGCTCAGTCGGTGTGTCTCAGCAAACTTCCGTCATCCAGGAACATAGGAAGACAAAGGCTCCACATAGTGTAATCCTGTTTCAAATGTATTTATTAAAACAACATAAAAATTCCATCAAACCAGATGCTACAAAAGTTCCCACTCGAGAAAATCTGGCTCAATGTCAGCATTAATTGCATAGGTGTATCACTCGGCTCGCTATTGCTGACAGTCTGAATGAACCTGATAAGCCAAATGAGCCGCTGGATGTTATCTCTGTATTAAAAGAAACTCCAGCGTGATCCCCTAATTGTTTCCTGCTCCTCAACAGGATCTGTGGGAAAAAGAGAGCTTCTCTGTTTGAAATGTCAAAGTGCTGTGAAATCACTCCCTGACCGGTTTCATCCTTACGATTTTGTCAAAGGGGTATGGTCTCACAGCACAGCTTCTCAATATAAATGTAAAAACAGCCACAGGTGAGGAATTAACCTCATGTGTGCCAATAATTACCTTGGCACTCAACGATCAATCCTGCGGGCTAAAGCTACATAAAATAAAGACTAATTTAAACTCATAATAGCCCCCATGATTAGCTAAAACTGAACCATAGATAGCTATTTAATTGAAACATAAACACTTTAAATGAATATAGACAACAAACTGATATAGTGCTGCACTTGATAAAATAAATAAAAAATATCAAATATCCAGTCTCCAACTGATAATTAGAAACAGGGAACAGAAAGAAAAAACAATACATATCCATATCTCCAGATCATAAAAATCCACTATAGAGGACTAGAGTAGA
Organism: Rana muscosa; assembly: GCA_029206835.1. Taxonomy (NCBI): domain Eukaryota; kingdom Metazoa; phylum Chordata; class Amphibia; order Anura; family Ranidae; genus Rana; species Rana muscosa. The sequence continues at coordinate 147,808,812 of CM055116.1, forward strand.
AATACACGCATAAGTACTCATAATCACACATATATAAATATACGCACATATAAATGCACGTACATGTGACCAAAATAATATTATCTGTGTGTAAAGGTAATATAAATATATTAAAATACACTTCAAAATATGGAAAGATGTACATGACATAAACTATGTTAATTCTATTGGACTAAAATCATACCAATATAAACTCCCCAACTAGAGAAGGCGGAGACAACAGGCTCCAAATGGGCAAATAATAAAATTAAAGGTGTACAGACCCAAATACAAAAAAACAAAAAACATCATTCCCATAATGAAATCGATAAGATATCATCGTGGGGATGACCTGAGATACAAGATGTAGATGCAAAGTGTAAATATACACCTGATTGGTAACCAGAAATAAAAAACGTAAAAAAGTGTGTGATCTTGCAAATATAAACTGACAGGTAAATTGAAACCTACATGACCTGGATCAAAAATCACTTATAAAGCAGTTTAGCTCCAGCTCTATATTTAACCCTTTCGGTGCCAAAGTATCAGTTAAAAAAATCCACTGAGTTTCCCTCTGTGAAAGCTCTCTAACTAAATTGCTTCTCCTCCAGGCTGGCTTGATATGATCAATACCCCAAAACCTCAAGCCAGAGGGGTCCTGGTTGTGGTGCAACTTAAAGTGGAGAGATACGTGGTGGTCTTTAAAACCTATGTGGATATTATGTACATGCTCAGCAATCCGTATTCTCAATAAACGTTTAGTTCCTCCAATATACATTAACCCGCAAGGACATTGCAAGGCGTACACTACATGAGTAGTGTTACATGTAATAAATTGTTTAATTGAGAACTCTTTGTTATTCGAGGTGGACGTAAAATTCTCTACTCCCCTCATTGGTCTAGAGACTGCTTTGCATGCCTTACAACGTCTACAGGCAAAAAATCCATCCCTATCCCAGAAGGATGGGTTTCTGCCTGGTGGATCCACAACTTTCTTCACAATTCGGTCCCCAAAGCTGGGAGCTTTTCTATAAATGAACTTAGGCTTCACTGGTAGTACGTTTTTGAGGGTTCTGTCTAAACGTAACACATGCCAATGGGTGTTGAATATGTTCTCCACTTCCCTGTATTGAGAATGGAAAGAGGAAATAAACCCCCATTCATGATCCATATTATTAACATCTATAGCCCTATCTCTCGGACAGTTCTCTCTTGGTAGAACACTAACCTCCTCTATTATACTGTCTAGATGTTGTTCCCTGTATCCTTTTTCAAGGAACCTATTTTTCAGTATCAAGGATTGTCGTTCAAAGTCCAATGCTTGGGAACAATTCCTCTTCACCCTCATTATTTGGCTTTTGGGAACGTTCTTAGTCATTGTGTCCTTTTGCTTCAATCAAGCTCTCCCTATCTATGTATTTTCATATGTATTTTTATATATATATTCACAAGTCGGTTTTTATTAACTGATTTTAGCGCTACTTTGATGCAATTTTTGCTGTTGCTTGCTATACAGTTGTTTGATACATCATTTTTGTTTAAAATTTCCTTGGGGTGTCTACTTTCCAAAATGGGGTCATTTGGGGGGGGTTTTGTACTGCCCTGTCATTTTAGCACCTCAAGAAATGAGATAGGCAGTCATAAATTTAAAGCTGTGTAAATTTCAGAAAATGTACCCTAGTTTGTAAACTCTAACTTTTGCGCAAACCAATAAATATACGCTTATTGACATTTTTTTTACTAAAAACATGTGGCTGAATACATTTTGGCCTAAATGTATGACTAAAATTGAGTTCGATTTTTCTTATAACAAAAAGTAGAAAATATCATTTTTTTTTCAAAATTTTCGGTCTTTTTCCGTTTTTATATTGCAAAAAATAAAAATCGCAGAGGCAATCAAATACCATTAAAAAGCTCTATTTGTGGGAAGAAAAGGACGCAAATTTCGTTTGGGTACAACATTGCATGTCCGCACAATTTACAGTTAAAGCAGCGCAGTGCAAAATTCTGAATTCACCTCTGGTCCTTTAGCTACCAAATGGTCCGGGGCTTAAGTGGTTAAGTGTTTATGTGCACGGATGGCTAAGGATGGAGTGCAGGACCCCGTTCGTAAGTAGGAGTCGTTCGCAACTCGGGGACCCCCTGTACAGGCCAGTTAGCCTAACATCAATGTCAACTTTAAAGCTCAACACTCTACAATCTGTACAATCTCGTTTAGATCTCCAGTCAGTATGTACATTGAGTGCCTGCACTTTTAGAAACAAAGTGAATGGATTGTTTGGTTTGCCATTCTATCACATGGTTTTGATACAGTTCAGAGAGATTGCACAGAGATTATACAACCAGATTGTAACTTCGATGGCCACTCTAGGGTTTAGTTTAGGTGATAAAGGTCAAGGTAAAAGTTTAAGGGAGTGATTATTTTAAAGGATATGTAAAGGTTCGTCTATAAAAAAAAAAAACATGTCATACTTGCCTCCTCTGTGCAGTTGGTTTTGCAGAGTGGCCCAGATCCTACTTTTCTGTGGTCCCTCAGCGGTGCTCCTGGGTCCTCCTCTTCTCAAGCGCCCCGTTGGAGAGCCGATCTCCCTCAGGGCACTAGTGCAGGCGCACTCCCTTGTCCTGCTGCTACATCCATTGACAGACAGCAGGACTCGGCCCTGCCCCTGGCTCCCGCATCATTGGATTTTGACAGCAGTGGGAGCCAATGCCTGCTCTATCAATCTATACAATCAGGACCCGAGACACCGGCTGGAGCTGGTGTGCTCGTCCCCGTCACTGGAAAGACTGGGTTCAGGTAAGTAAAAGGGGGGGCTGCTGCATCACAGGAGGTTTTTCACCTTAAAGTGGTTGTAAACCCAGAATAAAAAAAAAAAAAACCTGAAAGACAAAGCCATAATGAGCCAGTATGACTAGCATTACTTACCTTAGATTGAAGCCATCCTGGTCTCCCCCCTCCGACCACAGACATCGCTCCGGAAGGTTACTTTCCGGGTATCGCCGCTCCGGCGCTGTGATTGGCCGGAGCGGTGAAAACGTCACTCCGCGCGGGTGCCGTAAAAAGCCGGCATTATCGATTCATAAAACCGGCATTTACAGTATGCCTACGCCGTAGACCTCAGTGTACAATTTTTGACAAATATCTCCTAAACCGTGTAGTTTTAGGAGATATTGCATACAGGTAAGCCTTAATCTAGGCTTACCTGTAGGTGCAACTAACCCCAGAGGGTTTACAACTACTTTAATGCATTATTGAGGTGAAAAACCTTGAGGGTTTAAAGTGGTTGTATACCCACATTTTGTACAAGCACCTACAGGTAAGCCTACATTAAGGCTTACCTGTAGGTGCTTGTAATATCTCCTACACAGTCGCGGAGATATTTGCAAAAAAAACTGTACCGCTATCTACGGCGCATGCGCACTGAGCGCGGCGGCTCTTGAATGGGAGCCTGCCGTACACTGCCGGTAGTTCGCGCATGCGCGGGGATCGTGCCATTCCCCGCGCATGTGCGGGAGTGACGTCATCGCCGCTCCGGCCAATCACAGCGCCGGAGCGGCGATACCCGGAAGTCACTCCGGGTATCATGGATTCGACGGAGGACGCGTCCGAGGACCGGTGCGGGGGCTTCGATCTAAGGTAAGTGATTGATAATGAGCTAGTATGCTAGTCATACTAGCTCATTATACCTTTTGCCTTGCAGGTTAACCCAAAAAAAAAAAAGTTTTGCGGTATACAACCGCTTTAAGTATTGAGGTAATTGTCTTGAATATTTTTAGAGGTGTAGTTAGTGCAAGTTATGTTGAAGTTTTGGGTATATTAGTAGGTTAATTTTAAACTTTAAGCAAGAAAAAATGAAAAACAACTAATGTATTTTTCTTCTTCCAGGCCTGCTTTGCTTCTCTTGTGAGCCAGGACTATGTGAATGGGACTGATCAGGAGGAGATTCGTACTGGTAAGAGCCACCAGGAAAAGCTAAAGAATATGGGCTCCTGCATATGGGTGTATCTTTGCTAGGACGTAGGCAGATCTTGCAGCCTAGCATTCTTGGTATTTGGGTTTAATAGCTTCCATTTACAATGTTTAACAATGTACACATGTAAATTTAAGCACACACATTTGCATGCGTAAGCTGTTAAATATGGTCTGAGCACAGGTAAACACAGCTCCAGATTACGTACTGTGTACATGAGCCCATATTGTACCATACAGCTTCCTTCAGAGCCTTTAATCTTTTCGCTGCCAGACCCTGCGCTCCACTTTTAAACTCAACTGGCCGAACCATTTTTTTTAATTTTTCCCTTTTGCTTTTTTATGTTTCACTTATAGCTTTCAGAGTTTGTAAAAGACCCCCCCAACCATATATTTTCTGAAAGCACAGGACCAGTAGAACAAAAAGAAGGTGCTACTGATTTTTAAGGTCTAATGATATTTGTGCAAATGTTTATTAAAAAATATTTTTGCTGAAAATAGACTAAAATCATTATTGGCAGATAAAAACTGCAAATTTTACAAAATTCCTTCTAAATTTAGAAGCTTAATCTGTATTGAGCTAATAAATAAGAAATATTTGTAACTTTTAAATTGCGCCTTTTTGCGAAATGGTGAAAATAAACACAAGCAAAAGTGTAAATATTCAGCCTCTTGTTCACCATGTCTAGATTCTTTTCTTGCTCCCTTATCAGATTTTTCATCATCCAATTATCCTTTTGAAAAATTATTGCGGATGTCCATCTCGAACAAAAAATGGGGTTTATTAAATACTCTGCTCATCACCAGATTGTACCCAGATCAGTTGCCACAGCACTAGATTGCACCCAAAAGACTTGCCACAGTACCAGCTCTATAGATTTAACCCCATGGCACAAGATATAAACCCACTGCACCAGATACTGATCCACAGCACTTAAAATAACCCCACAGCACCAGCTATACACCCATGGCACCAGATTGCTCTAACAGAGACCCTCTCTGTGTCCATTAGAGAGTCTCTGTTAGAAAGAGCCCCCTCCAGGCCCCATTACAGACTATAAAGGAGTCTAATGGGAGGCCTCACCAACATGCCATGACTCTCCCGACAACCACTGCCCAACCTTTCACTATATAAAAATAAAGGTAGCACTTTGATGCCCAAACCAAGGCTTCACTTACCTTAAAGTGGAATTCCACCCTAAATTTTTTTTTTTTTTTTTTTTTACCAAAAATGAAAAAAAAAAAAAAATTTACTTACCAGAAATAGCGGTTGCTATGCGGAAGTCCCTAATCTGCCTCTTCATCGTCCGCGGCTGGTCTTCTTCCTCCGTCCTACTCGCGATTTCTTCTGGCGAATGGAGCGTGCTGCCTTCTGGGAACTGTTTGTATCCCAGAGAGAAGCCGGCCCATTCACAAAGCGCCGCGCGGCTCGTGCATGCGCAGTAGGAAACGGGCAGTGAAGATGGATGGCTTCACTGCCTGTTTCCCTTACTGAGGATGGCGGCGCAGGGAGCTGCCAGGATCGAGGGATCGGCCTGGGAGGGGGGGGGCTGGCTGACATCGCGGGCGACTAGGACAGGTAAGTGTCCTTATTAAAAGTCAGCAGCTACAGTGTTTGTAGCTGCTGACTTGAAAAAAAAATTGTGGGTGGAATCCCTCTTTAACTATGGGGTACTGCTGTAGCTGGCTCCTGCGGCTTGGCTGGCTGGCACCTGTAGCTGAAACGTATAAAGAACGCAAATCCACTCACACTTCCTGGTTGCATTGCGATGTGCGTGCCACACAAGGCAATGTGGTGGCCGCGCAGAGCAACACCAACCAAAATAAATCCCTCCCCATAAGAACCTATATCTATCCTCTGGGCTCCCCCCCCCCCCCCCCCCCCATCCTATGATAAACTATTCGCAAACTGTTGTGCACTGGGATGAGAGCAGCAGTGATGGGTAGGTGTACCACAATACAATACCGATAATGCTCATGGTAACAGCAATAATAATCAATAATTATGGCATAGTGGAAAGGTTACATGTAGTCAGTGGTGGTAGCTAATATTCACTGCTGCACCAAATCCAACATGGGGTTAGGGCTCCCCGTTCACAGGTTGGGAATACTCTTATGGTGACAGGGGAGGGATTTAGGGTGTTGGATAGTAGTACACTTTCGATCGACCCACATAGTGAGTGGTGCCATAGCTGAAGGGCAGACCACGATCTGGTGGGTGTCTGCTTGGATGTGTGGACATATATAGAGATAACTGGAGGAGGCCAGTCATTTACCGCTTTGGCTCTGAGGAAGAGGATTCTCCCTCGTGATGCGTAAGCCGGTTGCAATGCCATCTGGTCCCCCTCAATATCTGGTCCAGGTTGCAGGTGTCTAGAGGCACGGCCCCATTTTCTGATGTACTGACGAGCCTTTTTATCATGTTTGTTTGGGAGTATGATTATTGCTATTCGCTTTTTAATAAATGTTATCTTTGGTAATGCACAGGTCGGTGTGCCCTCCTTTTCTCTCTATATGTTTGTTTTAAGGATACCCATTGTTCTGAGGAGGGCAGCAAGTCCTTCCACATTTTAGCTAAAGGGTTGGCTGCACCACCTACCTACAGACTAAGCCCCCAACCGTAGGAGATTTGTTTTTATGGCACCTGTAGCTGACTGGCTCCGCTGGGAGGCTGGCACCTGAGGGTGGCTGCTAGCACCTGGGCTTGGTAGCACCTGTGGGTGGCACCTCTGGATGCCTTGTACTTGTCGGGTGGCTAGCCTTCTTCAATTGTGGGCATTAGGCTTTTGGCAGGCTGGCCCTTTCAGGTTGCTATATAGACGCAAGCAAAGCTGGCCCTTTCTGTTTTGTGTCCGTGCAGGCGGCGCATGCACATGCCGAGATGTCACATGCCGCGCCTCTGCACACAAGGCCGCAAATCTCGATTTCCTTGCCCCGGGCTCTCCCTCTCTTGGAATGATAGCACCGGGGCTGAGAACAGTGGTCCGCAAGACTGCCGCCATCACTTTGACTCGTGAGTATTTTTAAAGGGGAAGTTGAGATCCCACTTCAGCTGTCAGCAATGGTACAAAGCATTGAAAAGTTTTTTGCAAATGAAATACATTTATTTATAATTTTGCGCTTTTTTCAATGTGGAACATGTAAATATATGTTAAAGGTATAAAAATATTAATGAACAAAGCAAACAGTTTTAATTATTAATAGTTTTAAAAAAAAAAAGCAGGAAAATAATTAAATGGAGAATAAGGAGTTAATAAGGCTGATTAAAATATATTGAGCTACTAGCTCATTGTGAAATACTTGCCTTTTTAGAATGAAGCGCCCGATCATCGCTGACCTGTTCCCAGCGTTACTTCCATGTTTGTGGGCTCCGGTGCTGTGTGTGGCCGGAGCCGCAATAGTATCACTCCCACGCATGCGCACGGGAGCCCTCTGCTCTGGCATGGTATGCCGGACCTTCAGAGCGCATTCTGATGTCAGCGGCTGCATGCAGGGTGAATATCTCCTTAATGGTGCACGTTTAGGAGACACTCATTTTACCTACAGGTAATCCTTATTTATAGGCTTACCTGTAGGTAAAAATCACAAAGCGGGGTATACAACTGCTTTAAATTGACTTCATTTACAGACCGAAGTTCATCCATTTAATCTGTAAATGCACAGAAGGATACAATGTTTCTTTTTTTTTTTTTATCTCCCCCCCCCCCCCTTTGAGCAATGTTGTTGTTAAACATTGCCGGCTGCAAAATATATTGTAACAATGATGTTACAATATATTTATGAATGTAGCCTGCAAGCACAATGTGGTCCCAATGATTTTGTCAAGTACAGTTGATGGAAAAAGTCTACACACCCTTTTAAAAATGCTAGAACATGTAAGAAAAAAAAAAACAGACCAATATTGATGACTTCTGAATTTTTCCACCTTTTTCTTTAATGTGTACAATTTAATAAAAACCTGAAATCTTTGAGGGGTGGGGGGAATGAAAAACGTTCAGTAACGTGGTTGTAAAAACTAGTACTTTGTTGAAGCACCTTTCGATTTTTATGACAGCATACAGTCTTTTGGGGTGTAAGTCTATCAGCATGGCACATCGTGCCTTGGGAATGTTTGCCTGCTCTTCCTTGCAATCGTGCTCCAAATCTTTCAGATTGTGAGGTCATTCCCTGTGCACAGCCCTCTTCAAGTTAATTGGATGTAGGACTGGGCTTTAACTGGACCATTCCAAAACTTTGATCTTCTTCTGGTAAAGCCATTCTTTTGTTGATTTGAAGTTCTTCTTCCGCTTTTTAGCAGAGGTCTAAAGGTTTTGTGCCAGGAGTGACTGAAATTTGGAACTGATCATACAGTAGGTGCCGCCGATATTGTAGATCTATCGCGCTCCCATTCCCGAGATTCTCGGCGACAGGAGTGCCGAGATCTCGGCAACAGGATGCCGACATCTCGCGCTCGCTGCAATAGCGAGAGGGAGACGCGGCACTGTATTGAACGGGATCCGACGTGGATTCCCGCCAATACCAGGCACTGCGTTTGGTATGAATCCTGAGCGGGAACTCCGCGCCGGTTTTTAAAGAAAAAACCGGCATGGGTTCCCCCTCCTGGCGCATACCAGGCCCTCGGGTCTGGTCTGGATTTGAGGGGGAGCCCTATGCCGAAAAAACGGCGTGGGGGTCCCCCTCAAGGTCCAAACCAAACCCTTATCCGAGCACGCAACCTGGCAGGCCGCAGGGGAAGAGGGGGGGACGAGAGCGGCCCCCCCTCCCTCCTGAACCGTACCAGGTCACATGCCCTCAACATGGGGGGTTTGGTGCTCTGGGGCAGGGGGGCGACCTGCGGCCCCCCCACCCCAGAGCACCCTGCCCCCATGTTGATGAGGACAGGGCCTCTTCCCGACAACCCTGGCCGTTGGTTGTCGGGGTCTGCGGGCGGGGGGCTTATCGGAATCAGGGAGCCCCCTTTAATAAAGTGGCCCCCGGATCCCGGCCCTCCACCCTATGTGAATGAGTATGGGGTACATCGTACCCCTACCCATTCACCTGGTGGAAAAAAATTGCAATTAAAAAAAGCACAGCTTTTTAAAGTATTTTATTGCACAGCTCCGGGGGTCTTCTTCCGCCGCGCTCTCCGGTTCTTTCTTTCTTCTGCCAGGCCTCCGCTAACTTCTTTAGCTCTCTTGCTAGCGGAGGCCTGGTCTTCTCCGTCGCCAGGCCCAGTCTTCTCCGTCGCCTTCTCCCCTCTTCTCCTCTCCGGTTCGTTCTTTCTTTCTTCCGCCGGGCCTCCGCTAACTTCATTAGCTCTCTTGCTAGCGGAGGAGCCGGTCTTCCCGCCGTGGCCGTCGGCGTCTTCTTCCCTCTTCTCCTTCTTGATGTTGACTCGTCGCGTCCTCTTGCAGAAATGCTAAATCTTCGGCCCGCAGATATTAATATAGGCTTCTCATGACGTCACAGTCACATGCTCCGGGGCCACCCAGAGCATGTGACTGACGTCATGAGAAGCCTATATTAATATCTGCGGGCCGAAGATTTAGCATTTCTGCAAGAGGACGCGACGAGTCAACATCGAGAAGAAGAGGGAAGAAGACGCCGACGGCCACGGCGGGAAGACCAGCTCCTCCGCTAGCAAGAGAGCTAATGAAGTTAGCGGAGGCCCGGCGAAAGAAAGAAAGAACGAACCGGAGGGGAGAAGGTGACGGAGAAGACCAGGCCTCCGCTAGCAAGAGAGCTAAAGAAGTTAGCGGAGGCCTGGCAGAAGAAAGAACCGGAGAGCGCGGCAGAAGAAGACCCCCGGAGCTGTGCAATAAAATACTTTAAAAAGCTGTGTTGTTTGTTTTTTTTAATTGCAATTTTTTTCCACCAGGTGAATGGGTAGGGGTACGATGTACCCCATACTCATTCACATAGGGTGGAGGGCCGGGATCCGGGGGCCCCTTTATTAAAGGGGGCTCCCGGATTCCGATAAGCCCGCAGACCCCGACAACCAACGGCCAGGGTTGTCGGGAAGAGGCCCTGTCCTCATCAACATGGGGGCAGGGTGCTCTGGGGTGGGGGGGCCGCAGGTCGCCCCCCTGCCCCAGAGCACCAAACCCCCCATGTTGAGGGCATGTGGCCTGGTACGGTTCAGGAGGGAGGGGGGCGCTCTCGTCCCCCCCTCTTGCCCTGCGGCCTGCCAGGTTGCGTGCTCGGATAAGGGTTTGGTTTGGACCTTGAGGGGGACCCCCACGCCGTTTTTTCGGCGTAGGGCTCCCCCTCAAATCCAGACCAGACCCGAGGGCCTGGTATGCTCCAGGAGGGGGAACCCATGCCGGTTTTTTCTTTAAAAACCGGCGCGGAGTTCCCGCTCAGGATTCATACCAAACGCAGTGCCTGGTATTGGCGGGAATCCATGTCGGATCTCCGTCTACCGGCAATGCGTGTCGCGCATTGTGAAAGGAACATTTTTCCTTTCCCGATTACGAGACAGCTCGGCGCTGGCTCTCGCGACGGAGCTCATAGGGTGTCAATATCGCCGCTCGAAGTGGCGAGATTGACACAATATCGGCGGCACCTACTGTAAGTCCCTCTACCTTGAGTGAAGCTCCAATTCCTGCTGAAGAAAACCAGTCCCAAAGCATAATGCTGCCTTCACCTTGCTTCACTGTGGGTATGGTGTTTTTTTTTGGGTTTTTTTTTTGGTGATGTGCAGTGTTGGTTTTTGCGCCAAACATATCTTTTTGGAATGTATGGGTTCAAATTTCAATCTCCGTCACATCAGACCATAACACATGGGCTTGAATGTATGTCTTAGTAAGAAAAGGCTTCTGTCTTGCCACCCTATCCCACAGCCCAGAGATATGAAAAATACAGGAGATTGTCGTCACATGTAGTGCACAACTAGTACTAGCCAGAAATCCCTGCAGCTCCTTTTAATGTTGCTGTAGGCATCATGGCAGCCTCCCAGACCAGATTTCTTTTTGTTTTCATCAGTTTTGGAGGAACGTCCAGCTCTTTATAATGTCACTGTTGTGCCACAGTTCTTCGTTCCATGGTATATCTAATGCCTTGGAAAATGTGTTTGTACTCCCTTTTTTTTTCTCCTGACTGATACCTTCCAGCAATGAGATCCCTTTTTGATGCTTTGTAAGCTCTTTGCACACTATTGTTTTTGCTTTTGGAGGCAGGAAGTAAGGCTCCGTTCACACTAGTATGATTTCAGATGCAACTTGAGACGCACGGAATTGCAGGACAATGGAAATCACATTGTTTTCAATGGTGCTAGTTTACATCGGTGCAACTCAGCACAGCGCAATTTTTGGAAAAGGTTCCTGTACTTCTTTGGTGGTGTTCCAGTGTGTTTTTGGCCCCACAGCATATGCAGATCTTATTCAAGTTGTATCAAAATTGCATCCAAGTTGCACTTCATATTCACACTGAAAATTGGATCAAAGTAGGATCACAGCTGTGTGAACCTAGCCTAAATGTCAGAAAAAATCCTACCAGAACAGCTGAACTTTATATGGGCTTCAAGCTTTACCTTATTCAGGCAGAATTTCACTTTTCATTATAAACAGAAGCCTTTTCTAATGTATTTTCTGCCCAAACCATCCCAATGTGCTTGTCTCCCACTTAGCTAGTCCATGGCAACCTACTTTCTACACCTTAGTTTAAAATTTTAAAAAATGCATTCAGAGCCCATTGCTTCCTGTATCATCACGTGACAAGGCAGGAAAGGAAACTTCATATTCCATCAGACACTGCCTTCCTGCCTCACAGAATAGGATATGTTTTACTTCTGTGAACCACACCACACCTCCCTCATTACTATGTCAGGACTGACGTGTGGGAATGAAATTGTGCGAGTTCAGCTGAACTCGCACGATTTCATTCCCGCTGTCAGTGTGAACCTAGGCTTAATCCCCTATTTGACCTCTTCGACCTCTTTTTGGATTTAAATTTGGTTCTACGTTTTTTTTTTTTTTTTTTTTTTTTAAAGCCCTCCTTTGAAACCATCCCCCATTTGAGGATCTCACTAGTAAGGTGGCCTTTTTGGTGGTCATTACCTCCATCAAGCATGTCTGAGTTGGCCCTTTCTTGCAAAGAACGATGTCTTATCTGACATAAGGACCCATACCTTCATTCCTTTCCATGGTAGCCTCTTCCTTTAATCTGTGAGGATATTGTCCTCCCTTCCCTATGCCCTGCCCCTAAGCACACTAAAGAGATTTTGCTTCATTATCTGGATGCGGCTAGGGGATTTAAGTTTTTACCTTGCTGCAACATTTTCTTTCCGAAAATCTGATTTCCTTTTTGTCCTCCCTGAAGAGTCCAAAAGGGGACATACTGCTTCCTTTGCCACCATAGCTAGGTAGCTCAGGCAGCTAATTTTAAGGGTTTATGCCCTTAAAGTGGAATAAAACTCGCCATATTTACCAACTCTCTAAAGGTCCTTAAGTCTGTGAGGGGTCCTGTGCCAACATCTTCTCCCCGCTGCCTTTCTGGTTGCTAGTCTTCAGGCATCTTCATTAGCTGGCAGAGGATGATGTAACTACTGAGCAGGAGTCAGGAATGCAGGCACATGGGGACCATGCTGGCAATGTAAACTAAGCTGAACATGTGTAGCTCAGGTTGCTTGCCACTGAAGACTGTGAGCAGGCAAGTCAGTGCATGTCTGTTCTGCAATAAAAAGCCTGTTGGATCATGTGGGTTTTTTTTTTTTTTGTGGGTTTTTTTTTTTTATGCCTTTTACTTCTACTTTTAAAGACCTGATTCCCACCTTCCCTATTATCAGGACCCATATCTGTTAGCGTTTATTGGGCTAATCAGCATTAAGTGATATGTGCAAGGTAAAATTCTCGCGCCACCACGTGAACAAGATGAATGAAATGAATAAATAGGTGAATGGTGGAGGTCGCTGCTCAATCTAAAAGTGTAACATGTGCACTAAAAAAACTGGATATAAACACATAAGCGTGACTACCTAAGTGAAATAAACTAAGGTAACGACCTCTAGCATAAAATCAAATAAATATGATATGTGCAATAGTCCAAAATAAGATCAATTCCCAAAGGGGTAATGAACAGATGAATATAGTCCTTGCAAGTATAAAAATGGAGTGTAGTAAATCTTCGTGCATCAGAATGTGTCAAACAAATCTTCTGTAGATGGTTTCTGTAATAATGCTCACAGAGCGCTTACCTCACGGTAGATTACACTGCGCCTTACAGATCTCCTGGATGTCCAGGGCATCAGCTGCTGACCGTTTCCACCCGTGTGCGTGCTTCCAATGGTGCGGTTGGATATCTCCGCTAGTAATATGGATATCCGGGTTTTCAAACGTGGATAAGCCTCTCAGTGTATGGGTTAAAACAGGAACAGAAGGCCTCCCATAGCGTAAAAACGTTTTAAAACATGGATTTATTAAATGACCAATAATGCAATGCTCTTACATAAAAACAAGGTAAAACAGGTAGAAATGCAAACCGCTCGTTTGTAGTTAGTTCTAGCGTCACTTCCGTTTTTTCCACAGTACATCCGGCACTTGCATGTTACGTCGCACCACGTGACATCAGAGGAACCAGGTTCCTCTGATGGTAGATATCCAACCGCACCATTGGAAGCACGCACACGGGTGTTAACGGTCAGCAGCTGATGCCCCGGACATCCAGGAGATCTGTAAGGCACAGTGTAATCTACCGTGAGGTAAGCGCTCTGTGAGCATTAAGTATTACGGAAATCATCTACAGAAGATTTGTTTGACACATTCTGATGCACGAAGATTTACTACACTCCTTTTTTATACTTGCTAGGACTATATTCATCTGTTCATTACCCCTTTGTGAATTGATCTTATTTTGGACTATTGCACATATCATATTTATTTGATTTTATGCTAGAGGTCATTACCTTTAGTTTATTTCACTTATGTAGTCACGCTTATTATTTGTTTATATTCAGCATCAAGCGTCTATTTAACAGATCTCCAAAGCCATCATCTTTTCTTCTGTTCATACTTTTCTCAAAGTTTTACCAGGTGGACCTCCAGTCCTCGGTTGACAGCTTGAAGCCCAAGCTTGCATCAGCAGAGTTTTTACTTTTGGGCTGTCTGCCTTAGTTTTCTATGTTGCCCAACCCTCATTTATTTGCTTAGGGATATCCGATTGTCTATGACTACAGATCCTGTGTTCTGTGCTGTATGATAAAGACAATTGGAATTTTGACTTGCCTGTAAATCCCATATTTTATACTATAGAACTGGACACAGGTCCCTCCCCTCTGTCTTCTGTTCTTATTGATTTGCTACAAAACTGGAGTCTCAGAGTGGGTACAGTTATGAGAGTACACTGTCGGGGCTTTCCCAGCAAAGCTTTGCTAGTGTCCACTCACCTGAAGGTAGTGGCATATAACCCATGGTCTATGACTATTAATCCTGTGTTCTGTACTGTCTTGTAAGATGGTGTTTACTGGTAAGTCAAAGTTCCCATTTTTCAGTGTTTCAGACACATAATCATGTGACCGCTTCAGGTCCTCTTCTGTTCTGGCGCAACTGCTGCAGCTGGCAGAAGACCCCTTTTCTCCCTCTCGACAATGTACAGAGTAGTGAACGCCAGTGGACCACTTCACTGACCTATTCAATTTATCGTCTCTCTCCATTACATAGAGGGCCCGGAGCTTTGCAGTCACATGCACATCCAAAAAAATAAAAAAAAGTATTAGCACATCATTTTGTAATGGAGGCTAACAGGGCCATGAGGGAATATTTGAATGTGTGTTTGATCAATAGCATTTCCTTCTACTTTTAAATTGTAAGTGAATGTAAAGCTGTTAGTGCCATTTGTAAAAAGTGGTTTACTATTTTTATCTTCCAGGTGTTGATCAATGCATTCAGAAGTTCCTGGATGTCGCCAGGCAAACAGAATGTTTTTTCCTGCAAAAAAGATTACAACTTTCTGTACAAAAGCCAGAACAAGTTATAAAAGAGGTAAAAATACTTTTTGTGAGGGATGGAAATCTGAGTGGAGAATTTCTAGGAAAAAAAAAATCAGTTTGATTCTCCATGTTCACCCAAACCTCTTTTTCACTCGTGTTAGAGTCCTTTCTGCCAGCATGTTTACTGTGGGCAGCCCACTGTGATTCCGGCTATCTACTGCGAATGCGCTTTGGAATTGGTCCTACATCCTTCTGGGACCTAGGGTGGGCAAGAGGACTTCCGGTGGATCGCCATGGGGATTTGACTGGAATTGGGTGTGGGTACCTGTCAATACCAGGTACCAGCTCACCCCGCTCAAAAAAAATAAATCCTAAAATAGAAGAGGGGGGCATAAAGCGGAACGTCCCTTTTTAGGGGGGAAGTTCCTCTTTAAGAATATGTAAAGAATTTTATGGACGATTGACACCAGAAAGTTGACCAGCCATTTAAGGTGTCAGTTTGTCAGATGTGAATGTTCTCTGACTGCAAGCATGATCTGTTTGCATGTGCACTATGATTCCTGCCACCCATTGCCTTATCTTTTCTAGAATGAGAGACCCGATGATCACTGTCCATCTGATAAGCCAGATCCAGTCTTCACCTTTTTATCTGTAGGCATGGACATCAGGAGGAGAGGCAGCAGTATAGACACACTTAATGTATATACAAAAAAGGGGGGGAGGGGCAAAGGGCATATAATGTGCAAACAGTACAATAGGAAAATCCTAACCTGAACTGTAAACACAGTATGGGCGGGGTCTCACTAGTCAAAAAGGCATATCTGAAAACAAAAAAAGGCGGGGGGGAGGGTCCGAACCAAATTAATGGGGGAATCCAAAGTCAACTAACCAACGTCACGTGACGCCTGCGTTTGACATCCCGGAAGTCTGCCCATGGTGGACACGGTGGAACGTAAAAGGACTCGATTTGTGCATAGCGGTGATATACCGCCGTGCTACATACTATACATTGTGGCTTGCCTTAGAGACACATCCTTCGTCATTTTGGTGGCATCCATCTGCAAAACACTGGAGTCAAGTTCTTCATACAGCTGCAACAGACGGAACTGAACACGCTGATCAGCATTGCTTCCCCATCCAGGCCCCCTCATATTTGGGTATCGTATGCTTTATTGAGCTATTGATATATAAGCCGGGCTGTGAGTAATATATGCTGACATTACTGCGACGTTGGCTTGCAGTGTCTGTATTCATATAAGGTGTTTCCTCTTGCTGCAGTTTTGCTGCCACCACTTACCACTGATTACACCTGAACTTCTACCTGGTACCCCTATTAGTGTACACCACTACTTGCTATACCATCTCATCACCAGCTTTAATGCCAGTGGACACGACGATTGGATCCTACTTTCCTCTGCCCCTTTGGACTTCCACTGTATAGGGAACCTTCCCATATTTCCTGTTCCCCTGTGGTCCCACAGATATCTCCTTTCCTTCCCCCCTTCCCTTTTTTGCTCACTGGCTATAGCCTTCCTGGGGTCTCTGTGTGGTTAACCTGCTTAGTTCACATCATCATTGTTTGTTTTTGAATTTTTGCGAATTTTCGCAGCAGGCGGCCTGCACAGAGATATCAGGCGTCCGGACGTTTTCTCTTATCGTCCATGGACCGACGCAGCTCTCATGCTGATTACATGTGGGTATATGTCCCTGCTCGCAGGAGAAGACCTAGGCAGAATGTTAGAGGTTAGAACATTCTAGAACAAGCCAGAGCTGAACAGCCCCGCCCAGGGGGGCGGTCCCTCTGGACATTACCCTCCCACCTGCAGCTAGCAGCCCCAGTTTTTTTCTGCCTAGCAGAAGGAGAAGACGTGGCTCTCAGGAGCCAGTCTCCTGGAAGATTTTACTTTTGATTTTTATTCCTTTGGGAATTGTATTTTATTTTTGAGACCTTCAATCAACTGTCGGCTGGGCAACAGGTTGGGTACACTAGTATCCTCGTAGTCTTCCCTGTCCGACCATCAAGCGTGCTGATCCTCGCCTTGTGTGCGTGAGACTCAGTTCACGACATGCCCCATGACTCCAGGGGTGGCCAGGTTGCTTTCATGCTCCCGCGGTCCTCTCAAGATTGAACAGTACTTGACTGACTGTATCTCTCGCGGTGGACCGGGCCGACAGCTACGCAGTACGACTCTGTGATGGGTCTGTCTGAAACAAGCCAGTGGGTCCCTAAAAGGGACGGGTAAGTAGTCTCTCCTACTGCAGGTGAGTACATGCTGGCTGTGTTTCTGTGTGTGGGGGTTTCTCCCTGTCTCCCCCCTGTTATGCTGCTCTCTGCACCCTGTACTGGTGCTGTGCTGTGGGGTGCTTGGGGGTCACTCTGGCCTGGCTGGGCGCTCATGTCTGCAGTTTTTTCTGGTGTGTGAGGTGATTATTGCGTGTGCCATTGGCGCGCATTAGAGCTTTGAATTTTGCGCTCTGTGGCCATCTTGGCGTTCAGTGGCGCAGTTATAGCTCTCCACACTTGTCTGGGGCAACTGGCAGTGCTGCACAGTTAAACATGTTCATATGTTTCCTGCACCTGTGGTCTTTACGGACCAGTTGTCAGCAGTCCTGGAATCATTCCTGTCAGAATGTAAGTGGTGTGCGAGCAAAAGGAGCTATAAGCCCCCTCCCCCCACAAAAATCTTTACTGAAGGGGTGCTCTGAGTCAGATATGGACCTAGCTACTATGCTCAGGACCCGACCTCTGAATATTTAATGTTTATGAACAGGACATTCCCTTGTAAGGAAGACTGCAGTTCTGTGTCAGTGAATGACAGGGCGCTTGTAAGTGATCTCATTGATGATGTGAGAAACACTCAAGCTGGGTGCTGTGACAAGCCTTTCTTTTACACAGTTTCCTCACTGTTTTCCTCACACGCTGCCTCAAGAGCAGCATGGATGAGGGAGGACTTTATTCATTTATGTCTCTAATCCCTGTGAGCCTTATGTGTGATACCTGAGGTAACATTTCCCGCCATCTCCTGGGGAATGATTTGAGCTCTGACAGACACACAGTCTGAGGATCAGAGGTTACCTGTTACCTGCATGCTGCTTCAGCAGCACAGTCAAGCAGGTTGGAATGATGCAGAGAAGATTATGTGCCTCTGCGCCATAATTTAAACTCATCCTATACCTCTACACTGCATACATTCACAGTGTATGTATGTGTTATTGGTCTCTGTGTCTGCGTGGCTGTCCCCACGTTCCAATGCTGTGTTTCAGTGCCATACATGATATAAACGTACAAAATATGTTTATGCACGACTCCAGATACGTTCACAGTATATGTATGTATTATACTCTCTGGGTTGGCGGGGGCTCCGGTGTCCTCCCGCACTCTCATGGTATGTGCGCTTCGGCTCTCTGCACAGTATAGACATGTTCAATATGTTTATTGCACATATTATACATGTTTACAGTATGGGTATACTGTTTGCGTGGGGTTCCTCCGGGTACTCCGGTTTCCCCCCACGCTCCAATGGAAATGCACAGCATAAACATGTGCAATATGTTCATTCACATGCTATCATTCCTACACGGTATCTGTGTGCTGTCTGCGTGGAGTTCTTCCGAGTGTTCCGATTTCCTCCCACGCGCTGACGGTATGTGCGCCTTTGGCCTTCTGCACAGTTAAACATGTTCAATGTTTATCACGCATGCTATAATACCTACACGGTATGTGTAGGCAGTCTGTGTGGTTTTCCTCCGGGTACTCCAGGTTCCCTCCCACACTCCATTGGTATGGGCGCTTCGGCGCTATGCACAGTCTAAATTTGTGCGATTGGATATCCACATACTAACATACCTACTCGGTATGTCTTTGCAGTCTGCATGGGTTTCCGCCCACGCTACATGACATGCATGCCTTTGGTGCAATACACGATGTAAACATACACATTATGTTTATACACTACACTAAATACATTCACAGTAGTTGTAGGTATTGCATTCTCTGAGTATGGGTGGGGTACTTCGGTTCCTCCCACGCGCCAACAGTGTGCGCGCCTTCGGTGCTATGCACACATGGGCTTGTGCAAAATGTTTAGCACACATACTATAATACCATACATGGTATGCGTATGCAGTCTGCATGGGTTTCATCCGGGTGCTCAGGTTTCTCCCCTGCGTTCCAATGGTGTGCGCATTCTCAGCGCTATGCACAGTATAAACATGTGCAATTTGTTTAGTCGCCTTACTTGGTCCTCCATAAGGATATGTTGGTGTTGCGCCCACGACCATCCTTCTTTTCTAAGGATGGTCTTGGCCTTTCACCTTAAGAAGGACATTGTTCTTCCGTCCTTGTGTCCTCACCCATCGCATCCCTGAGAGTTTGCGCTTCATACATTAAGATGGGTACAAGCCTTACGAGTGTACCTGTCTGCTACTGTTTCCATTCGGAAATCTGTGTCTGGTCCAAAACAGGGCCGAGCGGTGTCATCTGCCACCGTCTTTAGGTGGATCAGGCAGACCGTCATACAGGCCTATGCCCTTAAGGGGCAGGCGCCTCCCTTTCCGGTTGCGGCGCATTCCACCAAGACAATTGGTGCTTCCCGGGCCTTCCGACATCAAGCGTCGGTTGCACAAGTGTGCAAGGACGACGACCTGGTTGTCCGTTCATACCTTTTCAAAGTTCTACAAGGTTGATGTGGCTGCATCTTTGGATGCTTCCTTTGGCCGCAAAGTGTTGCAGGCCGCTGTCTAATGTTGCAACTCTTCCGTTGAGGGGCTCTGCTGGTTTGGAGTGAAGTTTTGGTTGTTCCTTACTTTTTTTGCTCCCACCCTTTTCTTATACTGCTTTGGGACGTCCCACATGTAATCAGTATGAGAGCTGCGTCGGTCCATGGACGATAAGAGAAATAGGATTTTTGTACTCACCGTAAAATCCGTTTCTCTGACGTCCATGGACCGATGCAGCACCCACCCTTCCTTTTAAGTTTGTACTGCTTTGTTACGAACTGAGGCTGCTAGCTGCAGGTGGGAGGGTAATGTCCAGAGGGACCGCCCCCCTGGGCGGGGCTGTTCAGCTCTGGCTTGTTCTAGAATGTTCTAACCTCTAACATTCTGCCTAGGTCTTCTCCTGCGAGCAGGGACATATACCCACATGTAATCAGCATGAGAGCTGCGTCGGTCCATGGACGTCAGAGAAACGGATTTTACGGCGAGTACAAAAATCCTATTTTTGTCATTGTCTTATGTTGTGTGGTCATTGTCCTGTTCTGTGTCATTTTGTTTGTGGTTACACATGGATAGCAATTTTTTCTTCCTTCCATGTTTTATGTCAGTTCCTTGCCCGCCACATTCTCTTTAAGAGGAATGTTTTATTGATTGATTTTCCAATTTTTGAGTAAAATTATTACCTTTTGTACCTATCTTCTGATTTTGGAGTCTCTCATTTTGGTCTTTGGATCCCCCATTAATTTGGTTGGTACCCTCCCCCCATTTTTTTTGATTTTCATATAGACACACTTAAGCCTGATCTTTGAAAATCTATGTTGGCACTAAGAATATAGGTAATTCTTATGACAGATATTCTAGTTGACTTTTTAGTATTTATTTTAAAGGTGTATGCATACATTACAGTACGCACAGGGGTGCATCATGGTGTCAGTGGTCCCTAGGGATGGAGGGAAGAAAATGTAAATTGTGCTTATTATTGGGCATGGCTTAAAGAGGGGGGGGGTATAGTTAGTCTGAGATGACTTGCATAGTGCAGAATGTGGTAATGTTAAATAGGGAATGTACAGTGTGGGATGTACGACCATATAGTATGTGCAGGACAGGTGTGTGCAGTGTATGGCGCTTGATAGTATGTGCAGGGAGGGTAGTGCGGATCTATGGTAGTCACGGGAGGAAGTGAGCAGCGTCACAGGAGGTGGGCAGTGTTACAGGATAGGGGAGAATCTCTCCAGCAGCGGCAGGTGGTGGGGCTTCTGTAGTCCCAGTTAGGCACGATGAGCCTCGGGGGGGGGGGGGGGCGGGGCGGTGAAGAGTTGCTCATAAGCTGGGGTTGCAGGGTCACCATGGGGATGGCAGCTGTCGGGAGGCGAAGTGTTTCAGGCAGGTGTCCAGCTCTCGACACACTCCTCTCCCCCCCAAGGGCCTGTGTGCACATGTTGCACCCATGGATGATATGCCACTGCGTATGCATATTTATATATTTTCAAATTCTACAACTGTTTCCAGAACTGAATAACTTCATGTCTTAAAATGCATCCCTTTTTTATGGCAGGATGTGACAGAACTGAGAAGTGAGCTACAGAGAAAGGAAGGACTCATCCAGAAGCACCTAACTAAACTCCGCACCTGGCAGCAGGTTCTGGAAGACATTAATGGTGGCCAAAAAAAGACAAATGAGATCACCCAGGGGCCACTTGCTTACCTGGAGCAAGCTTCAGCCAACATCCCTGCTCCTATGAAGCAGACATGACATCTGTTTATGGTGGAGCTCACTCTGATCCTTTTCTACACAAGGTGTTCATTAGGGACTAGAAAATGTTTTCTTTTTTTTTTTTTCTGTATATTATAAGCTTAAGTATGTTGCACTGTTTTTGATGAGAAATAAACGATAATGGTATTTTTATACTGCATTATTGAAGACTTTTTTTTTTTTTTTTTTTAAGAAAATGGCTGCATTTATTTACTGTTTGTTTTTACTCTCGGTTAAATACAGGAATGTAATGATTTATGTTTTTATGGACTGGCTTTTATGATAGCGAGTACATGCAATGTAAAATTTTAAAGGAGTTTTCCACTTTTTCAAGTATAAAATGCCTCTGTGCTGCTTATGATTATAAGGGGGTTAGGGATAGCAGAATAGTAATATGACGTGCACAAAGTGGTTGTGTTATCCTGACCGGACATCATATAATGTGATCAGGATAACAAGTCCGACACACCGATCTCTGTAAAGAGCCTCTGACTTAGGCTTTTTACCACCTGATCAACTGTGTCCAATCACGATACACGGCTTTTCCTCACTCTTGTCTGAGAGACGCGAGTAGAGGATAGCCAATCAGCGGCTCTCCTGACGGGGGGGGGGGTCTGCGCTGATTTGATTATCAGCGTAGCCCCCTGAGGATGCCCACCACTGATGACCACCAGGGATGCCAATCAGTGCCGAAATATGACAATTAGTGCCCACCAGCAATGCCTCCCATATCAGTGCCACCCATAAGTTCCCATCAGTGCCTGTCAGTGCAGCCTCATCTGTGCCAATCAGTGAAGGAGAAGACGTTCTTATTTACAAAATGTTATAACCGAAACTAAAACCTTTTTTCGGTCTTTTTATTTAGCAAAAAATAAAAATCCCAGAGGTGATCAAATACCACCAAAAAGAATTTGTGTGAACAAAATAATAAAAATTTGGGTACAGGGGGAGCATGCGCGGATGCCTGAGGGAGAAGTCGTGCTTTCTTAGAGCTCCGCTCCTTGGCTAGTCACACCGGAGGACTGAAAGCTACCGCGGCTTCTGAAACTATCCCCGATACTGCCGCTTACCTCCGGGACCATGTCGGAGCCGGTAATATGGTCACGCGGGGTCCCAAACTTAAAATAAAAGCTGGGAATTATAAGGAGACGTCAGCCAGGCCGTTTTCCAAAATGGCGCCGCCTAGCACCTCACGACCCAGCACACAGCGCGCTTCCACTTCTCTGCCACACAGTTTAAAGGCACAGCACTGTGGAGGTTAGACTGTCTCTGAAGATGAACAGTCACAAACTACCATTCAATCTGGCATATTTAAGCAGTTTGAAAATGTAAAACAGACTTTGGATGACATAACTGATAAACTCACTAAAGAGATTAGGGAGATTGGGCAGAGAACCGTTGAATTAGAGGTGAGGGTAGATGAACTGGTATCTTACACTCATCAACATATTGAGGAATTGGAATATATAAAAGAGGAAAACATTATCTTGCAAACCAGATTAGAAGACCAGGAGAATAGGGACAGACGTTCCAATTTAAGAATTGGAGGAATACCTGAACATGTACTGGATCTACAGGCTACTATGCTTGCACTTTTTCAAGAACTCCTGCCTGGCACCCCAGTTGAAAGGCTGGAAATGGACAGGGTACACAGGGCTTTAGCCCCACGTAAACCTAACGGTCCCGCCAGGGACATAATTGTTAGGTTTCATTATTATCGAACAAAAGAACAGATACTAGCAGTAGCCAGAAGGAATTCTGCCTTAGCCTTCCAAAGCAATGCATATCAGCTATTTGCAGATCTCTCTCCACTTACAGTAACCAAAAGATGGGCACTCAAACCCTTCCTGCAAGTTCTGCAATGTCATCAGATCATATATCACTTGGGTTTTTCCATTTTCGCTACACTTCACCCATTTCTATACAATATGTCTGTTGTACTTAAGAAGAATTGCAAACAGTTCTGCTAGATTTGGGACTTCTGGATCAACCCGAAGCTAAAGATCACCCTCACAGGCATTCAGCTTCACGTTCATCCTCACAACAAGATTCACTAAAACCTAAGTCCTCTGCCTCTACACGCCAGAATCTGCATAAACGCGGACGCTTTGAAACCATGTCACCACCCAATGTCGACTCCATGGTCTGGCTTTATTTCAATGTCCAGTTTGTTAATCCCTACAATTATCTAGCTAGATTATATTTACACATCGTTCCAGGTAATTTGGTATACTAAAATATCTTTTTTTTTTTTTTCTTTTTTTTTTTTTTCTTTTTTTTTTTTAGCTTTATCTCAAGGCTATATGTTAACCTGTAAGTTTAATAGCCTGGGACATTTGTTCTCCCTGGTTTAAAATATATTTATATATTTTTTTTCTTTTTTATATATAGATGTTTTCTCAGGCCATGATATGAACACTGTTAATATTATAATTTCTCACCTCACCTTCCAGGACGGCAACACATGAGAGATGATAGGCTCCACCAACAGGAAACACAATCAGTTCACAAATGTTTATAAGGCCCCACCTTAGCCCCTGTCCCTCCAGTATTGATTGCGTTTCCCACAGCGAAACATTTGTTTTTTTTATCTGAACCAGAAGACTACAGTTGGTCTGATGAGCCAGGTGTAGGAATGCCGACAAGGCTGCACTTACCTGCCGCCTCAGAGCTTCTCACAGGTCGCCCCAAAGAAACTGCATTTGTGCAGGCGGTTTGGCATTTTCAAATTCCACGCCGCTCAGACAGCTCGGGTCTCCTCCCTGGTCTTCCCCGGATACAGTGACGCCATCCGGCCGACTGAGGAAGGGGAGGACTTGGAGCGCTCCAAGCCTCATTCTCAGGCTGAACTTCCTGTCACAGCAGGAAGAGAGGAGCAGCCCACAACATGCACGAAAGCATGGAGGAGACGCTGGACCCGCGTGGCTGCGGAGACTGAGACATTCCTGTGCAAACCGGACTCGGTGAGATGTGAAGAGCTAACAGTCTGTCTGAGCCCACCTCATGGACAAGGAGGTTGGAAAGACAACACAGGTGGCTGCAGGCAAAAGCAAACCAGGATGGGGTAAGTGCCGTTTTTTTATTACCTACTTGGGGGTTGTTTCATACCAGATTAGATGGTCCCTGGTAATCCCCCATGCTTTCTCCTTTGGGAGAAGGGGCCTGCAGCCATGATACAGGAGGCAGGAAGAGTGACTATGGTTTGTTTCCCTCTTTTCTTAGATTCCTCCAGCGAAGCACAGGAGGTCTTTTTGACAAACCTCCTTCTGCATTCGCTAGCACTGATGCCAGTAGAAAGTGCGTTAAACTACGGGGAAAGTTTGTCTAAACCAAGCCATTTTGTTATTGGTGAATTATCAGACTGGCTGGGAAAGAGGCCTCAGGATTAATGAAAGCTTTTCTTAAATCTGTTCAAGGAGGGGTTGGCCACTTTTTTAATCTTTCCGCACCTCTGTACCCACAACTTAGGGGGTAGACTCAGAGCAACTCACCCCTAAAGAGGATAATGGCCCTGGCCTCTCCTCCTTCCCCCCCCCCCTTCCTTTTGGAAGAAGTTTGGATCCCAGGAGAGGTGTGTGGGCATTCTACTCTGGTGCAGTGCACACAGCCTAACTTGGCAGCTCCCTAGTTGGGACAGCAATTTGGAAGGGGGTGAATTTTTGCCCGCTATCCCTTTCTCGTGTGCCTTGAGGAGAGAAAAGCAAGCCCTGTGGCAAAAGGAAAAACAGGGATGAGTACTTCCCTTTTTTGTCTTTGAAGGTTTGTAACAGAATCCCTACTAACAGCCATGGGGTGTCTGGACTTGGGGTAGGACTCCCTCAATTCAGAGTGCTACTATCCTTGTCCTGGGATCTGAGAACAAATGGCCCAGAAGCTTTAGCTAGACCATTGTCCATAGCTTCCTTTTTTCCTCAGGGAATGCTGTGGCTATTACAACATTTAGTTGCAAACCTCTCATTATGAATCCATTAACAAGGATAAATATAAGTGAGGAGTTGTTAGACACAAATGACCTCTTACGGGCTATTTCTGCCACTAAACAACTTACACATTCCAAAAGGGTTAATTGGAAGGGGTGTGAAGTGGTCTGCAAGTACCTGGTGATTCCAGGAGCATTAGCACAGAGTTTCCCTGGTCAGCAAGCACGCCAGGTAATCTTAATACATTAGACTAGCTGCTATGAATCTGGCATGTAGCTCCAAGAGGATTCATTTAGAATTTGTTGGCTTTAATAGCGTGCCTCCTAGCTTTTTGCCCAAATAGGGGGGTGGCACAGCAAGAGGTACCCTTGTGAACATATTCCCTTTTGGGGGAGTTAGCTTGGTATGTGTAACATCTTAACAAGCTCCAACCTATTTTTTCCTCCTTACACTGTTATACTGTGGTGTGTAAGAGTTGATTGGGACCTCTTGTGGTTTGGGCTACTGCCCATCTTTTGGATGAATTGGAACCATAAAAGGTTATCCTGCAACCCTCAACTGATGGGTTCCTGGTGCAAACCTCTACGCAAGAGCTTCATATACTAACCTGTTTCTAATGATCGCCTGTTAAGTCCTACAAGTGTCTGATTGCCTCTAGGCTAAGATTGTAACCAACTCTTCTGGAGGCTGGCTTAATTGTTTTCCAGGTCTGTGCTCGTTAAAGAGCTTAGACGGGTTAGACTCCCTCTCACCTGCTGGTGTGGGTGTGTGTCTAACTACACCTACTCACACTTATGTCAGTGGTGAGGCAACAGCTATTGTTATGGTGGAGTAACTCACCCACCTTTAAATTTCCATTATTTGAAACTATCCTGATCTTCCTCTGGTGGATGAAGGTTAGTATATTAAATCCAGGCTTTTTCCTTGGTATATTTTTCCCTTGGTAGGGCAGTGGAAATTACCAGGACTCTGACTTATGCCTTACCTAGTTGCACATCAGAAACACAAAATGTGGAAGTCATTTGTGTCCTTCTGGTTGTCTTGCTGCTCATCAGAATACACAGTAAATGATACTGTTCCTTGTTACTAATCAGAAAATGCAGAACATTAAGGTTGTTAGTGATTTTTTTCTGTTGATCATAAAACTGTACCCTGTTGCTAGTCAGATATGCACAGTTCCTTTCAGTAGCTAGTGATATACACTGTTGCTGGTAACAAATGCACAGCATTTAAAGTTTGTTAACGACTTTTCTGTCGCTCATAAGAATGTAACCTGTTGCTAATCAGAAATGCACAGCATTAATGTTGCTAGTGAATTTTCCGTTCTAGGATTATTTGCTGTTGCTAATAAAAAGGTTGTTGGCAGCATTCTGTTGGTTTTAGGACTTTACCCTGTCGCTAAAAAAGAATGCGCAGCATTTAAGTCGATAGCGACTTTGTCGGTCTTAGGACTGTACACTATTACTAATAAAAAATGCACAGCATTTAAGATGTTAGCGACTTTCTGTCGGTCTTAGGACTGTACCCGGTTGCTAATCAGAAATACACTGCAGTTTAATTTGCTAGTGACATTTCTGCTGTTCATATGGCGATACGCTGTTACTAACCAGGATGCACAGCATTGGAAGTCTGTTAGCAACATATCTGTTGATCTTAAGACTGTTGCTATTCAGAAATGGACAGCCTGAAGTAGCTAGTGTCATTTCTGTTGGGTTTTTTGACAGTACACAGTTGCTAATGAAAAATGCACAGCATTTAAAGTTTGTCCATCATAAGACGGCACCCAGTTTCCACCAGAAATACACAGCATTCGCCTTGCTGGCGACATTTCTGCTACATGTCTGTATGCTGTTGCTAATCAGAAGGTACAGCAGGGGTATTGCTGGCGACATTTCTGATTGGTTAGATGGCTATACGCTGTTGCCATCAGAAACGAGCAGCATTCAAATTTGTCAGTGTCTTCTGTTATAACTACACCTTGTTACTATTCAAAAGGGCACAACGTTGAACCTTTGGTCTGTTTCGTATTGGTTATACGCCTGTACCTTGATAAGCACCAGCAGTACACAGCTCTGAAGTTCGTGTGCTCTATATTGCTTTTTTGCCACACTTCAGAAATACACAACACTGCAAGTTTCGGTGTCATTTCTGTGATGGTCTATCCAGCTGCACTTCAGAAATACACAACATTGTTTTCTATGATATTTATAGTTTTATATTATTAATCATACATGTATCACTTTTAGTTCAGACCCTATTTTCCTGTGGACATGGAAGGGGCCAGGAACTCAGTCCCTTACATTCAGGCATACCTGAGGCACTCCCTGTGCTTGTAACCCAGTGGGGTTATGACACTTGAAGAAGGTTAAAAAAAAAAATTCTTTAGTAACAAGAAGTTCTATGACCCATGCACCCAACTAATTAGGTTTACAAAAATAGTAGCGCTTCTGTGTATCACACCACAAATCTAAATACTATAGCAAATATATATATGTCCCGTGAAGAAATACATATATGTGAAAAACTGCAAAACATATACTCTAAAAATATATATGTGCACATACAATAAATTAATAAGTGTCCGTAACGTTCAAATACTCGCCAAAGTTTTAATAAAAACTTCAAAGGATTTTATTCTTGCCGCAAATGTATCTGTTGTAAAACAGTGAACTGACAACAGAGGGACTACCAGCCTTACAAACAAAGAGGGTGATATATTTGAAATTGAACAGTTTATTACGTGCAACTCTTCCTTTTTGGTTTATTTATTGTGGTGCCCTTGCGGGTTGTACTATGTAGGGAGAACGAAACGACTCCTACGAGTACAAGTATCGGAGCACCTAGCTAATATCAGAAAGGGCTTCCGATACCATAGTGTCTCCCTGCATTTCAAAGAGAAACATAATCAGGACCCTACCCTTCTACAGTTTTGTGGGATTGATTGTACATATTCTGCTTGGAGAGGTTCAAATCGAGTCAGAGACCTCTCACAGAGAGAAACGAGATGGATATTTCTCCTTAAGAGTCTCCACCCGAGAGGGTTAAATATTGAACTCGATATGAATTGTTTTCTTAGTAATTTTTAAAGGGTTTTAATATATTTCTTCCAAACTAATAGATTAGGATGTATGCGCATGCGTGAATGCTCAAATTGGGTGCATACATACACATTATACATTTTTTTTTCTCCTTTTGAATATGTGGATGGAGGTTTTTATAGGTTTGAGAGACTATTTATATTTTTAAGGCCAGTTCTCTCTAGAAAATGTATATTATAATAGATCTGTACTATATACATTTGACCCTTTTATGATCTATTGCTCATTTACATATTTTCCGCATGTTTAATCATGGTGATTTAATTATGGTGATTTGATTTTATCTAATCTTAATGTCTGTGATTTATTGTCCTCACTTGTCATTTTTGTATATAATGCCTCTTGTGGATAATTACCAGATAATTTTATGTTGATATGCATATTAGGTTATGCTAATTATACAGCATTTATGTTTCCTATCTTTTGAAGTACCTGCAGTTTAGATTATATGCAGATTTTATCTGATATTATCATCTTGCAATGTTGTTGTGCTAGCCGCAGATGGGGTTATGCCCGATGTATTGTAGTCCTGGGGACAGCTAGCGCGCATTTGCGCAGCTTGAATCTCTCCACGACCTATCACGGACGGGAGTATAAAGGGGGTGATGCTAGTCCGTGTAGCCAATCCCATTGGAAGAAGTCCTATGCGACGAAACTAGTCTGGGAGAAGCTACACGGCGCTCTTTTATAGTGTATGGTGTTTGGTTTTTTCGACCACTCATCGAATCTACAGTCCGGTGTTTGGACGGAAGTTCAGTGTTTTCGAGTGGAGTGGAGAGACGGGCATATATGAAGGAGGGTGAGACACAAATGATTGATTGGTCCGCCGAGACCGCAATACATCGCGGCTACCTGTCGTATGCCTGTCTGGTGTTTTGAAGTGGTTTTGCTGAAGTGCCCAACTTTGATTTGCTAGAGCGTGTATGACGTTACCACTTCCTGGTTCCTGGATGTGCTGGAGCGCAAGCGTCACTTCCGGTTTACGGCGAGACCACGACTCTGGCGCGTTTCGTCACTTCCGGACTTCGTCCGAGGGCGAAGCGTCAGGGTCGTGGTCTCGCCGTAAACCGGAAGTGACGCTTGCGCTCCAGCACATCCAGGAACCAGGAAGTGGTAACATCATACACGCTGTGTAAGATAGTGTGGGCCTCCATCTACTGGCGCCTTATGTGTACTGAGCAACAAATACTTTTTCTGCCCGTTTTTAATTGCAATTTTGTACGTATCCACTTGTAAGGGGGGTTTGTCCATGGGAAATAAATTCTTAAAGCAATATCACGCTATGTGACTATTCTTTTTCCATATGAACAACCTGAAAACCTGAGTATACAAACAAAGCTGGGTATCGGTGGAAGGAGTAAAAGAAAGGAAAGAAGTGATCCTAGTGACAGTGAAAAGGCTCGTTTATATCTACCGTTTGGTGAGTGCATCCCCAAAGGGGGACTTCTCTACCTTATATGTGATACATGACGGATGAACTTTGAACTGTATTAATCACACTGGGATAAAGATCACACTCTCCCTCTACTCATTTGTTCCTCTGTGTGCATTAACACACAAAGAAGCTTGTCATTTATGACAAGAGCGCTGCTACACTATTTATGGACATTTACTGAGTTTATATATTTTTAGTGTTTTACGGTATTAATTGTTTACAATTTTATTGTGCATGATTTTATTGTTTTACATTATTTATAGTAACCTTTGGGTGCTCCTCTAAATATTGTTTTTTAAACATTATCCACACACCTTCAGCAGCTGCTCGTTGCGATTGGGATCCCCATTCCTAATCAGATAGACATTCAGTCTTATATTACTCTGGTCATATCATCAATTGCGTGTATCCTAGGCGCTGAGCGGTGCTCATGCAGGAAGGGCCACTTTAAGCATCTTCAAACTCACTCATAATATATAATCAAACTGATGCTGGTGTAAGGATATTTTTACTTTTTTGGGCTCCCTTTTTTTTTTTTTTTTTCCTATTTTTACTTCATTCATGGTTGCTGTTACAGAACGTTTACTTATACTGTTTGTAGGTTCCCCGGTGCTGACTGGCCTCTAGGAACCTCATGTTGCCCTCTTCTCACCCTCTGACCCCTGCTATTACTAGGCGGGAGTGAGATGGTGATTTTGGAACCTATTGGGGAGCAATTGTTGTTCCCCTACCCTTTTTGCATACTATTGTGTGTGTATAAATTGATTGTGTGTGTGTGTGTGTGTGTGTGTGTGTGTGTGTGTGTGTGTGTGTGTGTGTGTCTTTCCATGCATTTTTTAATTCCCTCTTCTCTCTGTATTCTATCTCTCCTGGGGGTGGCTCCGACCTTAGTCTTGGGTTTTGTCCCTTTGTCTATGAACATTGTTCCTGATGCGTTATGGCTCCCATAAACATCTTATCCTTAAGTGTACAAGGCTTTAACATCCCTCAGAAACGCACCAAAGCAATGAGATCTTTCGCGGCTAAGAAGGCACATATTATTTGTCTTCAAGAAACACACTTCACTGACAAAGTTTTTCCTAAGTTCTTATCTTCCTCCTATCCTCAATTTTATGTAGCTTCAGCCACAACCAAACAATGTGGAACCCTTATTGGATTCCACCGTTCAATGCCATTTACCCTTACTTCACAAATTAATGATCCTGAGGGCAGATATATTTTACTTACTGGTCTTCTTGCAGATACTATAATCACATTGGTGTCGTACTATGCCCCCAATAAACACCCGGAAGCTTTCCTATCACACCTCTTTCAGGTGGTGGAAACACATAAAGCATGTTGTGCTGTGCGGAGACTCTAATACAATGGTTTTTCCTTTTTTAGACAAATCCCTGTCCAAACCCCTCTCTAATACCCATAGACAATCTCTACAAAACTTACTGTACACACACAAATTGGTTGATACATGGCGAGAGGTTAATCCAACTAGTAGGAATTATACACATTATTCTTATCCACACAAATCTTTTTCCCGGATAGACCATATTGCTCTTTCGTCCATGGACCGACACAGCTTCTCTATTGACAAAGTGGGTATTATCCTTTAATTAGGAGTGACTAGGCAGAAAAACTTGTAAAAAGTGTTGCATCACACCTTCTACAGTACCGCCCAGGGGGCGGACCCTCTGGGTATACCCTCTCAGTCTGCATCTTCGCAGATCAGTTTTTTTCTGTCTAGCAAGGAGTAGGACATGGCTCCCTTCGGGCCCATTGGTCCGGGGAAAAAAGATATAGATATATAGATATATATATATATATTTTTTTTTTTTTTTTTTGCTACATTTGTTGTTTCCTGCGATCTTCGATCAACTGCCGACTGGGTGACAGGCTGGATCCTCGATCCTTGTAGTCTCCCCAGTTTCGGCCATCGAGCGTGTGCCGACCCTAGCTACGCGCTGGGTTTTCGACGACATGCCCGTCGCTCCACGGGTGGCCGGTGAGCCTACGCTCCAGGGCCTGCATCGGACCGCTCAGCTTCGGCTGACCTTACGGCCGAGTCGCAGCAGCCTGTCCGGTGAGCGTCATGCTCCAGGGCATACATATGATCGTCCCTTCTGGGTCCAATCACAGCATGCCTGGCCAACAGTCACCTTCCGTGCGCGGACGATGATCTGTTTGGAATGTCTTCCAGCAGAATACATGCAGGATAGGTAAGTAAAACTCCCCTGCCTCGGCTGGGTGATTTAGCTGGACATTCCTGGAGAGATCAAGTAAGTGGTTGTGGCCCCTTTTTTCCCTCTCTCCCTGCCTTTCCCTCCTCCCTGGGCTTCTAGCTAAAGGTTGCTGGGTGCTGGGGGTCACCTAGGGGGTCCCACTGGAGCGGGGCTGGCTGTAACTAACATTTAAAAGAAATGTCATTTTTTCTTACCTGTGTTTGTGTCCTTCCTCCTCCATGCTGTCGGTGGCCATTTTGAGGTGGTCCATGCCAAGTTTGGCCTCTTGTGACTGCCCGGCGGCCATCTTCCGGTGGTTCGGCCACACCCACTGGCCCCTATCAGCTGATCGGCGGCCATGTTTGTCCACCCTGTATGCAGATATTGCCGTTCGGCGGCCATCTTTTTGTGGGCTATGGCTGCTTGACCTCTATCTTCTGTCGGCGGCCATTTTCTTAGAGCCCACATTATCTTCCATACAGATGTTTTTGGCAACCATTTTTCGAGAGCCTCCGGCCTCTAGGGTGCATTACACTGGCGCGAAAATTCACACAGGAAGTGCTGATAAAAGAAGCAGACTGACACAGCAGCAGAGGGACAGCATCACAGGCGCAGCATAGCAGTACCTATCCAGGGTGGTGAGTCCTCTGGGTGACCCGGCCTCTCTGCAGCACAGGAGGGTGGCCTATTGATATCTTGCCTGGAGCCCTGTGAGTGTCAGCGTGTGGTCAGCATGGCATCTGAGCCAGATGTCTTCTCCCCTGAAACACCAGATTTAGCAGCTGGTGCCCCTGAGGTGTCTATGAACGCTATGACTGCAATCCTAGAGGCGTTTGCTGCCAGGGTGGAAGCAGCACATGGGAATACAGGGGGTAGTAAACGCCCCATCCCCTGCAAGCTTCTGGGGATAATTCTGGTGCAGAACCAGGTCCAGCTACGGCTCGGGGCCCAGATTCTGACGCATCAGAGACTGCAGACCGTGACCGGACAGTGAGAATGACTCAAAGTCCAGGTCAGTACGCGAGACGGCTTTGGTATCTGACCTTATTACTGCAGTGCGGGATATGCTAAAATTGGAAAGTTCTGCAGAAGCAGCAGAGACTCCGGTCCACTTGGGTTTCATAGACCTGCCCGCACTGCTAAGGTGTTCCCTTGTGTGTCTTTTGATAAACTCTTATACAAGGAATGGGAGAACCCACTGAGGGTCTTTACAGCCCCAAAGAGGTTTGCGGTACGGTACCCCTTTTTGAGGAGAGTTTTCTGAAGAAATGGACCTCTCCCCCCTATAGTGGCCCCTCCGGTGTTCAGACTTAATAGAGCCACCACAATTCCTGTAGAAGGGGCTCCTGTTTTCTAGGACCCTGTGGATAAGAAGGCTGAAGCACTCGCTTGCTACCTATACTCAGTGGTAGGCTCGGCAGTACGCCCGGCATTGGCGGGGGCCCTAGTGTCTCACACACTTACTGAATGGGCAAGATTGCTACTCCAGGGGTTAAGGAGCGAGATGCTCCTCCTGATGAGATAACATTGGCCGACCTGTTGGTCCAGGGCCTTAGGTTTGTCTGCGAGTCAGACATGAATACTATTCCCCTGCTGTCTAAAACTTTGGTTTATGCAGTAGCAATACGCCGCCTGATCTGGCTAAAAGGCTGGTCTGCGGACCAGACTTCCAAGAAAGCCCTGTTGGATCTGCCTTTTAAGGGCGAAAGACTTTTTGGGGCTTCTCTGGATGACATCATCAAGGATGCCACAGGAGGTAAAAGCACTTTGCTTCTCCAAATTAGCAAGGGTAAGGGGCCACGCCAAGGGCAAGGGCCCTCCTTTACTGCACACAAGTGTTTTTTTCGTCCCCCTAGGGCGACAGGGAAAAGACCCCAGGCCGATAAAGCGCCTGCCCAAGGACAAAAGCGCCCCTGGTCCCGCATACCCAATAAGCCTGCGGACAAATTTGCGTCCGCATGAAGGTCCACCCCCACCCTGCTCTCGGGTGGGGAGACGTCTTCGCAAATTCACGACTCAGTGGACAGCACTAATCTCCGACAGGTGGGTTTGCAAAGTAATCTCCTCAGGCTACAAGATAGAGTTTCTCTCTTGTCCACCGGACAGATTCAACACCTCCAATCTCCAGCTACTACCGACCCGTCGGGAGGCCCTGTATGGGGCGGTCCAGGGTCTACTGGAACGCGGGGTAGTTATTCCAGTTCCAGAACTGGAACGGGGTTTTTACTCAAATCTGTTCATTGTGCCGAAGAAGGAGGGGGTTCGTCCAAGCTTGGATCTCAGAGCCCTCAATTGCTTTGTGAAGGTACAAAGTTTTCGGATGGAGTCGGTTCGATCTGTAGTCACGGCTCTCCATCCGGGGGACTTTCTGGCCTCCTTGGACATAAAGGACGCATACCTGCATGTCCCCATATACTCCAGACACCAGAGGTTTCTGCGATTTGCTATCGGGAAGGACCACTACCAGTTTGTGGCCCTCCCGTTGGGCCTTGCCTCAGCACCCAGGACGTTCACCAAGGTGCTCGCTCCGATTCTGGCACTTCTAAGACAGCGGGGTATCGCTATCACAGGCTACTTATACGACCTTCTGCTGAAGGCCCCTTCAAGCTCAGGATTATAGGCAAGTGTGTCCATTACCTGTCAGACTCTTCGAGACTGTGGTTGGATACTAAACACGCAAAAGTCAGTATTGGTGCCCACTCAACGCCTAGTGTACCTGGGGTTGATTCTGGATTCCTCAGAGGCAAAGGTATTCCTCCCTGTGGAGAAGTTGCAGACCCTCCAGGCTGCAGTACGGCAGCTGACTTCCAGGAATTGGTCGTCACTCCGTTTTTGCATGCGAGTGTTGGGCCTCATGGTAGCCTCCTTCGAGGCGGTCCCATATGTTCAATACCACACTCGAGTGTTACAGAAGGAAGTTCTGTCCAGATGGAACAGATGCCCTTCATCTCTGGATTATCAAATCCGAGTGAGCCACCTAGTCAGGAGATCCCTGGTATGGTGGCTGACAGCACCGGCTGTAATGGCCGGGAAGTCATTTCTTCCGGTTTACTGGATAGTGATCACGACGGACGCCAGCCTTACAGGTTGGGGGGGGAGTCTGGGGTGTCCAGTCGGCTCAGGGTCGCTGGACCCCAGAGGAAGCCCTCCTGCCGATCAATGTCCTGGAGATCCGGGCGATCAAGCTGTGCCTCTTCAAATGGTCTCAGAGACTGCAAGGGCGTCCAGTCAGGATCCAGTCAGACAACGCCACAGCAGTGGCATATGTCAATCATCTAGGAGGAACAAGAAGCTCAGCTGCAGCATCGGAGATCGCTCGCATCCTGAAGTGGGCAGAGAGGAGCGTACCGGCACTGTCGGCCGTGTACATTCTGGGTGTGGAAAACTGGCAGGCGGACTACCTGAGCCGCCAGATGCTGGACCAGGGAGAATGGTCCTTACACCCGGAGGTGTTCCAACTCCTCTGCCAAAGATGGGGCACACCAGACGTAGATCTTCTGGCTTCCTGACTCAATCGGAAGGTATTGAGATTTGTGGCCCGGTCAAGAGACCCATGGGCAGACGCAACGGACGCGTTGGTAGCATCGTGGGGTCAGTATCGGCTAATCTATGCCTTCCCTCCCTTAAGGCTTCTTCCTCTTCTGCTCCGCAGAGTGGAGGCAGAGGGAATTCCAATGATCCTAATCGCTCCAGATTGGCCTCAGCGTCCTTGGTACGACGATCTAGTACGTCTGGTAGCAGACGTCCCCTGGCGCCTACCACTACGGAAGGACCTGCTATCGCAAGGTCCCATATTCCATCCTGCTTTACAGTCATTGGCTTTAACGGCATGGCTGTTGAGAACCGGGTACTGAGAGACCGGGGCCTGTCAGACTCAGTAATCTCTACTATGAGAAGTGCTCGAAAACTGACCTCTAGGAAGGTCTATCACCGCACTTGGAGGGCCTACATCTCCAGGTGTGAGGAAATGAAATGGCATCCGCGTACCTATTTGGTTTCCAGAATCCTGCTGTTTTTACAGCATGGGGTGGACCAAGGGCTTGCCCTAAGTACGATTTAAGGGACAGATATCTGCCCTGGCTGTCTTTTTTCAGCGACCCCTGGCGACTCACTCTCTCGTGAGTACATTTGTGCAGGGGGTCCGTCCCCCGTTACCTCCGTGGGACTTGAACCTGGTCCTCTCGGTGCTTCAGAAGGCACCGTTTGAGAATATTAGAGATATTCCCCTGTTGACACTTTCTCAGAAAGTGGTCTTTTTGGTGGCTGTTACGTCAGTTAGACGAGTCTCTGAGCTGGCAGCCTTGTCCTGCAAGGCTCCCTATTTGATTTTCCACAAGGATAAGGTGGTGCTGCGCCCGCAGCCTTCCTTTCTTCCGAAGGTCGTTTCGGCTTTTCATCTCAACGAAGACATTGTACTTCCATCCTTGTGTCCTCAGCCATCGAATCCTAAGGAGTCGGCGTTGCATTCCTTGGACGTTGTCCGAGCTTTGAGAGTATACCTATCTGCTACTTCCCTGTTCCGGAAGTCAGACTCACTGTTTGTTTCGGTGGCTGGTCCCAAGAAGGGCCAAGCAGTCTCATCGGCCACCATCTCTAGGTGGATCCGACAGATAGTAATCCAGGCTTACGCCTTAAAGGGTCAGGCGCCCCCCTTTACTGTCACGGCGCATTCGACCAGGGCAATAGGTGCCTCTTGGGCTTTCCGACATCAAGCGTCTGTTTCCCAATTGTGTAAAGCGGCGACTTGGTCGTCCGCTCACACTTTCACAAAATTCTACAAAATTGATGTAGGTGCATCTTCGGATGCCTCTTTTGGCCGCAAGGTTTTGCAAGCGGCTGTTTAGAGTTGCAACTCCTCCGTTGGAGGAGTGCTGTTTTGTGTTTGGGGTGAAGTTTATTTTTATGCTGTTACCACCCCTCGTTTTTTCTCTGACACTGCTTTGGGACATCCCACTTTGTCAATAGAGAAGCTGTGTCGGTCCATGGACGAAAGAGTAAATAGGATTTTTTACTCACCGTAAAATCCTTTTCTCTGAGTCCATGGA
The DNA here is from genome assembly GCA_029206835.1 of Rana muscosa. NCBI lineage: Eukaryota > Metazoa > Chordata > Amphibia > Anura > Ranidae > Rana > Rana muscosa. The sequence continues at coordinate 147,845,844 of CM055116.1, forward strand.
CCGACACAGCACCCACCCCTCCTTTTAAGTTTGTACTGCTTTTTGACGAACTGATCTGCGAAGATGCAGACTGAGAGGGTATACCCAGAGGGTCCGCCCCCTGGGCGGTACTGTAGAAGGTGTGATGCAACACTTTTTACAAGTTTTTCTGCCTAGTCACTCCTAATTAACGGATAATACCCACTTTGTCAATAGAGAAGCTGTGTCGGTCCATGGACTCAGAGAAAAGGATTTTACGGTGAGTAAAAAAATCCTATTTTTTACCCCATCCAGCATGCTACCTCAGATCATATCCTCTATAATTATTCCTTATTCATGGACAGATCACTGTGCGGTTTCCATCACTCTGGCCTCCCTGTACCTACAGGTAGGTCACACGATACGACCTGGTGTATTAACGATTCCATGTTTGTCGCACCCGTCACGTCGTTTAGAAATTGAGACAGCTTTTACTGAATATCTTACATTTAATGACAAGATATTTCAGCTCTTAAACTATGGGAAGCTCACAAAGTTGTCATTCGTGGCAAATTGATGCAACTACCGTGTTTCCCTGAAAATAAGCCCGGGTCTTATATTAATTTTGGACACCAAAAACACACTAGGTCTTATTTTCGGGGTAGGGCTTGCCATGCAGGAATCCCCAGTATAAACATGTAAAAGGATCATATAATGCAAAAGGTGCTGCTGCAATACAACTGTGCAAACACCCTTACCGTATATCGGTGCTTCGATCGCCTGCCCCAAGCCGTCTTCTCTGCTCTGAATACTGCAGGGAGGGGGGTTGAGATCCCCCGCCGACACCCGGCGCTTCCATGGCCAGCCACAAACTGTGTTCTCCGCTCTGAACACTGCAGGGAGGGGGGCCCAGATCCCCGCTGACAGCCAGGAGATCAGAGACGCACAGCAAACTGCACACCGCCGTAACAGAGGATTATACCGGGTTTCCACGAAAAGCACTTCAAACTAGGTCTTATTTTCAGGGTAGGGCTTATATTGCACCCCTCCTGGAAAATAGCGCTAGGTCTTATTTTCGGGGTAGGTTTTATTTTCGGGGAAACACGGTAGCTGCAGCTCTTAAAAGAGAACGCAAACTTCTATTTACTAAACTAGAAAATAATTTTTATAAATGCCACGTAGCTTTTCAATCTGCTCCTAATGCCGCAAATAATACTAAATATGAGAGAACTAAACTTGACCTAGACCTTTTTCTTGACAGATTCCGCAGATAAAACCGTCCGTAGAAGACAGCATTTTCACTATCTCAAAGCCAACAAACCAGACACTCCTATGGCACGTTGCCTTAAAACAGTACAACATTCACAAACATCCATTAAACTCAAAACGTCCCGAGATTCATTCACTAGCAACCCAGTGTGAATATTAGAGATTTTTCATTCAAAATTAGATAATCTATACCCCCCCCCCCCGGCCCAGAATTTTGACAAACTTAAAGCTGATGATTTATTCTCTATCACATTTCCGGCCCTGGAACTTGATCAACTTGATTTCCTTGAGAAACCTATAACTATTTGTGGTTCAAACTGCTATTAAAGTATTGAAGCCTCGTAAAAGACCAGGCCCGGATGTTTTTTCAACTTTATATTTTAAACAATTTCAATCTACATTAGCACCTATTCTGACCAGAGCCGTCAATTCTTTACTAGCTGGATAGTCATTTAGAAATTAATCTTTGACATCCATCATAGCTATGCTTCCCAAACCCCATTCTGACCACCTCTTGGACCAATTATCGTCCAATATCCCTTCTGAACCTGGATATCAAATTGTTAGCTAAAATTTTGGCAAATGGATAGAATACCATTATCGGTAGATTGATACACCGTGACCAAACATGTTTTATGCCCATACGCCAGGCGGATGACAATGTCAGGAGAGCGCTTTTACGAACACATGCAGCCAAAACGAGAAATGTTCCTACTTGTTTTTTTATCTTTAGATATGCGTAAAGCTTTCGACTCGGTTTCATGGCCATATATGAATTATATTTTACAAAAATGGGTTTTGGAAATAATTTTCTAGTATGGATTTCTGCTTTTATATAATAATCCGAAAGCGTATATTAAGTATATGGGCTACAGATCATCTACGATTTATATTAAAAAAGGTACGAGACAGGGTTGCCCCCTATCACCCTTGATTTTCGCTCTTCTCATAGAACCATTGGCAATACTGATTAGGACTAACCCTAATATTCAAGGTTTAGAACTAGGTGGTCACCACCATAAAATCTGTCTCTTTGCGGACGATCTACTTATTTTCTTAACTCATCATCACATCTCACTAACATATCCTTATCGCAAACCAAACTTCATAGAGCTCAAGCATCCTTACCATTTTTTAATTGGGTCTCACACTATATCCCATATTTGTGTATCCAACTCACACCCTCAATCTCAGACCTGTTTAAAGCGAATTATCTGCCACTATTGAAACAAGTCACAAGCTTAATGAAAAATTGGTCTTCACTTCCTCTATCATGGTTCGGTAGAATTAATGCTGTGAAAATATCTATTTTTATCAAAATTCCTGTATCTTTTTAGGGTACTTCCCATCCAAATTCCTTCTTATTTTTTGAGACTTCTACAACAAAGAGTTATGTCCTTTTTATATGGGGCAATACTAAACCACGCATTTCTAAAGCTTGACTTTTTCGCGATAAATCAAAAGGTGGACTAGGTTTTCCTAATTTCACTTCATACTACCATGCAGCGCAAATAGCACAATTATCCAAGTAACATGCAACGTTTGAATCTCCTCTATGGGTTGCAATAGAATCCGTCGATATAGATCCAATATCGGTGGCCAATGTGCTATGGTTATCCCCACGAGATAGAGCTCATATATCTAATCCTATTACAAAGCATTCCATGACCATCTGGGACAAGTTTAGGAGTTCCCATAACTTACAATCCTCACATAACCCCCTACTATCATTTATTAGACACCCAGCTTTTTATCCCGCATGGAAGTTTCCACTATCCTTTGCAGCCTGGACCACCAAGAAATTAGTTTGCCTATATGATATAGCCTCTGCTAATAACATCCTTACATTCCCTCCTCTGTGTGATTATTCATGGCTTGCCAAGTAATGAACTTTTCCGGTATCTGCAGATCAAAAATTTGTATACGCCAACCATCGAGACGAGTTCAATACTCAACCAATTATCACAGTTTGAACGGATCTGTAAAAGTGACCCTCATACTAGAGGTCTGATCTCACTTCTTTATAAACATCTTAATTCCCCACAGATACTTTACCCTTGTATACTACCAAATGGTCACAAGACTTAGATAAAATATTCAGCAAAAAGGACTGGGATAATATTTGGTTGACCACTATGCACTCATCCCCAAATTGCTATGCACTTGAAACGTATTTCAAAGTCCTAACACGCTGGTATATGGTACCAGCAAAAATAGCTAAATTTATCCCTACTTATCCAGATATTTGCTTTCGTGGCTGCACGTCCCCACACTTACACATCTGGTGGGAATGTCGAATAACTCAAACTTTTTGGATCAAAATATTCAATATGGCCTCTACCGCCCTGGAAATCTCTATCGCCCGACCCTGCCGTAGCACTGTTAAACCTTAAGCCCCCTGAACTCACTCAGACTCAATCCCAGCTACTTGTATGCCTGACAGCCTCGGCTAAACAAACCATAGCTAAGGCATGGAAATCTCAAACGCTCGTTGTGGCTGAGGCTAAACACCGAATGAATAGAGCCCTTGTCTATCACAAGATGTCGGCTTTTGAGAATGATACTATGAATTTTTTTTATGAAATTTGGCAACCGTGGTTTAACCATTACCTACCTTCCGATTTTGATCAATCTCCATTGATGCCCTGCTAATAATTTTTTACTTTTCCCTTTTTTTGTGCCATTTATTTTATTTCTCTTAGTGTTTACTTTTTAAAAGAATGTCTTGGGGCTGGGGTCGGGCCACCTTCGGGAGTGAATTTTACTCTTGTCTTCCTTTTTTCTTTCCTCTTCTCACCTACTTCCTCTCTTCTTTTTCTAGCAATTTATTTTTTTTTTCTGTTTATTGTTCATCAACATGTAAATTTGGGATTTTTTTCTCTTTTTTTCCCAATTGTCTGCATTTATAATAGAGAGTTTGGACTATTAACCTAATAAATTCCTTCATTATTACAACCCGTTTTTTTTTTTTTTTTTTTTTAGGGTCAGTTCAGGTATTTCAGAAACAACGCATATGAGATGTATGCTCCTTTTTTCTTCTACGTCATGATAATTATATTTATCTTCTTGGGACTCTAGCTTATTTTTTTTTTTCTTTTTTTTTAAATTTCCTAGCACGTGCCCCCTCCCATCCCCAGTTTGAACCCATTTGGGGTGGATGGGTGTTCCGGAGGCACTTTAAGCCTGATATAAGGTATAGTCTTTTTTTTTTTTTTTTTTTTTTTTTTTTTTTTCTTGAGTCCCTTATACCTGACATTTGCTTTTTTTTTCAGTATTTAACTGATAAATATGAACATACATTTGAGCACCAAACTCTACCGATATTCTTGTCATTATTGTTATGATCCTTATCCCATTTTTGCATTCTCTATATTGCATTTGTAACTTGTTTTTCTTATGCAAAGCTCAATAAAAATAATAAACAAAAAAAAAACATTTGGGTACCCCGCAATTGTCATTTAAAAAGCGACAGCACTGATAGCTGAAAATTTTGGCTTGGGCAGAAAGGGGGGGAAGTGCCCTGTATTGAAGTGGTTAACATTGGCATCTATGGCAAATCTTGGTCAGCTTGATATGGCACTGTTTCCAAACCATAAGTGGCATGGACACCAAACTTGGGGAGCAACGAGAGAGGACCCAGGACTAAAACATATCAGATTTTGGGGTCGGCCAGCTTGCCTAGGTAAATGGGTATGCATGTAAATGTCTATTACAATGCAGTACCTGGTATTGCTTCACTTACCCACTGGGCACTTAAAGGAGAAGTCCAGCCTGAGCTTTTTAGGCTGGGCCTCTCCTCTGGGTCACAGGAGTGCAATTAGTTTTGCACTCCTGTGACCCGCTTTCAGCGGAGAGTGGTCTGCAGTCCGCTCTCCGCTGATGTCACTGCCACCAGTCGGGGCAGCGCGTCATCATGACTTCCAAGTCGGAATCCGCCAGCTGCCCTGATTCATGGCAGTCTCAGCAAGCCACCGAGACAGCCTCTCCCTGCCCCTCCAAGGCTCAGCGCTCCAATGAGCGTGGAGAAGCAAGCTGCTGACTGGCAGTCAGCAGCTTTCCTCTCGGATCTGTGAGAACCGAGCCATTGGCGGTGTTCGGTGGCTCGGTTCTCAATGCAGAGACGCTGGGGGACAGATGGAGCATCGGTCTGATGCTCCATCTACCGAGGTAAGTATGATTAGAGAAAAAACATTTAAACCCATACTTCTCTTTTAAACCCCCTTCCTAACCAGAAAAATGTTCAGCTTTCGGTGCTCACATTTTGAATGACAATTACTCAGTCATGCAACACTGTAACCATATGATATTTTTGTCCTTTTTTTTCACGTGGTTAGAGCTTTCTGTTGGTGGTATTTAATCACTGCTGGGTTTTAAAAAATGTTTATAAATAAATAAGTGAAAAAAGACCAAAAATTCTGGAAAAAAAAATAATTTTTTTCTGTTTTTAAAATTTTGCAAATTTGAAATTTTTATTCATAAATTTTGGCTAAAATTAATACTACTACATATCTGGTAAAAAACAAAACAAATTGGTGTATATTTGGTGTGTGTGAAAGTTAGGGAGTCTACAAGCTATGGTGCCAATCTCTGAAAATTCATCACTCATTTACTCTGACTCATTTCTTGAGATCCTAACAAGCCAGGGAAGTACAAATGACCCCTTTTTGGAAAGTAGACATTCCAGGGTATTTAGTAAGAGACATGTTGAATTTTTTGAAGCTGTAATTTTTTTTCCCACAAGTCTTTGCAAAATCAAGATTTTCTATTTTATTTTTTTCACAAAATTGTCCTATTAGCAGGTAATTTCTTACACACAGCATATGCATACCACAAATTGCACCCCAAAACACATTCTACTATTCCTGAGTATGGCGCTACCACATGTGTGGGACTTTTACACAGCGTGGCCACATAGAGAGGCCCAACATGCAGAGCGCACCATCAGGCGTTCTAGGAACATAAATTGCACACATCATTTCTTGACTACCGCTTGCACTTTTGAAGGCCCTTGCACGATCGGTACAGAGATGGGAGAGAGGAACCGGACATGACACCAGTTTGTTTACAAGTGATCGCTCCTTCATTTGAACAGGGGAGTAGTGTAATGGACTGTTGCACAAAATAAACAAATGCACAAAATAAATGGACACTCCTTAGTCGACCCTTATATATTTAAGTACACGTACCTATCACTTTAAAGTTTGTAGATTACCGTATTTATCGGCGTATAACACGCGCCGGCGTATAACACGCACCCCAAGTTTAGGAGGAAATTTTAGGGAAAAAAACTTTTAGCAGGGAAGTTTAAGGAAAAATAACTTACATTTGAATGCAGCCTTGTCAGTGTCCATTGCAGCCTTGTCACAGTGCAGCCTTGTCAGTGTCCATTGCAGCCTTGTCACAGTGCAGCCTTGCCCCAGAGTCCATTTCAGCCTTGCCCCAGTGTCGCCGTGCAGCCTTGCCCCAGTGTCGCCGTGCAGCCTTGCCCCAGTGTCGCCGTGCATTTTAAAATTGGCGCCCAGACTGTGCGGACGCCGCCGAGAACGCAGGGGACGCAGGGACTGGGCGGAGCCGCCGCCGAGATACACATAGCCGAGTGTACTCGGCTTTTCTCGGCTCCGCTCACAGTCACGCCGAGTCCCGCCCTATGATGGACATAGCACAGGTCCAATGGCGGGACTGGGCGTGACTGTGAGCGGAGCCGAGAAAAGCCGAGTATAGCCGAGTACATTCGGCTATGTGTATCTCGCTCCGCTCCGCTCACAGTCAGCGGAGACAGCTCAGGGATGTGGGTATCGGCGTATAACACGCACCCACGATTTTCCCCTGATTTTCAGGGGAAAAAGTGCGTGTTATACGCCGATAAATACGGTAAATCTTGCAGTGCAAAAGTTCTTTCGTCGACCTGCATCACCTAACAATGGCTACTAGTGTTGAAATAAGGCTCCACCGCAGATGGAACCATAGAGACATCCCATACTTTGTGTACACTAACTATTTTTTTGCAATACTAGCAAGACAACCTAACATAGTGGTCAGGTGGCAACCCTAGTTGTGTTAATAACTGATGTCCCCATGTACTGTATACATCCTGTGTTCAGGGTTAGCCAGAATGTAAAATCATTGTAACATACAGAAATGCTTTAAATCTTTCCTATCTACACACAGGGTAATCAAGGGCATTAGGGTACATTAAACACCTTTTATTCTACATATGCACTGTGCAAAATGTGTTTTTAGAAAATAAATTGTAAAACTTGGGTTGCAGTATGGTGATCTCCAGTGCTCTGGGGCAGTCTTTTCAGATTAAGTCACACATGGCGCTGAAAATTTCTGCCTTCGCACACTTATGTGCTGAAGTGACTGTAGTCACTATTTTATTTGCAATGCACCAACAGCATGAGGCCTAAATTCAACGCATGAGCAGAATTGGCAAAATACGAGTTTACAAAGGTGCACAAAATCTTTGTAAATGTGTATATGCACTTACTGTCTATTCGTACATAATGATTCCAGCACTATGCAGGCCCAGAATGTAAAGCAAACTATAAACGCATATGTGCATTTAGGCAAGTACACATGCGTCCGCGTGTAAAATGTGCATGATTTGCAGACCCAGATGCACCTTTGTTACTTTTCTGTGCCCATTTGTTAGCGATGCAAAAACACAGCCCCATATGCAGCTGTGTGCATGGGGCCATGTATTTGCATGTGCAGCATACAGAAATTAACACTACACAAATTAGTACAAATTTACAATAAATACATATAAGTGGCTTTTCATAAATTATTGCACAGTTTACACTACATTGACTAAATTGAAATTCAGTATTATTCCTATAGTAGGATGTGTAAAATTTGAGATTTAAATGGTTTTATTTCTAAACATGTTTATGCTACTTGTAAACATGCCTGTGACGGGCTGCAGCATTGTAGATTTCAATGCACTTGCCACATCTGAGCCTCTTTTGGCATGCTATATGTTGCAAGTTATAAGTGCATGCTTGTGAGTGTGGTAAGCCAAGAAAGGAAAAAATAACCAATTACAAAAAAAATGAACTAGAAAGTGAGCTGAATTGGAGCATGTTTCCAAATTGGCTATGTTAGTGACTAGACCTGCAAGCAGGTCAGTACTCCCCTTTGACCGGCAGCTCCGTAGGGGAACATGGAGCCAGATTCCCGTGCGATCAGGAAGCTGGGCGGCAAGTAATGACCCGCCACAGGGCTTCCTGATTGGCCAAGAAGCCGGCTCCATGCTGATTGGCTTGGAAGGCGTTTTTCAAGCCAATTACAATCAGGCCGGCCAAACAACATGCAGCTGGCTTCCTGGGCAATCAGGAAGCTGGGCGGCATGTCAATACCCACCGCCCGGCTTCCTGATTGCCTTGGAAGCCGGCTCCATGCCAGCGGAAGCACCGATATTGGTACTCGGCATCAGCGAGTACCGAAAGCAAAATATCGGTACTCGATGCCGAAAAACCGATTATCGGTGCATCCCTACCTATTTTCATCTGTACATGTTAAAGGAAATTAAAAATGAGGTAAACAATCTCCGTATATGTGCTATTAGAAGTTAGGAATTGATTCTTTTGGTATAAAGACTATACTAAAAAACAAAACATTCTTGTTTTGCTCAGATGCCTAGGAAGCCAGCTTGTGAAAGTGATGACATTGTCAAAGTCATCTGTGCTATAAGGGCTTGTTGCCTTTACTCCAGGAATCAGCAGAAATTCACTTGGTCATTATGTGGCCTATTGTAGGAGAAGGTCAGCTGACTGGGAAAAATATGATGACCTGTGTGAATTTGTTATGATGGCCTCTGCAAAAACCAAGATACAGCCCCATGTTGTGTTATTCACAAAGGAGGAGTACGATATATAACAGAATATGAAAATGTTAAGGTGATCTTTTTCATCTATTGATTTCATTATGTTTAAACAGTTCTATGAACAGTTCTGTTGTCTTTGGAAATTCCTCTGTCTTCCTTCATTTATTTGTGTTTATTAACAAAGTTTCCCAATTTGGAGTAATGCTGTTTATTCTGACCACCGTGCTGAAGTGGTAATGTTTCTGGGAGAATTTGTGTGCCCTCTTATTTTGTTCTTCAAATGTTGATACTTTTTTTTTTTTTATACATACCCAAAAATTTTCGGTAGCAAAATACTTCTGTATACATGTCCTTTTTGATTCAAAAGTATTATAATAAAGATTTTTGTACGTACCAATGGAATTTTAAAACTTTGTGTTACACAAAAGAAGATATGTGACCAGAAAAATGTTTACTGACATGTTTTTCAAAAAAGGACTTGCATTAATTTGAATGTTTAATATCTCAGAAACCGAACCGGCACAAACCCGCACAAACGAATTGTATATTTTTATTCAGGTTTTACAAACATGGGGTGCCAATTTCACTCAGCTGGGTGTGCTTGGCTAAAAAAGCTTCTCTTCCAGATGATAGAAAAAAAATGCCCATTAAGACTTATGGGATATGACACCATTTTGGCTTAGGCCAGAAAGGATGAAGCAGCTGAAGAAATGTAATAAAGTTTAAAACAGGTAAATGTAATGAAATTTTAATTAAATTAATGAAAAATACATTCCTATCTATTTTCTAATGCTAGTTACATTTAACTTGTCCATAGCTTCCCACACACAGGAGAAAAACTACAAATTATTAACTAGGTGGTATAGAACTCCTTCATAAAATAAATCCCTCCATTCCTGACCAGCGTTGGAGATGCGATAAACCAGGTGGCACGCATCTGCATCTGTGTTGGTCCTGTGTGAAAATTCTACCATTCTGGAAGACCATGTTTAAGTTAAGCCACATTATTACAGCTAATCAATGGCCTGAACAACCGAAGGTAGCTTTTCTCTCGATGATCCCTAGATCTATCAAACTAATTAAAAAAGATCTCTTCCAATTACCTAATTTAGCTGGCGGAACCTTGATTCCCAGATATTGGAAAACTTTTGTAGTCCCTTTAGTTGGAGAATCGGTCACTGAACTGAACCACCAAATCTAGAAAACTGTGGTATATGTGGATGGAATTCCTCAATTAACTAATACTCATGCATTAGCAGTTTCTGCCCGTTAATTGGGGGGGCGCAGGGGCACCGCCCCCAAAGCAAAAAAATTAAAATAATGTCCCTTTAAATCTGTGCGGGGCGCCAGTGATGCTGCAATTGATGGGCACGGTGAGGCTGCAATTGATGGGCACAGTGAAGCTGCAATTGATGGGCACAGTGAGGCTGCAATTGATGGGCACAGTGAAGCTGCAATTGATGGGCTTAATTGTCTGGCACAAGACCTTGAACTCATGCACTGTGAGCAACCATTGGCCTGTAGCCCAAAATTGTCATTGTGTATAGTATGGCACTGTCCCCTGTGCCCTGTGGCATCCTCCCAGGGTTATCTGTGAATTTGGGTGTAACCCAGGCCTCATAGCATTAATGCAAAACTCAGAGTCGCACTCTGTGCATCAGCCACATTCCAAATTGAAAGTACAAGATTCAGCTATAGTTCCTACCTGCTGGCAATATCCCACTAACACATTTCACCCTGATTGGGCTTAATCGTAGACCCCATGGTACTGCAGACACTAACACCTTTCTAGCTGGCATTGGGTGGAGGTGGTTGTTGTGGCCTCTACATAACATAGTATAGAGGCCCCAGACAAACAGGTCATGGAGCTGTGACCCACCTGTAGCTTTTCTGTGAGTGTAGAGCTACGCATTTCATAGACCAGTGTACAGAAAGATGGGCAGCCGGTAGTGTGACTGGCTGACCACAGCAGTTTGTGATGGCAATTTTCTTAAACTGTCCAGAAATGTGGGGCATTTTTCTCTCTCATTGTCATCAGAGTAATTTTTTTTCTCCCACTGATGTTGGGTCATTTTTTTCCTAAAGCTGACCAATGATTCATGCCACTGACTAATGACGCAGGGAATTTTACTGTACACAAATGAAGCTGGATGCTTTTCCTTCCACTGGTCAGTACTGCCAGGCATTTTCCTCCTAATGGCCAACAACAGAGGGGACATTACATTTTTCCCCTTACTGACCAATGATGCAGGGCATTTTTCATTCTGCTAATGAAGCTGAATGTTTTTCCCCCTGCTGGCCGTTACTGCATTTTCCTCCCACTAACCAGCAGCGGGATATTTGTTCTTTCTCCCACTGACTTCCAATATAAAGTGCACTGTTACATCATTTTAACCGCTGCAATCTTTATATTGTGTTGTATATTAGGTACTCCTGTTAGTGTTTATTTCAACAGTTGCTGGTTATGAAGTAGCCCGGTAGTAGTGCAAGACTGCAACAAACTTGTGCGGTGTACAGTATACTATGCATTGACCCTTTAAAACCATACCCCATTCACTTTTTCGTTTTTACATTTTCCACATCATCCCTCCACCAGGCTATCCCTCTATATGAAAGTGTTCAGCATCATACCTTCCATCGTTAGCAAATCCACAGTTATTGGCCAAGTAGAGATATAGGCAAACCTTATTTTTTTTTCCATTTTGGATAGAGTAGGGGAGGGTTATTACTCCTGTTTTTGCCACCTGTGTCCCATTAAGGAGAATTACCGTTACTTCTTGTCCCAAAGCCAAAACAGGAAGTGAGAGGAAATCCCTGCAAATTAAAGAGTAAGGCAAGGAAAAACCTAACTGAGTTTTTAAGTGTACTCCCACCCCCATTGTTGGCTTTCCCTCTAAACTGAAGCTTATTTTGGGACCCGATCTTGAGACCGGACCGAAGTGACTTCAGAAAAGGTAAGTATCGACATCTTTTCTTTACAGGGTAAATAGAATAGGCATAGAATGGGGGTGAGAGTAAATTTAGGTATAGTTAGGATTTTACTTGCCTTCTACTTTAAGGGAGTCCATTGGGGTCACCTGAACTAGTGTCCCCACTGGAATATTTGCCCTCTATTATTGTTCTGGGGACAACCCATAATTTGGGATTTCATTTTACTTTCACTTTTGATGATAACCGTAAACAGGATAAATAGTGTGACTCTCACTAATGGGAGCAGAGGTGACAACAAAAAAGTTAACATGTGTTCTTATGTTCTTCTCCACTTTGTCCAAAACTAAAAAAACAAGTAACTTTAGTTATGCTTTATTATTCGTAGCTCATTTATTATTTCTTCCCACTCTGACTACTGGAGTAGGCAGTCTTGCCATAGGCACAAAGAAAAAAAAAAAAAAAAGTACAATGCCTTTCTTGAATTTTTATTATTAAGAAGCAATTTGATATCATGAAAAAGCTCACGTAATTATTTTATTAAAATATACAACAAAACAATGGCAATGAAATGTGTGCATTGTAGTAATGCAGCTCATTCATCTGCTCATGGTGACTTCAGCTCTGTATTCTTAGAATGAAAAATACTTTGTAAACCATTCAGGACGTTTGGACTCCTGTTCCTTTGCCTCTGTTTTTAAGGGTACACTGGCAGGGTTTCGCCTTAAACAAAAAAAAAATGCATAATAAACACACAGACAAGTCAATTTAGTTTAAAAAAAAAGCATGTTATATAAGTTTGTAACACTGATCCCTTTACACTCAAATCTCAACTTATATCTTGTTCACATAGTCTAATATTCAGCAAACAGCCTGATGTCTTATGGCTTCATCTTAATGCCCTGCGTTGATATGGGCTGGAAAAAAATTGGACATGTAAAAATGACTTTACTCTATAATTAAAGATTCACTTCAATTATTCAGTCATGCAATATTGATTTTTATGTATAGGATTCAGATTGTTAATGTTAGTCAGAGGAACACTTTAAGCAGCTTGCTTTATAAACATTTAATATCTGTTTCCAGACCCATTTTTTTTTTTTTTCACATACATAAATGTGAAATTTTGCCTTCAAAACATGATTAAAACCCCCAAAACAATATGTATTTTCTGAAAGCAGAGGACCCGTAGAATAAAAAGGCGGTAGTCAAAATGTTTTAATATCACATGATATTTGCGCAAGTGTTTATCAAATCTGCATTTCTAGTAAAAAACATTAAGATTAATTTTATTACACTTAAAGATTACCAGGCCTTTTTATAAGTTATCTCAATTACAAAAGATACACACCCACCCCACATACAAGTAAACTCAGGCTCAAGTAATTGAGTGACTTGAACACAAAAGGTATATTCACTGCCATTAACTGCCTGGAATGGATCTTAAAGTGGTTGTAAACCCCCCCCCCCCACAAAAAAAAATAATAATAATCCTGCAAGACAAAGGCCTAATGAGCTAGTATGCATAACATAGCTTACCTTAGATCAAAGCCCCCGCAGTGGTCCTCGTACACCGCTCCAGCCGGCGACATCGTTACCATAGTTAGTTACTTTTGGGTATTGCGGGCTCTGGCGCTGTGATCGGCCGGAGCCGCGATGAAGTCACTCCCGAGCATGCGCGAGGGAGCTGCCGGTAATGCAATACTAGCTCGAGCAACGGCACCGACGTGCCATTGCTTCAGTGCGCATGTGCCGATGACATCAGCACATGCTTATACGGGGGGTATCTCCTAAACCGTGAAGGTTTAGGAGATATCCAGGGTAGCTACAGGGTGAGCCTTATTTTAGGCTTACCCTTAGTCAAAAGTGTTTTGTAAAGGGTTTACAACCACTTTAAATTTCTTGAAGTGGTTGTAAACCCAACCACACAACTTGCACCTACAGGTAATCCTAGATCAAGGCTTACCTTTTAGGTGCAAGAAATATCTCCTTAACCTACATGGTTAAGGAGATATTTTCAGAAAACCCTGCACAGATGTCTACGGCGCATGCGCACCGTAGACAATGGCGCAAGGCGCACTGAGGGTTGCCGTTTTCTAAATGGAGACTGCCGGTCTTCTCAATGGAGAATGATGCCCCGCGCGCATGCGTGTGATGTCATCGCCGCTCCGGCCAATCACAGCGCCGGAGCGGCGATAACAGGAAGACGGTCGAAGCGGACATGGCGGCGGATGTGGACGAGGAGCGCTTTAGAGGCTTTGATCTGAGGTAAGTGCCACATAATGAGCTAGTATGCATACTAGCTCATTATGTCTTTTTCTTACAGGTGTTATTTATTTTTTTTTTTTTTTGAAAAGTGTGTTTACAAACACTTTAAGCTCTCTGGGTATGGTACACCAAGGCCTTGAAAGGGTTAAAATAATCCCACAGCTTAACATGACTGTTTATCTGTTTACTAGGTACAATGTCATCTTTTGTACATAGATATTAAAAATATATTTTTAATATGCATGTACAAAATATGTAATTTTGATGAACAGTTTCGCAAATTGCAACTACCATTCTATTTTTTTTTACAAGGTCTATACGTTTATAAAATATACCATATAATGTTTTGAGGTTTTAAGTGATTTTCTAGCAAAAAAAAATGCAGATTTTAATAAAGTTGCTTCAGAGGCAAAGTGGTTAAAAACTACAGAATAAATGTAACTCCACTTTTGCTGAGTAAAAAAAAAAAAAAAATCCTTTTTGGATGATCAATGTACTTTGCAGAGATTTTTACAAATTTTGTTGCAGAGCCATACCATTTTTTGCTCTGAAGAAATAGCTGTTAATTCCATTATTGCCAGGACTTGTGTCAGGACCTGGGTCACCTGCTGGTGGCACTGGTTTTCCCCAGGGCCAAAGGGTGCAGTTCCAGTGGCCACCAGCGGATCTCTCCCAGCAGCCAGCTTATCCTAATAATTAGGCTCCACCTGATACTGGCTGCTGGGAAGGTTTTTAATTCCTCCCTTGATGAAGATAGGTGCTTCCGTGATCTGTCTGTGAGACGTGTCCCTGCCTGATCCTGTATTCTGTGCCTTGTAGCCTGTAACCTGATTCCTGTACCCTGCATCCAATATCCTGCACCCTGCATCCAGTAATCTGTATCCTCCTCTTGTTCCCAGTCTCAGTCCTGATAATGCCCTGTTCACGTGAGCTCCCTCTTATTGTACATAGTGTGTGTTAGTTAGGTTGTTGTTTTGGGTTTGCTGCACTTTCATATTTCTTTTCTCACTTTTACTTTGTTCATGATTTGTTGGTGTTGGAAGGGTGTTCTTTATGCTAATCAACTTAATTTAAACATACTTGGTCTGGTTCCTTATTTCTTGAGGTGTAGCCCACTGATTTGGTATCCCTTACATAACACTGAAGCCACTAAAGATCAGATCCGCTTTACCTTGGAATTAGGCAATAGGATTGAGCTTTATGTTCGGGTCGAACATGAGTTTGACTCGAACATTGGCTGTTTGCCGAATAGCGAACAATTTGGGGTGTTCCCGGCAAATTCGAAAGCCGTGGAACACACTTTAAAAGTCTTTTAAAGGTTAATATGCAAGAAATTGGCATAAAAAGTGTTTGGGGACCCGGGTCCTGCCTCAGGGGACATGTATCAATACAAAAAAAAGGTTTAAAAACTGCCATTTTTTCGGGAGCAGTGATTTTAATAATGCTTAAAGTGAAACAATAAAAGTGAAATATTCCTTTAAATTTCATACCTGGGAGGTGTCTATAGTATGCCTGTAAAGTAGCGCATGTTTCCCGTGCTTAGAAAAGTCCCTGCACAAAATGACATTTCTAAACAAAAAAAAGTAATTTTAAACTACTCACGGCTATAATGAATTGTCGGGTCCCGGAAATACAGATAAGTCATTGAAAAAAAAACCCAGCATGGGTTCCCCCTTAGTCCATTACCAGGCCCTTTGGGCCTGGTATGAATATTAAGGGAAACCCCGAACCAAAATTAAAAAAAAAATGCGAGGGGGGTCCCACCCAAATTCCATATCAGGCCCTTCAGGTCTGGTATGGATTTTAAGGGGAACCCTGCACCACAATTGAAAAAAAAATGGCGTGGGGGTCCCCCCAAAAATCCATACCAGACCCTTATCCGAGCACGCAAGCTGGCAGGCCGCAGGAAAAGAGAGGGGACGAGAGAGCGCCCCCCTCCTGAGCCATACCAGGCCACATGCCCTCAACATGGGGAGCATGTCCCCATGTTGATGGGAACAAAGGCCTCATCCCCACAACCCTTGCCCGGTGGTTGTGGGAGTCTGCGGGCGGGGGACTTATCGGAATCTGGGGGGAACCCATGCTGTAATTTTGTGCAGGGACTTTTCTAAGCACGGGAAACATGCGCTACTTTACAGGCATACTATAGATACTCACCAGGTACGACATTTAACCACTTAACGACCGCCCACCGCCGATTTACGTCGGCAGAATGGCACGGACAGGCAGAATCACGTAGATCTACGTGATCGCCTTTGTGCAGTTGGGGGGTCCATCCGGACCCCCCTTCACTGCAGTGAGCGGCCGTTAAGTGTTCGGGAGCGATCAGGCATGAGGGGGGGCGCTCGATTCCGCCCCCCCCTCGCGATCGCTCCCGGCCAATGAAAATGCTTCCTCCGCCATGTGATGTAAACAAGGCTGGAGGAAGTGATGTCATCTCCCTCGCCGCGGTCTTTCCGTTCCCGGCGCCGAGCAGAGAGGAAGCAGGTTAGTGCACTAACAGTCCACTGACACGTAGGTACACATAGGCACACAAATCACCCCCCAGTCACCCCCAGATCACCCCCCAGGTCACCCCAAAGCCCCCAATCACAGTGTCACTGATTGCAGTGATCATTTATTTTACTGATCACTGCATTTAGTGTCATCTGTGATTGTAAAAAGTTGCAGGGCAGTTAGGATTAGGCCCCTTTAGGTCCAGGGTAGCCCCCTAACCCCCCAATAAAGGTTTAACCCCTTGATCACCCCCCAGGTAACCCTTTCACCCCCTAACTTCAGCGTCACTAAGCGATTGTTTTTCCGATCGCTGTATTCGTGTCGCTGGTGTTTTAGATAGGCAGTTATTTTTTTTTAGGTTCGCCGCAGGTTTTTATTAGTGTCAGGTACCCCCATATATTATTTTAACCCCCTGATTGCCCCTAGAGTTAACCCTTTCACCAGTGATCGCCGTATAAGCGTCACTGGTGTCACTGGTTAGCCAGTAAGTTATTTAGGTTACCCGTCAGGTTTTTATATAGTGTCAGGTACCCCCATATTTAACCTAATAAAGGTTTTAACCCCCTGATTGCCCCTAGTTAACCCTTTCACCAGTGATCACCATATAAAGGTTACGGGTGACGCTGGTTGATTAGTTTGCTTTTTATAGCATCAGGGCACCCGCCGTATATAACCCAATAAAGGTTTAACCCCCCTGATCGCCCGGCGGGTGAGATCAATTAGGTTTTAGCGCCAGAGAGGGTCTGCGTCGCCCCAGGCAGTGTTAGGTTAGTGACAGTAACGCTAACACCCACGCGCAAAGCATACACCCCCCTTAGTGGTATAGTATCTGATCAGATCTGATCAGATCTATACTAGCATCCCCAGCGGTTTAGGGTTCCCAAAAACGCAGTGTTAGCGGGATCAGCCCAGATACCTGCTAGCGCCTGCGTTTAGCCCCTCCGCCCAGCCCAGCCCACCCAAGTGCAGTATCGATCGATCACTGTCACTTACCAAACACAACACACATAACTGCAGCGTTCGCAGTGCTTGGTTTTTGGGGCCCTGTACGCGGCTAGGCTCCCAAAAAGTCCCACACATGTGGTATCCCCGTACTCAGGAAAAGCAGCAGAATGTATTTTGGGGTGCAATTCCACATATAACCATGGCATGTGTGAGCAATATATCATTTAGTGACAACTTTTTGTACATTTTTTTTTTTCTTTTTGTCATTATTCAATCATTTGGGACAAAAAAAAAATATTCAATGGGGTCAACATGCCTCTCAGCAAATAGCTTGGGGTGTCTACTTTCCAAAATGGGGTCATTTGGGGGGGTTTTGTGCCATCTTGGCATTTTATGGCCTTCAAAACTGTGATAGGTAGTGAGGAGTGAAATCAAAAATTTATGCCCTTAGAAACCTTGAAGGCGGTGCTTGGTTTTTGGGGTCCCGTACGCGGCTAGGCTCCCAATAAGTCCCACACATGTGGTATCCCCGTACTCAGGAGAGGCAGCAGAATGTATTTTGGGGTGTAATTTCACATATGCCAATGGCATGTGTGAGCAATATATCATTTAGTGACAACTTTGTGCAAAAAAAAAAAGTTTGTCATATTCCCGCAACTTGTGGCAAAATATAAAATATTCCATGGACTGAACATGCCTCTCAGTAAATAGCTTGGGGTGTCTACTTTCCAAAATGGGGTCATTTGGGGGGGTTTTGTGCTATTTTGGCATTTTATGGCCTTCGAAACTGTGATAGGTAGTGAGGAGTGAAATCAAAAATTTGCGCCCTTAGAAATCCTGAAGGCGGTGCTTGGTTTCCGGGGTCCCGTACGTGGCTAGGCTCCTAAAAAGTCCCACACATGTGGTATCCCCGTACTCAGGAGAAGCAGCAGAATGTATTTTGGGGTGCAATTCCACATATAACCATGGCATGTGTGAGCAATATATCATTTAGTGACAACTTTTTGTAATTTTTTTTTTTTTTTTTGTCATTATTCAATCACTTGGGACAAAAAAAAAAAATATTCAATGGGCTCAACATGCCTCTCAGCAATTTCCCTGGGGTGTCTACTTTCCAAAATGGGGTCATTTGGGGGGGTTTTGTACTGCCCTGCCATTTTAGCACCTCAAGAAATGAGATAGGCAGTCATAAATTTAAAGCTGTGTAAATTTCAGAAAATGTACCCTAGTTTGTAAACGCTATAACTTTTGCGCAAACCAATAAATATACGCTTATTGACATTTTTTTTACTAAAGACATGTGGCTGAATACATTTTGGCCTAAATGTATGACTAAAATTGAGTTTATTCGATTTTTCTTATAACAAAAAGTAGAAAATATCTTTTTTTTTCAAAATTTTCGTTCTTTTTCCATTTATATCGCAAAAAATAAAAATCGCAGAGGCAATCAAATACCATTAAAAGAAAGCTCTATTTGTGGGAAGAAAAGGACGCAAATTTCGTTTGGGTACAACATTGCATGTCCGCACAATTTACAGTTAAAGCAGCGCAGTGCCGAATCCCAAAAACAGGCTTGGTCCTAATGGCCCGAAATGGTCCGGGGCTTAAGTGGTTAAAGGAATATTTCACTTTTATTGTTTCACTTTAAGCATTATTAAAATCATTGCTCCTGAAAAAACTGCAGTTTTTAAAACTTTTTTTTTGCATTGATACATGTCCCCTGGGGCAGGACCCGGGTCCCCAAACACTTTTTATGACAATAACTTGCATATTAGTCTTTAAAATTAGCACTTTGGATTTTTCATGTTCGTGTCCCATAGACTTTAACGGTGTTTGCGTGTTCGAACAAATTTTTTGCCTGTTCGCATGTTCTGTTGTGAACTGAACCGGGGGTGTTCGGCTCATCCCTATTAGGCAGTATCTGGTCTCAGCATTTGCTAATCGCTGCAAGACGCACTCAGAGGAGGTTTTGTACCATGCATTGCTGGTGACAGAGATGAATCAGATTTGTGCAAAGCTGGCTTTGTCTTGTATTCCTAAAGGTGGTGATGACTTTTCTCCTCCTTTTAGTGTGTCTGAAGTCTTTCCCAACCCATACAATACTCCACTATCCACTCCTGCCACAATCTTTGTTCAGTCAGCTTTTGTGCAAGTTCCTGCCTCCATGCCCGCTGATCCAGTCCAGTCTGCCTCCACCCCTGCTGATCTTGTCCAGTCCACCTCCATGCCTGCTGATCTGGTCCAGTCCATATCCACGCCTGCCTGTGTTGCCAACCGTCAGTATTTTTGCTGGCAGCCAGTAAAAAATGGGCATTTTTCTCCTACCAGTAAATGTCAGTAAGAGGAAAAGGTTGCCAATGTGTTCTGTCGGTGCCGTCAGTGGGCAGGACTAGTGGAGGTGGTGCCTGAGTGTTGTGCGATGTCATGGTGCAAGGGAGCCAAGTGGCACGGCCGGAGCCTCATGTGCAAGTCTGTGGGACGGGAGCAGGACGGTCAATGCTGTTTAGAGTGGAGGGACTACCTGGTGTGGAGAGAGACTGTCACTGTAACTCAGGAAGGGACGTGTCATGTTGGTGATTTGTGCTGCTGCACACTGCTTTCAGTGTCACTGTGAGAGTCAATTTCATGTTTGTGTGCTGCCCATTCTAATTTCTTGCCCTCCTGGGTCCTGTCCCTGAGCTATTTACTTACTATATCAAAAATAAAATAAGAAAAGTGTTTTTTTGCCTTAATTTCTACCTTCAATAACATTTCTAATTGCATATTGTACTTATTTGTAGCCTAAATACTGAAATTTGTACCCAAAACTGTAATTGTGTAACTTTTGGAAATGTCAGTAAAAACTTGGCTGTGCCAGTAAATTTCAATCTGGTAGGTTGGCAACACGCCTGCTGATCTGCTCCAGCCAACCACTGAAGCAACTATAAGTCAATCTAATCTTCACATAGCTCTGACTTCTGCCCTTTCATATTCAGGACTCTCAGTACCGAGCCTGATGGTTCTGTGCCTCCCGCCCAGGTTAATGGTTCTGTGCCCGCTGCTCAGCCTAATGGTTCTGTGCCCGATGCCCAGCCTGATGGTTTTGTGCCCACTGCCCAGCCTGATGGTTCTGTGCCCAAAGTCCAGCATGCCTCTGACAGTCCGGTGCCTGATGCCCAGCCTGCCTCTGATGGTCTGGTGCCTGAAGTCCAGCCTGCCTCTGATAGTCCAGTGCTCGATACCCTTTCTGCCATTGCCGGTCTGGTGCCCGATGCCCATCCTGCAACTAATGCTCCAGTGCCTGATGCCCAGTCTGCCACTGATAGTCTGGTACCCAATGCCAAGCCTGCCAATCGTGGTCTGGTGCCTGATTCCCATCCTGCCACCGATTGTCTGGTGCCCAATGCTCAGACTGCCACTGATGGTCCGGTGCACGATGCCCAGCCTGTCTCTGATGTTTTTTTTTGCCTGCTGCCAAGCTAGTCTTTGCTACCAAGATTTGGGTCTGTTTGCTAAATGCCTGGCATGGGTTACCGGTTTGGTCTTAGATCTCTCTCTTGCTGCCCATACTGAGTTTCTTTTACAGTCATTTGTTTCTGTTGCACAAAGTCCTGGTAGTCCAGATACCCACTTTTAATGTGAGAGCTGCATCCCTCAGTTCCGCCCCAGTAGAAGAGGTCATCTGGGAAAGGGCAGAGTTCCATCTGAGCCTTCGCCTGAACTAGGTGGTATCTCAGCAATCCCAGGTGCATTAGGGGACCTGGGTAGGGTGACCGATGCCTTGGGTAAACCTGCATGGCTGTTGGAGTGTGGAGCAGTTTCTGGCAACCCAGATGTGGAAGGTCCAGTTGCAATGGGACACCATGGCGTCAGGGTACCTGTATGGACCAGGGATTCTGGTGTTAAGCCTTTAGGTGCCCTTTGGAGTCCTATCAATAGGACACATGCTGCTCTAGGGAATTGTAAGCTTCATATGTTGCACCTCTTCAGGGATCTGGCCTGCGGGGAACATAGCCAACTTTCAGACCCCAGCAGCAGGGTACCTAGACAGCTTTTAGGCCCCAATGAAATGCCATCCTGTGGGTTAAAGTACTCTGGCCTAAAGAGATTAAGGAGAAATCTTTTTGGACTTATTTTACACCCACATGGACTTTCAAATTCAAGGCAAAGTGGGGCATCCAGAGGCCACTCCTGGGGGGGGGGGGGTCTGTCAAGACTCATGTCAAGACCTGGGTCACCGCTGATGGCAATGTTTAGGAGCTAAAGGGCGCAGTTTCAGTGGCCACCAGTGGGTGTCTCCCAGCAGCCAGCTAACCCTATTAATTAGGATGCTCTTGATACTGGCTGCTGGGAAGTTATTTAAACCTTCCTTTAAAGATCGATGCTTCAGTGGTTTGTCTGTGAGGCTATGCCCCATCCTGATCCTTTAGCCTGTGCCATGTAGCCTGCCACCTGCACCCAGTACCCTCTATCCTCCCCTTGTTTGCAGTCCCAGCCCTGATCCTGCCCTGTTCATGTGAGCTCTCTCCATTGCACACAGTGTGTATTAGTTAGGTTGTTGTTTTGGGTTTGCTGCACTTTCACATTTATTTCTCACTTTTACTTGGTTTGGTTTGTTGGTGTTGGAAGGATCTTCTTTTATATTGATAAACTTAATCACACTTGGTCTGGTTTCTAAGTACTGGAGGTGTAGCCCACTGATCTGGTCATCCTTGCTGGATACCTGCATTTTCCTTGCATATCTCTTATAATTATGTCTTTTGAATACTGGATCTGAATGGGAGGGTCATTATAATCACCTGATGCACTCTCATTGTTCTTATAAGAAAAGCTGCAGTGACTGCATCCCTTTTAGAAGTATTTATGCCTTCTGGAGTATCTCACAAAAACTTATATCAAATTAAGCATCTATGCAATAGAAATTTATCTTGGTGCTGATTTATGGGTAAATCAGTGAGACATTCTCCACAAAAGTGGACTTACCATTTAATGGATTAAAAAGTGCTGGGCAAAGGATCTGCATGACCATTGTTCATTTTTTTATGATACAACAGCTGTACACTATTACCTATTTGGCCGGATGATATCTAAAAGCTGTGCAGGTTGTCGGAAAGGATAGCCAGGCTTCATGCTGTGATCTAAGCTTGGAGACGTTCTTACAGGACTTGTTGGCTTTTTCGAGCTGACACTGTTATTTGTAAAGGTTTTGTCATAAACTGCCAGATTGGGAACGCTGATCACACGGGTTGGTATCTCACCCAACTTCTTTTTCTGAAAGTAGAATAATAATATTTACAGACAGTGGCCACGATTCATCGAAGCATTCACATTTTTTGGGCCGCTGTGCAGAGTGGACACAGACACAGTTGCGCTCTCCTCTATGGGAAAATTGGATGGAAACGGATCGCCCATCCAGCTGCTTTTTGCAGGCAGGATCAGATCGGATGGCGGCAGGTGTCCGCTGACATCCGTGGCTCCATAGGGGAGATTGGAGGGTCCGATCAGGCCCACCTGAAAAACTGACAAGCAGACCTGATCGAACAGCCCTTGTGAAAATACCCTAAAAAAAAATTTTTTGTACTTGTTACACTGCTGTCAAAAAAGCTGTTGGTCAGCCAGATATAACTGCTCCCACTCCCAGCATGCTTCAATTTAATAGAAATTTAGCACAATTAACTTATCACAAACACAAAGGGATGGGACCTGTCTCCCTTAAGGAATGTCAAGAAACAAATTTCATGATAAGTACAAAAATCTAGTTTTCTTTTTGTTCATACATGACCCAGCCAGAAGGATAGGTGAAAAATGGAGAAGAGCATCTTGTGTGCAAGTTGCAGAAATCTCTTTATTGACACAAGCAATCCTCTTGATACTGGCTGCCTGGAAGGTATTGAAACCCTCCCTCCTCTTGTAAAACCACCTACAAGAAACAGATTTATAGAACTGAGATCCAAAATGGGACTAATATAAGGAGTAGTTGTTGAGTGGGAGTGTTTGAATACATTGTTCATGTACACTTACCGGCCACTTTATTAGGTACACCTTTCTAGTACCGGGTTGAACTGCCTTAATTCTTGGCATAGATTCAATAAGGTGTTGGAAACATTTCTCAGAGATTTCGGTCCATATTGACATGATAGCATCACGCAGTTGCTGCAGATTTGTCGGTTGCACATCCATGATGCGAAGCTCCCATTCCACCACATCCCAAAGGTGCTTTATTGGATTGAGATCTGGTGACTGTGGAGGCCATTGGAGTACAGTGAACACATTTTCATGTTCAAGAAACCAGTTTGAGATTATTTGAGCTTTGTGACATGGTGCATTAGCCTGCTCGAAGTAGCCATCAGACGATGGGCACTCTCGGCTTTTTTTTCTCAGAGAATAGGTGCAGGAACTTCCCACCTTTTGAGTCACCCCTTGTCTCTGCCCCCTATCCACCTCCAAGCACTGTCTCTTGGTTCCATCCCCTACCCACCCCCCAGTACCATCCCTTGGTTCCACCCCCCAGTACCATCCTTTGGTTCAACCCCCCCTACCCACCTCCCAGTACCACCCCTTTAAGAGAATACAGAACCAAGTATGATTTTGTGGTGCTAAGTAATTTGTATGGAATGTGTTAATGCTAAGAAAAGCAGTAAAATAGCCTGCAGTCAGCAACAGTAGATCCCCACACATAACAATAGATCCCCCCCAACAACAATAGATTCATCCCAGCAACCATAGATCCCCAGAAGCAGCAACAGATCTCCCAGAAACCAGCATCAATAGACCCTCTAGCAGCCAGCAACAATAGACCCCTCCCTCAACAGTAGACCCCTCACAGCAACAACTGAGCTCCCAGCAACAAGAGACCCTCATGCAAAAATAGATCCCCCAGCAGCCATTATCAATAGACCCTCCAGCACACCCCAGCACCTCTTTCCATTCCATACATTCAGTGCTGGAGGTGCCAGAACTGCGTTCCCACTGAAAAAAAGCACTGGGTACACTGTAGTCATAAAGGGATAGACATGGTTAGCAACAATACTCAGGTAGGATGTGGCATTTAAAGATTCTCAATTGGTACTAAAGGGCACAAAGTGTGCCAAGAAAATATCTCCCACACCATTACACCACCTCCAGCCTGAACCTTTGACACAAGGCAGGATGAATCAATGCTTTAATTTTTTGTTTTATGCCAAATTCTGACCCTCCATCTGAATGTCGCAGCTGAAATCAATCCGTTTTTTCAGTCTTCTATTGTCCAATTTTGGTGAACCTGTGTGAATTGTAGCCTTAGTTTCCTGTTCTTAGCTGACAGGAGTGGCGTCTGGTGTGGTCTGCTGCTGCTGCTGTAGTCCATCTGCTTCAAGGTTCGATGTGTTGTGCATTCAGAGATGGTATTTTGCATACCTTGGTTGTAACGAATGGTTATTTGAGTTACTGTTGCCTTTCTATTATATTGAACCAGTCTGTCCATTCTCTTCTGACCTCTGACATCAACAAGGCATTTTCATCTACACAACCTCCCGTCACTGGATATTTTCTCTTTTTCGGACCATTATCTGTAAACCCTAGAGATGATTGTCTGTGGAAATCCAAGTAGATCAACAATTTTTGAAAGACTTGAAAGACTAGCCTATCTAGCACCAACAACCATGCCATGTTCAAAGTCACTTACTGTAAATCCCCTTTCTTCCCCATTCTGATGCTTGGTTTGAACTTCAGCAAGTCATCTTCACCACATCTAGATGCCTAAATGCATTAAGTTGCTGCCATGTGATTGACTGCTTAGCAATGTGTGTTACAAAGCAATTTAACAGGTGTACCTTATAAAGTGGCTGGTGAGTGCATTTTTACAGCAGGGTGGTACTGTTGGTGTATAAATAATGGTAAAAAGTGCCACGTCCTAATAACTGGATTGATTATATTTAGAAAGAAGCATGGAATTTACAGGCACCAATGTATTAAAAAAATTGTAATTTTATTTATAACAAATGTACAAAAAAATAACTTAAACATATAAAGCACAGACTTATGCAAGCGGTAATTAGCCCGGGTCACTGAGTGTATTGACCACTGGGGGTTCCCTTAACAGAGTGGGGGCAGAATACAATTTTTTGGGGGTTCAAGCTTGACATGTTTCGCGATATGATGCTTCTTCAGGAGCTTATTAATATTTTACACTAGATAAATGGAAAAAACATCAATAAATATACATAAAACAAAATAAATAATCAATCAGATATACTATATGTAAATAAACAAAAATATTTTCAAGATCTGCATGCCCACAGCTAGGAGCAGGCATGCAAAATTGGCCGTGGAGAGATGTGGGGACACACCCGGTAAACCAGTATTTTTGGAAAACAACTACAGATATATTCTTCAGTCAGTAGATGGCAGTGTTTATAAATTTTTGCTGCATCTATGACTATACTCTATGTCTTATCCTGAAATAAATCCTGTTTCCTGTCTCCAGTTAAGCAGCAAAGCCCATGTGGACAGTGCACATTATATCTGTTCTGTAGGGCTATATACAACATTTCTAATAATACAACCACCTCACTTTAACTCATTAAAAATCTATTGAAAAATTGCAAATGATTGCAAAAAGGTCAGGATGAGCCTCATGGAGTCTTTCCTGGGGTGAAACTTTTTTGTTTCACACACTATGGGAAGTAAGCCTTCAATTTAAAATGGTAGACCTTACAAGGGGTGGATTTACAAGCTTTTAGAAGTGTGGGAATCACTGACTCAAAAAGACCTCTGGGGAAGGTGGAAAGATAATATTGAACCCAAAAGGTTGTCCATTTATAATTGCTATACAATAGTATTGTAGTGATATTGGTGTAAGTGATCTGGTTATTATGCAAGCATCTTCTACACCCCAGGGGATCTACACAGATTCCATGGTTTGTAGTGTAAAACAGCAAGAAAAACTGAACACCACGGTTCAATTATTCAAATACAGTTGTATTAATTTGATAAAATAATGACTTTTTGTCAAAGAAAATATAACAAAAGTATATACAATATCATATTCTACTAATTTGGGGGCTCGGTGGGAATTTGTGCTATAATTCAATTGAAGCAGACTTGTTTTTCTGGAGTGTGTTGTGTAGCTTGTGCTAGGTAAAATGCTGCGTAAGCTGTTTAGGAAAAGCAAGGCTACAGAGGGTTCTGGTGACCAGAAGAAAGTGTGCAGCTTACCTATCTGGGCCAGAAATAATGAGTGGGAGCCTCTTGCTAATGCATTTGTGAAGTATGCTTCTCCCTTGAAGCTGACTTGGGGTGATAAAGTCTCAGATCATTTTGTAGATTTTAGCCTTAAGGGGTTGGATTTAAGTAAGAAAGAGAAGAGGACAGTGTCCACAGTGGGTTGGTACTTCCTCCATGCTCTCTATACTGAATCACATAGAAGGGAGAAGGCAGAGGCAGAAGTTAAGGTATTAAAAGACCAGCTAGCAGTTGCTTCAGAGTGTGTACGTTCAACCGCTAGTCGGACTGATGATTTGCAAGAGCGGTGTGCAGCCCTCATGACCAAATCAATTAATGCCTTAAGGAAAAGGAAGGGGCGTAAACCTGTTAGTAAAGCCAGGGTACGTGCCATTGTCACATCCCAAAATTGGGATTGTGAGGATGTGCTCTCCTCAAATGATAGTGAGGATGAGGAGATAGAGTTTGATATTTCAGAGGATGATCTGCTAGTGGGAAAGAAAAATTATGCCAGACCTCTCATTACTAAGCATAGGAAACGGAAACATGATAGAGAGGATATGGCAGATGGGGAGGTGCATTATCGCAACCCCAGAGATGTTGAATTTGAAGAAGTACGGGAGTTTTCACAAACTGAACTCCATGAGCTGGCAAAACAATACAAACAAAGGTCTGGGGAGCCCCTATTGGGTTGGCTCCTACGCTTATGGGATGAAGGGGCGGACAGTGTTGTTTTGTCAGGTAAGGAAGCAGTGGCTATGGGAGTGTTAACCCATGATCCACAATTGCGTCAGGCAATGCGAAAAGCCCGAGAGTTTAGCGTGAATTTTTCACTGTTAGACCTTGTGAGAGATGGAATAGTCCGAGTATACGCCAGTCCAACTGACCTGGAAAATACCTACTCCTGGAGATCAATAGGAGAGGGTATTTCCAGGTTACGTGAGATGGGCTGTATAACCGGATTAAATACATTTCCAGAATGGATAGGTCCAGATATGGAACCCTTTACGTCTGCTCTGCGCTCTAAGCTGATGAAGTCTGCGCCATTTAATCTCAGGGCTCCATTATTGTCTTTGTTGGGAGGCCTGGGATTAAACAGCAAGATTCATGAAGCCACAACCCTTTTAAGCCAGTTGGGGGAGATAGAGGAGACTAAAACAAAACCTGTCAGGGCAGTAGATAAGGTCAAGGCCAGACAGGAAGAATACAAGCAGAAAAGAACAGAGAAGAAACAGAATGGGGTAGAGAACACAGAAGGTGGAGAGAAAACCAGGCTAGTTGTTTCTAGGAAAGAAATGTGGGTGGATCTATTAAAAGCAGGAGTACCTAGAGATGAGATAGATGGCATTCCTACTGCAGAAATGCTGAAGAGGTGGAAACATTTAGTAGGGAAAACTGTCAGGGTTAGAAACACTACTCCTAGTGAAGATAACATCAGCCTAGACTTAGAGGAAACAGAACAGACCCCTCCTGTTAGCCCCAAACCAATTCCCAAAAGTGAACATGAACCCAAACCCAAATCCCTTTATCCTGGGGAGGAGTTAGAGAGAATCAGAAAAGGGGATTGGGAGGTTCAATATCCTTTATGAAGGGAAGGTGAGTCTCCTGTAATAGCAGCAATGGCAGTGACAGCAGGAGACCGACGCCCATATGCACCTGTCACTGTATGGTGGGGGAAGTCATCTTCTCCTACACATGTAATGGCTTTAGTTGATAGTGGAGCTGAAGTTACACTTTTGCAAGGAAATCTTTCCCATCACAAAGGAGAATTGATTTATGTAGAAGGTTTGGGAGGGCAAACTACACCAGCAGTTAGGATACGGGTGAAATTGGCTATTGGCAAGGGA
This sequence comes from Rana muscosa, assembly GCA_029206835.1. Taxonomy (NCBI): domain Eukaryota; kingdom Metazoa; phylum Chordata; class Amphibia; order Anura; family Ranidae; genus Rana; species Rana muscosa. The sequence goes on from CM055116.1 coordinate 147,874,563, forward strand.
TCAGGATTTATGACAAATGTTTTGATATCAGAGTTATCCGAAAATATTCTTGGGATGGATGTACTTCAAGGTCAGTCAATTCAGACTGAAAGAGGTACATTCACATTCGGGTATCCTGATAAAGCGTATCTGGTAAGGGCGGTGAAGGCTGTGGTCAGAGGTCATGCAAAATGGACCCCTGTCTACATTCCTCCACCAGAGAAGCCAGTCTGTCTCAAGCAGTACAGACTTCCTGGAGGCCACAAAGAAATTGGGGAGACTATTCAAGAACTGTTGAGAGTAGGGATCCTTAGACCTGCTGTAAGTCCTTTCTCGTCTCCGGTGTTCCCAGTAAAGAAACCTGATGGGACATATAGAATGACTGTGGAATTACAGAGGTCTAAACAAAGTGGCACCTCCATTGAAGTCAGCTGTACCAGATATGATCTCAATTGTTGAGAAAATTGCTAAAGATGCAGGAGAATATCATGCTGTGATAGACCTGGCTAATGCTTTCTTTTCAATTTTGATAGACCCAGATTGTCAAGACCAGTTTGCTCTGGTGTGGGACGGCCGCCAGTACACTTTCACTGTCCTTCCGCAAGGCTATCTTCATTCTCCAACGATTTGTCATGGACTGATTGCCCGAGATTTAAGTACCCTGAATTTGAAAGTCGCTGTGTTTCACTACATTGATGACATCATGATCTCTGGGACAAAAGAAGATGTAACTGAAGCACTGCACCTGCTGATACAGCACTTGGAGAACAGAGGATGGGCTATCAACAGAGACAAAGTCCAAGGACCTGCCACAGAGGTGAAATTCCTAGGAATGATGTGGACTGGGCCACAGAGGAAGATTCCAGAGACAGTTGTGCAAACTATCCAGGCGCTGTCGCCCCCTACTACCAAAAAGGAGGCACAGAAGTTCATTGGAGTTGTAGGATTCTGGAGATCGTTCATCCCACATCTTGGACTGATTCTGAGGCCTATATACAATGTTACCAGAAAAAAGACTGAGTTCTAATGGGGTTCAGAGCAGCGGACTGCATTCCTGGCTGCTAAAGAAGCTATTTTGCAGCATCAGGGATTGGGACCTGTGAGACAAGGAGTACCATTTCAGCTGGATGTAGTGGAGCAGAATGGTACCATATCTTGGAGTCTGTGGCAGCCAAATGAAAAGAAAGGACTGAGAGCAATACCTATTGGATTTTGGTCAAAACAACTGACAGGGGCACAGACGAGATACACGCCCCTAGAGAAGTACCTGTTTGGGGCCTACACAGCACTTCAACATGTAGAGACCATTACAGGAAAGGACACAGTCACCATCCATACTGCATTGCCAATAGCAGGATGGGTGAGAGATAATGGACTGACCACTAGGGCAGCTGTAGCCCAGAACCAGACACTGATGAAATGGAAGTGGTACCTTCAAGACAGTTGGCAGGGCTTGTTACTTTTACCAGCACCCGGCCAGAAGAAGAAATTCCTGTGCTGCAGTCATCCCCCATTCAAGAGGCTCCACCCTTTGAGTCTCTGTCAGAAGACATGAAGGAGTCAGCGTGGTTCACTGATGGTTCAGCCATAATCACCTTGTCTGGGCGTAAATGGACAGCAGCAGCCTACAACCCAAGTACAGACACAGTCCTGCAGGAGTCCGGAATCGGAGGGTCCAGTCAGTATGCAGAGTTGAAAGCTGTAGTAATGACTCTTCAGGAGGATCCTTCTTCCCATGTCACTATCTACACTGACAGCTGGGCGGTTTTTAAAGGACTGACAACTTGGATGCCCACGTGGAAGCCCAATGAATGGATGATTCATGGAAAGGTGGTGTGGGGAGGCAAGGAAGTCTGGGACTACATCTGGAAGGAAGCTCACTCCCACACCATAAAAGTGGGGCATGTTGATGCACATGTGCCCCTAGTACCAGACTTTGAGAACTATAACAGAGTTGCAGATGAAATCGCAAAAGTGAAGGCAGTTGTGCCAATTGATCCTGTTTTGATGAACTTGGCCAACTGGGCCCACAAACAATCTGGACATTTGGAGCAGAAGGCAACATATGAATGGGCACAGCAGAGAGGATTGCCTATATCCATGGACATGATAAAGACTGTAATAGGGAACTGTACAGTGTGTGGAGAAGTGCGACAATGGCCATTGCAAAAGTACTCCACTGGGTCGATTAAGAGGGGTGAGAGGCCTGCAGAGATCTGGCAGATTGACTTCATCGGTCCCCTGCCCCGGGGAAACAATGGACTGAGATATTGTTGCACTGCAGTGGACACCTATTTAGGACTTATGCTTGTTCATCCTTGCAAACGTGCAGATCAAGCCGCAACGCTTCAACTGCTTCAGAAACTTGTCATTGCTTATGGTTGTCCCAAACAAGTCCAAAGTGATAATGGCTCACACTTCACCGGATTAACAGTACAGCAGTGGGCCAAAGTTTCTGGAGTGTACTGGTTGTGCCACATCCCATACCATCCACAGGCAGCTGGTTTGATTGAAAGATACAATGGGCTATTGAAGGACCAGATACGCAAAATTACACATACACTAAGGGGGTGGGATTGGGTCCTCACACAGGCAGTCATGTTGTTAAATTCTAGGCCAATAGCCAAAAGCACACCATATGAGAGGATGGTAGGGGCTGAGGCACAGATTCCACAGCTGGAGTGCAGAGTTCAGTATTTATGTAAGGTTCCTGAAAGAACAGGGTTTAACAGATACCATGTTACTGCTTCCTATGACATAGAAACCAAGAGTGACGTATCTGAAGCTGAAGCCTATCTAGGAATGAGAGGGAATCTGGCAGGAAGGTTTGAAGTTATATTTGCATTGGCAGATGAGCTTCAAGACAGTGGCTGGGACTCTGACTGGTTAGTCGATACTTCTCAGCAAGAGTGGAAAGTGAGGCTACATAACATCAAACCTTCCAAAATAAACAGCAGTGATCTTCTGGGAAATATCAGTATATTTCCTCTCCTCCCTATTGATGTTCTTTGGGAGGGTCAGAGGTGCATACAGGCAGGTGGCAAAGTATTGGTCAGATATCCAGGCAAGAAGCCATTTAGAGGAGAGATAGTAGCCGAAGGGCCAGGATCTACTGTTTATGTATTGTTAGAAGGAACAGATAATCCGCTTTGTTTTCCACTCCACAGGTTGTCTCCGATTTGATCCATAGGAAGACCAGAGAAAAGTGGTTACATGATGGAAAGAATGACGGAAGATCGCAAGAGCTGTGGAGAACAAGGCCTTTTGATGTATTCCAAGCCTGGACTTGTTTCTAAAGAACTTTAGAATGGACTTTCTAATGAACTTTTATCCAAAGACTGAAACACCTTCCCAGTGACAGAACGATGGGAGGGGTTACATTTAAGGAAAGATCATGTGTATATTGAGTTTTTAGTAATGAAGAGATCTTCTGTGTGTGGTCTGAGAGAGAAAATAAAAATAAAAATCATAGGGCGGAATGTATTGCGTTTGTTAGAAATATGATTTTTATTATATTAATCAGACAGACATAGGATACATGGGACAATTTTACAGATTACCTGTCAGCCTTTTGTTTGAGTAGATTTCTCAAACAAATGACAATGGGATTAGATACCATTGTTGTATTTAGTACATTACCTGTATTCAGTAAACAAGTAAGGCATTACTTGTTTAGATTTCTTTCAGCTCTCAAACTGAAAAGAATTACAGTTTAGATTACAGGTTTTGTTTTGAGCAGACAATAGGTAGATAGCATTTTTGTATTCAATGCTATTGTTGGAATACAGCTACAGTAAACATTTATGTTTTCTGTTTGGTAACAATGGTTCGTTACCTGTTTAAGATTTCTTTCAGCTCTCAAACTGAAAGAAATCACAGTTTAGATTACAGGTTCGTTTTGAGTAGACAATAGGTAGATAGCATTGTTGTATCCAATATGCTAATGTCTCTATAGCCACAGTAAACAGCCTGACACACATAAAAACAGGCCTAAGCTAGGAGACAGGACACACCATGTTGCTGTAAGATCATGAAGAAGAAGAGAACCTGGTCTCCAAGAAGAATTATTGCCAATGGAGATCACGAGTAACAGAAGATAAGTAACCTTTAAATGTATTTGTAGTTATAGACCATAGGCTGTTCTATTTGCTAGGCATTTTGCTTGTTATAGAGATCTGTCAGTCTTGTATTTTAGTCCTAATATTGTAATAGTTTTGTATGTACAGCATCTTGTATAGTAAAAGCACATGTACACACTGCAGAAGTCTCAGCTTCCTTGTTATACCACAGAGTAACCTTGCTAGATAAACGCAAGCAAAACACTATCCAGTTGATCTAGAAGAGACCATGTGGTGTCTACCAGAAGTTTCTTCAGGTCAGAGCACCACATCCACATGGGCCAGTTTGGAGCAACTGGCTCACCATAAGAAGATGAGGCAGAAGATTCAGAGGAGGAAAGGTGTAGATCAGGCTGTACTGATCAGAGAGTCACCGGAGTGTTCACTGCTTATGCCTGAGAATCTTTGCATGTGAAGACAAATCTACTCAGATTGGTGATGAACCTGGAGGCCAGGAAGTCCACATCCAGTGTCCCCCCACCTATTACACAGTTTCTGAACACCTCCAGGTGTAGGATATTTCCCTTGGGTTCATTGCTAGTGCATGTAAACCACAGCAGTACAGATGAACCACAGCACATCAGTGTAAAAGCTTCCTAATAGGGACCTCAGGACAGTAAGGGCCTGTTTACAGTTTTGGTTTAGGGGGTGGTAGATCCCTATAGTTGAGACATGTTCTCATTACCCCCACCCCAACCGCACCCCCTTTAGCTGCAGTGGCCAGGGGTGTACACATGTAGGAGCCACAGCAGGAGTTATTTGCCCTGTCCGGTTGGTGGGTGTATCACCTGCCAAGCATGACCCGTTCAAGTGAATGAGGCCCCTCTGCAAGTACCCTGCAACCTTGTGCAGTACAGCAACCAAGATGGTAAAGCAGGCACTGAGAAAGCATTTTATTGCCCCCTTACCACCTGCTCCTTACCACCTGCTAACCCCTTGGACCCTGCAGAAGCACGTGGTTGTGGGGCACTTGCAGAATGGCCCCATTTATTTGAATGGGGCTCATTTACAAGCACAGCAGGCACTGCTGCTCCTCTAAAAAGCAATCCAAGTATGTTTGACAGGTAGTAAGGAAGCGATATGTTGCCTCTTCACCACCTGATTTACACAAATTACTGCCTTGCAATGCTCCCAATTGCAACACGATAGTACAGGAATTAGAGGTTTAAATCAGGTGTGAGGAGACGACATTGGGTGACACGGTGCCCAGTGATCTTTGACTTATCCCATGTTGTTCAGGTAAATCTCCAACTCTTTAAGGTTGCCTAATGTAAACACTTTAATCCCCAAAGTCTGGGCACTTTAACTGGTTCCCGCTTAGTTACCTAAGTGTAAACCCTGGGAGGCTCTTACAGTGGTCACATGATTGGAATCATAAACAGAGACTGGGAACTGTCTGTGACAGCTCGGTCACCGTGCTGGGAATGTTCAATGAATGTATTCTCAGCACAGAATTCTCAGCTATCATGGACACATTTGTGCATTGCATAGGCTCTCTCTCACTGCACATATGCATTACATGGTCAGCAATAGGGATGAGCTTCGAGTTCGAGTCGAACTCATGTTCGACTCGAACATTGCCTGTTCGCCCGTTCGCCGAACAACGAACAATTTGGGGTGTTCGCAGCAAATTCGAAAAGTCTATGGGAGAAATCTAAAGTGCTAATTATAAAGGCTTATATGCAAGTTATTGTCCTAAAAAGTGTTTGGGGACCCGGGTCCTGCCCCAGGGGACATGTATCAATGCAAAAAAAAGTTTTAAAAACTGACGTTTTTTTAGGAGCAGTGATTTTAATAATGCTTAAAGTGAAACAATAAAAGTGAAATATTCCTTTAAATTTCGTACCGGGGGGTGTGTATGATATGCATGTGAAGTGGCGCATGTTTCCCGTGCTTAGAACTGTCCCTGCACAAAGTGTCATTTTTGAAGGAAAAAAAAGTAATTTAAAACTCACTCGCGGCTATTAATGAATTGTCGGCTTTTATCAATACATAGAAAAGTCATTGATAAAAAAAAAAAAAGCGTGGGGGTTCCCCCAAATTCAATTACCAGGCCCTTCAGGTCTGGAATGGATATTAAGGGGAACCCCGCCGCAAATTTAAAAAAAAATGGCGTGCGGTTCCCCCTAAATATCCATACCAGGCCCCATGTCCCCATGTTGATGGGGACAAGGGCCTCATCGCCACAACCCTTGCCCGGTGGTTGTGGGGGTCTGCGGGCGGGGGGCTTATCGGAATCTGGAAGACCCCTTTAACAAAGGGGACCCCCAGATCCCGCCCCCCCTATGTGAATTGGTAAGGGGTACATTGTACCCCTACCATTTCACGAAGAAAGTGTCAAAAAATGTAAATAAAAAGACACAAACACCTTGAAATGTCCTTTATTAAAAAAAATTAAAAAATATAAAAATAAAAAACATTCCAGCGATGAAATCCAGTGTCCCGCGGCGATCCCGATGTCCAGCGCTGTCTGTCATTGGTTGAGCCTGAGCGGACCTGATGGGGAACTTCCTCCGCAGTGTTTTAAATGTATAGACCGCCCCTTCTAAAGTCCCCTATCAGGTCCGCTCAGCGGACCAGATGCGGAACGCGAGAAGGGGCGGGTCTATACATGTATTACAAAGTGAAAGAAGTTCCCCATCAGGTCCGCCCCCTCAGTATGTCCGACCCCGCCTACGTCATTGGCCTGAGCGGGGAACTTCCTTCACTGTGTAAATTTAAATTACACAGTGAAGGAAGTTCCCCGCTCAGGCCAATGACGTAGGCGCGGTCGGACATACCGAGGGGGCGGACCTGATGGGAAACTTCTCTCACTTTGTAATACATGTATAGACCCGCCCCTTCTAAAGTTCCCCATCAGGTCCTCTCAGCCAATGACTAGGTGTAAGGCTGAGGACCTGATGCGGAACATGAGAAGGGGCGGGTCGATACATGTATTACACAGCGAACGAAGTTCCCCATCAGGTCCGCCCCCTCGGTATGTCAGACCCCGCCTACGTCATTGGCTGAGCGGACCTGATAGAGAACTTTAGAAGGGGCGGGTCTATACATTTAAAACACTGCGGAGGAAGTTCCCCATCAGGTCCGCTCAGGCTCAACCAATGACGGACATCGCTGGACATCGGGATCGCCGCGGGACACTGGATTTCATTGCTGGAATGTTTTTTTTTTTTTGTTTTTTTTTTTTCAATAAAGGACTTTTTCAAGGTGTTTGTGTGTTTTTATTTACGTTTTTTGACACTTTCTTCGTGAAATGATAGGGGTACAATGTACCCCTTACCAATTCACATAGGGGGGGCCGGGATCTGGGGGTCCCCTTTGTTAAAGGGGTCTTCCAGATTCCGATAAGCCCCCCGCCCGCAGACCCCCACAACCACCGGGCAAGGGTTGTGGGGATGAGGCCCTTGTCCCCATCAACATGGGGACATCCTCCCCATGTTCAGGGCATGTGGCCTGGTACGGTTCAGGAGGGAGGGGGGCCGCTCTCTCGTCCCCCCCTCTTCCCCTGCGGCCGGCCAGGTTGCGTGCTCGGAAAAGGGTCTGGTATGGATTTTTGGGGGGACTCCACGCCATTTTTTTTTTAAATTTGGGGTGGAGTTCCCATTAAAATCCATGCCAGATCTGAAGGGCCTGGTAATTGAATTTGGGGAACCCCCAGGCTTTTTTTTTTTTATCAATGACTTTTCTATGTATTGATAAAAGCCGACAATTCATTAATAGCCGCGAGTAGTTTTAAATGACTTTTTTTCCTTCAAAAATGACATTTTGTGCAGGGACAGTTCTAAGCACGGGAAACATGCGCGACTTTACATGCATATCATACACACCCCCCAGGTACGAAATTTAAAGGAATATTTCACTTTTATTTTTTCATTTTAAGCATTATTAAAATCACTGCTCCCGTAAAAACGTTTTTTTTTTTAAACCTTTTTTTGCATTGATACATGTGGGCAGGACCCGGGTCCCCAAACACTTTTTAGGACAATAACTTGCATATTAGCCTTTATAATTAACACTTTAGATTTCGAACGTTTGAGTCCATTGTATTTAATAGGGTTCTAAAGTTCACACGAACATTCAGTCTGTTCGCAGGTTCTGGTGCGAACCGAACAGGGGGGTGTTCGGCTCATCCCTGGTCAGCAAGAGGTTAAAGCCGGGTTCACATATGTGCGGCTGCGGTTTCGTGCCTGGGGTCCGGTGCGTTTCTTTTCAACGGTTCAGGTGCGATTCAGGTCTGAATTTTTGCCTGAATTTGCACCTGAACTGGTTCCAAAAATGCACAGGACCCTTTTGCAATCTGCACCACCGTTGCCCCGGACCTGTGTGAACCGGCTGCATGGAGAGCAGGACACACTCGCATGTCATGCGAATTGGATGCAGTGAAAACCTCATCCAATTCGCACATATGTGAACCCAGCCTGAAGTATAACCACACTTCACTTTAAAGTGAATCTACATGGGCAAACCACTTTGCTTTAGAGGAAATCTGTCATGAGAGAATCATGGCGGCTGACCATTCTAACTGAAATTGATTGTTGCCTGGCTATCATTCTGGTGCATTAGCTTCAATGCTTCTTGAGTTACTGATCTGAAACAAGTATAGAGATAAAGAATTCTGATACTTATTTATAGAATGCATGTTCCAGGTTTGTGACTCAAAAATGTATAATGTCAGAACAAGCCAGTCAACAAGAATTTTTAAGAAGGCTAGCAATAGAAGCCCCATATTTCTTTCATGACGGATGATGTCTATGGCTTCCTTTTTCATTTAATTTATTGAGCTCTTCAAATCGCTAAAAAATATTAATAATATTTACTGTACATTTGGCACATGTTGAAAATATACACATTTAGGTAATCACAGTCACATACAAGCACAAATAAAATAAAAAGTAGAATAATAGATTACCTTTAAACAGTGAAGTACAGTATTTTAGGGTTTTACCTTCATTGTGGGTGTTAAACTGCCACCATTTGGATTGCAGGAAAATGACTGACTTCTATGTGTTTCCTGAATAAGTGGCATTGCAAGGTCATCATCAAAGTTCTGAATTTCCTATAAAATAATAATAATGCTGTAAATCTTCATTTTATGAACTGGAATGTGTTCCCTGTTATTCAGCTACATTCCAAGCAAGAGCATTGGATGTGTTTTTGCAATTAACACTTAAGCCCTGTACACACGATCGGTTTTACAGATGAAAACAGTCCGATGGACTTTTTTCATCGGACAAACCGATCGTGTATGGGACCCATCGGTCTTTTTTCCATCGGTTTTAAAAAACAGAACATGTTTTAAATTTTTCCGATGGATCAAAAACCGATAGCAAATTCCGATCGTCTATGGGCAAGTCCATCGGATAAAAAAACTCACGCATGCTCAGAATCAAGTCGACGCATGCTCAGAAGCATTGAACTTCATTTTTCTCGGCTCATCGGAGTGTTTTACGTCACGGCGTTTGGAACGGTCGGTTTTTTGACTGATGGTGTGTAGGCAAGACTGATGGAAGTCAGCTTCATCGGATATCCGATGGACAAAACCATCGGATTAGAATCCATAGGATATCCGATCGTGTGTATGAGGCTTCATCCATAGTATATGCTGTCACATAATTTGTAATAAACACATCTTTGTCTTTCTGAAGCTTCCCTCCAACCACTTTGCATATTATTTTATATATACAGTGATTCTGTACTTGCCAAATATGCTGCAGAAATCTCCCTCCACTAAGTCTGGCTGTATTCATCTTAACTGTGGGCAACTGAAGCTGCTGCCTGTTCACTACCTGGATTTACACAGAGGCACACCTTCAGCTCTGCAGCTCTGATTTGCCCTCTTATGACTCATCCCCCCTCCCTTCCTGGCAAACTTTCATGAGAGTTCAGAGAGAACTGTGCATGATGTCATAGGCCTAGGCTAATGACAAGGCAAGTAACAGGAAGTGGGCCATATAAGGTATTTACTGGCAGGAAAAAAAATGTTTTACTATCCAAAGTTAAAACAAGAAGGGCAGAAGGTTTAATAGATGCAGAGTTTAAAAAATGACTGAAGTTCCGTTTTATGCAAGTGCATCTGTAAAACGCATATATAGTAGAAAAAACATTAAAGTGTTACTAAACCCACAACAGTAAAATCAGTCTGTAAATGCAGTAAAGCATGCTTGTTATGTTCACTGTGGAACCTAAAGGGTTAATCCTCATTGTGTAACCCCTGCCTTCCCCGCCCATAGTCAAATGACGTCCGCCGGAGGGATCTCCCATCCTGGGCGGGCGTCATATTACGTCCTCGGCTTCCTGGCCGTCTAGGGGGCGCGCACCTGCCACGTCACTCCGGTGCCGATGTGCGTGCCAGACGGCCACGATGTTCGCCGGGCACCCGCGATTGCCTGTAACAGAGCAGGGACATGAATCTGTGTGTGTAAACACAGAGATCCACGTTCTGTCAGGGGAGAGGAGACTGATCGCATGTTCCCAGTACAGAGGAACAACGATCGGTCTTCTCCCCTTGTGAGTCCCCTCCCCCTACAGTTAGAATCACTCCCTAGGTAACACATTTGACCCCTTGATCGCCCCCTAGTGTTAACTCCTTCCCTGCCAGTGACATTTATACAGTAATTCTTTTTTTTTTTTATTGGGATATTTATTATAGCAGAAAGTAAAAAATACAGGGGGTCCCCGACTTACGAACAAGTTGGGGACTTTCCTGTTGTTTGTAATCCGGAAATGTTCGTAAGTCGGGCTGCGCATGCGCAGAACGGCAATTACGGACATTTCCGATGTTTTCCAACGTTCCGTCGAATGCCGTTCTGCGCATGAGCGGCAGATGTTTCCGAGGCTCCGTCTGGCCGCGCAGAACGGCAGATGGTCCCCGCAGAGTACCGCTCGTAAGTAGGAGTAGTTCGTAAGTCGGGCGTTCGTAAGGCGGGGACCCCCTGTATTGTGTTTTTTTTCAAACTTGTCACTTTTCTTTTGTTTATAGCGCAAGAAATAAAAACTGCAGATGTGATCAAATACCACCAAATGAAAGCTCTATTTGTGGGGGGAGATAAATAATTTAATTTGGGTACAGTGTTGCATGACCGCGCAATTGTCATTCCAAGTGCGACAGCGCTGAAAACTGAAAATTGGCCTGGGCAGGTAGGGGGTGAAAATGCTTTGTATTGAAGTGGGTAAAAAGGCTGATCCTGTCTTCTCTGTTCCTCCTCTTCTTCCACTGTCCCTAACCCATCTGCTGATAGAACAGAGCCATAGGGGCACTCAGCACATGGTAGGTTTGGTGTGTATTGTAAAGCCCCATACACACAGTCGGACTTCCATCTGACTTTTCCGTGGATTTTTGTCCGAACGGAGTTGGTCGGGAACACCCATAGCATACACACACTCAGACTTTTCTGCAAACTTTCCAAAAACTTTTTGCAACATCACATGGTTTTTCTGCTCTTTTCTGCTCTTTACCGCCACCCTTTGGTCAACTTCTGCTATTGTTGGTTGATTTAAACATTAGTTGTTTTGTCCATCGGACAAAAGTCCTATGGTTTTCTGTACACACGGTAGGACTTTGCTCCATCAGACTTTTGTTGGGCAAAAGTTTGTCCGTTTGCAGACCCAACTTTTGTCCGATGAAAACAAAACCAAACGAAAAAAAGTTTGTCCGATGGAGCGTACACACGGTCGGATTGTTGGTCCAACTTGCTTAAAACGAAGTTTGTTGGGCAAAAGTCCGACCGTGTGTACGGGGCTTTAGAGAGTTTTTTTTTTTTTTTTGGGAAGCGTGCATATGACCAGCACGGGGCCTATTATCCCTGCCCAAGACAGAGGGTCAGAGGTCCTGGAGCCTCACAGGACAGTCAGAGTAAAATGAAATCTCCTCCTACAAGCTTTAATCAGACACTCATAGAAGTCATACGCTTGCTATATGCTGCTAATGAGAAAAGGTATTTAGTAGTTTATATTTACTAAAATAATTGCGATTCCATGTTCTGTGTACTGTGGGAGACCAGATATAGTGAATGCAGGGTCCTGGGTTTAGTAACATTTTAATTACTGATAATCTCTCCTATTGATATTTTGCCTGGCTCAGAGTCTCCACTTTAATTCATCCCAAAGGTGTTCTATTGGGTTGAGGTCAGGACTCTGTGTAGCAAAACAAAAGAAACATGGGAATCCTGCATCCTGCAGCTGCCTATAATAGATAGTAAGTAGTACTCACCGAATATATTTCTGGGGGTGTAATCAGTAATAGGACTCAAATAAGAAAAGAAAATAACAAACGGAATGATATAAATACACACCCTGAAGAGATAACTACAATCAATTTTATTGCTAAAAAAGAGCAAAATACAAAAAGCAACAATATCCCCAGACCCCCTATGTATAGATCACGAGGGAAGTCCCTAAAGGAGGGGTAAAAATTTCCCAGTGATCTATAACCTCCCCTAAAAGCTCAAAAACAGACAATCAATGTGAATAATTACAGTGGGTATGGAAAGTATTCAGACCCCCTTAAATTTTTCACTCTTTGTTATATTGCAGCCATTTGCTAAAATCATTTAAGTACATTTTTTTTCCCTCATTAATGTACACACAGCATCCCATATTGACAGAAAAAACACAGAATTGTTGACATTTTTGCAGATTTATAAAAAAAAAAAAACTGAAAAATCACATGGTCCTAAGTATTCAGACCCAGGTCCCAGATTCAGGTGTTTTTTTTAACAAACTCCATGCGGGCTTTCATGTGTCTTGCACTGAGGAGAGGCTTCCGTCGGGCCACTCTGCTATAAAACCCGACTGGTGGAGGGCTGCAGTGATGGTTGACTTTCTACAACTTTCTCCCATCTCCCGACTGCATCTCTGGAGCTCAGCCACAGTGATCTTTTTGGGTTCTTCTTTACCTCTCTCACCAAGGCTCTTCTCCCCCAATAGCTCAGTTTGGCCGGACGGCCAGCTCTAGGAAGGGTTCTGGTCATCCCAAACGTCTTCCATTTAAGGATTATGGAGACCACTGTGCTCTCAGGAACCTTAAGTGCAGCAGAATTTTTTTTTGTAACCTTGGCCAGATCTGTGCCTTGCCACAATTCTGTCTCCGAGCTCTTCAGGCAGTTCCTTTGACCTCATTATTCTCATTTGCTCTGACATGCACTGTGAGCTGTAAGATCTTATATAGACAGGTGTGTGGCTTTCCTAATCAAGTCCAATCAGTATAATCAAACACAGCTGGACTCAAATGAAGGTGTAGAACCATCTCAAGGATGATCAGAAGAAATGAACCTGAGTTAAATATATGAGTGTCACAGCAAAGGGTCTGAATACTTAGTGATATTTCAGTTTTTCTTTTTTAATAAATCTGCAAAAATGTCAACATTTCTGTGTTTTTCTGTCAATATGGGGTGCTGTGTGTACATTAATGGGGGAAAAATGAATTTAAATGATTTTAGCAAATGGCTGCAATATAACAAAGAGTGAAAAATATAAGGGGGTCTGAATACTTTCCGTACCCACTGTACCTCCTCTCAAAATTGAGAGGGGAATTAAACCAAGCAGTCCGCAGATCCCTCCCTTCCTCCCCTAATATAAAAGGACTCTGTGCAGGCCAGTCAAGTTCCTCCACCCCAAACTCACTCATCCATGTCTTTATGGACCTTGCTTTGTGCACTGGTCCAAATCATTTGGTGGAGGGGGGATTATGGTTTGGGGTTATTTTTCAGGAGTTGGGATTGGCCCCTTAGTTCCAGTGAAGGAAACTCTTAAGGCGTCAGCATGAAAAATACATTTTGGCCAATTTCACGCTCCCAACTTTGTGGGAACAGTTTGGGGATGACCCCTTCCTGTTCCAACATGACTGCGCACCAGTGCACAAATCAAGGTCGATAAAGACATGGATGAGCGAGTTTGGGGTGGAGGAACTTGACTGGCCTGCATAGAGTCCTGACCTCAACACAATAGAACACCTTTGGAATGAATTAGAGTGGAGACTGCGAGCCAGGCCTTCTCGTCCAACATTAATGCCTGATCTCACAAATGCGCTTCTGGAAGAATGGTCAAACATTCCCACACTCCTAAACCTTGAGCCTTCCCAGAAGAGTTGAAGCTGTTATAGCTGAAAAGGGTGGGCCAACGCAATATTGAAGCCTACGGACTAAGACTGGGATGCCATTAAAGTTCATGTGTGTGTAAAGGCAGGTGTCCCAATACTTTTAGTAAATAGTGTATTTAGAACCCCGTCCTGGCCTGCTCCAATAACATTGTGGGGGAGCAGAGGACCTAAACTTAATTTATCCCCATCCTTTTGGTAATCTTACCAGCAGGTGTTTAATAATTTGATCTTTATCAGCCAGTTTATCCTGCAAGCTGTTTATAAGCTGCAGTTCTTCCATCCGATGCTGCTTCTTTGCCTTATCTTCCATCTCCTTCAGCCTGTGTACATTAAAGAAGAAAACAGTTTGAAGTCTAACATATGATCAGCTACAGATATGTTCCTATCTTGCAGCAATACAGAAATCCCAAATGCATGAACCTGATCCCTAAAAACTAATTATTTCCGTTCTTTTTTACTTTCGGTATTTAGAAATTAGGATTCTAATTCTACCAGCAAAAGTTAACCCAAAATGTATCTGTAAAAAGTGCACAAATGTCATAATCTTTGAAAAAAAAAGAAAGAACGGCTATAACAAATTATGTCAATCATGGGTGCTACCATATTTCTCATTCATTTATATGCTCACAGTAAGATTGACAGATAAACCACATTAAACACATGTTTTGTAATTAAATGCTTACAATACAGTGAACCCATTGGCTTTAAAATTGCTAATCAACTGCAAAACATATTAAACAAGTGTAGCGCCCCCCCCCCAATATTTGGGGGCGCTATGTGGAAATTTAAGGGTAGTCTGAGCCAATAATTGGGCTCAGACCAATTATGATTCAATTGTTGTTCTGCTATGAGTGTGATACTGCCCGGCAGTAGTATTCTCCATTGCCTGCAGGTGGCACTGTTACCGCTGGCATAGGTTAAACTACGGGGGGTATCACAGCACCTTGGGTGTCCTCTCTCAGCAGCCATGCAGAGGGCATGGTCTACCCACTGTGCATGCTGGGAGAGGGTACAAAAGGGGCGGACGCCATTAGGCGTGAGGCGATTCCAGGGGGACCCCAAGGCGTTCAGGGGGGACCTCTGGTCCAGTAAGTGTGCCTCGTGGCCCGCAGTGTGTTTAGGCCTCGGGCACCATCAGCCCGAGGTCCTGTTGCTGCATTGTAGGCCCAGCTCCGCTGACTAGGGCCTACGCTTCAGAGAAGGATTCCAGGCTGCCCGCTTGAAGGGGGCCCATCTTTAGGAAAGGAGTCCAGGGGAGGATCAGTCCCAGCGGAGATTAGCGACGGTACTGCTATCTCGGGGAGAGGCCTGCTAGGACTGTTCTTATAGGGACTATCCGGGTGAGCAATACCCACTCAGGCTTGAGTGGCGACGAGTGTAGATACTGAACTTAAGTGTTGCGTGCCTGAACCTTCCCCTACTTCTTTCAACTTCTGCTCTTCCTCTGTTTGAGTTGACTCAAAAAAGAATAAAGCCTTGCTGATTAGATTTTACTCAAGTGTGAACATTGGCCTTATTCCTGGAGATTATTGTTTGCCTAGACAACGGAGCTAAAGGATCCACTCAGGGGAGGTAATTTGCTGCAGACCCAAGAAAAATAAAAACCAGTCCAGTCCCTTAAACCAAGGGAGCGGGACCCGGTGCTACACAAGCATTAAAATTATCTGTATTTAAGTTTGCATAACTGGCAGAGCACCCCAGAATTCGTGAAGATCAGAGAGCTCTATCATGAAATTGGGATTTTATGAACTAAATGGGTGCATGGCACCACGTCATTGGTTTATTGATCCATCCTTGCTGGAAGAGGGGACGAGGCCCAGGTAAGCTTTAATTCGGGAAGTCCCCATTTGAATAGTGGGCTTCGGGCCCTGTAGGAGCTTTATAAGAATTGATACAAGAGAGGTAGGGATTCACCTCTCTTGGCTCTGCAGTAACATTGTAAGTTTAGACTGTTGGCCTATTACTGATTAAAGAAAGTGCTGGGAAGAGAATGGCTGACTGTTACTGACCAATCTTTCTTTTACTGCGTTCCTCCTTCATGGGCCTCTTCATGCATAGCTCCCAACTGTCCCTGATTTCGAGGGACTGTCCTGATTTTGAGCAATGTCCCTCTGTCCCTCTTTCCTCCTCATTTGTCCCTCATTTTGGTCTGATCTGTATAGGTTGTATATAAAATGCACTTTTTATCTATCAAAAAGTGTTTCTCAGTGCTAAACCTTTCATCTGATTTGTAAATTGCTGCATTTGTAAAGTTCAGAAGCCAATTTAAAGGAATAGTAGTGGTGAAAAAAGCACTTGTGGGTTTAACCAATCTTTTATTTTTTATACAACTCTCCTTTAAGGGGGCGTGGCAAGGGGTGTGTCCTATGCCTGCATACTTTTGCTGAAAATCGGAATACCAGATTTCTTTCTGATTTTTTAACCACTTCCCACCCAAGGTACGTCATATGACGTCCTGGACTTTGAGTGGGGATATCTGAATGATGCCTGCAGCTACAAGCATCATCCAGATATTACCTTTTTTGGCCGGCGATTCCCTGCACCGTAACAACAATCATAGTGGCAGTTCAGCCGCTTGATCATTCTTACAGGCGGCGGGAGGGATCGGTGACCCGGAAAAGGAATCCGCCGAAGCCAGAAATTAGCAATAGAGAAAACCGAGGGCCAGATGGTCAGCCAGCAGTCTCTCTGACTCTCGGAGGCCCGGGCACGATATTATGAAGTCACATCCGGGCCGGCAGAAGTAAACAAAGACGGGTTCTTGGCAGGAAAGCCTGAGATAGTTAATATTTTTTTTTGATCTCAGGCCTGAAGGAGAGATGTGGAGACTTATAGACCCCACATCTCTCCATAAAGAGGACATGTCATGCACTATTCATATTACAAGGGATGTTTACATTCTTTGTAATAGGAATAAAAGTGATCAAAAAAACATTTTTTAATGGGAAAGTGTAAAAATAAGAAATTTTTAATCAAACAAACAATAATAAAAAAAATAAAAAATGTAAGCCCCCCCCGTCCCCGCATGCTCGCACGCAGAAGAGAATGCATACATACGTTGCGCCCGCATATGTAAACGATGTTCAAACCACACATGTGAGGTATCACCGCGAGCGTTAGAGGAAGTGTAATAATTCTAGCCCAAGATCTCCTTTGTTAGACCCCTTTCACACTGGGTCGTTTTTCAGGCGCTTTGGCGTTAAAAAAAGCGCCTGTAAAGTGCCTGAAAGAAGCCTCATCTGCAATCCCAATGTGAAAGCCTGAGTGCTTTCAGAGCCATTTCACACTGCCAGCGCCCGAAAAATGCTGGTAAAGCTCCGCTAAGACCCCTTTCACACTGTGGCTGTTTTCAGGCACTTTGGCGTTAAAAAAAGCGCCTCAATGGGAAGGGAAGCTTTAGGGCCCCTTTCACACTGGGGCGGGAGGTGCAGTGGTGGTAAAGCCGTCGGAATTGCGGCGGTATTCGGCCGCTAGCGGTGCGGTTTTACCCCCCCCGCTAGCGGCCAAAAAAGGGTTAATACAGGGTTAGTATAGCCGCAGTGTCCCATTGCTTTCAATGGGCAGGAGCGGTGGAGGAGCGGTAAACACACCGCACCTTCACCGCTCCAAAGATGCAGTTAGCAGGAGCTCCTGCTAGCGCACCGCTCCAGTGTGAAAGCCCTCTGGCTTTCACACTGGAGAAACAGCAGCCGCTGTTTCAGGTTGGTTTGCAGGCGCTATTTTTAGCGCAATAGCGCCTGCAAACTGCCCCAGTGTGAAAGGGGTCTTTTTAGGAGCGATGTATTCAATGCTCCTAAAGCCCTGCAAAGAAGCTGCTTGCAGGACTTTTTTTGACGCCCTGCCAGCGCAGCGCCTCAGTGTGAAAGCATTCGGGCTTTCACATTGGGATTGCAGATGAGGCTTCTTTCAGGCTCTTTACAGGTGCTTTTTTTAACGCTAAGACCCCTTTCACACTGGGGCGTTTTTCAGGCACTTTAGTGTGAAAGCACTCTGGCTTTCACGTTGGGATTGCAGATGCAGCTTCTTTCAGGCGCTTTACAGGCGCTTTTTTTAACGCTAAAGCGCCTGAAAAACGCCCCAGTGTGAAAGGGGTCTAACTCTAAACAGGCAACCAGTAAAAAAAATTAAAGCGCCGCCTATGGAGATTTTTAAGTACCAAAGTTTGCCGCTATTCCATGAAAGTGCGCAATTTTAAAGCATGACATGTTAGGTATTTATTTACTCAGCGTAACATCAGCTTTCACATTATACAAAGAAATCGGGCTGCCTTTACTGTTTTGTTTTTTATTCCAAAGACCGTGTGACATAAAAAGTTGCAACGATCGCCATTTTCTTCCCATGGGTGTCTGCTAAAAAAAACATATATAATGTTTGGGGGTTCTCAGTGTAGCACTACCCCCAGTTAAGAGAGCTGCTGGTTTTGTTTCGGGCCTGTACCCTAGCTATCAACCCCACAAACTTGGCTCAAACCCTCCCTTGGCAAAACTGGTCTGCACTGTAATTGTGATGCCACTAATGGTTGGGAACACAAGAGTATAAAGGCACATAAAATTGTTACCTGGTAAAACCACACATCCAGCAGGATAACAGAAGACTTCACACAGTGTTCTGCTTAATCAAAGACCAAGTTTACTCAATAATAATAAAGGATAGCAGGGTAAACAGTATTGCAGTTGACTAATGCAGGGCCCTGCAAAGTCAATAATATATCTATGGCAATAGTAAACACAGTGCTACACACTTCCTACATAAGTAACAGCCTTATGCTTGTGAGCTCCTCCTAATGGGCAGTACTATACCCGGGTCCCATCACTAACATTTCCAGTCAGGCCTGACTAAATTCAATGTACAGTTTCTTTAGTAGGAGACTAGCAAACGTTGGTGCACATAACATTTGTAATCCAAAGGGTTAAGAAAGCAAATAACTTCCACAATGTTCAGGAATGTGAAAACTCTCCGGCGGTACTAACGCCAAACTTTTAAACCACGTGGCCACCGTGAGATGTGCTATGTCCTGGCGTGTGGTGCACTACTAATAATAGTGGGCCTTAACAAAGTCACAGGCCTACACAAAACAGTTAATGGATTCCGGGCAGGTGCCCTCCCACCAAAGTGGGCCTTGTCCCGATAACACGTCCCGCTGTCGGTGCCTCGATTCCACAGCCAGTCTCCGGTTCCTCTCACAGCCGCACTGGATGTCGGTGGATGGATGACTCCGGTCTCTGGGAAGTGAGGGCTGAACACACGGGAGAGGATCCCTCTTTAGGCTGAGTGATCCCACCGGATGGTTGTAGGCCCAGGCTTCAGGCCTAGACGCTCTGGCAGCAGGCCTCACACAGACTTCCTGCTTGCTAGAAGGCGAAGTCCAGAGAGAGCGAGCGTAGCTCCTCCCTTGCTTTAAGTAACCTCCCCCAGAAAGCTGTGCAGGGGTGCAATGCACTCAGGAAGTACAGCTGCACTGTGGGTACCATAGTCTATTTAATACCCCTGGCAATGAAGTCTATTTCTTCCTGTACCATAAGTTCCACAATGCATTGTTCCATGTAGTTAAACCACAGTTACTGTAATATCATGAGTGGACTCTGGAGGGAGCTGGGATTACTTCTAAAAATAACAATAGTCTTTAAGTCTGCAAAATGACATCCCGCTACATCAGTAAAATTATGTTTTTTTTACATGTAGGAGCGAAGTGCCCGAAAAAAGTCCTGGGATATGTGTGTAGCGGGGGTACCAAATTTAGGGACTGCTATGCCAAATTTAAGGGTGATTCGAGTGATAGTTGGCTCGAATCTTTCAATTTGCTGGACTCTGCCTTGCTGTTTTGCCTGGTGTGCAGTTCCCCTTAGAAGTGTGGGTGGCGCTGTCACCTATACTCGGGGTTGAACCACAGGTAATAGGGCAGCGATTTGGTGTCCTCTCTGGGCAGCCATACGATAGGTGTGGTTGACCTGCTGGGCATGCCCGGAGAGGATACATAAGGGGCAGACGCTGCCTGGGAGGGGTTTCTGTTCGTTCCTGGTTCCAGAGTCGGAGTCCTGGTGCGTGGCCATGGGGCCAGGTGCACTTCAGTCCCAGGCACCTTTAGTCCTGGGGCTGCATCTTCATCCCTGGGCCCAGCACCTTTAGCTGGAGCCCACTTGGGGAGGAGGAATCCCAGGGTGTCGCCTTGCGAGGGGACCCGTTTCTAGAAGAGGAGGCTGGGGGAGGACCGTTCCGAAGGACTGGTGAGAGATCACAGTGAGGGAAGGGGCCCAGTAGCTCTCTGGAGGGATGTCATCCATCCGGAAAAAGGGATCTAACCAAAAGGACCAGTAGGAGGTTTGGGGCACTATAGATCCTGTGGCAGAGGATCTCCTGAACACATCCATTAGGGAATCTAATAGACTGTTCAAGTTACACGCCGGCTGCTAGTGCCTTCGGGTGACTATCCGGGTGAGCTATACCCACTCGGGATCGAGTGGCGAAGAAACAAGAGTGCCTGAACTGATCTGTCTTCCTAAAACCTTCCTCTTCTCCTCATTTGTGGATGTTCGTGCATAAAGAAATAAACTCTATGTTGGAGTTGATGCTGGTGTGGACCTTGGAGTTAGAAAAAAGAAGCCCTAGGGCTAACGCTGCGCTAGATGAAGTGGATTAGAATAGTAATTGATTAAAAAAAAGGAAGCAGCTAGTATTAATAGCTCAATACAGAAAAAACTATAGCAAAATAAAAAATCCAGAAAATGCAGCGCTGAAACATGAGAATATGGGGCTATATGAAATGATCTAGCCCAAAGGTGGATAAACAATGTTATGAATATATACCAAAATAACACAACATAAGTGATATGAAATAGAACTAACAAATATATCAAACCAAAAATAAAACCAAGTGAAGGGAATCATTCTAAAATGAAAAAATTGGCATATGTGACATACCATAGAACGTGAATACAAAGTGACACTTCTAATCAAGAAACCAAAAGTGACAAAAAATAAGAAAAAATTATTAATAAAAATCGGTGAAATAAAGTCTAATGCCAATAAATGAAACTAGAACATCCAAACATAAACCAAGAAAACTGTGGCAGGTTTCAGGTGTGAAGCCTCGTACACACGACCGTGTTTCTCGGCAAGAACCAGAAAGAAACTTGCTGGCAGAGCTTTCTTGCAGAGTAAATCGGTCGTGTGTACGCGGCTATCATGTTTCTCGTCAAGAAAACCGACAAGAATCTCGACGAGAAAAATAGCGAACCTGCTCTCTTTTTTCTTGTCGAGATTCTTGTCAGCAGGTTTCTCGACGAGAAAAGTGTGTGTGTGTACACTTACCTGTCCTCCGGGAAGCCCGCGCATGCTCGAAATGACTTTGAGGCATGCGCGGTAGCTTCCTAGGCATAGGTAGGGTGTAGCAAGATGGCAGCGAAGGCATCGAATGTGACGAGCACACGCTTGTCGTAGTCGATTACGTCACCGCGTTCGCTCCATTAAAAGAACCGCGGGTTCTTTGAATGGATCGTGTGTACACTCGGCCGGGACAAGTTTCTTGTCCAAGAATCTCGTCAAGAAAAACGACGTGTTTTTTCTTGACGAGATTCTCGGCCGTGTGTACGAGGCTTGACACCCAAGTGAGTAGTAATCCTGCTTACCAAATGGCCTTCACTGTATAGAAACAGTCTCACCCAGCATAGGGAATAAGGCTTCCCCGCAGCCTATGGATAGCCTTATCACTTTTTTTCTGAATACTTGTTACAATGGATGGAGATCCTTTAAGCCTGTGCACCCAGCAGAAAGTCTCCACTTCAGAGTTGTTGGGAGTCTCCTTTGTTGAGAACGCTGCTCTTGTGTGTCGTTTGCAATGTAGTGTAGATTATTAGGCGTGTAAAAGTAAATAGTGTAGCCGGCCGGCTTCCACAGCCCGTCCTTCCGGGACTCTGCGTTGGAAATGTGATGCCATCAGCACGCCACTCCTCCCTACGTCGTTTCGTTACACTTGTCATCGTCCAGGGTCTTGGAGTTACTTGGGGCATAGAGACTTTTGTCCTTACACTATAGGGACAGAAACCAATCCGAGGGGCCTGCTGCAAAGACCCGTAAGTGAAACTAAGTGTGCTTAACCTCTGCAAACCAGGGGGTACGGGCATGGTGGAGACTATGCGCCTTCCTCTCCAGTGAACGAGCCAAAGAGTGGAGAAGGCGGGTGGCGTGGTTGCTACACGTGGGGGCTCAGAGTCCGGGATTTTTGTGGTATGTGCCCTGGGAAAAGTTGGACTTTATTCCCCTGTGAAGTTCCGTGGAGATCGGCCATGTTTGTGTGAAATTCATCCTGCGCCACAAGTAAGAGAAAGGAAGATTCAGGCCTGGCAATTTCTGGCTGCGTAGTTCGTGGGCGTGTCAAGTCTAGAAAAGCCAGCAAAGTAAGTGCATAACGCTGGATAACGCAAAGATCGATGAGCTATTTGTCACTAAGGGATGGGACAAGATTTCGCTGACTTCTCCCCGTAGTGTAAAGGGATCGCTCATGGACTCAGGGGATACTACACCCCGGGTGGAACCCTCTGTTTGTGCTGGAGAAGTTGTCCCCGTACCTGTGTTGCAAGCTCCGGTGTCTTCCGTGCCTGCTGCACCGGAGGCCCGTTCACCATTGAGGCCTCCTATGCCTCTGGATGCTATCGTTCTGCCAGGAGCTGGAGATCGGGCGACCATGCCGCCTTTGGCCCGATTGCAACGGCTTTTGAACCAGAAGGTTGCCGCGGACAATGGATGGGAGTACCCATACGTCCCAAAGAATTTATTGTTTGAGATCGAGGCCTCCCGAGAACGATGGTACAGTGATTTTATCTGGGATCATTTGGAGGTGAAGAAGGGCCACAGATACCTTTCATGTTCGGCCATAATGGCTGGAAGATACAAGGGCTGCCGAAAAGATTGAACTCTTGGTCGCCACATACACGCGGATCGGGTCGTGATCTGCAGTAAGGACAAAGATAATGTGACTTATTCGATTGAGACCTTGGATAAAGACTGGAAGTCTCTGACTCTTCCTGATCCACGCTTTTACCTCTGAGTGGTACTTTTTTTTGTTTGTTACCGCTTCGGGGACAAATGCCTTGAACTGCTGTGTTGACTCTATTCCGGAGGATTTTTACATATAACACATATCATACAAATAAATAACATCCTATCACTACTGTATGTACATGAATCAAACAACGTCTCCTAGAAGAGATAATTTGTTCAAAAGGACCAGTAGGAGGTTCGGGGCACTATAGATCCTGTGGCAGAGGATCTCCTGAACGCATCCATTAGGGACTGTTCGAGTTACACGCCGGCTGCTAGTGCCTTCGGGTGACTATCCGGGTGAGCTATACCCACTCGGGATCGAGTGGCGAAGAAACAAGAGTGCCTGAACTGATCTGTCTTCCTAACACCTTTCTCTTCTCCTCATTTGTGGATGTTCGTGCATAAAGAAATAAACTCTATGTTGGAGTTGATGCTGGTGTGGACCTTGGAGTTACTTGGGGCATAGCGACTTTTGTCCTTACACTATAGGGACAGAAACCAACCCAGGGGGCCTGCTGCAAAGACCCGTAAGTGAAACTAAGTGTGCTTAACCTCTGCAAACCAGGGGGTACGGGCATGGTGGAGACTATGCGCCTTCCTCTCCAGTGAATGAGCCAAAGAGTGGAGAAGGAGGGTGGCGTGGTTGCTACACAAGGGACAGCGGGGAGCAGGAGCGAAGGCAGAGAGCCAGAGGTGGGGGAATGGAGTTCCACCATGTTCCAGCTGCAAAACTGGATGTGAGGGCCACATGAAAAGGCCTGGAGGGCCGCATTCAGCCCGCGGGCCTTGTGTTTGACATATGTGGCCTAAGGAATACCTAATTTCTTTCCAGCTATACAATGTTTGAGTCATAGTGAAATTTCAAATGTATTTAAAGAACAACTACTACTACAACTCCAAACACAACTTATTAAATATATGTTATATATTGCACACGTCTAGATTCCCACCTGCTCCATTTCAGGAAATACATCATCATACATCATGCTCTAAGGCGGGCCTTACTCTTATGGATTTTCTCCTGGGATGAACAAGACAGAATCAATTGAATTTCCCATCTATGCTGGACAGTGCAGATGGAGGAATCTCTTTAGCTGGATATTGTATTTAGGCAGCCACAGCATCTGCAGGAATTGGGTGAAATTCAAGACGTGTATTCTCTACATTTTATTTTTTGGAGTGGTGTAGTATTCATGCAAGGAGGATGATAATCCTAATATTATATGTCTAATACAAGTTGTTCACGATAAAAAGGAATTTCCACTGTTTGCTTGTAGTTCAGGATCCCTCTGCTCTCACCGCTTGTCAATCAGTGCAGTAAACCAGGAGTGTATCTGATTCCCTTAGGGAAGCAATTATCTGTCTACAAAGAACAAGGGTAGGAGATGTCTCCAGGACATTCTGCTGCTTTTCGGTTTAGTGATACTAGCAAGTCAAATGTCACATATACGTTTCATTCTTTTTTACAACAAACAGATCTGGTAGAATAAAAAATCATTACAGCTCAAAAAAAAAAAAAAAATCATCACATATCCTGTCTTAGTTTGTCATACTGTAGGTTTGCATGAACTTACTCAGCTTCCAAGGTAACAATCTTTGCCTGAAGGAAAGTCTGAGCGCTGCTAAATTTGGACACTATGGACTGGATCTCCTGCTGGTGACTTTGTCTTAATGCTTCCAGTTCAATTCTTTGTTTCATTTTAAGTTCTTCTTGATTTCTTTCCATGAAATGAAAATTGGTAAAAGCATTTTGAACAGTCAAAACAAGTACAATTAGCTGATACAATTCTGTAAAAGAAAAAGAGCAGTTTCTGCTGCAGATAACTATGGAAGAGCCCTGGGGCCATCATAAAAAAAAAAAATGACAGAATTTTTTTCTTTTTTTTACAAAATTCTGAGTTTGAAAGTCAGAATTCTGAGATTAAATGTCAGGATTCTGAGATTAAATGTCAGAATTCTGAGATTCAAAGTCAGAATTCTGAGATTCAGAGTCAGAATTCTGAGATTCAAAGTCAGAATTCTGAGATTCAATGTCAGAATTCTGAGATTCAAATGTCAGAATTCTGAGACTCAAATGTCAGAATTCTGAGATTAAATGTCAGAATTCTGAGATTCAAAGTCAGAATTCTGAGATTCAAAGTCAGAATTCTGAGAATAAATGTCAGAATTCTGAGATTATAAATATAGTAGTCTCTATTAGGAGGATTTTAGGAGCAATTAGCAATAATGTAGTAACACCCACAGACCATCATTCTGCAGACATACATGTCTTCTGCTCTGTATATGGATATGTAAATCTATTATTAGTTACAGTACACAGTATGGGGAAGCAGGCAGTGCTGGGCTCTCTGGTTCCTCTACTGTTTTAATAGTTCCTCGGTTTGCTGTCTTATTCTCCTTCTCTGTCATCTTCTCCAACATAAAGAGCCATGCTGAAAACGTGTGTAAGGGGGGGGGGGGCACAGGTTCCATAGATAACAGAACACAATGACCAGCACAGCTCTTCACCCCAACTTGTAGGAGACATTGCACTATTGCCCCTACATGAGGGAATTGTGAATGGCTAGAAGGCAGCAAAACAATGTGTGTCTATGGTCATAACAGATTGATCATAGCAATTACTTGTCTGGACTAATTGTTGCAAATAATAAACCTCATATCAAACATAAAAACCAAACTTTGGGCAATAGCTTAGTGGTTAGAGTAACAGGTTTATGTTGGATAAATTGTGAGTTCTAGTCCAGGAGAGAACACTTTTTTAAGTTATATATATTGAATATATTGCTTTTATATTACATATTATATATCTTAAAATCGGAGATAGTGACGGCTTAAATTGTATTTTATCAATATATCCAAATTGATTTCAAGGTATATTAACAAAGACACACTGATATATTGAGCACACAAAGTTGTAGTACAGGTCCTTCTCAAAAAATTAGCATATTGTGATAAAGTTCATTATTTTCTGTAATGTACTGATAAACATTAGACTTTCATATATTTTAGATTCATTACACACAACTGAAGTAGTTCAAGCCTTTTTTTGTTTTAATATTGATGATTTTGGCATACAGCTCATGAAAAACCAAAAAATCCTATCTCAAAAAATTAGCATATCATGAAAAGGTTCTCTAAACGAGCTATTAACCTAATCATCTGAATCAACTAATTAACTCTAAACACCTGCAAAAGATTCCTGAGGCTTTTAAAAACTCCCAGCCTGGTTCATTACTCAAAACCGCAATCATGGGTAAGACTGCCGACCTGACTGCTGTCCAGAAGGCCATCATTGACACCCTCAAGCAAGAGGGTAAGACACAGAAAGAAATTTCTGAACGAATAGGCTGTTCCCAGAGTGCTGTATCAAGGCACCTCAGTGGGAAGTCTGTGGGAAGGAAAAAGTGTGGCAGAAAACGCTGCACAACGAGAAGAGGTGACCGGACCCTGAAGAAGATTGTGGAGAAGGACCGATTCCAGACCTTGGAGGACCTGCGGAAGCAGTGGACTGAGTCTGGAGTAGAAACATCCAGAGCCACCGTGAACAGGCATGTGCAGGAAATGGGCTACAGGTGCCGCATTCCCCAGGTCAAGCCACTTTTGAACCAGAAACAGCGGCAGAAGCGCCTGACCTGGGCTACAGAGAAGCAGCACTGGACTGTTGCTCAGTGGTCCAAAGTACTTTTTTCGGATGAAAGCAAATTTTGCATGTCATTCGGAAATCAAGGTGCCAGAGTCTGGAGGAAGACTGGGGAGAGGGAAATGCCAAAATGCCTGAAGTCCAGTGTCAAGTACCCACAGTCAGTGATGGTCTGGGGTGCCATGTCAGCTGCTGGTGTTGGTCCACTGTGTTTTATCAAGGGCAGGGTCAATGCAGCTAGCTATCAGGAGATTTTGGAGCACTTCATGCTTCCATCTGCTGAAAAGCTTTATGGAGATGAAGATTTCATTTTTCAGCATGACCTGGCACCTGCTCACAGTGCCAAAACCACTGGTAAATGGTTTACTGACCATGGTATTACTGTGCTCAATTGGCCTGCCAACTCTCCTGACCTGAACCCCATAGAGAATCTGTGGGATATTGGGAAGAGAAAGTTGAGAGACGCAAGACCCAACACTCTGGATGAGCTTAAGGCCGCTATCGAAGCATCCTGGGCCTCCATAACACCTCAGCAGTGCCACAGGCTGGTTGCCTCCATGCCACGCCGCATTTAAGCAGTCATTTCTGCAAAAGGATTCCCGACCAAGTATTGAGTGCATAACTGAACATAATTATTTGAAGGTTGACTTTTTTTGTATTAAAAACACTTTTCTTTTATTGGTCGGATGAAATATGCTAATTTTTTGAGATAGGATTTTTGGGTTTTCATGAGCTGTATGCCAAAATCATCAATATTAAAACAAGAAAAGGCTTGAACTACTTCAGTTGTGTGTAATGAATCTAAAATATATGAAAGTCTAATGTTTATCAGTACATTACAGAAAATAATGAACTTTATCACAATATGCTAATTTTTTGAGAAGGACCTGTATATGCTGACTAGTATAAATTAGAGAGTAGAGATTTAAAAAAAAAAAAAAAAAGCTGTGTATATATATATATATATATATATATATATATATATATTAGGGTAATCAGATGGGATTATTAGGGTGTCATCTTCAGTTTCCCTGGGGGCAGTTCCCAATTCCAGGAGACTGGTCATAAGAAATCGATCATAGCAATTACTTGTCTAGACTAATACAAAACAGAGATTTGACTTCATATTAAACATAAAAAACACCCACAACTACACACTAAATGATAGCATAGTGGTTAGAGTA
Source organism: Rana muscosa (assembly GCA_029206835.1). NCBI lineage: Eukaryota > Metazoa > Chordata > Amphibia > Anura > Ranidae > Rana > Rana muscosa. The sequence goes on from CM055116.1 coordinate 147,902,619, forward strand.
TTAGGCTTATGTTGTTGAAGTTCTGGGTTCTAATCCAGTCCAGAGAACATTATTTAGTTTTATTAATAGTTTCAATATATTGATTTTATATTAAACATATTTTAAAATATAAGTTAGTGAGGCCTTAAATTGTATTTTATTGATATATTCAAATTGATTTCAAGGTATATTAACAAAGACATATTGATAAAATTGTTGTATATGCTGACTACGATCGCATCCTCCTACAAAAGGAGAAATGGTGGGTATATCGCCTAAAATCCCTTGTTCCTGTTGGCCTAAACACGGAGTTAAATTTGCAGGTGTTTCTGCCAACCTAGAGGTGGGCCATAAATAAAATCCTCCCTCCCCTTCTACCCCTCTTTCCCCCCCCCTCTTTTCCCTTCCCCCCCTTTTTTCCTCCTTTTTAAAAACCCCCCACCCCTCTTTCCTCTCCTTCGCTTCCCCTTCCCCTTCCCCTACCTTCTTTTTTCCCCCCTTCCTTTCCCCCCCCCTTTCCTTTCCTTTGCTAACACTACATGTTGTGACTTGATGATATTCATCAATACTATTACCTTACCAATATCTTTCCTTGATAGTTGAACTATATAATCAATTAATTCAAACATTGTTCATTTATTATTATGTTTTTGCTTTTTTTACTTTTTTCTTGCCATTCCCTATACATAAGGGTCTTTCAAGTATTTCTAATAACATATCAAACTAAGCTTAGGAAAATGATTAATATTAGATCATCATTATGTGTGGTTTTTCTTTTACCTAAATCCCCCCCTTTTCTCCCCCCCCCTTTCCCCTTCCCCCCCCCTTTTTACCAAAATGTACACAATCTGGGCCGTTACCAGCATTGACCTCCTCTATATATGCACCAAGTGTCCATCTCCTTGTTTTCCTCCTTTGTAAAATACATTGAAAATGTATAAAGTCCCTCTTATCAATACGTTCAGTGACTCTCAGCAAACAAACAAAAAATGAGAATTCAACTGACCCCCCTATGCGCGTTGCAATGAAGATTAACCTCAAACAGGTGAATGTCACATAGGAAATTGGAATAAATCCAGACAGGACGCAACTAAGGGTTGTCTTTCACAAAACCCAACCCCCTAATGATGCGCGTCACTGGTTTCAGTGAAACATAAATATGGGTCCTGTCCAGTGACGTGATACGTCCAGACGAAGCTACGCCACAGAGCACGGCGAAACGCGTTGACGTCACATCCCACACAGTCACGTGACGTTGTTCTGAATGGAGTGGGCGGATCGATATGGCACGGAGCTTGTAAGCCATAGTCAGTACACACGATAGCGGCTACGACCGCGGCAACTGACACTAGGCATTTGCAAAGCAGCCACATTGGATCCCACTTTGATACCGGCGCAGGTAACGCTTGGGGGACCTGGACTTTACCACAATATCCGTTCGGGTTGACGGCCAACACAACAAATAGGTATGGCCAAAATAACACCCTCAAATCAGCTGCCAAATACCAGGTAACCCGGGACCTATGGTAAAGTACTTTGACTTGTAGGTTGAAATTGAGCTGCAGACAATGATAAAGAGACTAATTACACACTGCCTATATGTGCAAACCAGAGCTATGTTGTAAAAGCATTACAGATTTCTGTACTAATAACCGTATTGATGAACTTTCTCTGCTAGCAACTTTTGGAGGACATTTATTCATTACCATTGTGCCAATACAACAGCCCTTTTATTAACATCAATTAACCCTTTCAATCTTCAAAGAACTTTTCCATTAGTGGATTCCCAGAGTATACCCAATGCAATACTGCATTCAGGCAAACGGCTTCGATTTGTACCAGTCCTAATGCATGCCCTCAGCGCTAATACCCTCCTCCCCCGGTCCCCCTTTCCCACCCCATCAGGTTCAGTCTTATATTAAATGTTAAACCCATTTGACCTTAATTAAAAAATCCACTTACTAGCAGGTGGCCGAGATTGCCCTATATTCCCTGGTGGACGGTAATCAATATACCAAACAATATTATCCTTCACTGGGTCACATACTTATATAAGACTGAACCATACGTCCGGACAAGTGTGTTGTTATATGTTTTAGTTATTTGTTTGTCTTGTCTGTTTACTAGATGTTTCCAATTAATTCAAGTAATGTATGATCATTCACCTTTTGAAAATAATGCTGCACTTTCATATGTTTCCTCTTACATCTATTTGAAATGTTAACAGGAATAAATGATTCATTTTAAAATCATTTCCGCCTCTGGATCTACAATCTGTTGCCTATAGTAACCGCTTTCGGTCTGCTCTACACAGACTGATCCCCTTTCTTCCATTCCCACTTCCCCCCTCCCCTCCCTCCCTTCCCACCAATTAATATTGTATGCTTATATGGTTACAGCAACTATACCTTATCAGGTAAAAACCATCCCCAGTGGGTGACATTTCTTTTCACCCACTCACCAGCGGAACTTGCGCAATTCCCCATCCCCAAACCCTAATATGTTTACAGTTCAATGGTGATCTTTATGTTCACTTCTAGCAAGTTTTCCAACAATTTTTAGTGCAGTATTTAAAATCCTAAAATCTTCTATTATTCAAGTCTCGCGTGGGATGGCTTTCATGTTGGGAGATGATATAGATCAAGAGATCAGAACAGCTTTCCAGAGTGACACACCACACACTTTCGATCAGGATGATGAAATTAAAAATAAATTCAAAGAGCATAAGAAGCTACTAATCAGACACCTGAATCGCAAGTGGGATGTGTCATCACTGGAGACCTATATTCAACATCGAATTGTCCCAAGAGGTCTAAGAGACAAGACAATTCCAGCTGAACATCTCCACACTGACACCTTTCTGCCAAAATGGAAGGAACTCTGCATTAGTCATGGGTTAAATGTCATGGGACTAATTGTACAAGAGGAAAAAATCCAACTAATTAGTATACAGCAACAGATTGAGGAGAGTGCACGAGGGTTAGAGGAATTAAAGGATAAGGAAGAATTTGTAAGGCAAAACGACCTCTTAAAGAAAGAGATAGAAAAAGTACAATTAAATCTTAAAATCACTAAACAGGGAAAATTTAGACGCGACTTAGCAGACTTCGACAAGGACGAAGTCTTCGATCTCACCATACGTCGTGGACGAAGCAAATCGCAGGGACGTGGTATTAGATCACAATCGCGACGTCGTCGCAATAAATCCCTTAGTGATACCGATGAAGACCCCCTAAAAACGGTAACTTTTTTAGAGCAAGAGGGGGAGGACCAAGGACTCGACCAGGTGCCACCCCCAAAGCCAAAAATAAGGACACAATCCAGGAACCAAAAATTATCCAAACTAACACAGGAACGAACACACACCAGGAGTCAGAACAAGTAATAATAGTCAAGACAAAACAACAGGCAAGTACTGATATGAGGGTAATCAATTTGTCTGATTACGATTTAAATCCAGACCACCTAAACCTCCTGCAAAAGGGTATGACCTTCTCTCCAGTAGCTAACATGGACGAATTTACAGTCTTCAAGGATATTACATTATTTCTAAGAAAGGCCTTCTTTCGATTATTGTACAGTACAGAGGATACTGGAGCAGTGATGGTTCAGCCGACAGATCCAGAGGATCAGCTGGCTCTCGATATCCTAAATTCACTGCTGGATGAGAACGTCATACCCAATGAGGAATCAGCTCCCTCAATAAGACGAGCAAACTTAAAGATACGATCCCAAAAGATGCCCCCATTGTCAAAAAATAGATGGCTAAACACCTTCTTGGACATGGTCCAAATGGACCTGGAGAGGATTGATTGGACAAAAAAATCACCAGATAATTTAACAGCTGGTGAAAGACAAGCCCTTTTGGACTTGGAGAGTAGGAAGGATATCGTTATCAAAAATAGCGATAAGGGGGGCAATGTGGTCTTACTGAACCCACAGCAATACGAATTAGAAGTCAACAGACAACTAATGGATAAATCAACCTATCATCAACTTGACCACAACCCCTTTCCCCTACTGACCGATGAGTTAAATAAAAAATTAAAATACGCAAAAGATGAGGGTTTATTAACAGTAAAGGACTATAACTATCTTTACGTCCATGAGTATAACATACCAACATTTTATATTATACCTAAAGTACATAAAAATTTGCAGAACCCTCCGGGAAGACCGATAGTTTCGGCCTGTCAAGGACCCTTGGAAAGGGTAGGAAAGTACCTAGACTCACTCCTTAAAGACATCGTTACCAATCTAAAATCCTTCGTACAAGATACACGTCAAGTTCTGGCCAAGATCGATGACTTAGGCTACTGTGAACAATCACAGGAAGTGTTACTGGTTGGAATTGATGTGGAGTCCCTGTACACCTCGATTCCCCATTCGGTGGGTATCCAGGCTGTTGAAAACTTTTTAGAGTTACATTACCCCCTACTGGGACCCCAAAATGAGTTCATAACCGAATTATTGAATTTTGCTCTGCACAATAATTTTTTTCAATTTTTGAACAAATTCTACCATCAGATAAGGGGCACCTCTATGGGGGCAGCCTGGGCCCCGGCCTATGCCTGTATCCATCTTGGACAGTGGGAGGAGGAGGATGTTTACCCCTCGACGATGTACCGTCCCCATGTGATGACCTGGAGGCGGTACATCGACGATGTTTTGATGCTATGGCGAGGAACGCCAGAACAGTTACATCAATTTATGTTGGAACTTAATATCAACCAACGGAATATACACTTAACCTACACATTTGATTATGAGAAATTGCCCTTCCTTGACCTCCTAATTACATTCAAACAGGGTAGACTAAAAACTTGCACATATCGCAAAGATACAGCGGCCAATACGCTGCTGTATTCTACAAGTCACCACCCCCATTGGTTAAAAAACGGGATCCCGCTTGGCCAGTTCTTACGTATTAAACGGAACTGTACCAGTGTAGAGGACTATAGACGAGAAAGTCATGAATTATACCTTAGATTTCGTGAACGAGGTTATTCACACAGACAGATCAAACAGGCAAGGAAGAGAGCAGCAAGTAGAGAGCGTTCTGACCTTCTAGCCCCAAAAAAACAAGTAACTAATGAGGATACACCACAAACCAATGACCCAATACGGATTATTACAACATTTGGGTCACAGTGGGAACCAGTACGAAAAACACTGGAAAAGCATTGGGGCATCTTGACCAACACCCCTGACCTGGCCAGGGTTGTTGGTAAATCACCTATTTTGGTGGCACGGCGAGCCAAAAATCTTGGAGACATGCTGGTGAAATCAGAGTTTACTAAAGAGCCACAAACTACCTGGCTCAGTGAATACCCACGGGCAACAGGGATGTTCCCGTGTAATAGATGCCAGGTTTGCCCCTATGTCCATCGAACTAATACCTTCACCAACTCTTTGGGTACTAGATCCTTTCAGATTAGGGATCTTATAAATTGCTCAACGACTCGTGTCATATACATGATCACTTGTCCTTGCCCTAAGATTTATGTGGGCAAGACCAAGAGATCGCTGAGGATACGAGTCGGTGAGCACTTGAGAGAAATCAATAACAAAGAAAAAATTCCTGAGAAACCCCTAGCCAAACATTTCGCCCAGTATCATGGGCGTAGCTCTAGGGGCTTGATGGTCAAAGGGATATATGTCCTTAAGCTTCCCACCAGAAGAGGCGACTACGATCGCATCCTCCTACAAAAGGAGAAATGGTGGGTATATCGCCTAAAATCCCTTGTTCCTGTTGGCCTAAACACGGAGTTAAATTTGCAGGTGTTTCTGCCAACCTAGAGGTGGGCCATAAATAAAATCCTCCCTCCCCTTCTACCCCTCTTCCCCCCCCCCTCTTTTCCCTTCCCCCCCTTTTTTCCTCCTTTTTAAAAACCCCCCACCCCTCTTTCCTCTCCTTCGCTTCCCCTTCCCCTTCCCCTACCTTCTTTTTTCCCCCCTTCCTTCCCCCCCCCCCCTTTCCTTTCCTTTGCTAACACTACATGTTGTGACTTGATGATATTCATCAATACTATTACCTTACCAATATCTTTCCTTGATAGTTGAACTATATAATCAATTAATTCAAACATTGTTCATTTATTATTATGTTTTTGCTTTTTTTACTTTTTTCTTGCCATTCCCTATACATAAGGGTCTTTCAAGTATTTCTAATAACATATCAAACTAAGCTTAGGAAAATGATTAATATTAGATCATCATTATGTGTGGTTTTTCTTTTACCTAAATCCCCCCCTTTTCTCCCCCCCCCCTTTCCCCTTCCCCCCCCCTTTTTACCAAAATGTACACAATCTGGGCCGTTACCAGCATTGACCTCCTCTATATATGCACCAAGTGTCCATCTCCTTGTTTTCCTCCTTTGTAAAATACATTGAAAATGTATAAAGTCCCTCTTATCAATACGTTCAGTGACTCTCAGCAAACAAACAAAAAATGAGAATTCAACTGACCCCCCTATGCGCGTTGCAATGAAGATTAACCTCAAACAGGTGAATGTCACATAGGAAATTGGAATAAATCCAGACAGGACGCAACTAAGGGTTGTCTTTCACAAAACCCAACCCCCTAATGATGCGCGTCACTGGTTTCAGTGAAACATAAATATGGGTCCTGTCCAGTGACGTGATACGTCCAGACGAAGCTACGCCACAGAGCACGGCGAAACGCGTTGACGTCACATCCCACACAGTCACGTGACGTTGTTCTGAATGGAGTGGGCGGATCGATATGGCACGGAGCTTGTAAGCCATAGTCAGTACACACGATAGCGGCTACGACCGCGGCAACTGACACTAGGCATTTGCAAAGCAGCCACATTGGATCCCACTTTGATACCGGCGCAGGTAACGCTTGGGGGACCTGGACTTTACCACAATATCCGTTCGGGTTGACGGCCAACACAACAAATAGGTATGGCCAAAATAACACCCTCAAATCAGCTGCCAAATACCAGGTAACCCGGGACCTATGGTAAAGTACTTTGACTTGTAGGTTGAAATTGAGCTGCAGACAATGATAAAGAGACTAATTACACACTGCCTATATGTGCAAACCAGAGCTATGTTGTAAAAGCATTACAGATTTCTGTACTAATAACCGTATTGATGAACTTTCTCTGCTAGCAACTTTTGGAGGACATTTATTCATTACCATTGTGCCAATACAACAGCCCTTTTATTAACATCAATTAACCCTTTCAATCTTCAAAGAACTTTTCCATTAGTGGATTCCCAGAGTATACCCAATGCAATACTGCATTCAGGCAAACGGCTTCGATTTGTACCAGTCCTAATGCATGCCCTCAGCGCTAATACCCTCCTCCCCCGGTCCCCCTTTCCCACCCCATCAGGTTCAGTCTTATATTAAATGTTAAACCCATTTGACCTTAATTAAAAAATCCACTTACTAGCAGGTGGCCGAGATTGCCCTATATTCCCTGGTGGACGGTAATCAATATACCAAACAATATTATCCTTCACTGGGTCACATACTTATATAAGACTGAACCATACGTCCGGACAAGTGTGTTGTTATATGTTTTAGTTATTTGTTTGTCTTGTCTGTTTACTAGATGTTTCCAATTAATTCAAGTAATGTATGATCATTCACCTTTTGAAAATAATGCTGCACTTTCATATGTTTCCTCTTACATCTATTTGAAATGTTAACAGGAATAAATGATTCATTTTAAAATCATTTCCGCCTCTGGATCTACAATCTGTTGCCTATAGTAACCGCTTTCGGTCTGCTCTACACAGACTGATCCCCTTTCTTCCATTCCCACTTCCCCCCTCCCCTCCCTCCCTTCCCACCAATTAATATTGTATGCTTATATGGTTACAGCAACTATACCTTATCAGGTAAAAACCATCCCCAGTGGGTGACATTTCTTTTCACCCACTCACCAGCGGAACTTGCGCAATTCCCCATCCCCAAACCCTAATATGTTTCATGCTTCCATCTGCTGAAAAGCTTTATGGAGATGAAGATTTCATTTTTCAGCACGACCTGGCACCTGCTCACAGTGCCAAAACCACTGGTAAATGGTTTACTGACCATGGTATTACTGTGCTCAATTGGCCTGCCAACTCTCCTGACCTGAACCCCATAGAGAATCTGTGGGATATTGGGAAGAGAAAGTTGAGAGACGCAAGACCCAACACTCTGGATGAGCTTAAGGCCGCTATCGAAGCATCCTGGGCCTCCATAACACCTCAGCAGTGCCACAGGCTGGTTGCCTCCATGCCACGCCGCATTTAAGCAGTCATTTCTGCAAAAGGATTCCCGACCAAGTATTGAGTGCATAACTGAACATAATTATTTGAAGGTTGACTTTTTTTGTATTAAAAACACTTTTCTTTTATTGGTCGGATGAAATATGCTAATTTTTTGAGATAGGATTTTTGGGTTTTCATGAGCTGTATGCCAAAATCATCAATATTAAAACAAGAAAAGGCTTGAACTACTTCAGTTGTGTGTAATGAATCTAAAATATATGAAAGTCTAATGTTTATCAGTACATTACAGAAAATAATGAACTTTATCACAATATGCTAATTTTTTGAGAAGGACCTGTATATGCTGACTAGTATAAATTAGAGAGTAGAGATTTAAAAAAAAAAAAAAAAAGCTGTGTATATATATATATATATATATATATATATATATATATATATATTAGGGTAATCAGATGGGATTATTAGGGTGTCATCTTCAGTTTCCCTGGGGGCAGTTCCCAATTCCAGGAGACTGGTCATAAGAAATCGATCATAGCAATTACTTGTCTAGACTAATACAAAACAGAGATTTGACTTCATATTAAACATAAAAAACACCCACAACTACACACTAAATGATAGCATAGTGGTTAGAGTATTAGGCTTATGTTGTTGAAGTTCTGGGTTCTAATCCAGTCCAGAGAACATTATTTAGTTTTATTAATAGTTTCAATATATTGATTTTATATTAAACATATTTTAAAATATAAGTTAGTGAGGCCTTAAATTGTATTTTATTGATATATTCAAATTGATTTCAAGGTATATTAACAAAGACATATTGATAAAATTGTTGTATATGCTGACCATAGGCCTGCACAGCCTATTGCATTAGGGTGTGCACCCAAAGCTCAAACACACATGTTTGCGCGTGTGCATATATATATGTAGCGGGGTCCCCAAATTTAACCCCGCTATACCTAAATTTAGGGGTGACCAGAGCAATAGTTGGCTTGGGTCTTTTGATTATTTGGACTCTGCTTTACTGCTGTGTCACCTGGCGTGCAGTTCCCCTTTGGTCATATAGGTGGTGTTGTCACCTATACCCGGGGTTGAACCACAGGCGATGGAGTGGATATTGGATGTCCTTTCTCGGCTGCCGTTGGTGGGCGGTTCTGGCCTGCTGTGCATGCCGGGAGAGGATATATAAGGGGTAGACGCCATTACACTGGGGGCCAATTTTTTGCGAGGAGGGAGCTACCCCTCAAGGGGGGGTGTGCCCCATCATGATCGAGCACCTTTAGCTAGAGACTACAGAGTTCCAGATGGGCTCAGTACCTTTGACTGAGTCTATAGAAGAAGCTGAGGAAACCCAGGGAACCTTGGAGGGGTGACCGCTCTGACTGAAGGGGAACCGGGGGAGGATCTATCTCATAACAAGAGGGTAGTGATAAAGATTGCTAACTCGGGAAAGGCCTGGTGACCTGTCAGAGGGAAGGATTCCTAGCTTCACGGACTGCCTTAGAGGAGCTGTTTGCTGCTTAAAAAGGAGGGATCTCCTTGACTTGGTCCTTGGAGGGGACTGGGTCATTGTTCCAGCATCACGCCGGCTGCTAGTGCTATTGAGTGACTATCCGGGTGAGCTGGACCCACTCGGGATCGAGTGGCGACGAAGCCAAGAGTGTGCCTGAATCCACTTCTATTTGCTAACCTTTTTCTTCTCACTTCAACTCTCTGGTTCCTGGAAGCAAGATAAAATAAACTCACGTTGGAGTTGATATGTTGTGTGGACATTGACCTCATTGGGGAAAGATAAAGACTCGCCTCTATAAACATAGAGGGGAGAACCAGAAGAAGGGGACTTATCAACTGCAGGACCCAAGTATGTGACACCGCCTGACCTCTATAACCTAAAGGACACGGGCATGTGGCATGGTGTGTCTTCTCCCCCTGCTTGAGAAGGTAAGAGGGGGAAAAGGATCCGTGTGCTACATATATATATATATATATATATATATATATATTAGGGATGAGCTTTGTGTTCAAGTCGAACATACGTTCGACTCGAACATCAGCTGTTCGATCGTTCGCCGAAGATCGGACGTTATGGGCCGTTCGCGCCAAATTCGAGTGACGCGAATGGCCCACAATACACTGCGCCATCGCAGTGCAATCCCGGTGCTGTGATTGGCCAAGCATGCACTGTGACCCCGCATGCTTGGCCAATCACAGCGCCGGCAGCGAGGAGAGCCATAATTGGCCACAGGCAGGATGCCTGTGGCCAATCATAGCTCAGGGGGGTTTAGTACACGCCCCACACTATAAAAGGCCGCCAGCGCGGCGGCCTTGTGCAGTGTGTTCCGGTGTGCAGGGAAAGAGATACATAGGCAGGGACAGTGTATTCTATTCTTTTCTCAGGCATCTGCAGGAGTTAGTGGGTGTTGTGTGCCTCCAGCACAGTATACACCTGGTTCTACACTTTATTGCTGTTCTCTTAGCTAGATAGGCAGGCAGGGAAAGAGATACATAGGCAGGGACAGTGTGTTCTATGTTCTATTGTTTTCTCAGGCATCTGCAGGAGTTAGTGGGTGTTGTGTGCCCCCAGCGCAGTATACACCTGTATATATCCGTCATTGCTGTTCTCTAAGCTAGATAGGCAGGCAGGGAAAGAGATACATAGGCAGGGACAGTGTGTTCTATGTTCTATTCTTTTCTCAGGCATCTGTAGGAGTTAGTGGGTGTTGTGTGCCCCCAGCACAGTATACACCTGTATATATCCGTCATTGCTGTTCTCTAAGCTAGATAGGCAGGCAGGGAAAGAGATACATAGGCAGGGACAGTGTGTTCTATGTTCTATTCTTTTCTCAGGCATCTGTAGGAGTTAGTGGGTGTTGTGTGCCCCCAGCACAGTATACACCTGTATATACCCGTCATTGCTGTTCTCTAAGCTAGATAGGCAGGCAGGGAAAGAGATACATAGGCAGGGACAGTGTGTTCTATGTTCTATTCTTTTCTCAGGCATCTGCAGGAGTTAGTGGGTGTTGTGTGCCCCCAGCACAGTATACACCTGTATATACCCATCATTGCTGTTCTCTAATACAGGCATTTGCTGGAGTTAGTGGGTGTTGTGTGCCTCCAGCACAATATACACTACCCAATTGCTGGTTTTCCCATCTCCCTGCAGGCCATTACTATGCCTGGAAGGCCAACAAAGAGAGGCAGACAGTCACGAGCCAATAAAAGAGGGCAAGCAGGCTCTGTGTCTGGGGGCAACAGTGCTGGTCGTAGACGTGGTGCAATGTCATCAGCACGTGGCCATGGGACACGCTTGTCCTTATTTTCAGCAGCTGGACGTGTTGAGCCGCATCATGCCAAAGACTTGGTAGAGTGGATGACCAAGCCCTCCTCATCCTCTCTCACCCAGGCTCAGGGTACTGGCAAAGCAGCTGCCAAAGCGTCCTCTTCCCTTGTATCAATGTCATCATCAGTCACTCCTTCCCTAGACCCACCATGTCCTCCTGAGGAGTCCCCCGAACTGTTTGAGCACAGTGTTGGGTACATGCTCCAGGAGGATGCCCAGCGTTTCGAAGGGTCTGATAATGATACCCAGCAAGAGGAAGGCAGTAGCGTGAGCGCAGAGAGAGGGGATGCTCAAGAAGGACAGCAATCTGGCAGTCATGTTCCAGCAGCTGCAGCATACTGCCAGATTGGCTCCAGTGATGAGGAGGGAGGGGATGATGAGGTCACTGACTCCACGTGGGTGCCTGATAGGAGGGAGGAGGAGGATGAGGAGGAGGCACATCTCCAACGAGGCAGGATGCCCTCCGGGGGCCAGCGTAAGGGCAGCACACCGACTGAATCACACTGCAGAGCTACGCCTGTGCAGGGCGCTGCCTCTGCCCGTTATTCCAAAAGTTCTTTGATGTGGGCCTTTTTTGAGTCAAGTGCATCAGATCGCACCGCTGCTATTTGCAACATAGACTCAGTCAAAGGTACTGAGCCCATCCGGAACTCTGTAGTCTCTAGCTAAAGGTGCTCGATCATGATGGGGCGCACCCCCCCTTGAGGGGTAGCTCCCTCCTCGCAAAAAATTGGCCCCCAGTGTAATGGCGTCTGCCCCTTATATATCCTCTCCCGGCATGCACAGCAGGCCAGAACCGCCCACCAACGGCAGCCGAGAAAGGACATCCAATATCCACTCCATCGCCTGTGGTTCAACCCCGGGTATAGGTGACAACACCACCTATATGACCAAAGGGGAACTGCACGCCAGGTGACACAGCAGTAAAGCAGAGTCCAAATAATCAAAAGACCCAAGCCAACTATTGCTCTGGTCACCCCTAAATTTAGGTATAGCGGGGTTAAATTTGGGGACCCCGCTACATATATATATGCACATGCGCAAACATGTGTGTTTGAGCTTTGGGTGCACACCCTAATGCAATAGGCTGTGCAGGCCTATGGTCAGCATATACAACAATTTTATCAATATGTCTTTGTTAATATACCTTGAAATCAATTTGGATATATCAATAAAATACAATTTAAGGCCTCACTAACTTATATTTTAAAATATGTTTAATATAAAATCAATATATTGAAACTATTAATAAAACTAAATAATGTTCTCTGGACTGGATTAGAACCCAGAACTTCAACAACATAAGCCTAATACTCTAACCACTATGCTATCATTTAGTGTGTAGTTGTGGGTGTTTTTTATGTTTAATATGAAGTCAAATCTCTGTTTTGTATTAGTCTAGACAAGTAATTGCTATGATCGATTTCTTATGACCAGTCTCCTGGAATTGGGAACTGCCCCCAGGGAAACTGAAGATGACACCCTAATAATCCTATCTGATTACCCTAATATATATATATATATATATATATATATATATATATACCGTATTTATCGGCGTATAACACGCACCGGCGTATAACACGCACCCCAAGTTTAGGAGGGAATTTTAGGGAAAAAAACTTTTAGGAGGGAAGTTTAAGGAAAAAAAAAACTTACATTTAAATGCAGCCTTACCAGTGTCCGTTGCAGCCTTGTCAGTGCAGCCTTGCCAGCAGTGTCCATTGCAGCCTTGCCCCAGTGTCCAGTGCAGCCTTTGCCCAGTGTCCAGTGCAGCCTTTGCCCAGTGTCCAGTGCAGCCTTTGCCCAGTGTCCAGTGCAGCCTTTGCCCAGTGCAGCCTTTGCCCAGTGTAGCTTTGCCCAGTGTCCAGTGCAGCCTTTGCCCAGTGCAGCCTTTGCCCAGTGTAGCTTTGCCCAGTGTCCAGTGCAGCTTTACCCAGTGTCCAGTGCAGCCTTTGCCCAGTGCAGCCTTTGCCAAGTGTCCAGTGCAGCTTTGTCCAGTGCAGCCTTTGCCCAGTGTCCAGTGTAGCTTTGCCCAGTGTCCAGTGCAGCCTTTGCTAAGTGCAGCCTTTGCTAAGTGCAGCCTTTGCCCAGTGTCCAGTGCAGCCTTGCCCCAGTTTTCAAAATTGGCGCCGCCGAGATCGCCGCAGAGACTGGGCGGAGCGGGGCGAACGCCCCCGAGAACGCAGGGACTGGGCGGAGCCGAGATACACATAGCCGAGTGTACTCGGCTATACTCGGCTTTTCTCGGCTTCGCTCACAGTCACGCCGAGTCCCGCCCTATGATGGACATATCACAGGTCCAATGGCGGGACTGGGCGTGACTGTGAGCAGAGCCGAGAAAAGCCGAGTACACTCGGCTATGTGTATCTCGGCGGCGAACGCTGCGCTCCGCTCAGTCAGCGGAGATCGCCGGGATCAGTGGGTATCGGCGTATAACACGCACCCACGATTTTCCCCTGATTTTAAGGGGAAAAAATACGGTAAATACGGTATATACACAGCTTTTTTTTTTTTTTTTTTTAAATCTCTACTCTCTAATTTATACTAGTCAGCATATACTACAACTTTGTGTGCTCAATATATCAGTGTGTCTTTGTTAATATACCTTGAAATCAATTTGGATATATTGATAAAATACAATTTAAGCCGTCACTATCTCATATTTTAAGATATATAATATGTAATATAAAAGAAATATATTCAATATATATAACTTAAAAAAGTGTTCTCTCCTGGACTAGAACTCACAATTTATCCAACATAAACCTGTTACTCTAACCACTAAGCTATTGCCCAAAGTTTGGTTTTTATGTTTGATATGAGGTTTATTATTTGCAACAATTAGTCCAGACAAGTAATTGCTATGATCAATCTGTTATGACCATAGACACACATTGTCTTGCTGCCTTAAAGCCATTCACAATTCCCTCATGTAGGGGCAATAGTGCAATGTCTCCTACAAGTTGGGGTGCAGAGCTGTGCTGGTCATTGTGTTCTGTTATGTATGGAAGCTGTGCCGCCCCCCCCCTTACACACGTTTTCAGCATGGCTCTTTATGTTGGAGAAGATGACAGAGAAGGAGAATAAGACAGCAAACCGAGGAACTATTAAAACAGTAGAGGAACCAGAGAGCCCAGCACTGCCTGCTTCCCCATACTGTGTACTGTAACTAAGATAGATTTACATATCCATATACAGAGCAGAAGACATGTATGTCTGCAGAATGATGGTCTGTGGGTGTTACTACATTATTGCTAATTGCTCCTAAAATCCTCCTAATAGAGACTACTGTATTTATAAACTCAGAATTCTGACATTTTATCTCAGAATTCTGACATTTAATCTCAGAATTCTGACTTTGAATCTCAGAATTCTGACTTTGAATCTCAGAATTCTGACATTTAATCTCAGAATTTTGACTTTCAAACTCAGAATTTTGTAAAAAAAAAGAAAAATTCTGTCATTTTTTTTTTTATGATGGCCCCAGGGCTCTTCCATAGATAACAGATACATAATCACTTTAAATATTTTCACAGTGTTAAATCACATGATGTCCACAAGAGGGCAGAATCTAATGTCCTGTAGAAAGATACACTATATTGTCAAAAGTATTGGAATGCCTGCCTTTGCACACACATGATCTTTAATGGCATCCCAGTCTTAGTCCGTAGCCAGGACTTCTCATCCATATCAGTGCCTGACCTCACAAATGCGTTTCTGGAAGAATGGTCAAACATTCCCATAGACACACTCCTAAACCTTGTGGACAGCCTTCCCAGAAGAGTTGAAGCTGTTATAGCTGCAAAGGGTGGGCCAACTCAATATTGAACCCCTACGGACCAAGTCTGGGATGCCATTAAAGTTCACGTTTGTGTAAAGGCAGGTGTCCCAAAACTTTTGACAATATAGTGTAGATTTGCAAATCAATGTACACTTAAGAAAAATAGCACCTATTGCACAGGGTTTTCTTGCTGTAATTAGGGTTGCCACTTTTTCTTCAAGTCAAACCCGAACACTTTAGTGGCGGACGGCAATTTTTTTTTATAGTATAAACTATACATATATTTTGCTATTAAATTAAATAATTTTGCTATGATTTCTAATCACATGAAGTTAATAGCAAGAGTCCCCCTTTACATCAGAGTCCACAGAGTTCCCTTTCACTGTAAGGGGGGACTCTGCAGACCCTGATGTATGGATAAGACTCTGATGTAAGGGGTGCTCTGATAACCCTGATTTGCCTTAGTGTACTCACTCAGAGGCAGGAGAGAGAAGGGGGAGAGACTTCAGTCACAGACAGGGATGGATGGTGAGCTCACTCACCCCTTGGCAGTCAGCACATCTCATCCAGATGTATCTGAGGCTGCTGGACTTCAAATTTCCGGCCCCCCCTTTCCTCTTCTGAGGCACAGTGCCGGGGATTGGAGTGTGGGCAGACACAGAGGGGTAGGGGTGGGGGGAAAAGGTGCAGATCGAGCCCTCTCTCCTCTCCTGTCTGTGTGTGACACTCTCAGTTTAGACAACTGCAGCCAGCAACCCTGCTGGGAAGCCATAGTCCAGTCTAAATAATGTGTCCGGGTTTCAGGCAGTCTAAAACCCGGACACATGATTCCAAACCCGAACTGTCCGGGTGAATCCTGGACATGTGGCAATCCTAGCTGTAATACATGTTGTAGTGTAGGGAAATTTTGTGCTGAATCTGTCTACAGCTACAATACAATGTGTTACGTTTTCAGCAGTGTCTGCATTATCTACTATACAGTATGTACAATCCCATTACCTGTTTTGCTTTTCTTTCACTCCCAATACCTCATGCTGGGATTTGGAAATCTCTTTGCTTAGTAGTTCCACAGAATCCCGTAAAACTGAATTCTCTTCTTCCAGCCGTGACATCTCTATTTCATATTCATCCAACGGAGTATTTTGCTTTTTTAAATCATGAGCGCTATCATCCTAAGACCATGAACATAAATAGTTATAATAATAATAATAATAATAATATATATATATATATATATATATATATATATATATATATATATATATAACACATATAGTGCTAAAAGTCTCGAATCAGCTTTGTTCATGTCATATTTCCTCATTGTATTTACCTAAATGGTGATGTTTCCATAAGAGCCCATTCACACAGGGGCGGCACGACTCGTGCCGCGACTGTGCTGGGCGATCTGCAGACGACTTCAAAGGAGACTTCCAAAATGACTTCTGTATTGAAGTCAATGGAAGTCGCCTTGAAGTCGTCTTGAAGTAGTACAGGAACCTTTTTCTAAGTCGGAGCGACTTCAGTCGCTCCGCTTAGAACGGTTCCATTGTACAGAATGGGACGCGACTTGTCAGGCGGCTGAGACGCCTGACGAGTCGCCCCTGTGTGAATGGGGTCTTAAGGTACTTGTTGAAAAACAAATGAAAGTTACTCTGAAAATAAGAACATTTCTAAATTAATTTCTAAATTCATACTTGGCTTTACTTTTGCATCAAATAGAATGACTGGATGTACCTACATATCATATCTTAATAATTGACCTGTGACAGCTAAGCCACACTGGCAATAAAAAGGTCAAGCACTGGCTGTGAATGTCCATGTAGCACTGTCTAGCATGTGCTACTAGAAGTGAGAGTAGGCAAACTATAGTCTGCCCCAGGGATAAACCCGAGTCACTGAATCTGGGTCAGGGTTATTAGAGGCCAGGACTGGATGACTCATCCTGGCACCTCTCTGGTGCCTCTACCTGTTTCTAAAATGTTGGAGAATGTTCTGAAAAATAGTTGGAAGAAGCTAGGAGGGGTTGCTTTGAATATTTAGGACCCTTTAGCCAATCCCCAGAATGGGGGCCTGGCAGGGAACTAAAGAGCCTTAAAATAGATACAAGCCATGCTGTCAGTGCTTGAGAGACCCCTACCCGGAAGGGGGGTTTTCTCTGTCTGATGCAAGAAGGAAAGGCTGTGTGACTGCAGCAGTGGGGATCCCTGACTTAAGCAACTCCTACAGGATTAGTGCTACATTTATACAGGGAGGAGTAAAACCCTTGTCAGTTTTTTTTTGCTGTCTCTGGCACTTTGGGAAGATTTCCTTCTACTTCCTGTCATGGAGACAGAACAGAAAGTGGTCCCCCCAAAAATCCATACCAGACCCTTAATTTTGGCACAGGGTTCCCCTTAATATCCATACCAGACCTGAAGGGCCTGGTATGGAATTTGGGGAGACCCCCACGCAATATTTTTTTAATTTTGGTTCAGGGTTCACCTTAATATTCATACCAGACCCAAAGGGCCTGGTAATGGACTGGGGGGGGGGGCTCATGCCATTTTTTTCAATGAGTTTTATCTGTATTGCGAGGACCCGACAATTCATTACAGCCACGAGCAGTTTTAAATGACCTTTTTTTCCTTTAGAAATGTCATTTTGCTGCAGAACTGTTCTAAACATGGGAAAATGCACCACTTTACAGGCATACTATAGACACCCCCCAGGCACGAAATTTTAAGGAATATTTCACTTTTATTGTTTCACTTTAAGCATTATTAAAATCACTGCTCCCGAAAAAAGTGACGTTTTTTAAACTTTTTTTGCATTGATACATGTCCCCTGGGGCAGGACCCGGGTCCCCAAACACTTTTTATGACAATACATTGCATATAAGCCTTTAAAATTAACACTTTTGATTTTTCATGTTAATCTCCCATAGACTTTTAAACGGTGTTCCGCGGCTTTCACTCGATCAGGCTCATCCCTAGTGACCAGCAAGAGAGAGTTAAGCCCCGTACACACGATCGGATAACCTATGGATTTTCGTCCGATGGATTTGTCCATCGGAAATCCGATCCGATGAAACTGTTTTTCATCAGTCTTGGCCACACACCATCAGTCAAAAAACCGACCGTTCCAAACGCGGTGACGTAAAACACTCCGATGAGCCAAGAAAAATGAAGTTTAATGCTTCTGAGCATGCGTCGACTTGATTCTGAGCATGCGTGGGTTTTTTAACCGATGGACTTGCCCATAGACGATCGGAAATTCCCATCGGTTTTTTATCCATCGGAAAATTTTAAAACAAGTTCTATTTTTTACAACCGATGGAAAAAAGACAGATGGGTACCATACACGATCGGTTGGTCTGATGAAAACCGTCCATCGGACGGTTTTCATCAGTCAAACCGATCGTGTGTACGGGGCTTTAGAGTGATAACACCAAATTTAACACACCTGCTCCCCATTCACACCTGAAACCTTGTAACGCGAGTCACATGACACCAGGGTGGGAAAATGGCTAATTGGGCCCAATTTGGATAGTTTCACTTAGGAGTGTACTCACTTTTGTTGCCAGTGGTTTAGACATTGAAGTGGAAGTCCATGCAAAAACGAATATCCCTGCATCTATAGCCACCAGCATTCTAACCCCCGATCTCCAGCGGCGGAAGCTCTGCTGAGTACACGTCTGACAACAGAGTTACTATGGGGCTTTCAATGACGGACATGTCCTCTGCACCCACCTCCACAGCGAAGCCGCGGCTGATAGCTCAGCGTGGGTTCAGAGCTTGCGCCGCTGGAGATCGGGTCGGATCGCCTGTAGAAAAGGTATGTATACTTGTTTTTTCTTTTCAGGGCTAGAGAGGTTAGTGTTAGAAGGTTGGTGGCTATAGATGCAGGGATTTTTGTTTTTGCATGGACTTCCACTTTAATAGCTGTGTATTGAGTTATTTTGAGAGGACAGACAATTTACACTGTTATACAAGCTGTACACTCACTATTTTACATTGTAGCAAAGTGTAATTTCTTCAGTGTTTTCACATGAAAAGATATAAAATAATTACAAAAATGTGAGGGGTGTACACACTTTTGTGAGATACTGTATGGTTTTGTTATTTACATTTCTCAGAAGTACAGTATAACTGAGGGTCCTGCTTACATCACTGGAGGTGCTGATCTCTCTGAAAGGGACCCATGAGTTTCCTATACCATAGGAGTTTGCATTGATGGATGGTGCCTGGAATCCATTTGGAGTTTGACAGTTCTATCTGGCTACAGACTTTAACCATGGTGTTTCAGACCTCTCTATAATATGAGGGTTGATTGTTTCCGGTAAGCAGGCTTGTCCTCTCACAGTGGTGACAAGTGTGCATGCACATCTATTTCACAGAATCTGGTGTGGGATTCTACACTATGAATTCAAACTTTATATGTGGACTTTTATTATATTTTTTTGTTTATATGAAATGTATTTTTTTGTTTTTTTTTAGCGCTGCACCCTTTCTATACAGTGTGTTACTGGCAGGATCTCCAGGCAAGAATAAAACAAGCATGACTGGTGAGCTGCAATACATTACAATTATGTTCTTGGTTTAGATACACTTTAAGGTAAATTCTCACACAATAGATACAGTGGTGTTTTAGTACCTGTAGTCCAACAATATGTTCACATTCTGCTTGTGTTGCGTGTAATTGAGGAGCTGGACTTGGTG
Source organism: Rana muscosa (assembly GCA_029206835.1). Classification (NCBI taxonomy): domain Eukaryota; kingdom Metazoa; phylum Chordata; class Amphibia; order Anura; family Ranidae; genus Rana; species Rana muscosa. The sequence continues at coordinate 147,922,674 of CM055116.1, forward strand.
GACAATCACAAAGCTCATATCTAATAAGAAATACACGTTTTAAAAGATTAATTGTATCAGTAACATGATTTTGATTAACATTAAGGTCTGCCCTTTTTCCTCATTTCTACACAATCTGAAAATGCTGATCAAGCACTTCACTTGCACTCACGTTAGCATGTAGATTACAGTGGGGCAAAAAAGTATTTAGTCAGCCACCAATTGTGCAAGTTCTCCCACTTAAAAAGATGAGAGAGGCCTGTAATTGTCACCATAGGTATACTTCAACTATGAGAGACAAAATGTGGAAACAAATACAGACAATCACATTGTCTGATTTGGAAAGAATTTATTTGCAAATTATGGTGGAAAATAAGTATTTGGTCAATATCAAAAGTTCATCTCAATACTTTGTTATATATCCTTTGTTGGCAATGACAGAGGTCAAACGTTTTCTGTAAGTCTTCACAAGGTTGTCACACACTGTTGCTGGTATGTTGGCCCATTCCTCCATGCAGATCTCCTCTAGAGCAGTGATGTTTTGGGGGTGTCGCTGGACAACACAGACTTTCAACTCCCTCCAAAGATTTTCTATGGGGTTGAGATCTGGAGACTGGCTAGGCCACTCCAGGACCCGAAGCCACTCCTTCATTGGCCGGGCGGTGTGTTTGGGGTCATTGTCATGCTGAAAGACCCAGCCACGTTTCATCTTCAATGCCCTTGCTGCTGGGAGGAGGTTTGCAATTAAAAATCTCACGATACATGGCCCTATTCATTCTTTCATGTACACGTATCAGTCGTCCTGTTCCCTTTGCAGAGAAACAGCCTCAAAGTATGAGGTTGCCACTCCCATGCTTCACAGTAGGTATGGTGTTCTTTGGTTGCAACTCAGCATTCTCTCTCCTCCAAACACGATGAGTTGTGTTTCTTTTTTTTTTTTTCAAATATAAGTTTTATTAGGCACCAAGGGAAGAAAAAAAAAAAAAAAAACATCACCACAACAGATGCATAGATGTTACCATGCCTATGGTACATGGTAATTACAAACATTAGACCCACTGGGTCAATAGCATCATCACCTGTCTGGCACATTCATAAACATAGGATTACATGTGAACAAGGTAGATGACGGGATCCTCCCCAGATTTTTTTTTTTCCTTTTACAACACTAGCCTAGAAACATCCAAGCTCTATATATAAAAAAGAAGAAAGTTGGCAATTAAAAGAAGGGAAAAAGAAGAAAAAAAAAAGGGGGGGGAAGAAAAAAGGGGGGGAAGAGAAGGGGAAAGGGCAGAGACCGGGCGAGTGGATGAGTTGTGTTTCTACCAAACAGTTCTACTTTGGTCTCATCTGACCATATGACATTCTCCCAATCCTCTTCTGGGTCATCTAAATGCTCTCTAGCAAACCTCAGACGGGCCCGGACATGTACTGGCTTAAGCAGGGGGACACGTCTGGCACTGCAGGGTCTGAGTCCCTGGCGGCGTAGTCTGTTACTGATGGTAACCTTTGTTACGTTGGTCCCAGCTCTCTGCAGGTCATTCACTAGGTCCCCCCGTGTGGTTCTGGGATTTTTGCTCACCGTTCTTGTGATTGGTGGCTGACTAAATACTTTTTTGCCCCACTGTATATGACGGTTTAAAGATCATTAGTCCATATACAGGTAACAAACAACTCCTATACTTTATTATCAGTATAATCTCAGATAAAAGCAATACTGGTCAGCTGTATTTGTGTTTACCTGAAGACATAATACAGTAATTCCAAGTCATTAAATCGGAACTTCACTCTAAAAGGGGAGTTCTGCTTCATGTCCTCTCCCCCCCTCCTTCTTTTTTTGGGGGGGATACCTATTTTTTTTTACTGGTACCCACTCCCAGTTGGATCACCTTGGTGATCCATTGGAGGTTCTCCGCCCGCACAGATCCCAGGAGACTACAGGACCATTCAAAAAGCACAGCATGCACAGGAAACATTTATTTTTTTTCAATTTCTTTATTAGATTATTTTTATATTTTTTAGACAAAAATTCATACAAAACAAATTCGCCGGGCTGCCACTACCGGCCCTACTAATGCAAAATGAAAACAGTCTAAAATTATTACCTCCCCCCCCGGATCTCTCCAAGTACCAGTCTGTTGTTCCGAACGTCTCAGACTCTCTCCCCTACCCTTCCCTCTGCCATCCTTCCAGCATATCTCTGCTATTGCCTGTGCCTTAGCCAGTCTTTCCATCTCCTTACGAACCCTTCTCCTATTTCGTCACTGAACCTTAAAAATTCCATATTGTAAGTTTTGTTGATTTTACATAGACAACTCCTCAGCGAAGGGCTCTCGGTATCCTTCCACTGTCTAGGGATTACACTTTTTGCTGCATTTAGGAGATGGGGTAGCAATGTTCTCCTATATTGTTTAATGGACATACTGACCCCATGGAACAGACAAACCCATGGCTGCTCAGGTATTTTAGTAACAGCGATTTCTTCTATTATTATTAATAGGGCTGTGGAAATTAACTATTAATTCCTTGATTAATCGATTAATTGTTTTTATCGATCAAAATTATTTTGATCGGTACTCACCTCTCCGCCGGCTTCCGGGTCTTCAGGGAGATCCGGTGACGTCACGGACACCGGCGGGGCTTGCCGTGTCCATCTGAAGGGCTCCTTTGCCGTGCCTTCATATCTGCATGCCGGCGAGACCTTACTAACTGCCACAAGCAAGGGCTGTTACACTTCCCTCTATCAACCTGGGATTCTACAGCCATCTACTGGGAGTTGTGATAGTTCCCTTCACGGGACATCTACATGCTGACGGACTGATGTTAGCCCCTTCTCATCTGGATTCAGCAGTGGTATCGTTGTACACATTTTTATACCAGTATCATACTTAGCTACATGTTTTTATGACTGCTTTTGCTACCGTTTGGTATTACCATTTTTACAGTTTATGTAGCTACATCGATTTTATCTCCAGTGCAATATTTATTTTGTTACCTACTGTGAGGGGGTTAGCTCGGCAGCGGGTGTGTGTGACCCCCGGGATGGGCTCCCCACACAAAAACAGGCCCAGCAGACGGAGGTTGTGGTTTTCAAAATCAAAAAGGTGCCGTTTATTTTCTATTTACAGTGACAAAAACACAGCAAAGCAAAAGAAACAAACAAAATAAATCCTGGTCAACTTGACCTCTGACTAAACATACAGGTTTCCTAACTAACAACTGGGATCAGCCTAGTGCTGTCCTAGTCCCTGGTTTTAAATGTCCAAGCAAAATATAGCCACACAGGCTTTCTCTCACCGCACAGGGGTTCACTCTCCCTAGACAGTCCACACAGGTCTGCTTCCAGGCATGAGCTAACATCTAATGAATCTGGGAGTTTCTTATAGAGGCCTAAATGAGCTGACAAGGTTCAGCTGGTCTCATCAACTCCCTGTCTGCACGACGCCCAGCCCTCTCCCTAGAGGTATGAGTCATCCATGAGCCCACTAGTCTCAGCTGGGCTTATACAACTCTCCACCTAGCTGTATAAGTCGGCGTAAAGCCTGAATCTGGGCGAAATATATCTACCCCCCTGGATGCAACCAGGTGACTTTACCTTCCTGCTGTCACATACCCCCCCCTCTTGTTTTAACCTCGGGGTTGGAACACCAGCAATCAGGCATTCATGTACTCGAGACAAAGCATCCACATTCCCCATTTGAACGCCAGGGCGATGCTTTACTGTGAAGTTGAATTCCTGGAGGGCCAGGAACCACCTATTCACTCTTCTATTTGTTTCCTTGTTTTGAGCCATCCACTTTAACGGAGCGTGATCCGTAACCATGTCAAAGTGCCTACCTAGCAGGTAGTACCGAAGGGAATCTAGAGCCCACTTCACCGCTAAACACTCCTTTTCAACGGTGGCGTAATTTACCTCATGGGACTTCAACTTCCTGCTGAGGTAAATGACTGGGTGCTCTTCCCCGTTCCAGACCTGGGACAATACTGCTCCTAACCCCACATCTGACGCATCACTTTGTACGACAAAGTCTTTAGAGAAGTCGGGTGAGTACAACACTGGCTGGCTACATAAGGCTTGTTTCAAGAATTGGAATGCTGCCTCAGCCTCGGGGGTCCATTTAATCATGACCGACCCTTTCCCCTTCGTCAGGTTGGTTAGGGGCACAGCCTTAGAAGCAAAGTGGGGAATGAATCGCCGATAATACCCAGCGATTCCCAGAAAGGCTCGTACCTGCTTCTTGCTGTTGGGACGTGGCCAACTCTGGATGGCCTCGACTTTGTTGAGTTGGGGTTTTATTACTCCCCTCCCAATGGTGTACCCAAGATATTTGGCCTCCTCCTGCCCAATGGTACACTTCTTGGGGTTAGCCGTAAACCCTGCTTCCCGAACAGAGTCCAGGACTGCTTGCACTTTTGGCAGATGTGAGGCCCAATCTGTGCTATGGACAATTACGTCATCCAGGTAAGCCGCAGCATACTTCCGATGGGGCCTCAGCATCTGGTCCATTTTCCGCTGGAATGTGGCCGGCGCATTCTGTAACCCGAACGGCATTCTTTTATATTGGAACGCCCCGTCTGGGGTTACAAATGCGGTTTTCTCTTTGGCTGACTTGGCCAGGGGGATTTGCCAATACCCTTTTGTGAGGTCAAGAGTCGTCATGTATCGGGCTGTTCCCAGCCGGTCGATCAACTCATCTATACGTGGCATGGGGTAGGTGTCAAATTTTGTAACTTTGTTCAACTGACGAAAATCGTTACAAAATCGCCAGCTCCCATCCGGTTTAGGCACCAACACAATGGGACTAGACCAATCACTTTGGGACTCCTCTATCACCCCTAAGTTCAGCATTTTCTGTACTTCCTCCCGTATTGCCTCCCGTCGGGCCTCTGGGATCCGATAGGGTTTTAACTTCACCCTTTCACCGGGCGGGGTAATAATGTCATGCTCTACCCCAGATGTTTGTCCCGGCAGCTCAGAGAATACCTCCTTGTTGCGAAGCACAAACTCCTTAACCTCCTGTTGTTGGGGTTGTGACAAGGTGGCTGCGATTCCAACCTCAGGAATCACGCAACCAGTTTGAGCTGGTGACCAAGTGTCTGCGACTAGGGACTCTCTATCCCTCCAGGCTTTCAACAGATTAACGTGATAGATCTGTTCGGGCTTTCGCCTTCCTGGTTGTCTGACCTTGTAATTCACTTCGCTCACTTTTTCCATTATCTCGTAGGGGCCTTGCCATTTGGCAAGGAATTTACTTTCAACCGTAGGGACAAGTACCAATATCCTATCCCCCGGGGAAAAGGTACGGGTCTTGGCTCCACGGTTGTACACTCTCTGCTGTGCCAACTGCGCTTGGGCCAAATGTTCCTTCACGATGGGCATTACCTGTGCAATTCGATCTTGCATCAGGGCGACATGCTCAATCACACTCCTGTGGGGAGAACTCTCACTTTCCCAAGTTTCCTTGGCAATATCCAACAGCCCTCTTGGGTGTCTCCCATACAGTAACTCAAAGGGGGAGAATCCCGTAGAGGATTGGGGCACCTCCCTAATAGCAAACATCAAATAAGGAAGTAGACAGTCCCAATCCTTTCCATCCCTATCCACCACTTTCTTCAACATTTGTTTTAGGGTTTTGTTGAATCTTTCAACCAGCCCATCGGTTTGGGGGTGATACACAGATGTACGTAATTGCGTCACTTTGAACAATTTACACAGCTCCTTCATAACCCGGGACATAAAGGGTGTACCTTGGTCCGTAAGCAGTTCTTTACAAATACCCACCCGGCTAAAAACAAGAGATAGCTCTTTGGCTATGGTTTTGGCCGAGGTATTTCTGAGAGGGATCGCTTCTGGATAACGGGTGGCATAGTCCATTATAACCAATATGTACTGGTGCCCCCTAGCGGACTTGATTATAGGACCTACCAAATCCATTGCGATTCTCTCAAACGGGACCTCAATGATGGGTAGAGGGACCAGCGGGCTACGGAAGTGTGGCATCGGGGCCGACCTCTGACACACAGGGCAGGAGGAACAATAATTTTCTATGTCCTTCATCACCCCAGGCCAATAGAATCTCTGTAATACCCTCTCTCGGGTTTTCTCTGTCCCCAGATGACCTCCAAGAATGTGCCCATGGGCCAACTCCAACACCAACTTCCTGTAAGGTTTGGGCACCACAAGCTGCTCAACGGTTTCTTCTGCCCTTTTTGCCACCCGATACAGTAGGTCCTTCTCTACGCTGAAGTATGGGTAAGTGCAGGTATTATCTGGGTTCACTAACTCGCCATCTATTTTCACTACGTTTTCCCGTGCCTTTATTAGGGCGGGGTCTTTCAACTGTTCTGTGGCAAAGTTTTCCCTGTGAACCTCAAGATCAGAAAACTCCACAGACGGTAGGTTTTCGTCTGAGGAGGTGGGCTCCTCTCCAGTTTCTTGAGTCTCCCCTGCCAATACTGACAAGGGAAATTCGGGAGAGTCCTCACCACTCTCAGAGGAGTTCTGGCTATCATATTCCTGGTACATAGGGGCACCAGTGGGGGGCTCAGGATCATCCCACAGTTCCCAGAACTTCGGAAAATCCCTTCCCACAATGGCGTCATGCGGTAACTGAGACACTAAGCCCACTGGATGAGAAAGGGTACCTTTGGGGGTCTCGAAACACACTGTAGTCACTGGATACTCTCGGGTGTCCCCATGCACACAAATAACAGCTACCTTGCTATTCCCAGAGACCTCTGTTTTAACTAATTCAGCCTTTATCAGGGTCACAAGGCTACCTGAATCCAGCAATACCACAACATTTCTACCATTAATACACATTTTGCATAAATGTTTCTCAGTTCCCCGAATGGCAGTGCATGCGACTGTCGCACACAGCGACTGACGTCTGCCCGTCAGAAAGTCACACTGCATGGGTTCCTCCAAAACCGGGCAATTTGCTGCAATATGTCCCGCTTGCCGGCAGCGGTAGCAAATGATCCTTCTTGCCGCCTCTTGAGCCGCTGATTTCCCAGGCTGTTCTCGCCAAACTTGGGGTAGAGCTCCCACCCTCTCACTCTCTCCACCCTTACCCCTTGGAATCATCTTATCCGCCCCTGGGGATGGTCTGGTCTTAGGGTGGAAAGTCCGAGTGTCTCTGGAAGAGGCCGTCAGGTTCTCTGTAGCCAAGTATTTCTCCACACGATCCACAAGACCATCGGCCGTCTCTGGGTCTCCATGGCTTACCCACTTTTGGATGGCAGTAGGAAGAGCTCTCAAAAACCGATCCATTACAACACGTTCCACAATCTTTGGTGCGGACAAAGTCTCTGGCTGTAGCCACTTTCTGCTCAGGTGAATGAGATCATACATTTGAGACCTGGGGGGTTTTCCAAGCTGGAAAGTCCAGTTATGCACACGCTGAGCCCGGACAGCCAGGGTGACACCCAGCCTTGCCAATATTTCAGCTTTTAGCATCACATAGTCTTTTGCTTGGTCAGGCTCTAGGTCATAGTAAGCTTTCTGCGATTCACCCGTTAACAGAGGAGCCACCAGTCCAGCCCACTGCTCCTCAGGCCACTTTTCTCTTTCAGCAGTCCTTTCAAACGTGGTCAAAAATACCTCTGGATCATCCTCTCCAGTCATTTTTGTCAATAAACGACTCACCCCAAAGGACGCGGTATTAGTGGGACGGCTTTCCTCACTGGTCTGCGGACGTTGCTGCATTACTGCTTCCATTTGTTGTAGTCTCTGCTCTTGCTTCTGTAATAGGTCTATGAAGCGGGCCTCAGATCGTTGCTGGGCTTGTTGCTGAGCTTCCAGACTCTGTTGGTGAGCTTGCTGCTGGGCTGCAAGGCTCTGTTGATGAGCTTGCTGCTGGGCTGCGAAGTTCTGTTGTTGAGCTGCAAGGCTCTTTTGCAAACCTGCATTTGTCTGCTGTTGATTGGCATTTGCTAGAGCCAGCTGTTTCAGTATCTCCTCCATGCTGGCTTAAAAAAAAACTGCCACTGGTTCTCCACCAACTGTGAGGGGGTTAGCTCGGCAGCGGGTGTGTGTGACCCCCGGGATGGGCTCCCCACACAAAAACAGGCCCAGCAGACGGAGGTTGTGGTTTTCAAAATCAAAAAGGTGCCGTTTATTTTCTATTTACAGTGACAAAAACACAGCAAAGCAAAAGAAACAAACAAAATAAATCCTGGTCAACTTGACCTCTGACTAAACATACAGGTTTCCTAACTAACAACTGGGATCAGCCTAGTGCTGTCCTAGTCCCTGGTTTTAAATGTCCAAGCAAAATATAGCCACACAGGCTTTCTCTCACCGCACAGGGGTTCACTCTCCCTAGACAGTCCACACAGGTCTGCTTCCAGGCATGAGCTAACATCTAATGAATCTGGGAGTTTCTTATAGAGGCCTAAATGAGCTGACAAGGTTCAGCTGGTCTCATCAACTCCCTGTCTGCACGACGCCCAGCCCTCTCCCTAGAGGTATGAGTCATCCATGAGCCCACTAGTCTCAGCTGGGCTTATACAACTCTCCACCTAGCTGTATAAGTCGGCGTAAAGCCTGAATCTGGGCGAAATATATCTACCCCCCTGGATGCAACCAGGTGACTTTACCTTCCTGCTGTCACACTACTTGAAGACTATAAAAGTTTTAATGCTATTCTCATCGAGCGCTGCCTTTGTTTGTTTTTTGTATCCTGCTATCGATTTTTCCAGTGGTTGGTAGCTACACTGGGAATCGGCCTGCAAAGAGATCAGCTAAAAGTAGTTGGATCTATGTGCGTTATAATTAATCTAAATTAGTCGATTAATCGATTTAAAAAAAATCGATTAATCGAACACGAAAATTTTAATCAGTAACAACCCTAATTATTAATACTTCTTTCCATTATGCTTTTATTTTGGGACATGTCCACCATATGTGGAACATAGTTCCGATTTCCGCACATCCCCTCCAACATAAGTTGGAGGCGCCCCTTTGGTACCGATGTAATTTATCAGGGGTTATGTACCAGTGTGCCAAATACTTGTAATTAATTTCTGTCGCACTACAATCCGGTAATATAGCGTGTATCAACCGTAATATTTTACCGACATCTACTTCATTATTTCCTATTCCCATCTCTTCCTCCCATTTTTTAATAAATGGGGGGGGGGGTCTCGATATCTTTAATCCAATCAAGATTCTATAGATCTTCGATATCCCTCTCCTTCTGTCTGAAGCTGAGCACAGCCGCTCTAGTGGGAGCAGGCTGCCCTCAGACCTAATCGGTTGGGGGAGGGACTCCACAAAGTGTTTCAACTGTGCATATCTCCACCTGGAAGGTGCATATTTTGCCATTCACTGTGATGTCTTTTAATTGTGCGTCTTTTTGCGTAATCCAAATCCCAAACAGGCTCTCTTTCCCTGGTGTAAAATAATATGTGTCGCATAATGGTATCATAGGGGAATTAAATCCCCATTTTTTCCTCTTGTGCACCATGTCCCACGTTGCCATTGCTATACGTGTGATCGTGTGAGTGTGCTCATCTAAATCTCTTATGTGTGTCGGGATCCATATCACTTTCCCTAAAGTGATCTTATTAATATTACTTTCCAGTTTAACCCACCTTTTTTCTTTCTTTTTTTTTACCCATTCAACCACCCGTGACATAAGAATAGCGGTGTAGTAAGTTTTTATATCCTGTAACCCCAGACCACCTTGTGCCTTATCTCTCATTAATACCTCCAAACTTATACAGGGCTTTTTGTTCTGCCAAATAAACCTACGCAATAGCGTGTTTACTATTTTAAAATATGTTTCTGGGATTGAGATTGGTAACATCTGCATTTTATATAATATTTTAGGGAGGATTATCATTTTGAAACAGTTTATCCCACCTATCCATGACCTTTGTCTAAAGGCTATTTTATTTAAGTCGGTTTTGATGTCATTCAACAGAGGAATACAATTCTGCTGGTAAGTGGTCTCCAGTCAGGATGTTATTTTAACTCCTAAATACTTTAACTCAGCGTCCCTCAAAACAAATGGGAAGTCCTGTTTGAATATTCGTTCCTCCTGTGGCTTATATTGAGGATATATATTTGCTACCTCGCCATAGATTTTTAAGGCTTTCAGAAGGTTGGCGAGGGTTGTCCTAGGGCTTGTGATATAAAACAGGATGTCATCGGCATAGGCCGCTAGTTTATGTTCCCCCTCATCAATCTGTATCCCCCTGATATCGCGGTTTTGCCAGCAAGCGTTCCAATGATAGGATAAACAGTAACAGAGACAGGGGACAACCCTGTCGGGTCCCGTTAAACATTTAGAAGGGCCCAGACACTGTCCCACTGATTTTAACCCTTGCTGTGGGGTGATTATATAGGGCATTTATCCAGGGAGTCATCGTAGGGCCTACTCCAAATGCCTCCAATGTGTTCAGCATAAATTCCCAGTCTACTCTGTCAAACGCTTTTTCAGCGCCTATAGACAGTAGCAGTCCTGGGGATTTACTATCTTTTATCTTTTGTATTAGTAAAATAATTCTAATGCCATTATCTATACTTTCCCTGCCTGGGATTAAGCCCACTTGGTCTGTGTGCACCAAGTCATTTATTACTGTCTTCATTCTGCCGGCTAGTACCTTTGCGAACGACTTCACTTCGGCATTCAATAAAGAAATAGGCCAATAGCTTGAACACAATGAGGGGTCCTTTCCTTCCTTTGGGATGATGGTAATCGCGGCCTCTAGTGCTTCGCGTCGTATGTTTCAGTTGGCCCCTATACCATTCATGTATGAACACATCTCGGTCGACAACCCATCAGGACCTGGGCTTTTCCCGGATTGTGATTCTTTTAAAATTCTAAATATCTCTGCTTCCGTTATGGGATCCTCTAAAGAACTATATTTATCTGGGGGTATTTTTTTTAAGGCCTATTTAATTTAAAACAACTCTGGAGTTATCTAGTTTCTTTTTAACCTCATCTGGGGGATCTTTTTGAGTTATCGAATATAGTTTCCCATAATAATCTTGAAAAGCCTGCACGATGTCAGGGGTTGAATATACCTTTTCCCTGTTACCAGTTTGTATACATTCAATACAATTAGCCCTGGTTTTCTTTTTTAACATTTTGGATAGATATTTGACCAACGTATCTCTCCATTGGTATCGCTCTTTCTTTAGCCGATAAAAAAGCGTTCTGTTTTTCTGTTCAATCAGATCTTTTAATTCCTCACTTTTTCTGATAACTTTGAATTCTATTCCTGTATTTTTATGATTCTGCTCGAGGTCATGAATTTCTTTGTATATCTCCTCGCCTTTCCATCTACTCTCCTTTTTTTTTGCTGTTCCTATTGCGATCAAGAGCCCCTGATATAGGCCTCCCATACAGTGGCTTCTGATATCTCATCTGAACTATTTGTTTTAAAATACAGCTCTAGCTCTTTCATCCTGTATCAGTTCTTCATTAAGTCTCCATATGTTGGTCCTGTCTTGTATACCCTCTATTTTTAGTTTCATTGATATTGGGGTGTGGTCTGAGAAGGTTGCAATTTCTATGTTTGAATTTGTCACCGCGTTCAGCATCCTATGCTCTACCAAAAATAGGTCAATTCTCGAGTACGTCCCGTGCACAGCAGAGTGGAACGTATAGTCACGTATTTTTGTGTGTTTTGTTCTCCATACATCCATCAATTGATGTTGATGTAATTTATTTTTAAGTGACTTCCGCTGTGCATGAGACATGCTGTCCACTTCAGGGTCCATACAGAAATTAAAATCCCCAGCAATGATGGCTCCACCTATCTTAAACTCCATAAACTTCTCCACCACCCGTTTTAAGAATTCCATTGGGTTCCTATTACTGTAGGTCCATATATATTTGCTATGGAGTACTCCACCTCATTTATTCTACCCCTTGAGAGCAAATAGTGCCCTTCTGGGTCCATCATTCTATCAACCGGGGTGAACCTTACTTCTCTAGCAAATCCTATAGCGACCCCCTTGGCGTGTTTGGTTGGGGAGTCCCCATAGTACCAAATTGGGTACTCATATGACCAAATTTTAAGATTTGATTCCTGGGAAATATGCGTCTCCCGTAGTAAAACTACATCGGCTTTAAGGTGCTTTAATTCACTTAGGATGTTAGACCTTTTAGTGGGGGTATTAAGCCCACGTACATTATAGAATACTATTTTTAATGTAGTCATCCTATCTCATGACATTCCCACAACCCACTTCCGTCATTGTATAGCCATCTCATCATTATAATCCCTATTGTTTGAATGTCATCCCTGTTTACTAACTTAACGGCATTCATTGGACCTGGGCCCTGGACATGGCACTTCTAATATCACCTTTGCTGTGCAATGGAGAGAAACCCCACCCAAAACCCCGCCCAATCCTTCCTGCCCACTGGATCACCCCCCCAGAGGTTGAGCTCCATCTATAGTACTCATAACAAGCCGCTGCTCCCCTGTTGGGGTTGCCCTTGCCCGCCCCCCCGACCTGCAAAGCACTCCCTCCTTCCAGTGCCCAATCCACTCCATCCCCTCTGTCCCCCCGCCTTGGCCCCCCATTTCCATCCCCCTGTCTCTTCTTCACCCTCTCTCTGGCTTCTTCTTATTTTCCGTCTGATGCCACTGATGTTGGTCCACCAATTTAGAAGTTCTTTTGTGTGCTTCCCACCAGCCTGGTATCTCAGCTAGCGGAATATCCAATTTATTGCAAAAAATTTCTATGTCTTCCGGGAATCTTAGTGTTGCCGACCGGCCCTCTTTCCTTCCTATTAGGCAGGCTGGGAAACCCCAAAAGTATTGCATATTATTATTATTCAGTATCTCCAACAGGGGCTTCAACAACCTTCTCCTTCTAAGGGTTTCAGGTGCCAGATCAGGAAATATCTGTAGTAAAGACTCTTCGTACTTAGCCGTTGTTGTTTTAAGTTTTATCCAAACCTGCTCTTTGTCTTTATAGTTATGGAATCTAGCGATCACGTCTCTTGGACTATCGCCTGCCATCTCTGCTGGTTTTCTAATCCTGTGTATTCTTTCAAACTTAATCTTATCTGTCTCTTTATTCCCCAGCAGCGAGCCAAATACTTTGTCAATTTTTTCCTGTAGATCCTCGCTCGGTATCTCTGGTAACTCTCCGATCCTTAGATTTTTCCTCCTACTGCGATTTTCCTGATCTTCCATTTTGTATCGTAGATGCATATGGTCTCTCTGCATCCCCTCCATTTGTTCCTTGTGTACAGTTCACATTACCTCCTTTTTATATATTGTAGTTTCTATGAGTCATGATTTTGTTGATTGTTGGTGTAATTTACTATCCAGTCATGTTTTGTTTAAGAAATTTACTGACTTTACTTGTCAAGCATTTTGTGGGTAACCCTGTTGAGACCCCAATTTGCTGAATAGTACTTGTTAAACATTTTTTGTCATATTATTTACACAGCCTTATATCGTTTGCTGAGCCATGTTCCAGCTGTGGTTCTGTTGCTGACCACCATGCGCTCCTGGTCCACGAACGGTAGGGAGTGCTGCCGGGGTCGGGCTACGCCTCACGGCAGGCGGAGGGGTCTCTGAGGCACCTGCCTCGTTTTCCCCACCTTGCTCCACAGTGCCCTTGTCGCTAGAGGAAGCTCCCGTGGCACGCGCGGAACTCCGTGACATCACGTCGTCTTGACGGCGGAGGTGATGGCGGTGCCGGGGATCCTGCCTTCCGGAACGCCGGGGAGATCGCACACGGGTCGCCACCGGCGGCCCACGGCCTCCCTGCACGTGGTGTTGGGGGGGATTGGCAGACAGGGGGTGGAGCCATCGTACCTGAGCACACCCAGCAACGCACACCCTCCCATATATAGCTAGCCCCATGGAGCTCTTACTACAGAGCTGACATAGTGGCCTGGACGGAGGGATGACTTAATACTGGGCTCAAAATTAAGTAAATGCCTGATTCCCCATATGGCCCCTTTGATAGTTTTTCTACCTCTCCCCAGTTCGCCCCCCGCCACTTTTATTTTGGTTTAAATCCCCAATATACTTTTCTCCTATATATTTTTCTTAGATTCCGATGGTTATAGGCATCACCAAATGTATGCCCACCTGGGAGATTTCTCTAGTACAAACCATACAAAAGATTTCCAACCACATCAAAAAGGACCCATCTTGGGGGGCGTGGCCTGCGTGCAAGCTGAATGGCAGCATAGAACCGGAGCTCCTGTGATAACCAGGGAATAGCAGCACGAATCATCCCATCGGGACCCCAAAACATCATCCCCACAAGGCGATCTACCTCCGGATTACCTGGATTACTCCTGCAGCATGTCCAGGAAAAGAAAGGAGCCCCGCAAACCGCAGCGTCTGACGGACTTTTATCCTCATAAGCCACATGAAGGTAGGCAAGATGGCCCCCGGCCATCATCCACACCTGCAGACAAAACGGCCAACAACTTGCCTGATAAAGGCAAGAAACACACAAATAACAGCTCCCCTGCAAGCTCACAGCAGCACTCTCCCTCCCCTATCTCTGGCAGCCCAGCTAAAGCAAAACTCAGGCTGGATGGAGAGGGATACAGTCCCCAGGCCAGCCATGCCACAGACTCTGGAGATGAGACACATGATCTCCCTGATTCAATAGAATCGTTCCCAACCATGCACCAGCCTGTGATAGACACTGTACTGAAAGATATGCTGCTATCACTAAGGAGCTCACTACAATCTGATATGGCACAGTGCATGCACAGGTTCCACACTGACATACAAGCAGTGGAATCGAGGGTTGATCATATAGAGCAAAAAATGGGAGACTTTGCTGAAACCATCAATGATCTAGTAGACTCACATGAGGAGAGAGAAGGGGACACGGAATGGGTGAAAGCTAAGCTGGCAGATTTTGAAGACAGGAATAGGAGGAACAATATGAAGATAAGGGGATTCCCCGAGTCAATCCAGCCAGCTGACCTGCGTGATTATGCTACATCACTGTTTAAACTGCTCACCCCTAATCTATCTGGTCTCGAGCTAACGATTGACAGAATTCACCGCTTACCTAAGCCGTCTTTTTTGCCAGAGCAGGTCCCTAGAGACGTAATACTGCGCATGCATTTCTTTCATGCAAAGGAATTGCTGATGGTGACTATGCGTAAAGGTGAACAAATACCTGCACAGTATCAAAATTTACAGTTTTATGCTGACCTGTCGCAATATACACTTCAGAAACGAAAGACCCTGAATACCGTCACCAAGATACTTAGGAATCATAAAATTGTATACAGATGGGGTTATCCCACAAAGTTATCTATTGTGAAAGATGGCCGAACATACACTATAGACTCTCTGGGAAAAGGCCTTTCTCTTCTGGAGGAATGGGGTATACTGCCAGAGCATTCTGCTGATTCCCCTGCTGTGAAGCCAAGGAGGTCTGCAGAACCAGATTGGAAAACTGTTACAAACAAAAACGCAAAATCGCACACTTGACCCGGATGGGTAACACTCCACTACTAACCCCTGGAGGAACGTACAGGAGCGCCATTAGGCCTGAACTTTACCCCCACCCACTTTGGGCAGCTTAACGCTGCATACGGGTATCTTGGTTCTAGTGCCCACTGAGGACTAGGACCTCTCTATTGTTTTCTATCAGTTGCTTGGTTATATTTTTCTATGTTTTTCTTTTTTCTCTCAGTTTTCTTGTTTTCACTGTTGAAAGATTTACAAGACGGAGTTCAAGTAATTACTGCTGGACCCTCAATGCAGAAATGCCACTCAACTTGTTCCGAAGTCCAAAATAGACAAACTCTCTGCGCATCACCAAATAGTAAGTACTTTTTGACTTTATGCACCATCATTTTCAGTTTCCCACCGCTATCCCAAATCCAACCACATGAGGGAGACATTGCACCAACAATGAATGTAAAGCAGCAATGTAACATAATCTTCACACTCCTGCAAGTATGGGGATAAAGATCATTTCTATAAACTCTAAAGGACTGAATCATCCTGCTAAAAGGCGTTCCTTATGGTCAGAAGCCCTCTCTAACAAAGCTGACATACTTTGCGCTCAAGAGACACATTTCTCTGCTTCAACACCACCCAAATGTTCGCACAGGAACTTTCCACATCTTTTTACCGCAAATGCCTGCAATAAAACTAAAGGAGTCCTCATAGCAATACGTGACTCTGTAACTTTCACCCTACTTGAAGAAATTAAAGATGAAAATGGCCGGTATCTTATCCTGGTTTGTGAACTTAACTCAATCACGTATACCATAGTAAATGTCTATTCACCAAACCAACGCCAGATTCATTTTTTTAATAAGCTGATGAAAAAGGTTAGGAAACACCACAAGGGAAGATTACTATTATGCAGGGATTTCAACGCCACCCCAGATCCTGTGATGGACTCTACCTCCGGCGCCAAACGCTATAGCCCGTCCTTACTACCCTCAATTCACCAACACGATCTGTTTGACGCCTGGAGATGCTTACATGCGGGAGAAAAAGACTTCACATTCTTTTCATCACCTCACAGGACTTATTCCCGCATTGACCTTTTTCTTGTCGACCAACAAACACTAGCCAATGCATCCGCCACGAACATTAATGCCATTACGTGGTCTGACCACGCTTCTACTACCCTGTCTCTGGTGGACGGGACACCCAACACCGCACCTCCATTATGGAGATTGAACTCCTTTCTCTTACAGCAAGCGGACTATAAGTCAGTCATTGAAAACCAGCTAACTGAATTTTTTAAGAATAACGAATCCTCTGTGCAAGATAAATTTGTACTGTGGAATGCCCACAAAGCTTTTATTCGTGGCATTTTCATACAACAGGGAGCGAGGGTCAAGAGGCAGCGGCACAGGCAAATAAAAGAAATCACTGACAAAATCTTCCTATTAGAGACTAGTAATAAGCAAAAATCTTCTCCCAAAATTTTAAGTCAAATTACCCAGCTGAGATGTGAGTTGCGGCTCCTTCTTTTAGAGAACTTTGAAAAAACATCAAAAAAACTTAAGATGACATACTACGCTACAGGTAACAAAGCGGGTAAGAATCTAGCTCAAAGGGTAAAGGGCATGAGACAAAAAACTCAGATTCCGTATATTATACACCCCGTTACCAAAAATAAATTGTATCATCCCCAAGAAATGGCGGACGCCTTTAGCCATTACTATGGCTCTCTTTACAATTTGAAAGATGATCCGAACACTACCCAACCAAATGTTGAAGCAATAAACGTGTTTCTTGGAAAATTAGACATTCCTAACATCTCACAGGAGCAACTATTGACCCTCAATCAGCCGTTCAGCATGGCAGAGATACATAGGGCGATAGACTCACTCCCAATTAACAAGTCTCCAGGGCCGGATGGATTTTCTGGTGACTATTATAAATCCTTCAAACATTTACTGACACCATATATGGAACAAATCTTTGCCGCTGCCGCTGCCGCCGCCTCGGCCTCATTCCCGCCTGAAATGTTGGGTGCTGTTACTGTGGCCTTGCCGAAGCCAGGGAAGGAGCCTGATTCCCCTCCAAACTTTAGGCCCATATCACTTCTCAACATCGACTTAAAGGTTTATGCTAAAATTGTTGCATACAGGTTAATAGACATACTTCCCCTTATCATTAACCCTGATCAGACGGGCTTCACTAAGGGTCGCCAAACGTCCGATGCCACGCGTAGACTAATTAACATTATTCATCTAGCTAAACTGCACAAAAGGCCTTCTCTGCTGTTGGCATTGGACGCAGAGAGGGCCTTTGATCGTATTCACTGGATGTACCTCACCCAAGTATTACAAAGTTTTGGCTTCTCGGGTAATATACTGCAAGCAATATTAGCCTTATACTCTAACCCCTCGGCTCAGGTCTATACCTCAGGGGTGCTCTCCAAGCCGTTCACCATATCTAACGGCACCAGACAGGGGTGCCCACTATCCCCTTTAATATTTAATCTTTTAATGGAACCCCTGGCCATCTATATTCGATCTCACCCCAACATTAAAGGTTTCTCCATGCCCAACTCTACACACACTATTAGCCTATTCGCTGACGACATTATAATGATTCTCACAGATGTGGAGACTTCCCTGGCTTCTGTGCACTCGGCTTTAGCTATGTTTAACCAGTTGTCTTACTATAAGGTCAATGAAAGTAAATCGTATATAATGGGATTGGGTATTGATCTATCTGTCCAAACGCGACTTAGCGCACGGTTCCCATACATATGGAAGCAAGATGGGATAAAATACCTAGGGATTACCCTCACGGCATCTACAGAAGACCTAGTTACAGCTAACTTTACTCCCTTCCTCAATATTCTGACCAACAAGTTACAGGAACTGGGCAAGGTTGAGCTGTCCTGGACGGGACGGCTAGCGTCATTTAAAATGTTAGTCTTACCACAACTGTTATACCTCTTCCGATCACTACCAATCCCGATCCCTAATTCCTTTTTTACCAAGGCTCAGTCTATACTGAACAAATTCCTGTGGCGGGGTAGAAGAGCTAGGTGCGCTTTCAAAAAATTAATTAAAACTAGAAGTGCAGGAGGTATAGGCCATGTCCTATTACAAGATTATCACTCGGCTACTATCCTTTCTCAAACCAGAGCTTGGTTTAACCAGCGCCAAGGCCCTAAATGGTTGGACCTAGAAGCAGCCCAAACCTTGGGGCACAAATTGGCTGATATACTCCTAACATGCCACATTATACCCCAGGCATACCCACACATATCTCTAACTATGAAGGCCACACTTCAAAAGTGGAAAATGTTCACATCTCTAGACATCCCAGATCAACTTTTAAAGCCCTTACCTCTTAATATCTCTTGCTTCTCACTGATAATCCCAGACTTGTCTGTCACACATTGGGAGGCCAAAGGCATCAAAACTGTACAAGATATACTGGTAGGCCCGGCCCCAAAAACATTTAGAGCATTGCAAATAGAATATAATCTTGAGGACAGGGAGAAATATAGATACATGCAAATAGTTCACTTTATTCGAACATTGTCCAATTTTGAAACGTTGCTGCCATGGCGAGCATTGTTATACCTAACGAACAGTTGCACCACTATTAAAGGCATCTCACTGTTCTACTGTCTCTTACAGTCTAAAGCCTTATTTGAAAAATCCACTAATATAGTTGCATGGGAACGGGAACTAGGTGCAGAGTACTCAGAACTCCAATGGCAAAAAGCCCTAGTATATAATTTCACCGCGACTAAAAGCTCCAATCTCTGGGAAGTAACCCATAAAATTTTACTCAGGTGGTACCTTACACCATACAGAATGTCCAAATTTAATGCTTCTACCTCCTCTCTTTGTTGGAGGAAATGCGGAGAGACGGGTACTCTGCACCATATACTGTGGAATTGCCATTCCCTGAACCCACTTTGGTCCGAAGTGTTCAATCTCATTTCTAGGTTGGCAGGGTCACACATTGCGCCTAACGCAGCACTAGCAGTATTATCATTAGGAATAGAACAAATAGCGCCACAAATAAGAACTGTAGTCACGCACATCCTTCTCAGCACTAGGCTGGTGATTCTGCGACACTGGCTAGCAGCAATCCCACCATCATTTAGAGAAATTGTAGAGACGACTAACACCCACGCCACGTACGAGTTAATGTTCGCAGCATCTCAGGGCAAATACTTATCCACAAGAGACAAATGGTCTGCCTGGGAAATATGGTTTAAACGAAATTGGAAACCAGAGTAAAGCCAATCCTTATTTCTGATATATAGTTAAGAGACAATATTTTTTTTTCAACAATGTTCTTATTATGAGTTATAAACCAATTTCTGAGTGTTAATTCTACCTCTTATCCTTCTATTTTATGCCTTGAATATAGTCGCGGTATAAGTACATCACATAGATGTCCAAATGTTGATGGCAAAGTTTATTGCGTTGTCTATTGTATGAACCTGACTTTATAATAAAAATTTATTGAAGTTAAAAAGGACCCATCTTACCTATTTAGATATCTTAGGTGAATACCCCGCACCCCTTCCCTTCCTCTCTTTCTGGTTTTCCATTTTCACCCACATCCTAAACATTTCCTTCCTTTTTACACACACTCACCTTTTCCTTGCCCATTGCTTCACATACAACTCCTGCACATGCACATTCACCTTTTCTTCAATTTCATCCATCTACACTCATGTTCACCACACCCTTCACACCAACCCCATGTCATCCCACACTCTTTCATGTTTTCTTTCCTCTTTCATTTTTTTGTTTTCCCTCACCCTTACAGCACACATGGTTCCTGACCACAACCTCTTCATCACTGTCGAGTCACAGCATCTAATACATGTTTTCTCTCATTGTACATCCTTTCACACTTTTCACATACATAGTCACCCATTTACATACACTCACATACACTCATTTGTACACCCCATTCCGAGTTGTACCCACATTTTCACTTCACCGTCCCCTCCCTCTTTCCATTCTTCCCTTCTTTTTTTTTTTTCTCCCCTTCTATGTTCCTTCCTCTTCCCCTCCCCATTTTTCACCTGTTGATCATTTATCTAGAACTTTTTGGTTGTAATCTCTCCTTCAAACATATATTTTTTTAGGGTCGGTCGTCTACTCCTGCTGGGTTTGTGCTCCCCTCATTCCACCTGGCTTTGCTCGGCTCCCTCCGGTCCTCCTCCCCCTCGCCTCCCGCCCCACCCCTCTACCTGGTTTGGGGTTGTCGAATGCCATCTCTTGTATGCCTAGAGGATGCCCGCCTACTTGCAGCTTGGTCTGTCCCTCTAACCCTCCATCTCCGCGTGGCTCTGTGGGAGCACTGTGTTTTGGAGACGGGGTAAATGGCGGATTCATGTTTTCAGCTCTTGATATTACTTTTGGTAATTATATTCTTACATGCCATTTGGCGCACAATGATTGTGCACATATTACCGTTTAATACCTATATGTTTGTTTTTTGTTTCCATAACAAATTTTATTCATACATATGTATTTCTTCCTAGAGTTCATGCTCTCAATCTTTTCCCCCTGAAGAAGACCTCTACCGTCAATGGTCGAAACGCGTCGGGGCTCTTTTTACCTAAGTTATCCCATTGTATTGTTACATGAATTCTTATGGTTTTATCTATGCACATGCATATACTTTTAAATCATAATATGGAACTCATATCTTGGTTCCACCAGACGTTCTTTTTCTACACATATGAACCTTTTTTAATAAAATACTTTCCCAAATTTTTGAATAATATTATCATTTTTTGCTGCAACTCAAAGCCCCTTGGGGTACCTTTTCCTTCTTCCAAGTCGTTATCAGGGGTGTGCAGCACCATTAACCCACAGCCTGTATCGCCTTTCCCTTGCCTCCATTTGTTCCTTAAGCTCTATCATGGCAGCCGCCTGGGAGTCCACTTTTTCTTCGACTTCTTCAACTCTTTGGAGTACATGATTCAAATTCTCATGCATGGTCTCCAGTTTTCCCTGTATGGACTCTTCAAGTCTAGCAAACATCTCCACCATCTCATCTTTTGTCGGTATGTGTTTTTCCTGGTCTAAGCTCAAAGTCGCTATCTTCGGTGGTCTCATCTATAACATGTGATGGGGTATTGGTGTCTGCTACAGATCTTCTCTGCCCAGATTTAGGCATTGCTTCTGGTATTTTACTTTTAGCGCCAGACCCTTTATCCGGACTGTCTTTGCTATGTTCCTGTGTCAGGTATTTCTTGACTGTGGCAGGACTAGCGCTTACTTTAGGGGAGTTAGCTCCGGCCCCCCTCCCCAGCCTTCCCCTCATTCTATATATAGGGGAGAAAAGGGAACAATAACAAAAAAAATAGCAAAACCGGAAAAAGTGAACAGGGCGTCAACTTCTATTCTCTGCCCTTCCAGGAGGAATACTCTGCTGTTGATATCAGTTTTTTTTCTTTTCCTTTAAATGTCTCACTCCCCTTTACTTTACTCCCACGTCTGGTCATGTATTTTGAGCAGTATGTAATCAGGATGATATTCAACGATAAATCAGTTCAATTCATACAAGTAACTTGGCATACGGATATCCGAGCCCTGATCACTCTTGGGTGCCCCTTTAGGAAATTATATCCTCACACAATATCCTCTCCCATAAGTAGCCAGGAAACATGCCCACAGTAAACATGATGGCACCGGGGACCCAGTGCAGAACCAGTTTGGGTGAGCTTGGGTTTGGGTGAGCACGGCACTGGATCATTTTATTAAATCCCTTTATCCTTTTATTAAAAGTCAGCAGCTACAGTATTTGTAGCTGATTACTTTTTTTATTTTTCAGTCCATAGTTCTGCTCTAAAGTAGAACTATGGACTCCTAGTAAAATATACACTCACCAGCCACTTTATTAGGCATTCCTGATTAATTGCTTGGTAACCTTTAGAGGTACTTTAAGTGTACGGATAGCTTAAATCCCAGTTGCAGTCTCACACCTTTTTATCTTTGGATAGACATCATGGTATAATTAAAGATGGTTTTTGCATGCAATATGCAGTTACATACTTTTTTCAGTGTAAATGCTGCTTCCTCTGTTCTCACACCAGTGTTTTTTTCTGGTATAGCTAAGTAACAGCCACACTCCTCAGAACAAGCTTTCTTACACAGACTTAAAGCGGAAGTAAACCCATCCATAAAACAGTTTAATTTACGGCACATGCTGGAAATGTAACACTCCCATTGGTTGTACTCTGAACTAAACTGTCAAACCATCCAATAGCTGGTGTCATAACTGATCACATGTGCAGAATCATGGCAGTTGTAGATTAAACAGAGGCAAAGATGGCAGCTTCCTTGGCTGAAAACAATAGGGGGAGTTACTTACATTTTATCTTGCAGAAGAAAAGAGGGGGTGTGTCTGACCAGAGCCGTTACTGAGTATTGATTACGAAGCAGAAGTCTAATTCTGGTGCTTATTGGACTGCATTTTGCACAACTACTGTAAAGCAGCCCATGTACATGTAGCGAATTTCTTCTCTGAAACCATTCCCTCATTAACACAATGTTGATAAGGAAATCCCTCCCACCAAGCCATTGTATACCAGCTGCTAGCGGTAATCGCATGCAAATCCGGCAGGCTGGTTGTACCCGAGTTGATCAATCGATCAACTTTGTACATTCAAGCTGCCCATACATGGTTGGAATCTTGGCTGGTTCCTGCTGAACCGGCCAAGATTCAAATTGTTTATGGTCGATCTAACAGGGCCGGAGGTGGAGGCAAGATTTTGAAAATGGAGGTTACATTGGAGGTACAATGTCTCTCTATTTCCATAACTGCGATTGGACTTTA
The DNA here is from genome assembly GCA_029206835.1 of Rana muscosa. Lineage (NCBI taxonomy): Eukaryota > Metazoa > Chordata > Amphibia > Anura > Ranidae > Rana > Rana muscosa. The sequence continues at coordinate 147,945,918 of CM055116.1, forward strand.
ATGCTTTAACTTATTTGCTGCCATCGCCATACGTAGTATGGTAGTAGCGGCAGGGGTTTTACACACACTCTGGGTGGCCACCAGGATTGTGTATAAATCTGAAATGCCAACGGTTGGTCCCTGCCCACACGCGGGTTTTGCTAATATCGCGTGACATAAAAAAAAAATCGGAACTACGGCTATTTTATTTTCTATCTTCTAGGATGTCTGTTTTCAGAAAATATTTTGGGAGGTTTTAAGTCATTTTCAGTCCTAAAATTGTATTAAAAAAAATGGCTCTGACTATGAAAGGATTAAAGGAAGCCTTAGTCCAAATTAGTCTGTTAGCTTGTGTCTGAGCAGGAGATTTGTTAGTTAGAAGATTTCTATTTCACTCATATGATGTCAAATAAGCTAGGAAGCAACACCGAAAATATAATTTTTAAGAATTTTGTAAGACTTAGGCCCCTTTCACACGGGGCGGATCCGTGCAGATCCGCCCCGTGAAGCTCCGCTTGCTCAGTGGGGATCGCTCCGTTGATCCCCGCTGAGCCGACGGATGACTGGGCGGTCCCCGCACACTGTGCAGGGACCGCCCTGTCAGAGCGCCGCTCTCCCCTATGGGGAATCGGATGACGACGGACCGTAGAGTCCGTTGTCATCCGATCCGCTCCGCCGACGGAAGGAAAAATAGGGTTTTCCTCCGTCACACTTTGGCGGAGCGGATGTCAGCGGACATGTCTCCGCTGACATCCGTGCCTCCATAGGGGTGCATGGAGGATCCGTTTCAGGTCCGCCTAAAAAACTGACAGGCGGACCTGAACGGACCTCCGTGTGAAAGAGCCCTTACACCTGCTGTTATACCATCACAAACTTACCTTTTAGTATCTTTGCTTCTAAAATCAGCTGACAACTGTACATTTTCTTTCATTTCTTTATTCGATATACTTGAATTGGACATTTCACATGGCTGAAGAATAGCTTTATTCTGAGAAAAAAATTAACTATTGTTATGTAACTGTTTTTATTACACACTGCCACTTACAATTAGGTAAATCAAAATATTCTTACTTATTGAGTTAGGCAACTAACGTAGCATTCCAGTCAAGCACGCATAGCACTCAAGTATGAAAGTGCCTGAAAAAATGGCCTATGTCGCCAGTGGCAAAAATCTATTCTTCCTTACAATTTCATACCTCAATAGAATCATTAAAAGTGAAATTCTAAGCTTTACTATTTGTAGCGCAAATGTTTGCCTTTTATACACATTTAGGAACTTTTATACAAGACAAGTTATTGAAGCAAGATAAATGAAAAGGCTCATAGCAACCAATTTAATATCTTATACATTTAGGGCAGGTCACAAAAGAAAGAATCTAGTTGCTGTGGTAGGAAACGCAATGGATAATAACTTCAGCAAGAAATCTGGGAATATGCATATGTCCGCCTGAGGTCTGTACAGCGTACAAGAGTGTACAGAACCTGCAAAAGGAGCTGCAGCTGCTACATACAGCCACCCATAGAAAACAGTTACAGAACGGGGCATGGGCCAGTACTTGCATAAACACGTGCAAGAACGTACACCACTGGACACAGTGAGTTTTTTTTACTAAAGGCAAAAGACTGTTCCTTTGCCAAGGAAATTACACTTTTTTAAGGGAATTTACCCCAGAGCTTAATGAATGGATTGAAACTATGCTGAGTTCTATCACTCAATCATGTGCAAGCAAAAATACTGTTCTTTTATTTTACATGGACATGATTGCGTATTCTTTACAAAGTGAATTTTCACTGCATTCAGTAAGCTCTTGGAAAAATTCCCTTGCATGGTGCAACTTTCCTTGCAAAGCGAATAGTCTATTTGGCTTTAGTAAATCAACCCCAGAACTTCTGCATCTGTGAGCGAGTTTACACAAGAGCCATTGTATACCCACTTACAGCCACATCCTGCAATTGCATTCTGTGGGCTGCTGCACAAATTACTTGTGGCTCCCAAGGAAGATTTAGTCTATGTTTGCTCTTTCATGCTGTATGGCTAGACAGTCATCACCCGAACAACAGGTTTCCCCACTAGAAGAGAGACTGTTTCAAATGTAGTATATATATATATATATATACACACACGCACATATAAACACACACATATACAATGCATCCGGAAAGTACTCACAGCACTTCACTTTTTCCACATTTTGTTATGTTACAGGCGTATTCCAAAATGAATTAAATTCATTGTTTTCCTCAAATTCCTACAAACAACACCACATAATGATAACGTGAAAGAAGTTTGTTTGAAATCTTTGCAAATTTATTAAAAATAAAAAAAGAAGAAAGTCACACGTACATAAGTATTCACATGACACTCAAAATTGAGTTTAGGTGCATCTTGTTTCCCCTGATCATCCTTGAGATGTTTCTACAACTTGATTGGAGTCCACCTGTGGTAAGTTCAGTTTATTGGACATGATTTTGAAAGGCACACACACCTGTCTATATAAGGTCCCACAGTTAACAGTGCATGTCAGAGCATAAACCAAGCCATGAAGTCCAAGGAATTGTCTGTAGACCCCTGAGACAGGATTGTATCGAGGCACAGATCTAGGGAGAAGTACAGAAACATTTCTGCAGCATTGAAGGTCCCATTGAGCACAGTGACCTACATCATCCATAAATGGAAGACGTTTGGACGCACCAGGACTCTTCCTAGAGAGGGCTGCCCGGCCAAACTGAGCGTTCAGGGGAGAAGGGCCTTAGTCAGGTAGGTGACCCGATGGTCACTCTGACAGAGCTCCAGCGTTTGTGGAGAGAGTAGAACCTTCCAGAAGAACAACTATCTCTGCAGCAATCCAACAATCAGGCCAGACGGAAGCCACTCCTCAGTAAAAGGAACATGACAGCCCACCTGGAGTTTGCCAAAAGGCACCTGAAGGACTTTCAGACCATGAGAAACAAAATTCTCTGGTCTGAGGAAACAAAATTTGAACTATTTGGCCTGAATGGCAAGCGACATGTCTGAAGGAAACAGGCACCCCTCATCACCTGGCCAATAACATCCCTACAGTGAAGCATGGTGGTGGCAGCATCATGCTGTGGAGATGTTTTTCAGCGGCTGGAACTGGGAGACTAGTCAGGATCGAGAAAAATATGAATGCAGTAATGTACAGAGACATCCTGTCAGGAACCATTAATAAAACCGAGACAGAAAATGCAGTAAAAATCACACCTTTTATTATAATGGTAAAAAATGGTACAAATAGTAAATGTAGTCAAAACATAGCCAGGGTTCGGTAGCCAAAGCGGGTAGTCAGAACAAGCCAGTAAATCAGGAAGCCAGAGATCAGCGTAGTCGGAGGCATCAGACATGATCAGGAAACAGAAGAGACATCAGCCAGGCAAGTCTTCAACAGAGAGTTTCCAGATATGTTTGACCAAAGGCGAAGGCACCAAAGGAATGAACCAGGCAGTTTAAATAGCCAGAAGGGGCTGGCTGACAAGCAGGAAAAGATCACCAGGTGAGCCACTGTGGAACGATGGGTACTGGCAATTAACCGACAGCTGAGCAACCTGAGCACTGAGAAAGGAGGGCTGAGCCCAACCCTGACACATCCTTGATAACAACTTGCTCTAGAGCGCTCTGGACCTCAGACTGGGGCTAAGGTTCATCTTCCAACAGGACAACAAACCCTAAGCACACAGCCAAAATAACAAAGAAGTGGCTACGGGAAAACTCTGTGAATGTCCTTGAGTGGCCAAATCAGAGCCCAGATTTGAACATGATTGAACATCTCTGGAGAGATCTGAAAATGGCTGTGCATTGATGCTCTCCAACCAACCTGATGGAGCTTGAGAGGTCCTGCAAAGAAGAATGGGAGAAACTGCCCAAAAATAGGTGTGCCAAGCTTGTAGCATAATACTCAAAAAGACTTGAGGCTGTAATTGTCAAAGGTGCTTCAACAAAGTATTGAGCAAAGGCTGTGAATACTTGTGTACATGAGATTTTTTTAATTTTTAATAAATTTGCAAAGATTTCAAACAAACGTCTTTGTGTCTCTCAAACTTCTGGTGTCTCTCATCTTAAGCCTCGTACACACGGCCGAGAATCTCGTCAGGAAAAAACTTGTCGTTTTTCTTGACGAGATTCTTGGACAAGAAACTTGTCCCGGCCGAGTGTACACACGCTTGATTCAAAGAACCCGCGGTACTTTGAATGGAGCGAACGCGGTGACGTAATCGACTATGATGAGCGTGCGCTCCTCACATTCGATGCCGTCGCCGCCATCTTACTACACCCTACCTATGCCTAGGAAGCTACCGCGCATGCGTCAAAGTCATTTTGAGCATGCGCGGGTTTCCACGGCGACAGGTAAGTGTACACACACACACTTTTCTCGTCGAGAAACATGCTGACGAGAATCTCGATGAGAAAATGGAGAATCCTGACGAGAAAATAGAGAGCAGGTTCTCTATTTTTCTCATCGAGATTCTTGTCAGTTTTCTTGACGAGAAACCTGATAGCCGCTTACACACGACCGATTTACTAGGCAAGAAAGCTCTGCTAGCAAGTTTCTTGTCGTTTTTCGATGAGAAACTCGGTCGTGTGTACGAGGCTTAACTCTTGACAATACCCCACAAATTCTCTATAGGGTTTAGCTCAGGCAAGTTTGCTGGCCAATCAAGCACAGTGATGCTATGATCATTTAACCAGGTATTGGTACTTTTGGCAGTGTGGGCAGGTGCCAAATGCTGCTGGAAAATAAAATCAGCATCTCCATAAAGCTGGTCAGCAGAGGGAATCATGAAGTGCTTTTTTGGGATGCTAATTTCATTTTCCAGCAGTCCACACTGCAAAAAATTACCAATACTTGGTTTAATGATCCTGGTATCACTGTTCTTGACTGGCCAGCAACCTCACCTGACCTAAGCCCCATAGAGAATCTGTTGGGTATTGTCAAGAGGAAGATGAGACACCAGACCCAACTATGCAGAGGAGTTGAAGGCCGCTATCAAAGCAACCTGGGCTTCCATAACACCTCAGCAGTGCTACAGTAATTCATGCAAAAGGAGCCCCGATCAAGTATTGGAATAGTGCATACTACACTGCACATGGACATACTTTTCTGTAAGCCAACATTTCTGTATTAACCACTTCAGGCCCAGGCCAATTCTGACACTTCGCTCCTACATGTAAAAATCATAATTTTTTTGCTAGAAAATTACATAGAACCCCCAAACACTATATATGTTTTTTTAGCAGAGACCCTAGAGAATACAATGGGGGTCATTGCAACTTTTTATCTTGCATGGTATTTGTGCAGCAATTTTTCAAACGCGTTTTTTTTTTTTTAAAACTGTTTCATGCTTTAAAAAAAAAAAAAAACAGTAAAGTTAGTCCAATTTTTTTGCATAACGGGAAAGATTAAGTTACGACGAGTAAATAGATACCTAACATGTCACGCTTCAAAATTGCACACTCTCGTGGAATGGCGCCCAACTTCGGTACTTAAAAATCCCCATAGGCGACGCTTTAAAATTTTTACTGGTTACATGTTTTGAGTTACAGAAGAGGTCTAGGGCTAGAGTTATTGCTCTCGCTCTAACGTTCGCTGTGACACCTCACATGTGTGGTTTGAACACCGTTTTCATATGTGGGCGGGACTTGCGTAGGCGTTCGCTTCTGCGTGCGAGCTGGGAAGCCTAAAATAAAAAAACGATCACCACTTCCCAGCCGAGGCCGCGCCATTTTTTTTTAATGCAGAGGCCGGGCGTGACGTCATAACATCGCGCCCGGCCTACGATGATCATAGAGACTCCGGCGACCATCTGGTCCCCAGGAAATCTCTATGATCTGCATCCGGGGCTGGCGGATCCATTCTCAGACTCGACCGATCGCACAGGTAAGTCGGTAGAAGCACCGGAGGGTGGCGGGAGGGGGGGACGTCCCCTTTTGCCGCCCGTAAGAACCATCAAGCAGTGGAACAGCTGCTATGATCGTTCTTATGGTGTAGGGAATCGCCGGCTGAAAATGCTGATATCTGAATGATGCCTGTAGCTGCACCCATTCATTCATCATCATACCCAAAGTACAAGGACGTCATATGAGTGGTTAAAAATCCTTTTTTTAATTGGTCTTATGTAATATTCAAATGTTCTGAGATATTAAATTATGGTTTTTCACAAGCTGTAAGCCATAATCATCAAAATTAAAAAAAGAAATGCTTGAAATATATCACTCTGTATGTAACGCATTTATATAAAATACCGTATATGACTTTCACTTTTTGAATTGAATTACTGAAATAAATAAACTTTTTGATGATATTCACATTTTTTGAGAAGCACCTGTATATAAATAATCCCCATTCTATGCAAAACTAAAATAAAAAAAATATTAAATCTTTGAATTTACATAAAGTGGAACTATGGGGGAAAAAAAATGACAGAGGTTGGGACAAACCAGATAACATTTAGAGAGTTGCTTAAAATAGGCAGGCGCCTTTTAGTTAAAAAAAAAATATCATACAAAATTTTTTACGTAACTTCTTAAAAAGTGTTATTAGTAGCTGGGCTTTATTTCGTTGGTCCCTTTTAAAGGTCCATTTAAACTTTCAGTACATGTTAGCATTTTGTGGGCTGAGCGACAGAAATCACAGATCCCCTCCTGTAAGCAGAGATTAGTACCCCCTATTAAGGTCCCTTCTTTGGGTAGTGCTAGTGGGTGGAGTATGGTAACCCTATATGATCTGCCGTGGGAGGTGGCATGGGCAGAGGAGTATCTGGAACAGGCTACCCCTGATATACACTATGCAAGTCTGTAACCTGAGGAGGAGAACCCTGCGAGGTTGGCCTGGATGAGAAGAGAGCCCATTGCTGGTGGAACTTACATTGAGGAGTGAGGGAGTGTTGGTTGGACATTCTGTGTTCATATGTCCTTATCCTGTGGTGAACTTTATTACTGTACACAGGGCTGGTGCAAGGATTTTTGACACCCTAGGCGAAACCTAATTTTGGCCCCCTCCCCTTGGCACCACCCCTTTTGCCCTGCCCATGTATACCCCACCTTTTTAATGAAGTGCCCATCAAATGCAGCCTCACCAGCGCCCATCAAATGCAGCCTCACCAGCGCCCATCAAATGCAGCCTCACCAGCGCCCATCAAATGCAGCCTCACCAGCGCCCATCAATGCAGCCTCACCAGCGACCATCAATGCAGCCTCACCAGCACCCATCAATGCAGCCTCACCAGCACCCATCAAATGCAGCCCAGCCTACCAGCGCCCATCAAATGCAGCCTCACCAGCGCCCATCAAATGCAGCCTCACCAGCGCCCATCAAATGCAGCCTCAGCAGCGCCCATCAATGCAGCATAACCAGCGCCCATAAATGCAGCCTCACCAGCACCCATCAAATGCAGCCTCACCAGCGACCATCAAATGCAACCTCACCAGCGCCCATCAAATGCAGCCTCACCAGCGCCCATCAAATGCAGCATCACCAGTGCCCATAAATGCAGCATCACCAGTGTCCATAAATGCAGCCTCACCAGCGCCCATCAAATGCAGCCTCAGCAGCGCCCATCAAAAGCAGCCTCAGCAGCACCCATCAATGCAGCATCACCAGTGCCCATAAATGCAGCCTCACCAGCGCCCATAAATGCAGCCTCACCAGCGCCCATCAATGCAGCCTCACCAGCACCCATCAAATGCAGCCTTCCAGCGCCCATCAATGCAGCCTACCAGTGTCCATCAATGAATGTTTGCTTGCTTTCATTCATTCGAGAGTCGGGACATTGACACAGTCTTCGGCCGCTGCTGTGCATCTGAGACTATGTGCGAACGGAGCAGCAGCTGCCTGCTGATGCTGAGACTTGGTTGCTTGCTGCAGAGAGAAGAGAGTAGAAACACCAGTGTCCGGGCACCCTAGGCAGCAGAGCACCCTAGGTGGCTGCCTAGTTTGCCTAGTGGTAGCACCGGCCCTGACTGCACATGAAGCTATGGAGCTGAACTGTGCGATATAAAGACCCACAATATGTTTCTACCACAGTAAAATGAAAGGCTTCTCATGTGGACTTTCCTTTATTATCAAAGGTAGGCCTCAGGCCTGAAGAATGCGAGTTGCTAAGATAATAGAGTTTCTCTTTGTACACGTGTGTGCACATCCTATTACCCCTCTGAGTATGAAAGAGATGGCAGGTACCCAGGAATGATTTCACTCACATTCATGCGTGGATGGACAAATCTGCAGTGCCAGCTGTATTTTAATACCCGGCACCCATGGATGTTAGATTACCCAAAAACTGCCAATTGGGTCAGCTGAGCTTTCTGTCCGGATGAAATATCTAATTTTTTGGAGCCCGGTGGTGCTGACACAGCTACCCACAGGATGAGGCAGGGAAGCAGGGCAATGTTAATATCATGGGGGATTTCAACTATCCAAATATTGATTGGACAGACAAGAACTGCACACTCAGCTACAACTCATCATTTCTTGAATGTAATGCAGATGGAGGTGAGAAGGTGGAAGCCCCAACTTGAAATAATGCTCTATTAAACCTACTAATATATCTACTAATGTCAGAAACACAGAGCGGATTTCAGATGTGGAAGTTAGAGAAGAGATAATTTAGGTAGCAGTGATCACAGAGCAATTACGTTTGTCATAAATTACAAGTAAAAAAGACATGCGGGTAGGACAAGAGCACCAAACTTCAAAAGACTTTACTAAGCTGTGCTCTGTACTACATGATAGTAAATAGGACCAAATTCTTGAAACAAAGAACACTAGAGCCCCGTACACACGATCGGTTTGACTGATGAAAACCGTCCGATGGATGGTTTTCATCAGACCAACCGATCGTGTATGGTACCCATCGGTCTTTTTTCCATCGGTTGTAAAAAATATAACTTGTTTTAAAATTTTCCGATGGATAAAAAACCGATGGGAAATTCCGATCGTCTATGGGCAAGTCCATCGGTTAAAAAACCCACGCATGCTCAGAATCAAGTCGACGCATGCTCAGAAGCATTAAACTTAATTTTTCTCGGCTCATCGGAGTGTTTTACGTCACCGCGTTTGGAACGGTCGGTTTTTTGACTGATGGTGTGTGGCCAAGACTGATGAAAAACGGTTTCATCGGATTTCCGATGGACAAATCCATCGGACGAAAATCCATAGGTTATCCGATCGTGTGTACAGGGTTTCAGGGAAAGTGGGTGTCTTTTAGGTTGATACAGTATTTAACAATGGCATGTAATAGTGGCTAAAAGCTGCTTTCACACTGCTCCGCTGATTAAATACTTATGCGTTTTTGCTGTGTTTCCAGTGCATTTCCGATATGTTTTCTGCGTGCCTATTACCCAGCATGCACCTGTGAAACTTGGACACGTGACTCAAAATATCCACCAAAAACGCAACTATTGCATTATTGCTGCTTTTTCCATTGATTTCAATGGGGACCTGTGCTTTTGGTGTGGTTTTGAAGGACACATTACTAACTAGAATGGTACCAACAGATTGGGGAAAATCAAATGTGTTACCAATACTCGAAAAAAGTAGTAGCTATATAGTAGAGATATATATACCAGAAAGACCAGTCAGCTGACCATCAATAGTTTGCAAAGTATTGGAAGGAATAGTAAGGCTTGGTTCACATACTGTATATGCATATCGGATGCGTTTTTAACCGCATCCAATTTGCATAACAGGTGAACGGGATCGGCTTTCAATGGAGCCGGTTCACACATGTCCGGGCCGGTGCGCTTAATTTTTGAAAAGGGTCCTGTGCGATTTTGGGTCCAGTTTAGGTGCGAATCTAAGTAAAAATTTGCACCTGAACTGGTGAACAAAACCGCACCGGACTGCTAACTGCAACTGGACATGTGTGAACCTAGCCTAAGGGACCATATCCAATAAATTTTCAGCAAAAATGTTATCATTTGTAGTAACCATCATAAATGTATGAAAGTCTGTACTTGACAGACCAACCTTTTAACATTCTATAAGAAAGTGAGTGGTAATTTGGATAAAGGAAGGCCTGTGGAGGTAGTGTACCTATATTTTGATAAAACATTTATGTAATTTTAACATATCTGTCTTTTTGTTATATCACCTATAGTTCCACTTTATTGAAAACATATGGTAGATTGTGTTAATAGCTCATTGTGTGATCTCTTGACAGAGAAACAATCTACCTAGGTGGCACTATGGTCAGATGAAATGCCCAGGGGTAGCACTGTTCTTTGTAAAGGCCTCCTTTACAGTATAAGCCCATCATAGCAATACCCAGATTGTTCCATCTCATCACATATACCTGACATATGGAATCTTGAAGTTTAATGTAAAGGTTGTCCCTCTCCTCCATCAATTGATTTATCTTGGCTTCGTTTTTCTTTTTCAGCTCTTCAACGTGCATTTCATGTTCCTGTAAGCATTTTAAATTGGCAGAAATGTATTAATGATTATAGCCAAAAAAAGCAATAAAACACGTCACTAAACAGAATAAACTGATTTTAAATAATTTTTGTGTGACAACGCATGTTGATGTTTGTTTGTACATATACAAAGGAATTCCAATTGACTACTTTGTGGAAGTGCACTATAGGAATCCTCAAAAAGGGACCAGTACTTCACTTCAGCTGAGTTCTGTTCACTGCAGAATGAATGGAACTTAGCCACTAGTATGTGATGGCTTCAGTAAACACTGTGGAGTATATGTTTATGGTTATCATGTGTTAGAGTAAGTGTCCTAAATGTCCTAATTAGTGTCCCAGTATCTTATTAAAGCAAAATTAACCCAAAAGCCAAAGCTTAGCAGTCCTTAAAGGTGGTAGCTGCATTAGTTTTTTATATTTTTAGGCTTTTTTTACCTTTATTTTCACCTTATGATCTGACCAGTAACACACTTCCTGTCTTGGAGTGTCTCCGCTCTGGATGGAGGAGCAAGAGAGACACCTTTGTTCAGCAGAATTGACAACCTGGGGGAAAGGTAGTGTAGCGGGGTCTCTAAATTTAGGTGGGACACTCAGGTGTGTAAGTATGGGAATAGTGGACCACTTGTGTTCGTGTAGGATTGGATGGTGTAATAATCTCCTTGGCCTCTGGGTGGCGGGGTACCTGGAGGCTCAAGGTAGATTTGCCATTACAGTGCTACCCTTTTTGTCCCTTTCCGGAGATGGTACGGCGAGGGCGGGGAACATGCCGTGGTGTCGATGGGAGGAGATAAAAAGGGGAGACGCCCTAACCACGAGGTCTGTCTTCCGGAGGATCTTCTTCACGCGCCCAGGCACCTTAGGCCTGGGTGCGGGCGGTTCTGGATTCCGGCCCAGGCGCCCTAGGCCTGACCGGAATGGAGTTGGAGTCCATCCAGGTAACTTCAGCCTGGGGTGAGGTACTAAACTAGGAGGCCTGGGCTCCAGTGACTTCGACTGGATCCCGCGAGGGTGGAGACGTCCGAGGGTCCCTGAGGTGGATGGGGCCCATGTCTGAGGTGAGGAGGCCGGGGAGGTTACCCGTCCGGAGAGTCTGGAGCAGCATCAACCCAGTGACGGATGGGCCTCTGGTAACTCCCTTGGAGGGACATCTTCCCCTGATAGGGGCCGCAGCGCAGCAAAGGTACTCCTATCTACGTTCTCTTGAATCGCTGGTAGAGACTCTCAAGTTCTAAGTCCTTTCTAGCTGATGCTATAGTAACCGCTGGCGAGATCGCAGTGGTTTATCTAATAACCAGGATAGTGCCTCGACCTGCTCATTCCCCGTATCAAAATGTTATCAAGTCGCAACCAGTTGGCTACTGAAGCACTGTTTATTGTGAGATGTACAATAAAGCAAGAGTTGGACTGTGATCGGTGTGTGGAACTCTGGTTAATGGGAGCAGAGGGAAGTGTTGACGCAGCGGGACTTGATTTTAGACAAAAGCACATAGGCCCGAGGAAATATCTGGTACTGGCCTTCACCTCATCCACAGCTATGGGGAGGACATGGGCCGTAGCGCATCTCACCCTGTCGTGTGACATACCCCTAGACATAGGAGATGGGGTGAGGCTGCTACAGTAGTATAAGATGCGCTAGCAGATTTAGAGGGATTGGACAACAAAAAAGTTGAACTCCCGCTAACACATTTCTACAATTACAGCATCATTCTTTTTTTCCTTTTGGGATAAAGGTTTTACATAAATTAATAACAGCTGACCATTGTAAGTCACCCTTTTAGTATTAAATGGTTTGTCTCAATCCTATACCTGCCACTTTTGCTTGAAAAATTGGTCAAAACTAAATTGAAAAATAACAAGCTTACTGGCGGAATTAATAGGTGACTTTAACCGCTTGCCGACCGTGTACAGTACATATACGGCAGCAAGGTGGCTCTCCTGTGCAGGATCACGTACTTAGTACGCGATCCTGCACTGCCTGGTCTGGGGTACGCATGCACGCTGTCATCGACTCGCTACCACTGTGATTGGGCACAGCGGGAACCAATCAGCAGGTCCGGTGGACTCAATTGTATGGGACACAAGCAAAACGGAGGTCTGCCTATGTAAACAAGGCAGACTGCCTTTCTGTCAGTACAGAAGGTAGTGATCATGTGTTTATGCCTTCCCATATTACAAGCACCTCCCCCACAGTAACCAAGCACATTTTAGGCACACATTTACTCCCTTTGATCTCCCCTGATGTTAACCACTTCCCAGCCAGTGTCATTAGTACACTGACAGTACATAGTTTTAGCACTGATCAGTGTATTAGTGTCACTGGTCCCCAAAAAGTGTCACTTAGTGTCCGATTTGTCGGCTGCAATGTCGCAGTCCCGCTATAAGTCGCTGATCCCTGCCATTACTAGTAAAAAAAAAAAATCTATAAATATATCCCATAGCTTGTGTCAGGTCACCTGTGGCCAGATGACAGGTGCACACCATAGGGGACAGGGGTGCACCGCAAGATAGTGAACCCTATGGCTGACTGCTGCGGATAGGAAACTGGGTGGTTGTGGAAAGCGGGACCAGAGGAGCACAACCGGGATCCTACAGGAAGCTAGAGCCAAGATTCCCCAGGGCGCGGAGTCTAATACCCAGCAGGTCTTCTCCAGAGCCTCTAGTGGTGAGGATGTTACGCTGCAGGCTAGGTCCAGGTCGCGGCCCCTGGAGTCTCCTAGCTCACGCCCCGTAGGATAAGGGGAAAAGAGGGGAAGCAGCAGCACAAGATACAAGAGTAACGAATAACAAGCCGAAGGTCAAGGGCCACAAGCAGACAAGGATAACGAAGGACAAGCCGAAGGTCAAGGGTCACGAGCAGACAGGGATAGTCGGGGACAAGCCAATAATGTAACAGAGAGACAGACGTAGCACACGGCAGGCAGGAACCCAAAACACACAATGCCTAACAAACACGTTGATCAGCAAAGCAGGCTTGCAGTGCACAGGTTAATATAGTGTTCTGTGATAGGGCCTGGTGTGGAGTCAGGCTGGGAGGAGATTATAAAGGAAGCCAGGTGAAAGGGTTCTGGCCTCTAAGATGAACACATGAGGAGGAAAGGTAAGATGGCAGACAGACATTAATGCATATCCATGACAGCTTGTAGACACTATAACTTTTGCGCAAATCAATTAATATACACTTAGTCGGGTTTTTTTTAACCAAAAATATGTAGCAGAATACATATTGACCTAAATTTATAAAGAAATTTGATTTTTTTTCATTTTTTTAATTGGGTGTGTTTTATAGCAGAAAGTAAAAAATAATTATTATTTTTTTTTTTTAATTGTTGGTCTTTTTTAGTTTAATAATGGCACAAAAAATAAAGACCACAGAGGTGATCAAATACCACCAACAGAAAACCCTATTTGTGGAAAAAAAAGGACATCAATTTTATTTTTTAATTTCAATTGTCGGTTAAAATAACGCAGTGCCGAATTGGAAAAAATTGCCTGGTCATGAAGGGGGGTAAACCTTCCGGAGATGAAGTGTTTAAAAGAAAACTGCCAAAAAAGGAAAAATAACATAGCACCACATTTATTGATTGGTAAATTGCAGCATTTTTCGTTTTTTGGTTTAATACCACTGTAAATTCCTTTTAGTGCTGATAAAGAGTTCCACTATAAACTACTTGGCATGCTTTTAGGTCACACCAAAGCAGCATATTTCAAAACACAATCCAAGTATAAAATGTGAAGCAATTAAAGACAATAACACATTTAAATCACAGGGAAAGCTCCATAAATAAAGAAGCATTTTCCTGTAAGTCAAAAACGTTTCAGTGATTTACCAACATCAAACCAGTTCTGATGCCCCTTTGCAAAAATAAATAAATAAATAATATACCATGAAACTAAAGCAACAGTTAGGTCATTTATGGCATGTAGATACATTTTTATATTTAAAATTCACTGCAGGTTAGAGAAACCAGAACCCAGCTTTCTGAAGAGCACTTTGGGGTTGAATTTTTAAAGGACTAGATCATGTTCACTTTGTTTTAGTGAATTTTGGCTCAACTTAGTGAATGAGATGAAACCGTGCTAAGCTCAATCATCCAATCATGTACAAAGAAAATGCCTTTTGGGATATTCCTTGCACTTCAATTTACCTCATTCAATAAGTTAAATAGGATCTTTAGGCTGTATGAAAAAAATTTAGGTCATGAGCTACAAATACTGTAGCTGCTAAGGTTTAAAAGAACACTTACTTCTCCAAGGATCCAGCGCCGTCCTCACCCAGGCCAGTTCTTCACTGGTCTTCTGGTCACCGTCATGTTTACTAAAGAAAGCTAGCTTCACAACCGGCTTCCCACTGCGCAAGCACGAGCCACTCTTTGTGACATGCCCCAAAAGGATGTAGGCAAAGAGGGTGGGGGCTGAACTTCCTCTTGGATCGCATAGGCCAGGCACTACAAATCTCATCATGCCTCTGCCTGTGGGAATCATGCTTGCAACTGTCAACCTTGCAATGCCTCATGGGACTTGAAGTTACGCAGCAGCTGGAGAGCCACCAGTTTGACACCTGTGTGTTTCTCAACCCTGTCCTCAAGTACCCCCAACAGGCCATGTTTTGGGAATTTCTCTTAGATAAAATAGCTGTCCAAAATACCAAGCCATTGATTCTGATTTAAAGCACCTGTGAAAGATAAAGGAAAACCTGCAAACATGGCCTGTTGGGGGTACTTGAGGACAGGGTTAAGAACCACTGGCCTAGGCAATCCGTACAGAAGTGGGAGCGGGTACCTGTCAAAATCAGGTACATGTTCCCAGAAATTTTTTAGCCAAAGTGATAGAGGAGGGGGAGAGGAGGTTAAAAAGCAGAACTTCCCCTTTTGGGTAAAGTTCCACTTTAAGTAAAAATTCACTTTGCGTGAACATACTTTATTCCTTTAGTAAATAAACCCCAGTAGGCTTTTTACATCTTTCCTATCAAGAGAAGAGGGAAGAGGGCTTCTACCCAACAGTCCACTCTGACTGCGGCACTGACACCACTATAGGGGGCACTATAATATATTGTTTTTGTACAACTATGGTTTTTACTGGCTTCTACTGTACTTTTTGCAGCTGTCTTTTTTCTGCTTCCATGGCAATTTGCACAGATTTCATCTCTGCAGCATGGATCTTAGTTAAGTCTTCTCGGCTCTTTGCTAACTGCTCCTTAAGATGCTTTGCTTCTGCCTCTCTCTGGCGTTTTGTTTTACTGACTTCGTCTTTGTGCAGTTTCACATGTTCTTGTCTTGGACTTGAGTGATCCCTGAAACCCTAGAATGAAAAAAATATATAAAAAAATAAATCAAGGAACGTATACACAGTAAAACCTTGGTTTGAGAGTAACTTGGTTTGAGAGCCTTTTGCAAGACAAGCAAAATGTTTTAATACATTTTGACTTGATATATAAGCGATGTCTTGATATACAAGTAGCATCATGTCACAACTGAGTATAAAAGAGAAGAGAGGCGTCTCTAAGTGTAGCAATATGGTTACATTTAATGAAGGTACAACATTTAGAAACTCACATGGTTGATGATTAAAACAGGCACATCTAAGTATGCGAGTATCCGGGGTAACGCTGTCCACATAGACCATCCTCATCACCACCATTGACGTGGTCCCTTCCACACTGCGCTCCATGAGCATTTCAAGCCTCACTTTCAGATCGCTCTCCTGGTCACGATTGCAGACTGACAGCTGTGAGAGCCGACGGTGCGAAGGATGGTCTATATCGACAGCTTTACCCCTGGATGCCTGCATACTTAGATGTGCCTCTTTTAATCATCAACCATGGGAGTTCCTAAATGTTGTGCCTTCATTAAATGAAACCATATTACTACACTTAGAGGTGCCTCTATTCTCTTTTATACTCTGTAGCTCCTGCTGGATTTTGCTTCTAATCCCCTTGTGGAGGCTTCCATTTGTGGATGGACATTGTATGGTTACACAACCTATCACATTGCTATAATCATTTTATATGGACTATAGACTGAAGGACTTATAAATAAATGGTTGTGGAACGAATCATTTGAGTTTCCATTATTTCTAATGGGGAAATTTGCTTTGATATACATGCTTCCGGAACTAATTATGCTTGCAATCCAAGGTTTTACAGTAGTCAACCTTTATCAACAAGTCAGTTCAGTACATTACAGTCAAGAACTGAACTATTATGTGTAGCAGCCTCACCCCTCTCCCTTGCTTTATCGGTTGTATGGCTGTTGTCTAGGGGTACCTGGGAGAGAGATGATGCACACCACGGCCCATGTCCTCCGTAACTAAGAGGTGAAGGCCAGAAGATTGGGCTTTTGTGTAGGTGTCCTAGAGTCAAGTCCAGTCTTTCGTCCCTGACTCCTTTGCTTAGTAACCCAAGTTCCACACAGTGAATAGGTACAACTCAGTTTTATTCTTCTTGCCAAGCAATAAAACAATCTTTCTCCTTTGGAAAATGGGGACAGATCGAGGCACAATCCTTTCCCTTCTTGCTGCTGCCCACTGTGCTGTCACCAGTGGTGAATAGTCACTGCCACTGACTAGGTAATATAGAACGTGAATTACCTTCACTCACTTTTCCCCTGTCAGAGGAAGAAATCCGTCCAAGGGAGAAGTGAAGGCCTCTCCGTCACCAGCGATGCTGCGCCGGACTCTCCGGAGAAGTTACTGCGCACCAGTCCTCACGAACTCAGACACGGGCACCCAAAAAGTTAGGGCCCCCTCGGATTCCTCCATCCTCGCGGAACTCAGTTGAAGGTACTGAGCCCCAGGCATCCGCCATAGTACCTCACCCCAGGCTTAAGGTGCCTCGGATGGACTCCATCTCCGCTCCAGCTAGGCCAAGGGCACCTAGGCCCGGAACACCGGAACGCCAGCACCTAAGCTGAAGGTGCCTGGGTGCGGCCGTGTCCTCCGACTCTGAACCCAAGGTCAGGGCGTCCGCCCCTTTTATGACCTCTCCCTTTGCGTCACAGCGGGTTCCCCGCCCCGCTGTACCAGCTCCAGGGAAGGACAAAAAGGTACAGTCTTGCGGTGTGAGTTCAGCTCCGGCCCAGGGCAACAGCGCCACCTGTGGACCCAAGGAACCTCACACCACCAGAGTCCTCCAAGAACCAGAAAAGGGTCTCGGATCCCCTAGCAATAGGTGCATCTGGGTTACACAACCACCCAGATGCCTTCCCCAAATTCAAATACCCGCTACACTTGTAATAAAAGGAATGAACAGGTTCATATGTACAGTATAGCATGCTGCAGCTTTAAAAAAAAAGAAAAAGAGACAGAAAAGGGCAAAACAGAGCACAGACTGTATATTGTAATTACTTTTTTGCTTTGGGCAGCAAAAGAACAAGAATTGAAATAGAATTGAGTGGCCGAGGAGCAAATTAAAGGTAAGTATGTGCTGCTAAAAAGGGGGAATTAAAGAAAACCTGTTTTGCCCTACATGGGGCTACCCTTCATTAAATATTTTTTAAGGCTGGGTTCACACCTATGCAAATTGGATGCGGGTTTCCCTGCATCCATTCGGCATAGCAGGAGAATGTGACCGGCTCTCTATGGAGCCGGTTCACATGTCTCTGGGGCGGCTGCAGAGTGCACTGCACAGAAACATTGTGCGTCTTTTCCTCCGTTTCAGGGCCGAATTCAGGCAAAGATTCTGCCCTGATTCATCCCTGAAACAGAGAACAGGGACGAACAGCTTTACTGTGCGATCCGCGGCCGGTTTAGGTGTGAATTGAGCCTAAGACAGACATCACCAAAACATGCATTTGTAGAGACTTTTTTGTCTGTTGTCATTGAATGATAATTTTCCTTGTCTATTTCTCCATCCTAAAGGCTAAGTTCACCTTTGTTCACCTTTTTTTTTTTCTAAATTCCAGCTCCCCTATATACCAATATAGCATTGATGTACTTATTTTGCATAAATAAAACCGCTTTCCATTCATTCTACACAGGCTTACCTTACTCTCTTCATAGCTGTTAAAAACACACTGCTCGATTACTTCTGCTATACTTCCTGGACATACTTTAGGTCATGACACAGGAAGGAGTTGGCCAGCTGAGGGTAAATGATGCAGGGTGTGTGTTAATGAGATCAGTTGGTTAACTCCTTCCTGTGTCATGACCTAAAGTCTGACCAGGAAGTAAGGCAGAAGTGTTTTTAAACAGCTATGAAGAGTGTGAGGTAAGCGTATGTAGAATTAATGGAAAGCTGTTTTATTTTTGCAAAATAAGTACATGAATGCTATATTGGTTCATTGGGGAGATAGAATTTAGGGGAATAAAGGTGAACTTAGCCTTTGAGGTAATGAAATGGGTATACATATGTAGCGGTGCACTGGCACGAGTTCAGAAGATCCACACATTACCCTGCTGCCTGACCCTCGATTCCTCCATCTTTTTAGACAATGAAAAGTCACTTGCGTTATCTTTTCAATATTTTTATTGCGGGTTTAACTTGGATAGGATAGGAAAGAATAGAATTGATGTGGGATGCCCGTAACACTTGGCACATTAGTAAATTCAATCCTGGAAATAAGGCACAGCAACATTTACAGTCTATTGTGCTGCGTCACTGCAGACTATTGCTCCTTTGATGCTGCACTGACGCCTGCAGAGCATCCCTTTAAAACCTTTGCTGCCAAATTGTTCCTGAATTGCTTGCTTTTCTGTGAAGAGTCACTCTGAATAACTCCCCAACTTACTGACAGTCACTCAAATGCTGGCACTGAGTCTGAAGTGTTGCTACACACCTCCCCCCGATGGCCAATACCTTAACAGCATACAGCAACTGGTGGACTACTAGGCCCAGATAGTCTAATCTTGCAGAAGCTGAGTTCCCCGGCCACAGCAATCCGCACTAAGTTTAAGGTCTCTACTTGACCTGTTGTGTTCCCTGGCCACAACAGTCTACACTAACACTTCAATAGATTCCTCCGGTTCCATCACTTGCTTTACTGTTCGCACTGATGTTCTCCATGTTCCCTGGTCCATGGAGGAAAATGCGATTCAGCCGCACAGTCCAGCGATAGCAGTTCCACTACTCCTTTCTCTCTCTGTCCAGAATTCCTCCTCTGCGGTGCGGGAGAGGGATGGTCCTCTCTGGGACTTTCTCCCCAGCACATGGTAGGCCCCAAGCAGGGGGCCTCCCCACAGAAACACTACGGCTCCATCTTCCTTCCTCTGCCAACTCCTCCCCAGCAGCATGTGACCTCAGCTTATATAGGAGGCCCGCCCCCTGCCAATACTGAATGGGGATTGGCAGAACCCCCTCACATGAGCTACCTGCCACTCCAGCACGAGACCCAGCCTCTTTCTCCAGAACAATCTGAAGGAAAGCAGGGGAGGCGCCTCTGAGCCTGAGCACAAGTGGTCACACCCACTGCTACACTGAACACTCCCAGTCCCAGATAAAAACAAACAGGCCTAGCTTAATGCACAGGCCTGCCTAAATTTGCCTGCACTAATATCTGAACATAGAAAAACCCCATTCTAGCACCTACCAAAAGGTAGTGGGTGCTACACATAATATACATACACATTTCCTGTACCTGGAAGCATGCTTTCAATGTGTATTCTATGAAAGTATTGTTTAATATAGAAAACCATTATATTCAATAAGTTAGCTTTCTTAAAAGAAAACTTCTTTACTAGATTTTAAAAGGTTCTAAAACTTTCTGTTCCATTTTTTTACATTCCAATTTTTCTTTAACCACTTGTCCACCGCCCACCGTCAATTGACGGCTGGCGGAAGACACTCTCGTTCTAAAAAGGACATCATATGACGTCCTGCCTTTAAAACGAGCTAGGGGGCGCGTGCGCGCCGCCGCGTTGCTGGGGACTCGATGCGCGTGCCCGCCGGCCGCGATTGCCCAGCACCAGAGCAGGAAAGTGGATCTGTGTGTGTAAACACACAGATCCACGTCCTGTGAGGGAGAGGGGACCGATGGTGTGTCCCTTGTACATAGGGACAACCATCGGTCACCTCCCCCAGTCAGTCAGCTCCCCCCACAGTTAGAACACATTGAGGAAACATATTTAACCCCTTCCTGGCCCCCTAGTGTTAACCCCTTCCCTGCCAGTCACATTTATACAGTAATCAATGCATTTTTATAGCAGGGATCGCTGTATAAATGTGAATGGTCCCAAAAATGTGTCAAAAGTGTCTGATCTGTCCGCCGCAATATCGCAGTCACAATAAAAATCGCAGATCGCCGCCATTACTAATAAAAAACATAAAAATAAAAAAATGCTATAAATCTATCCCCTATTTTGTAGACGCTATAACTTTTGCGCAAACCAATCAATACACGCTTATTGCGGTTTTTTTTTTTAGCAAAAATATGTAGAAGAATACGTATCGGCCTAAACTGAGGAAAATTTTAATTGAAAAAAAAAAATGGATATTTATTCTAGCAAAAAGTAAAAAATATTGTGTTTTTTTTCAAACTGGATGCTTTTCTTTTGTTTATAGCGCAAAAAATAAAAACCGCAGAGGTGATCAAATACCACCAAAAGAAAGCTCTATTTGTGGGAAAAAAAGGACGCAAATTTGTTTGGGAGCCACGTCGCACGACTGCGCAATTGTCATTCAAAGTGTGACAGCGCTGAAAGCTGAAAAATGGCCTGGGCAGGAAGGGGGTTTTCGTGCCTGGTAGGGAAGTGGTTAAATTGCAAAGCAATTGAAAAACATAAAACTGTGGTTTCAATGGCCACATGGAGATGTGGTTTCAATTGCCCCATCAAACCTGTCAAAGAAATCTGATCCCTTCTAAAACATTGCTGTAGTTTTTCTCCTTTTCTGATTTGATCTTTCAGTAAACTGCATTGAGCCTGGTAATTTATTGCCCAGTTTCAGCTTTGCAATCTACAGAATCCTGGAGGTTGGCCAAACTCATGGGTGGTAGATTGCTTATTTTCTGGTGATTACTTGCAATCAAATTTGTGATTCCCGCTGGATGGAAAGTGTTTAATATTGAGCAGTGTAAGGTTTTAGTAGAACATTTAAACATTCTCACTCCTAAAAAAGTGTCATGTTTTTCAAATTATTTTTAACATTTAATGACAATAAATTAAATGTGGTACGGCACTTAAAAACAAAGAAAATTAAAATTATTTGCAGATAAAGCGCAAATCTTAACTACTTCCCACCCGGCCACTGTATATATACGGCCGGGTGGGCGCTCTCTCCTTCTGAGTGGACGTTCAGGAACGTCCCTCAGAAGGAGGGGGATCGCGCGCGCTCCCGCGCAGCGGCGCGATCCCGATGCACGCGTGTCACCCGGACACGGCGCATCTCGATTCGGCAGGAGGGCTCTGTGATTGGCCCTCCTGATCACAAGACGGCCGTGTCCAATCACAGCCGTCATGTGATGTAAACAGAGAGCCGGTTGCTAGGCAATCAGCTCTCCTCTCCTCACACAGAAGTCGTCGGTGAGGAGAGGAGAGCGGATCGCTGCAGCTGGCTGGTGATCAGTGAGTATGAGCTGTTTTTTTCAGCTTTTTACTCACTGATCACCAGCCTAGTGTCCCCACACAGTGTAAACACATACATGTCCCCAAAATACATGTCCCCACATAGTAAAAACACCTGTCCCCCACATATGTGACAGTAAAATCATATGTCCCAATGATCATTTGCACACATATGTCCGTGATCACCTGCGCACATCTGTACATGATCATTTGCGTACATATGTCCGTGATCACACAAACCAATTATTATACACTTAATGGACTTTTTTTTACCAAAAACATGTAGTAGAATACATTTTGGCTTAAATTTTTTTAAAAATAGAAAGACGAAAATATATATTTTTTCCAAATTTCCGCTCTTTTTTCGCATATATCGCAAAAAATAAAAAACGGAGTCGTGAATAAATACCACCAAAAGAAAGCTCTATTTGTGTGAACAAAATGATAAAAATTTCATTTGGGTACAGTGTAGTATGACCGCGCAATTGTCATTGAAAATGCGAGAGCGCTGAAAGCTGAAAATTGGTCTGGGAAGGAAGGGGGCTAAAGTGCCCAGTATTGATGTGGTTAAAGTGTTTCTAACCCCAGTAATATGAAAATAGTTCATCTGCCCACTCACATTGCCCACAGCTTATAAATCTTCTTTTACATTAAAATACTGCCACTATATACCTTTTTGGCTGGTCTGCATACCACGGTCACATGATAACCTGCAGAGTTTGTCCAGAGCTGTGTGTTCAGGTAGGAGGAGACTTCCACTATAGCCTGTATACACGCCCACACGTGTGATGTCAATATCATGTGACCTGGCTAGCTCTGAGAACAAGAAAATGTTCTCTCCAGCATAAGAGACACAACTGAGCATGTGCAGGTTAGCTACCCTGCCTGTGTGTTAGCTGGCCTTCCCCAGATAGACAGTGCAGGAGGGAAGGATTTGTGCATTACTGGATCAAAGAGCCTTTTTACACAATGCAGAGGATTGACCCCTTAAGTTCCACAGTGAGTATAACAAGCATGTTATTCTGCATATACAGACTGATTTTGCTGTTGTGGGTTTAGTAATACTTTAAACTGCCCTGTGGGGGCCATCTTTATCTCATTGGTCATTTTAACACAGTATAGAAACCAGGTTTGCAACAGCATCCCTAAGCTGTTTGATATAATCACAACGTGAACATGATACAAGAAACGTGTAACTGTATCGTGTTTCTATTAACTGATAAGCGTACTTGGTGTAGGCTGATAATAGAAAGTAATAAATATCTTCAGTGCATTGTGGGATTTCCATGTAAAGCGTTTTTTATTTTTGTTTTTAGCATTGTTTGCTACTATAATACCTGCTTTGAACTGACAGCTTCCCCACTGTCTCTTTTACTTGCACTTGTCTTACGAGATGGCTTCTGCTGAAGTTGATCTAATTGACTTTTTAATTCAGCTAGTTCGCCCAGAGCAGCTTTGTGTGCGCTTGACACGGTCTTCATCTGTTCTGTCAAAACATAGAATGGTATTATTGCTTTACCTTGCAGTACACAACAAAGAACGCATGCAAACTGCTGCTCAGTAGAGGATTTACAATGACTACCTATCTGGCTCTGGATCTCATTTTCTTGTTGTAATAGTCTCTGTTTCGCCACTGCAAGCTCCTCTTCCACCTGGGACTGTAGGTTTCTGCATTCTATCAGCTCTTGGTCCCTCTGACTTAGCTCTAGTTCCAGTTTCTGGAAAAGAGCACAGCAATTCCTGTATTGTTGAATCAACAAACCAGTTAGTACATTGTAATATTTTTGATTCTATGGCTGTGTCTGGTAAAGCACAACTAAACTCTCTCAATCAACATTAAAGGCTAACTCCACTTTCATGGGAAAAAAATATCAGATCAAAAAAATAATATAGCATATATAATTGCGACACAAGTCATATTGTAATTGAATATTAAAAATTACCTTTACCATATTTGCCGGCGTATAAGGCGACTGGGCGTGTAAGACGACCCCCTAATTTTCCAGCTAAAAGGTTGGTTTTGGGATATACTCGCCGTATAAGACGACCCCCTTCCGACACACCTCACTGTGCTCATTGCATACCTCACTGTGCCCATTGCATACCTCACTGTGCTCATTGCATACCTCACTGTGCCGATCTCCATACCTTACTCCTGTATGCAGAGTCAGACTTCGGGCGTCCATTGTTCAAAAGTCGCGCCTCCTCTTCGTCCTGTTCCGAGGCCGACGATGAGAGGACCTCTGTGATAGGCGGAACACCGAACACAGGCTCTGCTGGGAAACTGAGTGTTCCGCCTATCATGGAACAGGACGAGGAGGAGGCGCGGCTTTTGAACAATGGACGCCCGATGTCTGACTCTGCATACAGGTACCGGCGTATAAGACGACCCCCGATTTTGGGGGATATTTTTAAGTACAAAAGGTCGTCTTTGAAAGAATAGATATTAATATCTAATATTCTTGTATCTCAAGGGCATTTCTGATTTAATAGCATTCATAGTCAGGCTGACTTAAAAACAAAGTGTGAGTTTTATTGTCACACAGGTGGCATCATAAATACAATGAAAAAAAGTATAACAGTTCAGTTCAGTGTAGATAAAAATATTTGAAATAGAATAGATGGTGCTGTAGCAAGCTTATGAAAGCATGTGTGCTTCATGTGTGCTGGTTCCAGACTCCATATTGTCTTATCCCAAGTGAAGAAGAAACAGGAAATGACGTTCTTAAACTTCTGGTAAAATTTGGCTGTTCTTCTTGTCAGTCTTTGTGTAAATATGTCAGTGTTGTCTCTCAAAGTGGGTGTGAGTGAGTGAGTCTTCGTGTATGTTTGTGTCAGTGTGTCGTGCAAGTGTGTCCTCCTATCTCAAAGCATAGGCTTATATATATGTTACATATGAACATCATTACCTCATACTGTACAAACTCAGAACCTTGTATGGCACACATTAATGTCTGCTAACTCCAGCAATATGTTATAGAGTTATATGGAGTTTGATTGACAAGCACACATGTGGCACTCTATACTTGGGGTGGTGTGCTGATGATGTAATGTCATAACCAAGCATCTCCTATATGAACATATATTACTAACTATAACTACAAATAAAGTAACTATATACTAATACATATAAGTGTAGCACTACCCCAGAAGTAGCTGCTGGTTTTGTTTGGGGTCTGTACTCTGGCTATCAACCCCAGGAATTTGGCTCAAACCTTCCCTTGGCACATCTGGTCTACACAGAGATTGTGGAACCCACTGGTAATTGGGAAAACACAATAACATCACACAGCAATAAAATTGTAAATAAAGTTGTTACCTTGTAATGGCCACTTGTCCAGCAGGGTAACAGTTAAACTGTTTAACCAGGAGTCAATTTTACTTGGTAAGAAAAGTAACAGAGTTAGAAATACATACAGTTGACTCCTACAGGGCCCTGCAAGAGTCAATGGTTGGCAGGAAATTTTAGTTAGAAAACATTTAAAACAGAATCACAGTTCTGGTGTACACTTTCTATATATTTAAACTAACTGCTCGCGAGCTCCCCCTAATGGGCAATGCTGTACACGTGTCCCGGTACAACTTGTTCTGGGCAGGCCTGACTGAGTTCAGTACAATGTTCCTTCCAGCAGTAAAAGTCTTCGCTAGCATTTGTTGGTGCACATCAAATATTTGTAATCCATCAGGTTATGAAAAGAAGGCAAAACTGGACATCCACAATGTTTATGAATATGTAACTTGCTGACGGTGCAAACGCCAATCCTTAAAACACGCGGCCACGGCGAGATGCACTATGTCCTTGCGTGTGGCGCACTACTCTATAAATGGCAGGTCTTTAAAAGTCACAGTCTTACACAACAGTTAGTCAATTCTGGGCAGGTGCCCCCTCACCAAAGCAGGCCTCGTCCCTCTGGTACGTTCCGCTGTCGGTGTTCTGGTCCACGGTCTCTCCGCAACTTGCAGTCTCCGGTCCCTCACACAGCCGCACAAGGTGTCGGTAGATGGGCGACTCCGGTCTCTGTGGAGCGAGAGTTGGTCACACGGAAAAGGATCCCTCTTTGGGCTGAGTGATCCTACTTGACAACTGTAGGCCCAGGCTTTAGGCCTAGACACTCCGGCAGCAGGCCTCAATGCAGGCTTCCTGCTTGATAGAAGGCGAAGTCCAGAGAGAGCGAGTGTAGCTCCTCCCTTCCTTTAAGTAATTTCCCCCAGAAGGCTGTGTGAAGATGCAATGCACTCTGGTAGCACAGCTGCACTGTGGGTTCCTTGGTCTATTTGTTACCCATGGCAATGGAGTCTCTTTCTCTCTGTACTATAAGTTCCATAATGCACCGTTCCACACAGTTAAACAAAACAGTGTCATAAAAGAGACTCTGGAGGGAGCTGGGTTATTCTCAATACAACAACAGTTTTATAACCACACTGCAAAGTGGCACCACGCTACACACTCCCCCCACTTAAAATCTTTGGTCCCCAAAGACAGCAATAGTTTGTAACCTGGTACATGCTTGATGAGTACACGTGGAGAAAACTCAGTTAGTACACATAGGTATAATGCAATTCACATTCACAAAAGAACCAGGCAGAGGAACCTCCCACCAAACCTTGGAGAAGAGGTTGTCCTGCTTACAGGCCACCTTAACTGGTACAGCCGGACCAGATGTGCCAGGGGGTGAGCTAAGGTTGCCCTCCACCAAATTTACAGTGGAAGGACCAGGCATATCAACTGTTCTTCTTGAAGTGAAAACAGCGTCCTCAGAGCATTCACCCATTTGATCTCAAGTCAGTATCTTGGGAGGGGGAATGACTTGTCTTTCTCTTTGTTCCTTGGGTGTCAAAGTCTCAAAAATAATAGATTCTGCTGTCTCAGTGGACTCTTCAGTTGCTCTCCCCTCTTGTTCATGCAGGCTGGGCTCTGTTACTCCAGGGGCATCCAGTTCTCCTTCGGGAAGAGATGAAGTCTCTTCAGGATCTTCTATTGGCAAGGAATCCAGATCATCCTCCAATTCCTCAGTGAGCATGCTATGAGGCACAAACTCAGGGGCCTCTGGGCGAAGAGTTTCACTGTCAGCTACTTCAGATGGGGACAGGGAAGTGGTCATGGGTTCTGGCACTTGAGATGACCACAAACCAATCAGGTTCCACCTCCTCATCCTCAGAGTCTTCCTCCTCAGAGTCTTCATCCTCCACGTCTGTAAGGGTTGACTGAGATCTGGTAACTGGTCTGGAAGCTTGGGAGGTTGAAGGGATCTCTTGTGAATATGATACGGGAGGTAGGCGAACTGCTTCAGAGAGGGGCAGCAGGTGATTCCTATGCCAAGTCTTTAGTGGGCCTACACTCCCTTCTGGCCTAATCTGATATACTGGAAGGCCTGGCAACTGGTTGCAGATGACATATGGCTGCGATTTCCAGCGGTCAGCCAACTTGTGTTTTCCGGGGATACCCAAATTTCTCAGTAGTACTCTATCCCCGGGCTGCAAGTCCTGTATTCTGACCTTGAGGTCGAAGTTTCTTTTGTTCCTCAGTCCCCTCTGGTCTGATGTAACTTGAGCTTTTTCATAGGCCATTTTCAGACTCTTCCGTAACTGATCCACATACCCCTTGTGGGATGCTGCTGAAGCATGATCAAGTGATATGCCAAAGGCCAGGTCCACTGGTAACCGAGCCTCCTGCCAAAACATCAAACGGTACGGTGAATATCCAGTAGCATCACTGGTGGTACTGTTGTATGCATGTACAATGGCAGCTACATGCTTGCTCCAGTGCCACTTCTTCTCTGGGCTCAGAGTCCCCAATATGTCTAAAAGGGTCCAGTTAGACCGTTCAGGCTGAGCATCCCCTTGTGGGTGGTACGGGGTGGTTCTAGGCTTTTTAATGCCCAACAAGTCAACTTACTTATCAGTTTGCTTTCAAAGTCTCTCCCTTGATCTGAATGAAGGCGTTGGGACAGACCATAGTGCACAAAGAACTTCTCCACAAGTACTTTTGCTACTGTCGAGGCTTTCTGGTCCTTTGTTGGGAATGCTTGAGCATATCCGGTGAAATGGTGAAATGGTCTGTTACCACTAGAACATTCCCTTGTCCACTCAGATCAGGCTCCAGGCAAAGGAAATAAATGCACACCAGTTCCATGGGTCCCTGACTCTGTAGATGGCTCATTGGGGCGGCTTGATGGGGCAAGGTCTTTTTCTGGATGCATCGGACACAAGAATGACAGTACCTTTCAACTTCGGCCCGCATACAGGGTCAATAGAATCTGTCTCTTATTAGATGGAAAGTTCTTTCAGACCCCAGATGACCATGATCGTCATGGAGAGCAGTTAGAACCGCCTTCCTGTGTTTAGCGGGCAGGAACAGTTGAAACTTTTCTTCTGGATCATCAGAGGGGCCCCTTCGGTAGACCACCCCTTGATGTATCTGCAGCCGGTCCCACTCTCTGTGTAACAGTCGGGCTTCTTTAGAAGAGTCTGTTAGAAGCATCTCAGGGCACTAGTTCTCCAAGGCCTTCAATACCAGTTTTCCCAGGGGGTCTTCTAATTGATCCCTCCTTAAGTCCTTCTTGGACAGTTTAGGTAAACCCTCTTCTCCGACCTGGGTTACATTGCAATAACATCTGGGTACCCCAACAGCCGAAACTCCAATCTCTTCGGCTCTTGATCCTCCTCCGGCTTGAAGCTCCGCTCCCTGGTATAGAGCTCGCACTCCTTCCAGGGTCAACTGAGCCCACTCTTCAGTAGGGTCACTGGGGGAATGGGACCTCCTGGATAGGGCATCTGCATCCCTATTTCCAACTCCAGGTCAGTACTTCAGGCTGAATGTGAAACCCGAAAGGGCAGCCAACCACCTATGTCCGGTTGCATCCAGTTTGGCGGTGGTCAGTGGATTGTTATCCGTCTTGACTACGAATTCAGCCCCGTATAAATAGTCTTTTAACTTGTCCACTACAGCCCACTTTAAGGCCAGGAATTTGAGCGTGTGCGTGGGGTAATTCTTATCAGCGGGGGCCAGACTCCTACTCACATAGGCAACAGGCCGCAAGTGACCACCATGCTCTTGGTATAGTACCCCGCTTAGCCCATCTCGACTGGCATCAACATGCAATTCGTAGGGTTTCATGGTAACTGCGTAGGCCAAATCAGGGGCAGTGGTTAGGCTTTCCTTTAACTGAATGAAGGCCTCTTCACACTTGGTGGTCCACTGATCCTGGATAGACTCTTTAGGCTTCCTGGGCCCCGCGGAGGGTTTCACCGACTTGACGGGCTCTGGGACATCATCTTCCCCTTCACTCTTCAGTAGTTCATTAAGGGGCCGGGCAATCTTGGCAAATCCCTCCACGAATCTTCTATACTAAGAGCAGAACCCCAGGAATGACCAAAGCTCAGTCACGTTAGCGGGCCTTGGCCAAGAGGTGATGGCTTCCAGCTTCTCCGGGTCTGTGGCTATCCCTTCTGCAGATACAATGTGGCCCGGGTAATGGACTGAGGGCTGGTAGAATTGGCACTTCTCTAAAGAAAGTTTCAGGCCTTCTTCATGGAGCCTTTAAGACCTTTTCCAAGCGCTCTTCGTGTTCTTCTAGAGTTCTGCCGAACACAATAATATCGTCCAGGTACACCAGCACTTCAATCAGGTTCATGTCTCCCACTGTTTTCTCCATCAGTCTTTGAAAAGTGGTTGGGGCTCCTGACAAACCCTGGGGCATGCGGTTGAACTCAAAGAAACTCAAGGTGATGAAAGCTGTTTTCTCCTGATCTTCAGCGTGCATGGGAATCTGATAGTATCCACTCTTTAAGTCCATCACACTGAACCATTTAGCCCCTGACAAACTCTGCAAAGCGTGTTCTATTCGGGGGGTGGTGTACTGATCAGGTATAGTTCTTCTGTTCAGTGTCCGGTAGTCGATACACAGCCTCAGTGACCCATTTTTCTTCCGGACTACCACTATTGGAGAAGCATAGGGGCTCCGGGACTTTCGGATAATGCCTGTCCTCTTTAGCTCTGCTAATTGCTCACGCAGGTCTTCTAGGTCACCCAGGGGAATCCGTCTGACTCTTTCCCTAAACGGTTTATCTACCTGTAGGCGAATCTTGTGGGTGGCACTCTTCGCACATCCCACATCAAATTCATTTTTAGAGAATATCTTCTGCCATCGAGGAAGTTGGGCCTTGGCCCTTTCCTTCCATACTGGTGGCAGGGTCGTGTCTTCAGAGCAGAGCTTCTCTACAGTGACTTAACCCCTTTCTTCCTTCTCCAAGTCAGATGGGGCAACTGGGGTAGCCTGGTTCACTTTACCTAACAGCATTCTGGTCGGTATACTCACTGGGATGGTGGTGGTATTTCTAATGCTTACCGAGACCTTCCCATGACTTCTCTTCAAGGCCTTCAATGGGACCACTTTGGGAATTACTTCTATTCCCCTTTGACTCTCCTGTGGATCTGGTTCAAGGACGATGAAGGGGCCTGGTTGTTTCCAGGTAAGCTTAACAGAAGCTTTCAAACAAGTCACCTCTCCTGGGTGTAATACCCTCTCTGTCTAGTTTCCAGATCCTCCCAACCCCTTCTTGTGGGGCATTTAGCTCCAACACTAGGCGCTGGTAAACTTGTCGCAGCATGGGGTGGACTCTTGTTGTCAAGGCATCCTGCTCCTGGGCTAAAGGTGTCAGCAGTCTCCTGACTAGATCAGGGTTGGTCCCTATAATGAGGGAACTCTTGCTGGCTCCTGGTGGCCGAGGGCAGACCATTGCCAGGGTGTCAAATGTCTCTGCTTCTCCCGCCACTGAGGGGTCAAAGGTTAGTTTGATTGGAAGGTACCCATCATAGGGGAAACATGTGTTCCAATGCCCCATATCTCCAGGTCTTCAAGCTTCTGTAGGGGTAGGTGTCTGAGGTGCTTGTTATAGAAGTCTCAATATAAAAGAGTCACTTGGGCTCCAGTATCAAGGAGGGCCTTCGTGTAGATTCCTTCCACCTGGATTGAGACCATAGAGGAGGGTTTCACTAACTTGGCAGGAAGTTTCCTTGGAGAAACCTTCTTACTTGGCTCTGTAATTTGCACTTTTAGTCCTCTCTTCTTGAGCCTTTTTCTGGATCTCAACCCTGGTTGGGCCTGGTATGCACTGATTTCCCGCCGTTGAGCATTTTGGAACTTAGAGCGGGAGGTGTTAGGTCGCCCAAAGACTATGCCCCCGCTGTTGTTTCCCTGGGTTGTTGATCTCTTTGGAGTTAGCTGAGACTGATGGGCACCCGGTTGACTCCTTCACCGGGGGCCCTCTGAAGTTTTCCGCCGGCTTGCGGTATGGTGCTGCAGCTTTCCTCGGGCTGGGGCACATTTGTCAAAAATGTCCAGTCCCTCCACAATTGAAACAAACTTCATCATCCTTTGAGCGTTTAAAAGGGGAAGTGGATGTAGTCTGAATCACTTCCATTGTGGTTTCTCCTTCCTTACTTGTTCCTGAGATCTTTGCCATCAATGAAGTCAGCATCTCCATCACTTGTGTCATTTTAAGTTAATTTAAATATAGGAGATATGTAAGATTTTATATGTATAAGTATTTTTGTATGTATGTTGATGCATTTCTAAAAAACAAAATAAAGTTTAAATAAAAAAAATTAAAAAAATTACTGAACCTTAAGTTCCTGACAGCTTCCGCAGAGGCTCCTCTTAAGCTCTCATTTATACGCTGCTTCTTTTGGGCCTCTGGCAGTTCCCATCCTTCCAAAGCTTGCATGGCTTGCTCTATCCAGGCATCAAATTCTTCTTCCCCAGCCGGCACAGGCTGTCTCCCTGAGAAAATTTCCTGTAACCAACTTCCACACATACTGTGTTGTTCTTCTGGCACTTTGACACAAAGTCTCCCAAAGCGTTAAGGAGTTCTGGACCAATCATGGTCAGATGTGCTGAGGAGGTTGCTGTTCCTCTAGCTGGCTCTTCCTGACTAGTACCGGGGGATTCCTCACCTGGAGCTCTTGGGTGTACTATGTAGAACTTTGTCTTGTTCCCCAATTGCACGCTTTTTCCTCTGAAACTCTCAGGTACTCCCTCTCTCCACTCCAACAGTGCATGGGTACGAGAGGTCCCTTGATCTGGTCTGAGACCAATCACCCATGCTTTCCTATTTGGGGATAATGTCTTTACAATTTTATCAACTTCTTCCTTGTAACGCCGAGTGCTCCGGGTGTCCCATCCAGCCCGGAGCACTCACAGCGTCGTCCCCTCTGCGGCGCTCCGGCCAGCCCCCTGGCCGTGGGCGCTGCTCCGCTCTCCTCTCCACTTACCTTCCTCTTCCTGCTTCCTCCCGGCGCGCGCGGCCCCGCTGTGTTCTAGGGCGCGCGCGCGCCGGTCTTCTAAAATTTAAAGGGCCAGTGCACCATTGATTGGTGCCCGGTCCAATTACGGTTCCACTACCCAAAACCTATTTAAACCCACTTCCCCTTCCTGTCCTTGCCGGATCTTGTTGTCCTAGTACCTTGCGGAAGTATTTTGAGTTTACCTTGCCTGTGTACCTGACCTTCTGCCTTTGTCTCTGACCTCGAACCATTGCCGCCTGCCCTGACCTTTGCTACGTCTGACCTTGCCTCTGCCTAGTCCCTTTGTACCGCACCAGCCTCAGCCGCCAGAGAGGTGGAGTCGCTACTGGGGGACACAACCTGGTTGCTACCGCCGCAGCAAGTCCATCCTGCCTTGCGGCAGGCTCTGGTGAAAACCGGTAGCTGCTTAGAACCGGTCCCTCGGTGTGATTCGTACCATCCCCTCTCTGGTACAGTGGATCCACCTCCTGCCTCCTCTATAGTCGCCTGCCCGGCCCGTGACAGTAGATCCGGCCATGGATTCCGCTGAGGTGCCGCTGCCCAATCTCGCTGATCTCACTACCGTGGTTGCCCAGCAGTCGCAATTGATTGCCCAACAAGGACAGCAGCTGGCGCAGTTGACCGCCATGGTCCAGCAGCGTCTGCCGCGACAAGCTCCAGCATCTCCTCCTCTCCGAGCAGCCGCGTCTAGTTCAAAGATCCGCTTGTCTCTTCCGGAGAAATTTGACGGGGATTCTAAGATGTGCCAGGGATTCTTGTCTCAATGTGCCCTGCATCTTGAAATGATGTCGGACCAGTTTTCCACAGAACGCTCTAAGGTGGCATTTGTGGTCTGTCTGTTGTCTGGGAAGGCCTTGGCCTGGGCCACGCCACTCTGGGACCGCAATGACCCTGCTACGGCCACCGTTCAGTCCTTCTTTGCTGAGGTTCGTAGCGTTTTTGAGGAACCAGCCCGAGCATCATCCGCTGAAACCGCCCTGCTTAACCTGGTCCAAGGAAACTCCTCTGTGGGCGAATATGCCATACAGTTCCGCACACTGGCCTCAGAGCTAGCCTGGAATAATGAGGCTCTCTGCGCAACCTTCAAGAAAGTCTTATCCAGCCACATCAAGGACTCTCTGGCCGCACGAGACATACCCTCCACCCTGACAGAGCTTATCCACTTAGCTACCCGCATTGACATCCGCTACGTTGAAAGACGCCAAGAGCTTCGCCTGGAGAAAGATCTTGTTCGTACCAGGCGTTATCCGCGCCTGGCTCCTCTCTTCCTGAATCCTACGCATCCTGATACCATGCCTCCTGTCGAGGAGGCCATGCAAGTCGACCGATCTCGTCTGACCCTGCAAGAAAGGTCTCGCCGTAGGAATGAGAACTTATGCCTCTATTGTGCGAGCTCTGAACATTTCCTAAAGGACTGCCCCATTCGTCCTCCACGTCTGGGAAACGCTCGCACCTAGTGAGCGTGGGAGAGGCGTTACTAGGTGTGAATTCTTCCTCTCCACGTCTGACTATTCCTATGCGGATCTCTCCTTCTGCCAGCTCCCCCTTCTCTGCGGTGGCCTTCCTGGACTCCGGTTCTGCAGGAAACTTTATTGAAGCCTCCTTCATCAACAGGTTCAACATTCCTGTTATCCGTCTCATCAGACCCTTCTTCATTTCCTCCGTAAATGGAGAGAATCTGGATTGTACCGTGCGTTACCGCACCGAACCCCTGCTCATGTCCGTTGGGGTCCTTCACCAAGAAAAGATTGAATTCTTTGTTTTGCCGAACTGTACTTCTGACATCCTTCTTGGCCTACCCTGGTTCCAGCGTCATTCTCCTACCCTCGACTGGACCACGGGAGACATCAAATCCTGGGGCTATTCCTGCCACAAGCATTGTCTTAAGTCTATACCTACCAGTCGAATTCCCGTTTCTACTCCTTTGCCTGGCCTTCCCAAGGCCTATCAGGACTTTTCCGATGTTTTTTGCAAAAAACAGGCGGAGGTCTTACCTCCACATAGACCCTACGACTGCCCCATTGACTTGCTCCCAGGTACTACACCACCCCGTGGCAGAATTTACCCTCTCTCCTCTCCCGAAACCAAGGCCATGTCCGATTACATACAGGAGAACCTCAAGAGAGGGTTTATTAGGAAATCATCCTCCCCAGCCGGAGCGGGGTTCTTCTTCGTTACCAAGAAGGATGGTTCACTATGCCCTTGCATAGACTATCGTGGTCTTAATAAGATCACTGTTAAAAATCGCTACCCTCTGCCTCTCATCTCGGAGCTCTTTGACCGCCTGCGCGGAGCAAAGGTTTTTTCAAAATTAGACCTCAGGGGCGCTTATAACCTCATCAGAATCCGTAAAGGAGATGAATGGAAAACCGCATTTAACACCAGAGACGGCCACTTCGAATATCTCGTCATGCCTTTTGGACTTTGCAACGCCCCTGCAGTCTTTCAGGATTTTGTCAATGAAATCTTTCGGGACATACTATATACCTGTGTGGTTGTCTATCTTGACGACATCCTAATTTTCTCTACCAACCTTGAGGAACATCGGCTCCATGTCCGTCAAGTACTCCAGCGCCTCCGTGTAAATCATCTTTACGCTAAATTTGAAAAATGCCTTTTTGAGTGTAGCAGCCTTCCTTTCCTAGGTTATCTGGTTTCAGGACAAGGTCTTCAAATGGATCCTGACAAGCTTTCCGCAGTCTTAGATTGGCCACGTCCCTCTGGACTCCGTGCTATCCAGCGCTTCCTTGGATTCGCCAACTACTATCGCCAGTTCATACCCCACTTCTCCACCATCGTTGCACCGATAGTGGCGCTGACTAAGAAAAACGCGAATCCAAGGTCCTGGCCACCTCAGGCGGAAGAAGCCTTTACTCACCTAAAGACCGCCTTCTCCTCGGCACCTGTTCTATCTCGACCAGACCCCACTAAGCCGTTCTTCCTTGAAGTTGACGCCTCCTCGGTAGGAGCCGGAGCCGTTCTTCTTCAAAGAAATGCTAAAGGAGGAAACGTCACGTGTGGTTTTTTCTCTAAAACCTTCTCCCCTCCTGAAAAGAACTATTCCATAGGTGACCGTGAACTGTTGGCCATCAAGTTGGCATTAGAAGAGTGGAGACATCTCCTGGAAGGTTCTCTTCACCCCATCTCCATCTACACTGACCATAAGAATTTGTCCTACCTTCAGTCCGCTCAGCGCTTGAATCCTCGCCAGGCCAGGTGGTCATTGTTCTTTGCCCCGTTCAATTTTCAGATCCATTTTCGTCCCGCAGACAAGAATGTCAGGGCGGATGCCTTGTCCCGTTCCTCTGATGCCTCCGAAACCGGGAACCCCCCACAACACATCGTACCCCCTGAGTGCCTGATTTCCTCTGCTCCCGCTGCTCTGGTGCCAGTCCCTCCAGGAAAAACTTTCGTTCCTCCAGGCCTTCGTCTCCAGATACTTAGGTGGGGCCATTCCTCCCATCTAGCCGGCCATGCTGGGATCAAAAAATCCTTACAATTGTTGGCCAGACACTATTGGTGGCCTACCCAGGAAAGAGATATGACTGACTTTGTACGAGCCTGCACTATCTGTGCACGTGACAAAACTCCACGCCTGAAGCCTGCAGGTCTTCTCCTTCCTCTACCGGTGCCTGAACTACCATGGTCCCACATTGCCATGGATTTCATCACGGACCTTCCGTTGTCTCATGGTAACACTGTCATCTGGGTGGTCGTTGACCGCTTTTCGAAAATGGCTCATTTTGTCCCTCTTCCTGGTCTGCCTACTGCACCTCAGTTGGCGAAGCACTTTTTTCTTCAAATTTTCCGTCTCCATGGCCTTCCCTCACATATCGTCTCGGATAGAGGCGTTCAATTTATCTCAAAATTTTGGAAAGCTCTCTGTACTCAACTTAAGATTAAATTGAATTTTTCTTCTGCTTATCACCCGCAATCCAATGGACAGGTGGAGAGAGTTAACCAGGTCCTTGGTGACTACTTACGACATTTTGTCTCCGCCCGTCAAGACGATTGGGTCGACCTATTGCCCTGGGCGGAATTCTCATACAATTTCAAGAACTCTGAATCGTCCTCCAAATCACCTTTCTTTGTGGTCTACGGCCGCCACCCTTTGCCCCCCCTCCCCATTCCCACTTCTTCTGGAGTTCCTGCCGTGGATGAATTAACCCGGGACTTTTCCTCTATCTGGAAAGAGACTCAAAACTCGCTATCTCTGGCCTCTGCCCGCATGAAGAGACATGCAGATAAAAAGAGAAGAATTCCCCCTGTCTATCTCCCTGGTGACAAAGTGTGGCTCTCCTCCAAATATGTTCGGTTTCGGGTACCTAGCTACAAGCTGGGCCCTCATTACCTCAGACCTTATAAAGTCAAAAACCAAATCAATTCTGTCTCTTACAAACTCCATCTTCCTCCTTCTCTTCGCATCCCCAACTCTTTTCACGTGTCTCTCCTTAAACCCCTCATTCTTAACCGATTTTCCCCCAAGGTCACCGCTCCTGCTCCGGTCTCTGGTTCCTCCGATGTCTTTTCGGTGAAAGATATCCTCGCCTCCAAGGTCGTCCGAGGTAAAAAATTCTTTTTAGTTGATTGGGAGAACTGTGGTCCTGAAGAGAGATCCTGGGAGCCTGAGACCAACATTTTAGACAAAGAGCTCATCCGTAGTTTCTTGGGCTCCAAGAAAAGGGGGAGACCTAAGGGGGGGGTACTGTAACGCCGAGTGCTCCGGGTGTCCCATCCAGCCCGGAGCACTCACGGCGTCGTCCCCTCTGCGGCGCTCCGGCCAGCCCCCCTGGCCGTGGGCGCTGCTCCGCTCTCCTCTCCACTTACCTTCCTCTTCCTGCTTCCTCCCGGCGCGCGCGGCCCCGCTGTGTTCTAGGGCGCGCGCGCGCCGGTCTTCTAAAATTTAAAGGGCCAGTGCACCATTGATTGGTGCCCGGTCCAATTACGGTTCCACTACCCAAAACCTATTTAAACCCACTTCCCCTTCCTGTCCTTGCCGGATCTTGTTGTCCTAGTACCTTGCGGAAGTATTTTGAGTTTACCTTGCCTGTGTACCTGACCTTCTGCCTTTGTCTCTGACCTCGAACCATTGCCGCCTGCCCTGACCTTTGCTACGTCTGACCTTGCCTCTGCCTAGTCCCTTTGTACCGCACCAGCCTCAGCCGCCAGAGAGGTGGAGTCGCTACTGGGGGACACGACCTGGTTGCTACCGCCGCAGCAAGTCCATCCTGCCTTGCGGCGGGCTCTGGTGAAAACCGGTAGCTGCTTAGAACCGGTCCCTCGGTGTGATTCGTACCATCCCCTCTCTGGTACAGTGGATCCACCTCCTGCCTCCTCTATAGTCGCCTGCCCGGCCCGTGACATTCCTCTTCCCAGTCCTCACCAGAAAGCTCAATTACTACATTCGCGTCTGAGCGAGCGCCTACCGCTTCGCACCACTGGACCACAGTGAAAGGGTCCATGTTGGCACCAATGGGGTGGGGCTTGATTGCAGAGTACAGTAAATCCCGGACGAGCCTCCACGTGTAGCACTACCCCCGAAGGAGCTGCTGGTTTTGTTTTGGGTCTGTACTCTGGCTATCAACCCCAGGAATTTGGCTCGAACCCTCCCTTGGCACAACTGGTCTACACGGGGATTATGGAACCCACTGGTAATTGGGAAACACAATAATATCACACAGTAATAAAATTGTAAATAAAGTTGTTACCTTGTAATGGCCACTTGTCCAGCAGGGTAACAGATAAACTCCACACAGAATTCTGTTTAACCAGGAGTCAATTTTACTTGGTAAGAAAAGTAACAGAGTTAGAAATACATACAGTTGACTCCTACAGGGCCCTGCAAGAGTCAATGGTTGGCAGGAAATTTTAGTTAGAAAACATTTAAAACAGAATCACAGTTCTGGTGTACACTTTCTATATATTTAAACTAACTGCTCGCGAGCTCCCCCTAATGGGCAATGCTGTACACGTGTACCGGTAGTACTTGTTCTGGGCAGGCCTGACTGAGTTCAGTACAAAGTTCCTTCCAGCAGTAAAAGTCTTGGCTAGCATTTGTTGGTGCACATCAAACATTTGTAATCCATCAGATTATAAAAAAAAGGGAAAACTGAACATCCACAATGTTTACGAATATGTAACTTGCTGACGGTGCAAATGCCAATCCTTAAAACACGCGGCCACGGCGAGATGCACTATGTCCTTGTGTGTGGCGCACTACTCTAATAATGGCAGGTCTTTAAAAGTCACAGTCCTACACAACAGTTAGTCAATTCTGGGCAGGTGCCCCCTCACCAAAGCAGGCCTCGTCCCTCTGGTACGTTCCGCTGTCGGTGTTCTGGTCCACGGTCTCTCCGCAACTTGCAGTCTCCGGTCCCTCACACAGTCGCACAAGGTGTCGGTAGATGGGCGACTCCGGTCTCTGTGGAGCAAGAGCTGGTCACACGGAAAAGGATCCCTCCTTGGGCTGAGTGATCCTACTTGACAACTGTAGGCCCAGGCTTTAGGCCTAGACACTCCGGCAGAAGGCCTCAATGCAGGCTTCCTGCTTGACAGAAGGCAAAGTTCAGAAGAGCGAGTGTAGCTCCTCCCTTCCATTAAGTAATTTCCCCCAGAAGGCTGTGTGAAGATGCAATTCACTCTGGTAGCACAGCTGCACTGTGGGTTCCATAGTCTATTTGTTACCCATGGCAATGGAGTCTCTTTCTCTCTGTACTATAAGTTCCATAATGCACCGTTTCTAACAGTTAAACAAAACAGTTGCTGCAATTTCATAAAAGACTGGAGGGAGCTGGGCTCTTCTCAATACAACAACAGTCTTATAACCACACTGCAAAGTGGCACCCCGCTACATAAGTATGACTAATGCCCTGTACACACGATAGGAATTTCCTATGGGCTAAATTCTGATGGAATTTTCTGTCAGAATTCCGTTCAGGCTGTCTTCCATCAGTCTTGCATACACACTGTCAGACGAAATTCCGACCGTCCAAACCGCGGTGACGTAAAACACTACAATGAGCTGAGAAAAATTAAGTTCAATGCTTCCGAGCATGCGTCGACTTGATTGTGAGCATGCGTGGGTTTTTTCTCCGATGGAGTTCCACACAGACGATCGGAATTTCCCATAGGATTTTTTTCCAGCAGAAAAATGTAAAGCCCCTGTACACACGATCGGATTTCTTATGGATTCTAATCCGATGGATTTTTCCATCGGAAATCCGATGAAGCTGACTTCCATCAGTCTTGCCTACACACCATCAGTTAAAAACTCGACCGTCCCAAACGCTGTGACGTAAAACACTCAGACGAGCCGAGAAAAATTAAGTTCAATGCTTCTGAGCATGCGTCGACTTGATTCTGAGTATGCGTGGGTTTTTTCTCCGATGGAGTTCCACACAGACGATCGGAAATTTGCTATCGTTTTTTTTCCCATCGGATAAATTTAAAACATGTTCTATTTTTTCTCACCGATGGAAAATAGACCGTTGGGGCCCATACACGATCGGTTTGTCTGATGAGAAAAGTCCATCGGACTGTTTTCATCGGTAAAACCGATCGTGTATACACGGCATAAAACATGTTCTATTTCTAAAATCCTACGGAAAAAAGTCTGATGGGCCCACACACGATAGGAATTTCTGATGAAAAAATTCCATCTGACTTTTTTCATTAGAAATTCCTATTGTGTGTACAAGGCATTAGACTTCACTAAACTAACTTAACAAAATATAAACAAATATATTATTTATCTCACTACATAAACACTGATTGATCTATTCTGGAGGTCTATTCTTGTACTCTTGACACTTTACACCAAAATACCTTATATGACATACTCAAATTGGCTATACCAGAAATATCCAGCAATACTCAGCTTTAGATTGAAGAATCATGTCATATCAATTGATCAAGGTCATTCACTCATACCTAATTTACTATGACTAATCATAAAACCAAATATGTTTTGTAAGCTTCCCATGAATATAATAGAATACCTATAAACGCCGAATTATGAATTTGAAATAATATTCTAACAGTTTTATATGCTGGAAAATACGGTACTTTTCAAACTGCAGCCACTTTAATATTCTGTATATGTAATGCAATATGGCTACCTGGAGGTGTTCTGTACACAGAATGTGTACAGAGCGTCCCCCAGAAACATAATTTCCTGCTTTTGTGATTGGCTCACCGATTTTCCCAGAAATCTACACTAATGCCGCGTACACACGACCGCTTTTCTCGACGAGAAAAACAGCATTTTTTTTTTCGCCGAGAAAAACGATCGTCTGTGGGCTTTATGTCGTTTTTCTCGTCGAGAAAAACGGCATAAAAAACGATGAGAAAAATTAGAACATGTTCTAAATTTTCTCATCGTTTTTTCCAGCATTTTTTTCCGCGGCAGTTTTCCCATAGGGAGACAC
Source organism: Rana muscosa (assembly GCA_029206835.1). Classification (NCBI taxonomy): domain Eukaryota; kingdom Metazoa; phylum Chordata; class Amphibia; order Anura; family Ranidae; genus Rana; species Rana muscosa. The sequence continues at coordinate 147,986,548 of CM055116.1, forward strand.
TGCCGCGGAGCCCACAGACGGTCGTTTTTCTCCTCAAGAGAAAAAATGACGGGAAAAACGACCGTGTGTAGGGAACCAAGCGGTTCCCTCGTTTTTCCTGTCATTATTCACGGCGGTTTTTTAACCGCCGTGAATAATGATCGTGTGTACGCGGCATAAGATACAAGGCAGACTTGTGGCATCCCCTGCAACAAAAATGTAATTTTTGGTGAGATACTCTCAATAGGAAATAACATCTAAAGGAATGCAGACACAGCAATTTTCCTCATTAGAGCCTAGATTCTGCAGCAGCTGGTTGATAATTATGAAACCACTCCCATTAGACTCACTCGGTTCAGGGGCACAGAGGAACAAACAGGGATTTCTTCAGAATAACAAAAGGTAAGAATCTGCAACAAACTTTGCTAAAATCCTTGTACCCAGAGGGGATTTATTTTTATTTTTTAATAAAAGTGGAGTTACGCTTTAACTATTTTAAGTCCTTATACCGCTAGCCTAATTAAATAGATAGAAAGATGTATTAGAATTACTTGTATTTAACTTTTTCTACATTTCTTCAGTTTCTTCCTAGTTTCTGGCCTATGCCAAAATTATCATCATGGCATTATTTTTTTCAATCTGGAGGAGAGGCTTTCTCAGCTAAGTACATCCTCCTGCCTGCATGAGCTCAGGACAGATGGATTCCAGGAAGTAAATGCTACATGAATCTTCTGCCCTTACTCAAAATGGCCACGGCTACAAATGCTAGGGGGGCTGTTTTTCAAAGTAATTTCTCAGCTAATAAAAGCATGAAAAAGGATGGATTGGCTTTGATTATTAAAATAGAATAAATAATGTTTTTAGTTTGTGGTGCTCAGATACAGTTTAGTTCTGCTTTAAAATATCAGACATGCACTCGGGCCCCCAACTCTGATTGCTACGCTACCTTCCAAAGGTTCAGGATACCGGATATCTGGAATTCACCTTACATATACTGCTGGGATCCCTCCTTCCCCCGTCTTACCCCCTTCTTTTCCTTCTCCTATTCTCCCCCTCGACTCATGAGTTATCTATTATTACCTGTAACCAAAGTAATATGAATATCACATTGGGGGTTATTTACTAAAGGCAAATCCACTTTGCACTACAAGTGCACTTGGAAGTGCAGATGCTGTAGACCTGGGGGAAGATCTGAAATGAGGGGAAGCTCTGCTGATTTTATCATCTAATCATGTGGAAGCTAAAATGCTGTTTCCTTATTTTCCTTGCATGTCCACCTCAGATCTACAGCGACTGCACTTCCAAGTGCAAAGTGGATTTTCCTTTAGTAAATAACCCCCATTGTTTTATTAAGAATTGTTTCAAGCACTTACACAACTGTTTATAAGGAAATGTTTTTGGTGTACTGGCTTATTTAAATAAAGGGTTACTTGGACTTGAAGAAAGTTTATATAGGTAAGTTATATAAAAGTGGCTCTGTTATGCCTAGTAAAGATGATAAGAAAATCGGACGAAAAATACGGCTTTCGGATCGATTGCCCAATAATCTGATCATTAGTATACAGCTTTTGAGAGCCAATCACGATAGTTCATGTGAAAATATTCGAAGGGACAAGCATGAAATTTTTTCTCATATGATAACAGAACACACAATTTTCATGTAATTAGTATAGTATTTGTATGAAAAAAAGCGGGTGACCAAGACCACGCATGCTCGGAAACGAAAGAATACATTACAATACAATACATTACATCACTTCTGAAGTTGTATTCCATTTTATGAAATTTTTTGTACCTTTAGTAACCTATTGGTTTTCGTTATGAGACTAGTATGCACAAAAAAAAAAAAAAAATCGAATCATGTGTACAAGGCATTAGTATGTCGGAGAGAGGTCCTTTCTGGTGTTAGTGGAGGCCACAGTGTTGCTTTAAGCATATGTAACAACTAAACCATAAAGAGGGAAGGCTAGTATCAGGTTAATTCAGGTTTGCCTGATAAATATTGCATTGAAGGCTGTATTTAAACATAATGCTGTCACTGGGCATATCTAAATAATGAGCCCATTTTGTTTAACCTCTTTACGCTGGCGCCTCCTGGCCCTTTAAGAGGATTAGGCTGCTGGGAGGTGGGGTTTAAGATCATATGACTGCCATGATTGGCTGTCACGGCGGTCACTTGATCCAAAAAGTGCCCATTGCAAGCAGCGTTAGGGAGCTTTTGGTTAGGTACTGGTAACTGTGCCAGGAGCGTGCTCTCTTGGCACACCTGTATTAACCACAATTCACGCAAATATGTGGCCTCTCGACCCCAAGGACCAGGCACCAAGAGGCCGCATATTTCCATGCGACTGGCACCAAGGGGTTAAGCAATGGCCTGTTCTACTTTTATTTTAATAAAAATTAATGCTAGAATGTGCTGCCGGAGGAAGCATGTTGTCTACTTTATACTCTGTTTAATGTACAGGATAACAAACAAGATAAAGGATATATGGTTCTATGTTTCTTGAGCTATAGTGAGTCTTCCAACTCCTCGGAACATCTCCTGTGAAAGAATCAGCACATATACAGTGCCTTGAAAAAGTATTCATACCCCTTGACATTTTCCACATTTTGTTATGTTACAAACAAAATCGTAAATGTATTTTATTGGGATTTTATGTGATAGACAGACACAAAGTGGCACATAATTGTGAAGTGGAAGGAAAATGATAAATGATTTTTGAATTTTTTTACAAATAAATGTGTGGAAAGTGTGGCGTGCATTTGTATTCAGCCCCAGGGCCGTCGGAACAGGACAGGCAAAACAAGCAATTGCTTGGGGCCCCGAGCTGGCCTGGGGCCCCAGCCTAGGGTGCCTGCCTGCTACCTGTCCTGGATTTCCGCCCTGAGCCAATCCGCGGATTTCGGCCATAGGAAAGGCCGCGGCTTCGGCCTAGCTCCGGAGTGGCGGGCATCTTGGTACACCCGGCGGCAGCGGGCGAGGTGAGTGGGGAGATGTGGACATTACAGTGGGGGAGATGTGGACATTACAGGGGGGAGATGTGGATATTACAGTGGGGGAGATGTGGACATTACAGTGGGGGAGATGTGGACATTACAGTGGGGGAGATGTGAACATTACAGGGGAGATGATGTGGATATTACAGTGCAGAGTCCCCCTGTCCATCCCACGGTCCCCCTGTCCATCCCACTGTCCCCCTGTCCATCCCACTGTCCCCCTGTCCATCCCACTGTCCATAAACAGTCCTAAACAGCATCTTAATGTTAATGTGAGTGTGTATGTGTTTTAAGTATGTTGGATTATATGCACCAGCAGTATTTGCACTGTAAACCTTTTTTATTTATATAAAGTGTGGGTGAGCTTAAACTGTATCGCTATGCTGTGGTTCCTGTAGGCTTTGCGTGAGTGCGGGGGGGGGGGTTGGGGGGGGCCTCCGTGTCCATTTTGCTTGGGGCCCCCAAATTCCTTCAAACGGCCCTGTTCAGCCCCCCTGAGTCAATACTTTGTAGAACCACCTTTCACTGCAATTACAGCTGCAAGTCTTTTTGGGGATGTCTCTACCAGCTTTGGACATCTAAAGAGTGACATTTTTTCCCATTCTTCTTTGCAAAATAGCTCAAGCTCTGTCAGATTGGATGGAGAGCGTCTGAACAGTAATTTTCAAGTCTTGCCACAGATTCTCAATTGGATTTAGGTCTGGACTTTGACTGGGCCATTCTAACACATGAATATGCTTTGATCTAAACCATTCCATTGTAGACTGGCTGTATGTTTAGGGTCGTTGCCCTGCTGGAAGGTGAACCTCTGCCCAGTCTCAAGTGTTTTGCAGACTCTAACAGGTTTTCTTCTAAGATTGCCCTGTATTTGGCTCCATTCATCTTCCCATCAACTCTGACCAGCTTCCTTGTCCCTGCTGAAGAAAAGCATCCCCACAACATGATGCTGCCACCACCATGTTTCACGATGGGGATGGTGTGTTCAGGGTGATGTGTAGTGTTAGTTTTCTGCCACACATAGCGTTTTGCTTTTAGGCCAAAAAGTTTAATTTTGGTCTCATTTGATCATAGCACCTTCTTCCACATGTTTGCTATGCCACACACATGGCTTCTCGCAAACTGCAAACAGAACTTCTTATGGCTTTCTTTCAACAATGGCTTTCTTCTTGCTACTCTTCTATAAAGGCCAGATTTGTGGAGTGCACGACTAATAGTTGTCCTGTGGAAAGATTCTCCCACCTGAGCTGTGGATCTCTGCAGCTCCTCCAGAGTTACCATTTACCTCTTGGCTGCTTCTCTGATTAATGCTCTCCTTGCCCGGCCTGTCAGTTTAGATGGACGGCCATTTCTTGGTAGGTTTGCAGTTGTGTCATACTCTTCCCATTTTCAGATGACGGATTGAACAGTGCTCCATGAGATGTTCAAAGCTTGAGGTATTTGTTTATAACCTAACCCTGCTTTAAACTTCTCCACGACTTTATCCCTGACCTGTCTGGTGTGTTCCTTCCCCTTATGATGCTGTTTGTTCACTAAAGTTCTCTAACAAACCTCCAAGGGCTTCACAAAACAGCTGTATTTGTACTGCGATTAAATTACACACAGGTGGACTCTCTTATTAATTAGGTGACTTCTGAAGGCATTTGCTTCCACTAGATTTTAGTTCGGGGTATAAGAGTAAAGGGGGCTGAGTACCAATGCACGCCACACTTTTCACATATTTTTTTTTTAAATGTTGAAAACCAGTTATCATTTTCCTTCCACTTCACAATTATGTGCTACTTTGTGTTGGTCTATCACATAAAATGCCAATAAAATACATTTACGTTTTTGGTTGTAACATGACAAAATGTGGAAAATTTTAAGGGGTATGAATACTTTTTCAAGGCACTGTATGAAATCCTACTTTGTATTTTTAAACCCAAGGACAAAAATCTGATTTGTTGCAGTTATTAAATGTAGAGGCTGCATTCAGTTTCTTATTTATTTTAGGCTACGAGCATTTTTAGCAAATACAGAAAATATATACAATCTTGCCAGAAATGCAGTGTCCTTGTCACTTCCTGTGACCTGCACCAAAGAATATCTTCCTTCCTAGCTATCTTCTGTAAACTACCAATTGCCTTGCCCTCCATGTAATGGAGATGAAGAGATAGAGACATGTATGTAGTCCATGTTAGGAAAACAGCCTAGGGTGACAACCATAAATACGGTGGAGGGCTGACATAGCCACCCAGAGATGAGAAGTGTGTTATTTGCAGAATTACCAAGTAAATGTAGCGCCCTACTACTGTTGGGCAGACGCTATATGTTAAATTTAGTTATCTGAGCTGTAGTTTAGCTCAGATGGATTATGCTAAATTGTTGGCTCTGTTTCAGTCTAGCTGGGTTGCGCATTTTCCACCTGACAGTAGGTGTCACTGTCACCACGGGTCAGGGTTGGAAATGCAGCAGGCTAGGTGTATTGGGTATTCCTTTCCCAGAAGTGGCTCGGGGGCGTGGTCAACCCATTGTGCATTCTGGGAGGGGTACTTAAGAGACAGAGACAGCTCTATCGGGGTTCATTGCCGGATCCTGACCTGAGGGCCCTCCTGGCCTCAGGGATGTGCGAGCCAATTTCGGCCTTGGGGCCTGCTGGTCCTAGGCTCTGCAACTGAGAAGTAGGCCCAGGAGTTACTGGGGCCTACTAGTCCAGGGATGGTCCTACGCGGTCTTGCCTGCGGGAAGAAGCGGAACAATTGGGGACTCAATTGAGGGACGCATCCTGGCCAGTTTACCTCACAGTGTTGCCGGCTGGCTAAAAGATTCTGGCACCGTGAGCTGTGTACTTTTTGAAGGAACTTTTGCAAAGTGTCAGTGTGGTTACACGATCTTGGGGCGGAAGACTGTGGAACGACGCGACGGCACTCATCAAGTCTGTGGCAGAGACTTTGAACGAGCTTCGCACCGGTTGCTAGGCCAGTGAGAGTAGGCCTATTCGGTGGTTGCTGAATCCAGCGTGGAACTGATTTGTCCTCTGGATATAAGATTGTGCCCGTGATCCGCAAAGTACCTGAACCTCCCCTATCCCTCTACCCCTCTATTGGAACTGGTAAAATAAAGCTCTTGAAGAAAAAGTAACCAAGCGTTGGTGTGAACATTTATGAAAGCTCTTCAAGAGGGATCCCTGACACGAGTGCGGTGAACAGAAAAGGTAACGGTAGGCCCAAAACTTTAAACCAGCAGCTCCTACGGGGGTAGTGCTACATAAAAAGAAAAAAAAAAAGAAACTTGAAGAATAAAAACAAATTCAGCAACTACGCAAAACACTACTAATCAGTTTTGGTATTAGATACGCTTTAAGTTTGTATAGAACGCTGAAGCATTTGCTTTGGCCAGTAAAAAATGTTTAAAGTTTGCTTGTTGGCACCACCACTGTCAACATTAAAATCTGAAGATTCCCTTAAGGAAAAAATGGCTACAAAAAGACATGTACAATTAAATATAAATGAACACAAAAAGTAAATTGTTACAGTGCCCTAAATCAGTGGACTCCAAACTGCGGCCCTGGGACCAGATGTGGCCCTTTCCTTGCCTCTATCTGGCCCTTGGAGCACTATTCCATCCACAACTGACACTATTCCTTCCACTGATACCAACAATAGGGCACTATTCCTTCCACTGATACCAATGACGGGGCACTATTCCTTCCACTTATACCAACAATAGGGCACTATGCCTTCCACTGATACCAACAATAGGGCACTATTCCTTCCACTGATACCAACAATGGGGCAATATTACTTCCACTGACGCTGGGGCATTTTCTACTCCCACTAGCCACAGTCCGGCCCCCTGAACTCTAAAGAGTAGTAAACTGGCCCTTGGTTTAAAAAGTTTGGAGACCCCTGCCCTAAATTATAATACATTTGTCAGAGAAGAATAATTCAGTTAAATGCTCACCTGAGTCCTTTCCTGCATCCTGTGAGAAATGTCTTTGGCTTCAAGAATTTCAAACTCCTTTGCTTTAAGGTCCCCTTTTAGCTGTTTGACTTCCAGCTGACTTGCTACCTCTTTGGCCTGACTAGTCTTCCTCTGATCTTGCTCTTTCTGCTGCAGCTGTTTTATCATTTCTGTAACAGACTGCTGCAAAGCTTTTCTTAAGTTTTCCTTTTCTTTAATATAATTGCTGTGAAGTTTGTTCGTCTTCATTGTGTACTCCTCTGTCAGCTTGTGGTTCTGGCTCTTGAGACTCTCTACCTCCTTGTTCAGAGCATGGATCTCCTTGTTAAGCTTTTCATTAAGTTTTTCTATGGATTTTTCTTTCTCACCTAGTGTCTGTTCCCTTCTTAGAGAATCAGCCTCCTCGGTCATTTGCTGCAGACGGGTTTCAAAATCAGTTTTCATAGACAGCATTTCCCTGGATAGAGCTGCGATCCTTTCTGCCTGCTCACACTGGGTCTTTAGTTCCCTCTCCTCTGTCTGCTTCTTGAACATTGCAAGGTCTGCTAGAGTCTGTTCCTTCACCATGTTGTTCTTCTCCAAGGCCTCCTCCATGTTCTGGATCTGCAGCCTCAAGTTCTTTTCCTCCCCCACCAAGCTCTCATATTGGAGAAACTTTTCTTTTGTTTCATTGGATATTTGTTCCATTTCATTTTGGTGACTTTCCTTTAGAGTTACAATGTTCGCTTCATATTCATCAACTTTGAGATTCAAAGCATAAATAACCTTTAAAAGACAAATGAATGTGTATTAATTGTTAATTTGAATAGTATTACATGGTAATACAATAGTACAAAGCTTTAAAGTGTTACTAAACCCACATCATAAAAATCTATCAATAAATTGTGTAATGCATACTGTTCATACCCACTCACTCACTATGAGATTTGTTTTCTGTATTCTGCAAAAAACCTGGTTGAGTCTTCTGCTCTCTATCTCCCCCTCCTGTCCATGTCCCCACTGCAGCTAGGGATTTTGCAGCTGTAGTGGCAACTCTGCACATGCTCAGTTTTCAGTGAATTACTATGCTGAGCATTTCCTCCCTATCTCATCTGAGCAGCCCATGTGACTATAGAATAACTTAATATTCCCATCGCACACATTCCTGGATGAGCTCTCAAATTTGGGTGCTGCAGCAACAACCAGCTGGATACTGGTTCAAGTCACAATAAGGCCGGGTTCACACTGGGGCGACAAACGCTCCGACATTGGGAGCTCATGTCGCATGACGTGTGAAAATCAATGTTTCCCTATGGGAGCCGTCTTAACTGGTCCGACACATGTCGGCCCGACTTTGAAAATGCTCCCTGTACTACTTTGGTCCGACTTTGATCCGACTTCAGTACATTGACTATCATTGAAGTCGAATCAAAGTCGGACCGCAGTCTTGCATGATCCGAATTTGGCATGCGACTTGTGCTCTGCTGATCTTGAGGGGGGACTCCACGCCAAATTTTAAATAAAAAAAAACGGCATGGGTTCCCCTCCAGGAGCATACCAGGCCCTTCGGTCTGGTATGGATTTTAAGGGGAACCCCTCTAGGCCGAAAAAAACGGCGTGGGGGTCCCTCCAAAATCCAAACCAGACCCTTATCCGAGCACGCAACCTGGCAGGCCGCAGGAGAAGAGGGGGAACGAGAGAGTGGCCCCCTCCCTCCTGAACCGTACCAGGCCACATGCCCTCAACATGGAGGGTTTGATTCTTTGGGGCAGGGGGAGACCTGCGGCCCCCCCACCCCAAAGCACCCTGCCCCCATGTTGATGAGGACAGGGCCTCTTCCCGACAACCCTGGCCGTTGGTTGTCGGGGTCTGCGGGCGGGGGGCTTATCGGAATCCAGGAGCCCCCTACCCATTCACCTGGTGGAAAAAAATGTCAATAAAAAAAACACACACAGGTTTTTAAAGTAATTTGGGCTGTAATGCTGGGTGTGCGGTGCGCTCCGATTTATATAGGCCTCTCATGACGTCACAGTCACATGCTCCGGGTGGCCCCGGAGCATGTGACTGTGACGTCATGGGAGCATGTGGCCACCCGGAGCATGTGACTGTGACGTCATGAGAGGCCTATATAAATCGGAGCGCACCGCACACCCAGCATTACAGCGGGAGGAAGTGACATGTCAACATCTCCAGGAGAGAAGAGGGAAGAAGGCGACGGAGAAGACCGGGCCCCGCTAGCAAAAGAGCTGGAAGAAGATAGCAGAGGCCCGGCAGAAGGAAGAAAGAACCGGAGAGCGAGAGAAGAAGAGGGAAGAAGGCGACGGAGAAGACTGGGCCCCGCTAGCAAAAGAGCTGGAAGAAGATAGCGGAGGCCCGGCAGAAGGAAGAAAGAACCGGAGAGCGAGGAGACGACACCAGAGACCCCCGAAGTCGGAAGAAGACCCCCGGAGCTGTGTAATAAATTACTTTAAAAACCTGTGTGTGTTTTTTTATTGACATTTTTTTCCACCAGGTGAATGGGTAGGGGTACGATGTACCCCATACTCATTCACATAGGGTGGGGGGCCGGGATCTGGGGGCTCCCGGATTCCGATAAGCCCCCGCCCGCAGACCCTGACAACCAATGGCCAGGGTTGTCGGGAAGAGGCCCTGTCCTCATCAACATTGGGGCAGGGTGCTTTGGGGTGGGGGGGCCGCAGGTCGCCCCCCCTGCCCCAAAGCACCAAACCCCCCATGTTGAGGGCATGCAGCCTGGTACAGTTCAGGAGGGAGGGGGGCCGCTCTCTCGTCCCCCCCTCTTATCCTGCGGCCTGCCAGGTTGCGTGCTCGGATAAGGGTCTGGTTTGGATTTTGGGGGACCCCCATGCTGTTTTTTCGGCTTAGGGGGTTCCCCTTAAAATCCTTACCAGACCGAAGGGCCTGGTATGCTCCTGGAGGGGAACCCATGCCGGGTTTTTTATTTAAAATTTGGCGTGGAGTTCCCCCTCAAGATTCATACCAAAACACAGTGCCTGGTATTGGCAGGGATCCAAGTCAGATCCCTGTTTATTGAAAGTCGGACATATGTCGGCTTCATGTTGCAGGGCAAAGTCGGATCCAAAGTAGGACGGTTGTCGTGTCGCACAAGTGTGAACCCAGCCTGAAGATGTTTGCCAGCACACCATGTAACGACATAAATAGCGTCCAAACGGATAGTTTATTGCATGATCACAACACAAGGAGAGTGCAACGTTTCGGAGTCATGCAGGACCCCCCCCCCCCTTATCATATACCTGACGAAGGGGTCCTGCGTGACTCCGAAACGTTGCACTCTTATTTTGTTGTGATCATGCAATAAACTATCCATTTGGACGCTATTTATGTCATTCCACTTCACAATAGATTTTAATGGACCAGATTCCAATCAGCTGGTGATGAAGAAAGATCTAGACCCTAGCTCTGAAATTGCTCATTGTGTATTCAAGCATAGCTTTATGAGGTTGCAGCAGAACTCCATACAAATATAAGATAAAATGAGTAGCCATTTAAAGATAAATTTTAAAAAAAACAGCTTTTGCTAAAATGTTAACTTTCGGGGGCGTGGCTTGGCGCATGGAGCCGTAAGACGCTGATCGCAGCAGCTCCCGGTCCCGACGGTCTTTCAGGGGATATATCTCGGCCATCACACGACACACAGCCACCGAATTACATCGATGGGTAAAGGCAAGCCCAAGGACCACAATAAGCCTGCCAGCGGACACCGATACGGCGACCCGCACCGGTTAATAACACGCGCTTCCGCGGCCTTCCTGAACCAGGAGAAATCCAAGATGGCGGCGGCGCCTCCGTCCCCGGCCCGCTCTGAGCCTATGGATCTGCTAAAGGTACAGTCCAGAGACCGCTCAGCTTCCTTCACTGACCTTGAGCCCCCCTCCTGTAGCCCTCATGGTTCCCATCACCTCTCACAGACATCTCTATGCTCTGGGGATGGTTGGGATATGGAGTCGCAGATGCGATCCATGCATGCTTACATGCGGTCCCTACCCACCAAAACTGACTTTGAGCACTATGTGTCCCGCATGGAGCACACATATAAAAAGGAGATTTCTGAGCTAAAGAAAGATTTGGGGACTCGCATGGAGGATGTGGAAAATATTGCAGATGGCATTTGCACCACGCTGCAATCCCATGAGGAGACTCTTAACTCCCATACAGTCATGATACAGCGACTTATGTACCTTCAGGACGATATCGAGAACCGAAATCGCAGGAATAACATCAGAATCCGCGGTATACCTGAATCGGTTGAACATAAGGACCTGGCCGGCGCGGTCGCCACCATCTTTAACCAGCTTCTTCAACAACCTCAGGATTCCCCTATTGAACTGGATAGAGTGCACAGGACCTCGGGCCCGAGAAAACCTGACTCCTCTTTTACCCGTGATACGATATGTAGAGTGCATTTTTACAAAGTTAAAGAACAAATTATGAAAGCTGCCAGCACTCAGGACTCCATTCGGCTGAATGACACCCCTGTTATGCTACTACCCGACCTCTCGCGCCAAACGCTAGCAATGAGACGCGCTCTTAAACCTCTTACATCCCTCCTGCAGGAACGGAACATCAAATATCAATGGCGATTCCCTTTCCAACTCCGGGTTCACCATGACGGTAAAACGGCCCTCTTTCGCACTCTTGGAGACTTACCACGGTTTCTGGGGGCGCTGGAACTACCCCAAGTCGCCTTGCCTGATTGGCCCATCCCGGCCACCACCCCGGGCCTCCCTTTCCACCCACAATGGCAGAAGACCGGCAAAGGCAAACACCCCAGGGACTCCCCCACGAGATCTCCGGATGACTGACTCCCCTGTGCCCTCGGATGACAGCATACTTTCGCCCTAACTCAGGATTTGTTCTTTATGGTTGGTTACTGGACTTCCTCCCCCCCTCGCCTCTGGCTCGGGGAACTGGATGTCCAGGGTTATCTGAATAACCCGCACGTTCACTGAGTTTGGCACACACCCTCATTCCCATTTTGCCCCCTTCTATGCTGTTTAAACCTAGTACCCTCCGGGTTATACTATTAACGTTTACAAAGAGTTGAGGGATGATCACCCTCCCTGGATGGCTGTGCTTTCTGTTTAGGTTTATACTATATTTTTGTTGATGGTTATGTTATCTTTATTAATAGTTAGTGTACCCTGACGGACCCCGGGACCGGGAGACGCTCTGTGCTTTAACTGCGTTTCCCCCTTTAGGACCGACAGTGCTTGAACAAGCTCTGTACCCTTCTCCTTAGTTTAAGCTATCTTTTCTTTTTTTTTTTTTTCTTTCTCTCTTTCAGCCTAGAAATGTTATACTTTTCATCTCATGACTCGATGCCGCCACCTGGTGGCCTATTACTTCTCCTCTTTCCTCTACTTTTCTTACTGATCCCTATTCCCCTTGACTCTTTCCTCACACTTTCTTTCTTTCTGGAGTTGATACCTCCCTACCTTTTAGGCCATTGTTCTTGCTCTTTTTTTCCCTCCTTCTGGACTTACCCTCCCCTCCCCTTGCTCACTCCCTCCCTCCCCATTCTCTTCCGGACCGAGCAGACCTTGAAGCTGATGCAGATCAGATCCGATACCACCTCCCCTCAGTACTGTCATGTTGCCGCTTGACCACATTACCCTCTCCTCCTTTAACTGCAGGGGCTTCAATACTCCTGCAAAGCGTAGTCAGGTCCTCTATCACTTTCACAAAATCAAAACAAAAATTTTATTGCTGCAGGAGACTCATTTTCGAGGGTCGGCCATCCCGACCCTTAAAAATCCCCACTATCATGAATGGCATCATAGCACGAACCCTTTAGCAAAATCCAAGGGAGTATCGATAGCTTTTCACAAATCTTTCCACCCAGAGGTTTTAGACTCTCTTGTTGACCCACTAGGCCGGTACTTATTTCTCAAATTGAAATCTAACTCTTCTGTCTTTACAGTGGCCAATGTGTACGGTCCGAACCAGGATCAAGGGGGATTTCTATCTATGGTTATAGACAAATTACTTTCCTTTGGCGGTCCTTGTTTCATCCTAGGTGGTGACCTCAACGTGGCCCTCTCCCCGGACGCGGATACTTCCTCGGGTAAGACTTCTTTATCACACACTACTCTTACACACATAAAAGCGCTCCTACACTCCGCACAATTAGTGGATGTATGGAGAATACAGCACCCTTTTGAGAGAGATTACAGCTGTTACTCCGTGGCCCACAACTCTTACAGTCGTATTGATTATTTCTTAATTTCCCAATCCCTCCTTGACACACCGCTTAAGGCTTCCCTAGGTAACATGCTCTGGTCTGACCATGCCCCCGTTCACCTTAGCCTCGCCCATCCACTGACCTCGCGCAGATCGTACTCGTGGCGCCTGAACGACAATTTATTAACGGACACCTTATGTGCCGCGGACATTGAACTGGCGATTCGCAACTTTATCCTAGATCACCGATCGGACGACACCAACCCCCTCACCAAATGGGAGGCCCTCAAATGCATACTTAGAGGGACTCTCATTCAGCATGGTTCCCGCCTGAAGAAGGCTAGGTCAGCAGACATAACTCGACTCTTGTCTACTATACGCGCGCTCGAGACGGCACACAAACAAGACATAGACCCGGTGACTTACGTTGAACTTTCCAACGCCCGCAGAGAACTGCTCCGCCTCCTAGATGCACACTCTCTGATCGCCAGAGATAGGGGACGCAACAGACACTATATTCTAGCCAACAAATGTGGACAGCAATTAGCAAGGGTCCTCCACCCCCGACCCCCACGCCGGCCCATCCAACACATTTGCACCACCGATAAGCAAAAAATTAGTAATCCTAAGGACATCTCAAACGCATTTCGCCAATATTACTCCGAGCTATACAACTTACCCCCACTGACTTCGCCGACCCAGACGGGAGACGCACGTCTGTCTGCTATGAAAGACTACATTTTGGAGACGGCACTGCCTCAGATAACCCCCGAACAGGCCACTGACTTAGAAAACCCCCTGTCAGTAGACGAATTTCTCACCGCAATCAAAGGTTTGAAATCCGGTAAATGCCCAGGTCCCGACGGGTTTTCGCCCAGGTTCTTTAAGTCTTTTGTCCAATCCCTTGCCCCGCTGTTATCATCTGCATTCAACTCTATAGATGATCTCCACCTACCTTCCAGTAATCTCCTGGCCGCAAACATCTCAGTTATACCCAAGCCAGGTAAGGACCCTTCCCAATGCGGTAGTTATCGGCCGATATCACTCCTGAACCTGGATGTTAAACTTTACGCCAAGGTTCTAGCTAACCGTCTCTCCCCCCTATTACCCGCGATTATACATAAAGATCAAGTGGGTTTTGTCCCTGGCCGTGAGGCCAGAGACAATACCACCAAAACCATCCATTTAATATCCTATATCCAACGCCACAACCTGAAGTCCTGCCTGCTCTCTTTTGATGCGGAAAAGGCCTTCGATCGGGTCAATTGGCAGTTTCTGCGCCTTTCCTTGGAACAGTTGGGTATGGGCCCTGCTTTTATATCCCGGACTATGGCACTTTATTCACGCCCCTCAGCATCTGTCCTGGTTGATGGCTCGCCTTCCGCATCCTTTCAGATAAACAACGGCACACGCCAGGGTTGTCCCCTTTCGCCCCTACTCTTTGTCTTAGTGATAGAGCACCTAGCCCAGGCCATTCGACGTAACCCTACGATAGCAGGGATACAGACCCCCTCCGCCACACATAAGCTTTCACTATACGCTGATGATTTGCTGATTTATATCCAACAACCACACACGTCCCTCCCTTCCTTAATGAGCGAATTTCGTAGGTTTGGCACCTTTAGTAACTTCAAGTTGAATATGTCCAAAACTGAGGCCCTTAACATATCTCTTCCCAGCACAACCCTCACCCGAGTGCAAGCCAATTTCCCCTTTCAGTGGAGCAGCAGGGGTATTTCCTATCTAGGTATAACAATTTCTTCCAACCTATCACAACTCTATACTCTCAACTATATCCAATTACTAAATCAGCTACGAAGGGAGCTGGATGCTTGGAGCACCTCCTCGATGCCCTGGTTCGGCCGTATAAACACTCTGAAGATGGACACTCTGCCCAAACTGCTTTACTTGTTCCAAACTGTGCCTATCTCTATTCCTAGGAGCTTCTTCGCTTCCTTGCGTTCCATGTCCGTCCGTTTCGTTTGGCACCAAGGCATGTCCCGTATCCGTCACACACTACTTACGTACCCCAAGACACGGGGAGGGGTGGGCTTACCCGATTTTGAGCTGTACCACAAAGCGACGTTACTGTCCAGGGCATTGGAATGGTTCCCTCGCCCCTTCTCCAAAGCGTCTACTATGGTGGAACAGGACCTGTCGGCCCCTGACCTCCGGGCTCTGCTTTGGGGTTATGGGCAACACTTCCACTTGCTCTCTGATGCGTCCCCATTAACTATCGCTGTCCTACAGTTATGGTATAAAAAGGGAATGCTCTCTTTACTGTCCACGGATCCCTCACCACTCACGCCCTTGTTTGACCACCCTGCCCTACCCCAAGGCTGTGGTTCCCAGTCAGTGGGTCCGTACTCCCGCCCCACGTGGCCTACGGCGAGCTCCTTTGTAGACGCCGCCTCGGGCGCCCCTGTAGTGCCCGGTGGTCGGGGGAACTGGCTTACGGCCCTCCGCATATCCTCCTTTTGCTCTGACCTCTTCGCTTCTTCCCAACTTCACAGACCCCTAACGGAATTTGAACAGCTGTGCTCTCTCTCGGAAACACCGAGACACTTGCTCTCATACATGTACACGCTACAACACGCTCTCACACATGATCAGCCTCCCTCTTACACGAGGAAGTGGTCCGCAGACCTGGGGAGGGAGTTCCCTACAGTGGATTGGCAAAAGTCGTACCACTTTACCCACAAATCTTCAATCTCCTGTTATTCCCAGGAGAAGAACTTTAAACTCCTTTCTAGGTGGTACAGGGACCCTAAATCTCTTAATAAGATATTTCCATCTGTGCCCCCCCTGTGTTGGAGGTGCAACTCAACAGACGGCAGCTACCTACACATATGGTGGGAGTGTCCGGCCATCCAGCCCCTTTGGTCTCAGGTTTTTACCGTATACAGTCACCTATATGATAGGCCCCTAACGCCTTCCCCAGAAGTAGCTTTACTGTCCATGCTTCCCGGATCCATAGCTTCTCAGAAACACACCCTACTACGCTTCTTCCTTTCGGCGGCGAGGCAGCTTATTCCCCAGTTTTGGAAGACTACTACTACCCCCCCCCCTATCTTTATGGGTCTCTACGGTCAACGACATCATGCGTATGGAGGAGATGCTGGCCATTGATAATATTGCTTATGATAAATTTAAGTCCTTGTGGCTCCTCTGGATTGAATACTCTACCTCAGACTCACTGAAGACTATGTTGACGCAACCAAACCGTCCCTGTAGTTCGAGCTGATTGCATCTTGTAGGTTTTGATGTGTCTTAGTCTGCTAGGTCCACCTTACCTTTCCTCTCCGTACTGTCCACCCCTTCCCTGTCTTTTCTTTTCTACCTTTTTCCCCCTCTTCTCTTTTTAGTCATATTTTTTTTTTTTATTATTTCAACTGGAAGTCAGATGTCCTTCTATTTGCAATGGCCTCTCATACTTCACTATGTTATTGCCCTTCATGGAAAAGCAATGATTCACCTGGCCTCATTATGACCATGCTTAGTTACATATATGCAGAATTTGACCTGCTATGTTTCATTCTATGTTGTGAGCATCTGACATTTTACTGTGCTATTTTCCTTTGCCGAAATAAACACATATTTGACTCTAAAATGTTAACTTTCAATCCAGACATTTTCCATGTAGTACTTTTTTCGGACTACACAAGCCAGCCTTCGCTCCCCATGTACTGTACATCAATGAATCTTGACCGTCCATGACCCTGTTGCCAGGTCATCGGTTTTCCTTTCTTGGACCACTTTTCATAGGTCCTGACTTTTCATAGGTCCTGACCTCTGCAGACCAAGAACATACCCCCAAAAACTGCAGTTTTAGAGATGCTCTGACCCAGTTGTATAGCCATTACAGTTTGGCCCTTTTTAAAGTTGCTTAAATCCTTGCGATTGCCCATTTTCTCTGCTTTCAGCGCATCAATTTCAGGGACAACATGTTCACTTGCTGCCTAATATATCCCATCCACTTTCAGGTGCCATTGTAATGAAATAATCAATGATCTTCCTTACCTAAAAGTGGTCCTAATGTTATGGCTGATCAGTATATATTCCAGTAAAAGTTGTCATATTTATGTTAATATGTGGGACAGATAATCCTCTTTTTTTTTTTTTTATCCAACAAAGTTTTATTATTATTTTGCAGAGGTACAGGGCATACAGACACCCCTCAACATTGCGGGGTAAGCAAGCATTACAAACATATATTTCAAAACCGATCTGAACTAGGGGCCAATCGGTCATCAAAACTGACATTGACATACCCACTCACCCAAATACTAAAGCATTAGAAACACATCTCATCCCATATTGATGCCTAGCAATCTATCAGCCACCAAATCCACTGGGGCCAAGCCCGGTACATCCAGCCATTTTGCCCATAGCTTCTCGAATTTATGGGCACTACCCCTATGCTGATAAGTCATCTTCTCCATCCTCAACACTATCCCAATATTAGTAATCCATTCCTTCAAGGTTGGGGGAGCCTCTGCTTTCCAGTGTACCATGATGAGCTTCCTCGCCTGAAACAGAGTCCTATGAACAGCTTCTCTGCAGTCCTCATCCCACTCGTATTCCTCCAAAGCACCCAAGAGACAAGCTCTCGGGTCCTGTGGAAGAGACACTCCAAACACTGAATTAATGGTAGACACCACACCCGCCCAGTACATGTGGAGTTTGGGACATCTCCACAACATATGGACTAGATCTCCGTGGTCATATTTGCATCGTGTACACGTGGGGTCAAGCTGTGGATTCATCAAATGCAATCTGTGAGGTGTGAAATAAGTGCGCAGCAATATGTACAGCTGAGTAAGCCTATGGGAAACGTTCAGTGAGCACCTACCCACAGCCTGGAATATTTCCTCCCACTGCTCACCATCCAACTGGCCAACATCTGCCTCCCACTTCTCCTTTATCTTCAAAGGATGCTGCCTCATCACGGACTGTAACAGCATGGCATAACATTGTGAGATAAAGCCCTTTGACGACCCAGCATCCCCCAAAAGACTAAACACATGGGTTGGCGACAAATGCCACTCCGAGGAGCGACCCTATGCCGCCACCGCATGGAGCAGTTGTAAGTAACAAAAATACATTGACTGGGGAAGACCATAAGATTCCTTTAGGTCACTAAAAGGGCGCAGTACTCCATTACAAAATATGTGCTTAAGATGCGTAATCCCATACTGCTTCCACCTAGCCCCAGACTGCAATTTGGCCAATTCAGTATACGTATCATTTTGCCATATGGGGCTATATTCTGTATAGCCATCTGCATTCTGAATATATTTAACTTTGTTCCATACCTTCTGAATTAGGCTATAAGTTGGAAACTTTTTATGTGGTTTTGCGAAGGCCTAAGCCTCCAACGCCACAGGAACCGGACCTCTGCACACGTTAAGCAGCAATAGTTTATGAGCCGAGGTTTGCAGGGTGGGCGCCCTCTCTGCCGCCGATGGGAACATGCCTATAAGATGCTGTAACTGGGAAGCTAAGTTATACAGCCAAGGGTTTGGCAACGCCAAACCCCCACAGTCTTTGGGCCGCTGTAAATGTTCTAACTTGATTCTAGGGAGCCTATCCTTCCATATGACGCTGTGAAAAATACTGTTTACCGTACGGAATGTCTTAAGGGGGATAACCATAGGAGTGTTATGAAGGAAGTATAGTAGCTGGGGCATGAGTATCATCTTTATGAGATTCACCCTGCCAGCAACAGATAGGAGAAGAGCCTTCCAGGTTTTGATTTTGTCCCTAAACCTTAGTAACAGGGGGGAGATATTAAGATGGATAAAGTCCCGTGGCCTAGCTGTGATCTGAACCCCCAAGTACTTGAAAGCAGTGGTAATGGGAATAGGGCAGGAAGAGTTAATCACCTGAGTGTCGTCCCCATCCAACAGGAGCAGCGCCGACTTTGACCAGTTTATATGTAAACCGGAAAATCCTCCAAATTTGGATATGGTCGACATAGCTTCCCTGAGGGAAGAATCCGTATCCCCCAGAAGAAGCAAAGTGTCATCGGCATATAGCATGACTTTTTTCTGCATGTCACCATAGCAGAAACCAGTGATGCCAGAATTTGCCCTGATGTCGATGGCCAGTGGCTCAATAGCCAAAGCAAAGAGGAGAGGCGACAGGGGACACCCCTGCCGAGTCCCCCTCCTCAACGCAAAGCTCCCAGACAATGAACCAAAGGTCCTTATGGCGGCCTGCGGCTGACTATATAGCAACTTCACCCAGGATATGTAAATTGGACCAAACCCGAACCTCTGCAGCACTGACCAAAGATAATTCCAATCTATGCTGTCAAACGCCTTTGTGGCGTCCAGGGACAAGAGTGCCCTGCCTCCCATGTTATCCGCCCTTGCTTGTATATTGAGGAACAACCTCCGCAAATTAACAGCTGTGGATTTATTTGGCATGAACCCAGCCTGGTCCCCATGTACAATAGAAGTAATCACCTCATTCAGCCGAATGGCCAGTACCTTGGCTAATATCTTAATGTCGCTTTGCAGCAAGGAGATGGGGCGGTACGCCCCTGGGTCTACAGGATCCTTACCAGGTTTGAGCAATAATACTATGTTTGCCTTAGACATTGAGGGTGGAAGGGTCTCTCTCTCCTTGGCACCGTTGAAGACTCTCAGTAGTTGGGGCAGTAGTTCCTCTGAGTATTGCTTATACACCTCCATTGGCAACCCATCCTCCCCCGGGGCCTTACAATTAGGGAATGCACCCACCGCCCCCCGGAGCTCCCCAACAGTAAGCGGTGCCTCCAACTGGGCACGCTGACCCTCGGACAGCGCAGGGAAGGCCAATCGGGCCAGGTATAACTCCAAATCCTCCTGGGTGTAGGGCGCTCCAGGACTGTACAGGGTCTCATAAAAACCCGCCAATTCCTCCATAACCATCTCTGGTTGGGAGACAACACTCCCCGTCTTGGACCTAATAGCTCCTATAGCAGGCGAGCGTTGATGGGAGTTCGCAATCCGTGCCAATAGTCGGCCAGTCTTCTCACCCTCCTCAAAGAACGCCTGTTTCGCAAAAAACCTTTTCTTCTCAGCTGAAGAGGAAAGTAAATGTTGATAGGCCGATTGAGCGGCCAGCCATGCTTCTCTGGTCAGATCAGAAGGATCCGTAACATATACCCTCTCTAATTCCTGAACCCTGGCCTCTACTTCTATCAGAAGCTCAGAGGAGGCTCTTTTAACCTTGTTCATTTCCCCTATCAGGAGGCCCCCGAGATGCGCCTTAAAGGCATCCCAGTGCAGCACATTGAACTCTGCTCCATCCCCGTCAGCAAAGAACCTCCTCATGCCCCCCACTATCTCCTCATGGGAGCGAAACAATTTCAGCCAAAATGCATTAAACTTCCAGGGCGCCCTAGATAATTTTGCTGGCGGAGCCACCAGTAACTGTACCACTAGAGCAGAGTGATCCGATACGCTACGGGGTCTATGTGTAATGTCTGCTACAAACGGGAGTATGCTCAGGTTCCCCACCCCCAAATCAATCCTAGACAGGCAACCATGGGACTTCGAAAAACAGGTAAATTGTCTGTCGCCCGGATTGCGGTGTCACCAGATATCCACCCAGCCCACCTCTTGCAACAACCGCGCCAAGGGAGTACTCCTGGCGAGGGCAGAGGGCCTAGGGCTCGGGTGTCTATCCGCCACCTGGTCCGAACAGCAGTTAAAATCACCGACCACTAGCAACGGCACATCCGGCCTACCATCCAAAAACGCAAGGAGGAGCCAGAGCACCGCCGCCGTGAACGGTGGTGGAATATATATACACGCCAACACACATATCAATGTACCAAACTTGCAGTGAAGAAATACATATCACCCCTCCTGGTCTATGACACTGTCAAACTCCTGGAAATCCAGGGCTGCATGTACCAATACACTCACCCCCCTAGAAAAGGAGGTGTGTGTAGAGTGGTAGGCCTTCCCCACCCATGGATACCGTAAACAACATACTGTCTCTGCCGTTAAGTGAGTCTCTTGGAAACAGATTACCCCAGGAAGGAATTTCTTCAAACACATAGTAAGCATTGTACGTTTCAAGGGGGATTGCATACCCCTCACATTCCAAGAAACAATAGGAACCTTAGCCATAAGCATCTGCGACTAAAGATAAATGGTCGGATAATCGTGGGTAGAAACAGAGATATAGTCCCCGGGGCAGGGATGACATCGCCCCTCTCGTACCAGTCCTGAACCCCGCATCACGGCTCAATAAGATTAATGACTCAAGTCTGCTGCAATGTACCTCTTTGAAAGTATAACTGCTGAAAAAGGAAAAGTTAGTAAGAACAGGGGACCTAACGGGTCCTGGAGCTACACAATCCACCAACAGGGCAGCATCAACTCTTTTCACGACAGAACGTCGCCACAGTTCAGTCAATTGTAACATCAGCGTATTGGACAGCGTGGTGTAAATCGCTCTTCTTGCGTTTTCTAGCCATATACTGTCCCCCAGCCATAAAACAGTAGCCACAAACAATAATAGGGGATCCCCCTGGGTAAGGTGAACGCAAGGTAACTTCTAGCAGCCTATAATCCGTGCCGACAGGCACAATCAGAATTCAAGCCTTATTCTCCATCCTCCTGCTCTCGTCGTTGAAGTGATTGCTCGTTCCGATCCAGCCAGGTTAGGGCCTCCTTGGCAGACTCAAAGAATTGTGCCTGGCCCCGCACCACTATGCGGAGCTTTGCAGGATAAAGCATGGCGTATGGAAGTTGTAGGAGTCGCAAACAGCGTTTCACATCATTAAATTTGGCTCTCCGTCTCTGGACCTCCACCGAAAAGTCCGGATAGAAAGACACCCTGGTGCCATTGTACTGTACATTTGCTCGCTCCAGAGCTTGGCGTAGCACCGGCTCCCTGTCCCGATAGTGCAGTAGTTTTGCAAGAATGGATCTGGGAGGACCCCCCTGCTGGGGTGGGCGAGAGGGCACTCTGTGCGCACGCTCCACCGCAAAAAATGGTGAGAATGAATTTTTGCCAAAAAGTTCAATCAGCCAGTTCTCCACATATGTAGTAGGATCTCTGCCCTCCACCCTCTCCGGGAGACCCACTATACGAACGTTGTTCCTTCTGAGACGGTTCTCCATATCCTCAGCACGATCGTATGCATCTCTAGCCATCTGCAGGGCTGCTCTTGTGTCTTGGGCTATGGGCTGCATTTGGTCCTCCACCTCACTGACTCTACTCTCCACAGCCGTGGTGCGTTCACGGATCTTCTGCATGTCTTGCCTCAGCAAGCCAAACTGCTCTTTCAAAGTGTCAACAGAGGCTGTGCATTTATTCACAGCCCTGAGGATATCAGCCAGAGTGGGTTGCACTGCGACCTGTGAATCTGGGGCTTGAGTGTCCTGCAGCATGGAGCCTGCCTGGCCCACCTCCTCCTCTCCCCACTGATCTGGGGCAGCGTCTGCTTGCATATCAGGCAGCATATGTTTAGGGTCCCCCGATCGGGCGGGCAGCTCTGTCCCCACAGCCCCAGACAACTTCTGGGCATAATAGAGCATGTCTTTAGGGGGATCTTTGGGGGTTTTAGGCGGCTTACTTGGCTTGGGGCCTAGCTTGTCCTGGCCGCGCGGCGTCCCCTTCACTGCAGATGCGGCGGCCCCATCTTGGAGCTCCGGCCCCGCGTATTTCGCCTGTCCTTTGCGGGTCATCCCCCTGGTGCAGAGAGCTGGCGGTGGTACCTCGGTGGTCCCCGGATCACAGGCTGCAAGCATATGTCGGCGACTGACCGATTAGGCGGCTGGGGAGGATCAATACCGGATCACTGCTAGGAGCTGTGGGAGATGCGTCCTCTCACATGCCTGTCTTGGCCACGCCCCACAGATAATCCTCTTAATACAAAACAAAACTCTTGTTGGCTTGAGTCATTGTATACATGGTATACTATGTGAACATTGAATCCAGTTTAGGGTTAGCTCCAGTTCTGCGCAGTGCTGGTTGTGTATCATACATCTCTAATTACATTGTCTTATTTTAATGTGTCTGCCAATGGATATTTATTTTCAGCACAGTCTATGTTTATGGGTGTCACATATTTCAGCTTAGATGCTGTTGTAAATTTTGAAAGTAAGGGGTTGAGTTTCTAAAACTGAAAAGTGCAAAATCTGGTGCAGCTGTGCAAAGAAACCAATCAGCTTCCATATTTTTTTGTCAAAGCTTAATTGAACAAGCTGAAGTTTGAAGCTGATTGGCTACCATACAGAGCTGCACCAGATTTTGCACTCTCCAGTTTTAGTAAATCAGTACATGTCGTTGTCTACAATTAATACAAAATTCTTATCTAATGTAGCAGATTAATAAGCAATTGCGTTGTTGGCATAATATAAGTGATATAAGTGTAATGGTGATTTGCAGAGTGCATTAAACAGCAACAAGTCGAAATTCTTCATTTATTAAGTAATTTGGCTACACCACCATTGAGGTTTCCATTGTTGTCTGTGTCTTTGACACATATATGTATCCCTGACACAAAGCTTTAAAGCGGAGCTCCACCCTAAAGTGGAACTTCCGCTCATCAGAACCCTCCCCCCCTCCGGTGTCACATTTGGCACCTTTCAGGGGGGAGGGGGGTGCAGATACCTGTCTAAGACAGGTATTTGCACCCACTTCCGGGAGTCCTCTCTGCGGGTATTCTGCAGGTAGTGTGTCACTTCTCGCAGAACGCCCATTCTGTTCTGGGAAACACACGGCTCCCAGAACACAACGGTGACCAGTGAGGACGGCACTGCGGGACTCGCGCATGCGCCGTAGGGAACCTGGCAGTGAAGCTGGAACGCTTCACTTCCTGATTCCCTCACCGAGGGTGGCGGTGGGGGTAGCAGATAGATGAGCGATTGCTCGTCTTCTGCTGCAGACGTCGCTGGACTCCAGGACAGGTAAGTGTCCATATATTAAAAGTCAGCAGCTGCAGTATGTGTAGCTGCTGGCTTTTAATATTTTTGTAACGGCGGAGCTCCGCTTTAAGAGTATCTTTCAGTCACTTGTTTCATCATAGGCTGGCCATACATTATACAATTTTCTTGTACAATTTTAGATTTACCAAAACCATATAATATGAGGTCAAACCTAAACTCTTTCAATTTGTATGCAATCAGGCAGACCCTTGTACTACATATTTGAAGGTCAGAGGCGGCTCTAGGCTTTGTGAGGCCTTAGGCAAAACCTAGACATGATGCCCCACTCACTCCCATAATGGGAAAAATAATTAAGGCGATAAAAAAATTACCTGTTTAAATTACATATATTAAGAGCTTTAAAGTGCTGGTGTCAGCGTTCTCTATCTCGGTGCTGGTGTCAGCGTTCTCTATCTCGGTACTGGTGTCAGCGCTCTCTATCTCGGTGTTGGTGTCAGTGAGGGAGGTAGCAGCTGAGAAGTCAATCAGCAGGCAGTGTCAGTGCAGGATGCGGAGCACCCGGCCCACCATGGCTGAGGATCAGCATTGGACTGCGACCTCCCAACCCCCCCCCCCGCAGTGGAGCCCTGCATAGGCGAGGGTAAGGGCAGGGCGGAGGGAGGGGTCAGGGGCTGCCAATCACAGGTGGACACACTGGAACAGGACTGAGCTGTCCTTACTGTTAGTGACACTGATGATCAGGAGGAAGGGAGTGGAGTGGAGGGGATGGGACAGGGGGTTGATATAAAGGCCAGTCTGTGGCTGAGGGATGCTGGGGGGGGGCTGGCTGTCTCATACTGGTGGTAGCTGGCTGCAGAAGGGGGTTGTGGCATGGTAGCTGTGCCTCTCCCTGCAGCTGGAGCCCCGGTTCCCCCTGCACTGATTGACAGCCCCAGAGAGTGGCTGTCCGGACACCTCTTCTTTCCTACCTCCCCTTCCATCGGCTTCATACAGCGCTATTGAGGCCTCCTCCGCAGGACCCTCCTCTTCCCCTCTTTGCCACTGTATGCCAGATCCCTCCTCCGGGTGTACGGGGACCATTCTGCTGAGCACTCCAGTGGTGGGGGGTGACGGCTGGGGGGGGGGCGCGATCTGCGTCTCCGAACTAGCGGGAATTGTGCTAACATTTTGCTATGGCTGATGGAATCCCCTCCCCTTCTCCTCCCCCAGACAACACAGCACTGGCCCCGTCTCCTCCCCAAGACACAGCCACGCTCTGTCCCCTCTCAGCACTGCTTGGCCGTGGAGCTCACAGGCAATGTTAAACCACTGCTGGCCGGAGCTTAACGCCGCAGCGGCATTGTTGTCAGCAGAGGCGGCTCTTCAATTAGGTGGTCGCGAGGGCCCTGTGAGTGCAAGGCCTTAGGCCACTGCCTTTTTTGCCTAATTAGAGAGCCACCTCTGTTGAAGGTAAATCTAAAGGAAATTGAATAAGAAATTTGTATAATGTATGGCCAGCTTTACCTTAGAGTAGCTTACAAGCACTCTGAGTTGTCTGATCCAGTTTTACAGACAAATTGTCATACTCTATGTTTTTAGGCCTTTCTATTTTGGGCTGCCACTTTAAAGTAAACCTGAAATAAACCAACAAAATAAAGAACAAATATTTACAGGTGCCTAAACACACCTTTCTTTATTTTTCAAACCATCTCCTATTTCCCCTCTAATGCACACTTTACTATACATCATTCATTTTCGGGAAGGAGTAAGGTTCAAACAGAGGAGAAAAGGAATAGGGGCACATCTTCACAATTTTGTATGAACATTGGGAAGTAATTGCAATTACTTCCCTAATGTAGGAAATAAATTATAACCAAATGGTAATACCTCCTGAGTCCTAGTCCACCACTTATTGTATACAGAGTTCTCAAGATTTTGGGCATCCTATTGGGTTTTCACACGTTGCTTTTGCTAGCCTTAATGATTTATCATTTCACTTTAAAGCAGTGGTCTCCAAACTGCAGCCCGTGGGCCAAATGCAGCCCTTTGCTTGCCTTCATCTGGCCCTCAGGGCACCATTCCTCCCAATGACACCAACGAGGGAGCACTATTCCTCCCAATGACACCAACAATGGAGCACTATTCCTCCCAATGACACCAACGATGGAGCACTATTCCTCCCAATGACACCAACGATGGAGCACTATTCCTCCCAATGACACCAACGATGGAGCACTCTTCCTTCAATACCAATGACATGACACTATTCCCGGTCCTACTGATCAGAGCTGCTATATCTTTTTTTTTTTTTACTTCTACTAAATACCAAGTCAGCGGCATTGTTTACTCCCATTGATGCTGGGTCATTTACTACACCTGCTAATGTCTGAAGGATAATAAATTGGCCCTTGTTTGTTTAGAAAGTCTGGAGACTCCTACTTTAACCACTTAAGGACCACCTCCTGTATATATATGTCCTGACTTTGAAGAGGGATATCTCGGTAACGGCAGCAGCTGCTGCCAAAACCTGAGATATCCATGACTATTGTATAACCGATGTATTACAGGTCTGCCCACCACATTCTACCCCCATACCTTACTTATACTTACTCAAGAGACCACACATTGATGTTTGGAGTAAAACATGGCCGTAGCAGCCTCCTTTATTTTTTTAACTGTTCCATCAGTTATCAAAAACTTTAACCATCAAAACACATAAACCCAGAACATATCCGAAATATTGGCTCCTAGTGTTGGTCTTTGCAGGAACCTCAAAATTACCATAATCATATTAACCCGATATTAGTCACCATACTAATATCGTATTACCACCGTGACACTGCGGTACCTTAAAAATGGTCATAGGCCTCAAGCCGATCAGCTACTCAGAGACGACCACTGACCGCAGTGCCCCCATTATCCAACTCATCCAGCTAAACTCCTGTTAGCTGGAATCCACCCTCAGAACCCATACCACCGATAGGTCCTGACCACTTGCTTTTTTGAGGTACTTCCTTCTCCCGCAAAGACCAAACACCCGCCACAGCACCCAAGGGAAAACACCTTTACCCTTTGGTGCCCCTCCAAACCCTAAGGGCTCGTTGGATCCCATCCTGCAAACCCAAAGTCCATAAGTCAGTCCCCACATCGTTCAGGTGGACCCCATCCCTCCGTAGATACCGCCATGTATCCACCTCCAGTTCGAAATGTCGAACCACCAACCCCCCATTCCGTACCACAAACCTGCCCATGTCCCAGTTAATTTTTCTCCTAGCCCTATTATGCCATCCATGGACCTCGCTCCCCTCCACTCTGACCTTGCCACCATGTCTGACCAGACAATGATCATGTCCGGGAATGACATCCTGAGCCGAATGAAATCAAATTTCATATCTTTTAGAACTTCTAACATGGACCTAAAGCCCAGGTCATTGCCACCTACGTGCAGTACCAAAACATCAGGTGGCCTGTCCAAACGAGCAAAACGGTGCACCTCCGGAACCATCTTACTCCATAACATTCCTGGAACTCCCAGCCAGCGGACACACGCCTCCGGTCTTGGGAATCCCAACTGCCGACCCTCATGTCGAACATCGGCTCTCTTAGCCCCCCAGAATACAAACGAATGGCCCAGTATCCAGACCAACGCCTGCATTTGACCTGTAAGTGAAATAAGAACAAAATCCCCCATGAGAATCTCCCAGCTTCCTTATACATATTGTGAGGGGGTTAGCTCGGCAGCGGGTGTGTGTGACCCCCGAGATGGGCTCCCCACACAAAAACAGGCCCAGCAAACGGAGGTTGTGGTTTTCAAAATCAAAAAGGTGCGGTTTATTTTCTATTTACAGTGACAAAACACAGCAAAGCAAAAGAAACATAAACAAAATAAATCCTGGTCAACTTGACCTCTGACTAAACATACAGGTTTCCTAACTAACAACTGGGATCAGCCTAGTGCTGTCCTAGTCCCTAAGTCCCTGGTTTTAAATGTCCAAGCAAATAGCCACACAGGCTTTGTCTCACCGCACAGGGGTTCACTCTCCCTAGACAGTCCACACAGGTCTGGGTCCAGGCATGAGCCAACATCTAATGAAGCTGGGAGTTCTTATAGAGGCCTAAATGAGCTGACAAGCTTCAGCTGGTCTCATCAACTCCCTGTCTGTACGACGCCCCACACTCTCCCTAGAGGTATGAGTCATCCATGAGCCCACTAGCCTTATACAACTCTCCACCTAGTTGTATAAGTCGGCGTAAAGCCTGAATCTGGGCGAAATATATCTACCCCCCTGGATGCAACCAGGTGACTTTACCTTCCTGCTGTCACATACCCCCCCCTCTTGTTTTAACCTCGGGGTTGAAACACCAGCAATCAGGCATTCATGTACTCGAGACAAAGCATCCACATTCCCCATTTGAACGCCAGGGCGATGCTTTACTGTGAAGTTGAATTCCTGGAGGGCCAGGAACCACCTATTCACTCTTCTATTTGTTTCCTTGTTTTGAGCCATCCACTTTAACGGAGCGTGATCCGTAACCATGTCAAAGTGCCTACCTAGCAGGTAGTACCGAAGGGAATCTAGAGCCCACTTCACCGCTAAACACTCCTTTTCAACGGTGGCGTAATTTACCTCATGGGACTTCAACTTCCTGCTGAGGTAAATGACTGGGTGCTCTTCCCCGTTCCAGACCTGGGACAATACTGCTCCTAACCCCACATCTGACGCATCACTTTGTACGACAAAGTCTTTAGAGAAGTCGGGTGAGTACAACACTGGCTGGCTACATAAGGCTTGTTTCAAGAATTGGAATGCTGCCTCAGCCTCGGGGGTCCATTTAATCATGACCGACCCTTTCCCCTTCGTCAGGTTGGTTAGGGGCACAGCCTTAGAAGCAAAGTGGGGAATGAATCGCCGATAATACCCAGCGATTCCCAGAAAGGCTCGTACCTGCTTCTTGCTGTTGGGACGTGGCCAACTCTGGATGGCCTCGACTTTGTTGAGTTGGGGTTTTATTACTCCCCTCCCAATGGTGTACCCAAGATATTTGGCCTCCTCCTGCCCAATGGTACACTTCTTGGGGTTAGCCGTAAACCCCGCTTCCCGAACAGAGTCCAGGACTGCTTGCACTTTTGGCAGATGTGAGGCCCAATCTGTGCTATGGACAATTATGTCATCCAGGTAAGCCGCAGCATACTTCCGATGGGGCCTCAGCATCTGGTCCATTTTCCGCTGGAATGTGGCCGGCGCATTCTGTAACCCGAACGGCATTCTTTTATATTGGAACGCCCCGTCTGGGGTTACAAATGCGGTTTTCTCTTTGGCCGACTTGGCCAGGGGGATTTGCCAATACCCTTTTGTGAGGTCAAGAGTCGTCATGTATCGGGCTGTTCCCAGCCGGTCGATCAACTCATCTATACGTGGCATGGGGTAGGTGTCAAATTTTGTAACTTTGTTCAACTGTCGAAAATCGTTACAAAATCGCCAGCTCCCATCCGGTTTAGGCACCAACACAATGGGACTAGACCAATCACTTTGGGACTCCTCTATCACCCCTAAGTTCAGCATTTTCTGTACTTCCTCCCGTATTGCCTCCCGTCGGGCCTCTGGGATCCGATAGGGTTTTAACTTCACCCTTTCACCGGGCGGGGTAATGATGTCATGCTCTACCCCAGATGTTTGTCCCGGCAGCTCAGAGAATACCTCCTTGTTGCGAAGCACAAACTCCTTAACCTCCTGTTGTTGGGGTTGTGACAAGGTGGCTGCTATTCCAACCTCCGGAATCACGCAACCAGTTTGAGCTGGTGACCAAGTGTCTGCGACTAGGGACTCTCTATCCCTCCAGGCTTTCAACAGATTAACGTGATAGATCTGTTCGGGCTTTCGCCTTCCTGGTTGTCTGACCTTGTAATTCACTTCGCTCACTTTTTCCATTATCTCGTAGGGGCCTTGCCATTTGGCAAGGAATTTACTTTCAACCGTAGGGACAAGTACCAGTATCCTATCCCCCGGGGAAAAGGTACGGGTCTTGGCTCCACGGTTGTACACTCTCTGCTGTGCTAACTGCGCTTGGGCCAAATGTTCCTTCACGATGGGCATTACCTGTGCAATTCGGTCTTGCATCAGGGCGACATGCTCAATCACACTCCTGTGGGGAGAACTCTCACTTTCCCAAGTTTCCTTGGCAATATCCAACAGCCCTCTTGGGTGTCTCCCATACAGTAACTCAAAGGGGGAGAATCCCGTAGAGGATTGGGGCACCTCCCTAATAGCAAACATCAGATAAGGAAGTAGACAGTCCCAATCCTTTCCATCTCTATCCACCACTTTCTTCAACATTTGTTTTAGGGTTTTGTTGAACCTTTCAACCAGCCCATCGGTTTGGGGGTGATACACAGATGTACGTAATTGCGTCACTTTGAACAATTTACACAGCTCCTTCATAACCCGGGACATAAAGGGTGTACCTTGGTCCGTAAGCAGTTCTTTACAAATACCCACCCGGCTAAACACAAGAGATAGCTCTTTGGCTATGGTTTTGGCCGAGGTATTTCGGAGAGGGATCGCTTCTGGATAACGGGTGGCATAGTCCATTATAACTAATATGTACTGGTGCCCCCTAGCGGACTTGATTATAGGACCTACCAAATCCATGGCGATCCTCTCAAACGGGACCTCAATGATGGGTAGAGGGACCAGCGGGCTACGGAAATGTGGCATCGGGGCCGACCTCTGACATACAGGGCAGGAGGAACAATAATTTTCTATGTCCTTCATCACCCCCGGCCAATAGAATCTCTGTAATACCCTCTCTCGGGTTTTCTCTGTCCCCAGATGACCTCCAAGAATGTGCCCATGGGCCAACTCCAACACCAACTTCCTGTAAGGTTTGGGCACCACAAGCTGCTCAACGGTTTCTTCTGCCCTTTTTGCCACCCGATACAGTAGGTCCTTCTCTACGCTGAAGTATGGGTAAGTGCAGGTATTATCTGGGTTCAGGTAGCCTTGTGACCCTGATAAAGGCTGAGTTAGTTAAAACAGAGGTCTCTGGGAATAGCAAGGTAGCTGTTATTTGTGTGCATGGGGACACCCGAGAGTATCCAGTGACTACAGTGTGTTTCGAGACCCCCAAAGGTACCCTCTCTCATCCAGTGGGCTTAGTATCTCAGTTACCGCATGACGCCATTGTGGGAAGGGATTTTCCGAAGTTCTGGGAACTGTGGGATGATCCTGAGCCCACCACTGGTGCCCCTATGTACCAGGAATGTGATAGCCAGAACTCCCCTGAGAGTGGTGAGGACTCTCCGGAATTTCCCTTATCAGTATTGGCAGGGGAGACTCAAGAAACTGGAGAGGAGCCCACCTCCTCAGACGAAAACCTACCGTCTGTGGAGTTTTCTGGTCTTGAGGTTCACAGGGAAAACTTTGCCACAGAACAGTTGAAAGACCCCGCCCTAATAAAGGCACGGGAAAACGTAGTGAAAATAGATGGCGAGTTAGTGAACCCAGATAATACCTGCATTCTCCACCAACTGTGAGGGGGTTAGCTCGGCAGCGGGTGTGTGTGACCCCCGAGATGGGCTCCCCACACAAAAACAGGCCCAGCAAACGGAGGTTGTGGTTTTCAAAATCAAAAAGGTGCGGTTTATTTTCTATTTACAGTGACAAAACACAGCAAAGCAAAAGAAACATAAACAAAATAAATCCTGGTCAACTTGACCTCTGACTAAACATACAGGTTTCCTAACTAACAACTGGGATCAGCCTAGTGCTGTCCTAGTCCCTAAGTCCCTGGTTTTAAATGTCCAAGCAAATAGCCACACAGGCTTTGTCTCACCGCACAGGGGTTCACTCTCCCTAGACAGTCCACACAGGTCTGGGTCCAGGCATGAGCCAACATCTAATGAAGCTGGGAGTTCTTATAGAGGCCTAAATGAGCTGACAAGCTTCAGCTGGTCTCATCAACTCCCTGTCTGTACGACGCCCCACACTCTCCCTAGAGGTATGAGTCATCCATGAGCCCACTAGCCTTATACAACTCTCCACCTAGTTGTATAAGTCGGCGTAAAGCCTGAATCTGGGCGAAATATATCTACCCCCCTGGATGCAACCAGGTGACTTTACCTTCCTGCTGTCACAATATACACACAGCAGCACGAAAAGAACCCCAAACAACACCTAACAACACCCCATGGCTTGTATACCCGCATTATTCCAGACCCACCATTAGCTGCGGGCGTACGTATGACCGGAACCTCCTGGATTCCCACCGGCCTATCTTCTTAACCGCCTCGTCATTCATCCCACATCTGGCCGCCTCCGTAGCTGCCCCTATCCTAAACGAGTGCGAGGAAAACTCTTTTTCCCGTAGTCCCAAAGCCCGAAGGGACCTCCGGAACACCGCAATGAACTGATACCTTGAAAGTGGGATCCCGTCCTCGTGTACCAAAAAGGAACCCTCACAGGACGGGCGAACCTCCAAGTACCCTTTACCAGCCTTTACCGGGCACAACAGGGAACCCGGGACCGAAAAGACCTGGACCAACTTACCTCTGCCCATCTGGTCTGTCTTAGACCTCCTCAGTACCAGAGACACCCCTTGCTCCGACCAGCCCACCTCGCTAGCCCGCAATCCCCCGTGCACTGTTCTGGACGGGCTAACCAACTCACCTATCCTGAATGCCCCAAAGAATGCCAGTGAGAATGCCACTGTGAACAACTGAACTTCGTATGGGGATGAACATAGGCCCTGCAACTGCCCCATGATCCCGCCCAATAGAGTAAACGATACAGGTCGCCTGCCATCCGGTTTCTGACCCCCCCCGACCGTATCCCTTGAGTGCCTGATGCACCCAAAAATCTTTTGTAAAATCAGGACAACCCTGCCATTTGAACAGAAAGGCCAATCCTGCCATCTTCTTACCCAAACTGGACCTGGCCAGGCCTCCATGTTCCTAGCCAGGAAATACAGCACCAATAACCTGACATTGGGACCCACCGTGTCAGCTCCAGCTTTGCGAACCATCTCTTTCCATTCCAGCTACACCTTCTCATACGCCACCCATGTGCCTGTACTTACCGATTTTCTGATCCAACCTGACACTATTCCAACGGAATCTTCCACAGCCAGCCTGGACAAGGGACCCCACGTTGCTCCACCTCCAGTGCCAACTCTCGGAACCTGTCCCACTGAAAGCGAGACAGCGCATCAGCTATGACATTGTCCACCCCCGGAAGGTGCACTGCATATACAAACACATTGAGCTGCAAGCATCTCAACATCAGATGGCGCAGCAGCCGCACCACCGGGGGGAGGATGCCGACACCCTGTTGATGACTTGTACTACCCCCTGGTTGTCCCCATGAAAACGCACTTTTAGATCCCTGAAACACGCCCCCCACAACTCCACCACCAGCACCACCGGGAACAGTTCCAACAGGACCAAATTCTTGGTGAAACCAGCCTCAATCCAAGACTGCAGCCATGGGCCCGCACTCCACCTGCCCTGAAAGAAAGCCCCAAAACCAGACCCCCCAGCCGCATCTGTGTACAGTTCTAAATCAAAATTGCTAATAGGGCCAGACATCCATAACGCTCTCCCATTGAAAGACTCCAGGAATGAATGCCAAACCCGCAAGTCTGCCTTGTGTTCTCTACCCAAACTCACAAAGTGCGTGGGGGACCGTACCCCAGCCGTGCTAGCCGACAGCCGTCTGCAAAACACCCTGCCCATTGGCAGAATGCGACACGCAAAATTGAGCTTTCCCAGTAGCGACTGTAACACCCTAAGCTGCACCTTCCTTACCCCCATCATGACCTTCAGCTCAGTCTTGAGTGACTCCAATTTGTCCAATGGTAGGCGGCACTCCATGGCCTCCGAGTCCAGGACAATGCCCAAAAACGTGATAACCGTGCGAGGTCCCTCCGTTTTGTCAGGTGCCAATGGTATCCCAAACCGCTCTGCAATGTGCTCCAATGTGGCCAGGAGCACAGAGCAGATTCTGGATGAGGCCAGACCCACGCAAAGGAAATTGTCCAAGTAGTGAATGATTGAATTCACCCCTGACACATCCCTGACCACCCATTCCACAAACGAGCTGAACTGTTCGAACAATGCGCACGATATGGAGCATCCCATAGGCAAGCACTTATCCACATAGAACTCATTGTCCCACTGACATCCCAGGAGGTAAAAACTATCCGGGTGAACCGGCAACAATCTAAAAGCCGCCTCTATGTCGGTTTTTGCCATCAGGGCCCCCTGGCCATATCGTCGAACCCATCCTACCGCAGCATCAAAGGAAGTGTAACTGACTGTACATGCTTCTGGATCAATCGCGTCATTGACCGACCTGCCCTTCGGGAAAGACAGGTGGTGAATGAGGCGGAACTTGTTGGGCTCCTTCTTGGGTACCACCCCGAGCGAGGAGACCACCAAGTTCTCCAGGGGAGGGGACTGGAAAGGACCACCCATCCAGCCCAAAGCAACCTCCTTGCGCAGCTTTTCTGCAACCACCGCAGGCTGCTGCAAGGCCGATCGCAGATTGCGCGCGATCAGGGGAATAACCTGCAAGGAACACGGAATGCGAAACCCTTCTGAAAACCCTTGCTCCAACAACCTTGCCGCCCCCTTGTCCGGATACCTACCGAGAAACAGCCGCATCCTTTCCACCATCACCGGAGTCCTCCCTTTTTTGCCCAGCATCCCCGGCCCGACCCTTATCTCGCTTAAAGCATCTAGCCTGTGTATGGGAACCACCGCAACCGGAGCACTCATGCTTGAATCGACAGGACCCCCCAAACTTGCAGGAGCCCTCATTATATTGCCAGCACACCCCTTTTTGTTTCTCGGCCGATTGCCCTGGGGAAGAGGTTCCACCGCCCCCCCCCCCCCCTGAAAAAACTGACTAGACGCCCTCGGCGCAGTCATCAACCGCATCCATAAGCTGATGTCCTTATTATCCCACCGCAGATCTGGCCTCACCGCTCTCCTCTGCCTGAATTGTTCATCATATCTGAGCCACCCCGTGCCCCCATACACTCTGTATGCCTCCCCAATAGAGTCCTGATATCCAAATAGCGCTGAACAATGTTCCGGGTTCTTTTGACCTATGACACTAGCCATTATAGAGACCGCTTGCAACCAGTTTGCAAACGTCCGAGGGATCAGCCTATACCTCCTCTTTTCCTCATCCTTCGGTTTTACCCTGTCCAGGTTAAACTTCTCCAATGGCAGAAGTGAGAACATCTCCACATACTCAAACTTCAATATCGTTTCCCTCACTTCAGGTTTCAGGTGAGATCCCAGCGGTGCCTCATAACACACATACATCTCACATTTTGCAGCATCATCCAACCTAATAATGTCCTGCCTTGATACCTGCTCCACCGCACCACCCTCCTTTGTGGCTAAAGCTACAGCAAACACCCCTGCGGCTTCACCCACCCCGGTATTCCCCACAGGTAAAACTGGTGCCCCCACCGCAGCCGCGGGCCCCGCCGTCCCTGTCGGCGGAACCCACGCCGCAGCTGGGCTGACTCCCCCGCCATCCCCCTTCTCAAATTGGCTGACCAAGGACTTGATGCCCGCAAGAAACCCCTGCAGCCCATCCATCCGAGCACCTCCCCCATCCGGGAACGTACCCCCCCCTGCCTGCCCATCATCTTGACCCAACACTTGTACCGCTAGACCCACACCCGCAGCAGGCCTAACCACCTGGCCACCATTCCTAGCATGGCTCCCAGCATAATCAATTAAAAGGGACTTACCGGGCTGCCTGGAAAAAATCCCACCAGCCGATCCACTCGAATCCACCGCTGCCACCGACTGTCCGGGTCTTCGATCTTCCTCCGAGCTGGCAACCTCCCCCTCTGACATACCAGCCTGCTCTTCACCACCGGATGACAGCTCACCAGGTGACTTGTCCCTGGAAGCCGAGGGGCCAGGACCCGATCGGTCCCACCTCCGCGCACCTGACCCACACGCCGATTTTTTAGCCGACTTGCCTCCACGCTGTCTCAGCTCACCCGCACCGCCGTCATCCCTCACTGGCTCCACACCTCGCTCAGCCTCCTGCCCCAGATGTCTGGCCGAGGGGGGGATGCCCGGACACCGCGGCCACCGATAACCCACGCAGAAGCCCCAAACCCGCCGGGGACCCCCGGGGGGCCGGGCCCGCCTGTTTTGACTCCACGCGCCGCGCGGGACTGTCGGCCGCTCCGGAACTCCCGGTGCGGCCCCGCGCCGAGCTACGAACCTGAGGGGGATTCCTTCCGGTACCCCCCGCCCTGGGCAATGCGGTGCGCTTGGCCTGGGGGGCCCGAAGGGGCCCTAGGGGGACTCCCAACCTGCCGCTGAGCTCTAGGGGAGGGGCCTGGTGAGAAGCGCTCCGGGGGCCTGGACCTCCGAGCTCACCCAGCCTCTCTCCCCGCCGTACCTTGCGATCCGACCGGACTAGAAAGCATCGGCCCCAGGGTCTCCTGGAGCCAATCCTCGCCCTGTGTCGCAGCCTCTGCCCGAAGCTGGGCCAGAAGTTTGTCTACAGAAGACATGCTGCTGCTAGCTGACATGCTGCTGGAAACTTTCCCCTGCGCTGTGTTAACTCAGAGGGGCGGGGACTCCCTTTTATCTAGCCTTCTCCCCTCCCCTCCATATTTCCATTAGCCAATCATTTATCCCCTCTCATTTCATACCCTGTTCACTCAGTCATGCCCAGCCCTTCGCCTATGGCATTCTGTCTTTTTGCTCCGGGCTTTTCTTCTCTTCAGGCGGCGGTCCTGTAAACGATAATGGTGGTCTCCGCGGCGGATTCGCCGCAAGATCACCGTTATCGGCGGCGGGAGAGGGGCCCCCCTCCCGCCGCTCTCCCGCGCCCTCCACCGCTTACCGGAGCCGTCGGTAGCAGCGGAGGCGATCGGGTCCTCATTCTAGCTGTGTATGGAGACAAGTGAGGGGAAGATGGCTCCCACCCGTCTCCATACCATAGCAGGGCGGAAGCGACGTCAAAGCGTCACTTCCGCCCATACGTCTTAAAGGCACATTTTTTTGTTGTAATTTTTCAAATGACAAAATTATTATTTTTTTCCTAAATATGAGATCTGAGGTCTTTTTGACCCCAGATCTCATATTTAAGAGGACCTGTCATGCTTTTTTCTATTACAAGGGATGTTTACATTCCTTGTAATAGGAATAAAAGTGACCCATTTTTTTTTTTTTTAAACAGTGTAAAAATAAATAAAATCAAGTAAAATAAATAAGAAAACAAAAAAAATTTTTTAAAGCGCCCCGTCCCGACGAGCTTGCGCGCAGAAGCGAACGCATACGTGAGTAGCTTCCGCATATGAAAACAGTGTTTAAACCACACAAGTGAGGTTTCACCGCAATCGTTAGAGTGAGAGCAATAATTCTAGCCCTAGACCTCCTCTGTACCTCAAAAGATACAACCTATAGAATTTTTTAAATGTCGCCTATGGAGATTTTTAAGGGTAAAAGTTTGACGCCATTCCACGAGTTTACTTTACTGTTGTCTCATTTTTTAATTCAAAAAAGTGAATTTATGCAAAAAAAGTGCGCTTGTAAGACCGCTGCTCAAATATGGTGTGAGAAAAAGTATTGCAATGACCACCATTTTATTCTCTAGGGTATTAGAAAAAAAACAATGTATAGTGTTTGGGGGTTCTAAGTAATTTTCTAGCAAAAAAAATTGTTTTTAACTTGTAAACACCGAGTCTGAAAAACAGGCTCGGTCCTTAATGCCACGTACACACAATCGGTTTTTCTGATGAAAAATAACCGATGGACTTTTTTCATCGGACAAACCGATCGTGTGTGGGCCCCATCGGTCTTTTTTCCATCGGTATAAAAAAATAGAACATGTTTTAAATTTATCCGATGGAAAAAAAAACGATAGCAAATTCCGATCGTCTGTGTGGAACTCCATCGGAGAAAAAACCCACGCATGCTCAGAATCAAGTCGACGCATGCTCAGAAGCATTGAACTTCATTTTTCTCGGCTCTTCGGAGTGTTTTACGTCACGGCGTTTGGGACGGTCGGAATTTAGACTGATGGTGTGTAGGCAAGACTGATGAAAGTCAGCTTCATCGGAATTCCGATGGTAAAATCCATCGGAAATCCGATCGTGTGTACAGGGCATAAGTGGTAGGGTCACTTTACATCATCTTCAGAGTTTTTGCTTTTTGTTGTATTTTAGGTAACACTAGGTGCCAAGGTCTCATAACATAGCAATGTGGTGTATCTGGAGTGTACATTCCCTGACTCAAAAACTAGGGTTTCCAGAACCACAAGATTATCAACAAGAACTAAATTTTGAATATAAGAGCCGGTTCACACTGGGGCAACACGACTTCCAGCGCGACTTCCAGAAGCAACTCAGACACGACTTGAGCATGAATCACAGCGAGACTTGGAGGAGACTTTAGCACGACTTGTGGTCATTAACAACATGACTTGAAGTAAATTCCTTGTGGCTTCTGGGTAAATTCCTTTCTGCTTCCTGTAAAGTTGCCTTCAAAATGAACACTGATCAGACTTCTAAGCGACTTCCATTGAAATCAATGGGTACAAGTTGCCTACAGGTCGCCTAGAAGTCTGATTGAAGTAGTACAGGAACTATTTTTGAAGTCGGAGCGACTGAAGTCGTGTACATTAAAACATCTCCATTCACTTCAATTAGTTTTAAAAATAGCGTGACTTGGGGCAACTCGGGGGGACCTGAAGTCGCGTCCAGAGTCGCCCCTGTGTGAACCGGGTCTTAGGGTAGCCTGGTGAACTCTAGATACATCTGGGTTAAAGAAGTTCTTGTGATCATTTCAAACCTTTTATTTTAATTCTAAATGCATTTTATTTTAAAGTCTTAAAAAAACACAAGCCAAAATATGCCTGCACAGTGGTATCATGTTTAATATCTCCATTTGTAATCACTGAGATCACTGTGTACATTCTAGGCACTAAGTTGGAACACATATTTATTCCATTAGAGACG
Organism: Rana muscosa; assembly: GCA_029206835.1. Lineage (NCBI taxonomy): Eukaryota > Metazoa > Chordata > Amphibia > Anura > Ranidae > Rana > Rana muscosa. Next base: position 148,025,535 of record CM055116.1, read on the forward strand.
TCTCGTCTCTTCTTGTTTTATTCATAGTCTCTTAAACCATGCGGAACTCTCCAGCTATTAGCTCAGTAACAGTATGTATATCATATTGGATTCTTTTAGAGATGAACTCCAGGTATGGTATTTATGGCATACTTATAAAGCGTTTTGTAAATTGCCAATGGAACAATCCCCTGTCATCAGTGTGCACAGGGGAAGCTGCTTGGCACAAGACCCAAAAGATTGTAGTAGCAACGACTACTATACAGTGATTTCAGCTTCTCCGATGACCCTTCAGGTATGAGATATGCACACATACAATATAATACCAATGTACTGTAAGTATGCAATAAAGATCATATCTGGGATTCAGTTTCAAGTTAATGTCTGTGTCACTATGTGTAAGGCAGAAAATAGCTTAGCTCCACGCTTGTTTGCCTCTGCATAATAATGCATCACTGGTGCATTGCTAAAGAAGAATCCCCCCCCCCCCCCCAGACCGCTCATTGCATCTAAACTGGTCACGTGACATCACTTTAGTGCAATTTTGGAAAACCTTAACTTATGTATGCTGGCTACGCACACATTATTTTTTTATTTTTATATTTGGTAAGAATTTTTGGTCACTTTTGCAAATATAATAAATCATTCCATTGATAACCATTTTTGCATGCTCTAAAAACGAAAATAAAAAGCATCCAATTATGCCACACCCACTACAGTTACTGTATGTCAAAATAAGAGAGAGATTGTCAAATCAAGACCACCTAAAATTGACTTTACAAATAATTTATGACTTTGCCCACTCAGGCCACCCCCACCCACTGATACTTACCTTCCTTCTGCTCCCCCACCATGCTGTTCACCAGCAGAAGGCCTGAGTCTAATCCTTGTGTAGGGTTTGTGCTGATGTTTACAGATAGTCAAACCTTCTTTCCTCTCCTATGTGAAAGTATTTAGGCTATGCCCAGGCATGAGCACTGGATCCTAAAAATAAGAGTAGGTCACATCATGTGTCCCCATACCTGGATATACAAGATATTTCTGAGGGCTCTAAGAGAAAAATAGAGTATCAGATTTTAGTCCTGCCCTCTGGAACCTAAGGGAGGAAGATAGCCTGCACTTCTGGGGAGAGGGAGCCTGAGGGGAGGTGTAAGCTTGGGTGCAGAACAGAGAGAGACCCAGGTTGCAGAGAGTACTGCTGTTAGCTATGTGCAGAGCCAGCTGTGAGGGACAGCTGCAGTGTACAGAATCTAAAGAGACTTTTCTTTATTTTGCAAGCAGTGGCCATAACTTTAAACAGCCTGCCTGAGACTTGCACTGAGGAGTCTACAGAGTGAGAAGGCACAGGCATGGGAGAGGAGCCCCCATAGTGTGGCATGGTCTCTTGCCTGGCTGTAGGGGAGGACACCCAAACTGACTGCTTACCTGAGGACACTTACAATGCATAAGTAGCGAGAGGCCATTTGGTCAACTTTTACCTGTGTTAAAATAGCTGTCTGGCCTTAGATTCTTACTACCTGTAGCACCCCTCTGATCCCCGGCATCAGGGAGGGCTGACATTTCACCTCAGGGTGCTGGTTCTCAGGCATGGTGGACATGGACATTTTCAGAAAAGATGGGCACCAGTTACTTTTAAAATGAACAAAAGTGAGTTTATTGCTCACAACAGAAAAATGCGGGAGAAAGGGTTAGGGCACAGGACACCCTAGGACAATATGCAGACAGATCAGCAGTCTCTGAAAAAACAGCCAGGTAGAAATACAGAACAAGGGCCTTAGGCCTGCATCCCATATTCTGTACCTACGTAGCATCAGCTATCTCCTACACCGACAAAATCTCACAACACTGTGCAGGGTTTCTTCACAGTCCCTGGCTCATGAAGTTTAACCTTCGGTACTTCATCTTAGAACTCCATCCTTCTCCTCATGCCTCCAGGCAACAAAAGACACTCTCTCTGGCAGAACCCCTCCCATGCCCCCAGGCAGAAAACAGGCTCTCTCTGGCAGAGCCTTGAGCAAATGACCAGACCTCAGACTCCAGGCCTCAGACTCCAGGCTTCAGACTTCAGGCCCCACCCAACACAGCTGTTCCTCACACATCCACACCAGACTGAAGTCTTGGTGGGAGGACTCCGATCACTTGACTTCCTCCAAATATATACTCTTTCCCAGCATGTTTAGCAGCCATGAAACTCCTACTGATTGGCTAAAAGAGATATATATATTCATAACTCAGTCTCACTGCAGATAAGCATACCAATGCCAAAGGCAACAGTGCCACCTATTGACAGAAGGGAGGAACTACAGTTAAACTAGGCTTAGGAGAAAACCCAAATGATCACAAGGACTATACATCAGCCAGGTTAGTTACCACCCAGCACAGCAAAATTTACCAGTAGCCCCTGTTTAATTCGGCTAGGATGCTTTTAAAAAGTTAATTTAGATTACAAAGGCTCTCACATTAAACGCAAACAATCCAACCATTATTTAATGACCCCACCACTGGCAGACTGAATACCAGATCCTCTACTGGCCAGTGGTTTAGATAGGGACTTAAACAGCAGACAGGCAATACTGTTTAATGCATCTCCTGGTGTTCTTTGTAAGACTTATTCTTTATTGTGTTTATTTAATTGCCGTTTGCCAGATCTCATCTGTCCAGTGCATTTAGCAAGGCCCTTTGACAGGTGAAAGAGGGAACGAGAGAGTCTTAGACCCTGACTTAAAGTGGAATAAAAGCCTAAGGCCTCGTACACACGACCGATTTTCTCGTCGTAAAAAACACGTCGTTTTTTTCGACGAGATTCTTGTTAAGCTTGTCGATTTTCTCGTCAAGCTTTCTATGCGTACACACTGTCATTTCCCAATTTCCTCGTGGTTCTCTGCGCTCACGTCCAGCACGTACGACGGCACTATAAAGGGGAAGATCTTTTTTCTTGGCGCCACCCCTTGGGCTGCTTTTGCTGATCTCGTGTTACCGCGTGTGAAGTAAAAGTTTGGGAAGAGACGATTCGCGCTTTTCAGTCTTCGTACTTTTCAGATCGTTTTCTGCCGTTCAGTTTGTGCTTGTGGGTTCGTATCTTGACTTTCAGGGCGTCTAGGCAGGTCGTATCTGTTTTACAGTGCGTTCTTGCCTGTTCGTTTCTGAATTTCAGTTCGTTATTCATAGGCCTTGCTGTTCTAAAGTGCGTTCTGTTCTGTACGTTCTGATTAGACGACCGTTTCCTAGCCATGTCGCCTGGACGTTCTCGTCGTCGAGTTCGTGCTGTGCGTGCGCTTGGTGTTGGTCTGCTTGTTTTGGACCAAGACCAGTCCATGAATGGTGTGAGGAGGAGTTCATGGACCAAGAATTGGTTGCTCCAGCGGGACCAATTCTGCCACATGCCTCTGCTGCGGGAGATCGTCGAGAATAATCCTGAGGACTACAGGAATTTTCTGAGGATGTCTGACCCCGTTTTTCAGGAACTGTTGGCTTTGGTGTCCCCCTATATTACCAGGAAGGACACCGTTATGCGGGAAGCCATCAGTGCTGAGCAGAGGCTCATCGCCACGTTGCGTTACCTGGCGACAGGGAGAAGTCTTCAGGACTTGAAGTTCACCACAGGCATCTCCCCCCAGGCTCTGGGCCTCATAATCCCAGACACCTGTTCTGCTATTATACAAGTCCTGCAGGAGGACTATATTAGGGTAAGTTTTCTCCCTTCACATCACATTTTATGTATTACATGTATGCTAATGTATTGTATTTCTTTCATCCTTTCCTAATTACCATGATTGTAATATGCTGAGAATGTCCCCTTTGTCCCCATGCATGCTGGAAGTTTTTAAATGCCCCTTTTTTATCCTCCCTAAATATTTCCCCTCACTAACTTTTCCAGCAGGGGCGCCTGTTGCTCCAAATGTTGGGGGGTTACAACCCCAATTTCGTAAATAAACTTCCTCCTTTTTTGCTCTGTTGCCTAATAAACGCCCCCAGTTGTCCCCTCCAATGCAGCCATTTAGTCCCCTCTATTGCAGCCAGTTTCCCCCCAGCCCTGCACTTACCTTCTTGTGGTCAGCGCCATCCTTCTTCTGTCCTTGATGTCTTCTCCTTCCCTTCATGTTGCATCAGCCAATCATGTTACCATTAAACAGACTTGGTGAACATGATTGCCAGAGCTGCCTGTCAGTGTTTACACAAGGAATGCCCCCTCCTTGCGTCCCCGATTTTTCTTTGAGGAAGCCAATTACATCCCTCAGGTTGTAATTTGCAAGACTTTTTTAATACCTGTTTCTGCTCTGCAATTTTAACCCCCTAAATGACGCAATTAATCATATGTCGGTCGCTTTACAAGAGGCCATCCACCTGAATAGTGTGCGGCATAGACAATACATAGGTTCATGCAACGCATGAACCTATGTATTGTTCTGAGTGATGGGCACAGGAGAGAGGGGACAGTGCTCCAGCGCCCACTCTGGACGCACCGCCACTGCAATGCTATCCTGTGGCCAAACACATCTCCCCCCCCCCAAAATAATTTAGTAATGGCCCATCAGAGGGGGTGATGAATATGATAAATGAGCCTTCCATTATACTTTTTTTACACACCTTAATAAACGTATAATTAGATTGATGTTGGTCTCTAATTTTTTGGTCTTGAATTTGCTTGTAATGTATGCCTTTGTTTTTCTAATATTATTTCATCTTGTTTCACTCCACAGCTTCCTTCAACGCCACAGGAATGGCAGACTGTGGCATCGGAGTTTGCCACGCGGTGGGACTTCCCCAACTGCGGTGGTGCCATAGACGGGAAGCACGTCCGCATCGTGCCGCCACCCCGTTCTGGATCCTACTACTACAACTACAAGGGGTTTCATAGCATTGTGCTGATGGCGGTGGTGTCAGCACGGTATGAATTCCTCTATGTTGATGTAGGGAAGAATGGCCGGATGTCCGATGGGGGATCCTTCATCCAGACGGAGTTTGCCCTCCGTCTCCAGAGTGACGACCTTGCATTGCCACCGGATGCAGGGAATATTGAAGGACTCCCCTTTGTTTTCTTGGCTGATGAAGCCTTCGGACTCGGACGGCATCTTATGAGGCCATTTCCACAGAGGACCCTGACCCCAGAGAAGAGTGTGTTCAATTACCGGCTGGCCAGGGCCCGAAGAGTCGTTGAAAATGCCTTCGGCATAATGGCCAGCCGGTTCCGCCTTTTTATGACTTCCATCCACTTGGCGGACTACAAAATAAACTATGTAGTGTTATGCTGCTGTGTGCTACACAATTTTCTTTGCCGCAAAGCGAATTCATATATGGCCTCAGTTTTGCCAGAGGCTGGACTTTCCCCTGCAAATCCCCTTCCGGGCCTGGAATCTGCCCGTCTTGGCTTGCCCCCCCAAAATGCCCGTGTGGTTCGGGACAAATACATGGAGTATTTCACGGGTAGGGGGGCAATTCCTATGCCAGCCTATGTCTAAGTATCCCAATAAAAATCTTGTTTAAACCTTTAATTATTTGTTCTTTCCTGTCTCCTAGTTTGTCTTTGTGCATTTGTAGTGGCAAGTGTATTTTACTTTAGTAAATAACAACCAATTTCACTATGTTACCTTACAAAAGAACCAAATAAGCTTAGAGTGTATTATAAAAAGAAGCTACACGTTGTTTGTGGTCAAATATTTTACTCTCTGCACATTTTTTTTTGTTTTACTTTGGGGTTGGCCTGACCACAACCCGTCAAATTTTGGCTTATGAAAATACAAAAATACCACTTGCATTTCTAAAATGACAACATTGGATACCTCTGAGCAATCTGAGACATTCAGTTACACAAACTATGTCTCTATGTGCCCGTCCTAATATGGGGTCCTGCCACCCCTTGCCCAGCCAAAAATTCAATATGCACACATTTTTACTTTTTTGCAAATAGGAAGTTTACAATCCTGATCCCTATTGTCAACATGTGCTATCTGCCATCAGGGGTGATCAATGGATGTGTTTTGGGGGTGCATCCCCTTCCTCAGTTCACCGACTTTTGATACGAGGAAGGGGTTGCACCCACAAAAGACGTACATGGATATCCCCTGATGGCAGATAGCACATGTTCACACACTGTGTGCATATTCAATTTTTGGCTGCTTTGTTACTCAAAAAATTAGTAAAAATATAAAAACAAACATGTAAAAACAAATGTGTTTGGATGGCTTATTGAATTCTCCCCAAAACATCGAGAATGTCTTTAAATGTTTGTTCCATCACATGGATTCTTTGTTTAATTATGTCCAGTTCCGTGCTACATTCCATCACTTGCTGGATGAGGCGGAGGGCACTGTCAGCAGAGAACGGTGTGCTATCCTTCACAACATTTCCATCCCCTAAAAACCATAAAAAAAATTAATAAAACTCTGCAGGCCTACCTCGCTTACCTTAAGCTGTGGTGTCAGATACTGACCTGTTGTGGTGACCAGATCCACAACGTCATCCACCTCTCCTTCCTGCACTTCTCCTTCCTCCACCTCAACTTCCTGCACATCTTTCGGTTGTGGATCTTTGGGAGTTTGGGGTTGCTTGGAAGTTGTGGGGTGCATGTGCTCCCTGGAGTGTCCTCCTCCCAGTCTTCTCTCCCCTATGAGAATAAAACCAAAGGTCTATTTATCACACTGTAAAAATCTCATTTTTAAACTTAAAACAGGCTAAATTGTTTGGAAGTGGGGTACAAGTGTGTGTTTGTGCGGAATTTAAAGAAAAATGCATTCTTTATGACCCCAAATATGTTTATTATTCACATTTGGATGTAATTTTTTGGACATGGAGGCACCACAAATAAACTCTGATGCACCTGTGTGGGACACCCAAAAAAGGCGGGTCTGGTGGCCCACACTATAGTGCTCCAAAGTACAGATGTGGAAGCAGCTGCTGAGTGTCCTCTCCTTTACACTGATTAAAGTTTGCATTTCATTCTCCTTACAAACACATCATCTAGACTTAAAAATTAGCCACAATACTTGATCAAAAATGGCAGATGTCGAATTACTTTTGGGGGTCTTAAATAAGCCAAAACCACGGATAGTGGCCGAACGAAGTGTCGGTAACGTAACGAACGATTACTGTGCCCAACCTAGTTCAAAATAATACATTTTGGAAGGGAGTCCAATATGCTTTAAAAAAAAAAAAAGTCAGTTTCTAAAAAGATTAATAGCAGAAAGGTCGTCATTTTACTTACTTTTAGCGAGCATCCTCTTTATGCTCCTCAACTGGTCTGGCTCCCTCAGTTTGAGGTCTGACCACCTCTTTCTGAGCTGCTCATTTGAGCGTTTCACCCCGAACTTCGCCCTCAGACTCTTCACAACTTTAGTGAGGATTTTGGCCTTCCTTCTATTTGGTTTGCTATACGGCCCATGCTTGGCATCATAATCAGCCTTGACCAAGATGTCCACCATCTCCGCCATCTCCGCCAAAGACATATTCGATGCCTTGAATCTCCTCCTTGATCGTGACGTGTCCTCGGTCTCCGGGCTTGTCTCCTCGCTAGTTGCGGAATTATCAGACACCTGCTGTAACTCCGCCATATCTGTCTGCGCGCCGAAAGAGAAGGGGCGAGGAAAAGATGTTAGTTAGAACGTCATGGGCGGGCGACGTGTGCGGAGCGACGTGTTCGAATTTGGACGCATGCGTGGTGTGTATATAGCAAACACACATGTGACTATAGTACGTTCGGTGTGCGGAGAGAGGAGTTCAAGTGACGGACGTGCGAACGAAGGTATGTGATTTTGTGAGACTTGTTAAAATTGTTGGCCTATACTGTCTTGAGATTGTTGGAGGATATATATGGTGACTAGGATGTGAAGGAGGTTAGACTGTTTGCCTCACATTATTTAAATATAATTTATTTTACTTGCAGATACAATATGAATGTATTTATTAGCGACAAAGAGTTCCTGGCGGAATTTATTGACCGGGTAAGGGAGCTGCCGGCTCTGTGGGAGACCAAAAACCCCATCCATAAAAAAAAAGGGGTGAGAAAAGCAGCGCTGGAGAAGCTGCTCCCATTTGTGCATACCAAGGTGCCCACAGCCACAGCAAAACAAGTGGACACTAAAATTGGGAGCTTGAGAGGTACCTACAGGACTGAACGCTCTAAGGTGCTGGCTTCTCAGAGGTCAGGAGCAGCAGCAGATGATGTTTATGTCCCGGTTTTGTGGTACTACAGCAGGATGTCCTTCCTGGATGACCACATTGAGCCAAGGCCATCACTCTCCACTCTTCCCCCTAGACTTCCCTGCAGCCAACCTGAGCCTTCTCTGGAGCAAGAGGAGGCAGCCATCCTGGATGATCCTGATTTGGCCATCTGGAGCCAGGTATAGTATTAACTGAAAATGTAGTGGGATAAAATTAATGTTTCCCAAATATGTCAGGATGAGAAACATACATTATTTTGTATTCAACAAGTGAAATCATGATCTGTAGACATTATTCTGCACTTAATTGTGTGGTAAATAGTCAAGCTGATGTAGTGGTAAATTTAAAGCAAGGATTTATGCATTTACATTCTAATTGCTTCCATCAGGATTACAAAGTTTGATGCAAAGATTAAACCAACATATTAAACTATGTTTCTTTTTCATACACAGGATGAAATCAGCCAGGAGGAGGGTCTGGAAACTGTCAGGCAGGAGGAGGAAGGGCCCAGTGGCAGCCAGGAGGTGGCAGGGCCCAGTGGCAGCCAGGAGGTGGCAGGGCCCAGTGGCAGCCAGGAGGTGGCAGGGCCCAGTGGCAGCCAGGAGGTGGCAGGGCCCAGTGGCAGACAGGAGGTGGCAGGGCCCAGTGGCAGACAGGAGGTGGCAGGGCCCAGTGGCAGACAGGAGGTGGCAGGGCCCAGTGGCAGACAGGAGGTGGCAGGGCAAAGGAGAAGCACCAGATCCCAGGTGCCTCCCATCAGGCTTCACAAAAGAGGCAGGAGGGACAGGACCACCAGTGAGGCAGCAATGGCCCTTATTAAAGAGGCCCATGCCACCCTCAAGGAGCCCACATCCCCTGAAGAGGCCATTGCCGGCCTAGTGGAGGCTAAGTTCAAGGTGATGAGCATGGAGCAACGCCTCCTATGCGAACCCCTGCTCATCACCTTGCTCAACAAGGGGGTGATGGAGCAAATTACCCCCAATACCGCCATATGTGAGGTGGCCCAACTGACCCAACCTCAACCTCCACCTCCACCTTCCTCTTCTGCCCCACCCCCTTCTGCTACCCCTCCACCTTCTGCCCCACCCCCTTCTGCTACACCTCCACCTTCTTCTTCTGCCCCACCCCCTTCTGCTACACCTCCACCTTCTGCCCCACCCCCTTCTGCTACACCTCCACCTTCTGCCCCACCCCCTTCTGCTACACCTCCACCTTCTTCTTCTGCCCCACCCCCTTCTGCTACACCTCCACCTCCTCCTCCTGACAGGAGTACCCCTCCAGTGGGCCAGCCTCCAGCTAAACGAAGAAGGAAGGCTTCAGTAAAGGCTGCAGGGAAGGTTGCCAGGAAGAAGAGGAAGTGATGGCCTTGCTTCATTGTGGTCGCACTGGTCAGACAGAAGGCAGCCTGTTGTAGTACCACACACTTGGGACATATATCTCACCTGCTGCTGTTCCTGACCTCTGGGAGGCCAGCATCAGATTGTGTTCTGAAATGTGGGCCTTCTCAAGCTCCCAATTTTAGTGTCCACACAGGGTTGCTGTGTGCTCTGGGGTCCCTGGGATGCACAAATGGCAGCAGCTTCTCCAGCGCTGCCTTCTCTTTATTTAATTTATAAACATGAATAAATGTGTTTTTTGTTTAAGTTCATACTTGACTATGTGTATTTTTAAATAAAAAAAAACAAGCTTTGGAGTAAGCAGATACATTTGACTGACAATAAAAGGCACAGATATCACCCCCCCAAAAGAATAACTAAATCTGATTAGCTCAAAAACATGGTGTGAAATTTTAAAAATATAGATTAGAAAATTAAATGGGAGATCGCTATCAAAACATTGAGAAATTATAATTAACATCATTTTGAAAAATCTAACCATTTAAATTATTCCTAAAAACTTGCACGATATAATACACATAAATCTTATAAAGAGCAGCATGAAAAAGGTTAAAAATAAGGCATAACTCTGTGTGAATATCAGCAGCAAAAGAAGGTCTCTCGTTTTGATTAATGTAACATTCTAACGAAGAATTCAATGCAGAACATTTAAACGATGAAATATTTATGAGCGTGACGAATGTGCTCTCTCCATTATGAAGGCTTGTTTTACCAGAAGATGCGCTCCCGTCTCATAGTTGCTTGTGAGCATGCGCACTTTTGGAAGAGTCGTAAAAGCATACACACGAACCATTTTCTCGTCACAAAACAGGCCGACGAGAAACACGACGAGGAAATCTGGACTCCTGACGAGAAAATAGAGAGCAGGTTCTCTATTTTCTCGTCGAGATTCTCGTCAAGTTTCTCGTCGTAAAACCATACACACGAACGTTTTTCTAGACAAAAAAACTCTCGCGGCACTTTTCTTGACTGTTTACGACGAGAAAATCGGTCGTGTGTACGAGGCCTAACACTTACTATTCTTAAAAATGTTCTCTCCTCCCACCTATACTGCCAACAATGTGTAAAAAAGATCTTTATACTTACTATTTTTAGTCCGGTCTGGTCTCATGTGATCATGCAGCTTTGGCTTAGTGTGTCATGGAGCACTCAACAATGGCTGGGAATTCCCAAGCTGTGACATCACCCATTGGCTCCTATAGCCCAGCCATTGTCAGGGCTCCCTCCTCTCCCCATGCAGCTGCTGCTCACTGACACAGGGGAGCTAATGCTTTTAGGATGACGTGACCAGATTACCTATCCTACCGGACTACTTATGTGACTGGACTACCTATCCTGTGTACCCTTTTTTACACATGGTAGACAGGATAGGTAGGAGGAGGGGGCAGAGAACTTTTTTAAGAATAGTTAGTGATCGGTTCAAATTCCATTTAATAGTTGTTTGTTCTCATGTTCATATTGGGTTAACTCTGTCATTGCTGTAACATATCTTATGGTAATATTTTGGCAATGAATGCTCTGGCAAAAAGGTCTCTTAAAGTGGTAAATAATTGAATACAACATTTCATATATATATTTTATATATATATTTTATCTAAAAAAAAACAAATATCCGTAATTTTTACAAACAATTATATACACAAAAAAATGACATATTCCCATTTTTGTTGGGATTCTAGGTGGTCAGTAGCTGGGGGACTTGTAGTAGGCTTTCTTCTTTCATCTAAATGTTATGTGAGCATGGATTTTATGACAGCTACAATAAACGCCACAATATCAATTATTCACTGCAAAAATAGATCTGGATGCAGTGGCGTGTTTATTATTTAATGTCTTTTTCTAACCCATGGTCAGAGCTCTGTGAATTCAGAAATACAAAGCAGAGTAATGAAAAATTTATATTTTTAAATGTTGAGGCACTAATCCAGAAGCATTACAAAGTAGAAAAATATCACGGCAGTTTTCTTAAAGGGAAACAATCATGGTTATGGGTTTAAAACTTTTCAGAAGATTTTAAATATCTTAAAATTCATATGCAAAATTTTTAGCTTACAAATAAACATTTTATACTATAATTATAGAATTATAAATTTAGAGAGAAGCTGTTTGCTTTCAGACACTCTTGCTCAACAAGTATAGAGTATAACATCCACAATTGTTGAATGCAATACAGATGCTCCACAATCAAAGGATTGTAACAAGAATCTCCTAATTGTCAATTAAAGGAGAATTACAGCCAAAGCTCGTTCGGCTGTACTTCTCCTGTGGATCACAGGAGTGCAGTTCATTCTGTACTCATGTGACCCGTTTTCAGCTGACAACTAAATGAAGCCCGTTGTCGGCAGATATCACATAGCTGGTCCAGGCTCGGGCAAGATCGCGACCATATGGTCTGGACCTGCCCAGACATCTGGACCGGCACCTGGCTCAGCCTCTCAGCGAACTGCAACACATTCAACTGAATATAGCCATGTTGCAACTGTGTGCAATGCACATGGTTGCGGTGCGGTTTGTTGAGGTGGTGCATGTTTTTAGGGGTTAAAACAGGTGCGAAGGAGGCAACATGATGATTCCTCACTGCCTGTTAAATGCCCTTTGAAGAGTTATCCACCGCAATCTGCTGCAGTATGTTACAATCATGCATATTAAAGCAGACCTTTAACCTAAACTAACTTTAATTTTGCCCTGCCTCCTCCCTCTCTCAAATTTGGATATTCATTTAAAAATCATTTAAAAATCCTTAATACACTTTCTGCGTCAAGTAGCACTTCCACGTTTCTTGCCTAGGTGAGAATGATGTTTGTGTCTCCCTGACCCCCAACCACTCCCCCCGGTACTCTGTGTGCACAGGTACTCCCCCCGGTACTCTGTATGCACAGATGTGCCGCAGGGCTTCCGGAGAGTCCTGCAGCACATTTGTGCATGTGTGGCTTTCTTAAATGGCTGTGCAAGGCTGGCTCCCGGTGCATGCGCAAAAGACACCTGTTTTGGAAATTCCAAAACTATGCCCTGTTTGTGCATGTGCAGGAAATCTCCAGATGTGGAGATCTCTCAGCATCTAAAGGCTGAGCAGAGTCTTCTGGCACATCTGCACATGCGCCATATAAATGAAAATGGTGGCACTGGAGGGGGGCAGAGCCAAATGAAAGGGGACTTAAAGTGGTTGTAAACCCTTACAGACCACTTTTACCTACAGGTAAGCGTAGATTAAGGCTTACCTGTAGGTGCAAGAAATATCTCCTACACCACACATATTTTCCAAAAAACGGGCACAACGGCGCAGGTGCACTGAGCGTGCCGTTAGAGAAGGCGATCATGCTGTCACTGCCGGCTCCCGCGCGCATGCGAGGGAGTGATGTCATCGCTGCTACGGCCAGTCACAGCGCCGGAGCAGCGATACCCGGAAGTCACTCCGGTAGAGATGGCGGCGAGGGAGAAGGTGAATGAGGATCGCTGCGGGGGTTTTGATCTCAGGTAAGTAATTCATAATGAGCTAGTATGCTATGCATACTAGCTCATTACGCCTTTGTCTTGCAGGGTGTTTTTTTTTTTAGAGAGGGTTTACTTCCTCTTGAAGTTCCTCTTTAAGGAAAGAAAAATCATGTATTTTGGCTCCTGACGTATACAAAAAAACTGCATATCAATGCAACGCATTTAAAAATTCACATCAATGTAACAGAAACCAGATATTGGCATTTTAAATGCATTGCTGTTTACCTGCGCGTGCGCATCCAACATAATTTCCAAACATGAAGCTTCTCTGTTTGTGAAACGCATTGTATGTGCATGAACAGATAAATGATAATGCAAGGAAGCATTTGCATTTACAAGAGTACAGCAGTGTACAGCCATTCACTTCAATCACTCGTATGACAGGCTGTTCACGGCACCTGTGGCTCCTCAGGTGCTGGGAAGCATCAGGAAATTTACACTAGGTGCATAAAATATCTGTTTGTATTGACCCTTCAATTGTTACTAAGCCCAGGACCCTGCATTCACTATAGCTGGTCTCCCACAGTACGCAGAACATGGAAATTAAATAGTTTTAGTAAATATACTACTAAATACCTTTTCTCATCAGCAGTTAGAGCAGTCTGGTGACTTCTATCAGTGTCCAGCAGAGCACTGGTTAAAGCTTGTAGAAGGAGCTTTCATTCTCCCCTGGCTGTCCTATGAGGCTGCGTGACCCCTGTCCCTCTGTCTAGACAGTGCTGATTGGCCCTGTGCTGGTCACATGCACTCTTCCAAGGAAAAAAAATAATAATTTCCAGCAATATACACCAAACTGAGCATGTGCAGCTTGCCCCAAGGCTCTGTTCTATCAGGAGATGGTTTGGGGACTGTGGAAGAAGGGGAGGATCAGAGACGACAGGATCAAACAGCCTTTTTACACAATGCAGAGGATAAACCCCTTAGGTTCTACAGTATAGCAAGCATGCTTTGCTGCATATACAGACTGATTTTATTGTTGTGGGTTTAGTAACACTTTAATGTACTGCCGCTAATCACCATCAAAAATCCGAAAAAACATTGTTAGATATTCATTTATAAAAAAAGGGTCCTGTGTCCTTCCAATTAGCACTCACTTCTCTGCTCACTAGCTGAACCCTGCTTGCAGAAACACGACTAAACTATCAATCTCTTCAAGTGGCTGCTACAATGACATGTAGTTATTGACTTAACAGATGCTACAAGTTACAAGAAGGTAAGTACATAACTCAAACGATTGCCATATTTATCTGTAACGCGGGAGACTGTACATGTCCCAGACATGTATCTGAATAAACTGTTTTGTTTGCAGGGTAATCTTTAAATACATTACATTACAAGGAATATTTTGTCTGCCTTTAAATGCTGGTAACAGCTGTTCCCCTGTCCTGGAGCAATGTAGAGCTTTAAAAATAGAAGTTGGCTTCTGCTGGCAGAGCGCTGCGCATTCAGGAACTCTGAAAGTTTACATGCGGAGGAAGTAATAACTCTTCATCCCTTCTTCCATTGCACAGGGATCTTCTCCTGGAAGTGACAACTGATCTAAAGAAGTGCTTAAGGTAAATGCAATAAGCTCCAATGACTTACAGGCAAGCAGCTAAATACTGTTGAAGCAAATATTCATGGAGGATTTTATCAGCCATAGGATTTGTCATTTTGTACAGTCATACCTAAGATCCATTAAAGCAGAATGCAACTACTGTATCTGAGCACAACGAACTGAAAACGCATATATACTGCGGCAGGGCGGCCTGGCTGAGCAGAATCATGTACAGGTTTTGGCGCAGTTTCCACTGTGATTGGACACAGCGGGACCAATCAGCGGGTCCGGCCTGCCGCGGCCCACCAATTGTTCCCAAGAGAGACGGATCAGCCGTCTGCCTGTGTAAACAAGACAAACAATGGATCTGTCAGGAAGGGAAAGAGAGATCTTGTGATTCAGCTAAGCTGAATAGGGATGAGCTTCGTGTTCGAGTCGAACATACGTTCGACTCGAACATCGGCTGTTCGATCGTTCGACGAAGATCGAACTATTTGGGCCGTTCGCGCCAAATTCGAGTGACGCGAACGGCCCACAATGCACTACGCCATTGCAGTGTCATCCAGGCGCTGTGATTGGCCAAGCATGCACTGTGACCCCGCATGCTTGGCCAATCACAGCGCCGGCAGCGAGGAGAGCAATGATTGGCCACAGGCAGGATGCCTGTGGCCAATTATTGCTGAGGGGGTTTAGTACACGCCCCACACTATAAAAGGCCGCCAGCGCGGCGGCCTTGTGTAGTGTGTTCCGGAGCAGGGCAAGAGAAGCATAGGCAGGGACAGTGTCATTTTTTTCCTTTACTAATCCTGGATTCCTTGTGTTTAGGGACAGATAAGGATAGGTAGGGAGAGTGTCAGTGTGTTATTCTGTGCTAAACCTTGTTTGTAGGGACAGAGAAGGACAGTGAGGGAAAGTGTCAGTGTGCTATTCTGTGCTAAATCTTGTTTGTAGGGACAGAGAAGGACAGTGAGGGAAACTATCAGTGTGCTATTCTGTGCTAAACCTTGTTTGTAGGGACAGAGAAGGACAGTGAGGGAAACTGTCAGTGTGCTATTCTGTGCTAAATCTTGTTTGTAGGGACAGAGAAGGACAGTGAGGGAAACTATCAGTGTGCTATTCTGTGCTAAACCTTGTTTGTAGGGACAGAGAAGGACAGTGAGGGAAAGTGTCAGTGTGCTATTCTGTGCTAAACCAATCTTGCTGAACCATATTTGAAATCCTTGAGTTTAGGGACAGAGAAGGACACTCGGGGAAACTATCAGTGTGCTATTCTGTGCTAAACCAATCTTGCTGAACCGTATTTGAAATCCTTGAGTTTAGGGACAGGGAAGGACACTCGTGGAAACTATCAGTGTGCTATTCTGTGCTAAATCTTGTTTGTAGGGACAGAGAAGGACAGTGAGGGAAACTATCAGTGTGCTATTCTGTGCTAAACCTTGTTTGTAGGGACAGAGAAGGACAGTGAGGGAAACTGTCAGTGTGCTATTCTGTGCTAAACCAATCTTGCTGAACCATATTTGAAATCCTTGAGTTTAGGGACAGAGAAGGACACTCGGGGAAACTATCAGTGTGCTATTCTGTGCTAAACCTTGTTTGTAGGGACAGAGAAGGACAGTGAGGGAAACTGTCAGTGTGCTATTCTGTGCTAAACCAATCTTGCTGAACCATATTTGAAATCCTTGAGTTTAGGGACAGAGAAGGACACTCGGGGAAACTGTCAGTGTGCTATTCTGTGCTAAACCAATCTTGCTGAACCATATTTGAAATCCTTGAGTTTAGGGACAGAGAAGGACACTCGGGGAAACTATCAGTGTGCTATTCTGTGCTAAACCAATCTTGCTGAACCATATTTGAAATCCTTGAGTTTAGGGACAGAGAAGGACACTCGGGGAAACTATCAGTGTGCTATTCTGTGCTAAACCAATCTTGCTGAACCGTATTTGAAATCCTTGAGTTTAGGGACAGAGAAGGACACTCGTGGAAACTATCAGTGTGCTATTCTGTGCTAAATCTTGTTTGTAGGGACAGAGAAGGACAGTGAGGGAAACTGTCAGTGTGCTATTCTGTGCTAAATCTTGTTTGTAGGGACAGAGAAGGACAGTGAGGGAAACTGTCAGTGTGCTATTCTGTGCTAAACCTTGTTTGTAGGGACAGAGAAGGACAGTGAGGGAGGGTGTCAGTGTGCTATTCTGTGCTAAACCAATCTTGCTGAACCATATTTGAAATCCTTGAGTTTAGGGACAGAGAAGGACACTCGGGGAAACTATCAGTGTGCTATTCTGTGCTAAACCAATCTTGCTGAACCGTATTTGAAATCCTTGAGTTTAGGAACAGAGAAGGACACTCGTGGAAACTATCAGTGTGCTATTCTGTGCTAAATCTTGTTTGTAGGGACAGAGAAGGACAGTGAGGGAAACTATTAGTGTGCTATTCTGTGCTAAACCTTGTTTGTAGGGACAGAGAAGGACAGTGAGGGAAACTGTCAGTGTGCTATTCTGTGCTAAACCAATCTTGCTGAACCATATTTGAAATCCTTGAGTTTAGGGACAGAGAAGGACACTCGGGGAAACTATCAGTGTGCTATTCTGTGCTAAACCTTGTTTGTAGGGACAGAGAAGGACAGTGAGGGAAACTGTCAGTGTGCTATTCTGTGCTAAACCAATCTTGCTGAACCATATTTGAAATCCTTGAGTTTAGGGACAGAGAAGGACACTCGGGGAAACTGTCAGTGTGCTATTCTGTGCTAAACCAATCTTGCTGAACCATATTTGAAATCCTTGAGTTTAGGGACAGAGAAGGACACTCGGGGAAACTATCAGTGTGCTATTCTGTGCTAAACCAATCTTGCTGAACCATATTTGAAATCCTTGAGTTTAGGGACAGAGAAGGACACTCGGGGAAACTATCAGTGTGCTATTCTGTGCTAAACCAATCTTGCTGAACCGTATTTGAAATCCTTGAGTTTAGGGACAGAGAAGGACACTCGTGGAAACTATCAGTGTGCTATTCTGTGCTAAATCTTGTTTGTAGGGACAGAGAAGGACAGTGAGGGAAACTATCAGTGTGCTATTCTGTGCTAAACCTTGTTTGTAGGGACAGAGAAGGACAGTGAGGGAAACTGTCAGTGTGCTATTCTGTGCTAAACCAATCTTGCTGAACCATATTTGAAATCCTTGAGTTTAGGGACAGAGAAGGACACTCGGGGAAACTATCAGTGTGCTATTCTGTGCTAAACCTTGTTTGTAGGGACAGAGAAGGACAGTGAGGGAAACTGTCAGTGTGCTATTCTGTGCTTAACCAATCTTGCTGAACCATATTTGAAATCCTTGAGTTTAGGGACAGAGAAGGACACTCGGGGAAACTGTCAGTGTGCTATTCTGTGCTAAACCAATCTTGCTGAACCATATTTGAAATCCTTGAGTTTAGGGACAGAGAAGGACACTCGGGGAAACTGTCAGTGTGCTATTCTGTGCTAAACCAATCTTGCTGAACCATATTTGAAATCCTTGAGTTTAGGGACAGAGAAGGACACTCGGGGAAACTATCAGTGTGCTATTCTGTGCTAAACCAATCTTGCTGAACCATATTTGAAATCCTTGAGTTTAGGGACAGAGAAGGACACTCGTGGAAACTATCAGTGTGCTATTCTGTGCTAAACCTTGTTTGTAGGGACAGAGAAGGACAGTGAGGGAAACTGTCAGTGTGCTATTCTGTGCTAAACCAATCTTGCTGAACCATATTTGAAATCCTTGAGTTTAGGGACAGAGAAGGACACTCGGGGAAACTGTCAGTGTGCTATTCTGTGCTAAACCAATCTTGCTGAACCATATTTGAAATCCTTGAGTTTAGGGACAGAGAAGGACACTCGGGGAAACTATCAGTGTGCTATTCTGTGCTAAACCAATCTTGCTGAACCATATTTGAAATCCTTGAGTTTAGGGACAGAGAAGGACACTCGGGGAAACTATCAGTGTGCTATTCTGTGCTAAACCAATCTTGCTGAACCATATTTGAAATCCTTGAGTTTAGGGACAGAGAAGGACACTCGGGGAAACTATCAGTGTGCTATTCTGTGCTAAACCAATCTTGCTGAACCATATTTGAAATCCTTGAGTTTAGGGACAGAGAAGGACACTCGGGGAAACTATCAGTGTGCTATTCTGTGCTAAACCAATCTTGCTGAACCGTATTTGAAATCCTTGAGTTTAGGGACAGAGAAGGACACTCGTGGAAACTATCAGTGTGCTATTCTGTGCTAAATCTTGTTTGTAGGGACAGAGAAGGACAGTGAGGGAAACTATCAGTGTGCTATTCTGTGCTAAACCTTGTTTGTAGGGACAGAGAAGGACAGTGAGGGAAACTGTCAGTGTGCTATTCTGTGCTAAACCAATCTTGCTGAACCATATTTGAAATCCTTGAGTTTAGGGACAGAGAAGGACACTCGGGGAAACTATCAGTGTGCTATTCTGTGCTAAACCTTGTTTGTAGGGACAGAGAAGGACAGTGAGGGAAACTGTCAGTGTGCTATTCTGTGCTTAACCAATCTTGCTGAACCATATTTGAAATCCTTGAGTTTAGGGACAGAGAAGGACACTCGGGGAAACTGTCAGTGTGCTATTCTGTGCTAAACCAATCTTGCTGAACCATATTTGAAATCCTTGAGTTTAGGGACAGAGAAGGACACTCGGGGAAACTGTCAGTGTGCTATTCTGTGCTAAACCAATCTTGCTGAACCATATTTGAAATCCTTGAGTTTAGGGACAGAGAAGGACACTCGGGGAAACTATCAGTGTGCTATTCTGTGCTAAACCAATCTTGCTGAACCATATTTGAAATCCTTGAGTTTAGGGACAGAGAAGGACACTCGTGGAAACTATCAGTGTGCTATTCTGTGCTAAACCTTGTTTGTAGGGACAGAGAAGGACAGTGAGGGAAACTGTCAGTGTGCTATTCTGTGCTAAACCAATCTTGCTGAACCATATTTGAAATCCTTGAGTTTAGGGACAGAGAAGGACACTCGGGGAAACTGTCAGTGTGCTATTCTGTGCTAAACCAATCTTGCTGAACCATATTTGAAATCCTTGAGTTTAGGGACAGAGAAGGACACTCGGGGAAACTATCAGTGTGCTATTCTGTGCTAAACCAATCTTGCTGAACCATATTTGAAATCCTTGAGTTTAGGGACAGAGAAGGACACTCGGGGAAACTATCAGTGTGCTATTCTGTGCTAAACCAATCTTGCTGAACCATATTTGAAATCCTTGAGTTTAGGGACAGAGAAGGACACTCGGGGAAACTATCAGTGTGCTATTCTGTGCTAAACCAATCTTGCTGAACCGTATTTGAAATCCTTGAGTTTAGGGACAGAGAAGGACACTCGTGGAAACTATCAGTGTGCTATTCTGTGCTAAATCTTGTTTGTAGGGACAGAGAAGGACAGTGAGGGAAACTATCAGTGTGCTATTCTGTGCTAAACCTTGTTTGTAGGGACAGAGAAGGACAGTGAGGGAAACTGTCAGTGTGCTATTCTGTGCTAAATCTTGTTTGTAGGGACAGAGAAGGACAGTGAGGGAAACTATCAGTGTGCTATTCTGTGCTAAACCTTGTTTGTAGGGACAGAGAAGGACAGTGAGGGAAAGTGTCAGTGTGCTATTCTGTTCTAAACCAATCTTGCTGAACCATATTTGAAATCCTTGAGTTTAGGGACAGAGAAGGACACTCGGGGAAACTATCAGTGTGCTATTCTGTGCTAAACCAATCTTGCTGAACCGTATTTGAAATCCTTGAGTTTAGGGACAGAGAAGGACACTCGGGGAAACTATCAGTGTGCTATTCTGTGCTAAACCTTGTTTGTAGGGACAGAGAAGGACAGTGAGGGAAACTGTCAGTGTGCTATTCTGTGCTAAACCAATCTTGCTGAAGCATATTGCAAATCCTTGTGTTTAGGGACAGAGAAGGATAGGCAGGGGACAGTGTCAGTGTCATTGTTGCTAAGCCTCCTGCACAGTATACACCTGAAGGTAGCCCTTATTGCTGTTTTTCCCATCTCCCTGCAGGCCATCCATTAAAATGTCTGGAAGGCAAACAAGGAGAGGCAGACAGTCAGGAGGCAAAAAAAGAGGGCAAGCAGGCTCTGTGTCTGGGGGCAACAGTGCTGGTCGTGGACGCGGTGCATTGTCATCAGCACATGGCCATGTGACACGCTTGTCCTTCTTTTCGGCAGCTGGACATGTTGAGCCACATCATGCCGAAGACTTGGTAGAGTGGATGACCAAGCCCACCTCATCCTCCTCATCCTCTCTCACCCAGGCTCAGGGTACTGGCAAAGCAGCTGCCAAAGCGTCCTCTTCTCTGGTATCAATGTCATCATTAGTCACTCCTTCCCTAGACCCACCATGCCCTCCTCCTGAGGAGTCCCCCGAACTGTTTGAGCACAGTGTTGGGTACATGCTCCAGGAGGATGCCCAGCGTTTCGAAGGATCTGATGATGATACCCAGCTAGAGGAAGGCAGTAGCGTGAGAGCAGAGAGAGGGGATGCTCAAGAAGGACACCAATCTGGCAGTCATGCTCCAGCAGCTGCAGCATACTGCCAGATTGGCTCCAGTGATGAGGAGGGAGGGGATGATGAGGTCACTGACTCCACGTGGGTGCCTAATAGGAGAGAGGAGGAGGAGGAGGATGAGGAGGAGGCACATCTCCAACGAGGCAGGATGCCCTTGGGTGGCCAGCGTATGGGCAGCACACCGACGGAATCACACCGCAGAGCTCCGCCTGTGCAGGGCGCTGCCTCTGCCCGTCATTCAAAAAGTTCTTTGGTGTGGGCCTTTTTTGAGGCGAGTGCATCAGATCGCACAGCTGCTGTTTGCAACATATGTCTCAAGCGTATATCGCGTGGCCAAAACATCAGCCACTTGGGCACCACATGCTTGATCAGACATATGTTGACCTGCCATGCAGCTCGTTGGCAAGCCTACCTTAAAGACCCACACCAAAGAACAAAGCGGACCTCTCCTTGCACCGCATCAGCTGGGATCTCCAACCCCACTATACCTTCAGTCCTCTCTGAAACCTGCACTGAGAGGAATGAAGGTGTAGAATTAGGTGTGTCACAGCCAAGTACTTGCGGCCACTCTGCTAGCAGTACACCGACGTCCGATTCTAGCAGGCAAATTTCCCTGCCCCAGCTGCTGGACCGTCGAAAGAAGTTCACTCCCAGCCATCCACATGCCCAGCGGTTGAATGCTAGCTTGGCTAAATTGCTAGCGCTTCAACTGCTGCCTTTTCAGTTGGTAGACTCGGCCCCCTTCCGTGAGTTTGTGCAATGTGCTGTTCCTCAGTGGCAGGTTCCCAAACGCCACTTTTTCTCACGGAAGGCGATTCCGGCTCTCTACAGGCATGTGGAAGGCAATGTCTTGGCCTCGCTGGACAGGGCGGTCAGCGGTAAGGTGCATATTACCGCTGACTCATGGTTCAGCAGGCATGGACAGGGACGTTACCTTTCTTTCACGGCCCATTGGGTCACTCTTTTGGCAGCTGGGAAGGATGCAGGACAAGGTGCAGTAGTGTTGGAGGTTGTTCCACCGCCACGCCTCCAAAATGCTACTACTGGTTGTGACACACCTCTCTCCTCCACCCCCTCCTCTTCTTCTTCCTCCATGGCCTCTTCCTGTGCTTTGTCCTCGGAACCAGCGGTGCTCCGTAGGCGTTCAAGGGGCTACGCAAGTACGCAGGCAAAAAGATGCCATGCTGTGCTTGCGCTGGTGTGTTTGGGGGACAGGAGCCACACTGGGGCAGAGGTCCTGTCTGCTCTGCAGGGGCAGGCCAAGAGGTGGTTGACGCCACGCCAGCTTAAGCCAGGAATGGTGGTTTGCGACAATGGCACCAACCTCCTCTCCGCCCTCCGACAGGGACAACTGACCCATGTGCCCTGTGTAGCTCACATCCTTAACCTGGTGGTGCAGCGGTTCTTGGGCAGGTACCCGGGCTTACAGGATGTCCTGAGGCAGGCCAGGAAAGTCTGTGTGCATTTCCGCAGATCTTATAATGCCAGTGCTCGCCTGGCTGAGCTGCAAAAGGAGTTGAACCTGCCCAAGAACCGCCTTATATGTGACATGCCCACCAGGTGGAACTCAACGTTGGCCATGCTGCAGCGGCTGCACACGCAGCAGAGGCCCATCAATGAGTACCTGTGCGACTACGGCACCAGGACAGGGTCAGGGGAGCTCGGGTTTTTTTCACCACGCCAGTGGGGCATGATCAGGGATGCATGCACTGTCCTGGCACCATTTGAGGAGGCCACGAGGATGGTGAGCAGTGACAGTGCATGCATCAGTGACACTGTACCTCTTGTCCACCTGTTGGAGCACACGCTGCGTGGAATAATGGACAGGGCACTTGAGGCAGAACAGAGGCAGGAAGAGGAGGACTTCCTTGCCTCTCAAGGCCCCCTTTACCCAGACAGTGTTCCTTCTGTCCCACCCATCGCACAGGAAGAGGAGGAGGAGGAGGAGGAGGAGGAGGAGGATTGTGTCAGCATGGAGGTGGAGGCTGGCACTCAGCATCATCAGCAGCAGTCTTTTGGGGATGATTTACAGTCCCAAGAAACCAGTGGACTTGTACGTGGCTGGGAGGAGGTGGCTGCGAATCATGTCGTCCTTAGTGACCCAGAGGACTCCGGACTGAATGCCTCAGCTAACCTACGCTGCATGGCCTCCCTGATCCTGCAAAGTCTGTGGAAGGATCCTCGTATTCTTCGGATCAAGGAGAGGGACCATTACTGGCTGGCCACTCTCCTTGATCCACGGTACAAGGGTAAGGTTGCGGACCTTATGTTACCGTCGCAGAGGGAGCAGAGGATGAGACAACTCCGGGAGGCCTTGCAGAAAGGTCTGTGCAACGCGTTCCCAGAGACTGGGAGGTTACAAACTCCTGGTCATGGACAACGAGTTGCTGAGGCTTTGGGCAGTCAAAGAAGGAGCGGTGGGGAAGGTGGCCGTCTGACCGATGCGTTCAAACAATTCTTTAGTCCGCAGCCCCAAAGTATGATCGGTTCCAGCAACCATCGCCAGCGTCTGATATACATGGTGCAGGAATACCTAGGGGCAAGGTCAGACTTGGACACCTTCCCCACCGAAAATCCTCTGGCTTACTGGGTCTTGAGGATGGATCACTGGCCAGAGCTTGCACAGTATGCAATTGAGCTACTGGCCTGTCCTGCATCCAGCGTTCTTTCAGAACGCACATTCAGTGCTGCTGGAGGATTTGTCACGGATCACAGGGTGCGCCTGTCCACCGACTCGGTTGATCGACTGACTTTCATCAAGATGAACCAGTCTTGGATCACCACCAGCTACCACACACCTGATGCTGATATAACAGACTAATTGATTTTAAAATGTCACATCCCTTCAAGACTGATGCTGATGCTGAGTGCCTGTGCTGTTATGTTGACTGGCTATCCTCCTCCTCCTCCTCAATGATCCGATTAATGATGATAGCTTGGAAGATCATTTTGGTTTATGGGTGCCGCCACCAGTGGCTAAGGCCCAATTTTTCAGCCCCTGTTTAACAGGGGCGTGTAATTACAATTTTTGATGCAATACTTTGCAACAGGGCTCATTGCTGTGCTCCAAGTACAGTATCTGTGAGGGGTTGCAGTGTTGTGCCACCAGTGCCTAAGGCCCAATTTTTCAGCCCCTGTTCAACAGGGGCATGCAATTATAATTATTGATCTAATAATTCACAGCAGGGCCCATTGCTGCGCCCACCAAGAGTAACTGTCAGGCCTTACAGTGTTGTGGCACCAGCACCACCATCAAAGGCCCAATTTTTACTACCACTGTTCAACAATTATATGTTATTACAATTCCTGATATAATAGTTGACAGCAGGGCGTTCCAGCACCCACCAAGAGTAACTGTGAGTGCTTACAGTGTTGTGCCAACACCAACACCTAAGGGGCCAATTTCTGCAGAGTATATACGGCAGGTCCCTACTTTCAAACATCCAACTTACAAACGACTCCTACTTGCAAACGGAAGAAGACAACAGGAAGTGAGAGGAAATCTACCCCTAGGAAGGAAAATTCTCTCCTGTAAGAATTAATATGGGAGAAAGGTGTCTCCTCTCTACTGATGCTTTATCACCAATCCTTGTTTCAATAAAAACACCACATTTCAAAAACAGTTGTCATTGGGATGCAAAGTGAGGTGAAATGTTCTGAACAGAGGCACAGACAGCAAAACAAATGTTTCCTATGTTTTCCAAAAAGCTTAAAAATAGATTTTTTGGCTGGAGCTACACTTAAACAATGTACGTGTTCAAAATTACAAACAGATTCTACTTAAGAACAAACCTACAGTCCCTGTCTTGTTTACACCGGTCTTGTTTACACCGCCTGTATACTGCTGTTCAGAGTATATAGGGCCTTTTTTATTTTGTGTTGCGGGGTTCCCCTTAATATCCTAAGAAGACCCAAAGGGGCTGGTAATGGGCTGGGGTAGGGGGGGGCCGATGGGGTAGCTATGCCATTTTTCTTAAAGATTTTCATCCATATTACCGGGAGCAGACATTACATTAAAGCCGCAAGCAGTTTTAAATGGCCTTTTTTTCCTTTAGAAATGTCATTTTGTGCAGGGACAGTTCTAAACACGGGAAACACGTGGCACTTCGCAGGCATACTTTAGACACCCCCCAGGTACGATATTTAAAGGAATATTTGACTTTTTTTTTTTCACTTTATGCATCATTGAAATGACTGCTCCCGAAAAACGCCCGTTTTTAAAACTTCTTTTTGCATTGATACATGTCCCCTGGTGCAGAACCCGGGTTCCCAAACTCTGTTTAGGACAATAACATGGATAATAGTCGTTATAATTAGCACTTTAGAATCCGAACGTTCGCATCCATTGTATTTAATAGGGTTCTAATGTTCGTGCAAACTTTCGGTCCGTTCGCAGGTTCTGGTGCGAACCGAACCCGGGGGGTGTTCGGCTCATCACTAAAGCTGAATCACGGATCTCTCTTTTCCATCAGTGTAACATTGCCCCACATAGTTAGTAACCACCTCCCAAGGGAACATTTAACCGTTTGATCGCCCCCAAAAAGTGTCACTCTGTGACAGATTTGTCCGCCACAATGTTGCAGTCCCGCTAAAAATCGCAGACCGCAGCCTTTACTAGTAAAAAAAATAGTAAAAAAAAATCTATTTACTATTTTGTAGACGCTATAACTTTTGCGCAAACCAAGCAATATACGCTTATTGGGATTTTTTTTACAAAAGATATGTAGCAGAATACATATTGTCATTATAGCTTGTGTGTAATGGACTATTTTATTTTATATGACAATTGTTTTTATAGTAGCAGCTATTTGTGTAATGGACTATTTTATTTTATATGACAATTGTTTTTATAGTAGCAGCTATTTGTGTAATGGACTATTTTATTTCATTTGAATATTAGACCATTCCTGAGCGCTGAGGGGAAGTGGATTATTGCTTGATTGCGATCGCATACTTTATTTTTTAAGAATACATATTGGCCTAAATTTATGAAGAAATTTGATTTTTATTTTTATTTTTATTGGGAATGTTTTATAGCAGAAGGTAAAAGATATTGTTTTTTATTTAAAATTGTCTGCCTTTTTTTTTATAGCGCAAAAAATAAAAAGAGCAGAAGTAATAAAATACCACCAAAAGAAAGCTCTATTTGTGGGGAGAAAAAAGGATGTCAATTTTATTTGGGTATAGCATCGCCTGGTCAGGAAGTGGGTAAAACCTTCCAGAGCTGAAGTGGTTAAAGTGTTTGTAGAGGTAAAAGGTTTTTTATCTCAATGCATTCTATGCATTAACCCTTGGTTCACAACTATGCGTTCTTTTAGTGCGTTTTGAGTTTTGCACAAACACACTACAGTTCATTTAATATGGTTTCTTATGGCTCTAGTTCACATCCGTGCATTTTGATTCGGTGTGTTTTTTGGAAAGGGTCAGGGACTTTTTATTCTGCAGCAGATTGCGTTTGGCGTGTAAGGCTCCATTCACACTTGTACAACTCCAAAGTAGAGCGACTTTGGAGTGCAACTTTGGATAGGTGCGACTTCGATGAGAACTAGGCTTTGACCAATGATAATGGACAACTATTGCAAAACTGTCACATGTATAACATTCAGGTGGGACTTTCATGCAACTTTTAAGGGTTTACATTGCAGCCTATGGAATATGGTAAGACACATGGAGATAAGAAGGCTGTAAGCAAACTATCAAACAATTTAAGTATATAAAAAAGTATTTTATTGTACAAATATTTAAAATATGAACTCTGGTTACAAAGTTTCTTATCATGTGATGATACATTAGGAAACTTTGTAACCAGAGCTCACGATTTAATACCTTCGAAGATTTTAAATATTTATACAATAAAATACTTATTTATATACTTAAATTTGTTTGATAGTTTGCTTACATTGCAGTCTGTGTCACTCAAGTCACATGAAAGTCTGATCAAAGTAGTGAAGGATCCTTTTAAAATTGCTGCGACTTTGAGTCACACATATTTCCCAAATATAATTTTTTTATTGATTTTTTTTGAGCCGGGGTAAAGCCCCACAAGATACAATAAGGACACAAAAAACAGCGAA
Source organism: Rana muscosa (assembly GCA_029206835.1). NCBI lineage: Eukaryota > Metazoa > Chordata > Amphibia > Anura > Ranidae > Rana > Rana muscosa. Next base: position 148,052,734 of record CM055116.1, read on the forward strand.
GGTCGCAGCCTCCAGAATCTACAGTACAGTAGGTTATGTTAAATAAGATTGCATTTCAGGTGTTCCTCTCGTTAATATAGTTTTGCCTTGGTCTGGTAGGGCCACCATCCATTATCAGAGAGTATTCTGTCTCATACACCCTCAAGTATACACCCTACGGAAAGCTCGTGTTAGATACGTTTGAGTCTGCTGACAAGAGTAGAGAAAAAGAAAGTAGGAAAAGTAAGACAAGAAGAAGAGAGAAGTGGGATGAGGGGGGGAGGGGAATGGAGGGGGGTGGGTGACAGGGTGGGGAAAGGAGGGGGGGGGGGTGGCATCTCTGGTATGTTAGTCTGTATTCTAACTTAGAGGTTGCTCAGGTTCCGAGAAGGGTTGTACCCTAGTCCGAGTAAATAAACATGTTCCACATAGTCCAAGTCTCTTTGTAAACTTCATGTCTGTCTTGGGCTGTCAGTATCAGATCCTCCAGTCTGTTTATATCTTCCACCTTCCGCAGCCACATTGCTATGGTCGGTGGAGTTTGTTGTTTCCATAGTATGGGAATACAAGACTTAGCTGCGTTTGTCAGGTGACGTAGTAGGGACTTTTTGTATGTTCTGTGGGAAAGGTTTGATACATGTAGCAGGAAGAAAGCTGGGTCATGTGGGATCTGGTATTCTGTGAATTTTTGGGATATAGTTCGGACCTCCGTCCAGAATGCTGCTAGCTTGGGGCAGGACCAAAATACATGCAGGAGTGTTCCCTTCTCTGTCCCGCACCGCCAACAGTATTCTGAGGTGTCTGGGAAAATCACATGTAGGCGGCTGGGTGTTAAATACCATCTCGTGAGAATTTTGTAATTTGTCTCCTGTATTTTCGTACATAGGGAGGACTTGAAAGAGAATTGTATTATACTTTGTACTTGGGGCGCCGTAAAGGTGCGGTTCAGGTCTGTCTCCCACTTTGTAATACCCGGAAGTTGTGGTTGCTGGGTTGGTGTATTGAGGAGAGAATACATTTTGGAGAGGACCCTGGGCAAAGGCTCCATCCCCGAGCAGTATTCCTTGAGCGTGGTCACGGGTCTGGAGTATTCTTGTGGGTGTAGGATTGTCTGAAGGAAGTGGTGTAGTTGAACCGCGTTCCAAAAGGGGAGTTGGAATGGGCCTGTTGCGTCCGTCAGTTCAGGAATGGAGGGCCATCTATCTCTTATCACATATTGAGACGCTGTAGTACGGCCCGCGGCTCGTAGTATCTGAAATTGTGTGGCTACCATTCCTGGGGAAAACCTGGGGTTTCCCAAGATCGGTGTTAATGGTGACAATTTGGTTGTCAGGGCAGTTTGTAAAGCTGCTTGTAGGCCTTGGCGAATAGTATTGCCTATCAGCTGGTGCAATTTTGTCTCTGATGTCAATGCATCGCTACACCACATCGCTGTTCTCAATGGAATGTCAGCCTGGTGTTGTTCTATCTGTACCCATAACTTAAATTCTTGGTGGCGGCTCCAGTCTATAACCCTGCCTATGTGTATTGCCTGGTAGTATCGCTTTATGTCTGGCAGTGCTAACCCTCCACATTGTTTTGGCATTGACAGCTGAGTACGTGAGATCCGTGGTTTTTTATGTGCCCAGACAAAGCGGGTAAACAAGGCCTGTACCCGCTTAAAGTATGAGGGTGGTATTTTAATGGGTAAGGCCTGGAAGAGGTATAAGAACTTAGGCAGTATGCACATTTTCAGTAAGTTACATCTTCCAAACCAGGAGTGAATTCCCTTGTGCCACGAGTCTAGGAGAAGTTTTACTTTTGACAGTAGAGGAGGGAAGTTCCGTTCATAAATTTCGGAAAATTCGGGTGTGATATTGGTCCCCAGATAAGTCAGGGAGGAGGATGTCCATTTAAATTGGAAATTTGATCGTACCGTAGGGATCATATGCAGTGGTATAGATATTGCCATTGCCTCTGACTTGGAAAAGTTTATCTTTAAATTTGAAATTTTCCCATATGTATCGAATTCTCTAAGCAGATTCGGGAGGGACACCCCTGGATTGGTAAGTGAAAAGAGCATGTCATCTGCGTATGCTGATATCTTGTGTTGCGTTTGCCCTATAGTCACGCCTTGTATGTCGGGGTTCCGTCTGATTGTGGCCAGGAAGGGTTCCAGTGAGAGGGCAAACAAAAGAGGGGATAAAGGACATCCCTGTCTTGTCCCATTCAATATTGGGAAGGGGTCCGATAGTACCCCATTTGCCTTCACCTGTGCTGTCGGACTGGTGTATATTCCGGTTATCCTATTTAACATTACCTCTCCCAGGCCTACGTGTCGAAGGACTGTAAGCATGAACGACCAATTCACTCGGTCGAAGGCCTTTTCGGCGTCGGTGTTCAGTAGTACACACGGGGTTTTTGTGATCTTCACTTTATGTAATAAGTTCAGCACCTTAATGGTGCTGTCCCTTGCCTCCCTAGATGGGATAAAGCCTACCTGGTCTAGATGAATTAGATGGTGAAGGTGTCTCGCAAGTCTGGTGGCAATGATCTTGGTATAAATTTTTAAATCAACATTTAGGAGCGATATCGGTCTGTAGCTACTGCATGCTGTCGGGTCCTTTCCTTCCTTATGTATTACTGAGATATGGGCACTTAAGCTATCCCTGGCAAATACTTTGCCGGATCCTATGGCGTTAAACAGCCCAAGCATGCGCGGCCCCAGTATCGCTGTGAGTTTCTTGTAGTATAGTAGGGTGTACCCGTCGGGTCCTGGGGCCTTACCCGGCTTCATTGTTTTGATAGCTTGTTGAAGTTCTAATAATGTTATCGGGGATTCTAGTTCTTCTCGGGACTCTAGTGTAAGTGAGGGCATTGCGGACGAAATAATGTAGTGTGCCATGTCTGCTTGGGATGGCGAAGCCGCTGGGAGGTTATATAATTTGGAGTAGAAATCTTTAAATTCTTGTGTGATCTGTGAGGGTAAAGTTGCTTTCTGACCTCCTGCCTTGGTGATATGGGGAATGTATGTAGATAATTTATGTTCCCTGACTGTTTTTGCTAATAGCTTCCCACATTTATCCCCTGATTCGTACGCCATTTTCCGACACGACTGTATGGCTGCCTTGGCTCTGTATTGTAGAATGTCAGTAATCTGTTTCCTGATAATTATCAACTCCGCCTCAGAGGTTTGTGCGGGGGCGTGCTTATGTCTGGATTCAGTGATGGTTAATTTTTTCAGTAGCTGGGTAAGCTGTGCAGTGCGTTCCCGTTTAATACGGGCTCCGTGCTTAATGAAAATCCCTCTCATGACTGATTTGTGTGCCTCCCACAATATCCCCGGGTCACACTCTGGCTGGTCGTTTTCCTGAAAGTAGTGATTTAAAGCCGAGGTTATCTCCGCAAGCACCTCTGGTGTTTGCAGTAGGCTTTCATTAAGTCTCCAGAATTTATGTCTAGGTGAGGATACTTCAGAAAGTTTGTAAATCAGACAGATTGGTGCATGGTCAGACCACGTCCTGTTTCCTATGGATGTGCTTTCTACTGCGTGAAGTTGTGTATGAGGGATCATAAAGTAATCTATTCTGCTATATACCTGATGTACAGGAGAATAAAACGTATAGTCACGGTCTCCCGTATGTTGTATTCGCCAGATATCAATGAGTTGTGATTTATGTAGTGCCTTTGCTATTCGTTTGAGTTGATTCACTGGCATTGAAGATTTGCCTGCTGAGGTGTCTACCGAAGGAATCAATGGAACGTTAAAGTCTCCCCCAAACAGTAATTGTCCTGTCCTAAAGTCCTGGAGTTTCTCCAAAGTATGCTCCAAGAATGTCGCCTGCAGGTCGTTGGGGGCATATAATGTTGCTATCGTAACTTGTATGTTGCCTATGAGTCCCTTGAGGAAAATGTATCTTCCAGAGGGATCGATTAGTGAGTCCTGACATTGCCATGGGACTTTGCTGGAAATTAATATGGAAACTCCCTTAGATTTGGCTGTGGGGTTAACAGAGTGGTATGTCATCGGGTAATGTCTGTTGCGTAAATACGGTAGTCTATTGTGCTTAAAGTGTGTCTCTTGGATCAGAGCCACATCCGTTTTGGATCTTTTCAGGTCGTCCAGCAGTATGCGCCTTTTTTCTGGCGTGTTAAGGCCTTTCACATTAAGTGACTGAATTTTGAGATGGTGTAATGCCATAATTGGGTAGGAGGTAAGGGGAAGGAAGTGGAGTCTGGATTCTGGGTAGGGAGGGGGAGGGCAAGGGTGCTGGTCCAAGATAAGGGTGACGTAAAGGGCGACGGGAGGGGGACAGAGAGGGGGGGGTAGCAGATGAAAGAGAAAGTAAGAAAGAAGAGAGTAAGAATAAAAGAGTGAAAGAGCAAATGTAGAGGGCTGGGCCTAGTGCCCTTAGTCCTCTAAGTAACTTATTATTTGTATATAATGCCTGGGGGCCAACGTTGTACCCCCCCGGCAGAACACACCAGCCTATTTGGGGTGCGGGTAAGACAAGGCTCGGGAAAGAACGAGCTCCCGACTCTTGTCTCCCAATCCAATGAAACTCTGCTGTAACATGTAGTCATCAATAATACACCATTGTAACATAAGGAACCAAAAAGAATATATAAAAAAATAAGGAAAATGAAACGAGCAAGGAGGACCTTACATGTAACAGAAAGAAGTGCATACCTAAAATAACGGATACCAATCCTGCGGTCAACCTTAAACTAAGGGAATATATTTCCCCTTCAACCATGCCTGCCTCTATAGGTCACCTCCTCAGCCCCAGGCCCCCTACCCCCCCACCGCACGCAGGCGGACATCCCCCCCCAAAACCCCACAGGGACGCGGGTCCCGCGCACGGCCGGCTGCCCGGGCCCGTATACTTTCCGCCCCACATCCCCACTGTATCCCCCTATTCCTCCGTCCCCCAGGGTCTCCCCCTTCAACCTATCTGGATTTTACATGAGGTATAGCCGGACTATCCCCCGTGTTCTGGTCTGGACAGTATGTCCTTGCTGCTCTAGATTGCATGCCCCCCCTTATGTAATTAAAATCCATACATTCAAATTCCCCCCACAGATCTGGTTGGTCTGCTCACTCTGGCTCCCAGAATGCTGACATAGCGGAGGCTATCTGAGTCTCAACATCTGAGGCTACCTTGGGTGGAGTAATAATGGGCATTGTATATCAAAAATCCACATAAATGCAATGAAAGTGGCAATAATGCTCAATGTCATAATTCAGATATACTTCCTCCCACTTTCCCAAGAATACCCTCCCCCCTCAGCCCCAACCGGGTGCCCAGTACTCCTGGTCCTTCTGTAAAAGTGTTATCTATTGCAAGGATTGCTAGGTTACAGATGCAGCGTGTACCTCTCCCTATTGTCTCTGGGATTTGTAAACTTCTGGGAATACAGGAGAGCCGCAGGGTGATCCGGGTCCGGCGCATCCCCATGGATCTACTACTGTCAATATCCTGTAATGCAGGGGTCTCTGCGGGGGCTGCGCCATACATCATGTGTCCAGGCCAAAACGCCTAAACTCGGGGGCTGGAGTATCAGGGTCCTGCACCGGGCTGATGATGTCTAGTGATGCAGAAGAGACCGTCTCGGGTAAGGCCCGCAAATGGAGGCAGCAAATGTTCCCCTCCATCCAGGTGGGTCTCTAGCTGCTTTGTCTATAAGGGAGAGCCCTGTTCATCTAGCGCTGGCGAGCATGGGGGGGGGGGGGGGGAGCGTCAGCGCCGCTCCAGCGCCAACAGGTGACGGAAAAGGAGAAAAAAAAAAAAAAGGGGGGGGGAACAGGCAGGGGACAAGGGTGTCAACAGGTCAGGCAGGCATAATTACCGGTGTCCATCCCGCTCCGTCACAGCTCCCGTTCTCCCTCCTGGGACGTTGCTCTAGGTCTCCTCCGGCCCCGTTGCTGTCTGGGCGGTGGATCTCCACGCACTCTCTGGAGGTTGCCATGGTCTTGAGCTCTAGGTAGGAGGGCAAGCCAGTCTGGGACCACAATAGGTTCTGCGTCGAGGAAGATGAAAAGATCCGGCAGTGCCTCTGGCTTTCTGAGCGTGAAGAATCTTTGGTCTCTCCGGAACGTGATGGACAGCGGGTATCCCCAGCGGTACGTTGCTCCTCTACTGCGGGCCAGCTCCAGGAGAGGTTTCAGTATCGCCCGTCTCTGTAGCGTGGGGCGAGATAGATCTGGAAGTATTTTGATCGCCACACCGTCGAATTGCGGGCTGTCCGCTTCACAAGACCTCCGGATAATTTCTTCTCTGTGCTTGTAATGGTGCAACCTACACACCACATCTCTGGGCCTGGCTGGGTCAGATGATTTTGGCCCCAGCGCTCTGTGAATCCTGTCGAATTCCAGGCGGGGTGGCAATTCAATCCCCTCTATAGTGCGGAAAATAGCCGTTACCGTGTCCGCTAGATCTTCAGGACCAGTTGCTTCTGGGAGTCCCCGTATACGCAGGTTGTTCCTGCGACTGCGGTCCTCCATTTCCTCGAGTCGCAGCTGCTGTTCTGTGAGAGCTTCCATCTGACTGTCCTGGGTCTCCTCCATCGCCTCCACCCGGCGCTCCAGGGCTGTTAGTGAGGACTCTCCTTTAGTGAGTCTGGTGGACAGGTCTTTCACCTCCGTCTTCACCACCGCCAGTTCTTTACGGTGTGCAGCTTCCACCATTCCCATAAGGGCTGTAATGTCTGCCTTCGTGGGAAGTGCTTGCAGTAGCAAACACAGCTCTGGGTCCATCGTGACCGATTGAGAGGCTGTTCTGGGGGTATCTCCTGGGTCGGTGAGGGACCGGGGGGGCTCCAAGGTATTGGCTAGTAAGTGGAGCTTCCATACTTAAGTCCGGAGAGCCGCAGGCTTCTCGGTCCCCCTCCGTGTCCCCTCGTGGCGACGCCATCTTGGATCCCGGCGAGTGTAGCTGGGAGAGTTGGAAAAGTCTCTCTATCTCACCCGGCTGTGGAATCTGGGCCGTGGATCTGGTAGATCTATTGTTCCTCTTTGCAGATCTCTTTTTAGAAGTGTACATATTGCGCTGACTTATTGTAGATCATCAGATAGGATGGTAGACGGTCGGGAGCTCTGCAAGTGCACGTCTCTATCCGTCCATGTCCAGGCCACGCCCCCGAGTCACACATATTTAACCACTTTAGTCCTGGAAGGATTTACCCACTTCCCTGACCAGGCCATTTTTTGCAATTGGGCACTGCGTCGCTTTAAGTGACAATTTTGCGGTCGTGCAATGGTGTACCCAAACAAAATTGATGTGCTTTTTTTTCTCACAAATAGAGCTTTCTTTTGGAGTTATTTTATCACCACTGTGGTTTTTATTTTTTGCGCTATAAACAAAAAAAGACCGACAATTTTTTGAATAAAAAAACAATATTTTTTTTATGCTATACACACCCAATAAAAAAAATCTAATTTCTTCTACAATTTAGGCCAATTTGTATTCTGCTACATAGTTTTGGTAAAAAATAAATAAAAAATAAAAAAAACACAATAAGCGTATATTGATTGGTTTGCGCAAAAGTTTTTTTTTACTAGTAATGGCGGCGATCAGCGATTTTTAGCGGGACTACGACATTGAGGCGGACACCTAACTGACATTTTTTTACACTTTTTTTGACATTATTACAGTGATCAGTGCTAAAATATGCACTGACATACTAAAGGCACTGGCAGGGTGGGGGTTAACATTAGGGGCAATCGAGGGGTTAAATGTGTTCCCTCACTGTGTGTTCTAACTGTATGGGGGATGGGCTGCTGTTCTGTTTTCTCAGCTTAAAGTGGTTGTAAACACTTTACAACCACTTTTGACTACAGGTAAACCTAAAATAAGGCTTATCTGTAGCTACCCTGGATATCTGCTAAACCTGCACGGTTTAGCAGATATCCCCTGTATCTGAATGTGCCAATATCATCGGTACATGCGCACTGAAGCAATGGCACGTCCATCCTGTTGCTTCAGCTAGTATTTTGTTACCGGCGGAGTGACGTCCTCGTGGTTCCGGCCAGTCACAGCGCCCGCGAGGACTGCTGCTGGGGGCTTCAATCTAAGGTAAGTAATTCATAATTCATAATGAGCTAGTATGCTATGCATACTAGCTCATGCCTTTGTCTTGCAGGGTTTTTTTTTTCTTTGGGGGGAGTTTACAACCACTTTAAAAGGAGAAATGCAGGAATACAGCCTCTGTTTTTGTTTATATAAAATACATTTATTAATTTAAATTTTCAATCTTTGTTTCAATGACAGTGTGAAACTGAAATGTAGAAAATACCAAGAAAAATTACACGTTGAAATCTGTTTGGATTTGATACCGATCCAATAGTCGGTACATTTTAAGTTGCTGATTCATAATGTGAAATTTTCTATCAACTGTTAATCAGTACAAGGGCAACCAAGGGCTTCCATGCCAGAAAATCCGGTACAGATACAGATAAAAGGACCACAGAATACGAAGATCATAGGATTGCCATGCCAACGCTAACAAAGGATGAGGCTTCAGCTGAGATCAGAGATCCGTCAGTACAGACCTGACCTGCTCTACACCACAGGTGAATTGGGCCATTCATCATAAACAATAAAGAACGCATTTCTTTGCCCCTGATTACAGCTCTTTTTGTATCCATGTATCCATGGCTAGGAATTCAAAAGCATTTTTTGGCCAGGTAGTGTCAGAGCACCTGACATTGCAAACATCTATTTCGTGGCGCTCAAATAAATGAAAAGCCTACATATTTTTTTACTTTCTGCTATAAAACATATCCAATAAAAAAAATGAAAAAAATCGAATGTCTTCATTCGTTTAGGTCAATATGTATGTAAGTTATAGCATATACAAATCATGGGATATATACTAGAATATGTATTTATTAAATTTTTCTTTTTTATACTAGTAATGGCGGCGATCAGCGACTTATAGCATGACTGCGATATTGCAGCAAACTATCTGACACTAAATGACACTTTTGACACCTTGTGGGAACCAGTGACACTAATACAGTGATTAGTGCTAAAAATATGCACTGTCACTGTACTGGGAAGAGGTTAGACAGCTAGGGCGATCAAAGGGTTACATTTGTGCCTAACTAGTGTTTTTGTGTGTACTATGTGCTGCTTTCACTAAGGGATGTGCTGGATTTTACTCCCTTCTTTGCATGGAAAAAAAAATCTAGTACATCCCCACTGACTGGACAGAGTTCTGCCTTGTTTACATAGGCAGAGCTCCATCCAGTCTGACTCCTTGCCAATCAGTGGGTGCCGGTGGTCATCCATTGTCTGGCACCTGCTGATCGGCTTCTGCTATGACTAATCACAGCAGAAACGACGTTCTAGCGGCGTGCACCCCTACTCAGAATAGCAGAATTACGTATATATATGTGATTCTTTGCAGAGCGCCCGCCCTTTAGCTACAATGGGCTGGTAGCTAAGTGGATAAAGGCTGCATTTTCCATAACAAGCGAACAGGCCATATTGATGTGTATGGCAGCAGTGGCGTAGCGTAGGTTGTCAGCACCCGGGGCAAGGCAAGAAATTTGTGCCCCCTAACCCATGGATTTTTAGTATCCCTAAATCCCTTCCACTAGTACAGTAGTACTGACCAACCTGATTCCTACACTGACCACTACACTAACCTACCTAAGCACGAATCTATCCACGCCGCCGCCTCCCCCTTTTTATGCATCCGGTCCCTTTCAGGATGCCTGTCGCATGAATTACAGCGGCGGGTGTTTTTTTGAAGCATCTGATTAGAGCCATAGGCTTCAAAATAGGGTAGACTCATGGCGTAGAGCATTGCACTCGGAGCCCACCCAGTTGCATTAGAAAAGCAAATTAATATTCGCTTTTCTAACACTAAACCGCCTCTCCGCCAATCAGAAAGCGCAGGTCTGATGCTCGTTTCCTGATTGGCTGAAGGGTTAGGCGATCCTAATGGATGCCTAGGAGGAGGAGGAGGGGGATGCAAAGCACAGAAAACCACACAAGACCAGTCACCCCGCACAAGAAGAGAGAGCAGCAGTGAGCTTCTGTCCATCAAGTTCTGAGATTTACTCTAGTCCTTTTCTGTTCTTTCCTAACCTGAGGCTTTGCCAGGTACTTTAGCCCTGTCTGGTAGGGCAGAAGACCTAATTTTTCTCTGGTGCAGTTAAAGTGTTTGTAAAGGTAAAACCATTTTTTTTACATTAATGCATTCTCTGAATCCAGCGCTGTGCACGTCTGCAGCAGTTCTTCTCCCATCTCATAGCTCACAGGCTTTGCTGAGAGCAGTGGGAACCATTGACTCTGCCAGTCAAAACCTGTTAGCAGAGAGTGGGGGGTGGGGCCAAGCCAGGCTATGTGTATGAATAGGCGCAAACAGCTCAGCTTGGGAACAAGCAAACACGAGTGCCCCCATAGGAAGCAGATTCTTTTGGTGGGCACTCAGCGGGAGTAAGGAACCAGGAGCACCAGCAGGGGACCCCAGAAGAATAGGACCGGGCCACTCTGTGCAAAACCCTTGCACAGACCAGGTAAGTACACTGTATTGTCAAAAGTATTGGGACGCCTGCATTTACACGCACATGAACTTTAATGGCGTCTTAGTCCGTAGGTTTCAATATTGAGTTGGCCCACACTTGGCTTCTGAATGGCCCACATTTAACTCCAGCTGTAGCAGGAGTTACCTGCAGAACCGGCAATTACATTTTGGGGTTCTTGGAGACTTCTTTTATCATCAAAATGGTCAAGTGACTTGGGCTGAATTTGCTGGGGTGGCTGGCCCTGAACAAATTAAAAGTTTTAGACCAAAACTTGTAGATTACTTTCTTTACAGTGGAACAATTGATTTCAAATATTGTGTCCATCTTTTTAAATTTCTCCCCCTCATGCCTTGTACACACGATCGGTTTTCACAACGAGAAAACTGCCATTTTTTATATTGGTCGTGAAAACCGGTCGTGTGTATGCTCCTTAGCAGTTTTCTCTACGCAAAAAAAAATTAAAACCAGCTCTCTTTTTTCTCGTCGTGTTTCCCATCAGTCTTTTTCTCGTCGCGAAAAACGGTCGTGTGTATGCTTTTCCGAGGGGAAAAAAACGTGCATGCTCAGAATCAAGTATGAGAGGGGAGCGCTCATTCTGATAAAACTAGCGTTCAGAATGGAGATAGCACATTCTTCACGCTGTAACGAACTGAAAAGCACGAGGCTGAAAAGCACGAATCATCTCTCACCAAACTTTTACTAACACGAGGATCAGCAAAAGCAGCCCGTCGTACCTGTTGTACGTCACTGCGCTTTGGTCGGACGTTTTTTGCATGAACGTGTGTATGCAAGTCAGGCTGGAGAGGAATCACGTCGGTAAAAATGATGGCTTTTTGCACGTCAGGAAAAATGATGGTGTGTACAAGGCATTAGCCTCCCCACCCACTGGTCCCCACTGTACTTACCTCCCATAGGTGATGTGCTGTCAGTGTCCACGCAGCCGCTGTAGCAATCCAATCAGAAGCACTTTCATCCATCCTGGAAGCCATAGAGAATAATGAGGGAGAAGAGTGGGAATTTAAAATGCCTGGACTGCTATACTGGCTGCGTGAGCACTGACAGCACATCAACCACGGTAGGTAAGTACAACAGGGACCAAGAAGCTTGGGAGGTTGTAGGGTTTTAGTTCACCTTTTAATTTTTTCTGTTTGTTTTACTTTTGTCATGAATGGGTTGAAGAGAACTATTAATCTTGGCATGTTAATTCCACACTTGACAATAGCAAAGAGGCAGCTTGTCACATAGGTATCTTTGCTCTGCTTCTGTTTTGGATTTTACTTTTTGCATCACTAGACAAATATGGGACTTTGGACATTGAACTTTACTAGCACTACGATATCTTCCTATCTAACCTTGTCACATTAACATTACCCATATAGTATATTGCCGTGTACACACGATCGGAATTTCCGACAACAAATGTTCGATGTGAGCTTTTGGTTGGATATTCCTACCGTGTGTAGGCTCCATCGGACATTTGCTGTCGGAATTTCCGACAACAAATGTTTGAGAGCAGGTTCTCAATTTTTCTGACAACAAAAGTTCTTGTCGGAAATTCCGATCGTGTGTATCCGATTCCGATGCACAAAAATTCTACGCATGCGTCGGAATCAATTTGGCGCATGCTCGGAATCATTGTACTTAATTTTTCACGGCTCGTCGTAGTGTTGTACGTCTCCGCGTTCTTGACATTCGGAATTTCCGAGCAACATTTGTGCGACCGTGTGTATGCAAGACAAGTTTGAGCCAACATTCGACGGAAAAAACTACACGGTTTTGTTGTCGGAAATTCTGATCGTGTGTACGCGGCATAACAGTCATAAAACAATACGTAAATGTTCTGTCCAATTATCCAAAAACAATCTGGAGCCATAAATAAACTTTCCCCAATTTTAATAAAGCTAAAATGACTTGTGTGCCATAATAGATCATGATGAAACCTGAAAATAAACAGAAGCACAATAGATTGCATTCATAAAACAACACTGACAGATTCAGGAGATGCTGCTTTCCCGGTAATTGCTTGCTTCCTGTTAATATATAGTGTTGATTTGATGTGTTTAGATTACATCATCTAATGCTAGGAGTGTTTTATTGGCTAGATCACTACAAATAAAGGCTTGAAAAGAAGGATCAAACAGAATGCAGAGCTGCACATTTTTGTACATTATTCCCAAAATAAATGACTAAATTAAAATCACCTAAAATATCACTAAAGAATCTAAATAAGTGTAGGGTAGTTCTTCAAACCCTTTTTTTTTCTATGTGCTTGGCATCCTTTTAAAAAAACTAGTAACAACTTTAAATTTGTAATTGTGTGCTTATTTCTTTTTCTTCAGTCCCGCTGTTCTTACCAACATGCCCCATTTCCCACATTGCACTTTAGGCATCCTACACCCTCACTGTATTGTGAACTTTAATGGCATCCCAGTCTTAGTTTTATGCCCTGTACACACGTTCGGAATTCCGATGGGCTAAAATCCGATGGATTTTTTTGTCGGAATTCCATTCAAAGCTGTCTTGCATACACACCGTACGACGTCACTATAAAGGGGAAGTTCAAATCCAACGGCGCCACCCTTTGGGCTGCTTTTGCTGATTTCGTGTTACCGCGTGTTAGTAAAAGTTTGGTGTTAGCTGTTTTGCGCTTTTCAGTCTCCGTGCTTTTCAGTCCGTTACAGCATGACGAATGTGCTATCTCCATTACGAACGCTAGTTTTACCAGAACGAGCGCTCCCGTCTCCTAATTTAGTCTGAGCATGCATCGATTATTCTCCGATGGAGTTCCACACAGACGATCGGAATTTCCTATCGTTTTTTTTCCATCGGAAAAATTTAAAACATGTTCTATTTTTTTACACCGATGGAAAAAAGTCTGATGGGGCCCACACACGATCGTTTTCCGATGAAACAAGTCCATCGGACTTGTTTCATCGGAAATTCCGATCGTGTGTACAGGGCATTAGAATTGAAGCTGTCATAGCTGCAAAGGGTGGGACAACTCAATATTGAACCCTACAGAATAAGACTGGGATGCCATTAAAATTCATGTGCTTGTACAGGCAGGCGTCCCAATACGTTTGACAATATAGTGTATACACACACACACACAATACATCACTTTTTTTTTACATTTGGCGAAAAGTATAGTGTAATGCATGGAATTCAAATTGTGATATCTTGCTGCAATTATCTGAGCTGGGACCAGCGGTGGTAAGCTCCATGCGGGGCACCGGACGCATAGAGTTCTATGAGGTTTTTTTTCTAAAGCACATGATTAGAGCCGGAGCACTGCGCCCAGAGCCCACCTGCTTGTGACATTAGCGAATGTTGATTTCCTATTGTCTTCCTGCTTCTCCTCCCAGGGAGGAGAAGCGACCGGATTGGCCGGGAGGAGAAGCCGGGGAAGCCGTCCACGATCTGGATGGGGTAAGTGCGGGGCTGGCAGGCTTGCGAGTTGGCGAGCGGGGCTGGCGTGCAGGCGATCGAGCGAGCGGGAGGGTGGGGGTTTTGTTTTCCGCCCCCCATTAAAAACATTTTTGGTTTCATCCATCCCCCCGTGTCCTTCTTTTGAATATTTTGGATTTTTTATCTATTTTTAGACATGCATTCTGCATTAGCTTCTGAGGAAGTGGAATGATATTCACGAAACGCGTCAAGCTTTTTTATGCAGTTTTTTATGCGTCTACATTCCTGCCTCATTCAAAGTCCCAAACCCAACCTTTCTACGTACAGGTACGTTGCTTTGAATCTGCCGCCTAGCCCACTGCAAGCCCTGTGACTGCGCCTGTGGAACCCACAGACTTGTGGTCCGCCGGTGTCCCGCGATCGTGACACGGAGAGGCAGAACGGGGAGATGCCTATGTAAGCAAGGCATTTTCCTGTTCTGCCTAGTGACAGGACAGTGATCTACAGCTCTCTGTCATCGGGAGCAGTGATCACTGTCGTGTCATTTGTAGCCCAGCTCCCCCCCCCACAGTTAGAATCACTCCCTAGGACACACTTAACCCCTTCCTCGCCCCCTAGTGGTTCACCCCTTCCCTGCCCCCTTGTGGTTAACCCCTTCCCTGCCAGTGACATTTAAACAGTAATCAGTGCATTTTTATAGCATTGATCGCTGTATAAATGACAATGGTCCCAAAATAGTGTCAAAAATGTCCGATGTGTCTACCGCAAAATCGCAGTCACAATAAAAATCGCTTATTGCCGCCATTACTAGTAAAAAAAAAAAATTTAAATGCCATAAAACTATCCCCTATTTTGTGGACGCTATATCTTTTTTGAAAACCATCTATATACGCTTATTTCGTTTTTTTTAACCAAAAATATGTAGAAGAATGCATATCGGACTAAACTGAGGATTTTTTTTATATATATATATATATATATATATATATATATATTTTTTGGGGATATTTATTATAGCAAAAAGTAAAAAATATAGCTTTTTTTCCAAAATTGTTGCTCTTTTTTTGTTTATAGCGCAAAAAATAAAAACCACAGAGGTGATCAAATACCACCAAAAGAAAGCTCTATTTGTGGGAAAAAAAGGACGTAAATTTTGTTTGGGTGCAACGTCGCACGACCGCGCAATTGTCAGTTAAAGTGACGCAGTGCTGAATCGCAAAAAATGGCCCGGTCATTGGGCAGCCAATTCTTCCGGGGCTGAAGTGGTTAATTTTTTATCTCAGTATTGGTTGGGCCTGGGTTATTTAAATTAGAACTATATGTGGCCAGGGTCACATGTGCCCGTGCATGTGGGGATAACTTTTGTGCAGAGTGCGCTCATCAATGCTGAGACTGCAGTCATGGGAAAAATATAACATTAAAGGCAGTTCCCTGACTAAGACCCCTTTCACACTGGGGCGGGCAGGAGCGGTGGCGGTATAGCAGCGCGATTTTCAGCGCTGCTATACTGTCGTTCTTACCGCGGTATGCGGTCGCTAGGGGGGTTAATTTAACCCCCGCTAGTGGCCGAAAAAGGGTTAATACCGCCTGTAAACCGCGGCTATTGCCGCGGTTTGCGGGCGGTATTACCGCGCTGTCCCATTGATTTCAATGGGAGACCGCGGTAAAGGAGCGGTGAACACACCGCTCCTTTACCGCTGTAAAGAAGCGGCTAGCAGGACTTTTGGAGCGGTCCTGCTAGCGCACCGCTTCAGTGTGAAAGCCTTCGGGCTTTCACATTGAAGGCACAGGGCAGGATTTTTTCATGCGGTATAACAGCGCTATTATTAGCGCTAAACCGCATGAAAAACGCCCCAGTGTGAAAGGGGCCTTAGAGACGAGTCTTAACTATGTGCAGTAATAAAGCGCAGAGTTCCTCTGAAGAGTGACTTGTCCCATGTCACTACACACTGTAACTTGTATGTTTGCATTACGAGGGACATACTGAGCCTGCGTTCACTCCACCAGTCTAGCGTACCTCTATTACCCCACTCGCAGTAACAGAATGGGATCCCACTGAGCACCTATGCATGCTAACAAATGGTGAACACCACTCAAGGCATGTGCACAGAACGCCTTGTCTCACATCCAGAAGCAGGAACAAAAGAGAGGTGAATGGCCACACACTACAAAAATATGTTGAACTTTTAAAGATTCATATCAAAAACAGGAAAATATAAAACCGTGACTGCAAAATGAGATGAATGTTAACATGTTTCATGCAAAAACTAACGCTTACTCATGACACAAAGTGACTGAGACAGGCTATCTCCTAAATAGTGAAATGAAGTTACAGGTGTGGCATTAATTAATGCATGCTCTCACTGCATGCTCTCACTTAACTGGTCTTACCTGGCCTTCCTATGCCCCGTGACCAGGATCTGGTTGCTAATGGACACCGACCACTAGGGAGGGAGCCAGAACATCGCTACCAAAAGAATTGTCACCTTTACCAGGTACCATGCTTAACGTCTGGTAGCTTGTTCCTTTACTTGGTTATCCATAGCAACTACAACTCCACTTCTTAACTTGCCAAGTTATCCTTTTGTAGTAGTGTTGTTTCAAATCCCACATGTGCTTTACAGACCTTGGTTCTTTGGAATATGCCACGACCAATAGGTGACCCCTTTAAATAACTTCAGACCAGGCTCATAACGGTTAACATAACTTTATTGAACATGATGCGGCATATACAGCTCAGTATGAACAAAGTTCTTTCCCTAAATATAACTAGAACAATGTAGTGGTCCATTTATACCTCCATCAGGCGCGAGTCTATTATGGCATTGTTCATGGCTTGAATGTTCTCTGCAATTCCCGGTTCCTGTAGCACTTGAATCCACTGATACCCACACGTTCGTTCCTGCTCCAGCAGCCTTGCAATTAAGCTAATCCCTCATTTTTATAGCACAGGTGGGCTAGCTAGGTGCTGGAAACTGAGCTGAAACAGTTACCCTTTCCCCAGCCCAGGTGGGCTGCTGCCTAATTAACTGCTTGCCGACCAGCGCACGACAATATACGTCGACAGCATGGCACGGACAGGCAGAAGGACGTACCTGTATGTCCCCTTTAAGATCGTGGCATTGTGGACGCGCGCGCGCCGCAAGCTCCGTGAGCCCGACCGCGGGTCCCGCGGACTCGATGTGCGCGGGGATACCCGCGATCTTCTCACAGTGATTTAGAACGGGGAGATGCTGATGTAAACAAGCATCTCCCCGCTCTGCCTAGTGACAATGACAGTGATCACCGCTTCCTGTAATCGGAAGCGGTGACCACTGTCTTGTCACACACAGCCCATCCCCCCTACAGTAAGAATCACTCACTAGGGCACACTTAACCCCTACAGCGCCACCTTGTGGTTAACCCCTTCACTGCCAGTGTCATTTTCACAGTAATCAGTGCATGTTTATAGCACTGATCGCTGTAAAAATGACAATGGTCCCAAAAATGTGTCAAAAGTGTCCGATGTGTCCGCCATAATGTCGCAGTCACGATAAAAATCGCTGATTGCCGCCATTACTAGTAAAAAAAAAATATTAATAAAAATGCCATAAAACTATCCCCTATTTTGTAGACACTATACCTTTTGCGCAAACCGATCAATAAACGCTTATTGCGATTTTTTTTACCAAAAATATGTAGAAGAATACGTATCGACCTAAACTGAGGAAAAAAAAATGTTTTATATATTTTTGGGGATATTTATTATAGCAAAAAGTAAAAAATATTGCTTTTTTTTTCAAAATTGTCGCTCTATTTTTGTTTATAGCGCAAAAATAAAAACCACAGAGGTGATCAAATACCACCAAAAGAAAGCTATATTTGTGGGGAAAAAAGGACATAAATTTTGTTTGGGAGCCACGTCGCACGACCGCGCAATTGTCCGTTAGAGCGACGCAGTGCCAAATTGTAAAAAGACCTCTGGTCTTTAAGCTGACAAATGGTCTGGGGCTGAAGTGGTTAAACTGTACACACTTTTAAACCTGCCTATACTGTATATAATTCTAACATTCGTGTCAATACTTCATGTGTGTGGTACAAACACCGTTTACATATGCATGCATGACTTACATATGCGTTCGCTTCTGCACACGAGCACGGAGGGATGGGGGTGCTTTACAACTTTTTTTCTTATTAATTTTATTATTTATTTTTACACTGTCCTTTTATTTATTTATTTGATAAAAAAAAAATCCTATTGTAAACATCCCTTGTAATAAAAGTAAGGGATGACAGGTCCTCTTTATGGGGAGAACAAGTCCCCAAATCTCTCCACAAAAGATTTAAAAAAAAATTGATATTTTGCTTTAAAAAAAAAAATGTGTTTACTTCTGCCACGACCTAATCTCTGGTGACCTCTTTGGCCCGCCGCGTGACCCCTCAGATCGTTTCTCGGGCGCGCCGGCAAAATCAGTAAGCCCGAGAAACACAGTCGAGCAGAGGGGGGGGGGGGGCGACCCTTCCCGCTGCTTCAGAATGCGATCCAGCGGCTAATTAGGTACTCTGACCACATTCAGGAGAAAGCCAGTCTCCAGCTCAATAAAAAAAATACTGGGGTTATGGCTGATATCTTCAGCCATAACCCTGACAAACCCCTATATATACACGTATTGTGGTCGGCAAGTGGTTAGGGAATCTATTGGGGCCCCCAGGTGACCAGAACTAGTGTCACCAGTGGAAGATTTCCCCTCCATCACTGCTTTGGGGACAACCCACATTTTTTGATTTTCTTTCACTTTCAATGATAATGGTAAACAGGACAAATAGAGAGGGTAAATCTCCCTAATGGGGGCAGA
The DNA here is from genome assembly GCA_029206835.1 of Rana muscosa. Classification (NCBI taxonomy): domain Eukaryota; kingdom Metazoa; phylum Chordata; class Amphibia; order Anura; family Ranidae; genus Rana; species Rana muscosa. The sequence goes on from CM055116.1 coordinate 148,071,472, forward strand.
GGTAGCAATAAAAACAGGTGTCTTTTTCTACTGTCTAGAACTAGATACACTTTAGGCCCCTTTCACACGGTCAGTTTTGTCGGTGGACCTAAACGGCCGCTCTATGCAATCCTTTGGAGCGTCTGATGTCAGCGGAGACATGTCCGCTGACATCCGACCCGATCCGATCTGCCAAATTAGACGTATGGCGATACGTCCCCATCCGTCCATGGCGGATCAGATCGGGTGAGATCTGATGAAAACGGAAATGCTGTCCGTTTTCATCAGATCTATCCATAGGAGACAGCGGCGCTGCACAAGCCCCTCCCCGCTCAGTGAGCAGAGAGGGACTTGTCATCTGCCGCCTCAGCGAAGATCAGCGGAGAGATCTCCCGCTGAGCTGGCGGACTCCGTAGCGACGGAGTCGGCCTCGTGAGAAAGAGGCCTTAATGACACAAAACTCAACACACTAGCACAAAGTATTTCCCCAGGAGTGCTTTTTATGCCCCCTTGACCAGAACAAGTACAAGACAAGTCACAGCGTGCTTTCCATGCTTAATGTACACAGACCTGGAAAATCTACATAAACCAGAGCCTATTTCTACAGACAGACCTTTGATTCATTGTTTAATTACATTATACTTAAAAGCATGCAAGTATGAAATACGGATTCATTTTATTTACAGTTCATAGAAACTGCATCATTATAGTTGCTTTGTATGTGTAGATGACCTAATACATTATGCTTAACCCTTTCCCGCCGAGCGTACGCACATATGCGGCCTCGGCTTTCGGGGGGTTATAGCGGCAGGCATGATCCCGGTACCGTTGTTTAGAGCGGGACATCCCCCCTCCCGCCGCCTCCCGCCGCTCTGACCGGGCCTCCCGTCCCACCGGGAGACCCGATCCCAGATCCGTCACTTCCGGCGCCTAGAGAGAGACTGGCATGAAGCCGTAAATGGCTTTTTGCCAGTCACCTGAATGTAAACACGGGAAGCGACATCACGACATCACTTCCCGTTTACTCGGCTGCCATTGGCGCCGGATTTTAAAAAGTATACATTATTCAGAATCACCATTTTCGGTGATCTGAATACTTTGAAGTGCAAAGGAGGGATTTGGGGTCTTTTAGACCCCCGATCCCTCCATAAAGAGTACCTGTCACCACCTATTACTGTCACAAGGGATGTTTACATTCCTTGTGACAGCAATAAAAGTGATCAAAATTTTTATGTTTTTTTTAAAAACACAATTTTATATTATAAAAATAAATAAAATAAATAATAAAAAAAATTTAAAAAATGTAAAGCGCCCCCGTCCCGCCTGCATATGTAAAAGGTGTTCAAATCACACATGTGAGGTATCGAAGCGATCGTCAGAGCGAGGGCAATAATTCTAGACCTAGACCTCCTCTGTAACTCTAACCTGATAACCGTAAAAAAGTTTTAAAGCGTCGCCTATGGAGATTTTTAGGTACCATAGTTTGTCGCCATTCCATGAGGGCATGCAATTATAAAGCATGACATGTTTGGTATCTATTTACTCGGCTTAACATCATCTTTCACATTATATAAAAAAAATAGGGCTAACATTACTTTTTCATTTTTTTTTAATTCATGAAAGTAAAATTTTTTCCGAAAAAGTTGCGTTTAAAACACTACTGCACAAATACTGTGTGACATAAAATATTGCAACAATCACCATTTTATTCTCTAGATTCTCTGCTAAAAAAATATATGTAATGTTTGGGGGTTCTAAGTAATTTTCTAGCAAAAAATACGGATTTTAACTTGTAAACACCAAATGTCAGAAATAGGCTCATGCCGCGTACACACGACCGTTTTTCATGATGAGAAAACTGGTATTTTTTAGATTGGTCGTGAAAAACGGTCGTGTGTATGCTCCATAGCAGTTTTCTCAACGTTTTTTTCTCGTTGCGAAAATCGCTCGTGTGTATGCTTTTCCGAGGGGAAAAAAACGCGCATGCTCAGAATCAAGTATGAGACGGGAGCGCTCGTTCTGGTAAAACTAGCGTTTGAAATGGAGATAGCACATTCGTCACGCTGTAACGGACTGAAAAGCACGAGGCTGAAAAGCGCGAATCGTCTCTCACTAAACATTACTAACACGAGATCAGCAAAAGCAGCCCAAAGTGTGGCACCATTCGAATGGAACTTCCCCTTTATAGTGCTGTCGTATATGTGTTGTCGTACGTGTTGTCGTACGTGTTGTACGTCATCGCACTTTGCTCAAGCGTTTTTTTTCCTGAACGTGTACGTATGCAAGGCAGGCTTGAGAGGGATCACAACTAATCACGTCGAGAAAAACGTTGGTTTTTTGCATGACAGGAAAAACGTTCGTGTATACGCGGCATTAGTCATGAAAGGGATAATATAAAATTTTCTTATGTCTATAGTCTCTCCATAACAAAATAATGTATAATATTTAATTTCACTGTTTTACACTAATATTACTACTTACAACACTATTTTACAGACCTTCACTGCCCTAAACAATGGTAAGGCACCTTCAAAGTATTTAAAATGCCAAAAGTAAAATACATAATTACTCTATCTTGCAGACTCTTGTTCCTTACATTTTTAAGATGTTAGGCCTCGTACACACGACCGAGTTTCTCGGCAAGAACCAGCAAGAAACTTGCTGGCAGAGATGTCTTGCCGAGAAATTCGTTCGTGTGTATGGTTTCTCGTCAAGAAAACCGACAAGTAATCTCGACGAGAAAATAGAGAACCTGCTCTCTATTTTCTCGTCGAGATTCTCGTCAGCCTGTTTCTCGACGAGAAAAGTGTGTGTGTGTACACTTACCTGTCGCCGTGGAAACCCGTGCATGCTCGAAATTACTTTTACGCATGCGCGGTAGCTTCCTAGGCATAGGTAGGGTATACCAAGATGGCGGCGACGGCATCGAATGTGACGAGTGCATGCTCGTCATATTCGATGACGTCACCGCGTTCGCTCCATTCAAAGAACCGCGGGTTCTTTGAATCGAGCGTGTGTACACTCGGCCGGGACAAGTTTCTTGTCCAAGAATCTCGTCGAAAAAAACGTCATGTTTTTTTTCGACGAGAATCTCGGCCGTGTGTACGAGGCTATATGCTCTCTAGCCCTCTTCTCTTTGCAGCCACCATTCTTATAAAAAGGGCAGATGATCCTGCCTGCCTTTACTTCCTAGAGTTACAATGTCTGACTCCCCAATGACGGACAAAGAAACCTTTTTGCAACACTATTATTGGAGGGTGAGGGTCCTTGCACACGGTACTGAACACCGGATCTTCTTGGCAGAAAGTTCCTGGGCAAAAAAAGCAAGTGTGGTTTGTATAGAGAGCATGTTTACATGCGAATATGTGCATATATGTGTGTATAAATTCTTATAGCTCTCAGAATACCAAATATTGAAAAATATTTGTCTATTCAAGGTGTGTCTTACGCACATACACAATAAAATACTGACCAGTAACGCAGTTTTTTTGTATTTTTTTTCATCTAAACATGGCTGTCAGGAAAGAAGAATGGTTTGTGGCCATATCACAGCTGCGCGTGTTCGTGCACTTGCGTGAACAGATGGGCGGAAGCGCAAATGGGTGCGTGGGCGTGAACAAATGCCAGGCAGGCTATTTAAACTGCACTAGGGCTTAGTGCCAGTGCCGTTTGGAACCTGATTTGCTGTCTTATGTCTGGACAGTTTGACCCTGCCTTATGTCTGATACAGCGTTTTTTAAAGGGTCTCAGGGACACGATGGCCTACGGGACCCGGCGATCATTAGTAAAACACAGAGAACTGAGATATGCCTATGTAAACCAGGCTTATCTCAGTTCTGACAGGGGGGAAGGGATGATACTGTGTCTCTGCAAAGCAGGGACTAGAATTGATCTCTTCCCTTAGTGAAAGCAGCACACTGTGTACACAAAAACACTGGCTAGGCGCACAGTTAACCCTTTGATCGCCCGAGATGTTTAACCCCTTCCCAGCCAGTGTCATTAGTATAGTGACAGTGCATATTTTTAGCACTGATCACTGTATTGGTGTCACTGGTTCCCACAAAGTGTCAAAAGTGTCAGTTAGTGTCAGAATGTCCGCCGCAATATCCCACTCCCACTATAAGTTGCTTATCGCCGCCATTACTAGTTTTTAAAAAAACATAAAAATTCCAGTATATATGCCATAGTTTGTAGACACTATAACTTTTGCACAAACCAACTGATATACACTTATTGTGATTTTTGTTTACCAAAAATATGTAGCAGAATACATATTGGCCTAAATTTATAAAGAAATTAGATTAAAAAAAATAATAATTTTTATTGGATATGTTTTATAGCAGAAAGTGAAAAATATGTTTGTTTGTTAAATACTAATGAACATATTTTTCCTTCTGGAATAAAAGTTTAAATAACCACTTGCCAACCATCCTATAGCAGATTTACTGCTACAGGGTGGCTGCGCTGTGCAGAATCACAAATATATACATGATTCTGCACTTTCAGATAGTGGGCACACTTACGCCACCGTCCCACCGCTTCTGCTGTGATTTATCACAGCAGAAGCCGATCAGCAGGTGCGTGTTAATAGATGGCACCCACTGATCGCCGAGTATAGACACAGGACAGAGCTCTGTCTATGTAAACAAGGAAGATCTCTGTCCTGACAGGGAAAAAAAATCCATCACTTCCCTTAGTAAAAGCAGCACACATAGTGTACACAAACACTGGCTAGGCACACATTTAACCCCTTGATCGCCCCTGATGTTTAACCCCTTCCCAGCCCCACATTTTATTTGGGTACAGCGTTGCACGACAGCAATTGTTAGTTAAAGTAACGCAGTGCCCTATTGCAAAAAATGGCCTGGCCATGAAGGGGGTAAATCTTCCGGAGGTCAAGTGGTTAACCGAATAGTAGTTAGTAGGCGAGGAGGTTAGTGCAAAGGGATGTGGGAAATGCAAGAGCATCCCAGTGGGAAGAAGTCAGGTTGCTATATCTGATCATGTAAATTTTTGTATATTAAAAAATCTTACAAACATAATAAAAACATATTTACATATATACTAAATAAATAGAAATATATGTAGCACTACCCCCGTAGGAGCTGCTGGTTAGTTTTGGGTTTTGCACGTTACCTCTTCTGCTTCGTTGTCCGGGTAGGAAAGTCTGTAGTAATGTCCACACAGATGTAAAACCTTCAACAGTCAGGCTTTATTTTCTTATGCAGTAAACGTTGAGAAATTAGAAGGTAGAGAAGAGCATGGAAAGGTTCAGGCACTCGCCACAACTATGCAAAAGTGTCAGTTTAAAGTCACTCACCACTCTCTTTGTTGGAGTGGGTATTGGTCACCCAGATAGTCCCCTCTCACATGGCCTAGCAGCCAGGATGACACACGAATTAGCAACGGGACAGTCTCTCGTCTTCCCCGACATCTGAGGAAGAGTCCAACTCCGAGGAATCCCACTCCTCAGCAGGTAGATAGTTACGGACAACTACAGTCACTTTGTCCCCAACCTCCTTACCGGCTCCAGACGTGAACTTCGCCGCTCACTTGGTCCGGTTTTGGCAGGCGCTGGGGTAGGCTTCGACCGCAGCCGCGGGAGGGCTTAACGTAGCCCACCTTCCGTTTTGCAGGTGGGATGGAGACACAAGCGATTGCGGTGGCAGCGTCCGCTGCGAGGTCCGCTGGTGGCTCCGTAATGGTTGCGACATCCACTCTGGGTTCACTTGCTGAAGCAGATGCAAGATGCGCGTGCTGTACTGCGGGGGCAAAGGCAACCTCCTCAAGAGTAACGGTGCCTGTGACCCAGTCCACCCGATAAGCGTGGGGTGGTACGGTGGGTTGTTCCACATCGAAGAGAAATTCCCCACAGGACAGGCATCTACCAAAGGGGCGCAACTGCACGGCCAGTCCACTGCATCCAGGGCATCCCGACTTGTGTATAGCGTGAAGCGTGAAACGGCCCCGGGGCTTGAGTTGGATCCCAGTATCCGTAAGCGGGGCTCCAAGCTGAGCAGTGTCCACAGTGTTGGGCACAGGTAACACCCTGGGTCCCGACATGGCATGGGCCCATGAAAACGAAGACATACTGCTCTTCTTGCTCAATCCAACAATCTCTGCCCTTTGGCGCCCAACACACTCACGTGTCTCACGCAGGTGGTGGGAACTCCTCCCAGTTAGTTCTTTTTGCACGTAGCTTGTGGGCTTTCTTCTTTCTGGCCCCGCCCACGAACTTTGCAGCTAGCAAAGCGATCCGTGCCCCTTGACCCCTTCTTCTCTCGTCAAAGCACAGTCCAACACTTTTCTCAATGGCAGACTTTCCAAAAATCAAAAGAACAATAATCCGGTTGTCAGAGGCAACGGCAAATATCCCAGACGAGCCCCCACGTGTAGCACTACCCCCGGAGGAGCTGCTGGTTAGTTTTGGGTTTTGCACGTTATTTCTTCTGCTTCGTTGTCTGGGTAGGAAAGTCTGTAGTAATTCAATGTCTACACAAATGTAAAACCTTCAACAGTCAGGCTTTATTTTCTTATGCAGTAAACGTTGAGAAAGTAGAAGGTAGAGAGGAGCATGGGAAGGTTCAGGCACTCGCCACAACTATGCAAAAGTGTCAGTTTAAAGTCACTCACCACTCTCTTTGTTGAAGTGGGTATTGGTCACCCGGATAGTCCCCTCTCACATGGCCTAGCAGCCGGGATGACACACGAATCAGCAACGGGACAGTCTCTGCCACAGACTGCCCCAGGTGAAATGGGTCTCTGCCACAGACCTTTTAATGTTGAGCAAATGGATAGTCCAGAAATCCTCTGCCACAGGATTTCAAAGTCCCGAACTTCCAGCCATGCAGTCAAAAGAGCCTTTAAGCCAATCCGGCGAACTGCAGGGCTTGTAGTATAGTGCATCCCTCCTTGATAAAGTTACCAGGCCTCACCCAAGACAGCAGCACTTTGCAAGTCTCCTCCAGGGCAGGTCCTCCCCTGGTCTCCTTCATTAAGACAGCTTCCTCCCCATTTGGACGGACAGCTTGGGATCCCCTCTCAGTATGCAGGCCCCAGCCAGACTAGCTGGGCCTACTTTGTAGCGATGCAGCCTCGGGCCAACATGGCCCCGAGACCAGAACCGCACACACATACCTCACGCCCGGAGGGCCACGAGGCGAAGAGGAACCCCGATCAATGGCGTCTGCCCCTTAAGTATCCCCTCCCAGCAGGCACAGCGGGGCGACCACTCCCACTGTACCATTGCCGAGAAGGGTCACTCAATGCACCATGGTTCACTCATGTTCCAACAGGTGCCTGAGGTGGTAACGCCACCTTCAGGCAAATAGGGAAACTACCATCGGGCGAACCACAAGCTAGAACAGAAGCAAATCTCAATGTAATTCAACAGTCTGAGCCCAGCTACTGGCTCAGACATCCCTCCAAATTTAAAATAGCGTCCCAACCTTTTGGGGAGGGCGCTACATATATAAACAAAAATAGCTTACATCAGCATAGACACAAAAAATTGCTTTTTTGTCCAGAAAAAACATAAAGAAAACAAAATATACCAACCAAGATGCATTTTCATACTATTATTATCACGATTCAACTAAACAAAGCCCTATCCTACACCTAACCTCCCCCTCAGGCTAGGAAACAATTACACATTTAACACATGCATGCAGCCTTTTTTCAAGAATCTGATCTTATAAAAATCTAAGGGACGTGAAAGGACAGAAAGAAAGCCGCACACCCAGAGCCTGACAAACAGCAGCTACAGGGACCTGACATTCCTCCACACCTTTGTTTAGGCCCCTGGCCGCCACCTGTCCTCAAGACCCTGAATTTTCCCAACCTCACCCGGTATGTCGTGCACCACCACCTTGACAGGAAGGACTTTTTTCTGAATGGAAATCTGACACCGTGCATTCCATGTGAAGAAACGGACTACTAAGCAAACTAGAAAAGGGGTCTCAAAATCAAAATCATGATGTGCCTCAAAGGCCCCGTACGACCTACGGCCACTCTGTACAACTCAAGCAAAAAAGGAAAAGGATACCCAGAGCCCCACCCACCCGCTTATACACTTCTACATTGAAGGGGCACTGAAGCAAGAAATGGTCCATTGTCTCCTCCACCCCACCACAGCCCTATCTCCTACCTGTGTCACGTCACACGCTTCTCCACGGGTCGACCGCTGCCATCACCAGCTACGGACAGCACAACTCGCGCTCCAGACACAGCCGGCTTGTAGTCTGACGCTCTGCGATCATCTTTACCGGACCTGTGGGACCCCCAGCGAAGCCTAAACGGACACTGGATTCTGACATTTGATACCTAAACCCCCACTCCACACGGAGCATGCCTGCACTTACTTTTATGTAAGTACTGAATATGATTTGCTGTATTTAAAATAAACCTTTTTACTTAGAGGCGCTCTTCTATTTTTGCTTTTTTCATGTCTTCATCCTGAGTTGGCTTCATCTAGGAGAAGAGCAGCCCTGAGTACCTGTGTTTTTATGGAAAATGTTGTGCACCAACTTCCCTACCTTTGAAGATGAGTTTTCTATTATGAACTACTAATAACATTTTTTCTTTTTATTGACACTGTTTGATTGATTTTTCATTGATCGCATTTGTTTTGCCGCTAGCTTTGAGCTTAAGGGCAGGGACTTTCTTACAATAGGTTCCAGCCTCTAGTGATTCCGCATGCATATCTCCTAAGCGCTGACATTTGTCCTTATTTACTCTTGCACAACCATGGTTCTCTTTGCTTCAGGTTGCCCTTCACATAGAGTCTACCATGGAACGAGCGCCAGGCCAAATCCCGAAACTTTAAAGGGATTCTCTCCAGATTGAGCAAACGCAGACCCTTCCTCATAACAGGGCCTGGGCAGCCCCCTTAAAGCAAGTGGCTCGCTAAAGGCAGATTCAACAACCCTCCTCCACAGGGCCTTCCTAGGAAGAGACTTAATTTCCTCTGCCGTCACTCGCCGCTCCCGAAGCATTTTCAGGCACGGAGCAACATAAGCCAGGAGCTTACCATATTGGACCCTGACCCTGTAAACTCCACAAATGCAAAATTCTTAACAGTACACTCTATTAACTTGCATAAATCAAAAACCATTAATATTGCCCTTTCTTGAACATCACACAGGGAATACAGGAAAACATCCTCTCTGCTCTTAAACATTATCTTCTCAACTTGTCAGAGCTGGTAAACTAATTGTAGTACATTGCGGAAGCGTGTTACAAATAACTAGTAATAATGTTTTGTTAAATCTCTTAAATATATGTACACAGTAATACTGCGCTCTTTAGAAATTAAGCCGCCATTGGGTGCCTTGTGATTTGTAAATAAAATGTATGTGAAGAAAGGAATAGCACCCACTACTGACATAACCAGCTCTTTAAAGTCTTTTTTCTGCAGCTGAGTGGGTAGGTCTACCTAACGCTGAAGCATGAGTAAATGACTGGCACCCAGAGACCCATTTACCTGTCTGCATCATAGGAAGACAGGCAGCGTTGTATAAATTGGCCAGGTTTGTGGGGATGCTCAAACCAATGCATGCAGGCCAAACAGTTTGAGAATACTTTTTCTCATTTTACAGACTTCGTAGGTTACATTCACAAGGCAGCCCGAGGTCAAATGCATAAAGATGCCAAGAGTGAGTGACTGGAAGGCACCCGCTAAGTGCCTCTTAACTGAACATGTGTGTTGCCATAGCTATTTTAATGATTTGTATAGCATAAAAATATGGAATAATACATTTTAGCTACCATCTGGAATTCAGAAGCTGGGCTGCCTTTATTTAAAGGCTAATTAACCTGTTTAACTGGTTCATAAAGGCTAATTAAAGTGGAACGTCACTCTCCCAATCAACATCAATTGTTTTTAATCCTCATTCTGCTAGCATTAGTAAATAGATAGGAAAGCATATTCACTTGTTTTAAACTTTTTTATTTTATTTCTTAAGTTACCTTCTGGTTTCCTGCCTAGGCAAATGATGTCCTACATCCCAGGAGTCTTTGGGGGGGGGGGGAGAGGAGGAGAGAATTTCTCAGCTAAGCGCACCCTCCTGCATGCATAATTGAGCTAAGGGCAGGAAGTTAAATGCTACATGAATCATTTGCCCTTACTTATGCTGGGGGGGGGGGGGGGGTTCAACTAGATTTCTCACCAAAATAAAGCATGGAGACATGGATGGATGGGAGAGTTTGCTTTGAATATTAAAAATGAATTGAATAGCGTTTTGGCTTGTGGTTAGGGATGTGCTTCGAGTTCAAGTCGAACTCATGTTCGACTCGAACATTGCCTGTTCGCACGTTCGCCGAACAGCAAACAATTTGGGGTGTTCGTGGCAAATTCGGAAAGCCACGGAACACCCTGTAAAAGTCTATGGGAGAAATCTAAAGTGCTAATTTTAAAGGCTTATATGCAAGTTATTGTCATAAGAAGTGTTTGGGGACCCGGGTCCTGCCCCAGGGGACATGTATCAATGCAAAAAAAAGTTTTAAAAACTGAAGTTTTTTCGGGAGCAGTGATTTTAATAATGCTTAAAGTGAAACAATAAAAGTGAAATATTCCTTTAAATTTCGTACCTGGGGGGGGGGGGGGGGGTGTATAGTATGCCTGTAAAGCAGCCCTTGTTTCCCTTGCTTAGAACTGTCTCTGCACAAAGTGTAATTTCTGAAGGAAAAAAAGTAATTTAAAAGCACTGGGTGGGGGTGGGGGGTCCCCCCAAATTCAATTACCAGGTCTGGTATGGATATTAAGGGGAACCCTGCATCAAATAAAAAATAAAAAATGACATGGGTTCCCCCCAAATATCCATACTAGACCCTTTATCCGAGCACGCAACCTGGCAGGCCGCAGGAAAAGAGGGGGGACGAGAGAGCGCCCCCCCTCCTGAACCATACCAGGCCACATGCCCTCAACATGGGGAGGATGCTTTGGGGGTCTGTGACCCCTCAAAGCACCATGTCCCCATGTTGATGGGGACAAGGGCCTCATCCCCACAACCCTTGCCCGGTGGTTGTGTGGGTCTGCGGGCAGGGGGCTTATCGGAATCTGGAAGACCCCTTTAACAAAGGGGACCCCCAGATCCCGGCCCCCCCTATGTGAATTGGTAAGGGGTACATTGTACCCCTACCATTTCATGAACAGTGTAAAAAAAAAATTAAAAAAAACACACAGACACCTTGGAAAAATCCTTTATTAAAAATAAAAAAATAAAAAATAAAAAACCCATTCCAGGAATGTAATCCGGTGTCCCGCGGCGATCCGATGTCCAGCGCTGCAGTCTCCACTCCACATGAACACCTAAGTCATTGGCTGAGCGGACCTGATGGGGAACGTGAGAAGGGGCGGGTCTATTAATTTTTTACACTGCAGAGGAAGTTTCCCATCAGGTCCGCTCAGCCAATGAAGTAGGCAAGATCTGAGATACGAGGGCGCCCCCGCCCCCTCGTACCTCAGACTCGCCTACGTCATTGGCTGAGTGGACCTGATAGGGAACTTCCTCCGCAGTGTAGGTCCGCTCAGCCAATGATTATTCGTGTGCAGCGCTGGACATCGAATCGCCGCGGGACACTGGATTACATCGCTGGAATGTTTTCTTTATTTTTTTTTTTTTTTTTAATAAAGGACTTTTCCGAGGGGCGTGGCCAGCATGTGAATGGAGAAAGACGTGCCTCACTGGAGCTCCGATCCTGACGATCATTCTCAGCCACTTTACAGCCTTTATCCTGCTTACCAGACACCGGCTTCCCCCTGACCGCTTCCCGCTGTCATCCCGGACGCCAGATCTTGGTTCCGATGAGCCCCCTAAAATCCCGCAAGTCTAAACCGGGCCCGAAGGCTCCCCGCCCACCTCCGCCGGCCGCCATCTTGACCACGAGCTCTCCATCCTCAGTCATAGCAGCAAGCGCTCGGACCTCCCCTGAGCTGGGAGCGGCTGATTCCCCCACGGGAACCAAGATTCTGGCCGCGATCACGGCATGCAGGGACTCGCTGACGGCAAAAATAGACTATCTGACCGTGGATGTTGGCCTGATTCGCCAGGATCTGGACAAGTTCCGCTCCCGGATTTCAGAGGTGGAGGAGAGGGTCTCCACGGTGGAAGACACAGTCCGGACGGACTCCAGGGAGCTTAGAGCTCTGCAGATCCAGGTAAAGGCACTCCAGGAGAGGGCAGTGGACACCGAAAATCGTTTGAGACGCAACAACGTCCGTATACTGGGCCTGCCTGAGAGGGCTGAGGGCCCCAGGCCTGCGGAGTTCACTGAAAAGCTCCTGGCTACCCTGTTTAACCTTGCTGACCTCCCTCCTACGTTCGTGGTGGAGAGGGCCCACAGGGTCCCGCCGCTGCCTTTGCGGCCTGGGGCCCCTCCGCGCCCGTTCCTGCTACGTCTACTGAACTACCGGGACCGGGACCATATCCTGGTGGCTGCTCGCACCATGCCGGAGATTAAATACGACAATGCCAAGCTGCTTTTCTTCCCTGACTTTTTCCAAGAGGTGCAACACCGCCGCAAGGCCTTCACGGAGGTGAGACGCAGGCTCTGGGACAAGGGAATCCGTTTTGGCCTCCTGTACCCTAGCAGGCTGAGACTCACCGACGGAGACCGCGTCCACTTCTTCGACACGCCGGAGGCTGCTTCGGAGTGGTTGGACACCCGCTGAAGATGCCTATCCTAGGAGGAGCGTTCGGCCCCATTTCACTGTGTTCAGCTAAGTATGCCACCCTCTCCCAATGTTTCCCCTGCTTTGATCCGGTGAGGCCTGGACACCTTTCCCCCTCTCCCCAGCTCGGCCTGGCAGACACTTACAGCCCCCTAGACTTCCACATCATGCTTCATTGCAGTCTGGACTACGGTTTTAACCTCCTTACTGTGGAGCTCCAGAGTGTTACCCGAGGTTTTTTTCCCCTAATTTTTTTTTTTAATTGTTAATTTTTTCTCTTGGACTTTGCTGCTGCTATTCCCCTTCTTATCTATTGTCCTGTTGCATCACCTCCTTTGGCCAAAGCGATCTGGACTAGTGACTACTTTTCCCTTTCCCCTTCTCCCCACTCCTCTGGCCCTAGGGCAGCCCTGGTTAGAAGTCCTCCGCAGGCTATTGCTATAGCCCCCCCCCCCCCCCCCGTCCAGTGACTGACTCTTTGTCTGTGAGATGCCCTGATCTCACAGCAGTCTTTCTCAGGTTTCTTGGATACTTATTGCAATCCACCTGTTTAGTGTTACGGTTTATGGGATTAGGCCCGCTCTGTGTCCTCCTTAGTTGTAGAGGGATGTGCACAGTTCTGGGCAGGGACGGCACTCAGGTGCCGATGGGTTTTCGGTTTGCACTGTTGTATTTTTGTTATGATATGTTTTATTTTTTTTGCTCCATGCTTTGCTGTCATATGTCCTGGTGTTGGATCCCTCAGTATTTGCTGCCCCCAAGTGGTCTTGAGACATTCCCCACTGCTCATACTGTGCTCATTTATGTTCCCAGCTATAATGACACCTTCCAATGACCCCACGTTTACCATCTTATCCTGGAACGTTCGTGGTCTGAATTTGAAATTTAAAAGGGCACTGCTGTTCCTTTACCTCAAATCTCACTCCCCGAGCCTGATACTACTGCAAGAAACGCACCTTGTGGGCAGCAAACTGATGGCGCTTAAAAAACCATGGGTATACAGAGCGATTCATGCATCCTATTCAACTTATGCCCGTGGGGTGTCAGTGTTGATCTCTAAATCCCTTCCCTGGGAAGTTGAACACGTCCACACGGACCCTCAGGGCAAATACGTGATAGTGGTCTTGAAGCTCTGGAGTCAACGTTATGTGGTGGTGAGTGTGTATATACCCCCTCCCTTCTCCTTTGAATTTCTATATGCTATGTGACAGCAGGAAGGTAAAGTCACCTGGTTGCATCCAGGGGGGTAGATATATTTCTCCCAGATTCAGGCTTTATGCCGACTTATACAACTAGGGAGTTGATGAAGCCCAGCTGAGGCTAGTGGGCTCATGGATGACTCATACCTCTAGAGAGAGGGCTGGGCGTCGTGCAGGCAGGGAGTTGATGAGACCAGCTGAAGCTTGTCAGCTCATTTAGGCCTCTATAAAAACTCCCAGCTTCATTAGATGTTAGCTCATGCCTGGACCCAGACCTGTGTGGACTGTCTAGGGAGAGTGAACCCCTGTGCGGTGAGGCAAAGCCTGTGTGGCTATTTGTTTGGACTTTTACTAAACCAGGGACTTAGGGACTAGGACAGCACCAGGCTGATCCCAGTTGTTAGTTTAGGAAACCTGCATGTTTAGTCAGAGGTCAAACTGACCAGGATTTATTTTGTTTATGTTTCTTTTTGGCTTTGCTGTGTTTTTGTCACTGTACATAGAGAAATAAACCGCACCTTTTGATTTTGAAAACCACAACCTCCGTCTGCTGGCCCTGTTTTTGTGTGGGGAGCCCAACCAGGGGGTCACACACACCCGCTACCGAGTTAACCCCCCTCACAGTTGGTGGAGAACCAGTGGCAGTTTTTTTTAAGCCAGCATGGAGGAGATACTGAAACAGCTGGCTCTAGCAAATGCCAATCAACAGCAGACAAATGCAGGTTTGCAAAGGAGCCTTGCAGCCCAGCAGCAAGCTCATCAACAAGCCCAGCAGCAATCTGAGGCCCGCTTCATAGACCTGTTACAGAAGCAAGAGCAGAGACTACAACAAATGGAAGCAGTAATGCAGCAACGTCCGCAGACCAGTGAGGAAAGCCGTCCCACTAATACCGCGTCCTTTGGGGTGAGTCGTTTATGGACAAAAATGACTGGAGAGGATGATCCAGAGGTATTTTTGACCACATTTGAAAGGACTGCTGAAAGAGAAAAGTGGCCTGAGGAGCAGTGGGCTGGACTGGTGGCTCCTCTGTTAACTGGTGAATCGCAGAAGGCTTACTATGACCTAGAGCCTGACCAAGCAAAAGACTATGTGATGCTAAAAGCTGAAATATTGGCAAGGCTGGGTGTCACCCTGGCTGTCCGGGCTCAGCGTGTGCATAACTGGACTTTCCAGCTTGGAAAACCCCCCAGGTCTCAAATGTATGATCTCATTCACCTGAGCAGGAAGTGGCTACAGCCAGAGACTTTGTCCGCACCGGAGATTGTGGAACGTGTTGTGATGGATCGTTTCTTGAGAGCTCTTCCTACCGCCATTCAAAAGTGGGTAAGCCATGGAGACCCATAAACGGCCGGTAAACATGTGGATCGTGTAGAGAGATACTTGGCTACAGAGAACCTGACGGCCTCTTCCAGAGACTCTCGGACTTTCCACCCTAAGACCAGACCATCCCCAGGGGCGGATAAGAGGATTCCAAGGGGTGAGGGTGGAGAGAGTGAGAGGGTGGGAGCTCTACCCAAAGTTTGGCGAGAACAGCCTGGGAAGTCAGGGGCTCAAGAGGCAGCCAAATGGATTGTTTGCTACCGCTGCCGGCAAGCGGGACATATTGCAGCAAATTGCCCGGTTGTGGAGGAACCCATGCAATGTGACTTTCTGATGGACAGACGTCAGTCGCTGTGTGCGACAGTCGCATGCACTGCCATTCGGGGAACTGAGAAACATTTATGCAAAATGTGTATTAATGGTAGAAATGTTGTGGTATTACTGGATTCAGGTAGCCTTGTGACCCTGATAAAGGCTGAATTAGTTAAAACAGAGGTCTCTGGGAATAGCAAGGTAGCTGTTATTTGTGTGCATGGGGACACCCGAGAGTATCCAGTGACTACAGTGTGTTTCGAGACCCCCAAAGGTACCCTCTCTCATCCAGTGGGGTTAGTATCTCAATTACCGCATGATGCCATTGTGGGAAGGGATTTTCCGAAGTTCTGGGAACTGTGGGATGATCCTGAGCCCCCCACTGGTGCCCCTATGTACCAGGAATGTGATAGCCAGAACTCCTCTGAGAGTGGTGAGGACTCTCCAGAATTTCCCTTGTCAGTATTGGCAGGGGAGACTCAAGAAACTGGAGAGGAGCCCACCTCCTCAGACGAAAACCTACCGTCTGTGGAGTTTTCTGATCTGGAGGTTCACAGGGAAAATTTTGCCACAGAACAGTTAAAAGACCCCGCCCTAATAAAGGCACGGGAAAACGTAGTGGAAATAGATGGCGAGTTAGTGAACCCAGATAATACCTGCACTTACCCATACTTCAGCGTAGAGAAGGACCTACTGTATCGGGTGGCAAAAAGGGCAGAAGAAACCGTTGAGCAGCTTGTGGTGCCCAAACCTTACAGGAAGTTGGTGTTGGAGTTGGCCCATGGGCACATTCTTGGAGGTCATCTGGGGACAGAGAAAACCCGAGAGAGGGTATTACAGAGATTCTATTGGCCTGGGGTGATGAAGGACATAGAAAATTATTGTTCCTCCTGCCCTGTGTGTCAGAGGTCGGCCCCGATGCCACATTTCCGTAGCCCGCTGGTCCCTCTACCCATCATTGAGGTCCCGTTTGAGAGAATCGCAATGGATTTGGTAGGTCCTATAATCAAGTCCGCTAGGGGGCACCAGTACATATTGGTTATAATGGACTATGCCACCCGTTATCCAGAAGCGATCCCTCTCAGAAATACCTCGGCCAAAACCATAGCCAAAGAGCTATCTCTTGTTTTTAGCCGGGTGGGTATTTGTAAAGAACTGCTTACGGACCAAGGTACACCCTTTATGTCCCGGGTTATGAAAGAGCTGTGTAAATTGTTCAAAGTGACGCAATTGCGTACATCTGTGTATCACCCCCAAACCGATGGGCTGGTTGAAAGATTCAACAAAACCCTAAAACAAATGTTGAAGAAAGTGGTGGATAGAGATGGAAAGGATTGGGACTGTCTACTTCCTTATTTGATGTTTGCTATTAGGGAGGTGCCCCAATCCTCTACGGGATTCTCCCCCTTTGAGTTACTGTATGGGAGACACCCAAGAGGGCTGTTGGATATTGCCAAGGAAACTTGGGAAAGTGAGAGTTCTCCCCACAGGAGTGTGATTGAGCATGTCGCCCTGATGCAAGATCGAATTGCACAGGTAATGCCCATCGTGAAGGAACATTTGGCCCAAGCGCAGTTGGCACAGCAGAGAGTGTACAACCGTGGAGCAAAGACCCGTACCTTTTCCCCGGGGGATAGGATATTGGTACTTGTCCCTACGGTTGAAAGTAAATTCCTTGCCAAATGGCAAGGCCCCTACGAGATAATGGAAAAAGTGAGCGAAGTGAATTACAAGGTCAGACAACCAGGAAGGCGAAAGCCCGAACAGATATATCACGTTAATCTGTTGAAAGCCTGGAGGGATAGAGAGTCCCTAGTCGCAGAAACTTGGTCACCAGCTCAAACTGGTTGCGTGATTCCGGAGGTTGGAATAGCAGCCACCTTGTCACAACCCCAACAACAGGAGGTTAAGGAGTTTGTGCTTCGCAACAAGGAGGTGTTCTCTGAGCTGCCGGGACAAACATCTGGGGTAGAGCATGATATTATTACCCCGCCCGGTGAAAGGGTGAAGTTAAAACCCTATCGGATCCCAGAGGCCCGACGGGAGGCAATACGGGAGGAAGTACAGAAAATGCTGAACTTAGGGGTGATAGAGGAGTCCCAAAGTGATTGGTCTAGTCCCATTGTGTTGGTGCCTAAACCGGATGGGAGCTGGCGATTTTGTAACGATTTTCGTCAGTTGAACAAAGTTACAAAATTTGACACCTACCCCATGCCACGTATAGATGAGTTGATCGACCGGCTGGGAACAGCCCGATACATGACGACTCTTGACCTCACAAAAGGGTATTGGCAAATTCCCCTGGCCAAGTCGGCCAAAGAGAAAACCGCATTTGTAACCCCAGACGGGGCGTTCCAATATAAGAGAATGCCGTTCGGGTTACAGAATGCGCCGGCCACATTCCAGCGGAAAATGGACCAGATACTGAGGCCCCATCGGAAGTATGCTGCGGCTTACCTGGATGACGTAATTGTCCATAGCACAGATTGGGCCTCACATCTGCCAAAAGTGCAAGCAGTCCTAGACTCTATCCGGGAAGCGGGGTTTACGGCTAACCCCAAGAAGTGTACCATTGGGCAGGAGGAGGCCAAATATCTTGGGTACACCATTGGCAGGGGAGTGATAAAACCCCAACTCAACAAAGTCGAGGCCATCCAGAGTTGGCCACGTCCCAACAGCAAGAAGCAGGTACGGGCCTTTCTGGGAATCGCGGGTTATTATCGGCGCTTCATTCCCCACTTTGCTTCTAAGGCTGTGCCCCTAACCAACCTGACGAAAGGGAAAGGGTCGGTCATGATTAAATGGACCCCCGAGGCTGAGGCAGCATTCCAATTCTTGAAACAAGCCTTATGTAGCCAGCCAGTGTTGTACTCACCCGACTTCTCTAAAGACTTTGTCGTACAAAGTGATGCGTCAGATGTGGGGTTAGGAGCAGTATTGTCCCAGGTCTGGAACGGGGAAGAGCACCCAGTCATTTACCTCAGCAGGAAGTTGAAGTCCCATGAGGTAAATTACGCCACGGTTGAAAAGGAGTGTTTAGCGGTGAAGTGGGCTCTAGATTCCCTTCGGTACTATCTGCTAGGTAGGCACTTTGACATGGTTACGGATCACGCTCCGTTAAAGTGGATGGCTCAAAACAAGGAGACAAATAGAAGAGTGAATAGGTGGTTCCTGGCCCTACAGGAATTCAACTTCACAGTAAAGCATCGCCCTGGCGTTCAAATGGGGAATGTGGATGCTGTCAGGGTCACCTGTGGCCAGGTGACAGATGCACACCGTAGGGGGACAGGAGTGCACCGCGAGGTAGTGAACCCTATGGCTGGCTTCTGTGGATAGGAAACTGGGTGGTTGTGGAAAGCGGGACCAGAGGAGCACAACCGGGATCCCAACGGAAGCGAGAGCCAAGATTCCCCAGGGCGCGGAGTCTAAGACCCAGCTGGTCTTCTCCAGGGCCTCTAGTGGTGAGGATGTTACGCTGCAGGCTGGGACCAGGTCGCGGCCCCTGGAGTTTCCTAGCTCACGCCCCGTAGGATAAGGGGAAGCAGCAGCACACGATAGAGAGAACCGAATAACAAGCCGAAGGTCAGGGGCCACAAGCAGACAAGGATAACGAAGAACGAGCCGAAGGTCAAGGGTCACGAGCAGACAGGGATGGTCGGGGACAAGCCAATAACGTAACAGAGAGACAGACGTAGCACACGGCAGGCAGGAACCCAAACACACAATGCCTAACAAACACGTTGATCAGCAAAGCAGGCTTGCAGTGCACAGGTTAATATAGTGTTCAGTGATAGGGCCTGGGGTGGAGTCAGGCTGGGAGGAGATTATAAAGGAAGCCAGGTGAAGGAGGTCTGGTCTCTAGATGAACACATGAGGAGGAAGGTAAGATGGCAGACAGACATTAATGCATATCCATGACAGTACCCTCCCTCTTACGAGGCCTCCCCCTTCCCCGCCTGGGCCCAGGTTTAGAGGGAAACTTCAGATGAAACTCCTTTAACAGACGAGGTGCAAAGACCTCAGATGCAGTGATCCAAGACCTCTCCTCAGGACCAAACCCTTTCCAATGAACGAGGTACTGAAGAACGCCTTTACAGAGTCGGGAGTCCAGAATTTGACTGATCTCGTACTCCTGATTATCCTCCGAGACAGGCGCCACGGTAGGAAGAGGACGAGAGAATTTATTGAGGACTAAAGGCTTTAGAAGAGCAACATGAAAGGAGTTAGTGATTTTAAGGCTCTTAGGAATCTGGAGTTTGAAACAAACCGGATTCAGTTTAGCAGTTACCGTGTATGGACCGATGAATCGTGGAGCAAACTTCAGAGAAGGAACTCGGAGCTTGATGTTCCTGGTAGAGAGCCAGACTTTGTCCCCTGGCTGAAGAGAAGGCGGTTTACGCCTGCGGCGGTCGGCAAAGCCTTTGAATTTTTCAGCAGCTGCCCGGAGGGAATCATGAACGTGACCCCAAACGGAATTGAGAGACTCCTGAACCGAAGCCAAAGCTGGAATGTCTGGAGAACAGATCATAGGAAGAGGAAGTTGAGGGTGTTTTCCATAAACTGTGAAAAAGGGTGTCTTCTGCGAACTGGTATTCACATGATTGTTATGGGAGAATTCTGCCCACGGGAGTAGAGAGGACCAATCGTCATGGTGAGAAGACACAAAGGTGCGAAGAAAGACCTCTAACTCCTGATTAACCCTCTCAGTCTGTCCATTGGATTGGGGATGGTAAGAAGAAGAAAAATCCAAGACAATATTGAGGGATTTGCAAAAGGCTCTCCAAAAACGAGACGTGAACTGGACTCCCCTGTCGGAAACAATATGAGAAGGGACCCCATGTAGGCGGAGAATTTCTCGAATGAAAATGGGAACCAAGGCAGGGGCAGAAGGAAGACCAGGAAGAGGAACAAAATGAGCCATCTTGGAGAATCGATCGATTACCACCCAAATGACTGTATTATTCTCAGACAGTGGGAGATCGGTGATAAAATCCATGGCAATATGGGCCCAGGGTTCCTTAGGAATAGGCAAGGGCATGAGGAGACCAGCAGGAGCTTGTGTGGAGGATTTGGACTGAGCACAGACATGACAAGCTTTAACGTAGTCTTTGACGTCTGAGCGGAGATTAGGCCACCAGTAGTGACGACTGATGAGTAGGAAGGATCGGAGGAATCCAGAATGCCCTGCCACCTTGGAATCATGTCCCCAACGAAGGATCTTAGCTCTTAGCTCAGTGGGGACAAAGGTCTTACCAGGCGGAATTTTAGACTTCAGGGTGGTAGAGTGGGCAACAATGCATGAGGTGGGAATGATCGGCTCAGGTTCAGGGGCGGACTCCTCGTCCAAAGTGTCAAATGACCTAGAGAGCGCATCAGCCCGACCGTTGCAGGAACCAGGTTTGTAGGTAATCGTGAAATTAAAACGGGCAAAGAAGAGACTCCACCTGGCCTGTCTAGGATTCAGACGTTTAGCATTCTGTAGATACTGTAAATTCTTGTGATCGGTAAAGATCGTTATGGAGTGAGGGGAACCCTCCAAGAGATGACGCCACTCCTCTAACGCCAATTTAATTGCGAGAAGTTCCCGATCACCGATGGCATAATTCCTCTCTGCCTGAGAAATTTTTTTGGAGAAGAACGCACATGGTTGGCGTCTCTTCTCAAAGATTTGAAGAAGCACAGCTCCCACCCCCATTGAGGAAGCGTCCACTTCAATAAAAAATGCATTCCCAGGATTTGGTCTCCTCAAGAGGGGGCCAGAAACAAAGGCCTGTTTCAGGTTGTGAAATGCAGAGACAGCTTCGGGAGGCCAGTCTCTGGCATTCACACCCTTCTTGGTCAAAGCGATAATAGGCGCGGCAATGGAAGAGTAATTCCTTATGAACTGCCTATAATAATTAGTGAAGCCAAGAAAGCGCTGTGTGGCCTTGAGGCTAGCAGGAAGAGGCCAGTTGGTGATAGCCAAGACCTTCCCAGGGTCCATACGAAGCCCCGAACATGAGACAAAGCACCCCAAAAACAGGACCTCAGAACATTCAAAGGAACATTTCTCCAGCTTGGCATAGAGATTGTTCTCTCTAAGACGTTGAAGTACAGTGCGGACATGGTTTCTGTGGACGAGCAGATTTTCAGAAAAGATCAGAATGTCATCCAGATAGATGACAACAAACTGGTACAGCAGATCTCTGAAGATTTCATTGACAAAGTTTTGAAACACGGCTGGAGCATTACACAGACCAAAAGGCATCACCAGATATTCGTAATGCCCGTCTCTAGTGTTAAATGCAGTCTTCCATTCGTCACCCTCCCGTATTCGAATGAGATTGTACGCGCCTCTGAGATCCAACTTGGTGAAAATGGAGGCACCCTTCAACCTATCGAATAGCTCAGATATTAAGGGTAAGGGGTATCGATTTTTAATAGTAACCGCATTTAAACCCCGATAATCGATGCAGGGTCTTAAGGTACCATCCTTTTTGGCAACAAAAAAGAACCCTGCCCCTGCAGGCGATGAGGATTTCCGGATGAACCCTCTCTCCAGATTCTCTGCTACATACTCCGACATGGCCTGGGTCTCTGGGATGGACAGAGGGTAGGTACGACCCCTGGGTAGAGTTGCTCCGGGGACAAGATCAATAGCACAGTCAAAAGACCTGTGGGGAGGAAGCACCTCAGCTGATTTTTTACAGAACACATCCCGGTAATCGCTGTATGCGGCGGGAAGATCAGAAGAAACAGAAGTGGCAGCAACCGGAAGACTCTCCTTGGGGGTCACCTTGAGAAGACACGACGAGAAACATGAGGAACCCCAGGCCAGGATCTGCCCAGAGACCCAGTCCACATGTGGAGAGTGGAGCTGTAGCCAAGGGAGGCCCAATACAACTGGGGTAGAGGCCTTGGGTAGAATAAGAAAGGATATCCACTCCTGGTGGAGAATCCCTACCGACATCCTAATGGGTAGCGTCTGGAAGCGAATAGGGCCCCCTGGGAGAACAGTGCCATCAATTGCCGAGACTACCAATGGGGTAGTGAGAGGTGAAAGGGTAAGCTTCATAGAAGAAGCAGTTCTCCAATCCATGAAATTGCCGGCAGCCCCGGAATCCAGGTATGCAAGGGTTGACTGAGGAGAAGTGCCTACATGAAGGGACACCGGCAAGAGCAGGCGAGAAGGTGATGTTTCTGGGTCCAATACTCCACCTTCCAAATGTATTAGACCCGAGCGTTTCCCGGACGAAGCGAGCAGGAGTCACGAAAATGACCCTTGCCCCCACAATAGAGGCACAAGCCCAGAGTTCTGCGCCTAGCACGTTCTTCGGGGGTTAGTCTGGTCCGGCCCAGCTGCATAGGTTCTTCAGCAGGTAGAGGATGCTCCACGGAATGAAGGGAGGGGAGCTCAGACTGGCTAGGACCCAGAGAGTGCTGGCGTCTTTTTTCTAAGGACCTCTCTTGAAAACGAATGTCGATCTGGTTGCATAATGAAATTACATCGTCCAGACCGACGGGAATGGCTCTTCCCGCTAATTCGTCTTTCACTCGGTCAGAGAGGCCATGTAAAAAGGTAGCGACCAGGGCCTCATTATTCCAGCTCAATTCAGCTGTGTGGATACGGAACTGAAGAGCATATTGCCCCACTGAACTAGATTCTTGGCGAAGACGTAAGACAGCACTAGCCGCTGAAGAAGCCCGAGCCGGCTCTTCGAAGATATTACGAAAGAGCTTCAAGAATTCGGACAGACTGGAAACCACCGGATCGTTCCTCTCCCACAGGGGGGCAGCCCAGGCCAAAGCTTCACCGGAGAGGAGGGAAATGATATAGGCTACCTTAGCCCGGTCAGATAGGAAGCTTTGAGGCTGAAGCTCAAAATGAATAGTGCATTGGCTGAGAAACCCCCTGCAGGCCTTGGAGTCCCCAGAGAAACGGAACGGAGCTGGCAATCTTAGTGAGTGTGAGGCTGCGACTGGTGCGATAGGTACAGCCGCTGGTTGTACTTGGGGTTGCGGATTCGGGGTTCCCAAGGAGACCTGAAGCTGCTCGAATCGAGAAGCCAGATCCTGGAGGAATCGCATCACCTGGGTCTGATTTGATTCCTGGGTCTCAAGTCTGCGAACTATGCCCTGCAATGGATCATCCGCGGGAAGCGGGATGTCAGCCGGGTTCATGGCTGATCAAACTGTCAGGGTCACCTGTGGCCAGGTGACAGATGCACACCGTAGGGGGACAGGAGTGCACCGCGAGGTAGTGAACCCTATGGCTGGCTTCTGTGGATAGGAAACTGGGTGGTTGTGGAAAGCGGGACCAGAGGAGCACAACCGGGATCCCAACGGAAGCGAGAGCCAAGATTCCCCAGGGCGCGGAGTCTAAGACCCAGCTGGTCTTCTCCAGGGCCTCTAGTGGTGAGGATGTTACGCTGCAGGCTGGGACCAGGTCGCGGCCCCTGGAGTTTCCTAGCTCACGCCCCGTAGGATAAGGGGAAGCAGCAGCACACGATAGAGAGAACCGAATAACAAGCCGAAGGTCAGGGGCCACAAGCAGACAAGGATAACGAAGAACGAGCCGAAGGTCAAGGGTCACGAGCAGACAGGGATGGTCGGGGACAAGCCAATAACGTAACAGAGAGACAGACGTAGCACACGGCAGGCAGGAACCCAAACACACAATGCCTAACAAACACGTTGATCAGCAAAGCAGGCTTGCAGTGCACAGGTTAATATAGTGTTCAGTGATAGGGCCTGGGGTGGAGTCAGGCTGGGAGGAGATTATAAAGGAAGCCAGGTGAAGGAGGTCTGGTCTCTAGATGAACACATGAGGAGGAAGGTAAGATGGCAGACAGACATTAATGCATATCCATGACAGATGCTTTGTCTCGAGTACATGAATGCCTGATTGCTGGTGTTCCAACCCCGAGGTTAAAACAAGAGGGGGGGGTATGTGACAGCAGGAAGGTAAAGTCACCTGGTTGCATCCAGGGGGGTAGATATATTTCTCCCAGATTCAGGCTTTATGCCGACTTATACAACTAGGGAGTTGATGAAGCCCAGCTGAGGCTAGTGGGCTCATGGATGACTCATACCTCTAGAGAGAGGGCTGGGCGTCGTGCAGGCAGGGAGTTGATGAGACCAGCTGAAGCTTGTCAGCTCATTTAGGCCTCTATAAAAACTCCCAGCTTCATTAGATGTTAGCTCATGCCTGGACCCAGACCTGTGTGGACTGTCTAGGGCGAGTGAACCCCTGTGCGGTGAGGCAAAGCCTGTGTGGCTATTTGTTTGGACTTTTACTAAACCAGGGACTTAGGGACTAGGACAGCACCAGGCTGATCCCAGTTGTTAGTTTAGGAAACCTGCATGTTTAGTCAGAGGTCAAACTGACCAGGATTTATTTTGTTTATGTTTCTTTTTGGCTTTGCTGTGTTTTTGTCACTGTACATAGAGAAATAAACCGCACCTTTTGATTTTGAAAACCACAACCTCCGTCTGCTGGCCCTGTTTTTGTGTGGGGAGCCCAACCAGGGGGTCACACACATCCGCTACCGAGTTAACCCCCTCACAGCTATCACGGATAAAGTTGCTCCATATTGCCCGGCTAAGCTGATTCTAATGGGAGACTTCAATGCCATACTAGACCCGGGACTAGATAGGCCCAGCCCCCCCAAGAACTTTTCCGCAGAGCTGGGGGCGTGGGCCCAGGCAATGGGAGTGGAGGAGGTCTGGAGATGGAGACACCCTGTTGATCGGTCCTACTCCTGCTTCTCTGCCACACACAAAACGGCCTCCCGTATAGACTTGGCCTTTGCTAACCCCTCTCTAATGTCTGATGTGCTAGAAGCTACTTACCTGCCTAGCGGCCTCTCCGACCATAACCCCTTGAAGCTTACGATTCATTGCCGGGGCTCACACAGCTCTGCTCTGTGGAGATTGGGGCCCCACTGGATTGCCCACCCTGAGATAGTTGACAAAATTCCCCCCCTCCTCACGGAGTACTGGGAACACAACTCGGGGTCCTCTTCACCAGAGGTCACGTGGGATGCCTTCAAGGCCTACACCAGGGGCCACTATATCTCATCTATCTCAGCGGTCCGTAGAGAACGATCACAACTGACGACCTCCCTTCAGGACCTCCCTTCAGGAGGCTGTTGACTCCTCCTCTGCAGAATATGCTGCCGCCCCATCTGAGACCAATTTTGACGAGCTCCGCGCTAGACAGAGAGACTTGCATCTCCATGTTACAGAGGCCACCAGACTTGACTTGTACCACACTAAACAAAACATTTTTGAACAAGGAGATCGCAACGGGCGCCTACTGGCAATGCTTGCGCAACATGACCGACCGCTAACTAGGATCCCAGAGATCAAACTGCCCACGGGGGGCTCGGCTTCCTCCCC
The DNA here is from genome assembly GCA_029206835.1 of Rana muscosa. NCBI lineage: Eukaryota > Metazoa > Chordata > Amphibia > Anura > Ranidae > Rana > Rana muscosa. The sequence goes on from CM055116.1 coordinate 148,097,333, forward strand.
ACAGGATATACTTGACGCTTTCCGCAGTTTTTATAGCTCGCTATATACCTCCGCATTGTCTGCAGACTTTGACCCCGGAGACCTCGCGGACCACCTTGACCCCCTGGCTCTGGGCTGGTTGTCGGACGAGGAACGTGCCAGCTTGGTGGAGCCGATCACTCCGGAGGAGGTCCTCGGGGCCATTCAATCTTTCCCTGGGGGAAAGTCCCCGGGTTCGGATGGCCTTCCCATGGAGTTTTACAGGACTCACGGGAGTCATCTGGCACCAATTTTGGCCTCCCTTTACTCACACTGCCTACAATCGGGGGAGCTGCCACCCTCCATGTACCATGCACATGTGGTGTTGATCCACAAACCACCAAAAGATCCCACATCCTGCGCCTCCTATAGGCCGATTGCTCTCCTTAATCTAGATTTTAAGATCCTCACCAAACTGATTACTAGGAGACTTTAACCCTCACTATTATTGAGACCGACCAAACCGGGTTCATGGCCAATAGATCCACAGACATTAACCTAAGACGGCTGCACGCCAACATTCATGCACAACACCTCAATCAGGGCTCCAGGGTGGTAGCATCGCTGGACATAGAGAAGGCCTTTGACACAGTCGAGTGGCCTTTTCTGTGGGAGGTCCTCCGCAGGATGGGGTTCCCACTTTTGTTCATCCAATGGCTACAAACAATCTACAAGAGGACCACCTCGGCCATTAAACTGGGAGGAGGTCTTTCCCGTCCCTTTCCATTGTCAAGGGGTACCCGACAGGGCTGCCCTCTCTCACCGGCCCTATTTGCCATAGCCATCGAACCAGTGGCGGAGGCGCTTCGTACTTCCCCACACATTAAGGGACTTCGAATCGGCTGGCTGGAGGAGAGGGTGGCTCTGTACGCGGACGACCTCCTCCTCTTTCTTAATGATGCGGGACCATCATTAGCGGGTGTCCTACAGGTATTGAACACGTTTTCCCCTATTACTGGGTTGAAGGTGAACTGGCCTAAATCCCTCCTGTTCCCCATTGACCCAGCGGCCCGGGAGGGGGCCTCCCCCGATCTTCCACTCGTATGGGTGGAACAGTTTCGCTACCTTGCAGTCGTGATTTCTGGAAAGGCCACCGAATACATGTCTCTAAATTTGTCCCCGGTGCTCCGGGAGGTACGATTGAGGCTGAAGGCATGGGAGTCACTACCCTTATCGCTGTTAGGTCGTATTAACCTAATTAAAATGAAGATATTGCCAAAATTCACCTACCTTTTTAGACACTCACCACAGTGGATTCCGAAATCTTTTTTCACCCAACTTAACAAACTGTTCTCCGCCTTTGTCTGGGGCCCTCAATCCCCTAGATACAGGTGGACCACACTGATGCGCCCGGCCTCCCAGGGGGGCCTCGCTTTTCCCGACTTCCATAAATATTTCCTGGTCACGGCGGCGTGGTGGCTAGATCCAGATGTCACCAACTCGGCGGTGCTACTCGAGGCCGCTGTGGTGCAGTCTTTGGAGGCTCTTAAGTTCTTACTTTTTCGCGGCCCTCGTGCCCCATATCCACTGACCCCCTTATTGCTTACTACCTTGCGGGCGTGGGGTGCTGGTCTCAGACTGGAGCGATATCCCGCTGAAGCACACTCTCCGAATGCTCCGCTCTGGTGCAACCCCAATCTAAATCAGATATATATGATACCTGAACCCCACGCCTGGGCAAAATTTAATGTAAAACTACTTTCTCAGATAATCCATGACAACTCTCTGATTCCCCTGCCTCTTTTACGTACTAAATTCAATATCCCAGACTCATATTTCTTTAGATATCTGCAACTCTCCCATGCCTTCAGCTTCCAATTCTCCCATGCCAATCCCCAGCTCATACAGGCTTCTCTCGAAGAAGTCCTGAGGCTAGACTGCACCAGCAAACCAACTTCCCAGATATATTCACATCTTCTCAGGGTCTCACTGCCGGATCTAGAGAAACTCAGGGCCCGCTGGCTCCAGGACGTCCCGGACCTCGACGGAGACGACTGGGATGATGTCTGGGACTTTCCATTCCGATCCTTAGTCTCCATCAGGGACCGCCTGATACAGTTTAAACTGCTCCACCGAGCATACTTTACTCCATATAGGCTACATATAATGGACTCCAGTCTCTCCCCAGAGTGCTGGAGGTGTGGGGGGACCCCGGGGGACTTTATTCATATACTCTGGACCTGCCCAGCCCTCACAGGGTTCTGGGAGGAAGTGATGTCATGCATCCGCCTGATCAGTGCCATCCCCTTACAGCCTTCCATATCCGTCTGCCTGTTGGGTCTGGTTGAACAGCTGATCCCTACTGTAGCAGGTCGCACCATGGTGAGCCTTCTATTGTTTTACGCCAGAAAGAGCATTACACTCCATTGGAAGAAGCCGGCCCCACCTACAATTGCTTTCTGGAAGCAGCTGGTAAACGAAAACTTACCTCTATACAAAGACACATACTCCAACAAAGGCTGTCCTACCAAATACCAGAAGGTATGGTCAAAATGGTTGGCGGAACCATCCACTGCCTGATAGGTACAGTAAAGCCTGGAGCTACGTTCTGTGTCCTCTACCATCTGTACATATATAAGACCATAGGGTTGGCGTTTACGCCAATTGGCATGACTCCAGCCGTGGGATCCACACCTCACTTCCTGTAATAGTGATTGCCGTTTGATTATACTGTGAATATCTCCTGATGTACTTTTTGTACCCCATGTGGAGGTCACTATTATGCACTATGTTTTTTTTTTTTGTGTTTTATGTTGTACACTTGTTTGTCTCTTAAAGACCAATAAAAAGATTTCTTAAAAAAAAATTAAAAATAAAGGACTTTTCCAAGGTGTCTGTGTGTTTTTTTTTTTTTCACACTTTCTTCGTGAAATGGTAGGGGTACAAGGTACCCCTTACCAATTCACATGGGGGGGCGGGAATCTTTGGGTCCCCTTTGTTAAAGGGGTCTTCCAGGTTCCGATAAGCCCCCTGCCCGCAGACCCCCACAACCACAGGGCAAGGGTTGTGGGGATGAGGCCCTTGTCCCCATCGACATGGGGACAACCTCCCCATGTTGAGGGCATGTGGCCTGGTACAGTTCAGAAGGGGGCGCTCTCTCGTCCCCCCTCTTTTCCTGCGGCCTGCCAGGTTGCGTGCTCGGATAAAGGGTCTGGTATGGATTTTTGGGGGAACTCCACGCCATTTTTTTTCAATTTGGGGTGGAGTTCCCCTTAAAATTCATACCAGACCTGAATGGTCTAGTATGGATATTTGGGGGGGAACCCCACGTCATTTTTTTTTATTTGACGCAGGTTTCCCCTTAATATCCATACCTGAAGGGCCTGGTAATTAAATTTGGGGGAACCCCCACGCATTTTTTTTTATCAATGACTTTTCTCTGTATTGCCGAGAGCCGACAATTCATTATAGCCGCGAGTGCTTTTAAATTACTTTTTTTCCTTCAGAAATGACACTTTGTGCAGGGACAGTTCTAAGCAAGGGAAACAAGCGCTGCTTTACAGGCATACTATACACACCCCCCAGGTATGAAATTTAAAGGAATATTTCACTTTTATTGTTTCACTTTAAGCATTATTAAAATCACTGCTCCCGAAAAAACTTCAGTTTTTAAAACTTTTTTTTGCATTGATACATGTCCCCTGGGGCAGGACCCGGGTCCCCAAACCCTTTTTAGGACAATAACTTGCATATTAGCCTTTATAATTAGCACTTTTGATTTTTAATGTTCGAGTCCATTGTATTTAATAGGGTTCTAAAGTTCACGCGAACTTTAGGTCTGTTCGCAGGTTCTGGTGCGAACCAAACAGGGGGGTGTTCGGCTCATCCCTACTTGTGGTGCTCAGATGAAGTGAAGATCCACTTCAACCACTTGCGGACTGCCTGCTGTAGGCAAAGCGACATACCCGTACGTCGCTGCCTACTGCTGGGTTCAGGGCACGTGCATACACACCCCCCACCTGGCTCCCGCTGTGATTGTACATAGTGGGAGCCTGTAGGCATGTCCCAGCCAATGAAACATGGTCGGGACCTGCTAATCAGCTGTGTGCAATTACAGCCCAGAGCTCTTGTGTTGGTAAACAACAAAGAGCTCTATAGGAAAAGAGCAATCTGTCAGTTTCTCATCCCTGCAAAGCAGGAGGGATCAGTTAGTAAAAGCAGCAAACTGTACAGACATTACACATAGCTAGGCACATTTTTAACTCCTTGATCTCCCTAGATGTTAACCCCTTTGTTAGTACAGTGACAGTGTAAAGTATTAGCACTGATCACTGTATTAATGTCACTGGTGATCAGTGGTGTATTGAGGTTTTGTGCTGCCCTAGGTCCGACTAAACTCGTGACCCCCTAATTTAAATATGACCCACCCCTTTCTGTTAAGGCCACACCCTTTGCTGTTTAAGACCCGCCCTGAAATTTTCGAGTGGGGTCACTAGTTCTGAGGGCCTGGGGGGGCAATGAATTCCCTTAATTTGCATAGATTTCCTCTCACTTCCTGTTTGGCAATGGGGCAGGAAGTGAAGGAAAATCTCTGCAATGGGACAGGGATGGTAAAAAAATAAACTGACAGGGGCTATAACCCTCCCTTACTCTATCCAAAATGAAAACAAAAAGTTTTGTCTATAGTTATAGTAGCACAAATTTCCGATAATTTCATGGAGAGGACTAAGAAGATATAACCATGCCAATGGTGCAGCAGAAAACATATAGCACAGTGAGAAAGGTTTGTGGTCCAGGATGATAGGACAATCAAAATTAGAAGCAGCGCCCCCCCCCCCCCTACAGTTGCAGAATGCCGGCCTGCTTGCATACTGGAAGCAGGGGGCGCTAGACTAATTTGCCTCTCAGCCCAGTCCGCCCCATAAGACTGGCGCTACACTAAAGTGTAGTGCAAGCCAGCGGGGACTCTTTCCATGCTGCCCCCCTGCAAAGTGCTGCCCTAGGCCTGGGCCTTGTTGGCCTAGGCCAGGATACAGCGTTGCTGGTGATATCAGTGGCAGTTAGTCAGTTCCCCCCCCCCCCCCCCAGTGTCAGATTGTCAGCCGCAATATTGTATAGTCCCTTTGTAAGCTGTTGATCACCACCACTAGTAGTATAAAAAAATAAAAAAAATTCCAGTACATATACAGTACCATAGTTTGTAGGTACTGTAACTTTCACGCAAAGCAATCATTATACATCATTATACACTTATTGGGATTTTTTAAATCAAAAACACTAATATTCTACAGGGATTTCTGCTTCACTGCTTTACCGCAACGTAGCATAAAAGGCAAATCAAAATGTCTTGAAAGGGTGCAGTAAGCCACGCAGCTCAATACATATGTCCTTGTTTTCCAGGTGTTGCTCAAGGCTGAGCCATTTGGGTGGTGCTTGGCTAATCACTTCAGTGGCTTTCCCCAGCCAGGAGAGCAGCTCAAGCATGGTTTGATGAATAGTGAAACATCACAGGCGCTGGATGCTCTCCTGTATCCATCATCTGTGTCAATGTGCCCTAAAACTACAGTTTACCTTTAGAAATGTGGAAAAAAGTAATGACAGTAATGTCAGTTTGTCATAAAACAATATCAGTAGCATGGCATCCATTAAGCTGAACTTCAGGCAGAAATACAAATGAATAAAGTAATTAATGCAAAAAAAAAAAGTTAAAAGTATTTTAAAGTAAGTAAATATGTATGTAAATACCCAAATTTAGTTTGATATCAACCTTTTATAAATCGCTGTGCAACAGAACACATAATGGGAGAGGAAAAGGCAATATTGGGGGTTAATCAGGTATACTGAAGTGCTTATATATGCTGATGAGGGATGTGCTTACAGATGAGAGAGTGATGACCTCATCAGTCTTCTGATGCTCATTCATTGGGGGCAGGGATGTAACCTAGCTGTATTGATTAAAGTAGAAATATACTCACCTTTGGTGCAGCAATATGAAGTCTGCAAGCTTCCTCCTTGGAGCTGACATTTTCTTCTAGGCTAGGGTGACCAGATATCTCCAGTTTCTGGGGACAGTCCCCGGATTGAGGACACTGTTCCCGGACCAAGTCTGTCCCTGGTTTTGTCCCCAGATTGGATTTGTACAGGGGCTGGGGCATTTTCAAAGACAGTCAGTGCAGAATAAAAAAAAAAAAAATCTGAATTACACCCCCCCGCTTTGCCGCTCCTACTAGCTTGGGGGGGGGGGGGGGTGTATTTTTTTAATTATCTGTGCCTCTTTCTGATGATCATGTGCTGGTCGGAGCGGAGGAAATATTTCTTCAGTTTCAGGTGCGTGCCCGTTCCGCTCCCGCTCGCATGTTCTTCTGCCTTGGCTCAAGTCCCGGCCAGCCGCCTGCCTATCTCCTTGCCTTCCCTGGCGGAGTGATCTTCCTCTGTTTCCCACCCAGTAGTAGCCAGGGCCCGGAGAGTATGACCACCGCGGGCGGCGGTGGCGACGGGCAGAGAGTTGCTGATTGCCGCCATTACTAGTAAAAAAATAATAATATGTCCCCGGATTTCATTTTAAAAATCTGGTCACCTTATTCTAGGCCTCTCCTGGGTGTTGTATCTTTGGCCATTTTGATTGGTTAACCCAGAATGATGCAACGCCTGTGTATGCACATAGGAGTTCATTTTTGCCAGTACACGGCAGATGCTGGGATTGTAGATGCGCAGTTCAGCATACCCACAAAGGAAGAGTGTGTACAGGAATGTAGCGGGGTATTGCTTTTAGGCCTCAGAGACTACCGTACCCAGAATGCCACGGGACACACAAGGTGCATTGCCCCGCGCAAGGACTGCTGGGGTTGGCTATTTAACTGGGGGGGCGGGACTGAGGTCGACCTCTTTGGACACTGCCCGGCCAGCAAGTGGAACTGTTGTTCGAGTCTGCTGTGTGACAAGGCCTGAAGCCGGGACTTTTCTCCAAAGAGCCTTCAGTTTCACCTAGGAGCTTGCGGGACATCATCGGACTGCTGCTGTGCTGTTGCGAGGAGGACCGAAGACCCGGGTGTCGTGGGATCTGTGTACCGAGACACAGCAACGAAAGATACGGACACGAACTGGTCCGGTTGGGTGAGAGAGCACCTGCTCGGAGACAAACACAGGATCTCCTAGGCCAGATAACTGTTGTTCAGAACTAACTTTAGAGCTTGTAGACACACACCGGAGGGACAGTGCTTTGAGTATCTAGGAGTCTCTAAGACTCATCCTGTGTTCACCAAGTTCAAAACCCTTTCTCTTTGTGGATTATAACTTGTTTCTTCAAAAGTGCACCACCGTTTGCTAGCGAAGATTTCTCTCTGCAGAACTTCTACATAGTACAGTCAGGCCTGACTTAGTAGCCTAGACATTTCTGGGCACCATTTTTACCCACGAGGTAGAATAGCAGCAGCGGGGACTGTTAGTTTCTTTTATTATATCTGTCTGTTTGCAAAAGTACTCTTTTCATTGCAGGGCTCTGCATGTGTTCATGTATACTTTTCTATGCTTAACCAACACTCTCAGTAAAAGTGCCAGGGTTAAGTACACTTGTGTTTGTGTCATTTACTGTGCAGAAGAGACGGTTATTGATAGCCATATCCTATTGCTGTGTTTATTGCAGGATTGTGCCTCCGAGAGTTATAGGTTGCACAGTCCTGCCATCCCCTACTGACTGTGCCAAGAGAGGTTAGAGCCAATTGCTGGGGGTTGACAGCAGTGCATTACAGGGCCCAAACAAATAATTTCAGCTGCTCTCTTAGCTGGGGGTATCGCTACAGGAAGGTAATAAGAATCCTTTATTGCAGAAGGGACATATTATGTCTTCTAGAATGAAAAAAAAAAAATCCCGCTCGCAATTGTTTGGAAAACAGGCAATTGCTGATTGACTGATTGCTGGGACCGCCCTGCTGCGTAGCAAGCAATCATCTGCTTCTTAACTTAAAAATTTCCCGCCCTTTGTCCAGAGTGGCCGCACTTCATGTCTTGTGTGAATAAGACAGGCAGTGTGGGGCAGTGCAGTGCAGTGATACTATCGAAGGGAGAGACCCGTGTGTGCCTGAACATAGCAGCGGCAGGCAGGCAGGGAGGCGAGCCGGTGGCGGGGAGAGGACACAAACGTCAATTTTGCGAGGCTACTGGGGCCGGAACCGGCCTGCGGTCTGCCATTTAGTGACGCCTGCAATATAGACCATGCAAAGGCATGGAGGAAATGAGCTGTTTAAACCCTTCACACCTAAGGGTAAAACAAATCTAAATGCCTAAGCTCAATTTTACAATTTTGACACGTGTTAGTAAAACTGTACATATCATCACAACTACTGCATCCATTTCAATTATAACTTGTTTTTTTCAGGACAAATTGGGCTTTCATTTGGTAGTAGTTATGGATATCTCCTGATTTTAATTTTTTTTATTATCAAAGGAAAACTGGGCCAAAATAGTGAAAAAAAAAAATCTTTTTTTTTAAAGTTAACTGTATATTTCTTGGTATTACCATAACCTACCACCAAAAAACAACCCAAAATAAATTTTCTTGCTCCTGACGATCACAACGATACCACATATGTGTATGTTATTTGTTGTTTGTACCCGTAGTACAGCCAAGAAGCATTAGTGCGCATTTTGCGGTTTTTTTTTGTCCTACATAAAACACACTGACACTGATGCTAATTAGGGATGAGCCGATGTTCAAGTCGAACGTAAGTTCGACTCGAACATCGGGTGTTCGCCGAATAGCGAACAATTTGGGGTGTTCGCGGCAAATTCGAAAGCCGCGGAACACCCTTTAAAATCTATGGGAGAAATCAAAAGTGCTCATTTTAAAGTTTAATATGCAAGTTATTGTCATAAAAAGTGTTTGGGGACCTGGGTCCTGCCCCAGGGGACATGTATCAATACAAAAAAAAGTTTTAACTACTTCACGCCCAAGGTACGTCCCTGGATGTCCTTGACTTTGAGCCGGGATATCTGAATGATGCCTGCAGCTACAGGCATCATTCAGATATCGTTTTTTAGAGCCGGCGATTCTGTGCACCGTAAGAATGATCATAGCAGCTGTTCCGCCACTTGATCATTCTTACAGGCGGCGAGAGGGGACGCCCCCACCCTCCCGCTGCCCTCCAGTGCTTCTACCGACTCACCTGTGCGATCGGTGAGTGGGTGACAGGATCCGCCGGCCCCGGCTGCCTACCATAGAGATTTCCGGTGGACCAGATGGTCGCCGGAGTCTCGATGATCGTTCGGAGGCCGGGCGCGATGTTATGAAGTCACGTCCGGCCTCTGCATTCAAAAAAACTGCGCCGCCTCGGCTAGGAAGTGGTGATCGCTTTTTTTTTTTTTTTTATTTCAGGCTTCCCAGCCTAGAGGTGAGATGTGGAGTCTTATTGACCCCATATCTCACTGTAAAGAGGACCTGTCATGCTTATTCCTATTACAAGGTATGTTTACATTCCTTGTAATAGGAATAAAAGTGATCAAATTATTATTATTTTTGTTTTTAAAGTGTAAAATTAAAAAGTTTAAAGTAAAATGAACAATAAAAAAAATAAAAAAATTTAAAGTGCCCCTGTCCTCGGTAGCTTGTACGCAGAAGCGAACGCATACGTAAGTCACGTCCACATATGAAAACGGTGTTCAGAACACACATGTGAGGTATCACAGCGAACGTTAGAGCGAGAGCAATAATTATAGCCCTAGACCTCCTCTGTAACTCAAAACATGTAACCAGTAAAAAATATAAAGCGTCGCCCATGAGGATTTTTAAGTACCGAAGTTTGGCGCCATTCCACGAGCGTATACAATTTTGAAGGGTGACCATCATCGGGTCGTGGAAGGATTACATTGCTGGAATTTTTGTTCTTTCTTTTTTATTAAAGGACTTGTCCCAAGCTGTGTCTGTGTTTTTTTTTACCATTTTTGTCACTGTTTTGGGTGAAATGGTAGGGGTACAAATGTACCCCGCTACCAATTCACATACAGGGGGACGGGATCTGGGGTCCCCTTTGTTAAAGGGGGCTTCCAGATTCCGATAAGCCCCCCCGCCCGCAGACCCCCACAACCACCGGGCAAGGGTTGTGGGGATGAGGCCCTTGTCCCTATCAACATAGGGACATCCTCCCCATGTTGAGGGCATGTGGCCTGGTACGGTTCAGGAGGGCGGGCGCTCTCTCGTTCCCCCCTCTTTTCCTGTGGCCTGCCAGGTTGCGTGCTTGGATAAGGGTCTGGTATGGATTTTGGGGGGGAATCCCACACCATTTTTTAGTTTTTTTTGGCACAGGGTTCCCCTAAAATCCATACCAGACCTGAAGGGTCTGGTATGGATTTTGAGGGGGACTCCTACACCATTTTTTAAAAAAATTGGCGCAGGGTTCCCCTAATATCTATTCCAGACCTGAAGGGCCTGGTATGGAATTTGGTGGGACCCCCATGCAATTTTTTTTTTTATTTTGGTTCAGGGTTCCCCTTAATATTCATACCAGACCCAAAGGGCCTGGTAATGGACTGGGGAGGAACCCATGCCGTTTTTTTCAATTACTTTTATCTGTATTGCTGGGACCCGACAATTCATTATAGCCGCGAGTAGTTTTAAATTACTTTTTTTCCTTTAGAAATTACATTTTGTGCAGGGACTGTCCTAAACACGGGAAACATGCGCCACTTTACAGGCATACTATAGACACCCCCCAGGTACGAAATTTAAAGGAATATTTCACTTTTATTTTTTCACTTTAAGCATTATTAAAATCACTGCTCCCAAAAAAACGTCTGTTTTTAAAACTTTTTTTTGCATTGATACATGTCCCCTGGGGCAGGACTCAGGTCCCCAAACACTTTTTAGGACGATATCTTGCATATTAACCTTTAAAATTATCACTTTTGATTTTTCACGTTCGTGTCCCATAGACTTTAACGGTGTTCGCGTGTTCAAACAAATTTTTTGCCTGCTCGCATGTTCTGCTGCGAACCAAACCAGTTCGGCTCATCCCTAATGCTAATTAAAAAAAAAAATCCTGTTCAAAATGTACTGACCCTTAGGCCTCGTACACGACCGATTTTCTCGGCAAGAACCAGCAAGAAACTTGCTGGCAGAGAGGTCTTGCCGAGTAAATCGGTCGTGTGTACGCGGCTATCGGGTTTCTCGTCGAGAAAACCGACAAGTAACCTCGACGAGAAAATAGAGAACCTGCTCTCTATTTTCTCGTCGAGATTCTCCTCGGCATGTTTCTCGACGAGAAAAGTGAGTGTGTGTACACTTACCTGTCCTCCCGGAAGCCCGCGCATGTTCGAAATGAATTCGACGCATGCGCGGTAGCTTCCTAGGCATACGTAGGGTATACCAAGATGGCGGCGACGGCATCGAATGTGACGAGCGCATGCTCGTCGTAGTCGATGACGTCACCGCGTACGCTCCATTCAAAGAACCGCGGGTTCTTTGAAACGAGCGTGTGTACACTCGGCCGGGACAAGTTTCTTGTCCAAGAATCTCGTCGAAAAAAACGACATGTTTTTTTCAACGAGAATCTCGGCCGTGTGTACGAGGCCTTACTCTGATCTTAACATTTGACCCTGACCCAAACACTAACCCTGGCACAGAACTAGATCAAACCTTGATCTAGGTATTTTTCTTTATTTTTTATTTTCTTTAATTTTTCTTAAATTTTTTTTTACAAACACTTTTTTTTTTTTTCTGCAGGAATGAGAAAGATACATTGTATCCTTCTCCATTAACAGAAAGAAAAAAAACAGGGGCGGGCTTCACAGTGACTGATCACTGTGGTAGCTAATCAGAGGCTACCACAGCGATCAGGTGACCTGGAATCGGGAGATCTGGTCCAGATCGTTAGTACGGGGCTCTCGGTGAGATCCCAGTCTCTGTGGCATGCTCCCAGCACAAAGGGAGAAACACATATACGCGGCCCCACGTCAAACAGCCCAGTGCAGTGAAGCTGCATATATGTTATGTCGGAATGAAGGGGTTAAATAGTCTAAAGGGGCTGGCTGTAGGCTGGGCTAATGAGGCATGTAATGGTAACCAGGTGAGTGACTGTGGAAACAACAAGTGGCTGGTAATTAGCCGACAGCTGAGCAGCCATTGTGCAGTGAAAGAAAAGAGATGCTCATAAATAGCAGGAGCCCAGCCTGACAGTATGTCCGTGCACCTTGGCAGCACAATGGTCTCCCCAGGAGGACAGAGCCCTGAAACATAGCTCCCATTCTAAAAGGGCTGTGCACATGTGCATAGCTCCCACTTGTCTCTGATTTCGAGGGACTGTCCCTGATTTGGAACAAAGTCCCTCGGTTCCTCTTTCCTCCTCATGTGTCCCTCATTTTTGTCTGACCTATATATTTCTATATAAAATTCACTTTTTATCTTTCAAAAAGTGTTTCCCGGTGCTAAACATTTCATCCAATTTCTAAATTGCTACATTTGTAAATTCCAAAAGCCAGTATAAAGGAGTAGTAGCAGTAAAAAAAAAAGCACTTGTGCGTGTAACCAATCATTTTGTATAATTCTCCTTTAACCGGTTCCCGACAACCCGCCGTAGTTATACTGAGGCAAGGTGGCAGGATAGCGCGAATCGCCGTCATTGTATGTCGGCTCGTTTAAGTGAAATAGCGGGCACGCGCACCCTGCGCGCTGCGGGAGATATGCCCGCGGGTCCGGCGGACACAGCGATTGCGGTGTACAGAGGCAGAACGGGGATCTGCCTATGTAAACAAGGCGGATCCTCCATTCTGAAAGGGGACATGTCAGAGATCTTCTGTTCCCAGTGATCGGGAAAAGCGATCTCTGTCATGTCCCTGGCAGCCCATCCCCCTACAGTTAGAACACGCTGAGAGAACACAGTTAACCCCTTGATTGCCCCCTAGTGTTAACCCCTTCCCTGCCAGTGTCATTTATACATTTATCAGTGCATTTTTATAGCACTGATCAATGTAATAATGTCACTGGTCCCCAAAAAGTGTAATTTTGGGTCAGATTTGTCTGCCGCAATGTTGCAGTCCCGCTAAAATTCGCTGATTGCCGCCATTACCAGTAAAAACAATAAAAAGAAATAAAAGTCCCTAATTCTATCCTATAGTTTGTATACGCAATATTTTTTGTGCAAACCAATCAATATATGCCTATCGCGATTTATTTTAACCAAAAATATGTAGAAGAATATGTATTGGCCTAAACTGATTTTTTTTTTGGGATATATCTTATAGCAGAAAGTAAAAGAATTGTGTTTTTTTTTCAAAATTTTCGCTCTTTTTTTGTTTATAGCGTAAAAAAAATAAAAACCACAGAGGTGATCAAATCCCACCAAAAGAAACCTCTATTTGTGGGGGAAAAAAAGACGTTCATTTTGTTTTGGTACAGCATCGCACAACTGCACAATTGTCAGTTACCCACTTCAGCCCCAGAAGAATTGGCTGCCCAATGACCAGGCCATATTTTGCGATACGGCACTGCGTCGCTTTAACTGACAATTGCGCGGTCGTGCGACGTTGCACCCAAACTAAATTGACGTCCTTTTTTTTCCTCAATTAGAGCTTTCTTTTGGTGGTATTCGATCACCTCTGCGTTTTTTATTTATTGCGCTATAAACAAAAAAAGAGTGACAATTAAAAAAAAAAAAGCAATATTTTTTACTTTTTGCTATAATAAATATCCCCTAAAAATATATAAAAAAAAAAAAAACATTTCTTTCTCAGTTTAGGCCGATATGTATTCTTCTACAAATTTTTGGTAAAAAAAATCGCAATAAGCGTATATTGATTTGCGCAAACGTTAAAGCAACAATGGCGGCGATCAGTGTTTTTTTATCGTGACTGCAACATTATGGCGGACACATCAGACACTTTTGACACTATTTTGGGACCATTGTCATTTTTACAGCGATCAGTGCAATAAAAATGCACTGATTACTGTGTAAATGACACTGGCAGGGAAGAGGTTTAACACTAGGGGGCGATGAAGGGGTTAAGTGTGTCCTAGGGAGTGATTCTAACTGTGGGGGGGCTGGGCTACAAGTGACACGACAGTGATCACTGCTCCCGATGACAGGGAGCAGTAGATCACTGTCCTGTCACTAGGCAGAACAGAAAAATGCCTTGTTTACATCTCCCCGTTCTGCCACTCTGTAAGATCGCTGGCACCCGGCGGACATCGAGTCCGCGGGACCCGCAGGCACGTTCACTGAGCACGCGGCAGGGGTGCACGCGCGCCAGCACGGCTGCAAATTCAAAGGGACGTACAGGTACATCCCATTGCGCAGCCATACCATTCTGCTGACGTAAATGTACATGCCGCGGTCGGCAAGGTTAAAGCAACGCAGTGTCATATCGCAAAAAAATGGCCTGGTCAGGAAGTGGGTAAATCCTTCTGGTCCTTAAGGGGGCGTGGTAGGGGGCGTGTCCTAGGCCTACATACTGTTGCTAATAGGTGTCCCTCGTTTCCATCTCAAAAAGTTGGGAGGCATGCATGTGTACAATCAGAATGCTGGGTGCTGGCAAAATGTGTACCCAGGTTTGGAGGCTTCATCCCACCTGTGACAGGAGTGACTTTGGGTCGGGGGTTTGGGGAACTCAGCTTGCCCTGGGGAGTTCTGGAGGCTCCTTGTCCAGCTTCCCCGACGCCTCTTATGTGTAAATCACCATGTGTCTCTAATAGGGGCACAGGGTGAATGAGAACCCCAGTCTGATCTGTGCTAGTCAGACTCAATGCTGTATACATTGTATATATTGTGTGTATATTGTGTGTTGGCTGTTGTGTAATATTTGCTGTGATGGTTTGGGGTTCTATTGTCTATTGTGGCTGTCTGCCTCAACTATTATGGGATGTGTAAGTGTCTTGCTGTGAGGTAGAAGGAAGGAGACAGCAAGACTAAGACCTGAAAGGTCATGCCTATGAGTCACCTATGCTGTCTAAAGCAAGGGTCTCAAACTGGCGGCCGTCCAGCTGTTGCGAAACTACAAGTTCCATCATGCCTCTGCCTGTGGGAGTCATACCTGTAACTGTCAGCCTTGCAATGCCTCATGGGACTTGTAGTTTCGCAACAACTGGAGGGCCGCCAGTTTGAGACCCCTGGTCTAAAGGATTGCTAATTAGCTCATGGTAATTAGGTTTCTGGTTCAGTTTTTATTGTCACCCTTGTGTATATGTGTGAGATCTCAAATAAAATGTTAGTCCTGATGTACTCAGGGACAGATTCCAGACAAGGCCACCGAGGCCGGGCCTCGGGGCGGCAGTGTGTGCAGGGGCGGCGCCGTGGCAAGGAGGGGGATGGGAATAATGATAATTCTCCGGTATCGGAATGTACAGAGAAGAGTTGGGAACATTTCTCCGCCAACTCTCCTCCCTCCTTCAATCACAGCCCCGGGGGAGGGGAGAAGTCGGAGTTCAGGTGATATCTCGGTAGGCGGAGCTCCTCCCTCAGTGATATGACGTGGGGGCGGGGCAGTATTCCGGAGATACACAAGGTTGGGATCGGATGGAGTCGGAGGGGAGAAGATCGGATGATGCGGCTCAAATCAGCGATCTGACCGAGGGCGAGGAGAGACTACTTACCGTCCTAAAGGGGCGGGACTCCGAGGGACGGATCTTTGTGAGTGCCGGACCACCCACCTACCGACCCCCCAACTACCTGAGTGACACAAAGGGAGGAATAGCAGCCCTGCAGCGTTGGTGGTCATCTGGCAGAACATGGGACACCAGATCCGTGGAGGAATGAGGGTGACTGCAGGTAGGTAGCACTGTAGCAGGCAACCAATGAGAGTCCATCATCAGTATGACATACTCAAAATGAGTCTGGGAAGTAAGAGTTAATCGGTGTTGTCCTCCTTTTCTCTGCTCCTACCTCTGTCTTCCCCTCATTTCCTCTTCCTCTGATTCTGCCTGTCCCTCATCTCCTCTTACCTTCCTCCCACTTATCTCTCCTTTATTATTCCCACCACATTCATCTGTCTCCTGAATTCATCATTCCCCCTCTTCTCTCACTGGCTGCTGTCACTGTCCCTCTTCTTAAATTTTGGCTGCTCTCTCTCTCTCTCTCTCAATCTTTTGCATTCTTTTTTCCCTCTTTCTCTTTTTCCATCCCTCTTCTATTTCCCTCTCTCTGTTTTGCTCTCTCTCTCTCTCTGTTTCACTCTCTACTTCCTGCACTTTCTCTCATCTCTTCTCTCTCCCTCTCTTCTTGATCCCACATCTTTCCTCTCTCTCTCCTCTCTCTCTTCTCCCTTTCTCTCTCATACCTCCTCTCTCCTCTACCCCCTCCATTCCACTCTTCTCTTTCTTTCTCTCTCTCTCTCTCTCCTGTTCCCCTCCTCCACTCATTTGACCTGTTGATACCAGGCAGCAGCTCACACTATATTGACCGGGCGTCATATATGAAGGCCGCTGTGTGTGTGCAGCTCCTCCATCCCTCCGCTCCTCTATCCCTCCGCTCCTCTATCCCTCCGCTCCTCTATCTCTCCGCTCCTCCATCCTCTGAGCTCCTCTATCTCTCCGCTCCTCCATCCTCTGAGCTCCTCTGTCTCTCCGCTCCTCCATCCTCTGAGCTCCTCTATCTCTCCGCTCCTCCATCCTCTGAGCTCCTCCATCTCTCCTCTCCTCCATCCTCTGAGCTCCTCTATCTCTCCGCTCCTCCATCCTCTGAGCTCCTCTATCTCTCCGCTCCTCCATCCTCTGAGCTCCTCCATCTCTCCGCTCCTCCATCCTCTGACCTCCTCCATCCTCTCCGCTTCCCCGACCCGCCCCAAGCATCGGGAGCAAACGGCATGTTGCTTGCAAAAGCGCAGTGTATACCTGAAGAACAGCTGATCAGCCTCAGAGATTTCCATTGGCTCCGTTTGCGCATTTCATTTCTATCACATGGGGGGGGGGTGGCATTGAAGGACCCGGCCTTGGGACGGCAAAGGGAGAAAACCTGGGCCTGGATGTACTCCAAGGCTGTTGGTTTTTACTCTACACTGAGGTGCTGTCTGTTGTAGAGGTCGACCGATATGGGTTTTTCTCTGCCCGATGCCGATATTTAGAAATCTGGGGGGCCGATGGGCGATATATGATGCCGATTTTTGCGGGCGATATTTTAGGCCGATTTTTTTTTTTTTGGGCAGGTGGCATTGGCAGGCACTGACAGGTGGCACTGGCAGATGGCACTGAGTGGCACTGGTTGGCACTGGCAGGCATGGATTGGCACTGGCAGCTGGCACTGACAGGTGGCACTGGTTGGCACCGATTGGCAGGTGGCACTAATTGGCACTAGCAGGTGGCACTAATTGGCACTGGCAGGTGGCACTGGAAGGCACTAATTAACACTGGCAGATGGCACTGGATGGCACTGGCAGGTGGCACTGATTGCCACTAGCAGGTGGCACTGGTTGGCACTGGCAGGTGGCACTGATTGGCACTGGCAGATTGTACTGGCAGGTGGCACTGGATGGCACTGGCAGCTGGCACTGGCAGATGGCACTGGATAGCACTGATTGGCACTGGCAGGTGGCACTGGCAGATGGCACTAATTGGCACTGGCAGGTGGCACTGGTTGACATTGGCAAGTGGCACTGGCAGGCACTGGTTGGCATTGGCAGATGGCACTGGCAGGCATTGACAGATAGCACTGGCAGGCACTGGTTGGCATTGGCAGATTGCACTGGCAGGCACTGGTTGGCATTGGCAGATGGCACTGGCAGGCATTGGCAGATGGCACTGGCAGGCACTGGTTGGCATTGGCAGATGGCACTGGCAGGTTTCACAGCCAATAGTGTAACTGTGAAACTGCTCTCTGCAGCGCCGCGGTGTGTGAAACTGTATGGAGAGAGGAGCTGAAGCATTCAGCGTGATGTCGGAGGTGGGCGGGACCCAGGGTGAGCGGGACCCAGCAGCTATCCAGCCAATGATTGGGCTGTTTAAGAAAGGGGCAGGGTCACATACACGTAGCGGCCCGCCAAGATCCCATCCCATTGGCAGGTGTTGGATAGCTGGGTCCCGCCCACCCTGGGTCCCGCCCACCCCCGACATTCAACCTCAATTTTGACAGCTCCTCTCTCTCCCTACAGTTTCACACACCGCAGCGCTGCTCTGCCAACAGTGTGGAGAAGGGAGAAAGATTCTCCACACTCTGCTGGCAGAGGTGCGGTTAGTGTTATATCGGCCGAATTTGGAGAATAATTGGCCGATGCTGATTTCTCCAAAATGGGCAAATATCGGCCGGCCGATTAATCGGTCGACCTCTAGCCTGTTGACTGGGGGGCTAAAGAATATAGGAAGGTGCTGGATCTGAACAGAGGAAGCATTGACGGCGGACCTAGATCTGTTTGAGGACAGAGGGATCGTCACAACTGGTTGGCAGCAGCGGGATCGTGCTTCCTGGCTGTGAAGACCTCCATCTGGATCCAAGATCGGATAGCAGCCTTCAGTCACCCCAGCGGAGATATGGAACTGGCGTCAGAATTCCCGGGGCTGCTGCAGATCATCCATTCAGCATACACCAGGTCTGTGTCTGCGGATGAATACCTGGAGGTCAGGCAGCAGATTTGGGTAAGGCACTGGATTAGATGCCTCCAAGTTGCTGGTATGCAACAAGGCAAGTACTTTCCAACCCCAGAGCAGCAGGCCAGTGAACAAGGGGAGTTACAGATGCAATTCCTGGGAGAACGGCCCCAGGAGCAATGGGTGACTGAGTTGGAAAGGCTGGTTCAGCAGGAGATAGAGATGGACAATCGGTATCGGGCTCTGCAATGGCACTCGGAGAAGGAATATTTAGGAGAGACAACAGAATGCTCTCCGGAGGGATATGACTTTGGTGGCCCTGGATTGCTGTGGGAGAGCCTTACAGATTGTTTTGTGTTTGGTGATGAAGGGGAACCTACCCTTGAGGACCTGTGAGAACACAGAGAGGCTATGCTCGGTTTTTCAGGGGTCTCAGAGCCTAAACCTGATCTAGACTATTTGTTAAGGAAGGAACAGCATCTGGAAAGGGCATACAGGAAACTGCTAGAATGTGTTCAGCAGCATGCCAGAGAATCGGCAGTGGAAACTCCGGAGATTGCTGTCCCCAAACCGGAAGTGCGGACAACAGGGTAGAGCTCTGCTAACCTCTGCACCAACTGCCTTTCTCCCACAACACTGACAGAGACATGGGATTTTCTGCCAGCAGCATCTATGGAGTTACAACAAACTTCTCCAGCTGAAGCGCTGGCAACCGACCAAAGGGTCCAGGACCTCTGTCCCACACTTTCAGCAATTCCAGAGACTGGGGATTTAATAGACATTTCTGTAGAGGAGGAACAACCTAGCAAACCCCCAGCAGAAGTGCTGGCAACAGGGCAGAGTGCTACAAACCTGTGCCCTGCACCGGCAACAACTACAGAGTTCCAGGGAGCCGGGGCAGTTGGCCTCCCTCCCGAACAGTTAGCCGGAGTGAATGATGTGGAGTCCTCAGCTGAAGTGCTAACAGGGCAGAATGCTACTGGCCCCTACACACAACTGCAGCTTGAGCTGATATCGGTGGATGGGACTGCGGTCTCCACTCACAGCAACCCAGCAGAAGAGCTGGCAACAGAGCAGAGCGCTGCTGGCCTCTGCCCTAAACTAACAGAAGAGGGAGTTCCTGTGGTAGTGGATGGGACTTTGGTCTTCACTGACACCAACCCAGCTGAAGTGCTGGCAACCGGACAGAGGGTCCATGACCTCTGCCCCACGACTGAAGAAATTCTGGAGGCCGAGGGTGAGGAGGTGGCAGTCTGTCCCGAGCTGCAGATCAGGATCCAAGGAGAGAATGCAATCGTCATTTCACAACTGCAGCTTGACCTGGTGTCAGTGGATGGGCCTGTGGTCTCCACTAACAGAAAACCAGCAGAAGTGCTGGCAACAGGGCAGAGTGCTACCAACCTCTGGCAACAACTACAGAGTTCCAGGGAGCTGGGGCAGTCGGCCTCTCTCTCCATCAGTTAGCTGGAGCAGATGATGTAGGGAAGCTCCTACGCCCAGCTGAACTGCTGGCAACGGAGCAGAGTGCTGCTGGTCTCTGCCCTAAACTAACAGAGGACGGAGTTTCTGTGAAAGTGGATGGGACTTCAGTCTCCACTTGCACAACCCCAGAAAATGGTGCGACACTGAGACAGGAGGATGTCAGCCTTGCTTTGCAAGCATGGGGGGATTTTCACCTACCACAAGTGGATAGGACTTCAATCCCCACTTGTATACCCCAGGGATGCTGGGCAGTCGGCCCAGATCCCGAACAGCATGACGGAGTGAGCCCAGTCACTCTGTCTTCACTACAGTGGCTGAAAGGACTCCAGGGAGGAGGGCCAGTTCAGGCCTCTCCCCAGTGGCGGATATGTTCTCTGAGAGAGGCAGAGGTTGGCTGGGTAAGTAATGCTCGGCTTGGGGCAATTTATTTGGGGTACTGTGTGGGTTCCGGCATTGGGGGACTAGAACTATTGACTAACTTCGGAGTCAACCCGTCTGGGGTCTCCTCCTGCGTTAGTCTCCTGCCGAAAGGGGAGATGTGTGACAGGAGTGTGTCAGGTCACCTGTGGCCAGATGACAGATGCACACCGTTGGGGGTCAGGACTGCACCACAAGGAAGTGAACCCTATGGCTGACTGCTGCGGATGGGAAACTGGGTGGTTGTGGAAAGTGGGACCAGTGGAGCACAACAGGGATCCACAGGGAGCTAGAGTCCAAGATTCCCCAGGGCACGGAGTCTAAGATCCAGCAGGTTTTCACCAGAGCCTCTAGTGGTGAGGATAGCCTACGCTGCAGCTGGGTCCAGGTCGCGGCCCCCAGAGTCCCCTAGCTCACGCTCCGTAGGGTAAAGAGGATAGAGGGGAATCAGCAGCATAGGATACAAGAATAGTGAGGGGAAAAGCCAAGGTCAGGACAACAAGCAGACAAGGATAAACGAAGGACAAGCCGAAGGTTAAGGTCACTAGCAGACAGGGATAGTCGGGAACAAGCCAAAATCGTAACACAGAGACAGACGTAGCACACGGCAGGCAGGAACCCAAACACACAATGCTTAACAAACACGTTGATCAGCAAGGCAGACTTGCAGTGCACAGGTTAATATAGAGTTCTGTGATAGGGCCTGGGGTGGAGCCAGTCTGGGAGGAGAGATTATAAAAGCAGCCAGGAGAGAGAGTCTGGCCTCTAAGGTAAACACCAGAGGAGGAAGGTAAGATGGCAGACAAACATTACTGCATATCCATGACAGAGTGACTTTGGGTCAGGGTTTTGGGGAACTCAGCTTGCCCTGGGGAGTTCTGGAGGCTCCTTGCCCAGCTTCCCTGACGCCTCTTATGTGTAAATCACCCTATATCTCTAATAGGGGCACATGGTGAATGAGAACCCCAGTCTGATCTGTGCTAGTCAGACTCAATGCTGTATACATTGTATATATTGTGTGTATATTGTGTGTTGGCTGTTGTGTAATATTTGCTGTGATGGTTTGGGGTTCTATTGTCTATTGTGGCTGTCTGCCTCAACTATTATGGGATGTGTAAGTGTCTTGCTGTGAGGTAGAGGGAAGGAGACAGCAAGACTAGGACCTGAAAGGTCATGCCTATGAGTCACCTATGCTGTCTAAAGGATTGCTAATTAGCTCATGGTAATTAGGTTTCTGGTTCAGTTTTTATTGTCACCTTTGTGTATATATTTGTGTGAGATCTCAAATAAAATGTTAGTCCTGATGTACTCCAAGACTGGTGTAGGCTGTTGGTTTTTACTCTACACTGAGGTGCTGTCTGTTGACTGGGGGGGCTAAAGAATATTGGAAGGTGCTGGATCTGAACAGAGGAAGCATTGACGGCGGACCTAGATCTGTTTGAGGACAGAGGGTTCGTCACACCACCCAAGACTCTACAAAGTCTCCAGGCTCCAAGACCCATACCAGGATTTGCAAATCTGGAATAAAACTGCAAAGTCATTATTTTTTTGTTCAGAACACAATTCCTGGAGCCCCTAAATCTGCATGGGTGAGAACCCTGGGTGAACCCACATAGACCAACCGTGTCACAGTATATACAGTGTGTATTTAGCTGTTTGCTTGGATTTCAGCTTTACACTTTGCATAGGTAAACATGACAATAATAGTTCCTGCTGAGATGGTCAATAATACAGAATCAGCAATAGTTCTCCCTGTAAACTAGACATCAATACCCCTCAGTTAAAGTACATTTGGTATCCTGATCAGAAAGTCATTAAAAGTACACTCTGTGAAAACTGCAAGCTCATCTACACATGAGATTTAAATAGCCCACTAGTGAGAGATTAACCCCATCATTATCTTATTTTCAGCACAACCAAATAAATATATTATTTATATGTTCTATCAGAGTTTAAATTTGCTCTAGAGAAGAAAGGATCGGCACATGAAAACATTTTTCTAAAGATTTGCTTTATTCATAGCCTGGAAGATAATGCCAATAGCAATAATGTGCTTTTCAACCTCCCTCGGTCCTGTTCGCATTACTATTTAAAGGATTTATTGTAATAAAATGGCAATACAGTTGTGAAATCCTCACATTTTCTTCTTAAAGTAGAACACAAACTTTGTAACCTAATACCGTCTAATGTCTGTCCTGGAGTTTATTTTGTTCCCATACCACCAGCTTTTGTGCATCTGTAAATATTGCTTCCTCCAGTTAAATTCACAATTTCCGTCAGTGTTACAGTAAGCACCACATGACAATCAAACAAAATTAAACTTAGCGCTGCTTCTAATATTAAATTCAAAACCGCATGGTCTTTGTCCTGCACCAGTGGATGTAATTAGAGTAATTTGTTGAGAAATCACTTTAAACCCCCCTCCCTCAGCATTTCTAGCCATGGCCATTTTGAGCAAAGACAGATGACTCATGTAGCATATATTTCCTAGAATCCATCTGCCCTTAGTTCAGGCATGCAAGCAGGTGGGTGTGGCTTAGCTGAAAAAGCCCCTCCCTGAGAAAGCTTAGTTGCTGTTCTGCTTCTCCAAACTAAGCACAGTAAGTGTGATCTGTAAACTAATCTGGTTGTGGCAAGATAGCTGTAATTTACAGTCTCAGTAAAATTATCAGACAGTGACTTGATCCAAATGACATGCTGCAGATCATAGAACTCTTTTTAATCCACAAACTTGTGCAGATCAAACCAGATGAACATCGAAGAGGTCAAAAAAATAATGGTGTATCTAGCTCCTGTACAGTACATGTGGTGAATGGAGTCTAAAGAATGAAAAAGAAGGGTGGGACAAACTACATAGAGCATCCCTTAGCTACGGAGTAAGGAAAGGACAATATTATTTAAAGGCAAACAACAATGCATATGTAACATGATAGTTCCGCTTTAAAAACAGTGCTGGAGAGAACCTATTGTGGTGATAATGCGAACTGGGCACCCCAAAAACTGTATGAGAAGACATAGGGCAGCCAGTGCCGTCTTAATAGCATCATGGGCCCCTGGGCAAAGTAATTCCCCTACCAGCCTGCATTATGTTCCCCTGTCACAGTGCCCATATACATCAGGTTCACCAATCACAGTGCCCATGTACGTCATGTGTCCCCATCACAGTGCCCCCTTAGGTTATCCCATCAAAGTATCCCCATACATCAGTTCCCCCATCACTTTGCCCCCTTACATCAGGATCCCCCATCGCAGTGTCCCCATACTTTAGGTTTCCCCTTCACAGTGTCCCCTTACATCAGGTTCCCTCATCACAGTGTCCCCATACACCAGGTGTCCCCATAACAGTGCCCCTTACATCAGTATTTAGAACTTATGCAGATATCCATCGTAGCTAATAGTATCAGGCTCATTATATGTGTGAAATAGTTCATCTGGAATAGTTTACCAAATACACATGCCTGGCTGACTATGCCTACCTGCAGAATCAAAACGTCAGTGCATTTCATAACTCCAGAGATAAAAGCAGTACAGCCAGAATAAGGACCTCTGTACCTGTATCAGTTATCTAGCAGCATTTTAAGCCCAAACACCACTATATTAGAAGGTATCAGAGGGGATTAGGCCCATTACATCTCCTAAGTGAAGTAGACATCTGATACCCATTATATTTGTATTAGTTCAAAAGGTAATCCCATGGTCAATAATATACAAGTTACCATAATGTGACCTGTAGATAATCCAAGATATTAAAGCATTAACATTAATAAATCACCGGGACCAGAGGGCTTGCAACCGAGGGTACTTGGGAAACTCCGTCAAGTAATTACCAGACCATTGTTCCTAATTTTTACTGACAGTCTACTGACTGGAATGGTACCAGCTGATTGGACAAAAGCCAATATAGCACCAATATTTGAAAAGGGCCCAAAATACATCCCTGGGAATTACAGACCAGTTAGCCTAACATCAATAGTATGTAAGCTCTAGGAGGGGATGATAATGGACTATATACAAGATTTTAGTAATGAGAACGGTATCATTAGCAGTAATCAGCATGGATTCATGAAGAAACGTTCTTGCCAAACCAATCTATTAACCTTCTATGAGGAGGTGAGTTGCCATCTAGATAAAGGAAGGCCCGTAGACGTGGTGTATCTGGATTTTGCAAAAGCAATTGACACAGTTCTCCATAACGTTTTACGTTACTGTACAAAAAAAGGTCAGTTGGCATGGACCATAGGGTGAGTACATGGATTGAAAACTGGCTACAAGGGCGAGTTCAGAGGGTGGTGATAAATGGGGAGTACTCAGAATGGTCAGGGGTGGGTAGTGGGGTCCCCCAGGGTTCTGTACTGGGACCCATCCTGTTTAATTTGTTCATAAACGACCTGGAGGATGGGGTAAATAGTGCAATATCTGTACTTGCACACGATACTAAGCTAAGCAGAGCAATAACTTCTCCGCAGGATGTGGAAACCTTGCAAAAAGATCTGAACAAATTAATGGGGTGGGCAACTACATGGCAAATGAGGTTCAATGTAGAAAAATTTAAAATAATTCATTTGGGTGGCAAAAATATGAATGCAATCTATACACTGGGGGGAGAACCTCTGGGGGAATCTAGGATGGAAAAGGATCTGAGGGTCCTAGTAGATGATAGGCTCAGCAATGGCATGCAATGCCAAGCTGTTGGTAACAAAGCAAACAAAATATTGGCATGCATTAAAAAGGGGATTATGATAACTCAAGAGATAAAATTATAATTCTCCCGTTCTACAAGACTCTGGTCCGGCCGCACCTAGAGTATACTGTCCAGTTCTGGGCACCAGTCCACAGGAAGGATGTACTGGAAATGGAGCGAGTACAAAGAAGGGCAAAAAAGCTAATAAAGGGTCTGGAGGATATTAGTTATGAGAAAAGGTTGCGAGCACTGAACTTATTCTCTCTGGAGATGAGACGCTTGAGAGGGGATATGATTTCAATTTACAAATACCATACTGGTGACCCCACAATAGGGATAGAACTTTTTCGCGGAAAGTGAGTTTAACAAGACACGTGGCCACTCATTAAAATGAGAAGAAAAGAGGCTTAACCTTAAACTACGTAGAGGGTTCTTTACTGTAAGAGCTGCAAGGATGTGGAATTCCCTTCCACAGGCGGTGGTCTCAACGGTGGGCCATCGATGGTTTAAAAAAATTATTAGATAAGCACCTGAACGACCACAACATACAGGGATATACAAGGTAATACTGACATATAATCACACACATAGGTTAGACTTGATGGACTTGTGTCTTTTTTCAACCTCACCTACTATGTAACTATGTATAAAACTGTATCTGAGGGAGTGGCAGTTACATGATCATACTGTAACATCCCACTGGCCACTATTCAGACCTCCTCAGGGACCAGACAAGAGAGAGTACATCAGCAGTCTAGAGCTCTCCTTCACCATCAAACAAAGAATCAGCCAAGATTTATTTTGAGAGCCATACTGACCCATCATATGCTCATTGAATGGCATTGACTCCATAGACACACACAGCCTGGCTTGGCCTTGCCCCCTGCTCTTTGCACATTGAGTTTGATTGATAGCTGAAGGAGCCAATGGCTCCTGCTGCTATTAGCAAAGCCTGTGTGACCAGGAGAAGAGGCGAAAAGACTTGCAGCCAGGCACAGCACTGGATCGATAAAAGACTCAGGAAATTGTTAGGGAGAACGGAAAGAGGCAGTGCAAGATGTTTTACCTTAATGCAGAGAATGCATTAAGGTAAAAACACTTTCTTGTCATGGGTTTCCTATCATGCTATCTGAAGTAGTTACCGTAATCACTTTCTTTATTTGGAAAAAACGCCCCGGAGCAAAGGGAACCTAAGTGGAGGGGCCACATGACTGGGGGGGTGCAGGGTGCACCAGGAAGTGATGCAGGAAGAGTTCAGAATTGTTTGGACACTGGGCGGGGCTAGCCATCCTGCTCTGTGTCCATTAACCAGAAAAGGGGCGGAGCTTATCATTCGGGCGCAAACGGCTGGAGAGGTAACACACAGTGCTGAATTGTCTGTGTTGTTGCCTCTTCATGGAGCATCTAGACGGCCTGCTCGAGCGGTTGCGCTCTGCAGCCTTGGAGCATGGGCCACATTGGTATGCTGAACAGCTTGCGGAGATGTTGCCGGGGTCAGGTGAAGGTAGGTCTGATGATCCCCCCCTCACCCCCACCCCGCAGCGCGCGCGGAGGTCGCAGTCTCCGGCGCGTTTTAGTCCGGAGGTGTCCTCCAGGGTGAGCTGCCGCTTAGGGAGCCTGATTTCGGACCCTCTGGCTCTCCGGGCGAAGCGCTCTGCTACTGCTTCTGGAGGGGAAGCTGGGAGGAATCCCCGGCCTAGGCGGGACCCGGCCAGGAGGGTGCGTCTCCTTCCCCCTCCAGGCCTGCAGCGGTGGACAGGGATTCGGCGGTGGCGTGTGCTGGGCCTTCCGCTCGGTACGGCATGACCCGGCGTGGGAGACCTGCCAGAGCGGCCGCGGGCCCCTCCTCCAGGGCGGCTGTGGCCATCGCGGGGGGAAGCGGAGGTCCTGACGGTGGTGATGGCATCAGTTCCAGAGCGGCAGCTTCTGGCACGCAGAGGGCCCCACGTGGGAGAATGGTGGAGGTGAGACGTGCGGACCAAAGGGCTCTGGCTGATGTCATCGCCAGTGGGCGCCCGGCTCAGTTGGCATCTGCAGCGTCCCCTGCTGGCCAGGGGGTCCAGCGTTCGGAAGGCGAGGTCTCGGACACAGACTCGGATGGTCCAGGAGCAGTGGCGGGCCCGTCGGGGCCTCAACGTGGACCCAGAGTGGCAGCTGGTCGGTCGGTTTCCCCTGGGCATCCGGGTAAGTCATCTTCTATTCCTTTAACTGTATCTTCTCCTGGTGGGGGGTGTACCTATGTCGGTGGTGTCGGCGGGTGATGATTTGGGTTCGGTAGTGGGGGGGTGGTGTCCCTGGTATGGGAACGTCGTTGGCAGCCTGGCTAGCTGGGGATGGTGGGTGAGCAGGTGCTGCGTCCCCGCCGGCTACCTCGCCGGGGGTGCAGGTTGGGCTTCAGCAGCCTACGGGGGCCCCCGGGGTGGCTGCTGCTCCCTTGACGGTGGCTTCTCCAGTGGGGATAGGGGTGAGTGTCGTTACCCTGGGAGCGGCAGGAGAGTCTCAGGTGAGTAAGGGTAGCCCTGGGGTGTCTGCTCCCCCTTAACAGCGACATCCCCAGTGAGTGCGAGGGCGAGTGTCGTTTTACCCAGCAGTGGCAGGAGTTTCTCAGGTAAGTAAGGGTGGGGGTTCCGCATCAGGGTTGACAGCGTATGGTGTTCGTTTAGCTGACGCAGCACGGTGTGAGGTCTACGTCTGCTACGAAGGACCCCTGGGTTCCCACTTGAAGTCGGAAGTGAGGGAGAGGATTTGGAAGGGAGACTACGTGGAGATATTCTCGTTGCTGCCGCTCGAGAAGTTTAATTTGGACAAGGTTAAGCCGGAGGAGAGCAAAGAAGAGGAGGAAGAGAAGCGGCGGTATCGCCTCATTCCGCGTACGTTTGCCAATTGGGTGCAGGCGTTCTACATTTTGGTGAGTGTTATCGGGGAAAAGGCACCGGAGAATTGTTCGGGGTTATTCTGTTATATTGACTCCATTAGCGAGGCACACAGAGGATGTATGGGGGGGTGGCGTGGCTGCCCAATGATGAGGAGCTGTGAGACCATCCTTGCGATGGGATCAGAAAGACATTGGCTTATGGATGAGGCTTATGACACAAGCCAGGGTCGGGCCGCAGCCCTTTCAGGGGAGGCCGGGGGTGCCCGAGCCTCTTCGCCATTGGCCCGAAAGTGCAAGGGGTTCTGCTGGCAGTTCAATGAGGGCACTTGTAAGTTTGGTGGCTCCTGTTGTTTCCCCCACGAGTGCTCCGGATGCGGAGGGGCCCATCCCTTGTCCAAGTGCTTTAAGAAAGGGAAAAAGCCGAGCGACGCCGAAAAAAGGGATGACACCGGTGAGAGTGGAAAAAATGGCACCGTATCTAAGTAGGTATCCGAACAGGGGGCCGGCGCATACGTTGTGGTTGGGCTTTAAGGAGGGATTCCCGATTCCCAGTGAATTGGATGCAATCCCCTCCGTTGCGGCCAACCTGTGGTCGGCGTATGATCATCCGGATGTGGTTTCTGGGAAACTGCGGAAGGAGGTGAGTTTGGGCAGAATGGCGTGTCCATTTTTGGAGCTGCCGATTGGGGACTTGGTGGTTTCGCCATTGGGGGTGGTGCCTAAGCATGAGCCGAATCAGTTTCGGCTTATTCATCACCTTTCCCACCCAAAGGGATGGTCGGTGAATGATGCGATCAATCCGGCCCTGTGCGCGGTGTCGCGTGCATCTTTTGACGAGGCTGTGCGATGGGTACAGCGTTTTGGGAAGGGTGTACTTATGGCGAAGACCGACATTGAGTCGGCGTTTCGTCTGCTGCCGGTGCATCCGGATAGTGTCAGGTTGTTGGGGTTTTGTTGGGAGGGGGTGTATTTTGTGGACAGATGTTTGCCCATGAGTTGCGCGATTTCCTGTTCCTATTTTGAGTTGTTCAGTTCTTTTCTGGAGTGGATGGTCAAGGATTTGTTGGGCCTTGCCTCGATTTTGCATTATTTCGATGACTTCCTGGTGATAGGTCCGCCGGACAATCGATCCTGTCTTATTTTGTTGTCCACCATTCAACACATTTTCAAAGTTTTCAGTGTTCCGCTTGGGCAGGACAAGACTGAGGGTCCTGTTTTACGGTGTTGAAATTTTTAGGTATCGTTATTGATACTGAAAGGATGGAATGCCGGCTGCCGAGTGACAAGCTGGAGGATCTTAATGAGGCGGTGGTGTCAGTGGCCCGCTGTTCGATGGTGAAGTTGCGGGACTTGCAGTCATTGTTGGAAAAACTCAACTTTGCCTGCCGCGTCATGCCTATGGGGAGGGTATTCTGCAGACGTTTGGCGGCTGCCACGGCTGGGGTTAAGGCCCTGCATCATTTCATTTGTTTGGGCCGGGAGCACAGGGAGGCTTTGAGTGTTTGGGAGATGTTTCTGGAACAGTACAACGGCAGGTCGTTTTGGCTCGGACCTGTGGTGCAGGCAAGAGACTTAGAGCTCCTTACGGACGCGACAGGATCGGTGGGTTTTGCGGCTTATTTTCAGGGGTGTTGGTGCGCTGACCAGTGGCCCGAGGTGTTGGCGGGGTCGGCGTTGATCAGGAATTTGATGCTGTTGGAATTGTTACCCATAGTGTTAGCAGTGGAACTTTGGGGGTCAGAATTTCAGAACCAGAGGGTTCGTTTTCATTGTGATAACCTGGGGGTAGTGCAGGCGATTAACTCTTTGACGGCATCGTCTTTGCCAGTTGTTTGTTTGTTACGTTATTTAGTGTTAAAGTGTCTAACATTGAACATTGTTGTGTGTGCTGTGCATATCCCTGGGGTGGAGAATGAGGTGGCTGATGCGTTCTCTCGTTTGCAGTGGGACAGATTCCGGCGGGTGGCTCCGGAGGCGGAGCGGTTCGGGGTTCCGTGCCCCAGTGGTTTATGGCATCTCGTGTGATGTCTTTGGTTCGGCGGTCTGTAGCGGAATCTACCTGGCGGTCTTATGAGCGTGTGTGGTGGGAGTGGCACGAGCTGGTGTGTGATCTTGGGGTTGGTTCCTCTGCGGATGACAGGCTCCATGTGTTGTATTTTCTGTGTCAAAATTGCAAGCAAGGGGTGTCTGTTGCTTCATTGAATGTCAAAATGGCTGGTTTAGCATTCTTGTTTCGCTTGGGGGGTTGAGGATGTCACAAAGGCATTTGTAGTGTGCAAGGCTTTGCAGGGTTACCGGAAGGGGCGCATTAGGCCTGATTCCAGGCGACCGGTGTCATTGGGTATGTTGAAAGTGTTGGTGGGGGTGTTACCCCAGGTGTGTCTTTCTCCATTTGAGGTGCAGTTGTTTCGGACGGCTTTTGTGGTGGCCTTTTTCGGGGCGTTGAGAGTGGGCGAATTGGTTAGCCCTTCAAAGTCAGTGGCTGGAGGGTTGGATGTCTCGGATGTAGTGGGGCATGGAGACTCAGTCACGCTGGTTATTCGGAAGTTGAAAACTGACCAGTTGGGTAAAGGGACTAAGGTTGTATTGGGGAGGGTGCCCGGGCTGGGGTTGTGCCCGGTAGGGGTACTCAGGGAGTGGTCGGTGATACGGCCTCCTGGGGCGGGCCCTCTTCTTGTTCACGAAAATGGGTTGCCTTTGTCCAGGTATCAATTTGTGGCAGTGTTCAAACGTTGCCTTTGGGCAGGAGGGTTCAATGACGCAGATTATTCCTCCCATTCCTTCAGAATTGGGGCAGCGACCAAAGCTTCACGCTGGGGTCTGATCGATGAGATTTTGCAGGGGATAGGTCGTTGGGAATCCCACCGGTTCAGGCTGCATGTCCGCCCTCACCTGCTGTAAGGGGGGGTGGTCCTTCCCTCTGTGTTACTCTTCAGTGTCTATGTTGTGTGGCGGTATGCAAGGTGAGATATATGACAGTCGCTATGTTTCACCTCACATTCGGTCCATTGTAAGGGACTGAACCAGAATCCGGCCCAGGTTTTTACAGCCTATGTAGTTGGCTGGGTTCCGGTCCAGATATTCAGGTTCACTGGAATCCATAGGCAGCTGAGTTTTAAAAATCCAGGAAGAGAGGACAGCATGGCTCTGGCCTGAGACTCAGAAGGGAATCTGAGTAAGAGGAGCGCTGTTTATTTGGGCTGAAAGAAAAAGGTTTGCTTTACTTCACCTTGTGTTTTGTGGGTGACGGGGACCAGCCCCTCACCGTATAGAGAGCGGTTACTGTATAGTTTAGCGCCGGACGGCAAGGATTTGTTTTACTGTTTTGTTTATTTTGTATGACTATTGCAAACCACTCGTAAATAAAGCTGGCAATACGCCAGGTTTTAAAGAAACTGCCTGTACGCTGACCTTCATTCTGTGAAAAGGTGATCCCCACGAGCTAATCTCCCACACGTGGTGGATTCAGCGGGCATTTTCTGAAGATGGAGGAAATTTTAAAGGCCCTGCTACAGGCCAATGCAGCTCAGCGGGAAACCAACCGCCAAGTCGCAGCACAACAGGCAGCACAACAGGAGGCCGCTGCAGCACAACAAGCAGCCCAGCAGGAGATGAACCGTCAGTTTGCAGAGGCTCTGATGGAACTGAAAAAGGGGTCTGCACCTCATGTGCCAGTGGAAGCCAAGATGATACGTGCATCCTACCACCTACAAAAAATGACATCTGCTGATGATGTTGAGGCATATCTTGCGACTTTTAAAAGAGTTGCTGTCCGCGAAGGATGGCCAAAAGAGCAGTGGGCGGGTCTGTTGGCCCCATTTCTAACAGGAGAACCCCAAAAAGCCTATTTTGACCTAGAACCCGATAAGGCTCAGGACTATGAGACTCTAAAGACAGAGATACTCGCACGCTTGGGTGTCACCATGGCAATCCGGGCCCAGCGGGTGCATCAGTGGTCATTCTCCAGCAACAAGCCACCCGTTCGCAAATGTTTGACCTGGTCCACCTCACCAAGAAGTGGTTGCAGCCAGAGACCTTGACAGGCCCGCAGATCGTAGAGCGTGTGGTAATGGACCGGTATCTGCGTGCACTTCCTGCTGCTCTGAGGAAGTGGGTCGGACAGGGCGACCCCAAAACTGCAGCCCAACTGGTCGACCTAGTGGAGAGGTACAGTGCTACTGAGGACTTGGTAAATCCATCTACGCCCCACTTCGGTATGTCTAGGGGTGCAAGATCTCCCGGCGGTTCGGGTAAGACTGTTCCGGGGTCCAAGAGCTTGGGGAGATTTGATAAGACTGTTGTTCCAACTCATGAGACTGTGCTTCCTAGACCTGGAGACTGGCCAAAGAAGCCAGGAAGGTCTTTGGAACCCTTGAGAGGACTGGGGGTTGAGCATATAAGATGTTTTCGTTGCCATTCATTAGGGCATATTGCTGCGAACTGTCCTATAAATGATGAACCTATGCAATGCGATTATGTTTATATGAAAAGACAGAAAGAAAAAAATCCCTAGGGCTAACGTTGCGCTGGAGAAGCAATTAAAATTAATAAAGTGATCAGTGATCCAAAGACAGCAGCTAGCATAAATAGCTAAATACTAAAACTATACAAAACATAAAAAACAAAGGTATGCAGCGCTGAAATAACATCTCCAAAATGAAATTAGGAGAACATAAAAAGGTTGATAATCAACTAAATAGTTAAACACAAAATATAAAATAAATTATAAATAAGTGCAGTAGTGAACCGCAAAAAATTATTAAATAAATAAATGTTGACAATATAAATAATGTTAATAACTAATCCGTGAAGAAATTCATAAACAAAGTCCATCAAAAATAAACAACAATCCAATGTGAAGTGAAGTGTTCCAAAGAAAAGAAGAAAGCTTGCTCCCAAACGTGAAGTAATGGATACAATGGTGACACCCGGGTGAGAAAGATATATATCCTGCTTACCAGATGCTCATGACTGCATCCAACAGTCTCACCCAGCATAGGGAAATTAGGCTTCCCCCACAGCCTTAAAATTCAATGGTGTAGATTCCTCGTCCAACCTTAAATATCTCCGATAGATTTACGATGAAAGAGCTGTGGTTGTAGTCTGAGATGATACCACTATGGGGCGCTGTCCTCTTCTATCACTACAGCTGAGCGAAGACACTCCCTCCTCTTCCTGGCAGCCGTCACGAATGACCACCATTGAATTTTAAGGCTGTGGGGGAAGCCTAATTTCCCTATGCTGGGTGAGACTGTTGGATGCAGTCATGAGCATCTGGTAAGCAGGATATACTGTATATCTTTCTCACCCGGGTGTCACCATTGTATCCATTACTTCACGTTTGGGAGCAAGCTTTCTTCTTTTCTTTGGAACACTTCACTTCACATTGGATTGTTGTTTATTTTTGATGGACTTTGTTTATGAATTTCTTCACGGATTAGTTATTAACATTATTTATATTGTCAACATTTATTTATTTAATAATTTTTTGTGGTTCACTACTGCACTTATTTATAATTTATTTTATATTTTGTGTTTAACTATTTAGTTGATTATCAACCTTTTTATGTTCTCCTAATTTCATTTTGGAGATCTTATTTCAGCGCTGCATACCTTTGTTTTTTATATGAAAAGACGCCTTTCTTTGTTTGCACAGGTCGCATGTACTGCATCATGTCAGAGTCGCATTGAAAAACAAATGTGTGTTATTTCTGTGGATGGAAAGCCCCTGACAGCCCTGCTAGACTCTGGTAGTGTGGTGACCCTAGTCAGGAGTGATTGTGTGAACCCCACAAAACTACACCCCAGTACTATTGGGGTAATTTGCATCCATGGGGACACTCGAGACTACCAGACAGCGGTGGTTGAGGTTGTTACCCCCAGGGGCAGTGTAACACATTCAGTGGGGGTGGTACCTTCACTGCTTCATGAAGCTTTAGTGGGAAGAGATTTTCCCCATTTCTGGAATTTATGGGAGAGCAAAGGGAGGCTGGTAGATAGAGCTCCCCCTGCTGGGGAAGCACGGGAACTCTCACCCGACCCTTTTTGCCAAAGGGAAGGAGATGCTGTTGGTGGGATCAAGGAAGCCGGAGACCCTCTTCCTTTCCCTCTCATGGTTGGAGAGCCGGAGGACCTGGAAGCTAGCTCCCAGCCTGAGGGTAACGAACAGGAGAACCCCTCTGACCCTGACATTGAGAGTAGACAAGATGTGGTACCCGGTTTAGAGGTCAGGAGAGAGGATTTCTGTACCGAGCAATTACGAGAGGCCATCTTCTTGAGAGCCAGGGAAAACGTTAAGATGTTGGATGGGGAACCGGTGGATCCTAACTGGGTGGTGTCTTTCCCTTACATGGCAATTAAAAACAATTTATTGTATTGAGTGATAAAACATGGAGAGGACGGGGTAGAACAGCTACTAGTCCCCAAACCCTTCCACAGGGTGGTGCTAGACCTGGCCCATGGTCATGTAATGGGGGGCATCTCGGTGTTGAAAAAACCAGGGAGAGAATCGCCTAGAGATTTTTCTGGCCCGGATTGCATGCAGATGTCAAGGAGTACTGCGAATCGTGCCCCGAGTGCCAAATGTCGGCACCGTCACCCCATTTTCGCAGCCCCCTTGTTCCTCTGCCAATAATCGAGGTCCCCTTTGAGAGGATTGGCATGGACCTGGTGGGGCCGGTTGTGAAATCTGCCCGCGGTCACCAGCATATTCTGGTGATCCTGGACTATGCGACTCGCTATCCTGAGGCCATACCCTTGCGCAATACCTCTGCTAAGGCTATTGCCAAGGAATTGGTCCATGTCTTTAGTCGACTGGGGATCCCAAAAGAGATCTTAAATGACCAGGGCACCCCCTTTATGTCCAAGGTTACCAAGGAGCTTTGTAAGTTATACAAAATCTCCCATCTCTGTACCTCTGTCTACCACCCCCAAACGGATGGTCTGGTCGAAAGATTTAATAAAACTTTGAAAAGTATGCTGAAAAAGGTGGTCGACAAAGATGGGAGAAACTGGGATTTTTTGGTGCCATATCTCATGTTTGCAATACGTGAGGTTCCGCAGGCGTCCACAGGCTATTCCCCCTTTGAACTCTTGTATGGTAGGCATCCCAGGGGACTGCTAGATGTTGCCAAGGAAACATGGGAAGGTGAGGCAACCCCATATAAAAGCATCATAGAGCATGTCTCCTTGATGCAGGATCGAATCGCAGCTGTCCTGCCCCTGGTGTGAGAACATATGGAGCGGGCCCAGGAGGCCCAAAGGAGGGTCTATGACCGAAGTGCCAGGGTCCGTACTTTCAGCCCTGGGGACAGAGTGTTGGTATTGGTCCCCACGGTGGAAAGTAAGTTTTTAGCCAAGTGGCAGGGTCCCTTCGAGGTTGTCGAAAGGGTGGGGGAGGTAAACTACAAAGTCTACCAGCCAGGGAAAAGGAAACCACACCAAATTTACCATGTGAATCTCTTAAAACCCTGGAAGGACGGAGAGACTTTACTGGCCACGTCCCCGCCTCCAACCGACCGGGTACCCGTGACACCTGACGTTCCCATCACGGATACCCTGTCCGTGGCACAACAAAGTGACGTTAGGGTGTTTGTGCATAAAAATAGAGACTTTTTCTTACCCGGACTGACCAACGTGATCCAACATGACATAGTGACGGAACCAGGGGTTCGGGTAAATGTGAAGCCATATAGAATCCCAGAGGCCAGGCGTGAGGCAGTCGCGAAAGAAATTAAAAACATGTTGGAGTTGGATGTGATAGAAGAGTCCCACAGTGAGTGGTCGAGCCCCATAGTGCTGGTCCCAAAACCTGATGGCACTATCAGGTTTTGTAATGACTTTCGAAAACTTAACAGTTTATCCAAGTTCGATGCATACCTGATGCCCCGGGTCGACGAACTTGTGGACTGGTTGGGACAGGCTCGCTATATAACAACCCTAGACCTGACAAAAGGCTATTGGCAAATACCGCTATCTGAATCGGCCAAGGAGAAGACGGCCTTTTCCACTCCTGAGGGCTCGTTTCAGTACAAGCGGATGCCTTTTGATCTGCATGGGGCCCCTGCATCATTCCAACGAATTATGGACAAAACTTTGAGACCACATCGCCCATATGCGGCTGCTTATTTGGACGATGTGGTCATCCACAGCCCAGATTGGGAATCGCACCTGCCCCGGGTACAGGCGGTGGTAGATTCCCTTAGAGAAGCAGGCCTCACGGCTAACCCAAAGAAGTGTGCCATAGGCCTGGAGGAGGCCAAGTACCTGGGCTATGTTATTGGCCGGGGACTTGTCAAGCCTCAGACCAATAAAATTGAGGTAATTCAAAAGTGGCCCCAACCCGTAAACAAGAAACAAGTTCGGGCCTTCCTAGGCATTACGGGGTATTACCGACGGTTTATACCTGACTTTGCCACTATTGCCGTGACCCCGGACTTCACAAAGGAGTTTGTCGTACAGACAGACGCCTCTGAGGTGGGCCTAGGGGCCGTACTGTCGCAGGTCAGGAATGGTGAGGAGGACCCGGTTGTATACCTGAGCCGGAAGCTGAACAAGCACGAAAGGAACTATGCCATTGTTGAAAAGGAGTGTCTCGCCATTAAATGGGCCTTAGACTCCCTGGGGTATTATCTACTCGGGAGGTCGTTCAGGCTGGTCACTGACCATGCTCCCCTGAAGTGGATGTGTGACAACAGGGAGAAAAATGCCCGTGTGACAAGGTGGTTCCTGGCTTTACAGCCCTTTAAATTCACGGTTGAGCACAGGCCGGGCAAACTCCAGGATAATGCTGATGCCCTCTCCCGCGTGCACTGTATGGCTGGGTCAAGTGCTCAGCCGCAGGGGCTTGAGCAGAGGGGGAGGATATGTGGCGGTATGCGAGGTGAGATATATGACAGTCGCTATGTTTCACCTCGCATTCGGTCCATTGTAAGGGACTGAACCAGAATCCGGCCCAGGTTTTTCCAGCCTCTGTAGTTGGCTGGGTTCCGGTCCAGATATTCAGGTTCACTGGAATCCATAGGCAGCTGGGTTTTAAAAACCCAGGAAGAGAGGACAGCATGGCTCTGGCCTGAGACTCAGAAGGGAATCTGAGTAAGAGGAGCGCTGTTTATTTGGGCTGAAAGAAAAAGGTTTGCTTTACTTCACCTTGTGTTTTGTGGGTGACGGGGACCAGTCCCTCACCGTATAGAGAGCGGTTTAGCGCCGGACGGCAAGGATTTGTTTTACTGTTTTGTTTATTTTGTATGACTATTGCAAACCACTCGTAAATAAAGCTGGCAATACGCCAGGTTTTAAAGAAACTGCCTGTACGCTGACCTTCATTCTGTGAAAAGGTGATCCCCACGAGCTAATCTCCCACAGTTGTGTTATGTTTTTTTTTTTTGGGGGTGTGCATTGTGGGAAGTATGTATGGTGCCTGGTTTCTGTATCTATGTCTTTTGTGTTCTCTTTTCTTTCAGGCCCGGTGTGTTTGATGTGGATCCTGGGCCATTTATATGTACACTGGGGGGCAAAAAGGGCTTTGGTTAGGCTAGAAGGCAGGCAGATGGGTTTTTCCCGGGCAGAGGCCACGGTGCAGTGGATTGGGATCCCAGCCATGCTATGGTCTAGAGTCATGCCAGAAATACAGCGATATGCTCGCTTAGATAGGCCCCCGGATGTGCTGCTGTTGCACGTTGGGGGCAATGACCTCTGTCTTAGGGAATCCTGGGATCTTATCCGTGACGTAAAGTGGGATTTCCTACGACTGCGGTCGGCCTTCCCGGAAACCATTGTAGTATAGTCAGATATCATTGGGAGGTTTTCTTGGCGGGGGGCCCATTCCCTGGACAAGATCAACAAGGCAAGAGTGAAGGTGAACAAGGCGGTAAGCTAAATTTGTGGTCCGCAATGGGGGGCTGATGGTTTGCCATTGCGAACTGGAAGGGGAGTATGGCTTATATTTAAGGGGTGATGGAGTGCATTTGTCCACGGTGGGCATTGATATGTGGGTCCTGGGGCTCCAGGATGGTCCCCAACGTGCCTTACGGCTGTGGCGGGCCGCCCATGCGTAAGGGGTCACTGGTGGGCGTCTGTGGCAGGGGTCTCTGGTTCCTGAAGGTCGGGTGGTGGTTGGTATATATATATATATATATATATATATATATATATATATATATATATATATATTTATATGTACATGTATATATTATATATGGTTGGTATGGGTTGGGGCCTGTCTCAGTATGGGCACCTTCCCTATCTGGGTATATGGGCTATTGGTCATCGGGCTGTATGGTGAAAGAAGGATCGAGTCATTTGTCTCTGAGCTGGTGGGATCAGCCGATGAGATAGCATTTTTTACCTTCTTTCAGGAACCTCAGACGCAGCAGTTAAAGAAATTTGTTTGGGTTAAAATATTTATGTGTTAAATATATATATTTATTTAAGGATATATATATATATTTATTAAAATGGTTATTTTTATGTTATTTTTATATGTTATCTTTTGGAATTAATAAAGGGGCCTTTGTTGGCCATTTAATCCAGAAGGTGTCATGTGTTTAATATAGTAAGTAAGGTTATGTAATGGGGGATGTGGGTTGGTTTAGGTCAGCAAGCACACTAGCAGTAGGGATGAGCTCGGTGTTCGAGTCGAACGCATGTTCGACTCGAACAGCGGCTGTTCGCCGAAACCAGAACTTTGTGAGGCGTTTGCGCCAAATTCGTGTGACGCGAACGGCCCACAATGCACTGCGCCATCGCAGTGCATTGCCGGCACTGTGATTGGCCAAGCATGCACTGTGACCCCGCATGCTTGGCCAATCACAGCGCCGGCAGCGAGGAGAGCCATAATTGGCCACAGGCAGGATGCCTGTGGCCAATTATAGCTCAGGGGGGTTTAGTACACGCCCCACACTATATAAGCCCGCCAGCGCGGCGGCCTTGTGTAGTGTGTTGGCGTGCAGGGACAGAGAAGGATAGACAGGGACAGTGTCATTGATATTCTTTGCTAAACCTTGTGCATTTACAGTGTGTTGGCGTGCAGGGAGAAAGAAGGATAGGCAGGGACAGTGTCAGTGTTATTCTTTGCTAAACCTTGTGCAGTTACAGTGTGTTGGCGTGCAGGGAGAGAGAAGGATAGGCAGGGACAGTGTCAGTGTTATTCTTTGCTAAACCTTGTGCAGTTACAGTGTGTTGGCGTGCAGGGAGAGAGAAGGATGGGTAGGGAGAGTGTCAGTGTTATTCTTTGCTAAACCTTGTGCAGTTACAGTGTGTTGGCGTGCAGGGAGAGAGCAGGATAGGCAGGGACAGTGTAAGTGTTATTCTTTGCTAAACCTCCTGCACAGTAGAGCTGCACGATTAATCGTTTGAGGATCGCAATCTCGATTCACCCCCCCCCCCCCCACGATCTCCAGGCTGGATGACCGCGATTTTCTTAAATCCCCGCCAGTTCCACGTAACCAGCGTGGAACGCAAATTGATCATAGAGCGTGATGCATTGAAACAGTCTCTCCTCTGCTCGCACATAGCCCCGCCTCCTCCTAACCCCACGCTGTGATAGACAGAATGCGGGTCCAATGCTGGGATGTGTTCTGTCTATCACAGCGCAGGGTTAGGAGGAGGCGGGGCTGTGTGCGAGCAGAGGAGAGACAATTTCAACATACAGGCGGTGAGTTTCTATAAGAAAATGTGT
The DNA here is from genome assembly GCA_029206835.1 of Rana muscosa. NCBI lineage: Eukaryota > Metazoa > Chordata > Amphibia > Anura > Ranidae > Rana > Rana muscosa. Next base: position 148,136,919 of record CM055116.1, read on the forward strand.
GCTGCTGTCCGTCCTCCCTTCTCCCCCCTCTCCCCCCCCCCCCACATACCACACTTGGCTGGCTGTCTTCGGGACTCCCCCCTCCCCCCCCTCCTCCCCCACCGGCTGCCGAGTCTGTCTTCCGTCTCCTGTCCCTGCCGCCTATGTTCACAGTGAGAGAAGAGAGCTGTGCTCTTCCCATCTCAGCTGTGACAGGAGTTCTAGCACAGTGCTAGTGCTAGGACTCCTGTTTTTGGAAGTGAGAGGGTCAATAAAGAGAACCTGTCTCCTCCAATTGGTATCACACAGTGAATTGTTTTCTCCTGTGTGATAGCAATAAAGTGAAAAAAAATGATAAAAAAATAATAATTAAATTAATAAAATAAAGAAATTAAAAAGTAAAGAATAATAAAAATATTAAAAATAAGAAAATTTTGCAAAAAAAAAAAAAGAAAAAAAAAACGACAAGCAAATTTTTTTTGGGGAAATTTACCATTTTAAAGAATCGTGAGAGAATCGTGATCTTTGTTCTAATCAAAAGAATCGTGATTCTCATTTTTCCCAGAATCGTGCAGCTCTACTGCACAGTATACACCTCAAGCTACCCCTTATTGCTCGTGGTGTTGTTCTGTTGTGTAACACAGACAGGCACCTGCAAGCAGTTACAGTGGGTGTAGGTGCCTCCTGCACAGTATACACCTGAAGCTACTCCGTATTGCTGGTGTTTTTCTGTTGTGTAACACAGACAGGCATCTGCAAGCAGTTACAGTGGGTGTAGGTGCCTCCTGCACAGTATACGCTACCAGTGGCGTCTCCAGCTTTCATATTTAGGGGGGCCAACTATAAAATGCAATTATATATATATATATATATATATATATATATATATATATCCTGGGGCCCTTTACTACGATCCCACAATGGGCCCTTTCACATGTTCTGCAGTGAGCTCCCTTCCTACTATACTGGGGACCCCCAGGGTGGCAGAAAACAAGAGATATATGTCACCAGCACACCAAGAAAATATAAGGGTCCAAAGCAGTGGGAGAACTATCAGGGTTGCAAAGGTTGTCTTGCCACCGGGCCCTGGTGTTCTGCCACTGTGGGGTTCCCCAGCTGTCCTGTCCCTGCTATGGACAGGACCGTATGTACAGCAGCCATGTGGGCTCTATGCCTGTAAAGTGTGGGCTTTGATCAATAAAATCACTGATATTTAACACTAGGATTTGACTAGGAGCATCACCTGGATTGCATCACGATCAGCATGTCAGAGAAGGCTCCACTGCTGCTAAGCAACCTGCAGGGAGCTCAACTGTCTACAACCAATAGAGATGGGCTCGGGTGTGTTTGAAATCCCACATGCCTGATCCCGCCAGGAAGCCGACACTCCACGGTGCTAATCACAGCCAGTGAGACATTTCCTGATCTGTGCAGCTGCAGACCGGGAAATGTCTCACTGCTTGTGATTAGCGCTGTGCAGTGTGGGCTTCCTGGCAGGTTCTGGCATGTGGAATTTTGAACATGCCCAGCCCATCTCTAACAACAAATTGTGCTGGCCCTCCTGTACATCAGCCCCATAAAGTAACCAGCACTGGGTTCCAATGTGCTGCCGCCGCTGCCATGGAGACAGAGACCAGCGCTGTGAATAGCGGGGACAGGACAGCAACTCTGGTTGTTGAGTAATATGTTTATTCCCACGCTACCATGTGGAATAATATAGTAAGAAAGTGGAGCTGCTGCAGGCACCGAAAAGGGTCAAACCAACCCGTTAATGTGAGATTGAGCAGAGGGGGGGGGGGGTGTTACTAGTGATAGAATCAAATATTAAAATTAGATGACTGATATCACCAGAATGAGAGTGCAACAGATTGCTAAACGCATGAATGCTAATATATATATATATTGTATATGTATATATATCACAGGGGTGGCTGCTCCTCCCTTTTGATCCTGGACCAGATGTGGGTCTTGGGCTTTAGTCTTTGTCACTCAGTGGGACGAATAGGCACACAGCTAGACGTAAGCAGACGAGCTCGCTGCTCGTAGGAGATAAGTGTTGTGTTTATATGTATTATGTGAGTACCCTTAAAGGGGTTGTAAAGGTTTGTTTTTTATTTTCTAAATAGGTTCCTTTAAGCTAGTGCATTGTTGGTTCACATACCTTTTCCTTTGATTTACCTTCTAAATGTTTTTTTTCTTTGTCTGAATTTCTCACTTCCTGTTTCTCCTCACTAAACTTCACACCATCATTCGAGTGATGTGGAGTCAGCCAGAACAGCTTACTGAACAGCTTACTGAGGAGAAACAGGAAGTGAGAAATTCAGACAAAGAAAACAAAGAAAACATTTTTTTAGAAGGGAAATCTAAGGAAAAGGTAAGTGAACCAACAATGCACTAGCTTAAAGGAACCTATTTAGAAAATAAAAAACGAACCTTTACAACCCCTTTAACTGTTGATATAATAAATACCGCTGTTGATTTTAAACATACTACACTATTTGGGACCACATTTCTATTTTAAATCCTTGCTGCCACTGAGTGACAAAGACTAAAGCCCAAGACCCACATCTGGTCCAGGATCAAAAGGGAGGAGGAGCCACCCCTGTGATATATATATACATATATGCGGTTGTCCTTTTACCGCAAGGTAACAGGCCACTCTCACTGGTGTGTCCTTTGCATGAAGAGGAGACTGTTACACCTCTCCAGCACTTTTGCACATGGAATCTGTTTGTACACTGAAGAAAGAATATCAGATTGCTATGCTCACAATTTGATTGCGATTTTGCACATAGTTTTTGGACTTTGCGCTATTTATTACAGATTGGACATTTTAATATTTTGCTTTGCACAGTTGCACCTAGTGTTTGTTTTTCACTGGATTACATATTGGACTTTGCACATTTATTTTGCTATTTTGCACAGTCCCTATGGATATTTATGTATATTCCAGATTCTGAGTTTCATATGCACGCTGCACTTTGTTATTATTGTTTTTTGGATTTATGTTTATGCGTTTAGCATTCATGCATTTAGCAATCTGTTGCACTCCCATTCTGGTGATATCAATTATCTAATTTTACTATTTGATTTTATCACTAGTAACAGTGCAACTCTGGTTGTTCCAGCACTGGTCCACACTGGGAGGATTCCCCCATCCACCTATAATGTGTAGATGGGGGAATTGGATCATTTCTTTTTTTTTCCATTCAACCTAATAGTTAAATGAAAAAAAGTGATCAATGTATGGGCTGCCTAAGAGCTAAGACCAGCCATAGACAGTTTAAATCTCAGCTGGTTCAGCAGGAACTGGCTGAGATTTGAACCATTAATGAGCAGATTCTCTTATGATTATCACTAGTGGTTGCTATAGCCACTAATGATAATCACTGTTTGTCGGGAGAATACAATTGCTAGGCAGGAGAGATTTTCCCCTGTCAGCACTGTCTGTGTTGATGGGGGAATCATGCAAGTTTCTTTCCTGCAATCTGTGGATGCAGGAAAGAAATCTGCACCGTATATTACCTGCCTAACTGAAAGTGAAAGTAAATTGTGAATGTCTTGAAAGAACAGGAGAGGGGGAGGAAGACAGATGGGGGAGTGAAGGGATGGAGATAATGCAGTTCAGTGATTACAGTGTACTGCAGTCTGCAGTGCACACACTTACCCACGGTCCAGGCTAGAATCTGAGCACACACAGCCAGGAATGCTGCTGATTTTCATATTTCCCGCCCACACATCCCCTCTCTTCAGATACAGCACGATAGGATAGTGTGGGCGGGACTGGAAGAAGGAGGAGGAGCTGTATTCCTCCCTGCTCGTATGTGAGGAGAGTGAGGGGGGGTGGCTGGACTCGCTGGGCTGTGAAAGAGTGTCATAGACTGACACTCGGCTCAGCTTGCAGTCACCACTCTCGGAATTTACAGGCTGGTTCTCCTGTCCAAAATCAGTCTGTTTTTTCAGTAACTGAGATGAAGGCTTGCGCCCCCCCCCCCCCCCCCCGCACAGTGCTCATGGAGTCCTTCCTGCAACTCGCTCTTTTCCGTGCCAATGAGGATGCAGGGGAAGGAGTAGATTGGGCGGCTGTGGTTGTGTGAGCGCTCGCATTATGCAGTGTCAGCGAGCAGAGGGAGGGGGAGGAATCCCCCGCAGGAGCTGACTGGGGATGCTCTCCCTCTCAGGAGAGACTGTGGTACTCCAGCGGCGGCCCGAGCAAAATACAAAAAATGCAAAAAAAATATTATTTTTTTTTTGGGGGGGGGGGGTTACATGGTGGGGCACAGCACCTGTGCCTCCTGCACAGTATGCGCTACCCCTTATTGCTTGTGGTGTTGTTCTGTTGTGTAACACAGACAGGCATCTGCAAGCAGTTACAGTGGGTGTAGGTGCCTCCTGCACAGTATACATCTGAAGCTACCCCGTATTGCTGGTGTTTTTCTGTTGTGTAACACAAACAAGCATCTGCAAGCAGTTACAGTGGGTGTAGGTGCCTCCTGCACAGTATACGCTACCCCTTATTGCTCGTGGTGTTGTTCTGTTGTGTAACACAGACAGGCATCTGCAAGCAGTTACAGTGGGTGTAGGTGCCTCCTGCACAGTATAGACCTGAAGCTACCCCGTATTGCTGGTGTTTTTATTTTGTGTAACACTAACAGGCATCTGCAAGCAGTTACAGTGGGTGTAGGTGCCTCCTGCACAGTATACGCTACCCCTTATTGCTCGTGGTGTTGTTCTGTTGTGTAACACAGACAGGCACCTGAAAGCAGTTACAGTGGGTGTAGGTGCCTCCTGCACAGTATACACTACCCCTTATTGCTCGTGGTGTTGTTCTGTTGTGTAACTGTCATGGAGATCCTGCCAGAAACAGGCGCCCCGGACTTCCTGGTCTCAGTTTGCGCGTGCGTCCAGCGGGTGGCGCCAGAGAGACTATTTAAACCTGTCAATTACAGACAGTCCCTGCTGTCTGCTCTACAGCATTGTGTGCTTAACCCTGATCTGAGACCATACCCGTGCTAAAGACCCGGCTTACCTTGACCAACCTGTTATCTGCCTGCACCCGACCCCGGCTTGTTGTGACTACCCTTTTGCCTGCACCCTGTACTTCTGCTGCCCGCCTGATATCTGACCCGGCCTGTTTACTACCCTGTTCCTGGTTCCGATCCAGTTCGCTTAACTGATCCAGTCTGCTGAGCTGTCTCAGATCCAGCCTGCTAAGCTGAACCTGCCTGCTAGCTGATCCTGTCTGCTGTGCTTCTTCTGATCCAGTCTGCGAGACCGATCCAGTCTGCTGTGCTGCTTCCGATCCAGTCTGCGAGACCGAACCAGCCTGCTAAGCTGAACCTGCCTGTTAGCTGATCCTGTCTACTGTGCTACTTCCGATCCGGCCTGCTAGCTGTTCCAGTTCCGGTATTCTGCAAGGAAGCTTCCGGGTGTCACAGTTGATCCTGCCAGGCACCCGTGACACTCCTTACTCCTGTGCCAACTGTCACCTTACCAGGTGGCTGGGAGTGGGGGCCGTAAGGGAGGCCGTCCCCTGCAATTCGGGCTTGCTACCATCAGGTACGTGACAGTAACACAGACAGGCATCTGCAAGTAGTTACAGTGGGTGTAGGTGCCTCCTGCACAGTATACACCTGAAGCTACCCCTTATTGCTTGTGGTGTTGTTCTGTTGTGTAACACAGACAGGCACCTGCAAGCAGTTACAGTGGGTGTAGGTGCCTCCTGCACAGTATACACCTGAAGCTACCCCGTATTGCTGGTGTTTTTATTTTGTGTAACACTAACAGGCATCTGCAAGCAGTTACAGTGGGTGTAGGTGCCTCCTGCACAGTATACGCTACCCCTTATTGCTCATGGTGTTGTTCTGTTGTGTAACACAGACAGGCATCTGCAAGTAGTTACAGTGGGTGTAGGTGCCTCCTGCACAGTATACACCTGAAGCTACCCCTTATTGCTGGTTTTCCCATCTCCCTCCAGGCCATTAGAATGTCTGGAAGGCCAACAAGGAGAGGCAGACAGTCACGAGCCAATAAAAGAGGGCAAGCAGGCTCTGTGTCTGGGAGCAACAGTGCTGGTCATGGACGCGGTGCATTGTCATCAGCACGTGGCCATGGGACACGCTTGTCCTTATTTTTGGCAGCTGGACGTGTTGAGCCGCAGCATGCTGAAGACTTGGTAGAGTGGATGACCAAGCCCTCCTCACCCTCTCTCACCCAGGCTCAGGGTACTGGCAAAGCAGCTGCCAATGTGTCCTCTTCCCTCGTATCAATGTCATCATCAGTCACTCCTTCCCTAGACCAACCATGTCCTTCTGAGGAGTTCCCCGAACTGTTTGAGCACAGTGTTGGGTACATGCTCCAGGAGGATGCCCAGCGTTATGAAGGGTCTGATGATGATACCCAGCTAGAGGAAGGCAGTAGCGTAAGCGCAGAGAGAGAGGATGCTCAGGAAGGACAGCAATCTGGCAGTCATGTTCCACCAGCTGCAGCATACTGCCAGGTTTGCTCCAGTGATCAAGAGGGGGGGGGGGTGAGGTCACTGACTCCACGTGGGTGCCTGATAGGAGAGAGGAGGAGGATGAGGAGGAGGCACATCTCCAACGAGGCAGGAAGCCCTCCAGGGGCCAGCGTAAGGGCAGCGCACCGACTGAATCACACCACAGAGCTCCGCCTCTGCGCGTTATTCCAAAAGTTCTTTGTGGGCCTTTTTTGAGTCAAGTGCATCACATCGCACCGCTGCTATTTGCAACATATGTCTCAAGCGTATCTCGCATGGCCAAAACATCAGCCGCTTGGGCACCACATGCTTGACCAGACATATGTTGACCTGCCAAGCAGCTCGTTGGCAAGCGTACCTTAAAGACCCACACCAAAGAACAAAGCGGACCTCTCCTTGCTCCTCATCAGCTGGGATCTCCAACCCCACTATACCTTCAGTCCTCTCTGAATTCTGCACTGAGAGGCATGAAGGTGTAGAATTAGGTGTGACACAGCCAAGTAGTTGCGGGCACTCTGCTAGCAGTATACCGACGTCCAATTGTAGCAGGCAAATTTCCCTGCCCCAGCTGCTGGACCGTCAAAAGAAGTTCACTCCCAGCCATCCACATGCCCAGCGGTTGAATGCTAGCTTGGCTAAATTTCTAGCACTTCAACTGCTGCCTTTTCAGTTGGTAGACTCGGCCCCCTTCCGTGAGTTTGTGCAATGTGCGGTTCCTCAGTGGCAGGTTCCCAAACGCCACTTTTTCTCACGGAAGGCGATTCCGGCTCTTTACCGGCATGTGGAAGGCAATGTCCATGCCTCGCTGGACAGGGCGGTTAGTGGTAAGGTGCATATTACCGCTGACTCATGGTCCAGCAGGCATGGACAGGGACGTTACCTTTCTTTCACGGCCCATTGGGTCACTCTTTTGGCAGCTGGGAAGGATGCAGGATAGTGTGCAGTAGTGTTGGAGGTTGTTCCGCCGCCACGCCTCCAAAATGCTACTACTGGTTGTGACACACCTCTCTCCTCCACCCCCTCCTCTTCTTCTTCCTCCATGGCCTCTTCCTGTGCTTTGTCCTTGGAACCAGCGGTGCTCCGTAGGCGTTCAAGGGGCTACGCAAGTACACAGGCAAAAAGATGCCATGCTGTGCTTGCGCTGGTGTGTTTGGGGGACAGGAGCCACACTGGGGCAGAGGTTCTGTCAGCTCTGCAGGGGCAGGCTGAGAGGTGGTTGACGCCACGCCAGCTTAAGCCAGGAATGGTGGTTTGCGACAATGGCACCAACCTCCTCTCCGCCCTCCGACAGGGACAACTGACCCATGTGCCCTGTGTGGCTCACGTCCTTAACCTGGTGGTGCAGCGGTTCTTGGGCAGGTACCCGGGCTTACAGGATGTCCTGAGGCAGGCCAGGAAAGTCTGTGTGCATTTCTGCAGATCATATGATGCCAGTGCTCGGCTAGCTGAGCTGTAAAAGGAGTTGAACCGGCCCAAGAACCGCCTTATATGTGACAAGCCCACCAGGTGGAACTCAACGTTGGCCATGCTGCGGCAGCTGCACACGCAGCAAAGGGCCATCAATGAGTACCTGTGCGACTACGGCACCAGGACAGGGTCAAAGGAGCTCGGGTTTTTTTCACCACGCCAGTGGGGCATGGTCAGGGATGCATGCACTGTCCTGGCACCATTTGAGGAGGCCACGAGGATGGTGAGCAGTGACAGTGCATGCATCAGTGACACTGTACCTCTTGTCCACCTGTTGGAGCATACGCTGCATGGAATAATGGACAGGGCACTTAAGGCAGAACAGAGGCAGGAAGAGGAGGACTTCCTTGCCTCTCAAGGTCTCCTTTACCCAGACAGTGTTCCTTCTGTCCCACCCATCACACAGTAAGAGGACGAGGAGGAGGAGGAGGAGGAGGAGGAGGAGGATTGTGTCAGCATGGAGGTAGAACCTGGCACTCAGCATCAACAGCAGCAGTCTTTTAGGGATGATTTACAGTCCCAAGAAACCCGGGGACTTGTACGTGGCTGGGAGGAGGTGGCTGCGAATCATGTTGTCCTTAGTGACCCAGAGGACTCTGGACTGAATGCCTCAGCTAACCTACGCTGCATGGCCTCCCTGATCCTGCAAAGCCTGCAGAAGGATCCTCGTAGTCTTCGGATCAAGGAGAGGGACCATTACTGGCTGGCCACTCTCCTGGATCCACGGTATAAGGGTAAGGTTTCGGACCTTATCTTGCCATCGCAGAGGGAGCTGAGGATGAGACATCTCTGGGAGGCCTTGCAGAAAGGTCTGTGCAACGCGTTCCCAGAGACTGGGAGGTTACAAATTCCTGGTCCTGGACAACAAGTTGCTGAGGCTTCGGTCAGTCAGAGAAGGAGTGGTGGAGAAGGTGGCCGTCTGACCGATGCGTTTAGACAATTTTTTAGTCCGCAGCTCCAAGGTATGATCGGTTCCAGCAACCATCGCCAGCGTCTGATTTACATGGTCCAGGAATACCTAGGGGCAAGGTCAGACTTGTACACCTTTCACACCGAAAATCCTCTGGCTTACTGGGTCTTGAGGATGGATCACTGGCCAGAGCTTGTACAGTATGCAATTGAGCTACTGGCCTGTCCTGCATCCAGCGTTCTTTCGGAACGCACATTCAGTGCTGCTGGAGGCTTTGTTACCAATCACAGGGTGCGCCTGTCCACCGACTCGGTTGATCGACTGACATTCATAAAGATGAATCAGTCTTGGATCACCACCAGCTACCAAGCACCTAAAGCTGATGTAACCGAATAAAATTTTTTTTAAATGTCACATCCCTTCAAGACTGCCTATTCTGATGCTGAGTGAATGTCTTGTTATGTTGACTGACTATCCTCTTCTTCCTCAATGATCCTGCTGATAGCTTGGAAGAACATTTTTGGTTCTGGGTGCTGCCCCCATTGGCTAAAGCCCAATTTTTTAGCCCCTGTTTAACAGGGGCATGTAATTACAATATTTGATGCAATGCTTTGCAGCAGGGCTCATTACTGCACTCCAACTAGAGTATCTGGGAGAGGTTGCAGTGTCGTGGCACCAGCACCAGTGCCTAAGGCCCAATTTTTCAGCCCCTGTTTAACAGGGGCGTGTATTTACAATTTTTTATGCAATGCTTTGCAGCAGGGCTCATTGCTGCGCTCTAAGTACAGTATCTGTGAGGGGTTGCAGTGTTGTGGCACCAATACCAGTGCCTAATTCCCAATTTTTCTGCCCCTGTTCAACAGGGGCACGTAATAACAATTCTTGATCTAATATTTCACAGCTGGGCCCATTCCTGCGCCCACCAAGAGTAACTGTGAGGACTTACAGTCTTGTGGCACCACCGCCACCACCAAAGGCCCAATTTTTCAGCCCCTGTTCAACAGGGGCATGCAATTACAATTCTTGATCTAATAATTCACAGCAGGGCCCATTCATGCGCCCACCAAGAGTAACTGTGAGGGCTTACAGTGTTGTGGCACCAGCACCACCACCAAAGGCCCAATTTTTCCTACCACTGTTCAACAATGGCATGTAATTACAATTCCTGATATAATAGTTGACAGCAGGGTGTTCCAGCACCCACCAAGAGTAACTGTGAGGGCTTACAGTGTTGTGGCAAAACCAACACCTAAGGGGCAAATTTCTGCAGAGTATCTACGGCAGGCCCCTACTTTCAAACATCCAACTTACAAACGACTCCTACTTGCAAACGAAAGGAGACAACAGGAAGTGTGATGAAATATACCCCTAGGAAGGGAAATTCTCTCCTGTAAGAGTTAATATGGGAAAAAGGTGTCTCCTCTCTACTGATGCTTTATCACCAATACTTGTTTCAATAAAAACCCCAAACTTTCCAAAAACATTTGTCATTGGGACGGAAAGTGAGGTGAAATGTTCTGAACAGATGCACAGACAGCAAAACAAATGTTACAGGGGTGTTAACCCTTCCCTATGTACTCCAAAAAGCTTAAAAATAGATTTTTTGGGCTAGAGCTACACTTAAAAAATTTACCTGTTCCAAATTAAAAACAGATTCTACTTAAGAACAAACCTACAGTCAGTGTCTTGTTTGCCTGTATACTGCTGTTCAGAGTATATAGGGCCTTTTTATATTTTGGGTGCGGGGTTCCCCTTAATATCCATACAAGACCCAAAGGGGCTGGTAATGGGCTGGGGTAGGGGTGGGTGATGGGGTAGCCATGCCATTTTTCTCAATGATTTTCATCCATATTGCCAGGACCAGACATTACATTAAAGCCGCAAGCAGTTTTAAATGGCTTTTTTTTCCTTTAGAAATGTCAGTTTGTGCAGGGACAGTTCTAAACACGGGGAAACACGTGCCACTTCACAGGCATACTTTAGACACCCCCCAGTTACGATATTTAAAGGTATTTTTCACTTTATGCATCATTAAAATCACTGCTCCCGAAAAAACAACCGTTTTTAAAACTTCTTTTTGCATTGATACATGTCCCCTGGGGCAGGGCACGGGTCCCCAAAACCTTTTTAGGACAATAACATGCATATTAGCCGTTATAATTAGCACTTTACATTTCGAACGTTCGCGTCCATTGTATTTAATAGGGTTCTAAAGTTTGCGCAAACTTTCGGTCCGTTCGCAGGTTCTGGTGCGAACCGAACCGGGGGGTGCTCCGCTCATCCCTAACTAGCAGTACACCAGTCAAGAACGACCCAGAGCAAAGGGAACCTAAGTGTAGGGGCCACATGACTGGGGGGGAGGGACGCTGTGCAGGTTGCACCAGGAAGTGATACAGGAAAAGTTCAGAATTGTTTGGACACTGGGCGGGGCTAGCCATCATGCTTTGTGTCCATTAAACAGGAAAGGGGGCGGAGCTTATCATTCAGGCATGAACGACTGGAGAGGTAACACACAGTGCTGAATTGTCCCTCCCTCCCTCCCTTTAGACAGCTGTCTGGTATGGGTATGTGTGTTTTTTATGTGTTTTTCTGTTTCAGGTGGTGGTAGCAGGGGTCTCTGGTTCCTGAAGGTCGGATGGTGGTTGGTATATATATATACAGGCATACCCCACTTACACAATTAGGTTTATTTACTAAAGCTGGAAAGCGCAAAATCAGGCTCACTTCTGCATAGAAACCAATGAGCTTCCAGGTTTTATTACCAGGCTTAATTGAACAAGCTGGGGTTAGAAGCTCATTGGTTTCTATGCAGAAGTGAGCCTGATTTTGTGCTTTCCAGCTTTAGTAAATAAACCCCATTGCGTACTTAAAAGTGGGGTATGCCTGTATATATTTATATGTATATATCATATATGGTTGGTACGGGTTGGGGCCTGTCTCAGTATAGGCACCTTCCCTATCTCGGTATATGGGCTATTGGTCATCGGGCTGTATGGTAAAAGAAGGATCGAGTCATTTGTCTCTGAGCTGGTGGGATCACGGCTAGAGGCCAGGATACTGTGGTGATGGTGGACAGACGATGAGATAGCATGTTTTACCTTCTTTCAGGAACCTCAGACGCAGCAGTTAAAGAAATTTGTTTGGGTTGAAATGTTTATGTGTTAAATATATATATTTATTTAAAGATATATATATATATTTATTAAAATGGTTATTTTTAAAAGTTATTTTTATATGTTATCTTTTGGAATTAATAAAGGGGCCTTTGTTGGCCATTTAATCCAGAAGGTCACTAGGGGTGCGGAATTTAATCGTTGCATCGGTGCATCGCGATTCGGGCGTCCCCGATGCGGCACCGATGCAGGGAAACCTATTAATCGATTATCCCCGATGTCTAGCCCCGCCCCTTCATTCCCGGGAGAGCCGTTTCCTCATTTGTTATTTTTTTCCTATGATGCGCTCATGTGACTGCCCGGCCCGCCTCTCTGCTTTCACGTCTCACGTACGCCAGGACAGACGTGAAAGCAGAGAGGAGAGAGGGCAGTCACATGAGCGCGTCATATACACTCACTGTTCCCCCGCCAGATTCTGTTCCCCTGGCTCTCGGGTCCTATCGGAACTCCGCCCCCCCACTCCCAGCCCTTTACATTGCCGCTCCCTCCTACGAATGCTAATTCTCCTAATACCGCCCCGCCCCGCCTCTCCAGCCCTCGGCTACTGTTCAACGAATGCTAATGAGCAGAGGGCTGGAGAGGCGGGGCGGGGCGGTATTAGGAGCATTAGCATTCGTAGGAGGAGGGAGCGGCAATGTACAGGGCTGAGAGTGGGGGGGGGCGGAGTTCCGATAGTAGCCGAGAGCCAGGGGAACAGAATCCGGCGGGGGGAACCATTCTCGGCACAACAGGAAAGTTCTTCTCACTACTGCAGAAAAGGTTAGTTTGGAATTAGGAATTAGGTTAGGGATTAGAATAGGGTAAAGAAGTGTGAAAAAAGTTCATTAAAGTGCCAGTATTATTTTTTTTGTTTTGTTTTTATTTTTTTATTGTTTTTTTAAAACGGATATTATACTTACCTACTGATCTTCTGTAGCATGTCCGCAGTCACCAACCATCTCCTGTAGCATGTCCGCAGTCACCGACCATCTCCTGTAGCATGTCTGCAGTCACCGACCATCTCCTGTAGCATGTCCGCAGTCACCGACCATCTCCTGTAGCATGTCCGCAGTCACCGACCATCTCCTGTAGCATGTCCGCAGTCACCGACCATCTCCTGTAGCATGTCCGCAGTCACCGACCATCTCCTGTAGCATGTCCGCAGTCACCGACCATCTCCTGTAGCATGTCCGCAGTCACCGACCATCTCCTGTAGCATGTCCGCAGTCACCGACCATCTCCTGTAGCATGTCCGCAGTCACCGACTATCTCCTGTAGCATGTCCGCAGTCACCGACCATCTCCTGTAGCATGTCCGCAGTCTCTCTGACCATCTCCTGTAGCATGTCCGCAGTCTCTCTGACCATCTCCTGTAGCATGTCCGCAGTCTCTCTGACCATCTCCTGTAGCATGTCCGCAGTCTCTCTGACCATCTCCTGTAGCATGTCTGCAGTCTCTCTGACCATCTCTTGTAGCATGTCCGCAGTCTCTCTGACCATCTCCTGTAGCATGTCCGCAGTCTCTCTGACCATCTCCTGTAGCATGTCCGCAGTCTCTCTGACCATCTCTTGTAGCATGTCCGCAGTCTCTCTGACCATCTCCTGTAGCATGTCCGCAGTCTCTCTGACCATCTCTTGTAGCATGTCCGCAGTCACCGACCATCTCCTGTACTATGTACAAGTTGTTGTCTGCTTTGTTTAGACTTTGCTACATGCAGGGAGTGTTGTCTTTTTTTAAAAAGAACAGATATAATAAAAAAAATGGAGAAAAAAGCCCATTAACTCCACTGCTCATTAAAGCTAAAAAACATTATGTGTACATGAACACATAGGCTAACATAGAGTGCAGTTAATGGGCTTTTTTAAAAAACGCCAAAACGCCAATAAACTGCAGTTTATCAGCTCCTGACTGCTTGAATTTTTTTGATGAAAACGTAATCGTGATGCATCGCGGAATCGAATCGAATCGTTGACCTGATAATCGTAATCGAATCGAATCGTGAGGCCAGTGAAGATGCGCACCTCTAAAGGTCTCATGTGTTTAATCTAGTAAGTAAGGTTATGTAATGGGGGATGTGGGTTGGTTTAGGTCAGCAAGCACACTAGCAGTACACCAGTCATGTGGTAAGCATTGTTGATATTAGAATATCCTCAGAAGACTGGTTCAACAGAAGACCATTTCCTTGTTTTGGAAATAATTTACGTGCCTTAGGGTTGCCATTAATGGGTCGAACCCACCCTCATTTCACTACAAATATGATGTTTTGGAAGAAATGGGGATATGAGGGTATATTATAGGAAGCAATTTCAAGCTTTTGCAACACTGGCATTGATAGAATGCTACATTGACTGAGATGGCAATGACTAATCATGTGCTTCACTGGATGAGCAAACCAACAGAGGTGTACTACTGTAGACAGCTCAGCAATTAACTACCGCAAGTTGCAAGGAATCCCACACTGCACACAGTTTGATGGTTTTTTTTATCTCGTTAGGTACAATGTTTTGCCCACAGATCTTGACAATAGTGTTCACAATGCCGTAGGCCAAACAGTTCCAGTCCAATCCTTCTTGTGTAATTATGGCATTCGAACCATTAAATGTGTTTTCCCTTGTGGCTTTTTTAGAGAGGAAAACGTCAAGCAATTATGTACATACATTTTCAGTGTGCTTTTCATGTTGCCTTATCAGCACTGGAAGAAGCCTATGTTCAGTATATACCGGTATATATTTCTCCCTGTGGCTAATCAACCTGTCTTTCATTTGTGTCTACTATAGCATTCAGCTATTTTCATGCTTCTAATGCTTCATTTAAATCTTACAAATGTATCTCTTAACCACTTCAGCCCCAGTCCATTTGGCTGCCAAATGACCGGGCCACTTTTTGCGATTCGGCACTGCGTCGCTTTAACTGACAATTGCGTGGTCGTGCGACGTGGCTCCCAAACAAAATTGACGTCCTTTTTTTCCCCACAATTAGAGCTTTCTGAAATTTTTTGAAAAAAAAGCAATGTTTTTTACTTTTTGCTATAATAAATATCCCCCAAAAATATATAAAAAACACATTTTTTCCTCAGTTTAGGCCGATACATATTTTTGGTAAAAAAAATTGCAATAAGCGTTTATTGATTGGTTTGCGCAAAAGTTATAGCGTCTACAAAACGGGGTAGTTTTATGTCAATTTTCTTAATATTTTTATTTTTTACTAGTAATGGCGGCGATAAGCGATTTTTATCGTGACTGCGACATTATTTTGGCGGACACATCGGACACTTTTGACGCTATTTTGGGACCATTTACATTTATACAGCGATCAGTGCAATAAAAATGCACCGATTACTGTATAAATGTGACTGGCAGGGAAGGGGTTAACCACTAGGGGGCTAGGAAGGGGTTAAGTGTGTCCTAGGGAGTGATTCTAACTGTTAGGGGGTGGGGCTTACTGTGACACAACACTGATCGCTGCTCCCGATGAGAGGGAGCAGACAATCAGTGTCCTGTCACTAGGCAGAACGGGGAGGTGCCTTGTTTACACTGGCCTCTCCCCATTCTGCAGCTCTGTGACCCGATCACGGAACACCGGCGGACATCGAGTCCGGGAGTTCAGCGGGCATGGTCACAGAGATCGCGGCGCGAAATTCAAAGTGGCGTTTATATACGTCACTTTGCACAGTCGATCCATTCTGTTGACGAATATGTGCAGGACACGGTCGGCAAGCGGTTAAAACCCATCTTTTGGGCAAAAAATTAACCAGGGAGCACAGATATCAATAAAAACTGATAGGAGTTCTAATCCTTCTTCACTCTATCCAAAATTAAAAAAAAAAAAAGTTTTGCTTTAGGTATGCATTACACTAAGCATTGAAATGGGCAGCATGCTCACTAGACTAAAATAGTATATTTTGTTGTGTCATGAAGGCTGCCCACGGCAGTGCAACTCTGTTGGCTAACTCATCCAGGAAAGCAGTAGATTAGTCATCACTATCTTTTTCTCCATTAGCGCATTAATATGATTTGTGAGTAATGCCGATATGCTGGTAGAAATACATGTAGAAAGTATATGCCTCACCCAGAATACTTTTCTTTAAAAACATATGTTTGGTTATTGTGAAATTTAATTGCATAACTTCTTTTTATTTTATGACACATTTTCAGAAAGGAGAACCTAACAGTACTCACCTTTTGTAAGGCCACTTGAACTTCTAGCTGCTGTGCGTGCATCTGGAAGGCATACAGTAGGTGCAGCTTTCAGCCCTGCTGTCTGCAGCCTGTCAAAGTCTATGGGAGCACCTGGCCGGGGCTCAGTGCTGTACAAAGTGGCACTCTGGACCTTATACATTTCAGGCTGGATGCCTGGAATGCAGGTCTTATGAATGCATAGGGCCCTAAATGTGAGTGCCACTTGGTAAATTGTTGAGCCCTGTCCAGTCATAGGCCTCCATAGACTTTCACAGACTGCCAGCAGCACCTGTGCCTTCTGGGAACACCGAAATGCTGGGACCCAAGGAGAACAGCTAGATGGCCCTGTGTGCAAGGGGCCTAACTGTGTAAAGCTTGTCATAGATGGATTGGTTAAGCAGGGACCGGACAAATATTTTGATCCAACTATGGCTAATTATTTTCATAACAAGTAGACCTAATGGTCAGCTTCTCACGTATGCCATGTACTGTATATGACAAATAGCCATTACAGGGGGTCCCCTACTTACAAACATCCGACTTACAAACGACTCCTACTTACAAACGGAGGGAGACAACAGGAAGTGAGAGGAAATCTACCCCTAGAAAGGGAAATTCACTCCTGTAAGAGTTAATATGGGGAAAATGTGTCTCCACTGGAGCTTTATCACCAGTCCATGTTTCCCTAACAACCAAAAATTTAAAAAAATCCATTTGTCATTGGGATGGAAAGTGAGGTGAAATCTTCTGAACAGGGGCACAGACAGCAAAACAAATGTTACAGGGGTGATAACCCTTCCCTATGTTATCCAAAAAGTATAAAAACATTTTTTGAGCTGGAGCTACCCCTAAAAAATGTACCTGTTCCGACTTACAAACAAATTCAACTTAAGAACAAACCTACAGTCCCTGTCTTGTTTGTAACCCGGGGACCCCCTGTACAATATTCTGGACACTTTTTATATTGTTTTATTAATAAAGAATGTAAATCTCTTTTACAATATTGTCTAAGATGTTATATTTCACCTACGGTTGTCGGTAAAGTCCCCATTGAAAATAGTTTTTTCTATGTACAGTGCCTTGAAAAAGTATTTATACCCCTTGAAATTTTCCACATTTTGTCATGTTATAACCAAAAACGTAAATGTATTTTATTGGGATTTTATGTGATAGACCAACACAAAGTGGAACATAATTGTGAAGTGGAAGGAAAATGATAAATGGTTTGCAACATTGTTTACAAATAAATATGTGAAAAGTGTGGGGTGCATTTGTATTCAGCCCCCCTGAGTCAATACTTTGTAGAACTGCCTTTCACTGCAATTACAGCTGCAAGTCTTTTGGGGATGTCTCTACCAGCTTTGCACAGCTAGAGAGTGAAATTTTTGCCCATTCTTCTTTGCAAAAAAGCTCAAGCTTTGTCAAATTGGATGGAGAGCTTCTGTGAACAGCAATTTTCAAGTCTTGTCAGAGATTCTCAATTGGATTTAGGTCTGGACTTTGACTGGGCCATTCTAACACATGAATATGCTTTGACCTAAACCATTCTATTGTAGCTCTGGCTGCATGTTTAGGGGCAATGTCCTGCTGGAAGGTGAGTCTCGAGTCTTTTGCAGACTCTAAAGTCCCATACGCACTATTAGATTTTCTGCAGATTTTTGTCTTCAGATTTACCAAAACCATATAATATGAGGTCAAACCTTAAGCGTTTCAATTTGTATGCAACCAGGCAGGCCCTTGCACTACATAGTTTTGGTAAATCTGAAGACAAAAATCTGCAGAAAATCTAATAGTGTGTATGTGGTCTGACAGGTTTTCTTCTAAGATTGCCCTGTATTTGGCTCCATACATCTTTCTATCAATTCTGACCAGCTTCCCTGTCCCTGCTGAAGAAACGCATACCCACAACATGATGCTACCACCACCATGGTTCACGGTAGGGGTGGTGTGTTCAGGAAGATGTACCGTGTTCGTTTTCCGCCACACATATCGTTTTGTTTTTAGGTCAAAAAGTAAACTTTTGGTCTCATCTGACTAGAACACCTTCTTCCACATGTTTTCTGTGTCCCCCACACCTTCTTCCACATGTTTGCTGTGTTCACAAACTGCAAACAGGACTTCTTATGGCTTTCTTTCAACAATGGATTTCTTCTTGCCACTCTTCCATAAAGGCCAGATTTGTGGAGTGCACGACTAATAGTTAACCTGTGGACAGATTCTCCCACCTGAGCTGTGGATCTCTGCAGCTCCTCCAGAGTTTCCATGGCTGCTTCTCTGATTAATGCTCTCCTTTCCCGGCTTGTCGGTTTAGGTGGACGGCCATGTCTTGGTAGGTTTGCAGTTGTGCCATACTCTTTCCATTTTCAGATGCTGGATTGAACAGTGCCCCGTGAGATGTTTAAAGCTTGGGATATTTTTTTATAACCTAACCCTGCTTTAAACTTTTCCACAACGTTATCCTTGACCTGTCTGCTGTGTTCCTTGGCCTTCATAATGATGTTTGTTCACTAAAGTTCTCTAAAAAATCTCGGAAAGTGCCAGTTCAAACAGGGGCAACCCGACTTGCAGCGCGACTTTGCAAGGCGACTTCAGCGCGACTTCAGCGTGACTTGGAGCAACTTACAACGCGACTTAAAGTTGCCTCCAGGACAGGCGACTTTGGCTGTGGCCAATCACATGTAGCGCCCTGTTCCTAAAGAATAGGGGCTATGTTGTAAATTTAGTTTGCCTGAGCTGTACACAGCTCAGATTTATTGTACAAAGTTTAATTAGCTTCTGTTCTAACTTTGGTTGTGTTGTGAAATTCTCACTGTTGCCAGTAGGTGTCACTGTTACCACAGGCCAGTAAGAGAAATACAGCCAACTGAATTGCATTGAATATTATTTTCCAGAAATGACACAGTAGGAGGTTCTTTGCTGCTGTGCATGCTGGGAAAGGTGTATTTAAAGGGCAGACACCATGTTTTCTCTCTCTCTGCCTCATGGCCCTTCTGGCCTGAGGCTGTGTCACTCTCTCTGACCTCGAGGCCTGCTGGCCCGAGGCTGCGTTGCTGCAAGTTATGCAAGTAGGCCCAGAAGCCTGTCTGGGGCCTACTGATACTGAGGTGGTCCTAGGTTGTCTTGCCTGCGTGGAAGAAGCCAAGCCAAGCTGAGGAGATTCCAGGGGAGGACCTTGCTGGAGAGAACCAGGATGAAGGCTGGTCTCTCAGGAGGGCCTGGTGACTGATTTGGAGGACGCACCTAAGCTAATCTACCCTCACAGTACTGCCGGATGGCTTAAAGGTTCTGGTACTGTGAAGCTGTTCTACAATTAACTAACTGATGGCTACAAAGTCCTGTGATTAGAAGAGGGAAGGTCTGGACAGCCGCACTCCAATAAAAACGCCTTTATTGTGCAAAATAACAAAAGTACACACCACAGCAGGGTACCGGATAAAAAAGCTGATGCGTTTCACACTCAACAGTGCTTAGTCATACAAAGTCTTGTGAGAGAGGATTATCCAGGAGTTCCACTGATCGCTAAGTCCTGTGAAAGAGGCTTAACTAGAAACACTACCGGCTGCTAGGTCTGTGTGAGAGGCCTATCCGGGTATCCAGAGACTGCTGAAAGAAAGCTGTTTTTGTCCCTTGGATCCAAGTAATTCATCAGTGATCTGCTAAAGGTATCTGAAACCTCCCCTAACCCTCTATCCTATATCTGCTTCAAAGTTCTTTATTAAAGCATTGGAAAATACTAAAGTGACTGGTGCTCGCATCTGTTCTACATTTCCCATCATAGTCATAGACTCTTAGTACTGGGGGTAACGGCAGGACCAAAAAATATTCAGCAGCTCCTTAGGGGGTATCGCTACACACAGAATAATCAGCTCTGTGGGAGGGAGGGGTTTGCCTGAGTAAACTATTTTCTTTTTCTGTAAAGTTGCTTCAGTTAAGACAGTGATCCGACTGTGGAGGAAAATTCCATTGAAATCAATGGGTACAAGTTGCCTAGAAGTCGCCTTGAAGTAGTACAGGAACCTTTTCTGAAGTCGGAGCGACTTCAGTAGTGTACATTAAGGCGGCTCCATTTACTTCAATTGAATTTCTTATGTCGCGTGACTTGGGGCGACATAAGTCGGATCCCAAGTCGCGGTAGTGTGAACCGGCACTAAGGGCATCACAGAACAGCTGTATTTATACTGAGATTAAATTAAACACAGGTAGACTGTATTTACTAATTAGGTGACTTCTGAAGGCAATTGGTTCCACTAGATTTTAGTTAGGGGTATCAGAGTAAAGGGGGCTGAATACAAATGCACGCCACACTTTTCAGATATTTATTTGTAAAAACAATTGAAAAACATTTATCATTTTCCTTTCACTTCGAAATTAACTGACAAATACTTTTTCAAAGCACTGGACATGTAGCTAATGGATGTTGGCAACTGTTAGGCCCCTTTCAGATGGAGTGGAATCCGTCAATGAGGATCTGCTTGCTTTGTGGGGGATCTCTCTGCTGATCCCCGCTCAGCAGGTGGATGACTGGACCGTGTCCACTCCCCTATGCAGAGCAGACACATCCCACTGTTCACTATGGGAGGGTCAGATGGAGGGTCGAGTGTTGGTTTAGGCATATGGGTCGATCCAAACCATATGGTTGCAATATTTCCCGAGCCAGGACAGGCTCTGTGACGTCTGCTGAAAGCGGGTCACAGGTGTGCAAAATTACTTTTTTGCGATACGGCACTGCGTCACTTTAACTGACAATTGCGCAGTTGTGCGATGTTGTACCCAAACAAAATTGACATCCTTTTTTTCCCACAAATAGAGCTTTCTTTTGGTGGTATTTGATCATCTCTGCGTTTTTTATTTTTTGCGCTATAAACAAAAAAAGAGCGACTATTTTAAAAAAACACAATATTTTGTACTTTTTGCTATAATAAATATCCCCAATTTTTTTTCAAAAAAGCAATTTTTTTTTCCTCAGTTTAGGCCAATATGTATTCTTCTACATATTTTTGGTAATAAAAATCGCAATAAGCGTATATTGATTGGTTTGCGCAAAAGTTATAGCGTCTACAAAATAGGGGATAGATTTATGGTATTTTTATTGTTTTTTTTTTACTAGTAATGGCGCCAATCTGG
The DNA here is from genome assembly GCA_029206835.1 of Rana muscosa. NCBI lineage: Eukaryota > Metazoa > Chordata > Amphibia > Anura > Ranidae > Rana > Rana muscosa. Next base: position 148,158,224 of record CM055116.1, read on the forward strand.
ATATGGTTATGACTAAGGCCTTATAGGCTGAAACGCGTCAACCTTTCCTATTTGCGTTTGTCTACTGTGGCTTGTCAATAAATATGTAAATTGTTTAAGAGCATTCTACACAGCCAGCGACTGTGGATCGAGCATCAGGGAGCTCTGCTTTCCATGTGATGTATGGGTAGTACCACTGACAATGGCGGCAATCTGCAATTTTTATCAGTACTGCAACATTATGGCGGACACATTGGACACTTTTGACACATTTTTGGGACCATTGGCATTTATACAGCGGTTAGTGCTATAAAAATGCACTGATTACTGTGTAAATGCCACTGGCAGGGAATGGGTTAACACTAGGGGGCGATCAAGCGGTTAACTGTGTTCCCTTAGTGTGTGTTCTAACTGTGGGGGGAGGGAACTCACTATAGGAGATGACAGATCGTGGTTCCCAGCTTATAGGAACACACGATCTGCATCAAGAAAACAATGAGCGTGTCCTTCGCGCTACTTTGAGTACATATAAGATGCCATATATCCAGATATAGTGATATAAAACAAAAAGCAGCAAAACCTTGTAGTGTTCACTTGACACAAAATTGAAACAAAATAAAGTGATCTCGCGCTATAATGTGTAATCACTAAAAACACTAAAATACCCCCTACCAATAAGAGATAAACGAATGTCCCACAACATCCATAAAACACGATCTGCATCTCCTCTCAGAACAGAACGGGGATGTGTGTGTTTACACACACACGCCCCTTTTCTGCTTCTTGTGCCCGCGATCGCTCGTGGCTGGCGGTCATCACGACCGACGGTCACAAGCTTTGGCACCCCCGCAGTGCAGCGTGCCCGCTATCCTGCTTAAACAAACCGACGTACAGCTATGACGGTTCGCTGGATCGTGCCGACCTGCCGCAGTATAATGACGGCGGCAGGTCGGCAAGTGGTAATGGAAAATGTTTTGATCGATCCGCACTGTTTTCTGACAGCAGAGGAGTTCCACAGTCAGAATAAAATAACACAGTAGGGAGGATTCCTCCATCCACCTCGTTTGTGTGGATGAGGTAATCCGTTGAGTATTTTACGGCCTGCCCGCTGGCTGATCAAAAAAAAAAACGGATTCATGTATGGCCAGTTTTATATTTGTCCTTTAGCAGTTTCCATTACCTTTTTTTTTTTTCACGTGGGGTTTCCATAATTTTGTCCGCTATCTGTACAGCCATCCTTTACATTAGTTACAAAGCACATTAGCAAATAGTAACACAAGCTGCCAGGGTCATTTGTTAAGCCTCTATAAAACCAAGGTTTCATACAAATACAGTGCTGTTTATTTATTGTTATTGTTAATGAATACTTCAGGGGGAAATAAAACTCCAAATAAGCCATTCGATGTCAGGAATGTGCTATTAAATGTCTCCACAGAGACAGACTCCAGTGCCACGGGAGGCAGGCAAAGTCAGAACTAATTATAGGAAACCTGTGAAGAAAGGGAACAATCTGCATGAAAGAATTATTAGCAGCGCCTGCATGTGATATATGCTCCCACGGCATTGTCATTTGCAAATGATTTTAAATAAAATATATCGCTATATAAGATACATTTTTGCTTTTCGTTTCATTAAGGACATAAATTCTGAAAAATCCCCCAATGCATATACGGTAATTAAACAGAATATGAATACATGAGAGATTTAAAGTGATACGAAAACCTTACTTATTTGCAATTTCTGCTGCAGAGTACTTACAACTTCTTGATGAAGAAAATTTCTCTTTTTCTCCCGATTTTGCTGGTCCCTGTAGCACTGACCACACTTTCCTGTTTCAGGGTGTCTCCTTTGCCTTGCAGGGTCCTAGGGAGCCACTTTTTTTATATGTATTCCTGGGATCAGACAACAGGGCAGCATGCGGAAACTGTTTGAGCTAATAGGCAAAAGCAACCCAAAGCACAACACACAGAAGACACTGTCCAAAGGCAATGCCCCAGAAGCCACTGTCGATCGCTTCCCTTAAAGGAGAATCAGACCCATGTCTTGTATGTGTAGTCCTGCATTGTGCGTATTGGCCCAGCAGCGCTCCCACACTGGGCACATTTTATGAAAGCAGGAATAGCAAGCTGGCGTGAAGAATGGTGGAACATGTAGTTCCAAGATTTGTAACAAATGTCATTATCAGTGTTTAATTCACCCAGAAGTTCAGGGAAGCAGTGCACAGGAAGCTGGAGGAGGCAGCTGTAAACATGCAAAAAAGTAAGTGTCTCTGAACTTTTTTTCTCCTATGTTAAAGCGATCTTTAAGACAATTAAAAAAATAAAAAAATAAATAAACATGTCATACTTACATGCTCTGTGCAGCAGTTTTGCACAGGACAGACCTGATCCTCCTCTTCTCGGGCCCCCTGCTGCCACTCCTGACCCCTTCCTCTTGCCAAGTACCCCCAGAGCAAGCAGCTTACTAGGAGGGTACCCAAGCAGGCTTGCTCCCAGGCCACAACTCTGTGTGTCCATTCACACATAGAGCCGCAGTCCTGCTCCCTCTTTTTCTTCTCATTGGCTCACTAGCTGTCTTAGCCAATGAGGAGGGAGAGTCCCCAGACACCCGAGGCTCTCTTGCACATCACTGGCTCAGGTAAGTATTAGGGGGGACTGGGGAAGCTGCTGCACGCTGCTGCAATGCATGAAGGTAAAAAACCTGGAGCCTTTATAACTACTTTAAATGAATCTATGCTGAAGTGTTTTTAAAAAAGACAAGTACTACTTTAGGGCCATTTCACACCTGAATCAAACAGGAATACAGTCTACGTTCCTGTGCGATTCAGTGCAGTGCGATTTTAGCCCATTCATTTGAATGGGCTGAAATCACACCGGATCAGACTAAAAGTAGTGCCATGCACTGCTTTCCAAAAACACACAGGACCAAATCGCATGGTACTGCGGTACCATATGATCTGTAGCAGGCAGACGCACTGCGTTTGTGATCTGCATTTGGGGAATCGTTAAGAATTCAATTCAAGGCACACAGTGTGATTTCTGTCTACTGTCTCATTCCTCTGCTATCTGCATAAGTCATTTCTGATGGGTTGTGCTTACTTCAAGTAATTGAGGGGGATGGAGGAGGGGACCTACAGCAGATATGCTTGGCAGCCTCAGTTTAACATGTTTCCTATGAGACTGTGGGTGTGTGTCTATTTCCTCAAGTCTCAGATTACACTCAGCTCTCCTCTCTGAGCTGTGAAGTGTGTAACATCAGCTCCCTGCCCCCTGCCTCCTGAAGCTCAGAAAAGTGGTGTAAATTCTGGACTTGAAATGACTGCAGAGAAAAGCGTGCTGCAGATAAACAGGTACAACCTATGTAGGAGGATTTGTTTAAGCTCTGTGTATCACCTGAGGCCAGTCACATCAATGCATATAGGTAAGTACTTACAACAACTTTAAAGTGAACCACCCTAGACAAAGTAACGAGTTTGCTTTATAGAAGATACTGTAGGTCGACCATACTATTATTTCCCATGTTCCCCCAGCATTCTGAAGTAGTTACATAGTCGGAAAGCTTGAAAAAAGACACCAGTCCATCCAGTTCCAGTTGGTGTGTGTCTGTGTGTGCATATCCCTGTATGTTTGTTAAGGTGCCAATCTAATCGTTTTTTAAACTATCAACGCTCCCTGCTGACACTACTGCTTGTGGAAGAGAATTCCACATCCTTACCGCTCTCAAGCCTCGTACACATGGGCGGGAATCCCGTCGGGAAAAAAAACGTTGGTTTTCCCGACGGGATTCCCGGCAAGCTTGCCTTTTGCACGTTGAGTGTACACACGGCCATTCAAAAGAACCACCGTTCTTTTGAATGGTAAGAATGCGGTGACGTCATTGACTATGACGAGCCTGCGCTAGTCACATTCGATGCCGTCGTCGCCATCTTGCTACACCCTACACTGCCCTTGTATGCTACCTGGCATGCGTCAAAGTCTTTTCGAGCATGCGCGGGTTTACCGTGGAACAGGTAAGCATACAGACGACCAGTTTTTTCAGCAGGAAAACTCTGCCGAGAATCCCGACGAGAAAAATAGAGAGCAGGTTCAATATTTTACTCGTCGAGATTCCAGGCAGTTTTCCCGACGAGAAACCATACACATGATCGGTTTTCTCAGCAAAAAGCTCTCCGAGCAGTTTTCTTGCCGTGAAAACCAGTCGTGGCTTGACCGTAAAGAACCCTCTACGTAGATTAAGGTTTAACTGCTTCTCTTCCAATTTTAGTTAATGGCCACGTGTCTTTTTAAACTCCCTCCCACTGAAAAGTTTTTTCCCTATGCTAGAGTCACCAGTAAGGTATTTGTATATCGCTATCATATACCCCCCCCCCCCCCCCCAAGCATCTCCTCTTCAGAGAGAATAAGTTCAATGCTTGTAGTCTTTCCCCATAGCTGAGATCCTCTAGTCCCTTTATTAGCTTTGTTGCTCTTCTCTGAACTCTTTCCAGTTCCAGCAAATCCTTCTTGAGGACTCTTGCCCAGAACTGGACAGCATACCCAAGATGCGGCTGGAACAGAGTCTTGTAGAGTGGGAAAATTATTGTCTTATCTCTGGAGTAAATCCCCTTTTTAATGCATGCTAATATTCTGTTGGCTTTGCTTGCTTGCTTGGCATTGTATGTGATCACTGAGCTTGTCATCTACTAGGACCCTGAGGTCCTTTTCTATCCTGGATTCCCCCAGAGATTCTCCCCCTAGCAAGTAACTTCAGTTTGTATTTTTAGCACCCAATTGCATTACCTTACATTTTTTGACATTAAACCTCATTTGCCATGTAGTTGCCCACCCTATTATTTTATTTAGGCATTCTTGTAAGGTTTCCACATCCAGCGCAGAAGTTATTGTCCTGCTTAGCTTTGTATCATCCGCAAATACTGAGATTGAGTCATTTATCCCATCCTCTATATCATTAATAAAATAAACAGAATTGGTCCCAGGACAGATCCTTGGGGGACCCCACTTACCACACACCAGACCATTCTGAATACTCACTATTTATCACCACTCTTTGGACCCACCCCTGTATCCAGTTTTCAATACAGGTACATACCCTAAGGTCCATGCCAACAGACCTCAGTTTGTAATGTAAACATTTGTGGGGAACTGTATAAAATGCCTTTGCAAAATCCAAATACACCACATCCACAGGCCTTCCTTTATCTAGATGGCAGCTCACTTCCTCATAGAATGTTAAAGTGGTTGTAAACCCACTTTTTAAACAAAGACCTACAGGTAAGCCTAGATTAAGGCTTACCTGTAGGTGCATGAAATATCTCCTTAACCTACACGGTTAAGGAGATATTTGTATGTAAATGCGGCGACGCTGACGTCACCCTATTCACAAATTCGGCTAGGTCGCAACATTCGACGACGTAGCCGAATTCGACAGCTCACGCGCGCATGCGCGGAGTCACGTCTTCGCCGCTCCGGCCAATCACAGCGAGTAACATTCCGGCTATCGCCGCAGCGATGGATGCGGCTAGAGGAGGGACACGGACGACTTCGGGGGCCCCGATCGAAGGTAAGTGGTACATAATGAGCTAGTATGCTAGTCATACTAGCTCATTATAGCTTTGTCTTGCAGGTTAGTAAAAAAAAAAAAAAAGATAAAGGGTTTACAACCACTTTAACAGATTGGTCTGCCAAGAACGATCCTTCATGAATCCATGCTGCTTACCACTAATGATACTATTTTCATTACTAAAATCTGGAATATAGTCCCTTATCATTTCCTCCAATAGCTTACAGACTATTAATGTTAGGCTGACTGGCGTGTAGTTTCCAGGGATATATCTCTACCCTTTTTTAAATGATGGTACCACGTTGGCTTTTCTCCAATCAGCTGGTACAATTCCAGTCAGTAAACTGTCTATAGAAATTAGGAACAATGGTCTAGCTATCACCTGACTGAGTTCATTTAAGCGGTTGTACACCCGCAAAAAAAAAAAAACACAACCTATAGGGCAAAGGCTAGGGATGGACGAACATCTCCCGGGACGGTTCGCGAACGCGATCGCGCGAACGCGGGTAAATGTTCGCGAACCGCGGGTTCGCGGCGGGCCCTATTCATTTCAATGGGAGGCGAACATTAAAAACCTCCAGGTCATATTTGCAGCCACAAAATAATTACTAGCTGTGCACACATAGTCCCACAACATGGACAATGACATAACAGAAGTATTAAGCAAATTTGAGATCGACAACGACAAGCATTCTTTTTTTATCTGAAATTTTTTGTCAATTCAGGAGCGCATGAAGGCCATGGAAGAGACGCAAGGCCAGGCTATGAAGGGGGTGCATGAGATGATCCTGCTATTGGAAAAGTTGCCATAAATGTTTTTTTTTTTTTTATAAGTTGTATAAATCGTTTATACAGTTATAACTTTTATTTCGTTTTTTGTAATATTGCTCGGTTTTATTGTAATAGCTCGGCCTAAATCAGCCGGAACTGACAGCAGCCGTTAAATACATGTCAAATACATATAGGGTCCATTCACACGTCTGTAAAATGGGTCCGCATCCGTTCCACAATTTAGCGGAATTGATTTTCAATTCCAGTCTGAAAAATTAGGCATTCACAGCCTGGATAAAGAAGTAAGTGTCGGCCAGTACAGGCCCCAAAAATTAGCCAACAGGCATTCATCTGACAGCAAAGAACTTTAAATTCTGTGGCTGGAGGTACATTAGGCATTCACAGGATAAATACGTTTCGGGCACTACAGGCCCCAAAAATTAGGCATTCAACGGACATAAAAGGCCTTTTATGCCACTGTATTTACCCAAGAAGACAAGGACCATGAATAATTGTTATAGGTGGTGGTGGATATTTGTGGCCTGTCATGAGGAATTTTAATGAAACACGGTCTACTGGTCACATGTGTTGAATTCCTCAGAGATCCATGCCTCATTCATTTTTATAAATGTGAGGTAGTCAACACTGTCGTAAGCTAAGCGAGTGCGCTTATCGGTCACAATCCCCCCTGCTGCGCTGAACGTCCTTTCGGACAGGACACTGGACGAGGGGCAAGCCAACAGTTCCATTGCAAATTGTGCAAGCTCTGGCCAGAGGTCAAGCCTGCCCACCCAGTAGTCCAGGGGTTCATCACTTCTCAGAGCGTCCACATCGGCCGTTAATCCGATGTAGTCGGACACCTGTCGGTCTAGGCGTTCCCTGATGCTGGATCCGGATGAGACCTGTCGATGGGTCGGCTGAAAGAATGATCTCATATCAGAAGTGACCAAGACATCTTCAAACCGCCCTCTTCTTGCAGGCGCTGTTGGATTGGTATCCACAACTGTTCCTCTGGGAGTGGAAATTCCTCTGCCAGCGCACGCAAAAGCAGAATGCAGCATTTCTCGAAGCAAGGCCTGGAAGTGCTCCATTCTGACAGCCCTCTGTGATAGTGGTAACATTTCTGCCATTTTTTGTTTGTACCGGTGGTCCAAGTACGTTGCCACCCAGTAATGGTCCTTGCCCTTTATGCTTTTTATACGGGGGTCCCTCTTAAAACACTGGAGCATGAAGGCCCCCATTTGCACTAAACTGGAAGCAGTGTGGTGGCCTGGCTCCTGCTCGTCATCATCCAGGATAATGTCGTCCTCGATCTCCTACCCCCATCCACGAACAACAACAGCAGGGATCCCAGAAAGGTTTAAAGCATGCTCTTCTTGCTCCTCCTCATCCGCCCCGGCACCATCCTCCTCTGACTCCTCTTCAGACTCCTGTTGTTGACTTGTCTCAGATAGAGTAGCCCCCCCTGGGAATTCATCCAGCATTGCGACTTCCTCATCTTCCTGCTCCTGCTCCTCGACGGCTTGATCAATGACACAACGCAATGCACGCTCCATAAAGAAGGCATAAGGTACGATGTCACTGATGGCACCATGGCTGCGACTGACCAGTTTGGTGATCTCATCAAATGGCCGCAAAAGTCTGCATGCGTCGCGCATGAGCAGCCACTGACGCGGTGAAAAAAAAACAAGATCCCCAGAACCTGTTCTGGCGCAGAGTTCGTACAGGTAGTCGTTAACTGCACGTTTCTGCTGGAGCAGCCTATCAAGCATATACAAGGTTGAGTTCTATCGCGTCGGGCAGTCACAAATAAGACGTCTGACCGGCAGATTGTGTCGCCGCTGAATGTCAGCAAGGCAAGCCATGGCCGTGTAAGATCTTCTGAAATGGGCCGAGATTTTCCTTGCCTGCTGCAAGACGTCCTGGACCCCAGGGTATTTGACAATGAATCGCTGCACGACCAAGTTCAAGACGTGTGCCATGCATGGCACGTGTGTAATTTTGCCCTGTTTCAACGCGCTCAGCAGATTGGCACCGTTGTCGCACACCACTTTACCAACTGTCAAATTGAGCGGTGTTAGCCACTGATCTGCCTGTGAACGCAAATCTGAAAGGAGTGCAGGGCCAGTGTGGCTCTTGGCTTCCAGGCACCACAGACGCAGCACAGCATGGCAAAGTCTCACCTGGCATGTCGAATAGGTTCTGGGGATCTTGGGCGGCGCAGCGGAAGAGACGGTATCAGCGGAAGAGGAGGAGTCAGCCGAGGAGGAGAGGGAGGATGGAGTAGGAGAAGAAGAGGCAGGCCTGCATGCAATCCGTGGCGGCAAAACCAAATCTACACGGGCGCCACGGGTTACATGCTTGACGGCCGTCAGAAGGTTCACCCAGTGGGCAGTAAAAGTAATATACCTTCCCTGCCCGTGTTTGCTAGACCACGTGTCTGTGGTCAGATGTATCTTGGCACCGACACTGTGTGCCAGAGATACATTCACTTGCCGCTGAACATGGCCATATAGCTCTGGGATGCCCTTCTGGGAGAAATATTTCCTTCCTGGGACCTTCCATTGTGGTGTTCCAATGGCCACAAATTTTCGAAAGGCCTCCAAGTCAACCAGTTTATATGGCAGTAGTTGGCGGGCTAGGAGTTCTGACAAGCCAGCGGTCAACCGTTGGGCAAGAGGGTTATCCGGCGTCATCATTCTTTTACGCTCGAACATTTGTCCCACGGAAGCCTGCCTTTTTCCAGATAAATTTGGGGACGTGATGATGGAAGGTGGAGTGGAGGACAACTGTGAAGAGAGAGGAGAAGTAGTAGAAGAGGCTGGACGGTGAGAGCCTGGAGTTTGGCTTTGTGGGTTCTGACGGCGTTGCTCCCACTGGGCTCGGTGATGGGAGTTCATGTGGCTTCTTAAGGCGGTCGTCCCTAGGTGAGTGTTGGGCTTACCGCAACTTATGCGTTGACTGCAAAGGCTGCAGATGGCAACACTATTGTCAGCAGCGGACACGTTAAAAAAAGCCCACACTGCGGAGCCATGTGCCGGAGTCCTGGGAGCGCCAGATGTGACCGTACATGGTTGATGGCTCGCTCTGAGTCCTGATACATTAGCAGTCTTGTTTGTCACTCCTGTGCAATGTAAGTTCCGCCTGCCTTTCCTCCCTATCTGCTGGTCCATCTCTCCCTCTGAACTCCCCTCCTGGTCCTCTCTTCTGGGCACCCACGTGACGTCCATAGACACATCATCATCTACGTCACCTTCCCCACCACTAACATTAGAGATCTCGGAGTAGGCAGCAACAGCGAGGACCAACATCCTTGGGCTGATCTGGGTACTGTCGTCAGACTGCTGAGTGGCGGTTGTTGCTACCTCCTCTTCCTGATCCAATGTCAAGAATGCCTGCGCATCAGAGAAGTCTTGTGATGGATCGGAAAATAATTCCTGTGACTCAAGCGGAGGGTATATGGTGGCGGTGGTGTTGGTGGTAGTGTCTTTGGGGGTGCACACAGCAGAGAGTGAAGAGGGTGCAGATAGAGAGGATGAGGAGGGTGCAGAAGAGTAAGGCTGAGTGAGCCAGGCAACCAATTCTGGTGCCTCCTTTGACGTAATCGAACGCACCTTCTGCAACTTCCCACTTTGGCTCCGGCCTGGTGCTCCTGCCCTACCCCTACCACCCCTGCGGAAGGGCCTGCCTCTTCCTCTGTCTGTCATCTTTTTAAATGACCCTGTGACAAAAGGCTGTAGAGAAGGGCAGTATATGTGGAAGAAGGTATATAACACCCCGCTTCAAACTGTCGTTTTCGGGGGCCACTGGTCTATCACAGCAGTTATAATACTTTTTTCTAATTGCGTTTGTCACTCTTTGTAGTATCGCTGCAGAACCTCTCAGCAGTCACAATGCTGCACAGTAGAAATGCACTATACTATTCTTCCTATATGTGAAAGTTTTTTATGCGTGTATTAGACCCCTATATACTGCACACCAAATAGTACACACCTATACCAGTCCTTAAAATGAACTTTTGGGGAGCTTTATTGGTTAGCGATTTTAGTCGCTAGTCTGTGCCTGTGACACACAGCGGCAATTTCTACCTAAACCGAGAAAAGAGCTGCAGCACAACCGCTCAGAAGCTGTACAGTAGAAATGCTGCACAGTTGAAATGCACTATAACGCGGGTTCTTTGAATCGAGCGTCTGTACACTCGGCCGGGACAAGTTTCTTGTCCAAGAATCTCGTCGAAAAAAACGACATGTTTTTTTCGACGAGAATCTCGGCCATGTGTACGAGGCCTGACTAAAGACAGCTGCAGAACCGCACTATACTATTCTTCCTAGAGTATTTTATGCGTGTAGTACACCCCTATTTACTGCACACAAAATAGTACACCTATACCAGTCCGTAAAAGGACTTTTGTGGACTGTACACCTATACCAGTCCTTAGAAGGACTTTTGTTTTAGTAGAGTCTGTCCCTGCTAGTACACACACAGCAACATTCCTACACTGACTAAAGACAGCTGCAGAACCGCACTATACTATTCTTCCTAGAGTATTTTATGCGTGTAGTACACCCCTATTTACTGCACACAAAATAGTACACCTATACCAGTCCGTAAAAGGACTTTTGTGGACTGTACACCTATACCAGTCCTTAGAAGGACTTTTGTTTTAGTAGAGTCTGTCCCTGCTAGTACACACACAGCAACCTTCCTACACTGACTAAAGACAGCTGCAGAACTGCTCAGCACTGCAGTCCCAATGCTGCACAATTGAAATGAACTAAAAGTGTATTACACCCCTATACACTGCACACAAAACAATTGTACACCTATACCAGTCCTTAAAAGGACTTTTGTGGACCTAATAGCTAGGATTACAGTCTGTCCCTGCTCCACACAGCAACCTGTCCCTACGCTGACAAATAACAGAATGTAAAATGGCAGCCAGATCAGGTCTATTTATAAGGTATCTAAGGTGTCCATCTGCTGAAATGTCTCATTGGCTTTCCTGTACCACATGATGGATGTGTCATAGGTCAAAGTTCCACAATGTAAAAGATTCAGAATATGGTGGCCGCGAACCGGCCGCGAATAGCGCCATATGTCCGCCGGTTTCGCGAACCGCGAATGCGCAAAATTCGCCGCGAACCGACCGCGGGGCGAACCGCAAGGCCATCTCTAGCAAAGGCATATTAAGCTAGTATGCAGTATTTCTGAGAATACCACTTTTGAGGTCCGTTTCTTCAATTTAGCTCCTAGGTCTCTGAAATAATTTTTTAGGACTCTCAATCTTCCTCTAACTTTGTCATTGGTACCAACGTGTACCATGACAGCTGGGTCCACCCCAGCCCCACCCAATAATCTGTCCATCCGATCCATGATGTGATTGACCAACTTCATGTTCCAAAATCATTGTGTGAGTTTCAACTCAACTCCATGTGACAGTTCTGAGGCCGGCAGTTGGCTACTTAGGCACCCGGGACTGCGCTGTAGGGAGACAGAGGGAATGTCACATGTTTCTCCATACCGGGAAGTAACACTCTGAGTTCCAAAGATGTGTAGCACCCTCTACATAGGTAGGGGCTAGAGGTTAGGATTTTTTGTGAGTGCAGGCAATTTTAGGCAGGCCTAGCTGTAAGCTAGGCCTGTTTGTTTTGGTTTGTGTGGGCTGGGAGTGGCTCAGAGTAGCAGCTGATGACTGACAGACAGCCCCCACGTGTAGCACTACCCCCGTAGGAGCTGCTGGTTTGTTTTGGGTTTGCACGTTACCTCTTTAGCTTCGGAGAGAATCTTGGAGAGAATCTTTTGTTTACAGTACGGTCAGATCTGACCTATAAGCTACCCAACATCAGCTTGATTACATATACATTAATGCTACCGATTACAAATGTTGCCTGCAATTATCAGGACATTTTTCCACTCCTTGAAGTGAACCTTTCCATTCCCAAAGCATATAAACATAGTGGTACCTTTATAAACTGCTCCATTGTCTGCACTTCTTATTTTCCCATATTGTGCAGCCTAAGCAAACTAAATAGCAAAGATACAGATATGCAGATTTCAACTTTTTGTTTAAAGTGGTTGTAAAGGCAGAAGTTTTTTTTACCTTTATATATTCTATGCATGAAGGTAAAAAACCTTCTGTGTGTAGCAGCACCCCCAGCCCCCCTAATACTTACCTGAGCCCCCTCTCGATCCAGCGTTGTACACGAGAACCTTGGCTCCCCAGGAACTTACAAACCGTTTGTTAATTTACTGAAAGTTGGCAACCCTGCCACTGAGCCAACCAGGAGATGGAGGGGGCAGGGCCGAGCCACGGGTCTCTGTGTGAATGGACTCAGGAGCATGCCTGCTTGGGTACTCCCAAAGCAAGCTGCTTTCTGTAGAGGCACCCAGTACAAAGGAGAGGCCAGGAGCGCCGGCATGGGACCCGAGAAGAGGAGGATCCGGGCTGCTCTGTGCAAAACCATTGCACAGAGCAGGTAAGTATAACATGTTTGTTATTTTAATGTAAACAAAAAAGGGTTTAGTAACACAAAGTCAAATGTTAAAGCGGAGAAAATACTGCAGCTGCTGACTTTTAATATTAGGACACTTACCTGTCCTGGAGTCCAGCGACGTCCGCAGCAGAGGACGAGCAATCGCTCGTCACTCTGCTGCCCCCACCGTCATCCTCGGTGAGGGAACCAGGAAGTGAAGCCTTGTGGCTTCACTGCCCGGTTCCCTACGGCGCATGCGTGAGTTGCGCTGCGCCGTTCTGACTGGTCCCCAGAACACAACGGGTATTCTGCGGGAAGTGACGTACTTCCCGTCGAGAGGACTCCCGGAAGTGGGTGAAAATACCTGTCTTAGACAGGTATCTTCACCCCCCTCCCCCCTGAAAGGTGTCAATTGTGACATCAGAGCTCCGCTTTAAGTCCTTTTTTTTACCACTAACCACTCCCCCATCTATTGAGATTTAGAGACAGCCAGGACACAGGAAACATTACTGCATATTCAACATCTAACAGGAAAGAAAGATAATATTTTAGACTAAATTGTCTGGGTTCTTGTTCCAGGCCAGTGATTCATTAGCCAGCAACAGGGTCTTGGAGAGTCTATTTCTATCCTCACATGATCAACTTTAACCCACACCCTGTGCCAAATTACGAAATGTAGCTCTCCCTTACCCCCTTGAGGCAATTAGGGACCCTCCTCAGTGGACTGACAGTTGAAACTCACAAACCCAAGAAAAGAGGGATTGGGCACAAGAAACCCAAAAGGACAGTACACAGACTCCAAAACTTACAGTCAATACAGAAGAAGGACCCTTCCTCTGACTGTAAAACCGTAGCAGCATGTTATCTCCCTGAATGAGCCACCAGACTCCCTGCAAGATCCAAGTTCGTATACAGCTTCTCTGGCCACACTTCCAGTAGACTAGATTGCTCCCTAATGCAACTATCCAGGTTCCAGCTTCACTCCTCCCTGGTAAATCCAGGCAGTGCAATCTCTTAGGCTCCAAATTCATGTCTTCCTTCTTCAAGCACTTGGCCTGCCCAAACAGTAGACCTGGGAGGTCAGAGAACAGTTACACACATGTCCTGCCCAGGCAAAGCCTGGGATCTAAGAGCTTCTAGAAGGTGTCCCCAAATATTTATTAATTTCCCCAGCAAACACCCTTGGCAAAAACCCTCCTAGTGGTTGGCCAGAAAGATCTAAATATTCATACCTCATAACATAGCACAATACTTTGACCTCTTGCAGAACCACTTTGTGTTTTCTATAGTACATTACCATACCTCCCAACTTTTTGAGATGGGAACGAGTGACACCTATTAGCAAAAGTATGTAGGCATAGGACACATTCCCTGCCATGTCCCTCAAAGGAGAATGATACAAAAAAATTATTAGTAAAACCTATAAGTGCTTTTTTTAACCACTACTATTCATTTATACTGGCTTTGGAAATTAACAAATGCAGTCATTTGGAAATTGGATGTAAGAAAAAAGAGACAGAGGGACTTTTTCCAAATCGGAGACAGTCCCTCAAAATCAGGGACAGTAGGGAGCTATGCATTACACATCGGTTTTCTATTTTTACAAGTCAAAACCAAAATTTCAGTTAATGCTCAATTTGCACGTATTTGAGATGCAAAGTTAGGGTCTCCTTCATCTCCCTGCTGAGAAATGTTAAGTATCATTGGATTTATATTTTCGTATGAAAACCCCCTTTAAGGAGCTGTGTCCACTAAGGCGAATTAATGGGGTAATTACTCATTTTTCAGCTGTGTGTCATGCTGTACAACTCATGCTTCAGCGATACATTTATAGATCTGTCTAAACAACACTTATGCAATCAAGTTCAATACAATGACAGTTACTATTCTTTCTTTACAATGCTCTAGAAATATCACACAGGGAGACATCATAAACTTGGCTGGAAAGTGAAGATCACAGGGGTGACTATGTACTATCTCTGAATTACAACCAGCCTGGATTGCTGCAGAGAATCTAATTACGATGATAAGATTCTTTCTCTACTTGGTAATATCCAAATAAAACATTCTAGTCAGCCAAATGTCTGGATCATTATCTTTTAGAAAGACGTTTTAAAGTAGAACTCTGGCAAAAATATTGGGTTGAACTTGTCACTGGAACACAAGTACCAATTGAGAGGTTCTGGTGACAACTTTCAAAGGTGGGATTTACGCTCACTTTTGGGAAGACTTTTACTCACTTTCTGTCCAGTATTTTAGTCTTCTAGAGAAGAGAAATTTCCCTCATTGAGTCAGAGACAGCAATAAAAATTGTACAAAGGTTCTAACTTCTTTACCTTAACCAAAACTAGAAAAAACACAACATGAAAATCCTCAAACTGGAGCCTAAATTTAAAGGATTCAAACAGCTTACATCTAATGCCGCGTACACACGACCGTTTTTTATGACGAGAAAAATGCAATTTTTTAATTTGGTCATTAAAAACGATCGTGTGTGGGCTCCAGAGCATTTTTCACAACGTGAAAAATGGCCATTAAAAATTTGGAATATGCTCTAATTTTTCTCGTAGTTTTTCTCGTCATGAAAAGCGTCCGTGTGTAGGCTTTAACGACGTGAAAAAAACACGCATGCTCAGAAGCAAGTGATGAGACGGGAGCGCTCGTTCTGGTAAAACTAGCGTTCGTAATGGAGATAGCACATTCGTCACGCTGTAACGGACTGAAGAGCAAGCGAATCGTCTCTCACCAAACTTTACTAACACAAGGATCAGCAAAAGCAGCCCTAAGGGTGGCGCCATCTGAATGGAACTTCCCCTTTATAGTGCAGTCGTACATTTCGTACATCACCGCGCTTTGCTCGAGCATTTTTTTTTCATGATAGTGTGTAGGCAAGGCAGGCTTGAGAAGAATCACATCGAGAAAAACTTTGTTTTTTTCAATGACATTAAAAACGGTCGTGTGTACGCGGCATAAGATTACCGTGCCTTGAAAAAGTATTCATACCCATTTGAAATTTTTCACATTTTGTAATTTTACAACCAAAAATGTAAATGTATTTCATTGGGATTTTATGTAATAGACCAACACACAGTGGCACATAATTGTGAAGTGGAAGGAAAATGATAAATGGTTTTCAATTTTTATTACAAATAAATATCTGAAAAGTGTTGCGTAGATTTGCATTCAGCCCATCTTGTAGAACCACCTTCTGCTGCAATTACAGCTGCAAGTCTTTTTTGGGATGTCTCTACCAGCTTTGCACATCTAGAGAGTGAGATTTTTACCCATTCTTCTTTGCAAAATAGCTCAAGCTCTGTCAGATTGGATGGAGAGCATCTGTGAACAGCAATTTTCAAGTCGTCACAGATTCTCAATTGGATTTAGGTCTGGACTTTGACTGAGCCATTCTAACACCTGAATATGCTTTGATCTAAACCTTTCCATATTAGCTCTGGCTGTATGTTTAGGGTCATTGTACTGCTGGAAGGTGAACCTCTGCCCCAGTCTCAAGTCTTTGCAGACTCTAATGGGTTTTCTTCTAAGATTGCCCTGTATTTGGCTACATCCATCTTTCCATCAACTCTAACCAGCTTCCCTGTCCCTGCTGAAGAAAAGCATCCCCACAACATGAGGCTGCCACCACCATGTTTTATGGTGGGGATGGTGTAGTCAGGAAGATGTGCAGTATTAGTTTTCTGCCACACATAGCATTTTGCTTTTAGGCCAAAAAGTTAAATTTTAGTCTCATCTGACCAGAGCACCTTCTTACACGTTTGCTGTGTCCCCAACATGGATTCTCACAAACTGCAAACGGGACTTCTTATGACTTTCATTCAACAATGGCTTTCTTCTTTACACTCTTCCATAAAGACCAGATTTGTGGAGTGCACGCCTAATAGTTGTCCTGTTGGCAGATTCTCCCACCTGAGCTGTTGATCTCTGCAGCTCCTTCAGAGTTACCATGGGCCTCTTGGCTGCGTCTCTGATTAATACTCTCCTTGCCAAGCCTGTCAGTTTAGGTGGGTGACCATGTCTTGGTAGGTTTGCAGTTGTGCAATACTCTTTCTATCTTCGGATGATGGATTGAACAGTGCTCCATGAGATTTTCAAAGCTTGGGATTTTTTTATAACCTAACCCTGCTTTAAACTTTTCTACAACTTTACCCCTGACCTGTCTGGTGTGTTCCTTGGCCTTCATGCTGTTGTTTGTTCATTAAGGTAAAAACCTCTGAGGGCTTCACAGAACAGCTGTATTTATATTGAAAATACATTACACACAGGTGGACTCTATTTACTAATTAGGTGTCTTCTGAAGGCAATTGCTTCCTTTCGATTTTAGTTGGGGGTATCAGAGTAAAAAGGGCTAAATACAAAAGCACGCCACACTTTTCAAATATTTATTTGTAAAATATTTTGAAAACCATTTATCGTTTTCCTTCCACTTCACAATTATGTGCCACTTTGTGTTGGTCTATCACATAAAATGGCAATATAATACTGGGGCGGGGGCAATGTTGGCGGTAAAGTGCCGCTATTTCTAGCAGCGATTTACCGTCAATTTTGCGGCGCTATTTGCCCGCTAGCGGGGGTGTTTTTACCCCCCGCTAGCGGCCGACAAAGGGTTAAAACCACCGCAAAGCGCCTCTGCAGAGGCACTTTGCCAGCGGTATAGCCGCTGTGCCCCATTGATTTCAATGGGCAGCAGCGGTGGAGGAGCGGTATACACACCGCTCCTTCACCGCTCCAAAGATGCTGCTAGCAGGACTTTTTTTACCGTCCTGCTAGCGCACCGCTTCAGTGTGAAAGCCCTCGGGGCTTTCACACTGGAGAGACAGGGGCATGGGCAAAACACAAGTTAAAGTGTTACTAAACCCACAACAGTAAAATCAGTCTGTATATGTAGTAAAGCATGCTTGTTATACTCATTGTGGAATCTAAGGGGTTAATCCTCTGCATTGTGTAAAAAGGCTGTTTGATTCTGTCTTCTCCGATCCCCCCCCCCTTCTTCCACTGTCCCCAACCCATCTCCTGATAGAACAGAGCATTGGGGGCACTCTGCACATGCTCAGTTTGGTGTGTATTGCTAGAGTTTTTTCTTGGAAGAATGCATGTGATCAGCACAGGGACAATCAGCACTGTCCAGCAGAGGGTCAGGGGTCCTGCAGCCTCATGGAACAATCAGAGTAGAATGAAAACTCCTCCTACAAGCCTTAACCAGACACTGATAGAAGTTACATGACTGCTATATATTGCTGATGAGAAAAGGTATTAAGCAGTTTATATTTACTAAAATAATTGCGTTTCCATGTTATGTGTACTGTGGGAGACCAGATATAGTGAATGCAGGGTCCTGGGTTTAGTAAAACATTAAATTTGGAGCTACCTCATGTACTAAGGGACGCCACCCCAATGTTGTGACTTTACAGCAGGAAGGTCAACCTCAAATGAAACAGAGGGCAGAACAGAGTGGAAAATATCCTCAAAGGAAAGGATTATGTTCACTGAGGGTCATTTCTAGTTAATCCCAGAAAAATATTATAACAATTTGGTAATTAACTTTATAGTTACAACTACAATTTACATTTTATCACAGACAAGGGCATTTTCTGAAGTATTTAGCTGCAAAATGTATTTTCTGAAGTGTATCCCTTATCAACTGGAGGACAGCTAAGGACTCATTAAATTAAAATCCTAAAAGCGGCTGAGGCTGCACAAAAATATCAGAGTCAGTGGGCTGAATGCAGCACAAGAAGACACCAGGTTGACATTCTTGCCTTACAGGCACATACAGTATGTGAACTAAACAAACTGTACATGGGTGCAGATTAAGGCTGGACATACCTGTACAATAGTAGAATTGCATTTGAAATTGTTTATTTTAAGAATGTTCATTTAATTTTTTAATTATTAGTGGGGTCAAATCGATGTTCGTTTCCAGCCGCAGTGATTCTAAAATTTGAAGGAGTAAGATGGAAAAGTTTTCGTTGATAAATGTTATGAGAATTTCTCATATGAATGTTTCTACAAATGTTTGTATGAATGTTTGTTAAAAAGTCTACTAATATATGGCCAGCTTTAGTGTGTAGTCAAATAATTACCTGCAAAATATACTGGAGGACATTAAGGCATAACTGAAGGCAAAACCTTTGATTTAAATACCGTAGATAGAGTGGAAGACAGAGATTGGAACACCTGTCAGGATTTATTGCTTTCTATGCCCCTGTTAGGAAGACCCACCGTCTCTATTCGTCCTGTGTGTTGTTATCACTAAAAGTGAAAGAAAATTCAAAATTTTGAGTTGTCACCAAAACAGGAAAAGAAGGGAAATCTTACAATAGGGACACTAGTTCTAGTCTTGGCCATGGATTTCCCTAATTTAGGAAGGATTTCCTCCTACTTCCTGTTGTGGCTATGGGATAGGAATTGAGGGAAATTTTTTCATTCTTGCCCAGTGAAGGACACAGGAAGTCTTTTACCTTCAGGATTTCAAAAAGTAGACAGCATAACAAACAAGTCTCAAGAAAACAATAGGGAACTGGGGACTGCTTGTAGCTCAAACAGCCACGTGAAGGACCTTATGCCTAAAGCAGCCAACAGATGAGGCTGCAATGTTCACCTCACCTGGAGAATGTGTGAATGGAAGACCAAGCCTTGCAAATATAGTAAAGAGTTGCTAGATGTTGAAAAATACAAAAAGTACTCACAAATCTAGTAGAGTGTACCATGACACTGGTGCAGACTCAAGACAAGAGCCGGAAGAAGAGAATGCATCCCACAGAGAAACTCACACTAAGTAAAGTATGTCTTCTAACCTCCAATGATAGACCCTGCGAGACGTAGACTTCTTAGCTTTCAGCATCATAGGAATTGCAGAGTAAGGGATGCACTTGTTCATTAGAGTCGGGGCTTCAACAGCCATGATCATAAAGCAGGATGGTAAGTGAGACCTTAGAACAGAAGATCCTAATGATTTGGTAAAGCCCACAGAGCATCTAAGGGAGTCTTTCCAGGTCGGTGTATCACATCTGCCTGTGTCAGTCTGGAGCAATGAGGATCAACACAATGTCCTACATCTCGATCCTGTGAAGTTTCTGGGGAAAAAAAACATAGATCAGGGTGTACTGATCCCTCTCAGCCATCAGAACATCTAATGCTTCTACTTGAGGATCCCTGTACCTGGAGACAAATGTGTCCAGTTAAAAAAGTTGTTAAACCTGGAGACCAGCAGGTCCACATCTGGTATCCCCTATTCTAACACAGGTCATGGAACACCTCTGGGTGTGGGGACCACACCCCTGGGTCCAGATCCTGCGTGCTAAAGAAGTCTGCCTGCCAATTGTCCATGTCTGGACATTGCTAACAAGACAAAAACATGAAGTTCTGCCTAGAACAGGGTCTGATTTACAATTTTTTTTCCATGGCAAGACTTCTGGTTCCACCATGATAATTGATGTATGCCACTACCTTGGGGTTGTTTGGTTGAATGCAGATGGTGTGACCTCCAGTAGGATGGTTCAAAGCTGTAGAGAAAGCCAAATTGCTCGAAGTTCCAGGATGTTGATTGGGTGATGAGACTCCTTCAACAATTAATTTCCCTGAACAGACACATACCCAGGACTCCTGCCCAGCCTGACAGGCTGGCATCCATCACGAGTATCCTCCAAATGATGGGATAAAAGGACTTCCAAGCCAGATTTTTGTGCCAAAAGACCAAGGACAACCTGGTCCCCAGACACAGACAAATCAGTCTACCCAGAGACCAGATCAACTTGTCCCATGGCAACGTTTTTCACGTCAGGACACCAAGAGAACACAGCAGGTCTAGTACTGGGGCTAGCCCTCTTTTGTGATTAAAAAAAAGTGATGAAAGGCAGTGTCATGAACTGATAGTGCAAGGGCTCCAGAGCAAGGGAAATGCTGATGCAGCGTAAAGATAATGGAGACACATTAGTAAGCATTAGGGATGAGCTGAACACCCCCCGGTTCGGTTCGCACCAGAACCTGCGAACAGACCGAAAGTTTGCGCAAACTTTAGAACCCTATTAAATACAATGGGACTCGAACGTTCAAAATCAAAAGTGCGAATTATCAAGTCTAATATGTAAGTTATTGTCCTAAAAAGGGTTTGGAGACCCGGGTCCTGCCCCAGGGGATATGTATCAATGCAAAAAAAAGTTTTAAAAACTGCCGTTTTTTTGGGAGCAGTGATTTTAATGGTGCTTAAGGTGAAAAAAAAAAGTGAAATATCCCTTTAAATATCGTTCCTGGGGGGGGTGTCTATAGTATGCCTGTGAAGTGGCATGTGTTTCCCGTGTTTAGAACTGTCCC
Source organism: Rana muscosa (assembly GCA_029206835.1). Classification (NCBI taxonomy): domain Eukaryota; kingdom Metazoa; phylum Chordata; class Amphibia; order Anura; family Ranidae; genus Rana; species Rana muscosa. The sequence goes on from CM055116.1 coordinate 148,179,334, forward strand.
TGCACAAAATTACATTTCTAAAGGAAAAAAAGTCATTTAAAACTGCTTGCGGCTGTAATGTAATGTCTGGTCCCGGCAATATGGATGAAAATCATTGAGAAAAATGGCATGGGTACCCCCCCCCCCCCAGCTCATTACCAGCCCCTTTGGGTCTTGTATAGATATTTAGAGGAACACGGCACCCAAATTAAAAAAAGGCCCTATATACTCTGAACAGCAGTATACAGGCGGTGCAAACAAGAGAGGGACTGTAGGTTTGTTCTTAAGTAGAATCTGTTTGTAATTTGGAACAGATACATTTTTTAAGTGTAGCTCCAGCCAAAAAATCTATTTTTAAGCTTTTTGGAAATCATAGGGAAGGGTTATCACCCCTGTAACATTTGTTTTGCTGTCTGTGCACCTGTTCAGAACATTTCACCTCACTTTCCGTCCCAATGACTAATGTTTTTTGAAAATTTGGGGTTTTTATTGAAACAAGGATTGGTGATAAAGCATCAGGTGAGAGAGACACCTTTTTCCCATATTAACTCTTACAGGAGAGAATTTCCCTTCCTAGGGGTAGATTTCCTCACACTTCCTGTTGTCTCCTTCCGTTTGCAAGTAGGAGTCGTTTGTAAGTTGGATGTTTGAAAGTAGGGGCCTGCCGTATATACTCTGCAGAAATTTGGCCCTTGGGTGTTGGTGTTGCCACAACACTGTAAGCCCTTACAGTTACTCTTGGTGGGCGCTGGAACGCCCTGCTGTGAACTATTATATCAAGAATTGTAATTACATGCCATTGTTGAACAGTGGTAGGAAAAATTGGACCTTTGGTGGTAGTGCTGGTGCCACAACAGTGTAAGTTCTCACAGTTACACTTGGTGGGCGCAGGAATGGGCTCAGCTGTGAAATATTAGATCAAGAATTGTAATTACATGCCCCTGTTGAACAGGGCCAGAAAAATTGGGCCTTTGGTGGTGGTGCTGGTGCCACAACACTGTAAGCCCTCACAGTTACTCTTGGTGGGCGCAGGAATGGGCCCTGCTGTGAATTATTAAATCAAGAACTGTAATTACATGCCCCTGTTAAACAGGGGCATAAAAATGGGGCCTTAGGCACTGGTGCTGGTGCCACAACACTGCAACCCCTCACAGATGCTCTAGTTGGAGCCACAGGAATGAGCCCTGCTGCAAAGTATTGCATCAAAAATTGTAATTACACGCCCCTGTTAAACAGGGGCTGAAAAATTGGGCCTTAGCCACTGGTGGCGGTGCCCAGAAACAAAAATGTTCTTACATGCTATCAGCATGATCATTGAGGAGGAAGAGGATAGTCACTCAGCATAACAGGATAGTCACTCTGCATCAGCATAGGCAGTCTTGAAGGGATGTGACATTTCAAAGAAAATGATTCTGTTACATCAGCATCAGGTGCTTGGTAGCTGGTGGTGATCCAAGATTGATTCATTTTTTTGAAGGTCAGTTGATCGACCGAGTCGGTGGACAGGCGCATCCTGTGATCGGTTACAAAGCCTCCAGCAGCACTGAATGTGTGTTCCGAAAGAACGCTGGATGCAGGACAGGCCAGTAGCTCAATTGCATACTGTGCAAGCTCTGGCCAGTGATCCATCCTCAAGACACAGTAACCCAGAGGATTTTCGGTGGGAATGGTGTCCAAGTCTGATCTTGCCCCTAGGTATTCCTGCACCATGTAAACCAGACGCTGGCGATGGTTGCTGGAACCGATCATACCGTGGGGCTGCGGACTAAAAAATTGTCTGAATGCATCGGTCAGACGGCCACCTTCTCCACCGCTCCTTCTTTGACTGACCGAAGCCTCAGCAACACATTGTCCAGGACCAGGAGTTTGTAACCTCCCAGTCTCTGGGAACGCGTTGCACAGAGCTTTCTGCAAGGCCTCCCAAAGATGCTTCATCCTCTGCTCCCTCTGCGACAACAAGATAAGGTCTGCAACCTTACCCTTGTAACGTGGATCAAGGAGGGTTGCCAGCCAGTAATAATCCCTCTCCTTGATCGCACGAATACGAGGATCCTTCCGCAGGCTTTGCAGGATCAGGGAGGCCATGCAGCGTAGGTTTGCTGAGGCATTTGGTCCGGAGTCCTCTGGGTCACTCAGGACGTCATGATCCACAGCCACCTCCTCCCAGCCATGTACAAGTCCATGGGTGTCTTGGGACTGTAATTGATCCCTTGAAGACTGCTGCTGATGCTGAGTGCTAGGCTCCACCTCCATGCTGACACAATCCTCCTCCTCCTCTTCCGGTGTGATAGCCAGGCCAGCAGGAACACTGTCTGGATAAAGGGGGCCATGAGAGGTAAGGAGGTCCTCCTCTTCCTCCCTCTGTTCTGCCTAAAGTGCCCTGTCCATTATTCCGCGCAGCGTGTGCTCCAACAGGTGGATAAGAGGGACAGTGTCACTGATGCATGCACTGTCACTGCTCACCATCCTCGTGGCCTCCTCAAATGGTGCCAGGACAGTGCATGCATCCCTGATCATGGCCCACTGGCGTGGGGAAAAAATCCAAGCTCCCCTGACCCTGTCCTGGTGCCATATTGCAACAGATACTCATTGATGGCCCTCTGCTGCGTGTGCAGCCGTTGCAGCATGGCTAACGTAGCGTTCCACCTGGTGGGCATGTCACAGATTAGGCGGTTCTTGGGCAGGTTAAATTCATTTTGCAGGTCAGCCAGCCGAGCACTGGCATTATATGACGGGTGGAAATGCCCACAGAGTTTTCTGGCCTGCTTCAGGACCTCCTGTAAGCCTGGGTACCTGCCCAAGAACCGCTGCACCACCAAGTTGAGGACGTGAGCCAAACAGGGCACATGGGTCAGGTGTCCCTGTCGGAGGGCGGTGAGGAGGTTGGTGCCATTGTCGGAAACCACCATTCCTGGCTTATGCTGGCGTGGCGTCAACCACCTCTGAGCCTGCCCCTGCAGAGCTGACAGAATCTCTGCCCCAGTGTGGCTCCTGTCCCCCAAGCACACCAGCTCAAGCACCGCATGGCCTCTTTTTGCCTGTGTACTTGCGTAGCCCCTTGAATGCCTACGGAGCACCACTGGTTCCAAAGCACAGGAAGAGGCCATGGAGGAAGAAGAAGAGGAGTGGGTAGAGGAGAGAGGTGTGTCAGAATCACCAGTAGTAGCATTTTGGAGGCGTGGTGGCAGAACAACCTCCAACACTACTGCACCCTGTCCTGCATCCTTCCAAGCTGCCAGCAGAGTCACCCAATGCGCAGAGAAAGATAGGTAACGTCCCTGTCCATGCCTGCTGGACCATGAGTCAGCGGCAATATGCACCTTCCTGCTGACCGCCCTGTCCAGCGAGGCCAAGACATTGCCTTCCACATGCCGGTAGAGAGCCGGAATCGCCTTCCGTGAGAAAAAGTGGCGTTTGGGAATCTGCCACTGAGGAACCACACATTCCACAAACTCACGGAAGGGGGCAGAGTCTACCAACTGAAAAGGCAGCAGTTGAAGTGTTAGCAATTTAGCCAAGCTAGCATTCAACCGCTGGGCATGTGGATGGCTGGAAGCGAACTTCTTTCGGCGGTGCAGCAGCTGGGGCAGGGAAATTTGCCTGGTACAATCTGACGTCGGTGTACCGATATCAGATTGCCCGCAAGTACTTGGCTGTGACACACTTAATTCTACACCTTCATTCCTCTCAGTGCAGGTTTCAGAGAGGACTGAAGGTATAGTGGGGTTGGAGATCCCAGCTGTTGAGGAGCAAGGAGAGGTCCGCTTTGTTCTTTGGTGTGGGTCTTTTTTGTATGCTTGCCAACGGACTGCATGGCAGGTTGACATATGTCTGGTCAAGCACATGGTGCCCAAGCGGCTCATGTTTTGGCCACGCAAGATACGCTTCAGACATATGTTGCAAATAGCAACGGTGCGATCTGCTGCACACGTCTCAAAAAAGGCCCACACCAAAGAACATTTGGAATAACGTGCAGAGACAGCAGCGCCCTGAACATGCGGAACACTGCGGTGTGATGCAGTCGGTTGGCTGCCCTTAAGCTGGCCCCTGGAGGGCATCCTGCCTCGTTGGAGATGTGCCTCCTCCTCCTCCTCCTCCTCTCTCCTATAAGGCACCCATGTGGAGTCAGTGACCTCATCATCCCCTCCCTCCTCATCACTGGAGCAAATCTGGCAGTATGCTGCAGCTGGAGGAACATGACTGCCATATTGCTGTCCTTGTTGGGCACCCCCTCTCTCTGGGCTCACGTTACTGCCTTCCTCTAGCTGGGTACCATCATCGGAGCCTTCAAAACGCTGGGCATCCTCCTGGAGCATGTACCCAACACTGTGGTCAAACAGTTCGGGGGACTCCTCAGGAGGACATGATGGGGCTAGGGAAGGAGTAACTGATGCCATTGAGCCGAGGGAAGAGGCCGCTTTGGCAGCTGCTTTGCCAGACAAAGTACCCTGAGCCTGGGTGAGAGAGGATGAGGAGGATGAGGATGGCTTGGTCATCCACTCTACCAAGTCTTCGGTATGTTGCGGCTCAACATGGCCAGCTGCCGAAAAGAAGGACAAGCCTGTTCCACGGCCACGTGCTGATGAGGATGCACCATGTCCACGACCAGCACTGTTGCCTCTAGACACAGAGCCTGCTTGCCCTCTATTATTGGCTTGTGACTGTCTGCCTCTCCTTGTTGGCCTTCCAGACATACTAATGGCCTGCAGTGAGATGTAGCTGCACAAAGCTGGGATGTATATATACTGATTATACTGCAGCTAGCAGAATCAGCTGCCTGCCTGTGGTATTAATATGATCAGAACAACAGCAATTGTCTTCGGGTATTTTTAGGTGCACACTGTGCAAAGGACACAGTACACTAACTGTAAATACTGAAGCTGCCTGCCTGTGGTATTAATATGATCAGAACACCAGCAATTGACTTCAGGTATTTTTAGGTGCACACTGTGCAAAGGACACAGTACAGTAACAGTAAATACTGAAGCTGCCTGCCTGTGGTATTAATATGATCAGATCACCAGCAATTGTCTTCAGGTATTTTTAGGTGCACACTGTGCAAAGGACACAGTACACTAACTGTAAATACTGAAGCTGCCTGTGGTATTAATATGATCAGAACACCAGCAATTGTCTTCAGGTATTTTTAGGTGCACACTGTGCAAAGGACACAATACACTAAGTGAAACACTGCAGCTAGCACAATCACCTGCCTGCCTGTCAGTATAGAGAATAACAGGAATGGATCTAGCTAAACTGAATACAGTGTATAAATATATATATAAAACACCTAGGATGCATATATATCCTCTACACACTGTAACTGCAGCTAACTGACTTGCCTGCCTGCTCTATCTAACTCAATATAAATGACACTGTCTCTCTCTCTCTGTAAGCTCTCTCTTTAACCACCGCAACACACTACACAAGGCCGCCACGGAGGCGGCCTTATATAGTGTGGGGCATGTACTAAACCCCCTGAGACATAATTGGCCAAAGCCAACCTGGCTTTGGCCAATTATGGCTCTCCGGTTTTTGCACGCTGTGATTGGCCAAAGCATGCGGGTCATAGCGCATGCTTGGCCAATCATCAGCCAGCAATGCACTGCGATGCCGCAGTGAATTATGGGCCGTGACGCGCCACTCGAATTTGGCGAGAACGGCCCATAATGTTCGCAATTCGGCGAACAACTGAACAGGTGATGTTCGTGTCGAACATGGGTTCGACTCGAATTCGAAGCTCATCCCTAGTAAGCATCAGCATTATAGATGCCCACAAAAAACAGAAAGTCACCTTAGTGAAGGAGGGAGATGACGGATTTGCTATATGTCGTGCAGATTGTTTTAATCTGAATGGAGACATTCTGTGTTTTCAGTTCTAGAATGGGGCAAATGCCTCCTTTCAACTTGGGCATGGGGAAGAGGTTGGAAGAAAACCCCTGGACACACACAATTGCAGTTAGTAAAAGAGAGTGATCTGGGTCATAAAGTCTTACATGACTCTGGTAAAAAAAATTAAGCCAGAAGGGTCAAGCCATTTCAAAACAGAGCCGACGAGGACTTTTCTGAGCCGTAGACATCAGCACCATCGATAGGTGTGCTGCAAGCAGCCCCAAAGTCACTAGAAGAGTGCGAACAGAGGACCTGGAACAGTGGGACTGTCCTTCCGTGTCTACAATCAGACATATTACGACATGATTCAGACAAGGCAATGTAAAGGTTCAGGATAAGAAGCAAGTCCTCATTTACTTGTGAAACCCGGACAGCTGGTAGCTGGTGAGTAATGATAGACGGTAGTGACCAAGGTCATTGTAGGTGGGCGACAAGAACTAATTGAAGATTGAAGTTCTCTGTGGCTTTTGCAAACAAGAGCAGCCACAGGGAGATGCTTCCTCATCACTGCATGGCAGGAAGGAGAGCAAGGAGTGTGTGCAACACTCTATCCAGTGGATGGCTTCAGCGCTGAGTGCCGCAGCATTAACCCATTCTGTGTCAAAACCCCAAAACTAGCTACCTAACTTAGATAGTTGTTGACATAGCTCCTGATAGGCCTACTCACTTTGTAAGTCTTAAGAGACAAGGCATGCTCTGAGTCAACTTGTACCACAGCATCTGGAAAGCGCCTTTTAGGGAACCCAGTGCCTCTTCCAGGCTATAACTGCAAGGTCAAATTAAGTAGGGCCCTGATGCGGTTCTTCAAAAGCCAGGCAGGAGATGACCACGTCAAAAAGCTATAGTAAAAGAAAAAGCTCCAGCAGTAATATAGAGAGGAGTTTTGATTGAAGAAAACAGGGTGCTAGCAAAAAATAAGGTACCCTGCCTTTTACACAGCAGAATTAAAAAAATGACTTCCATTCTCCTAGGACACCAACAAATAATTGATGCATGCTGGTAGCCTACAGTTGTACTGGCCTACAGTTGTTGTTTTTTTGTCCAATTCTCTTGTAGGCAGCAGTATAACCTGTAGGGTACAGACTTTCTGTGTCCCACAATGGACCAGAAAGAAAATACATTATGATTACAAGCAGCATTCATTTGTTCCATTTATATCTCCCTGAAGTTTAGCTTTAAATGCAACTTGTATAATTGTCTAAATCCTCTGTATAACAGCATTCAGATTGAGAAAGGGAAGACCAAACAGGCTTTCCTTCAGTGTTCATGTGCTCACAGGGAACATACTAACAGGACAAAAAGCAAAATAAAGATGGAGTTAGTACCTTTATTAACCATTCTGCAAGGTAGGAGGATACTATTGAACACTCTGTGATGCTGCAAGTCAAGGATCTGATTATGCTCTCTGGCAGGGATGCTTGGATTACACAGCTGGCTGAAGAAACAAAGCACAGTGACCACAGAGTGTGAACACCCCCCTCCGCTGTCTTCGCAGCTTAAGGGAGGGTGGTTGGGGGTGCTAAAAATACTCCTCAACTGCGTGTCTTTAACACCCCAAACTGCAAGGTTAAACAGGCCATTAATGATCTTCTAAGGTTATTCAGAGAATTCATCAGTTCTGTTAAAAGCCAGACAGTCTGCTCAGTATTTATATACCTTGCAATGCAGGTTGGGACTGCAGCTTCTTGTCACAAGATTCTGTTCTGTGGCGCCCTTTTTTCTGAGAACTGCTGGTCAGTGTTCAGGATCTGGGTTTAAATCTGCATATTTGGAGGCACAGATGCAGAGCCATGCAGAAAGCAAGATTTGTGGTAACAACTATATGTTTCCCTATCTTATATTTTTTTACATTTTTGCCATTGTTGATTTGTCTGCTACTCAGTAAAACATGTTATTAGTATAAGACTGAAAATGTTTAATTATTCTCATACATAAGAAACTAGCTTGTGTAAATCAAAGCTACACATACTGCAGCTTAACAGTTGTTGAGGAACTACAAGTACCAGCATGCACCCCTAGTTGCTAGCTGACAGGTTGTTAGTGTCTGATGTAAATATTTATCACACCAATGCGCAAGCCGGTCTAACATTTACTACCACACATGCAGTATTCACTACTTCCCATGTAGTTTTCTGGGAAAAGCTTGCATAATATTTTTCTCTCTTTTCAATCGATTTAATTTTTTTTGTAGAAGAAAATATTCTATTTTTACACATTTTATTTTACCAGATAATTCTACTGCAATGCCTCTGCACCATTCTAAATTATTTAAAATCCACCAGTGATATTGTTATTTTTGTGTTACACATATGTCACAATGTATTTTCTAAAAAAATAAAATAATTCTTCCTAGTATTAATTATTTACATGGGACCTCTGCTAATAAACACTAACATGTGAATGACCTGCTACAGCTAGAAACCAGCTAACATATCACAGTATGGGACAAGCTTAATATATAAGCAACACACACTGGCTTTTTTGGAAGAGCACAATGCAAAGTGCAATAATATGTAGTAACCAATCATAATTTATTGTTCATACGTAATATTTTAGGATAATAAAAAAAAAATCAAGAATTGGTAGCTGTGAGTTTAACACACACACACACACATAATATTTCACATTCATGTCTTCTTTAATATTAATTCGAAATTCATATTAACCATAATTATTTAAATAAAGGATAAGCAAAAAAACTGTTTTGTTCAGTCTGTACAAAATGACATTGCCCTATGTAAGTGACTAAATCAGCGACTTAAATAAGTAACTTATGTATAAATTAAATAAATAAATAAATACATACATACATAGAATATAAATAACTAAATATAATAAAACCTTCTTATAAATAAAATAAAAACCAAAAATAAATAAGATAAAATCTTAACATTTATAAACAAGTGATGTATCCTTTGTATAAATAAAATAAATACATAAAATATTTAAAACAAAATAAAATAAAATCCTATGACGTCTTGTCATTTCGTTAAGTGCAATCCCTTTTGAGAGATCACTAAATGCAGTAGTCAAAAGCCATACAGCTCAGTTGCTTATTGGCTAATTTGAGTGTTTGTTTATGATTGTGGTAGAGACGTCAGATTGTAAGTTCTTCTGGTGACAAATGACAGGCGGTAACAGCACACTGTTCTAAAAAAAGCCCTACCTGTGATATATACATAATAGCATTTATAATAATGTGAAGCAATGGTGTATTTCTAAAGGATGAGCTAATGCAATCTAACCTGGTTTCCATAGATGTCCCTGTAATGATATATTACAAAGCCAGTATCTTATATTTGACATCAATCACACTGCACTAAGTCAGGCTATTTCCTACCTTAGTTAGCTGAGCAATCTTCTTGCACATCTTAACATGCAGTTCCTCTGTGTATTCTTGAGTTACCGGTAATAAAGGGCTTGCTTTTGATCCATTATACTTGCCATGCTGATGATTTTTGCCTGTGGCCATGCTGCTGGGTGAAGGAGATTTAGCAAGTGGGTGCAGTGCTGTCCACCCTGTGCAGTTTTTGTGTAGGGTAAGGCAGTGGCTGCACAGGAGAGGCAGTCCAGGCCCCTGCACGCCTTTCTTGTAACTGCAGATGTCCTGATCCTTCAGAAAGGAGCCAGACTAGGAAGGCTGCAGCATGTGCTGCTCAGTGACTGTCTTTCTTATTGGACTAAAAGCTGACAGGGAGATGCCGGGAATTCTTTTCAGTATGCATTTCTTCTCGCAGACGGAGCCAGTCCTGAGCCAGACGCAGGAATATTTCCAGCCTGGCACATGTAATATTAAGGGTGAGGTTCAGATTCTCCTTTCCTGGCATAAAAATAATGCAGTAACAAAGTGATGGATGTGGAGACATAGGCAGAGGCGTAGCCGCAAGCTACAGGCTCTGGTACAAATTCTGAGCAAGAGTCGTGATCAGTTGAGGATGACTGTAGCCAATCACAAATGTCTAGGGATGAGCAAAGATGTGAATATGTGCAGTTTTTAGAAACTGCTAGCAATATTCGTGATGTGATTTGGGAGCTGCTAATCTCCCATACAATTTGGGCCTAATTCTACCACCTGTAATAATGAAGAATGAGGTCCATTCAGGATTTTTTGGGCTTTTCTGGTGTATCAGCAATGCAACTTGATCTAAAGCTGGTCACACACGAATCGATGGACCACGTATTTTTTTTTCTTCTGTCACTCTTCTATATTTCTATGGCTCAAGTTCTAGCCATGGGTGGCCCTGCCACCACCACTAGGCTTGTGCAATTTGTTTCGTAATGAATCGAAATTCGTCCGAATTTAGCAACTTTCGGACATTCGGAAGCATTCGAATTTCCAAACAAAGCAATTACGAATAAAACCGAATCCGAAATAAATTATATCGCAAATAGCGAATGCCCGAATGTCTTCGGCATAATTCGTTATGAAAAAAGTTACGAATGTACGAATCCATTTGAAGCACAATAACACTCTGCTCTGCTCTGCTCTCTGCTTCTCCCTCACCGTGATGAACTCCCTCTCAATATGGTGTACAGGGGCGGAGGCTATAGCCGCATGTAAAAAACGAAAGTAAAATACGAGATTTCGAATCGTTACAAATAACCGCTATGTATTTAGAAAAGTACAAATCCATTCGAAGCACATTAGGTATAATAGGCAGCGTCGTTTTGAGAGAGACACGGAAAATTACGAATCAACGAACCCAAAAAAAGTTACGAAAGTAGGAGTTGTGTCCAGAATCAATGAAAGACAATGTACTCTACCGAAAGTACAAATTATAAATCAACTAAAAATAAGGCGTAACATAACATTAATACGAATCATTCCGATTCAACGAAAAATGTCGCTTGCGAAAATACGAATTAGTCCGAACACGAAAAATCCCGTCTAGCAAAATTACGAACGATTAGGAATCAACAGGACCGAAAAGAAACAAACCGAAACTAAACAAATTTTTCCGTTGTGCACAAGAAACAAACCGAAACGAAACAAATTTTTCCGTTGTGCACAAGTCTAACCACCACCACCCAGCTCGGCAATCTTCAATTGAGAAATCAAAGGAGCCAGGCGGTAAAAAGTCAGCCAAACAGTGACTACAGCCAAGGAAGAAAAAGTCCTGGACGGCCGCACACCGTTGAAGGCATCTTTATTAATATCTTGTGTAGCAGATGAAATCCAATACAGTCACTTCATGTTACAGAAAACAGGAAAAGCCTCTAATGCGTTTCACACCGTATGAAGGTGCTTAATCATAGCTATGATTAAGCACCTTCATACGGTGTGAAACGTGTCAGCAGCTTTTTCTGTTTTCTGTAACATGAAGTGACTGTATTGGATTTCATCTGCTACACAAGATATCAATAAGGGTGCCTTCAACGGTGTGTGGCCATCCAGGATTTTTTCTTCCTTCCTAATTCATTGCAGAGCCAGCACCTGTAAGTTCCTAAAAGGGCGTGTGCGTTAGAGGACTGGGGCTTAGAGCGGCAATCCTTCTTCAGTGACTACAGCCAATTAGATGCTGGTACTGTTTGCATAATACAATAGCCGGCAGTGGGAAATTTTGTTCAGCCACATGGTTTAGCGTGGGTGGGGAAATAAATTTTTTTCTCATTTAGCTTGATAGGCTGAACAAGAGAAACTTTTATTTGTATGGCCAGCTTAAGTTGTAGAATGATACTCAGGGGTGGACACAAATAGTTGTAATGGTGTAATGATGTACAGCACATAGGCGTGAGCAAGGGGTGTGCCAAGTGTGTGTCAGGCCACCCTAATGCAATAGGCTGTGCACACCTATGGTACAAGCATATGTAGCGCTACCCCCAGTTAAGAGAGCCGCTGGTTTGTTTTCGGGCCCTGTGTGCAGTACCGCCAACCCCCGGCAATCTTACTCGACCCCCGCTGGCACAGTTAGTCTAGGGCTATACTTATATCACATTCAATTGTATTGCATGAATTAATCTCTAAGCAGTAAGACAACACACTAAGGCGAGAGATTGAATATAACGGTTTTACTCTTATGGTAAATAGCATAGGTATAACATCACACATGTAACTGGCATCAATTCAGCACACTATAATGGCACTGCGCGGTACTACACCACGCGTAGCTATTATGTTGTGCGCGCCCTATGGCGCACTAAACAATATACTATCTCCCCACCCGAGTCAGGCCTGACATGGAGTAAATCTCAGTCACTTCCTATACGGATTTCTTCGCATGCCAGCTTTCGGTGGTGCACTTGATGAAATTCTAATTTGTAATCCACAACAGGCAGTAACTTGGAATAACTATACTGGGGGGGGGGGGGACACTTCAACTCTGTCCTGCTACCGGTCCCCTGTGGAACAGCAGATAAACGAACTGTGGGCCTATGCAGTTCTATAGGCCTGGACACGACACAGTCTATTGGTCTGGGCAGGTGCCCGCTCACCACTCCGGACGCGATCCCAGTCCGGGACTTCCACCTGCTGTGTATCCGCACACAGCGTCTGCAACGATCGGGTCCCGATCCAACTGAGGTCCTCACTCGACAAGACAGGATCCACCCAGGCTCTGCAGTGGGGTGGAAGGCTCTTCGGAAGTCACGCAAGGCCCCAGGCTTCGGGCCTTGCACCGCAGCAGATCCGCACAGGAAGACTGGTTGCTTGCAGCGCGGTGTCCAAAGAGGCCAAGCTCCGCCTCGCCTCCTCCTTAAATAACCCCTCCCATGAGTCTCTGCGGTGACTAACTGCACTCTGGGTGCCGAACGGGGTTCTGGATAATGTAGTCCGGGGCCTTAAAGGAGACCCCGCTACACACTCCCCCCACTTAAACTCTTTGGTCCCCAAAGATAACATAAAATTTTATTACTGAACGTACAACATCAATCAAAGTTTCATATGATTTCGGCAGAGGAAATTCCCACCAAAACCAAGGTAGCGAACTCCCCTGCCCACAGGACACACTATCATCAGTATCCTGTCTAACTGTGCCAGAGAGTGAGTTGGGATTGCCTCCCACCAAATGAACAGTGGGAGAGTCAGGGTTCTCTATACTCCTTCTGGCAGTGACCACAGTGTCTTCAGCACTCCTCCCCATTTGTGGGTAGGTTAATCTCCTGGGAGGTTTCATGGCTCTTCGCTTCCTCTGTCCTCTTGGACTTTCTGTTGAGGCAGGTTCTTCTTCTGTAACTGGCTTAGAATTTACTTCTGGTTCAGGAGCACTGGACTCCGGGGCAGGGAGGTACAGGGACTCCCTTGGATCTTCTTCAGGTGGTAGGTCACAAGCACTTTCCCAAGCATCTGACCAGGGACTGGACGGGATGAACTCCGTAGCTTCTGCATTCAGTGTTTGATCTTTGGTATCTTCGTCAGGTGGAAGATCAATAGCTGAAGTTGCCGGAGCCTGGGAAGGCCAAAGCCAACCAAGTTCCTCTCCCTCATCTTCACTTATCTCCGAGTCTTCGGTATCCTCGGTTTGAGGGGTCTGAGACCAAGTGTTTGGTCTAGGAGTGTCCATAATGGACGTTGGTTCAGGGGAATCCATCATAGGGGGTATCCGAACCGCCTCAGCTAGTGGGAGTAGGTGGTTCCGATGCCAGGTCTTCAAAGGCCCCAACTTCCCTTCTGGTTTAAGTCTGTAAACGGGTAGGCCCGGTAGTCTTTTGCAAACAACATAAGGTTCAGGTCTCCATCTGTCTGCAAGCTTGTGTTTTCCAGGGATTCCCAAGTTCCGCAGCAACACTCTGTCTCCTGGTTGTAGATCTTGGATCCTAACCTTTAGATCAAAATTTCTCTTGTTGCGTGCTCCCCTTTGCTCCGAGGCCGCCTGGGCCTGTTCATAGGCCACTTTCAAATTACGTCTGAGTCTATCAACATATCCCTTGTGGGAAGCAGCAGAACAATGGTCTATGGAGGTGCCAAAGGCCAGATCCACTGGCATTTTTGCTTCTCTCCTGAACATGAGTCTATAGGGTGAGTACCCTGTAGCGTCGCTGATAGTGCTATTGTATGCATGCACAAGGGCCGCTATGTGGTTGCTCCAATGTTGCTTCTTTTCACCGCTTAAAGTTCCCAGCATATTGAGCAGGGTTCGGTTGAACCTCTCCGGCTGAGCATCACCTTGTGGATGATAGGGGGTAGTCCTTGTCTTCTTAATCCCCAAGGTATCTAGGAGCTTTCGTATCAGTCGACTTTCAAAGTCCCTTCCTTGGTCTGAATGGAGCCGTTGTGGTAGCCCGTAGTGTATGAAGTATTTCTCCATAAGTACCTTGGCCACAGTGGAGGCCTTCTGGTCTTTGGTTGGGAAGGCCTGGGCATACCGGGTGAAATGGTCGGTTACTACCAGAACATTTCCTAGTCCACTCAGGTCGGGTTCGAGGCAGAGAAAATCAATGCATACCAGATCAAGCGGGCTTTGACTTTGTAGATGGCCCATTGGGGCAGCTTGATGGGGCAAAGTCTTTCTCTGGATGCATCGTGCACATGAGTGGCAGTATTCTTCAACTTCAGCCCTCATGCAGGGCCAATAGAAACGGTCCCTAACGAGTTGGAAAGTCCTTTACGCCCCTACGTGGCCATGGTTGTCATGCAGGGCAACCAGGACTGTCTCTCTGTACTTCTCCGGCAAGAACAGCTGCCATTTGTCTTCTAGGTCATCAGAGGGGCCCCTTCGGTAGACCACTCCCTGATGCACCTGTAACTTGTCCCACTCTTTCTTCAACAGGCGAGCTTCCTTTAAAGGGTGGCGTGAAAGCCTATTCGGGTCCTGATTCTCCAGGGCCTCTAGGACCAACCTCCCCATAGGGTCCTCCAACTGGTCGGATCTCAGCTCCTTCTTAGACAGTCTCGGTAAGTTATCTTCCTTCAGTTGGGTTACTCCACAGTATTGCTTGGGAACTCCTACTATGGTAACCCCTATCTCTTCTGCTCTTGAGCCGCCCCTGGCTTGAAGTTCAGCCCCTTGACAGAGGGCCCGCACCCCATCGGGTGCGACTTGGGCCCAGTCTTCTGTACTGCAAATGGGGACGTGAGACCTTCTAGACAAGGCGTCTGCATTTCGGTTTCCAGCCCCAGGTCTGTACTTTAGGCCGAAATCGAAGGCGGACAGCGCCGCCAGCCACCTATGTCCTGTGGCATCCAACTTTGCTGTGGTGAAGAGATAGGTGAGGGGGTTGTTGTCTGTTTTCACTGTGAATTCCGCCCCATATAAATAGTCTCTGAGTTTGTCAACTACCGCCCACTTAAGGGCCAGGATCTCCAACTTATGGGTGGGGTAATTCTTCTCGGAGGGAGTCAGACTTCGGCTCAAATACGCAATAGGCCTCAGTTGCTCTTCATGCTCCTGGTACAGCACTCCTCCCAAACCATCATGACTGGCATCTACATGAAGTTCATAAGGCTTCTTAGGGTCTGCGTAGGCCAGGACAGGGGCAGTGGTTAATGTCTTCTTCAACATCTGAAAGGCATTCTCACACTTCTCGTTCCACTGGTCCTTGACTGACTCCCCTGGCTTTCTGGGGCCTGTGTCATCCTCTTCCCCCTCCGTCTTTAACAGCTCATTCAGAGGCTTGGCTATCCGAGCAAACCCCTCCACAAACCTCCTATAATAGGAACAGAACCCCAGGAAGGATCTGAGCTCTGTCACAGTGGTGGGCCTGGGCCATGAGGTAACTGCCTCCAATTTTTCGGGGTCTGTGGCCACCCCATCTTCAGACACTATATGCCCCAGATAGTTGACTGATGACTGATAGAATTGGCACTTTTCAGGTGAGAGCTTGAGTCCTTCCTCACTCAGTCTCTTCAAAACTTTCTCCAGTCTCTCCTCATGCTCTTCCAAGGTTCTTCCGAAGACAATGATGTCATCCAAGTATACGAGGACTTCGATGAGGTTCATGTCTCCCACAGTCTTCTCCATGAGACGTTGGAAGGTGGCTGGAGCTCCAGACAGACCTTGAGGCATCCGGTTAAATTCAAAGAACCTCACTGGGTATATATTTTTTATTTTTTGGTTTTGAGTTCATTGATATGCTTGTTATTGGCTGTAATGTTATTTTATTTTCTTATTTTCTTAAATAAAATCTTTATGGAAAAAAAAAAGAACCTCACTGGGATTATGAAAGCAGTCTTCTCTTTGTCTTCTGGATGCATCGGGATCTGATAGTACCCGCTCTTGAGGTCCATAACACTGAACCACTTGGCTCCAGACAAGCTCTGTAGGGCTTCCTCTATCCTTGGAGTGGTATACTGGTCCGGTATGGTTCTCCTGTTGAGGGTCCTATAGTCTATGCACAGCCTAAGTGATCCATTCTTCTTACGGACCACCACTATAGGGGAGGTATAGGGACTTCTAGATTCTTGAATCACCCCTGTTCGCTTGAGCTCGGCGAGCTGTTCCCTCAAGTCTTCGAGGTCTGCTAACGGAACCCGCCTAACCCTTTCCCTGAAGGGTTTGTCTTCCTGGAGGAGGATCCGATGGGTGGCACTCCTAGCACACCCCACATCGAATTCATCTTGGGAAAAGATCCTTTCCCACCTGGTCAACTGGGCCTTGGCTCTCTCCTTCCAAGCCCTGGGCAGATTTGGATTCTCCATGGAAATTTTCTCCCATACAGTACTTTCTCCATCTGTCTTCCCCACATCTGACGAAGCAACTGGGGTAGCTGGGCTCACTCGGCCCAGTAACAGCCTAGCTGGGATTTCCATGGGACCATCCATGGTATTTCTGACGCTCACAGGCACTTTACAATGAGCCTTCTTCAGGGCCCTCACTGGAACCACTTCTGGGACTACTTCTAGGCCCGAATGTTCTTCCCTTGGGTCGGGTTCCAACATGACAAAAGGGCCAGGCTGCTCCCAAGTGAGTTTCACTGTGGCTTTCAAGCAGGTTACTTCACCGGGCTGTAGCACTATTCCCCTTCTTCCCAGCCTCCAGACCTTCCCTACCCCCTCTTCCGGGGCCTTCTGTTCCAAGATCAGCCGTTGATAGGCTGTCTTCAACATTGGGTGGATCTCAGTGACTGTGGGGTCTTTCCTTCTTGTCAAAGGGGCCAGAAGTCTTCGGACCAGATCCGTGTTCGTCCCTATTATCAGGGAACTCTTGCTAGCTCCAGGCGGTCGGGGGCACACCACAGCTAAGGTATCAAACACTTCAGCCTTCCCGGCTATGGACGGGTCAAAAGTCAGTTTTATAGGCAGATAGCCATCATAAGGGAAACTCTCTGTCCCAATCCCCCATATCTCCAACTCTTCAATCTTCTGGATAGGTAGGTGACTTAAATGCTTGTCATAAAAGTCCCGGTACAACAGGGTCACTTGCGCCCCAGTATCCAATATGGCTCTAGTGTAGACTCCCTCCACTTGGACTGGTACTATCGGGGAGGGACCCACCAGCTTCTCTGGATATCGCTTCATAGGGGTCTCTTTCCTTTGATCTTTGTATTGTCCCTTTTGACTTTCTTTCCTCCATTTCTCTTTGGGCTTAAGTCTCTCTTGGGCCTGGTATGCATTGATCTCCCTCCTTTTGGTGGGTGTAACTACCCGCTGAGGGACACTACTCTCTTTCTTTGGGGTACGTTCCTTCTGAGGAACTTTGCGTTTCTTCTGAGGGGTCTTCTCCACCCTTTTCATGTGCTTCTCATTCAGTTTGGAGCTCACTGGAGATGATGGGCACCCGGTTGACTCCTTCACCGGGGCCCGCTGAAGTTTTCCGGCGGCTTGCGGTTATTCATCTTTTTTATTCTTTGGGCTGGCACACACTTTGGCGAAATGGCCAGCTCCTCCACAATTGAAACAAATCACATCCCCCCAATCTTCCAGGGATGCGGGCGCTGAGGAGTTGGGAAACAGCTCCCTTCTTGGACTTTCCCTCTCTGGCTCCCTTGACTTCCTTTCCATCAGGGAGGTCAGCATCCCCAACACTTGGGACATCTGCGACTTCAAGGTATCCACCTCTGCGTTTCTTTCCAGGGTCATGGCCGTCCTGACCATTACGGGAGGAGGATTCACCGCCTCAACTGGTTGGCTCCTCTTCTTCTCCTCCAGCATAGCTTCTTCTTCTCTGACTACTCGGATCAAGTCAGGGTACTCCAGGCTCTTCCCGTCCTGTCTTGTACGTAGCGCCAGTGCGATGGGGTCCAGGGGCTGAGATCCTCTCATCACCTGTTGAACACGGGCCTCATCCACCTTCCGCGGGTCAATCCCCTTCTTAAGGATCATCTTGTGCAGTATCTTATCCAGGCGCTTCATGAAATCTGACAGCTTTTCTCCTGCCTTTTGGTAGCAGTGCTCCAGCTGGTAAGTGAGCTCAGTGATTTTCTCTGTTCCACCGAACACATTCTGCAGGATGTCCAGATAGTCCTGCGCATTACAGTCTGTCTTACTCATCTTGAGATTGCGTATGGCCTCTAGAGCAGGCCCCTTCAAGCTCTCAGCAATTCTCTGCTTCTTTCTGTGGTCTGGGACTTCCCATTCTTCTAGGGCCTGAGTGGCACCGTCTAACCACTCCTCGAACCCCTCTTCACCCGAGGGTACAGGTTTCCTCCCTGAGAATATTCTAAGCTTTCTGTATCCTGACATCTGGTAATCTGTAGGATCTTTCTTGCACTGGGCTACAAGTTCCCCCAGGACCGCGCACAACTCTGCGCCAAGAATGGTGGATGGCGACCCGGGACTTTCCCCTTTTAAGTGTCTTGCTTCTTTTGGGGTGGTTGATGGAGACAGTTTCAGTGTCTGAGACCGTTCTCCTGGCTCAACTGGCAGCGCGTGTATCAGGCTATAAGTCTGGTCATCCATAGCTTCTACACTTGGATTCTTAAAACGCTCTGGGACTCCATCCTTCCACTCCACCAATGCGTGGGTCAGCGAGGAATTCGTCCTGACATCCACCACCCATGCTTTCTGATATGGTGACAGTGACATCACCAGCTGCCTCACCGCTTCTTCTTGCCAGATCCCTGGGAGTTCTATGACTACTACCCCGGCTGGATCTATGTTGACAGTTTTACACCACTGTCCTACTTCTAGTGGGTCCATGCTGGTACTTTTGGCGCGTTACTTTCTGCAACAGGATCCCGGACTCGAGAGCCCCCACGTGTAGCGCTACCCCCAGTTAAGAGAGCCGCTGGTTTGTTTTCGGGCCCTGTGTGCAGTACCCCCAACCCCCGGCAATCTTACTCGACCCCCGCTGGCACAGTTAGTCTAGGGCTATACTTATATCACATTCAATTGTATTGCATGAATTAATCTCTAAGCAGTAAGACAACACACTAAGGCGAGAGATTGATTATACCGGTTTTACTCTTATGGTAAATAGCATAGGTATAACATCACACATGTAACTGGCATCAATTCAGCACACTATAATGGCACTGCGTGGTACTACACCACGCGTAGCTATTATGTTGTGCGCGCCCTATGGCGCACTAAACAATATACTATCTCCCCACCCGAGTCAGGCCTGACATGGAGTAAATCTCAGTCACTTCCTATATGGATTTCTTCGTATGCCAGCTTTCGGTGGTGCACTTGATGAAATTCTAATTTGTAATCCACAACAGGCAGTAACTTGGAATAACTATACTGGGGGGGGGGGGGACACTTCAACTCTGTCCTGCTACCGGTCCCCCCGTGGAACAGCAGATAAACAAACTGTGGGCCTATGCAGTTCTATAGGCCTGGACACGACACAGTCTATTGGTCTGGGCAGGTGCCCGCTCACCACTCCAGACGCGATCCCAGTCCGGGACTTCCACCTGCTGTGTATCCGCAAACACAGCGTCTGCAACGATCGGGTCCCCGATCCAACTGATGTCCTCACTCGACAAGACAGGAACCACCCAGGCTCTGCAGTGGGGTGAAAGGCTCTTCGGAAGTCACGCAAGACCCCAGGCTTCGGGCCTTGCACCGCAGCAGATCCGCACAGGAAGACTGGTTGCTTGCAGCGCGGTGTCCAAAGAGGCCGAGCTCCGCCTCGCCTCCTCCTTAAATAACCCCTCCCATGAGTCTCTGCGGTGGCTAACTGCACTCTGGGTGCTGAACGGGGTTCTGGGTAACGTAGTCCCGGGGCCTTAAAGGAGACCCCGCTACACATATAAATATCTTTATCCTTTCCTATCCTTATCCTATCTGAACTATCCTTTCGGTCCTACGTCAAATCACTGTCCAAATTTTGCAGCCTCAACCTCTGCAACATCTCCAAAATACGCCCCTTCCTAACCAATGACAGCACAAAGCTCCTAGTTCTCTCCCTGGTTATCTCCCATCCCATATACTACAACTCCCTCCTCATGAAATTAGCTTGTCACTTCCTCCCATACTCACCTCCAGGACTTTTCCCGAGCCTCTCCCCTCCTATGGAACTCTCTACCCCAATCTGTCCGACTGTCTCCTACTCTGTTTGCCTGAAAACCCTCCTCTTCAGAGAAGCCTATTCTGCCCCTACCTAACAACTGTAATTTTATTTTCTCCTTTAGATCATCTTTTGTATCACTTGACCCTCCTTCCTAAATTGTAAGCTCCAACGAGCAGGGCCCTCTGATTCCTCCTGTATTGAATTGTATTGTAACTGTACTGTCTGCCCTCATGTTGTAAAGCATTTCACAAACTATTGGCGCTATATAAATCCTACATAATAATAATAATAATCATAAATCTGCTTTAGGCTTACTCAGCACCTATGCGTGCTTATTTTACAATGTTGTTGCCAGTGTGTGTCCATTAACCATAAGCGTTTTCTATCTCAATCTGCATTTTGAGTAAGAGAGACTATTAAGTGTCTTTTTAAGAAAGAAGAAGCAAATGCATTATTGTCTGGCCGCCAGATAAATATAAGGAGTTCCAATATAAGGAGTGACATAGACAGTAATAGAGACTTGGTATGACAAGCTGTCTGCAGGAAAGGCTGAGTTGCATCTTGGACATCTGAGATGTTCCCTGTTTCAGTGCTGTAAGGATGCGGCTATTGCTGCAAAGTTCTTTTTTTTTTTCAACATAATGATCAATTATACTTGAATATCCTTGAAAATGTTAGCACTTGTAATATGTTTGCTATCCAAATGCACAACAAAAGCCACGTGTTCAATAATTTAGTCTACAGTATCTACGTTTTATAAACCTTGTTATGAGGTACAGTACTGTGCAAAAGTTTTAGGCAGGTGTGAAGAAATGCTGTAAAGTAAGAATGCTTTCAAAAATATATGTAGCACCCTGATGTTTAGGCAGGATTGCTATCAAATTTAGTCACCGGGTGATATTTTCCTTGGCCAATTGTTAGGAGATCAATTGATTCCCCTCTAAATCTGGACTTGTTGCACCCTTTTTCTTCTGTCACTAGGTGGCACTATGCTAGTGGCATTAGATAAGACAGAGGCTTTACTTCAGCTTGACACACCTGAGCATGAGCCAAAGCACCCTTTGCCTTAGTTGCAGATGTAGCACCCTGATGTTTAGGCAGGGTTGCTATTAAATTTATCTGCCAAGTGATAGTTGCCTTGGCCAATTGCTTGGAGGTCAATTGACTTTGCCCTAATTCTGAAATTGCTGCACTTTTCTCTTCTGTAGCTAGGTGGCCGGGTATCTGGTGGCATTAGATAAGCCAGGGCATTGCAAGGACAGATTAGGAATGGATGGGGTGTCTCAGCCAATGGGCAGGGATTTTCTTTGGTCCCTTGGCCTGCTGGGAGAGCCTATTTATTTGGGTGGAGTCAGGTGATCGGGGTTCTGTGCCACCTGGACGGCTGTCTGGGTGGACGTGTGTTGTGCTGCCCTGGGCTGCTAGGCCGGAAGCCTGAGGCCTATCCCGGGAACATCTGGCTGCTAGGCTGTCTGGGGGGCCTATCCAAAAGAAGGAGAGCAGAGTAGGGTTGGGACTGTGGGCTTGCAGTCCAACCAGAAGTAGTGGTTCAGCCGGACGGGAAACCAGTTGTGGTCAGAGGTAGAAGGGGTGTCTCAATGGGCAGGGATTTTCTAGGGCTCCTTGGCCTGCTGAGAGAGCCTATTTATTTGGGTGGAGTCAGGTGATCGGGGTTCTGTGCCACCTGGACGGCTGTCTGGGTGGACGTGTGTTGTGCTGCCCTGGGCTGCTAGGCCGGAAGCCTGAGGCCTATCCCGGGGACTTCTGGCTGCTAGGCTGTCTGGGGGGCCTATCCAAAAGCATGAGAGCAGCGTAGGGCTGGGACTGCGGGCTTGCAGTCCAACTAGAAGTAATGGTTCTGCCAGCCAGAGAACCTGTCGTGGTTGGAGGTAGAGGAGAAGCTGTCGCCACTAAGGGACCATCCACCTTGTTACCGGAGATCACTGTGAATAATCTGAAGTCAGTACCTGAGCAGTCTTCTCACCAGCCGGGAACGGTGAAGAAGTGGGAAAGCTTCAGTGAGTGCCAAGCCAGGGACCCAGCGGGACAGCAGAGGTGACGCTTGTGGAGCATCAGTGGGTGCCAAGCCAGGGACCTAGCGGGTCAGCAGGGGTGACGCTTGAAGAGTATCTGTGAGTGCCAAGCCAGGGACCCAGCAGGGAAGCGGGGGTGACGCTTGAGGAAGATACTGAGTGCTAAAAGTGGAAGAGCTCAGAGGATCCAATGGCTATTGGATCCAAAGTCTAGTGAAAGACTGGGAGTTTGTCTATACCATCAGGGAGGCATGTGATTGGCCCCAAATGTATTCTGCAGCAGGACAACGACCCCAAACATACAGCTAATGTCACTTAGAACTATCTTCTGCGTGATAAGAACAAGGAGTCCAAGAAGTGATGATTTGGTCCCCACAGAGCCCTGATCTCACCATCATGGAGTCTGTCTGGGATAACATGAATAGACAGAAGGATTTGAGGCAGCCCACAGAAGATCTGTGTTTATTTCTCCAAGATGTTTGGAACCTACCTGCCGAGTACCTTCAAAAACTTGGTGCAAGAACTGATGCTGTTTTGAAGGCAAAGTGTGGTCACGCCAAATATTGATTTGATTTGGATTTCTCTTATGTTCATTTACTTTCTTTGTCAAAGGATAAAAAAAGTATGAAAACTTTTATTTCTGAAAGCATTCTCAATTTACAGCTATTTTTTTAAACCTGCCTAAAACTTTGCACAGTAGTGTATGTAAATAAGGAAGATGGGCATAGAATAAATTCTGTGCGCTCGATGGGATGTTCGCCCGCTAAGTGCACAGTCAATAGGTTATTAAGGAGCGGGGCTAGGAAGCCGCCCTCGTGTCCTTAATAACGGATGATTTATCAGCTATCATCGGTCTTCCCTGCTAAAAAAGAAAAAAAAAAACATTGCAGAATTTGTCGGCAATAATACATTTTAAAAAAGAAACGGCAGATGAATGACCAGTCTCGTGTCAGCAAAACAATAATCTCCTGCGCTCCTGTGTTTCGCTATACACTGGTGGTGTGATCCACTCTTTGGATTAAGACAAAAGTCTAGAATCTTGGAGCCCTCCTCAGAACAATGGGTATTCATATAACTAGAAAGAAAAAAGAAAAAAGTAAAAAAGGAGGGCGCACCGACCTAGTGCATTACCGATATAAAAGTTTTATTAAAAATATATAAAAGCAATGGTACTACTCACAAACGGTCATAGATAAAAGGCTTTTCTATCAATCGAACTGCATCCCTTGGCACCTGCGGACAGGACCTGATGACAGGAGGATCAGATGGTACCCCAAACAGCTGAACGGCTGACGCGTTTCAGGGGCGTACCCTTTTCTTCAGAGCCTAAGCGATCAGTGGGTCTTCTCTCCTGTGTGCCCCTTAATATATGCATCCATATGTCCACGCCCCAGGTGACCATCACCCAGCCAAGCCCGCCCATCTGCATGAGCTTGCTCCACCCAGAGGGACAGACCTTTTTTAAACAATGAGTTTAACAAATCGTTTTTCGTATTTTGTTTTTCGTATTTTTGATCTTTCCGACTATTCATTATCGCTGAATATAAAGAAATTATTGATGAATGCATTTGTATTTCTTTTGGATACAGGCATGTACTGACCATCGGGACTACCGGGAGTTTCCCTGTGGGCCGATGGCTCAGTGGGCCGGTTTCAGTGACAGCCAGTGGCATTGCTAAGGGTTGGCTTTTGGGGCTATAGCCCCGAATTTGGGGCCCTTAGCCCCGAGTCCCAGGGATCCCCAACCACAGGGCTGCAGCCCATTATCGGGCCATGGACTCTCTGCAGCCGTGTGGCGGGCAGCACGGTAAAGCCGGAGAGTGGGCAGGCAGCACGGGAGAGCTGGGCGGGCGAGAGAGCAGAGAGATGACATCATCTCTTACTGCCTGCCCTGCATCACCGCTGTTTCGCCCTACTGTGCAGCCGCTGGCAGCAGAGAGATTACATCATCGCTCACTGTCCGACCCTCTCTCTGGGGACCCTGATGTAAGGAGCGGCTCCCTGGGGACTCTGAGGTAAGGAGGGACTCTCTGGGGACCCTGATGCAAGTGGGGGGCTCTCTGGGGACCCTGATGTAAGTGGGGGGCTCTCTGGGGACCCTGATGTAAGGAGGAGGCTCTCTGGGGACCCTGATGTAAAGGGGAGGTTCTCTGGGGACCCTGATGTAAGGGGAGACTCTCTGGGGCCCTGATGTAGGTGGGGGGGCTCTCTGGGGACCCTGATGCAAGGCTGATGCTCACTGGGGACTCTGATGTAAGTGGGGCTCTCTGGGGACTCTGATGTAAGGGGGGGCTCTCTGGGGACCCTGATGCAAGTGGGGGGCTCTCTGGGGACCCTGATGCAAGTGGGGGGCTCTCTGGGGACCCTGATGTAAGGAGGAGGCTCTCTGGGGACCCTGATGTAAAGGGGAGGTTCTCTGGGGACCCTGATGTAGGTGGGGGGGCTCTCTGGGGACCCTGATGCAAGGCTGATGCTCTCTGGGGACTCTGATGTAAGAGGGGCTCTCTGGGGACTCTGATGTAAGGGGGGGCTCTCTGGGGACTCTGATGTAAGGGGGGCTCTCTGGGGACCCTGATGTAAAGAAGGAGCTCTCTGGGGAACCTGATGTAAGGGGGAGGCTTTCTGGGGACCCTGATGTAAGGGGGGCTCTCTGGAGATCCTGATGTAAGTGGAGGGCTTTCTGGGGACCCTGAAAAACAAAAGCCGTCTATACTTACAGTGTAATGTTTTTTGCGCAATTGCGTATAGCTTATATAGTGTTTTTGTGCGTATTTGCTAAATTAAAGTGGGCCGGTCTGGATGAAGTCCAGGACCAAATTTTTGTCCCAGTCCAGCCCTGTTTGGATATATTCGGATTCATACGATTTTTGGTTGGACAGTGTTAATGTGTTATCTCTGGCCAATAAGCTTGTCCCTTATTACCTTGTGTGTTTT
The DNA here is from genome assembly GCA_029206835.1 of Rana muscosa. Lineage (NCBI taxonomy): Eukaryota > Metazoa > Chordata > Amphibia > Anura > Ranidae > Rana > Rana muscosa. The sequence goes on from CM055116.1 coordinate 148,204,502, forward strand.
TCTGTGTCAGACTGCATTTCATCCAGAGTCCAGACTCCAGACAGGGTGTGGTGGGCTGATTACGAATACAACCACCAATGTCTGAATGAACGAAGGGTCTGAACCCAAAGTAATGAATGCCACATCTAAACGAATGGAACAGAACGAATATGAATGCATCCAAAGTTCCAAAGTTACGATTCATCCGAAGCAACAAATGCCACATCTAAACGAATTGAACAGAAGGAATACGAATGCATCAGAAGTTACGAATGATCCGAAGTAACGAATGGCGATCATAACGAATGATCCGATAAATGAAAACAAAAAACAAATTAACAGAAAACTAAACGATTTATCCAAAGTAACGAATGCCACATCTAAACAAATGGAACGGAATGAATACGAATGCATCCGAAGTTACGCTTTATTTGAAGTAACAAATACCACATTTAAACGAATTGAACGAAAGGAATACAAATGCTTTAGAAGTTACGAATGATCCAAAGTAATGAATGGCGATCATAATAAATGATCCGATAAAAAAATAAGAATTAAAAAATTTAAAATGAACAGATAACCAGATAAAACAAAATATTTTGGTAGTGCATGTCTACCACTTTCAGTACATTTACCCCATTCCTTTTCTTATATATACAAACACAACATCAGCCTTCAACTAAACCATTCCTTTAAAGCCCAACTCCAGTGCTCTTCCTCCCCCTGATCTTCCGCCCCCTCTTTAAGCTCCCTGTACCCTTTTTTGTATTATAAAATCTGCATATGTGTTTTTTCTCCAGGGCTTTGCAGTCTGGTTGCATCATGGGTCTTCTTCCTCTTCAGTGCTGGGTGAATCCCAAGTGCTACAGAGACAAGTGCTACCTGAAGCGGACTTTTAAGAAAAAAAAAAACATTTGCATCATTTCAACCCAGCCCCCCCTTCAACCCCACCCTCTGCTATCTAAAAATTATTTATTTAAAATTTCTCACTAATGCCCATTGCCTTTATTCTCGACTAGGTAAAAAAAAAAAAAAAAATGCATAGTCTGCTGGATGGGAGAGGAAGGACTCATCAGGCGGTTGGCTGCAAGAACTTAGAAGGGACAGCTGTCTCCTGCTGCAGTATAGAAAGAAGACAGCAGCACGAGAATTGGCATGAAGAAGGGGATTACAGAAGGACAATGTTGGATTTGCTAGTGGAAAACATAGGAAGGAATCTAAAAGAAAAACACATGGGAGGTATAGTTCCTCTTTAAGGCTGGATTCACACCTATGCAGTTTTAGTGCTTTTTGCATTTTGCAGATTTGCACTACAGAACGTGTTCCACAGGAAACCGTGTTAAATGGACTGTAATGCAAATCTGCAAAATGCAAAAAGCACTAAATCTGCATAGGTGTGAATCCAGCCAAAAACTGAACTTCATCCAAAAACTATTTTTTGACACGTGTACCACAAAATTAAATCCACACTAGGAAGTGTGTCCTATGAGTCTAAGCTGCAGTGTTATGTTACAACTCTGACTTTCATGGCTCATTCACAAAAGATGCTACATTGCAACACAGAAGCTGGTGTGTGACGCATCGCACTGGTTCCATATTTTTAAAGCAACGTTTGTTGAGATGTCACACAGACATCTCATAGAGTTCAATTGCTGGCCACTTATCGCAATGCAGTGGATATCTTTGCAGTGTTCTGCACTGAAATAAAGTACTGCGTGCAGTACTTTTCTTCAGTGCACCGTGCCCACACACCACCACAACACAGTGGTGTGAACTGGGCACAGAGCAGATGAGGCATTTTCCTCTCTTCCAATTACAGGACACCTTGCATTCATTAAAATTAATGAAAGATGTTAACTGATTGTAGGAGATGGAGTGTAAATGACTCACTGTGATCTGAGTACTCCAGCGGGAACTGTAAATCTCTGTGCCGGATGTTCAGATGACTGGGTGAGTCTGTTGTGTTACACTATGTGATTATTCTTGCTCTGTGTCTTTAAGATCTGTCCCCTTCTTTCTAGCTGAACTCTCTCTCTCACCGTAGTTCTTTATATATCTCCTCCACTTCCTGATTCTGGTCATTACTCCTGTATTTCTTCCATGCTAAACATCTTACATGTGGCTTACAACTGCAACGTTTTTCTACCTATGAATATCCATCATTAAACGGAACATTCGAAAGGATTCATCGTCTGTCGTCCTAACTGTGAGTTTATTCATTGAGTTAAACTGCCTGTATCGATGCAAGGGATGAATATCAAACCAGCTTGAGTAAGGCCTACTTAAACCTGGAGATGAACTTTATCGCTTTGTAGTTGAGACAGAACAGTAGAAAAACGGAGTTTCACAGCCTAATTACAAGATTTCTGCATGTCAGTACTGAAACAGACAAGATTTACTGCCCTCATAGCAAGACAGAAGGGACAGAGCAGCACATGGCAGCCTTATAGCCTGAGACAATCTGCACAGTGTCATATTTCAGCACACAGATCCTGCCTGCTTTCACAGTCAGTCTGCTATCATGAGTGACCAAGCTTCTGCATGTGAACTCACATCTCCTTCCTCACAAGTTCCTGAAGAAACTGAGTTACCCAAACGCTCAGTTAAACCCACTTGGAAAGTAATGGAGAATTATGAAGCTTCAAGGACTGAATTGTCAAATAGCTTGGAATTAGTCTGGGAGAAAATCCTTGCTGAAGCCAATACAGTGTCTGTTGAACGTGAACTACTGACACTAGAGGGCGCCATTAAACAACTTTCTGCCTCATATGAGCTTTATCAGCTTACCAGCATCAAATTCACTAATGTCTTACAAAACATGAAGTCAGAAAATGCGATGATGCAATTAAAGCGCGTCAATGCTCTCAATATTGAAAGAGACAGTTTTATCCAGCAAACCAGATTAAAGGCAGAAGCAAAAATAAAGCTGTTACAGGACACTGCATCTCACAGATCTGTTTCCACCAGACGTTCTAAAAACTCGTCAAGATCCCATAGTTCAAGATACTCAACACTCAGTGAGCGACTTATTAATGCCCGCGCTGAAGTGGAAGCCAGCAAAGTGCAGGTGGCATATGCAGAAAAAAGAGCAGAGTTGAAAGCGCAGTCAGCACGTCAAAGAGCAGAGTTGGAAGCGCAGTCAGCATGTCAAAGAGCAGAGTCGGAAGCGCAGTCAGCGCGTCAAAGAGCAGAGTTGGAAGCTCAGAGAGCAGAGTCGGAAGCTCAGTCAGCCCGTCAAAGAGCAACAATGGAAACCTTAAATGAACAGTGTAAACATGACGCAGCTATGGCAAAGCTAAGGGTCCTACAGCAAGCTATCAGTGCAGACGAAGGTGCAAGTGAGAAAGACAGCATTATTCTAAACATAGCAGATATGGAAGACCCCCTCAAACGCACTAAAGACTATGTCCTAAGCCACTGCAGTGCACACTCCATTGTCTCCAATGCTCCCGACTACATAGAGACTCCTTCACAGCTTCAAGTTAAAGAGGTTCCAGCAACTTCCTGCACTCAAAATCACTCCACTGCATTTCCTACCTGCCTACCTTCATACGTCACAGAGCATCAGCGCAAGCTTCAAGCAAGTCATCAATCTCCAGTCATCGGTACAGCCTTGAATCAACGTACCATTGGAACAACTGACTTCAAGCAAGCAACTCACCTGGATGCATCTGCTGCACCATATTTCCCTGTGTCCTTTAACAACAATGTCAAAGATAACGCAATCAGCACCATACAGCCAACAGCATCTCACATAAAGGCGGAGACAACTGAGACAGAAGAGTTTGTGAGGTACATGCTTCGCAGAGAGCTCACAAAGACTGGTCTTACAAGTTTTGATGACCAACCTGAGAACTACAGAAGTTGGAAATGTGCCTTCAGAACTACAATCAGCAATATTGGCATTACAGCTGATCAAGAATTGAATCTGCTGATCAAATGGCTTGGTCCTCTATCTGCTGCACGTGTTGAGCCATTAAGATCGGTTTTCATGGACAATTCTACTGCAGGCCTCACAGCTGCATGGGAGCGACTAGAGCAAAGTTATGGCAGTCCAGAAGCTATAGAAAATGCTTTGTTCATGCGTCTGGAAACTTTCCCAAAGATATCCGGTAAGGACAACAAGGAGTTCCAGAGACTGAGTGACCTTCTCCTTGAGCTTCAGCTAGCCAAGACAGACCCAAAACTACCTGGACTCAGTTACCTTGACACTCCAAGAGGGGTAAACCCAATTGTCTCCAAGCTCCCGTATGGTTTGCAAGAGAAATGGACTGCACTAGGGTCATCATACAAAAGAGAGAACAAGGTTTCCTTCCCTCCATTCTCTTTTTTTTGTGAATTCATCAGGAAAATTGCAGAGACCAAGAACGATCCAAGTTTTTCCTACGGTGAGTACAGCCTCATCACACCCTTTCCTAAGAGTACCAGTCTTCAGGGCAACTATAGAAACCATAGAGGCCCAGTGTCCGTGAAAAAGACTGACATCCTTCCCACTCCTACCACAGTTCTGGCCACGAACAAACAGAGTAGGAAGATTGAAAACCCTAACAGAGAGTGTCCCATACACAAGAAGCCACACCCCCTCAATAAATGTATCGGCTTTAGGAAAAAGCCTCTGGAAGAGCGCAAGGAGCTTTTAAAGACATTTAGGGTATGTTTCAGGTGCTGTGCTTCTACAGAACATTTTGCAAGGGACTGTAATGTGTCCATCAAGTGCATAGAGTGTGGCTCTGAAGAACATGTGCAAGCCCTCCATCCTCTTGAGCCCAGCTCTGCACAACCTGCCAACACTCCTCCCAGGTTAACGCATGGCGGGGAGAATACAGACCAAGTGCCTAATTCTACCATCATTTCTTCATCCTGCACTGAAGTTTGTGGTGAAGACCGCTGTGGTAAGTCCTGTGCTAAGATATGCTTGGTGAACATATACCACAAGGATCAACCAGAAAAGTCTCTAAAGGCATATGCTATCTTAGACGATCAGAGCAATCGATCACTTGCAAAATCGGAATTGTTCAATCTATTTGAAATAAAAGGCGAAGCTCATCCTTACACCTTGAGTACCTGTAGTGGAACTATAGAGGTTTCTGGAAGAAGGGCTCATGGACTCATGGTATCTTCTCTCAAAGGTAACTTGCAATTACCCTTACCTACACTTGTTGAGTGCAATCAGATACCTGCTAACAGGGAAGAAATCCCTACTTCAGCTGCTGCTTTCCATCACCCTCACCTCAAGGTAATAGCAAATGAGATACCGCCGCTTGACAAAGATGCTTAAATCCTTCTTCTGTTAGGAAGAGACATTCTAAGAGTTCACAAGGTACACAGACAAGTCAGTGGACCCCCAGATGCCCCATTTGCCCAGCGCACGGATCTAGGGTGGGTCATCATAGGCAATGTCTGCATAGGCAAAATGAAAAGACCTACCAACATTTCGTCATTCAAGACAAATGTTCTGCCAAATGGCCAAAACACTTACTTTGAGCCATGCCCACATCACTACTGGGTGAAAGAGAAGATAGCCAGCCACGAATGGCAACATGGTATCTCAGGTGACACAAGCCCTTTCTCCTGCCATGATGGCGACTTCGGCTCTACAGTGTTTAATGCAACCAGTGAAGATGACATACTGGCTCCTTCAATGGAAGACAAAGAATTCATCAGGGTAATGGACAATGAGTTCTTTCAAGATGACTCCAATAACTGGGTAGCACCCCTACCCTTTCGTCTCCCAAGAGAGAGATTGCCCAACAACTTACAGCAGGCCATCAGTAGATTCTCCTCCTTAAAGCGAAACTTAAGCAGGAAACCAGAGATGCAAAAGCACTTTGTGGACTTTATGCAAAATGTATTTGACAGAGATCATGCAGAGCCTGCTCCCCCACTAAAGGAGGGAGAAGAATGCTGGTACCTTCCATCCTTTGGCGTGTATCACCCACGCAAACCAGACCAAATCAGAGTTGTCTTTGATTCCAGTGCTCAGCACGAAGGTGTTTCTCTTAACAACATGCTCCTTACGGGACCCAACTTGAACAACAGTCTAATAGGAGTCTTGATTCGTTTCAGACAAGAGCCTGTAGCAGTAATGGCCGACATTCAACAGATGTTTCACTGCTTCATCGTCAGAGAAGACAACAGAAACTACCTCAGGTTTCTATGGCACAAGGACAATGACCTCAACAAGGAAGTTATAGATTATCGCATGAAGGTACATGTCTTCGGTAACAGTCCTTCCCCAGCAGTGGCAACTTATGGGCTAAGGAAAACAGCTCAGACTGGAGAAGTTGAATATGGATCTGATGCCCGTCAATTTGTTGAAAGAAACTTCTACGTTGACGACGCACTGAAGTCCTTTCCAACTGCTAAAGAAGCAATTGATCTTCTCACCAGAACAAAGGAGATACTGTCTGTAGCAAACCTTAGACTGCACAAGATTATATCCAACAGCCAGGAACCTATGAATGCCTTTCACTCTGAGGACTATGCCACTAGTCTAAAAAACCTTGACTTAGGTACAGATGTGCCTCCTGTACAGCGAAGTCTGGGTTTGTTGTGGAACATCAAACAAGACAAATTCACCTTCCAAGTGTCAACTTGTGACATACCCTTCACTAAGAGAGGAGTCCTGTCCTTGGTGAATAGCATCTATGACCCACTGGGTTTCCTTGCTCCAGTTACCATTCAAGGTTCCACTTCAACTGCTAACCGGAGAGAGATTCATATTTTCTCTGATGCATCAGTTGAAGCTATTGCTGCAGCAGCCTATTTGAAGACCTCTGAACTGAATGAAGAATCACACTGTAGTTTTGTCCTAGGCAAGGCAAAACTCACTCCCAAGCCTGCACATACCATACCAAGACTTGAACTTTGTGCAGCCGTGCAAGCAGTAGAAATTGCTGAGGTCATACGAAGTGAAATGGACACTAGAATTGATTCTTTCACCTTCTATACAGACAGTAAGGTAGTACTTGGTTACATAAACAACCAAACAAAACAATTTTATGTGTACGTCAGCAACAGGGTTGAACGTATCAAGAGATTCTCTCTACCAAGTCAATGGCATCACATTCCCACTGAACTCAACCCAGCTGACTGTGGGACCAGAGCCGTGTCACCTGCCGCTCTTCAGGACAGCTTATGGCTGTCACCTCCAAGGTTTCTGCGTGAGGACTCTTACTTACTCCCTATTGACACCACCTATGGGCTAGTAAACCCTGAAGATAAGGAAATAAGAACTGTGAACATCTCACTACACACTTCTGTAAGTACAAAACAGAAGCTGCGGTCACACCATTACAGGCATCAATGGAAGCAGGTGCAGCATCTAGCCAATGTGTTCTGGCATCGCTGGAGGAAAAAGTATCTTCACCACCTTCAAGGTCGTAACAAATGGCAAGCATCTAAGCCGAATCTTAAGGTTGGAGACCTCATCCTTCTAAAAGACAAGGAAGTTTGTCGGAATGAGTGGCCTATGGGTCTTATTACTAAAGTTATGCCCAGCGACGATAACAAAGTCCGGAAGGTAGAAGTCAAGGTAACCAAGGGAGGATCGACACGAACCTTTAGTCGACCAATTACAGAGTTAGTACTCCTTTTGCCAGGTGAGTGACTTGTGCAAGGACTAGCCATGCTGTTGGCACGGCGGGGAGTACATTGCTGCCATCTACAGGTTCTACTCAGAACTTTGGAATTATTTGAAGACATCATACTGTGACTTTATGTTCTTCATCCTGTTGAACTTACGTTTATTATTTGCTTGTTGCATGTTTTTCATTACAGGTTCCAGGACATTCGTCAGTATTGGACTTTTTGAAAATATATATATTAGTTTAAGGTTATGAAATCTAAAGATTTCAGACGGGGAGTGTTGTGTTACACTATGTGATTATTCTTGCTCTGTGTCTTTAAGATCTGTCCCCTTCTTTCTAGCTGAACTCTCTCTCTCACCGTAGTTCTTTATATATCTCCTCCACTTCCTGATTCTGGTCATTACTCCTGTATTTCTTCCATGCTAAACATCTTACATGCGGCTTACAACTGCAACGTTTTTCTACCTATGAATATCCATCATTAAACGGAACATTCGAAAGGATTCATCGTCTGTCGTCCTAACTGTGAGTTTATTCATTGAGTTAAACTGCCTGTATCGATGCAAGGGATGAATATCAAACCAGCTTGAGTAAGGCCTACTTCAACCTGGAGATGAACTTTATCGCTTTGTAGTTGAGACAGAACAGAGTCAGAGAGTTACAAAATGCTGCAGACTAGACACAAGGAAAACACTTCCTTAGTTTGGATTTATATCAAAAAATATTTTTGCCCAGAGTTCAGCTTCATTGAAGTGGTGCAACTCTACAGCATTCTCCTGGGAAATGAGGCAGCTGGATGACATAGGCGCTGAGGATAAATTCATGGTTCCCAAGTTAGACAAATGATGCTTGGTGTCATTCAACCCAGTAAAGCAGCATCATCTAGTGACAGCGAAGACTTGCTGCAGGGGAAAGTGCCAGAGAATGAGTGAGTACTGCAGACAAATGTTCTTGTTTATTTTACCATAGTCTGCACAATATTTTTAAATATTTTTACTTAAAGTGGAACTTTAGACAGAAAATTAAAAGATAAGTTCACCTTTTGAAAAATATGAATAAATGCACATTTTTTTGCAGGTAAAGAAAATGTGCATTTATTTATTTTTCTGGAATCTGCAGAGCATTGCACTGGTGATCAGCAGATTGCAAGTGTACTGTGTTGTGGAGATTTTTATGGAAATGTATTAATGTATGTTGTCAGATGTCCCCCCAGTGTCAGTTTTGCTGTAATGCGCTCATCTGAGCGTATTTGCACATACAGACGTTGGTGGAAGATCGGTGGCGGGAAAATCTTCCTATGGAAGCGATGTTTGCTGCATTTAGAGATGTTGTTTTGCGCCCCGTTGGGGGAACTGGCCAGCCCCTGGCGGGGGGCGTTGAATGACTCCGAGCGCACATATCTGTGTCCACAGGAACAGTAGCATAACTATAAAATAATTGTGGTCCATTTGAGGCATAATTGTTGTGTAGTTTCCGTCATTTGGCAACAGTGTATGTCACTGTTAGTCAATTTGAATGAACATTGTATCTGTTTGGAAGGATGTCCTTGTATGGTCATTCTCCTGTGGAAGGAACATCCTGTGATGTCCCCGCCCATGGGGGAGGTGACTGGTTGCTGCAACCAATCACCTCCTGTCTTGAGATCTTTTGAGTTTAATAAAAGCCTATGATTAGGCGTCGGCTGGACAGTCTATGCTGGAATGGCCTGATGAGAAGATAAGCTTTTGTGGTGCTGCCTTTCTTGGATGAATGGGAATGAACGGTGAGTGGATCTTTAGCAAACTTAGGCTAAAGATAGCATTATTGCAAAAGGATGAAATCTGATGTGTGCTTAGATAGCACAGGAATTATAGGCTGTGTGCTCTGCAAACAGCCTAGGAATTCCACAACAGAATGGCGGGCCAGGATTTTTGGGAATAGATGGAGTCCCTTTGGACATCAGATCGAGATGGGGGGAAGAGTGGATCTACGTTCCGATGTGGGGGGCTCTACTCTTTAAAAGAACATTTTTTTGTCTTTTTGAAATAATGCTTTAAGTTTGCAGCGTGTGTATGTGTGCGTGTGTATGTCTGCGGATCGTATGTGTGTGTGTGATTTTGTCATGGATCGTATGCCTGTGAATTTGATTGTGTGTGGGTATGCCTGCATGTGCCTGTGTGTGATTAGATTGTTTGTGTGATGTAGGACATGTGTACCCATGAGTGCGATTGAAATTGTGTAAGAGATGGCTGTTTGTGCGATGTATTGAGCAGTTGGCTGCCAGCCATGGCTGCTGCATTGTTCTGGTCCTTGTGAGCCATGAGGTTTAGTGGGGGAGGGGCAGGCAGCATCTCAGTTACAAGGGTGAAAGTTGGTGACTTTCTGTAAATAGCATGCAGGAGTTTTGTAGTGGGAGGGCCCTGAGAGAGGATCTGATGGAAACTGTGGGCTGTAAGAGTGTAAATAAGCGAGAAATATAAACTGTATATTGTGTATGAAATGAAGGTATAGATGTGGGATTATTCAGTCTGCAATGTGTGTGTTTGGCTGAGCTTTTTGTATTTCTCAGAGGTTTGTTTGTGAGATATGTGCTTGAATGGGGGAAGGGCTTGCCCACTGTTTTGTGTTGCTGGGGCTTTGCCCTGAGGGAAAGACACTCTAAGCAGACATACAAGCAACATTGTACTGTATGTGTGTAGTGTTTGTGATTTCTATGAAAAATAGAAATGGATAAATTGTGATTTTTGCCTTTATAGGGGACAAAGACACATGTCCCCATAAGTGTAAAAATATTTTAACAAAAGTGTTTGGTTTTTGAGTTGAAAGTTCCCGCCGCATATCCAAGTGGCCAGGCATTGCTAGAAGGCAGACATAGTATGTCTCTGCAATGGCTTGTTATGGAAGCTGAGGCCACTGTGTGTGAACTTTAGGTAGAGAAAAGTGGTGAATATCTCAGAGTATATGGACTTAGAGAAATGAATATGTTTTTAATATTGTCATGTAACTAACATTTATTGAATGTGCTGTTTAGTTGGCAAAAGGGAGGCTAAGTTTGTAAGTGTACATGTGGTCCTTGTAGAGTGTAGCTGACACCTTTTTCAGTGGATTTTGTTGATCATTTAGAAAAGTTTCAATGGTGTAGTCAGTCTTTGTGGAGAAAAGCATTTTTGGTTCTCTAGTGAAGAGATCCTGGTTTTGGCGGCAAAAACTGCATGTGGTGGCCATCTTGTGGTCTGCCATGCTGCCATGGTCATCGGCAGCCATCTTGAGAGATGCAGTTTCTCCTTAGCCTGTGGGCATCATATAAGGGAAGGTGCAGCCACCTTTCTTTTGGGCACTATACCATGTGGCATTCGTCTGCTATTTCGCTGGTGGAATTTCTCAGCCTTTGGGGCAGATTTTGATGTTTGGTGCGAATTGGGTAGTGCGGTCTTTTTTGTTGTCCATGAGACTTGCGATGGTTCATCCACCATTCATGGGCTTGCCTCTGGTAGGCTGTTGCCTTACCTTTGTTTGCTGATGTCACTGTGTGTTGCATAATCATCTGCTGATCCCAGCTTGTGATTTTGCAGGATTTATGCCTTTGCAGTGGGACTATTAATCCATCGTTTTTAGCTCTATGATTCAGTATTGTGGTTTAATTTTTGGGATTTTTATTGCATCATCTGGGCATTCATCTGGACTTTTGTCATCTGTTTTATTATCATTGGCCATTGTTTTTTTGGTATCTAGTGGTTGGTGCACATCAGCCCCTGGATACTGTGTTGGCATTTGTTGATCGGCGCAGTTTTCTTCTGTTTTATGCGTTTACAGTTTGACCTGTGCACTGCTGGGGAGAGTGGTGGGACGCCGGAGTGACATACTGAGAGGATGGTTTTGTCTCTGGTTTAAATTGTTTTTCTAAGCATCACCTTTTGAGGTGAGTTGAGAGGTATCTTGAAATAGCGCGGTCTTACCCCGAGGGGCCACAACGTGCTTGCGGACACATGCACATGCTGGGGCCTATTTATGGATGGGATCTGGCTGACCTACCAGCAGTTGGAGTGTGGGAGGAGGCCAATGCAGAGACAGGGACAACATGCAAACTCCATGCAGATGGTGTTAGGAGAAAGGTTTCTCTGTTTTCATTTAAGTGAATGTAAGCTATTGCAGGGTCAGCTGACTTTGCAGTATATGCGCGGCGTTTTTTTTTTGCATTGGATTTTGGTTTTAAGAAAAACTTCACTTTACACTGAATTTTGATAGATTGTAAGACTAACAGAGTTTTTGTACAATGATGTGTTTTTATGTTTGGATATTTGGGAGTTTCCCAGAGAGCAATTCATTTTTTGGAACTTGTACTGTATAGCCATCTCTTGGCAGGAGTTTGTATTTTGAGTCCCAACTTATGGTTTGACTTCCAGGGAATGTGGGTCAGGGGGGATTCCCTCCCATTTGCAAAGGGGGGTTTACTCCATCATTTCCTTGACAAGGTTTTAAATGGTTGAAATATATATGATGTGTAGCCATGGATTTTTTTTTAAGTCTTGATAGACAAGGCGATTATGGCTAACGCCTCCCCTCCCCCTCCCTCTTCCTGAACAATTGATATGTAAATAAACCAGTTTGGGTTTTTTAAGAGCTGAGCATAACCGGAAGTTTCTTTTCAGGATTTATATATCAGCAGAAAGTTAGTGGGAGGTGAGCAATGAGATTTGTGTCTGGAAGGAAAATGGAAAGCATTTTGGCGTTTAAAAGTGTTTTATATTTCGTTCCAGTTTTGTGAAGTTTTGTACTGTAATACAGTTTTGAGTAGAGAGCAAACAGGGGGTATCACCATTATTTTATCATCTAGATACAGAGAGAAGCCACATTGTTCTGCAGGTGGTAAACTGGCGTAAGTGTTCTGTGTGGTTTAGTCTGACAACGCAGTGTATGGGTGTATAGCGGAAAATGCCTGTGTATGCATGCACTGTGAGGGGTAGAGGCCTAATTCGGGGGTTGATCTGTGGTTGTTGCTGTAGTTCCAAAAGTGTTGGGACAGCAAGCCATAGAGTTGACGCCTTGGTTAGGGTTTCTAGTTGGAGGACTTGACTATATAGTGGTTGTAGTTCTGCAATTCACCGTATAAGAAGACACCGGGCGGTGATCTCCGAAAATGGGTGCAACGGTTTAACCTGGACGCAGGTTTAAGACGATAAGCCGATTCGAATCGCCATGGACACAAGGAGGTCTGTGCAAAGGGAAGGAATGGAGGCTTCCCATAGTCAGACGGTCACACAGTGCACGAAGCCTAGTTTTGGGGCAAAGGCCTTTGAACCCCAAAAAGATTAACATAGGTGGTCTAAGGATACTATTTTGGGTATCCCTCTGGAATGGATGTAGTTGAGCTGCGGCTTCAGAAATTTGTAATGATGAGTGTTGATGGAGGTGTAGTCTCATGCCCGTTTGTTTGAACTTTGTATGGCTGGTCCATGCAAGCTTCTCGAGCTGCTCTCATATTCCCATTGTATTTTTTCCTATTGCTGAAAGAGTGAAGGTAGAATTCTGGCTGTTTTTGTTTTTTTCATTTGTGGTTTTGGAAACTATGAAGTATCTCCCCCACATTTGTATCGGAATGTTTGTATGTAGTAACGTGAATATGTTCGAACTTACCGCAGCGATCCTTCGATGCGTCACGGCTGTTGTATTTTTGTAGGAACGGGAAAAGTAAGGGTTACAGAGGGTTTTGTTTGAATCGGTTTTGAAAGAATGTCATTGACAATTTACCAATGTACAGGAATGTCATTATTGTTTTACCATTCTTTGCAGGTTAAATATGAAGAATAGAGTAATGATTTTGCTTATAAGTATTTTTCAGGTCCAAGGAGTTTGTACACAGAGAACAGGTGTATGTAGACAGCGGTACATATGGATAAATACATGAGTCTAAGGGAGGTAAAAGTATCATAGGTTATTTCATTGTTTCTTTTTTCCTGCACCACACATTTCTTCCTTCAGTCTGTAATGAGGAAGAAAAGGGGGGAGAATGATAAATGTAAGAGTGACAGTTTTTTTTTCAAACTAATAATAACCTCTGTAATTCTAACCAAGTTTGTGCCAAGACTGTCTTTCTTTGATAGAATTTGAATCGGCAAGCAGCAGTCTGGTGAAGTAGGTTCCCACCCCAGAGGCTAAGAACCTTTTGTCAGTGGCTCCAGGTATTGTAAGCCACGCACAGGTTATGCAGTGACCACAGTCCCGATGTCTGGGTTATTGTCATATGAGGGTTGTTTGGAGGTCAATCAAAACCAGGGTCGTACTCTCCTCATTAGCTGTCACTTATATTCTCGGCTGATGGGGGAGGTGCGATCGTTGTGACATGAACTTCAAAATGTCCACCAAAAGGTTTTCACGAGTCCCTCCTGGACCCTGACTCAGTAATCAGTTTACATTCTTTCCTACCAGGTGACTGGGTCGTTGTAAAGAAGCTTGAGGGATGAGACCACGCCAGCCACTGCAAGAAGCGGCTCAACCACACCAAAGAATGAGGAGTATCTTTGTTTATTTATATTTTTGTTGTTTAGTAAATTTTAGCGAGGGTAACGGTGAAAAGCATCCCAAGTTATTATTTAAAGTGTATGTCCTGACTAGCTCAGAAAGCGAACAGGACCGATGGTCTGTTCTGAGTCTTCACCGAGTTTTAGTCCCCAGCGATGACAGAGGTACATGCCATTTATGATGTTATTATGGGTATGAGGAGTTTTGACAAACTAGTGAAGACTCCAGACAGACACTTGTCAATGGAATCTAACGATGCATTTTTAGAGGGTAAAATTGGTTTTAGTTTTAATGGCTCTGCCTCTTGTCGGTTTGGGTATCTAGGCAGCCCACAAGTGTGTTTGAACTTTAGTTTGGTGTTTATGCGGATCTGCAGCTTATAAAGGTAATTCCCCCAAAGCAAGAGGTTCATGCGTGATGGTGAAGCTGTCCCAACATTTTAGATCGCGGCCGATCGCGAGGATCTGATGGCGCAGGAAATTAAGAATGGCAGGGACAGCTAGAAGGGATTTGTTCACCAACCCCGACCAGGTCTGGGCATGGGGTCCTGGATGTACAAGGTGGGGGGGGCTCGGGCTTGGGATACGATTGAACAATTCTCATCCGTTAAGGATAGGGTTCTTCATGTAATTGTTGAAGCCAGAGCTGTAGCTAAGTGAAGGTTGGGAGTCTATTTTAAGGGTCTGGGAATCTTTGGGGATCTAATTTTTATTTTACAGCGGATCGTGGTTAAAGGAAGTGGGAATATATATACTCATGTCGTTTTATTTCTATTCTTTCTATGTCGTGACGAGGTGCTCCTGTTGCCTGATTTGACGCGTGACCAGAGTTTCCTTGATGAGACGCCCCGAAGCCGGACCCACATACAAGACACAGAGGATCACAGACGGATCGGCGATTACTACAGCTCACCATGTCGTGTCCTCCTTTATAAGTCATGCCCCTGAAGAGTAGAGTCTACATGTCAAGCCGTGTTTTCCTTTTTTATGGACTAAGGACTGATTCATTTCCAGGTGCAAGAAGCAGATCAACTCTCATCGATGGACACATGGGGTGCATATGACAAAAAAGGGAGGACTGTTGTGGAGATTTTTATGGAAATGTATTAATGTATGTTGTCAGATGTCCCCCCAGTGTCAGTTTTGCTGTAATGCGCTCATCTGAGCGTATTTGCACATACAGACGTTGGTGGAAGATCGGTGGCGGGAAAATCTTCCTATGGAAACAGCGATGTTTGCTGCATTTAGAGATGTTGTTTTGCGCCCCGTTGGGGGAACTGGCCAGCCCCTGGCGGGGGGCGTTGAATGACTCCGAGCGCACATATCTGTTTCCACAGGAACAGTAGCATAACTATAAAATAATTGTGGTCCATTTGAGGCATAATTGTTGTGTAGTTTCCGTCATTTGGTAACAGTGTATGTCACTGTTAGTCAATTTGAATGAACATTGTATCTGTTTGGAAGGATGTCCTTGTATGGTCATTCTCCTGTGGAAGGAACATCCTGTGATGTCCCCACCCATGGGGGGAGGTGACTGGTTGCTGCAACCAATCACCTCCTGTCTTGAGATCTTTTGAGTTTAATAAAAGCCTATGATTAGGCGTCGGCTGGACAGTCTATGCTGGAATGGCCTGATGAGAAGATAAGCTTTTGTGGTGCTGCCTTTCTTGGATGAATGGGAATGAACGGTGAGTGGATCTTTAGCAAACTTAGGCTAAAGATAGCATTATTGCAAAAGGATGAAATCTGATGTGTGCTTAGATAGCACAGGAATTATAGGCTGTGTGCTCTGCAAACAGCCTAGGAATTCCACAACAACTGTCAGTCTCCTGCAGATTCTCATGATAGCTGTCTGCCTGTACCTTGTACGGGCAGGCAGTTACCTGAGAATGGGAAGAATCAATGGACTACAGAAGCGCTCACCAGAACCCTGGTAGCTCATTGAAACTATTAGCTGTCAGCCACAATGGCTGACGGAACTTGTAGGCATTCAATCACAGGAAACTGTGTGGGTGGAGCCCCGCATGGCCGCGCTCTTTTCAAATTGTGGCAGCGGGCTTGGGGAAAAGAACACTCGCCTAAAAACAGGTAGAAAGTGTAACATGGTCTAAAAGTGAACTTATCCTTTAACCACTTCCCTACCCAGCCATAGTCAAATGATGTCCACAGATGGGATCTCCCATCCTGGGTGGACGTCATATGACGTCCTCGGCTTTGTAGGGGGATATCTGAATGATGCCTGCAGTTAGAGGCATCATTCAGATATCCTTTTCTTGGGCCAGCGATTCTGTGCACCATAAGAACGATCATAGCGGCGGTTCCGCCGCTTGATCGTTCTTACAGGCGGCGGGAGGGGACATCCCCCGCCTCCCGCCGCCATCCGGTGCTTCTCCGGGCTCTCCCGTGCGATCGGGGACCCGGAGCGAATCTTCCGGCGTCGTTGGTGGGTCACGTGATGAGCATAGAGATGACTGGTGACCAGATGGTCACCAGTCATCTCTATGATCGTCTGAGGCCCGGGCGCGATGTGATGACGTCACGCCCGGGCCTCAAATGTAAAGAAAGCCGCCATTGCGGCTGTAAGTATGAGATCAGTGAAAAATTTTTCACTGATCTCATGCTTTCCAGCCTGGAGGAGAGATGTGGGGTCTTATTGACCCCGCATCTCTCAATAAAGAGAACCTGTCACACACATTCCTATTACAAGGGATGTTTACATTCCTTGTAATAGGAATAAAAGTGATAAAAAAAAAAAAAAGGAAAATAATTGTAAAAAAATAAATAAATAAGTAAAAAATAAATAAAAATTATAAAAAATTTAAATTAAAACGTCCCTGTCCCAGGTAGTTTGCGATCAGAAGCGAATGCACACGTAAGTCGCCCACATATGTAAACGCCGTTCAAACCACGCATGTGAGGTATCGCCGCGTGCGTTAGAGCGCGTGCAACAATTCTAGCACTAGACCTCCTCTGTAATTCTAACCTGGTAACCTGTAAAAAAAAATTAAGCGTCGCCTATGGAGATTTTTAAGTACCGAAGTTTGGCGCCATTCCATGAGTGTGCGCAATTTTAAAGCGTGACATGTTAGGTATCTATTTACTCGGCGTAACATCATCTTTCAGATTTTCCCCAAAAATTGGGCTAACTTTACTGTTTTGTTATTTTTTAATTCATGAAACCATTTTTTTTTTTTTTAAAAAGGCGTTTGAAAAATTATTGCGCAAATATCGTGCAGGAAAAAATGTTGCAATGACCGTCATTTTATTCCCTAGGGTGTCTGCTAAAAAAACATATATAATGTTTGGGGGTTCTGAGTAATTTTCTAGCAAAAGAATGATGATTTGTACATGTAGGAGAGAAGTGCTAGAATAGGCCCGGTATTGAAGTGGTACAAAAAGCCCTGTATTGAAGGCTGGCCCCTTCTGCATGTATAGCTATGTAAAACATTATGAATACGTGCCAATACTGTTTAAAATCCAGTCATGCACTCTCATCCTGCTCTGCACATGCTCAATTGCTTTCTATTTTTAGTATTGTGCCGAAAATCAGAGCCACTAGAGGCCAATCTGCTGACAGCCTAAAGATTTACTGCTGCTGAGGTGCTCTGGGCTTCAGCAAAATGGCAACCACAGACAAGAACTAAACAGGAGCAATGTTGGAGGCAATTTACAGCACAGACTAATTTTGGTAGCATAATTATTAATGTGGAATGTATGTTTTTTTCAAGCTGTTATGGGTTCCACTTTAAGTAAGAGTTTGAAAGTATCTTAAGGGAAACCCATAAGGAGAAAATCTCCTAGCTGTCTCCAACTAATATGAATTACTTAGCATATAGACTGGGAAAGTCAAAGCTATTGAGTTGTATACTTGTTCCAGATCAGTTATATAGAAAGTAATGGAACAATTGAAACAGCATGACTGCTAGGCAGCTAGCATTCTCAGTATGAATGGAGAGCAATGGTAGCCTTTGTAGATTTAACTGTTCTTAGCTGTATTAGCTGGTCCTACTCCCCTGGTATTATATTATAGCTCTATTTTTAGAGCCTTTTAATGGGGAACTAGAAACAATACAGAGGAAAACAGTGTAAAAATATGAGTAAACACCTGCTTAAACAATATCCTCGCTCCTAGGAAAAAACATGAATGGCCTGGTGACACGATCGGGTAGCTAAGGGAAACAAATGCTTCCAACCATCATTTCTGCGCTTTATTTTTTATAGAGATTTTCCAACTTATCAAAAAATGTCAACCTGACATGTCTCATCATTTTGATCTTGTAATAAGAAAGGAAGTAAAAGACAAGATGGGCACAACTTGTTCTCATTAGGCAACACAAGATATGTGCCACTATCAGCCAAACTGTTCAAAGAGGGGAAGATGTTAGCTTCCTATTCTGAGGCCTCGTACACACGACCGATTTTCTCGTCCAAAACAGTCAAGAAAAGTGTCGCGAGAGTTTTTTTGTCTAGAAAAACGTTCGTGTGTATGGTTTTACGACGAGAAACTTGACGAGAATCTCGACGAGAAAATAGAGAACCTGCTCTCTATTTTCTCGTCAGGATTCCAGATTTCCTCGTCGTGTTTCTCGTCGGCCTGTTTTGTGACGAGAAAATGGTTCGTGTGTATGCTTTTACGACTCTTCAAAAAGCGCGCATGCTCAGAATCAAGTATGAGACGGGAGCGCATCTTCTGGTAAAACAAGCCTTCGTAATGGAAATAGCACATTCGTCACGCTAAAACGAACTGAAAGCACGAAGACTGAAAAGCGCGAATCGTCTCTTCCCAAACTTTTACTTCACACGCGGTAACACGAGATCAGCAAAAGCAGCCCAAGGGGTGGCGCCAAGAAAAAAGATCTTCCCCTTTATAGTGCCGTCGTACGTGCTGGACGTGAGCGCAGAGAACCACGAGGAAATTGGAAAATGACAGTGTGTACGCATAGAAAGCTTGACGAGAAAATCGACAAGCTTAACAAGAATCTCGTCGAAAAAAACGACGTGTTTTTTACGACGAGAAAATCGGTCGTGTGTACGAGGCCTGAGACTAATGCCGCGTACACACGATCGAGATTCATGGCAGTGAAAACACTGCCGTGAATCCCGACGGGAAAAACGAGTGTAGAGGGTATGCACTTTCCCGGGTGTAAATTTGAATCTGGCGGTGACACCAGTGATGTGTGATTCCCTGCGGCCCAGCAGGTGGCACTGTCACCACGGGCTGGGGGTTGAACCATTGCTGTGTGCCGTACCTCTTTTTGTTCTCCCTCGGCAGCGGTATGGTGGGGCGGGGAACCCGCCATGCTTGCTGGGAGAGGGTATAAAGGGGGCCGGCCATTTTGGTCACGGGGTTCGTAGTCCCAGACACCTTTAGTCTGCGGACGGTGGTTCGTGATGGTCCTCTGGGTGGCCTAGGCCTGGAGGACCACCGGAGATCGTGTTCCATCTCAGGCACCTTTAGCCTGGGGTGAGGTACTTGAATGGAGGTCCGAAGCTCAGTGCCCAACACTGAGTTCCGCGAGGGAAGGAAATCCTAGGGAACCCAGGGATTGGGTACCCGAATCCGGAAGGCGCAATGGACCGGGGGGAGCTTCTCACTTGAAGACCCGGTGCAGCATATTGCCGGTGACGGGTGAGACCGCCTGGAAGGAAATCCCCCTCGTGCGGAGACCGCAACCCTCTTTCAGGGGAGAAAGTGGAGAACGATTGTGTCTGGGCCTATTCGCACCCACACCTCCTTTCCTATGCTGTTCTTCAAGGGAGTTCAACTGTTTGTGTTCATTCGCATGAGAATAAAGGAGTGTTGGACTTTAATGGTGTGGGGCTCATTTCTGACGGACATGGCTGAAGGTGACTCTCGGAGGGAGGATCCAGGTGCACAACACTGACCCGAAGGTGAATTAAAGGAGTAGTAAAGTTACATGTTTTTTCACCTTAATGCATCCTATGCATTAAGGTGAAAAAACATTCGACAATACCGCCCCCCCCCCGAGCCCCCGTTTTTCTTACCTGGCCCCTCGAAAGTCCCATGCTCGTCCCCGTCATCCTCTTCGTTTTTCTGCCTGGCCGCCGATTGGCTACACTGGATAGATTGAAAGCAGCGCAGCCATTGGCTGGCGCTGCTGTCAATCACATCCAATGACGCGGCACGCCGGGGGGCGGGGCCGAGTGATACAGTCGGCGGCTATGGCCGCCGCTGTATCACGGGAGCGCGCCCGCAATCACTCCACACCATGCGAGCTCACTCGCATTAAGGTGTGGAGTCCTTGCGGGGAGGAGACAAGACAGCCGCCGAGGGACCCCAGAAGACCAGGATCGGGGCCACTGTGTGCAAAACGAGCTGCACAGTGGAGGTAAGTATAACATGTTTGTTATTTTTAAGGAAAAAAAAAAAAAGGTATAGTGCTCCTTTAAGAACGTTGCCTATACCGCACTGATATATGTGGTGGAGGCCTGGCGTGGTGTCCCCGCTCTCTCCCCTCTGAGATACCCCTAGACAAGAGACAGACGAGAAAGAGCAAGAGAGGGGAGTGAGGTGGGCGCTACACGAGGAACGGCTTGTTCCCCTACACACGGCTGTTTTTTCCATCATTTTTTCTCTTGGTCGAGAAAAACGACCGTGTGGAGGCTCCCTGGCAGTGTTTCCCTATGGGAAAACTGCCGCGGAAAAAAATGCAGTGAATCACGACAAGAAAAATTAGAGCATGTTCTAATTTTTCTCGTCGTGATTAATGCCGTTTTTCTCGTCTGGAAAAATGGCCAAAAGCCCACACACGGTAGTTTTTCTCGTCAAAGAGAAAAAATTTAATTTTTCCCGATGAGAAAAATGGTCGTGTGTACGCGGCATAAAAATAAGTTTATAACAGTTCAAACAACTAAACTACAGATGACTAAGGGGAGTAAATCGTCATATAGATATGTAATGGTAAAGGAGAACCTAACATTCTATCAGATACACATTCAAAAATTCAAACATTATGGAAACCATAGAACTGATACACACACCAAGATCTTCTCACTATGATCCAAAAAGCTATGGTAATGGGAACCCGGCATTGAATCCATATAGAGGGGTGCCACCCATACATACCTCCCAACATTTTGAGATGGGAATGAGGGACACCTACTAGCAAACATATGTAGGCATAGGACACGCCCCTGCCACGCTCCCTCAAAGGAGAATTAACCAAAAAAAAGGTTAATCAAATCCACAAGTGCTTTTCTTTTACCACTACTATTTCTTTATATTGGCTCTTAAAATTTACAAATGTAGCAATTTTGAAATTGGATGAAAGGTTTAGCACTGGGAAACAATATTTGAACAATAAAAAGTGCATTTTATATACAACTATATAAATCAAACCAAAATGAGGGACAAATGAGGAGGAAAGAGGGACAGAGTGGCATTGCCCCAAATCAGGGATGGTCCCTCGACTGTCAGGGACAGTTGGGAGCTATGCCACCCATACAATACTGGAGGGGGGGGGGGGCTTTTCACAAGATCGGATGTCACAGAAAACAAAAAAATAAAAAATAAAGCATATCAACACCTACAGGCTACCTTGTCATGCTTTATTGATTGTAACAAGTAAACAAATAACAGCATTAAGATAATCCCTGTTCCACCCTTCCCACTCCCTCCCCCTCCCCATCCGTATTGTCACTATCCCCCCCAAAACAATATTCCTCATCCAATAACTGTTGCACCCAAACACTACTAAAACCCTCCCTAGCTGTCTATAAAAGTGGCCCTCCAACGGGAGCTGGGACAGGAACTACCATGCTGTAGACCCCCCACAAGAAGATGGAACCCCTAGAAGGCACCTACAGTCTAAATTGGCTTCAAGCCCATGAAACTATATGGACCTTTAAAAAAAAAAACAGACACAGATTACCCATCTTCTTTCCTGACCACCTGTAGGCAGGTGCAATCTACTTTATCCACCGCAGGTGGCGCTCATCTGCAGCGGCAATGCAGGTCGAGAAGGAAGTCGGGAGGAACCTAGTTCCTCTATGTATTCCTCCATCACAGGGAGGCAGCTCCCTGTGACGTTGGTGGCCATCTTGGATCAGGCCTGGTTTGCTGCACATTTTGCGAGTGGCCAGAGTAGGGACAGGTCATCTGTCAGGGACAGTGCTTTGCATCAGGGAAAGGTTCCGAAGGAGTAGGGAAAGTGCAGGGATACGCCATGGTTCCTGGAAGCCTTCCCGTTTGGGTACAGACCGGCCAGAATGCATTCCACTCCTCGAGACAGACGCTGTCGCCACCTCTGGTCCACAACTCCACTGTTGGTTTTCGGTTACAACTTGTGAGTGCTCCCGGTCGGGTTGCCTTCCGGCCGGGCCTGTTTGTCGTACTGGACTTCTGTTACAATGTATTCTTTTTACTGCACCTGGACTCTGTATGTTTTCTGCCCACCGCATCACACTGCAACTTCCCACACACCTATTTTCATGATCATACTCATGCTTTACACTGCCCCTTACTAGTCACTTACCCCCGTTTTCTTTTGCCATTTCTTAAGCTGGCCATACACACTTTGATCAGTTGGTGGATGCCTCTGCTTGACAGAAGTAATAGTTTGATCGACCAGGAAAACTATTATTGGTCAGTGGCCGCAGCCAATATTCTCCCTCCTTTTTCTTACCTTCTCATCTCTTTAACTCTTTTTTTCTTATTTTTACTTCCCTAGCACCCACTTCCTTTTAGAATACCCTCCGCTCTGCCTCTTCTAAATTACAACATGCTCCCAGAGTCCTTTGCTGCAGCTTGGGTGTTACAAACCTAACGGATGCTACATGATTCTAACACCTCACTTTCCCCACTTTACATTTACCAAAACTTTTTATTAAACTCTATTACCCTTTTTGGCATACACAAATTACAAAAGCTAAACAGTTAAAGGTGAACTCCAGGTATGGTTTTTATTGTACAGTTGGAGCTTGGACCAATGTAAGTATGCATATGCAATACCTGAAGGACTGCTGTGAAAGAAGAGAATCACTGTAGTAGTCTATGCTACTACAGTGATCACCGCTATCGTCCAGTTCCCGTGCCCTGTTGTAGTAATCACAGGGGGTCGCCTGCACTGCATAGGTGCCATTCACAGAACACATTGCATTTTCTCGATGAATGCAAGAAATTCTCTGATTGGACAAAGTGGGGAGATGAGGCCTTGAAATCAAAATCTCCACCTACATTAATTGGAGATTACTGTATGTGCAATAATCAAACACATCTTATCCCTAAATATCAATAATCAACTTGTAGCTGGCTCAAATAAGCCCACCTAAGTAATAAATAGCTCTTGCAGCATTGCAATGAGGAAATGCACTAAGCAGGAAGTTACCACAGATACATACAGTACCTCCCAACCGTCCCTGATTCGCCGGGACCGTCCCTGTCCCGGAGTCCCGGCGAATCATGCCTGAGTCTCGGATCGCTGGAGGCATGTGCGGGGTGTCTAGGTTCGTGCACACCAGGAGTATCTCTCCCTGCCGATCCGGGTGCCTCTGACACTAACGTATGCACAGTGCAGAGTAGAGCGCACTGAACCCGCCCCCTCCTCCTCGTTCTGTGATGTTTTGTTTTCTTGTACAGAGGAGGAGGCAGGGAGCATGTCAGAACGGCAATCAGAGGGGTCTGTGTAAGTGACACAGGACGGAAAGCTCCGCCCACTGATCGCTGGACTTGTGGAGATAGAACTACCTGCTGTCAGTCTGAAGGTACTTGGATGGGGGTCCCATGTGACTGGGGGGGCAGTCATTGGGGGGGGGGTGTAAGACTAAAGGAGGATAGACTGGGGGGGATTTTGGTTAATAAGAGGAATGGAGGGGGGATTTGACCACTTATACTCTGCCCTACTGACCCCAGATCCTCTGTCCTGACCCCTGTACCCTGCCCTACTGACCCCTGGTCCTCCATCCTGACTCCTGTACCCTGCTCTGCTGACCCCAGGTCCTCCATCCTGTTGACCCCTGTACCCTGTTCTACTGACCCCTGGTCCTCGGTCCTGCTGACCCCTGTACCCTGCCCTACTGACCCCCCTGGTCCTCCATGCTGCTGACCCCTGTACCTTGCTCTACTGACCCCAGGTCCTCCGTCCTGCTGACCCCTGTACCCTGCTCTACTGACTCTAAGTCCTCCGACCTGCTTACCCCTGTTCCCTGCTCTACTGACCCCTTTTCTCCATCCTGCTGATCTCTGTACCCTGTTCTACTGACCCCTCTGGGCCTGCGTCCTGCTGACCCCGGGAATCCTGCTCTACTGACTCCAGGTCCTCCGTCCTGATGACCTCTGTACCCTGCCCTACTGACCCCCTTTCCTCCGTCCTGCTCACCCCTGTACCCTGCTCTATTAACCCCCGGTCCTCCGTCCTGCGGACCCCTGTACCCTGCTCTACTGACCCCTGTCTTCCGCCCTTCTGACTCCCTGTCTTCCGTGCTGCTAACCCCTTTACCCTGCTCTATTGACCCCCTAACTTTCGTTGTGCTGACCCCTGTAACCAGCCCTACTGACTCCCTGTCCTCTGTCCTGACCCCTGTACCCTGCCCTACTAACCCCCTGTCTTCCATCCTGCTGACCCCGTTACACTACCCTACTGACACCCTATCCTCTGTACTCTGCCCTTGTGATGCCTCTTCTCTGCCCTGTTGACCCCCCTACACTGCCCTGCAGACCCTTCTCATTTGCCAATCCTGCCCACCACACTCCTTAAGCTCCTCCCACTGTTGAGTTTGGCCACACCCAAATTACTTCCTCCCTCAAGTGTCCCTTATTCCAAAGTTCAAAAGTTGGGAGGTATGCAGGTGTACTGGCACTGGGAACTGGCACAATATTTTGAACAATAAGTATTTCTTAGTAAAATGTTAGGGATAGAAAGATTATTTTCAAACCTTCCAGCAGCGTGAGCTCTGG
Source organism: Rana muscosa (assembly GCA_029206835.1). Classification (NCBI taxonomy): domain Eukaryota; kingdom Metazoa; phylum Chordata; class Amphibia; order Anura; family Ranidae; genus Rana; species Rana muscosa. The sequence continues at coordinate 148,229,482 of CM055116.1, forward strand.
ATCATAGCAGCACCACTGGGCTGCTCTCAGAATTGTCAGCTGCCATAAATACTTCTCTCTGTTTGGTGTTCCCTATCAGCTGAGGAAGGAGGCGTGACTTGCCTCTGAAACACGTTACGATTGTTCAGTTCTACTCTGAGTCGACTGCTGTCATTTGGCTCCCTTGCAGCTCGTGGGTCCAGCGTCCTCCCTCTTGTCTTCATGAAGCCGCCACTGCAGCTAGGACTATTCCACTATCTCGTGCAAGGTCCTTCACACAGACCACCTGGGCACAGACAGTCTCTCATTTTTACCCTGTAAATTGAACATGTCACTGTGTTTTATATTCAATCATTAAACTGTTTTACACTATTGGTCGCTTGGCGCCTCTCTCCCCTTTCCCACTTCTGTTTCAGTGTAGGTTCCCTCACCCCAGAGCAGGTAACCTGTTTCCAATAGATACTACAGACATTTCTCATTGATCTTTTTGTCTTCTATTACCATCAAGTGTAATGTTCTTATCCTGTAATGTTCTTAACTCTCCACTGGGGCTCCAACATCTCCACCAACTCCATGTAATATTATTAGCCTGTAATGTTCTTATCTCTCCACTGGGGCTCCGACATCTCCACCAACTCTGTGTAATGTTCTTATCCCTCCACTGGGGGCTCCGACATCTCCACCAACGCCATCGCAGATAGATGACATCACAGCGACATCACCCGGCTCCTCCTCTTATCCCTACTTAAACAGCCGCCGCCATTTGCATTGACGTTCGTGCTAGGAACCTGATGCCAGGCAAATACCTCCATCAGAAGACTGCCGTCTTCACTCACTGTTGGGCCGGTCAGAGCCCCGACTTCCATCTCTCTACTGGGCCGGACAGAGCCCTGACTGCCATCTCTCTTTTTGGGCCAGACAGAGCCCCCTCTGCCTCCTCGCTTTTGGGCCGGACAGAGCCCCTCCAACTTCCAGCTTTTGGGCCGGTCAGAACCCCTTCCTCCCTGGTAGTCAGAAGCTCTCCACTGACCTACCCTCAGCCAGCCTACTCTGCTGGCAGAACTCCCTACCTATACCACTACAATAGGAGACCGGTATATCTCTTCAGAAGCCACTGGGTGACACCAACACAAGAAGTCCTCTCACAGCAAGTATCCTTTTGTTTACTATAAGGCCTCATGCCCACGGGCGTTTTTTCAGCCGTGTTTTTGAGCGTTTTTTACAGCTTAAAAACGCCTGTCCATGTTAGTCTATAGCTTCATGCCCACCTAGGCGTTTTTGAGCTGTAAAGAGCATAGGCGTTTGTAAGCTGTAAAAAAAACCCAGGACCAGTGCGTTCCTCAGCGTCAGAATTAGGCAGTAAAAAACGCGAGCGTCAAAAAACGCGAGCGTCAAAAAACGCGCAAAAACGCGCACTAACGCGCAAAAAACGCGCACTAACGCGCGGTCGCGTTTTTAGCTCCGACGTTTTTTTTTGTTTTTTTTTCAAAAAAAAAATAAATATTTACAATAACATGGACAGGCGTTTTTAAGCTGCAAAAAACGCAGCTGTAAAAACGCCAGTGGGCATGAGGCCTTAACTGTATTCCTGTGTACTGCTACTACACTATAGTTACCTCTGGTTCTCCCCCTTATGGCTGTGTATTACCACAATAAATAAAACCACTTGATTTTCCAATTTGTCTGAGTCTTCCTTCCTTATGTCTGTCAAATTGAAGTTAACTGTTTAGTATATCATATTCATAGACTTCCGAAGCTGTGGTCCACGCCAACCATTATAGTTACACTGCCTGAAGCATTACATCAAGGCGGAGTATATAAGAGACAATGGGGGTTATTTATGAAAGGCAAATCCACTTTTCACTACAAGTGCAAACTACAAGTGCAAAGTGCACTTGAAATTGCACTGAAAATGCACTTGGAAGTGCAGTCGCTGTAAATCTGAGGGGTAGATCTGAAATGAGGGGAAGCTCTGCTGATTTTATTATCCAATCATGTGCAAGCTAAAATGCTGTTTTTTATTTTCCTTGCATGTCCCCCTCGGATCTACAGCGACTGCACTTTCAGTGCAATTTCAAGTGCACTTTGCACTTGTAGTTTGCACTTGTAGTGCAAAGTGGATTTGCCTTTAGTAAATAACCCCCAATGTTTCATATATAGGTGCATAACTATTAATTTCCACAACCATCTTTTGGACCATTTATCAGACAAGCTAGGGCTGCGCTGGGAATTTCTGTTTGTTTTTTTAACTATACAGAGGAAAGAACCCTCTGTATAGCTTCTACCAAGGACTTTCTTCAAGTTCTTCAAGTTCTCTTAGGTTCTAAGTGTTGCTTCCGCAAGAAAGGGGGCAACCACCCTATCCTAAATTCCTTCCCTCATATCCTTGTGTAGCGAGGTCCCGGGTCCCCAGAGGCCTAATGGTGACCTCCAGAGGTAGGGACAGCTGACATCCTTCTGTGAAGAGTGGGTTACAAGTCATTGTGGGTGTAATGCAAGGTAGATTGATGGGTGCCAGACACTTCTTGAACGCAAAGAGATTTATTGTCTCTTGAACAGAACTGTGGGAGAGAGGGTTGTGGCCAGGACACCCTTGAGTAGATGCAATGTTAATTGGCAGACTCCGAGACTTCTATAGGTAGACAGCCATGCAGGGAAAGGCATCCAGCTAGACACCACATCTGCATGAGTAGGATCATTGTCTCTTATGGCAACAATCTTGTAACAGTTTCTAACAAAGGTTGCAACGAACTCCTTCACTTCTTCTACAAGCTCCTCTTGTAGGACTTTACTCAACTGAGCTCCCAGTCTTTCACTAGACTTCCTGATCCATATTGTAGGACTTTACTCAACTGAGCTCCCAGTCTTTCACTAGATTTCCTGATCCACTTGCCACTGGATCCTCTGAGCTTTTCCAATCTTCTGACTTAGTATCTTCCTCAAGCGTCACCCCTGCATCCCTGCTAGGTCCCTAGCCTGGCACTCACGAATACTCCTCAAGTTTAAAGAGACCCTCTACTGCAACTAATTACTTAAACTGATTGTGGACCACATCCCTAAAACATAGAGTCAGAACATGAATTCCTCAGATTGAGACTTTAAACCGGGCCACAAACAGTTTGATAGTAAAAAAGTATTCAAAATGTATTGCACATTGATAATATATAACAACATGAACATGGGGATGTACGCAACAAACACAAATATTGGGAACAGAAATGGAAACCAGCTGCAAGGAAAAGCCCAAAGCTTTGTAAGACAGACAGAACGTCCAATGCGTTTCGAAAAACAAAATGCAGATCTTCTTCAGGGACAGAAGGCCTGCGGGTTCCAGATCTGTGGCTTATATCCCAAATGTTGATACTCCACACATAAAGACAAAGAACATAACTTAAAAATAAAAAGAAAGCTATGTCCATCAAAGCCGCGCACAAGCAACAGAAAACGTGAAAGACATCAGCCAGAGGTCCATATAATGTGGAATGTCTTATGCCGTGTACACACGATCGTTTTTCACGTCGTTAAAAATTACATTTTTTAAATTGGGCATTAAAAACGATCGTGTGTGGGCTCCAGAGCATTTTTAACGACGTGAAAAATGGGCGAAAAAAATGAGAACCTGCTCTATTTTTTCACGTCGTTTCTCACGACGTGAAATACGGTAGTGTGTATGCTTTTACGAGGGGAAAAAAACGCGCATGCTCAGAATCAAGTATGAGACGGGAGCGCTCGTTCTGGTTAAACTAGCGTTCGTAATGGAGATAGCACATTCGTCACGCTGTAACGGACTGAAAAGCACGAGGCTGAAAAGCGCGAATCGTCGCTCAACAAACTTTACTAACATGAAGGGTGGCGCCATTCGAACGGAACTTCCCCTTTATAGTGCCGTTGTACGTGTTCTACGTCACTGCGCTTTGCTCGAGCGTTTTTTTTTAATGAACGTGTGTATGCAATACAGGCTTGAGAGGAAACAAGAAAAATCACGTTGAGAAAAACTTCGTTTTTGAAAATGACATTAAAAACGATCGTGTGTACGCGGCATAATTGTGTAACTTAGTGGTATAATTCTATATAGACCATAGCTATAGAGGAGAGGTAGAATAGTACTTTCCCCTCAATACAGGTCCGGTTTATAGAGAATGTATATCAGAAATTAAATCATCCAGAACATTATTGGTTAAAGATGGTTGTTTTTATCAGCCAGATATCTGGACGTGCCTTATGGATCTTAAAGTTGGAGTCAAAATTATGTGGTTGGAGATGTGGCTGGTGGTGTCTGGCAAGGTAGAGCAGAGCATCACACTGCTGGCCTGCTTGGTCCCTGGCTTGGCACATAATATTGCTCTGCAAGCATCCCCTCCCCTGGCTTGGTCCCTGGCTTGGCACTTGCTGAAGTTTCTCACTTCTTCACTGTCCCCAGCTGGTAAGAATACTGCTCTGGTACTTGCTTCAGCTACTCACAGTGGTCCCCGGTAACAAGGTGGATGGCCCCTTAGTGGCAATAGCTTCCCCTCCACCTCCGACCACAACAGGTTCTCCGGCCGGCAGAACCATTACTTCTAGTTGGACTGCAAGTCCGCAGTCCCAACCCTTCGCTGCTCTCCTGCTTTTGGATAGGCCAGCCTAGCAGCCAGATGTTCCTCAGATAGACCTCAGGCTTCCGGCCTAGCAACCCAGGGCAGAAAAACACACGTCCACCCAGACAGCCGTCCAGCACAGAACCCTGATCACCTGACTCCACCCAAATAAATAGGCTCTCCCAGCAGGCCAAGGGACCCAAGAAAATCCCTGCGCATTGGCTGAGACACCCCATCCTTTCCTAATCTGTCTTTGCAATGCCCTTGTCTTATCTAATGTCACCAGATACATGGCAACCTAGCTACAGAAGTGAAAAGTGCAGCAATTCCAGAATGAGGGCAAAGTCAATTGACCTCCTAGCAATTGGCCAAGGTAACTATCACTTTACAGGTAAACTTAATAGCAACCCTGCTAAACATCAGGGTGCTACATCTGCAACTAAGGCAAAGGGTGCTTTGGCTTATGCTCAGGTGTGTCAAGCTGAAGTAAGTTCAGGTGAGTCATTGCTGTGGTGTCAGGCTTACCTTAAGTAGAAGTCTACCCATGGGAGGAAACCCTTGTGAAGTTCTTTTGTTCTTAAGTTGTTACAAGCAGGAACTGAACAGTTGCCCAACATAGGGGGGCAAACCTTTCTACTTCCCAGGAGAAGCCTTTTGTTATTCAACTACCTGAGCTGTTGCCTTTCTGGAGGTTAATGGCTCATTGAATGAGATTCTCTGGAAAAATTTACATTCTACCCATCAAGTTTTAACTACTGCTAAACATTCTAAGAAAAGGAGTTGGTGCTCCTGATGCTGCAAAGGCGGTGTCACTGGTAGTGTCAGTTGAGCTGAACTCAACATCTTGTACCTTGGGTTTATGGATTTTGGCTTGCAGAGCCAGAACCCACACATCTTAAAGGACGCTTCAAGTGTTGCTATGTGGTTGCTAAGTATTCCTGGCTATGGAGTTCTATTCCATAGCAGGTCATGTTAATGTAAATATCTAGATAGGTTAGATTAGATAGGGTGCTTGTTTCTGCTTTGTTTTCCATGGCTCTGGAGAAGTCTACATGGCAAGATTCAGCTTCATTGTATATACTGTATGTTGCTTATTCAAAGTTATATTGATATAAGTGCTCTTTATGCCTATTAGGGGCCTGGTAGTATTCTTAGACCACTAGGTGGCATGGTTCTGGCTAAGAGTAGGATTTATTCTTCGGGTTTAAAGGTTTAATTGCATAATAGAGATGTACAGGCGTTAAGCTAAAATGCACATATTTGCACTAGTCTAATTCAAAGGACATAGTATATATAGGAAAGTAAGATATTAGCTTCTGTGATCTCGTGATTCTCTGGAGAGTAATCCTCACTGGGATAGTTCTTCCCCACTGGGATAGTTCTTCAACAACTGTATTTTTTTTAAGGATGTGTATATTAGCTTGGTAAGATGTATGTACTAACTCTGTTTTCTATTAGGTGAAGACTGTGATAGTTTGGCTGAAGTACAAACCTCTGACCCTAAAATGTAAACACTTGTGTATTCAGAAAGTGATAGAGATTTCGATAGCATATATTTAGCGTAAGATTTACTGGATAGAGTAATGTGCGTATTTTGCTGGACATTTATTATTATGTCGGCCCACCACTCCCTTTATTTTTGGTGGGGAGTGCACTTTGCTAATGTTACGTAGGCTGATACGTTTATTTAGCCTGTGACTGAATTCACCCCTCTCTCTCTCTTCATTCCTTCCACTTAATATAGTGATAGTTCCATGTACCATAGTGATCCTTCTTTCCTGCCTTCCATGTACCATATTGATCCTTCTTTCCTGCCATCTATGTGCCATAGTAACCCTTCCTTCGTGCCTTCCATGTACCATAGTGACCCTTCTTGCTTTCCATGTACCATAGTGATCCTTCCTGCCTTCTGTGTGCCATAGTGATATTTCCTTCCTTCCTGCCTTCCAGGTGTTATAGTGATTCTTCCTTCCTACCTTCCATGTACCATAGTGATCCTTCCTGCCCTCCAGGTGTCATAGTAATCCTTTCTGCATTCCATGTATCATATTGATCCTTCCTGCCTTACATGTGTCATAGTGATTCTTCCAGCCTTCCATATACCATAGTGTTCCTTCCTGCCTTTCATGTACCATTGTGATCCTTCCTGACTTCCAGGTGTCATAATGATCCATACTTCCTGCCTTCCATGTACCATAGTGATTCTTTTTGCCTTCCATGTGCCATAGTTATCCTTCCAGCCTTCCATTTGCCATTGTGATCTCTCCTTCCTTTCTTCCATGTACCTTGGTGATCCTTCCTGCCTTCCAGGGCCATAGTTCATGGTTAACGCTAAACTGATAACCTGTAAAGGATTTTTAAAGCGTGTGGAACGAACGTGCTGACGTCTTCACATCTGATCCTGGGCGAACAGGCGTTTGCCATTGCCGGCCGGCTTTACTTGTGAAATGCTGTTTTTTATCTTCTCTGATGTAAGTGCATCTTATATATTAAACTCTTCCTTGTTTTACGGTATTATGCTATGGTGAGCCTTTTTCATTTTTGGTACCATCCTGCTGATACGCTACCAAGTTGTCAACCCATGGGTCATCTCTGGTCATCCCAGACTGAACAGTTTGTAGAGTATGTGATTCCTGCCCTCAGTTCCCCAGTCCTTCCAGTATCGAAGAGCCTGCAAATCAGAGGTTTCCTGGTAAAGGCCCTGGCTGGGGTTTACAGCCGCAAGCTTATTCCTTGCTTGCCTTCTGGTAAGCACAATCATATATTGGGTGATTTTCTTATGTTGGTGGTGAAGACCTAATTAAGACTACATACTAATCTTCCTTTCAAGAATTTCACCAATCCATGTGTATTTTGAACATTTATTCAGTTATTGGTTTTCAATACATTTTTGGACTTTCACATATATTTGCAAAGAAGATCCTTATTTTTCTTTTGTTGTTCACACTATTTGCATTATCATATATCACGAATGTGGTGTACTTCATGTATGAGATTAGCGTGGCTACATATTTTATAATCTTCTGTTTTGGTGTGTATTCCACTATTTAGCTGCTGCTTTAATTCACATTTTTTATTTGTATTTTTTTTATTTGTATTTTTTTGGTTAGCGCGGTATTTTCTCCTTTCCTTTTTAAAGCGTAGCCTATGGATAATTTTGGGTATCATCGATTTTTGTTATTCCACGGGTGTGCAATTTTAAGATTTGATATGTTTGGCATTCTTTTACTCAATTTGATCCCAATCTTTTATATTTTGCCCAAAAAATGGTTTAATATTGTGCTTGCACTAAAATATTTTTTAGTGTATTTGTTTTCTGAAAATATGCATTTGATAAATAGCTGTACAAATTTACAACAGCTACCATTTTAATTATCTAGAGCAGGGGTGCCCAACCGCTGGCCCGCACTCTGATGTGGCCAGACACCCCCTGCTCTGGAATGGCGGGTCAGCAAGCCCACATTGTGGGGCTGATTTAAGAAAATGTTGGCGCATTTGCGCGGGCAGGAATAATTATTGCGACATGGCGCATGCTGTCGACTTGCGCCGGATTTGCGGAATCGTTACGCGTACGGGCGCATACACATTCTTAAATATGAAACAGACATCGGGCACTTTCTCATTGTAATGCTGATCATGTTAATGAGCTTTTCCTTATCACATGGAGAATATTGCTTCCACTTTTATTCCTTTCATTCACTTCTTTTTGAAACAACTCAATAATCATTCTAGAGATCTTCCTCCTATCAACAACTGTACAGATGTTTTCTGGACTTGTAATTGTGCATTTTATGGTGATAGTCTATAATCATTGGTGGAGCCAAAACTTCCATGAAAACATCTTCTCAACACATGTCTGTGTATTGTGCACTATGGACAATTAATTTCCCCATATACTGTCCAATCTGATTGGATGACATTTAATCCACTCATTTCTCTGAGCAATTCATTTCCCCATACACTGTCCAATCTGATTCAATAGCGTTTAAATCCACTCATTTCTCTGAGCAATTAATTTCCACATACACTGTCCAATCTGATTGGATGACATTTAAATCCACCCATTTCTTTCTCTGAGCAATTAATTTCCCCATACACTGTCCAATCTGATTGGATGACATTTAAATCCACCACCAATTCATTTCCCCATACACTGTCCAATCTGATTGGATGACATTTAAATCCACTAATTTCTCTGAGAAATTCATGTCCCCATACACTGTCCAATCTGATTGGATGACATTTAAATCCACTCATTTCTCTGAGCAATTCATTTCCCCATACACTGTCCAATCTGATTGGATGACATTTAAATCCACTCATTTCTCTGAGCAATTCATTTCCCCCATACACTGTCCAATCTGATTGGATAACGTTTAAATCTAGTCAGCCAATCTGACCAGGTTCCACACCATATGGCCAGTGTTACTTTAGTAAGTAAATATTAATTTTGTCATTACGACAATGTTCAGAAATCTGATTAACCTGATTTTTGGTTTCTTGGTTTTGCTTTGGGGGGGGGGGGGTTGTTGGGGGAAATATAAAAATGCAAGGGAAGAATAAGTAACGCCGAGAGATTTAAAGGACAGAGATACGCAACAGATAGAGGGGTCCTTTTATTTTTTCCTTTTGGAAGTACATACACAGGAATACATGGAATGTAATCTACTGACACTGAAGAGTAGAGGTGGGATATGTGTTTAAAAAGTGAGATTAATTAAAGTGATGGGACGAGAAATGTACCATGTACAGTAGGTGCCGCCGATTTTGTGTCAATCTCGCCTCTTCTAGCGGCGAGATTGACACCCTACGAGCTCCGTCGCGAGAGCCAGCGCCGAGCTGTCTCGTCATCGAGAAAGGAAAAATGGCCCCGGAGCATGTGACTGTGACGTCATGGGAGCTTGTGACTGTGACGTCATGGGAGCATGTGACTGTGACGTCATGGGAGCATGTGACTGTGACGTCATGAGAAGCCTATATAAAGCAGGGGAAGGAACCCAGATCCCTCTCCCTCATTCCTTCTCTCTCCCTCCATATTTCTTTCTTTCTCTCTCCATCCCTCTTTATCTCCCCCTCCCTCTTTCTTTTTTTTCTCTCTCCCTCCATCCCTTTTTTTTTTATTTATTTCTCTCTCCCTCTCTATTTCATTCTTTCTCTCTCCCTTTTTATTTCTTTCTCCCTCTATCCCCCTTTCTTTATTTCTCTCTCCCTCTTTCTTTCTATCGCCCTTTTCTCTCTCCCTCTTTCTTTCTTTTTTATTTCTCCATCCCTTTTTTCTTTCTCTCTCCCCCATACCTCTATCTTACTTTCTCTCTCCCTACAGCCCTCTTTCGTTCCTTCTCTCTTTCTCCCTCCAATCTTTCTTCCCCTCTCCCTCCATCACGCTTTCTTTCTTCCTCTTTTTCTTTCTTTCTCTCTCCTTCCCTCCCTCTCTTTTCCTTTCTTTCTCTCTTCCTCCATCCCTTGTTCTCTCTCTCCCTCAATCCCTGTCTCCCTTTCTCTCCCTCCATCCCCCTGTCTCTCTCCCTCCACCCCTCTCTCTTTCTCTCCCTCCATCCCTCTTTCTCTTTTTTCTTTCCCTGTAAATCACCACATTCTCCACTATGAAAGTCATCTCAGACTCACCACACCTCCTTTTAGCCACGCCCAATATTTAGTGTCATTTAAATCACTCCCTTTTTTCGCTCTAGCGGTGCGCGCCACAATTTCTGGCTACTGCTAGACCACGCCTACAAATGAATGCCCCACCCCCAATTAAAATACTACGCCTACAGAAAAAAAAGTGTCCCTAAAAATTTTGTGAGAATGTTGGCAGCTATGTTTTTGGTGTGTTTACAGTGATTTCTAGCAAAAGATGGTGATTTTAGCATGTGTACAAAATATTGTGTGCAAAAAGTGATTAAATGTACATGAGTAAGACCAAATGCAACACTTCTGTTTTTATGTATATATTTGTATTGGGTAATCATTTTGTATCGCCCAGGTTGCTGTTTGCTCTACGTATAGGTAAAGTAAGGTACATCACATCTCTACCTGTCACCTCGCCTCAACACCCCGACTTCCGGGTAAGCTAATTCAGAGCAGCGCTTGCGCAGAGTTTACTTTCCCTGAGCGCGCACGCTGGGCGTGTCTTGACAGCGTGAGGCGCGTTCTTTAGTCACATGATGCACGTTTTCTCCTTTGTAGCGCGCAGAAGCATATTTTAAAAGCGGGCGGGAGCGCGTCTAACTGTCCGGGAGTAGAGTGTCAGACGAGACGGAATACAGCCGTATATTTTATACAGGGATCGCCGGAGAGAAGACGTCATCACAATGACTGTGGAGAAGAAAGAATTTCCGATTAAAGAAGCCTTTGACTTGGCTCAGAAGCCGCACCAGAACCTCGCCAAGCTGGTCACCGGGCTCAGGACCACTTATGACCAGGTGAGTGTTGGGGAGGGGGGCTCACCCTGGGTTTATCATTAGTGTCTGATGAATGTCCCCCTTCACATCGGTGTGACACCATAGGGCAGCCCATCCATCTGAAGGGTGCCAAAGTAGCTCCTGCACCTTTTTATTTTTGTCCGTGAGCCTCTTGCAGGTTTGTAAAGTATGTTTTGGCATGCAGAAAAATGCACGTCTCCTGGCTGCGTTTGTCGTGCCTTTTAAGAATGGCAGAGCAAGAGGTGTTTGGTGTGATTTTGAGAGCGTGTGAAGAAACGCGTTTTCTGTGCATGTCCTGGAATGCGAAGGTGTGAACGCGGACTAATGCCCCGTACACACGATCCGAAGATCGTACGACTTTTTTTGCTTAATAGTCGCAAGTAAAATGAAATAGGTTATTAAAGTCACGAAAATTCTCGTATGACAGAAAAAAAATCGGAAGTGATGTCATGTGTTGTAATGTATTTGTATTGTATTTTCGGACGACAACTATACTGACTAAACGCAAATCGTACGATTTGTTATCGTGCGAGGAAAATTTTCGTGCGTGTCTGATAAAATATCGGATGAACTGTCATAATCGGCTCTTGAAGCTCTGTACTAACGATCCGATTATCGTACGATTCTTCCTCGGACGACATTTTTCGTACGATATTCAGATCGTGTGTACGGGGCTTAAGGCCAGGTGGTGCGGCTCGTGTTTGTGTGGGCACAGAGCGTGCTCTGTGATGGTGGTGTCCTCCAGAGTATGCTGATCACAGATTGAGGTAAAGAGCCAATCAGCTGCTCTTTATCACAGGATCAATTGTGTCCAATCACAGCTGTTCACGGATGTAAACAGATGCCGGTTATCGGCACTCCTTTCCTCACTCTGACAGCATGAGAAGAGAGCCGATAACTGGCTTCTCTAAAAGGGACATGGACACTGATAATCAGTGCAGTCCCATATCGGTGCTACCAGTGCCGCCTCATCAGTGAAGGAGAAAAATTAACCCTTTGCAAAATTTTACAGCAAACTATGAAAGGGTGGTCTTTATACATTTGTTTAGCAAAAAAAAAAAAATCTAGTGGTGATTAAATACCATCAAAAGAAAGCTCTTTGTGTGAAAAATCAATTGATAGATTTCATTTTGGGTACAGTGTTGCATGACTGAGTAATTGTCACTCAATGTGACAGGGCTGATTGGCCTGGGCAGAAGAGGGTAAAAGTGCCCAGTAGGCAAGTGGTTTAAAAATGCAGCTGGATGGAACAGCATGGTGCTGTGGCTCTATGCCCTTTAACACATCCGCAACAATGCTGCCTTTTTCCAATTCATCGGGGTGCTATTAAGTCCCCATTTCACACCTTCGCATTTTGGGGAAGTGCAGCAAATGTGCCAAAACGCGCATCATGCTTGCAGTGCCATTAATTCTTTAACCACTTGCCTACCAGGCACTTTCACCCCCTTCCTGCCCTTGCTAATTTTCAGCTTTTAGCGCTGTCGCACTTTGACAATTGCGTGGTTATGCAACACTGTACCTAAACTTTTATTATTTTATATATATTATTTTTTTAGACAAATGGAGCTTTCTTTTGGTGGTATTTAAAGTGGAGTTCCACCCAAAAGTGGAACTTCCACTTTAAAGGGGTTGTATAGGTTAAAAATTTTTTTTTAACCACTTAACGACCGCTCACTGTATATGTACGTCGGCAGAATGGCACAGACAGGCACAATCACGTACCTGTACGTGACTGCCTTAGTATGGTTAGGGGGTCCTATCGGACCCCCCTTCTATGTGATGAGGGGACGGCCATTCGTTTCCGGCCACCCCCTCGCGATCGCTCCCGGCGAATGAGAATCTTCCTCTGCCTGTGTAATGTTTACACAGGCAGGAGGAAGTGATGTCATCTCTCATGCGGCGCTTACATATACCGAGCGCCGCATGAGAGAAGACACAGAGGTTAATGCACTAAAGAGCACACTGACACCAGGACACAAAAGCACACGATCGCCTCCCCAGCCCCCAGTCAGTGTCGCTGATTGCAGTGACCATTTATTTACTGATCACTGCAATCAGTGACATTTGTGACTGTAAAAGTGTCAGGGCAGAGTGTTTTAGGTCCAGTGTAGCCCCCTAACCCCCCCCCCTAATAAAGGTTTAACCCCTTGATCGCCCCCAGGTAACCCTTTCACCCCCTTGCACCGCTGTCACTAAGCAATCGTTTTTCTGATCGCTGTCTTAGTGTCGGTGATGCCGATAGGTAGCCAGTTATTTATTTTTTTTAGGTTCGCAGCAGGTTTTTATAGCGTCAGGTACCCCCATATATTATCTAATAAAGGTTTAAACCCCCTAATTGCCCCTAGAGTTAACCCTTTCACCAGTGATCACCGTATAAGTGTTACTGGTGACACTGGTTAGCCAGTTAGTTATTTTGTTATTTAGGTTTCCCGTCATGTTTTTATATAGCGTCAGGTATCCCCTTGTATTACCTAATACAGGGCTCGCCAGGTCGCCATTGCGACTAGAATTAGCGACCTGGGGCAGAACAGCTGGGGTATCCTGTGTCCGTGGCCCCGCCCCCTCCGCGCCGTGGGTTCGCGTCGGGCCGCGCCGGCCGGTAATTGAGGCCGCAGCTTTGCGGCCTTCTGCAGGCCTATGCTCCCTTCTGTGAACTAGCGCCATCTTGTGGTGGCAGTTGGTATGACAACCAGCAGTGCTAATGGAGTTTCCCTGTCTGTTTTCCCTGCCATCTCCTTCCCTCTAATTAGAACCCCCCAAACGTTATATATATTTTTTATTCTAACACCCTAGAGAATAAAATGGCAGTTGTTGCAATACTTTCTGTCACACCGTATTTGCGCAGCGGTCTTGCAAGCGCACTTTTTGGGGAAAAAAAACTTTTTTTTTATAAAAAAATAAGACACCAGTAAAGTTAGCCCAATTTTTTTTTATATTGTGAAAGCTAATGTTACGCTGAGTAAATTGATACCCAACATGTCACGCTTCAAAATTGCGTCCGCTCGTGGAATGGCGACTAACTTTTACCCTTTAAAATCTTCATAGGCGACGTTTAAAAAAATTCTACAGGCTGCATGTTTTGAGTTACAGAGAAGGTCTAGGGCTAGAATTATTGCTCTCGCTCTACCGATAGCGGCGATACCTCACGTGTGGTTTGAACACCGCTTTCATATGTGGCGCTACTCACGTATGCGTTCGCTTCTGCGCGCGAGCTCGGCGGGACAGGGCGCGTTCCTGGCTCCTAACTTTTTTAGCTGGCTCCTAGATTCCAAGCAAATTTGTCAAGCCCTGACCTAATAAAGGTTTAACCCCCTGATTGCCCCTAGTTAACCATTTAACCAGTGATCACCATATAAGTGTTATGGGTGACGCTGGTTAGTTTGCTTTTTATAGTGCCAGGGCACCCGCCGTATATAACCCAATAAAGGTTTAACCCCCCCTTATCACCCGGTGGGTGATATCAATTAGGTTTTAGCATCAGAGAGGGTCTGCGTCGCCCCCAGGCAGCGTCAGGTTAGTGCCAGTAACGCTAACACCCACGCGTGAAGCATACACCTCCCTTAGTGGTATAGTATCTGAACAGATCAATATCTGATCAGATCTATACTAGCGTCCCCAGCAGTTTAGGGTTCCCAAAAAGTGTTAGCGGGATCAGCCCAGATACCTGCTAGCACCTGCGTTTTTGCCCCTCCGTCCAGCCCAGGCCACCCAAGTGCAGTATTGATCGATCACTGTCACTTACAAAACACAACACACAACTGCAGCATTCGCAGAGACAGGCCTGATCCCTGCGACTCCAGTGCTGTAGGAGGTGATTTCACCACCACAGTTAAAAAAAACACATATGCCGAAGCATGGGGGCAGCAGGAGCGGATGAGCGATTTTGCTCCTAATGCCGCGTACATACGGTCAGAATTCCGATGGAGGCTTGCCGGTGGAAAAGTCCGACCATGTGTGTGCGGCATAACTTTTGCGGGAGGATGCCCCTATGCTTCGGCATATATAAATGGTGCATGTATGCCCATCATTAGAAGTGGGTGGATGAAGGGAGGTATTCTAATGGTGGGCATACCCACCGATCAATCTTTTTTTCGTTCAGCCAACAGGCTGCATGAAAAAAGATTACAATACATGTCCAACAAGGACCAGCAACGTACTGGTATGTTGCTGGATTTGAATGGTTATACCAGATTGATGCCTGCGGGTTTTGGTATCATCTTGGTTTCATTCAGTGGGAGGGAATGTCCCCCCCCCCCCCCCCCGGATATAAAAAGCGCCATTGGGAAAGCATTTTATCACACCGATCTTGGTGTGGTCAGATGCTTTGAGGGCAGAGGAAAGATCTAGGGTCCACTAGACCCCAGTTTTTTCAAAAGAGTACCTGTCACTACCTATTGCTATCATATGGGATATTTACATTCCCTGAGATCAATAAAAATGATAAAAAATTAAATAAATATGGAAGGAACAGTTTAAAAATAAAATAAAAAAGCAAAATAATAAAAAAAAACACCCCTGTCCCGCCCTGCTCTTGCGCAATGGCGAACGCAAGCGTCGGTCTGGTGTCATATGTAAACAGCAATTGCACCATGCATGTGAGGTATCACCGCGAAGGTCAGATTGAGGGCAGTCATTTTAGCAATAGACCTCCTCTGTAAATCTAACGTGGTAATCTGTAAAGGCTTTTAAAAATGTATGTAGTTTGTCGCCAATGCGCGTTTGTGCGAAATTTTAAAGCATGTCGTGTTTGGTATCTATGTACTCGGCCTAAGATCATCTTTTTTATTTCATCAAACATTTCGGCAAAATAGTGTGTTAGTGCATTAAAATGAAAAGTGTATTTTTTCCCCAAAAAATGCGTTTGAAAAATCGCTGCGCAAATACTGTGTGGGGAAAAAAAAATGCCACACCCATCATTTTAATCTGTAGGGCCTTTGCTTTAAAAAATGTATAATGTTTGGGGGTTCAACATAATTTTTTTTGCAAAAAAAAATGTTTTCATGTAAACAAAGTGTCAGAAAGGGCTTTGTCTTCAAGTGGTTAGAGTGGATGTAAGCTTCCTAATGTTGTGTATAAAATGCCAGAACAGTTCAAAACCCCCCCAAATGACCCCATTTTGGAAAGTAGACACCCCAAGCTATATACTGAGAGGCATGTCGAGTCCATGGAATATTTTATATGTTGACACAAGTTGCGGAAACTTTTTTCTCTTATCGTCCATGGACCGACGCAGCTCTCATACTGATTACATGTGGGTATATGTCCCTGCTCGCAGGAGAAGACCTAGGCAGAATGTTAGAGGTTAAAACATTCTAGAACAAGCCAGAGCTGAACAGCCCCGCCCAGGGGGGCGGTCTCTCCGGACATTACCCTTCCACCTGCAGCTAATAAGCCCCAGTTTTTTTCTGCCTAGCAGAAGACGTGGCTCTCAGGAGCCAGTCTCCTGGAAGATTTTACTTTTGATTTTTATTCCTTTGGGAATTTTATTATTTTATTTTTGAGACCTTCAATCAACTGTCGGCTGGGCAACCAGTTGGGTACACTGGTATCCTCGTAGTCTTCCCTGTCCGACCATCGAGCGTGCTGATCCTCGCCTTGCATGCGTGAGACTCAGTTCACGACATACCCCATGGCTCCAGGGGTGGCCAGGTTGCTTTCATGCTCCCGCAGTCCTCTCAAGATTGAACAGTACTTGACTGACTGTATCTCTCGCAGTGGACCGGGCCGACAGCTACGCAGTACGACTCTGTGATAGGTCTGTCTGAAACAAGCCAGTGGGTCCCTGAAAGGGACGGGTAAGTAGTCTCTCCTACTGCAGGTGAGTACATGCTGGCTGTGTTTCTGTGTGTGGGGGTGTCTCCCCCCTGTTATGCTGCTCTCTGCACCCTGTACTGGTGCTGTGCTGTGGGGTGCTTGGGGGTCACTCTGGCCTGGCTGGGCGCTCATGTCTGCATTTTTTTCTGGTGTGTGAGGCGGTTATTGCGTGCGCCATTGGCGCGCATTAGAGCTTTGAATTTTGCGCTCGACGGCCATCTTGGCGTTCAGTGGCGCAGTTATAGCTGCGGCCGGCGGCCATTTTCTGTGGCCGCCGCGCATTTATTTCCTAGCGGCGGCGCGAATCCCCTCACAATCTCCTCACAGACTGAGCTGTCCTTAAGGGTTGGTGGGTCCTCCCGGGTATCCCCCCCTCAGCGTAGCCAGTGGGTGGACTGTATATTCACTGTATAGTGTATAAGGTCTGAGGGTGGCGTTTATGGAGTCTGATACACCTGCTCTCCACACTTGCCTGGGGCAACTGGCAGTGCTGCACAGTTAAACATGTTCATATGTTTCCTGCACCTGCGGTCCTTATGGACCAGTTGTCAGCAGTCCTGGAATCATTCCTGTCAGAATGGAAGCGGTAGGCGAGCAAAAGGAGCTATAAGCCCCCTCCCCCCCACAAAAATCTTTAGTGAAGGAGTGCTGAGTCAGATATGGGCCTAGCTATTGGGCTCAGGACCCTACCTCTGAATATTTAATGTTTATGAACAGGACATTCCCTTGTGAGGAAGACTCCAGTTCTGTGTCAGTGAATGACAGGGCGCTTGTAAGTGATCTCATTGATGATGTGAGAATCACACTCAGGCTGAAATTGCTGTGACAAGCTTTTCTTTTACACAGTTTCCACAGTTTTCCTCACACGCTGCCTCAAGAGCAGCATGGATGAGGGAGGACTTTATTCATTTATGTCTCTAATCCCTGTGAGCCTTGTGTGTGATACCTGAGGTAACATTTCCCGCCATTTCCTGGGGAATGATTTGGGCTCTGACAGACACACGGTCTGAGGATCAGAGGTTACCTGTTGCCTGCATGCTGCTTCAGCAGCACAGTCAAGCAGGTTGGAATGATACAGAGAAGATTATGCGCCTCTGCGCCATAATTTAAAATCATCCTATACCTCTACACTGCATACATTCACAGTGTGTGTATGTATGTGTTATTGGTCTCTGTGTCTGCGTGGCTGTCCCCACGTTCCAATGCTGTGTTTCAGTGCCATACATGATATAAACGTACAAAATATGTTTATGCACGACTCCAGATACATTCACAGTATATGTATGTATGTATCATACTCTCTGGGCTGGCGGGGGCTCTGGTGTCCTCCTGCACTCTCATGGTATGTGCGCTTCGGCTCTCTGCACAGTATAGACATGTTCAATATGTTTATTGCACATATTATACATGTTTACAGTATGGGTATACTGTTTGCGTGGGGGTACTCCGGTTTCCCCCCACGCTCCAATGGAAATGCACAGCATAAACATGTGCAATATTATGTTGATTAACATGCTATCATTCCTACACGGTATCTGTGTGCTGTCGGCGTGGAGTTCTTCCGAGTGGGCGCTTCGGCGCTATGCACAGTCTAAATTTGTGCGATTGGACCTACCCGGTATGTCTTTGCAGTCTGCGTGGGTTTCCGCCCACGCTACATGACATGCATGCCTTTGGTGCAATACACGATGTAAACATACACATTATGTTTATACACTAAATACATTCACAGTAGTTGTAGGTATTGCATTCTCTGAGTATGCGTGGGGTACTTCGGTTCCTCCCACGCGCCAACAGTGTGCGCGCCTTCGGTGCTATGCACACATGGGCTTGTGCAAAATGTTTAGCACACATACTATAATACCTACACGGTATGCGTATGCAGTCTGCATGGGTTTCATCCGGGTGCTCAGGTTTCTCCCCTGCGTTCCAATGGTGTGCGCATTCTCAGCACTATGCACAGTATAAACATGTGCAATTTGTTTATTCGCAGGCTAACATACCTACACGGTTGTGTACGCAATCTGTGTGGCTGGTTTACGTCCAGGCCCTGATGATGTGCACGCCTTCGTCGCTGGCACAGTATATACGCGTTTAATAGGTTTATCCACAAATACTAAACTACATACGCCGTAAAAGGACGTCAACTTTTTTTGGGAGCCACGTCGCACGACCGCGCAATTGTCATTCAAAGCGTGACAGTGCCGAAAGCTGAAATTTAGCCTGGGCAGGAAGGGGGTTTATGTGCCCAGTAAGGAAGTGGTTAATAGGTTTATCCACACCTACTAAACGACATACGCCGTATGTGGTGGTATTATGCTCTTTGTGGCTGGGTGGGTTTCCTCCCACACTCTCCATTTGTGCGTTTGACGCAATACATAGTATAAACTATGTGTTTGCACAATCAGCACCTATCCATGGGTAGCTGCTGGATGGAGCATTGTCACAAGGATCCCTGGTTTCAGGGGTATCACTTTCCACCTGCTTTCAGTGGTGATCAGAAGCGCTGGCTTGGACTGTGTTCGCCAGGCTGGGGTTGGCGTTGTGCCCGTTAGTGGCTGCGTCTCTGACATTTTTTGTAGCTCAATGACTGGGCAAAAGCCTCTGCTTCATTCATCAGTCGTCTAGCAGGTGCACTACAACTGCTTTAGCCTTTAGGGTCTCTGTGCCCGGGGTGGGTTTGCGCCACCTGTGGAGGCTGAGGTACTAGTCCTCTGACCGAGTTTCTAGGGAAGTTCCGTCAAGTTGCCTTTATTGGCCAACATTTGAGGCACCCTGTACACTGGGGCCTCCCTTCTCCGATACATTGCGGAGTCTCTTTGGGATTTTCATACGTCTCGCTGCAAGACGGTCCTGTCGGCTGTGTGCATTGCAGGCGAAGGGTCCTTGCATCCGGAGGTGTTTCCACCTTCTTTACCAGAGGTGGGGCACCGGAAGTGGACCTTGTGGCCTCTCGACTCACTCGCAAGGTGGCAAGATCGTGGTCAGGTCCAGGGACCCCTGGGCGGACGCGTCAGACGCGTTGGAAGCCCGTGGGGGCAGTATCACCTGATATATGCTTACCCTCTGCTACTGTTGTTGCCTCGCCGGCTTCGCAGAGCATACTTCATCCTGCTTTACAGTCCTTGGCTTTAATGGCATGGCTGTTTAAAGCCAGGTGCTAAAGGACCGAGTTCTCTCGTATTCGGTCATCTCTTCTATGTTGTTGACACGGGAATCTTCCTCCAGAAAGATATCTCACCGTACCTGGAAGGCTTACATCGCTATGTGCGAGGAACTTGAGTGGCATCCTCGGATGTTTTCCGTTCCCAGGATTTTGCTGTTCTTGCAGCGTGGTGTGACCCAAAAGCTGGCCTTGCATACCTTTTTTTTTGAGGGTCGGATTTCGGCCCGGACTGTCTTTTTCAACGACCGCTGCCGGGCCATTCCTTGATTAGCACCTTTTGGGCAGGGGGTTCGCCATGTGGTCCCCCCTGTCAAGCCTCCTCTCCCTACTTGGGATCTGATTTTGATGCATCTCGGTTCTCCAAGAACATCCCTTTGAGAATATCAGAGAGATTCCTCTCTTGACCTTGTCCCGGAAGTTGGCCTTATTGGCCATTGCTTCGGTTAGACGGGTGTCTGAGTTGGCAGCCTTGTCTGGCAAGTCGCCTTACTTGGTCCTCCATAAGGATATGTTGGTGTTGCGCCCACGACCATCCTTCTTTTCTAAGGATGGTCTTGGCCTTTCACCTTAAGAAGGACATTGTTCTTCCGTACTTGTGTCCTCACCCATCGCTTCCCCGAGAGTTTGCGCTTCCTGCATTAAGATGGGTACAAGCCTTACGAGTGTACCTGTCTGCTACTGTTTCCATTCGGAAATCTGTGTCTGGTCCAAAACAGGGCCGAGCGGTGTCGTCTGCCACCGTCTTTAGGTGGATCAGGCAGACCATCATACAGGCCTATGCCCTTAAGGGGCGGGCGCCTCCCTTTCCGGTTGCGGCGCATTCCACCAAGGCAATTGGTGCTTCCCGGGCCTTCCGACATCAAGCGTCGGTTGCACAAGTGTGCAAGGCGACGACCTGGTCGTCCGTTCATACTTTTTCAAAGTTCTACAAGGTTGATGTGGCTGCATCTTCGGATGCTTCCTTCGGCCGCAAAGTGTTGCAGGCCGCTGTCTAATGTTGCAACTCCTCTGTTGAGGGGCTCTGCTGGTTTGGAGTGAAGTTTTGGTTGTTCGTTACTTTTTTTGCTCCCACCCTTTTCTTATACTGCTTTGGGACGTCCCACATGTAATCAGTATGAGAGCTGCGTCGGTCCATGGACGATGAGAGAAAATAGGATTTTTGTACTCACCGTAAAATCAGTTTCTCTGACGTCCATGGACCGACGCAGCACCCACCCTTCTTTTTAAGTTTGTACTGCTTTGTTACGAACTGAGGCTGATTAGCTGCAGGTGGAAGGGTAATGTCCGGAGAGACCGCCCCCCTGGGCGGGGCTGTTCAGCTCTGGCTTGTTCTAGAATGTTTTAACCTCCAACATTCTGCCTAGGTCTTCTCCTGCGAGCAGGGACATATACCCACATGTAATCAGTATGAGAGCTGCGTCGGTCCATGGACGTCAGAGAAACGGATTTTACGGTGAGTACAAAAATCCAATTTTTTTTTTTTTTTGCACAAAGTTGTCACTAAATGATATATTGCTCAAACATGCCATGGGCATATGTGGAATTACACCCCAAAATACATTCTGTTGCTTCTCCTGAGTACAGGGATACCACATGTGTGGGACTTTTTGGGAGCCTAGTCGCGTACAGGACCCCAAAAACCAAGCACCGCCTTCAGGCTTTCTAAGGGTGTAAATTTTTGATTTCACTTCTCACTGCCTATCAGTTTCAGAGGCCATGGAATTCCCAGATGGCACAAACCCCCCCCAAATGACCCCATTTTGGAAAGTAGACACCCCAAGCTATTTGCTGAGAGGTATTGTGAGTATTTTGCAGATCTCTTTTTTTTTTTGTGACAAAGTTTTGAAAATTGAAAAAAAATATATTTGTTTTTCTTCATTTTTCAAAAACAAATGAGAGCTGTAAAATACTCACCATGCCTCTCAGCAAATAGCTTGGGGTGTCTACTTTCCAAAATGGGGTCATTTGGGGGGGTTTGTGCTATTTTGGCATTTTATGGCCTTCGAAACTGTGATAGGTAGTGAGGAGTGAAATCCAAAATTTGCGCCCTTAGAAAGCCTGAAGGCGGGTGCTTGGTTTTCGGGGGCCCGTACGCGGCTAGGCTCCTAAAAAGTCTCACACATGTGGTATCCCCGTACTCAGGAGAAGCAGCAAAATGTATTTTGGGGTGCAATTCCACATATAACCATGGCATGTGTGAGCAATATATCATTTAGTGACAACTTTTTGTATTTTTTTTTTTTTTTTTTTGTCATTATTCAATCACTTGAGACAAAAAAAAATATTCAATGGGCTCAACAGGCCTCTCAGCAATTTCCTTGGGGTGTCTTCTTTCAAAAATTGGGTCATTTGGGGGGGGGGGTTTGTACTAGGGTTGTCCCGATACCACTTTTTTTAAGACCGATTACAAGTACCGATTTTTTTTTTTTTTTTTTTTTTCAAGTACTTGCCGATACCAATACTTTTTTTTTTTATAATGTCAGGTGACAGTTTTAAAGCACAATACAGATTAGGTGGCACTGCTAGGCGGCACTGATTAAGCAGCAGTGATGAGTACCAACATATGGCTGGCACCGAGTCAGCATATGCTCCTTACATTGGTGATCAGTAAGAAGAATGTTCCTTACATTGGTGGTAAGTGGGAAGAATGTTCCTTACATTGGTGGTCAGAATGCTCCTTACATTGGTGGTCAGAATGCTCCTTACATTGGTGGTCAGAATGCTCCTTACATTGGTGGTCAGAATGCTCCTTACATTGGTGGTCAGAATGCTCCTTACATTGGTGGTCAGAATGCTCCTTACATTGGTGGTCAGAATGCTCCTTACATTGGTGGTCAGAATGCTCCTTACATTGGTGGTCAGAATGCTCCTTACATTGGTGGTCAGAATGCTCCTTACATTGGTGGTCAGAATGCTCCTTACATTGGTGGTCAGAATGCTCCTTACATTGGTGGTCAGAATGCTCCTTACATTGGTGGTCAGAATGCTCCTTACATTGGTGGTCAGAATGCTCCTTACATTGGTGGTCAGAATGCTCCTTACATTGGTGGTCAGAATGCTCCTTACATTGGTGGTCAGAATGCTCCTTACATTGGTGGTCAGAATGCTCCTTACATTGGTGGTCAGAATGCTCCTTACATTGGTGGTCAGAATGCTCCTTACATTGGTGGTCAGAATGCTCCTTACATTGGTGGTCAGAATGCCCCTTACATTGGTGGTCAGAATGCCCCTTACATTGGTGGTCAGAATGCCCCTTACATTGGTGGTCAGTGGGAAGAATGTTGCTTACATTGGTGGTCAGTGGGAAGAATGTTGCTTACGTTGGCGGTCAGTGGGAAGAATGTTGCTTACGTTGGTGGTCAGTGGGAAGAATGTTGCTTACATTGGTGGTCAGTGGGAAGAATGTTGCTTACGTTGGTGGTCAGTGGGAAGAATGTTCCTTACGTTGGCGGTCAGTGGGAAGAATGCTCCTTACGTTGGTGGTCAGTGGGAAGAATGCTCCTTACATTGGTGGTCAGAATGCTCCTTACATTGGTGGTCAGAATGCTCCTTACATTGGTGGTCAGAATGCTCCTTACATTGGTGGTCAGAATGCTCCTTACATTGGTGGTCAGAATGCTCCTTACATTGGTGGTCAGAATGCTCCTTACATTGGTGGTCAGAATGCCCCTAACATTGGTGGTCAGAATGCCCCTAACATTGGTGGTCAGTGGGAAGAATGCCCCTTACATTGGCAAAGGCACCCCCCCATCCCCACCTGTTCCCTCCCCCTGGGCCATTCTCAGTGGTTAATGTCTTTTTAAAAAACTCCCTCCCCTCCAGCATCGAAAAACAAAACGGGCAGGAGAGTCAGGGGGAGCACATCGAGCAAAATAGCAGGGTGACCAGCAGAAAGACAGGCAAGGCAGGCAACCATTTGATCACAAGGGCGGAAGGAAAACAAATCTGTGTGCATGTCACAATGAAATTTTACTTACCCGCCTGAAGACACGCTCTGGTCTCCGCCCCGCTCTGGTCTCCGCCCCCTCTGCGCTCTGGGCTCCGCCCCCTCTGCGCTCTGGGCTCCGCCCCGCTCTGGGCTCTGGGCTCCGCCCCGCTCTGGGCTCTGGGCTCTGCCCCCCTCTGCGCTCTGGGCTCTGCCCCCCTCTGCGCTCTGGGCTCTGCCCCCCTCTGCGCTCTGGGCTCTGCCCCCCTCTGCGCTCTGGGCTCTGCCCCCCTCTGCGCTCTGGGCTCTGCCCCCCTCTGCGCTCTGGGCTCCGCCCCCCTCTGCGCTCCGCTCTGCGCTCCGCCCCGCTCTGGGCTCCGCCCCGCTCTGGGCTCCGCCCCGCTCTGGGCTCCGCCCCGCTCTGGGCTCCGCCCCGCTCTGGGCTCCGCCCAGCTCTGGGCTCCGCCCCGCTCTGGGCTCCGCCCCGCTCTGGGCTCCGCCCCGCTCTGGGCTCCGCCCCGCTCTGGGCTCCGCCCCGCTCTGGGCTCCGCCCCGCTCTGGGCTCCGCCCCGCTCTGGGCTCCGCCCCGCTCTGGGCTCCGCCCCGCTCTGGGCTCCGCCCCGCTCTGGGCTCCGCCCCGCTCTGGGCTCTGGGCTCTGCCCCCCTCTGCGCTCTGGGCTCTGCCCCCCTCTGCGCTCTGGGCTCTGCCCCCCTCTGCGCTCTGGGCTCTGCCCCCCTCTGCGCTCTGGGCTCTGCCCCCCTCTGCGCTCTGGGCTCTGCCCCCCTCTGCGCTCTGGGCTCTGCCCCCCTCTGCGCTCTGGGCTCTGCCCCCCTCTGCGCTCTGGGCTCTGCCCCCCTCTGCGCTCTGGGCTCTGCCCCCCTCTGCGCTCTGGGCTCTGCCCCCCTCTGCGCTCTGGGCTCTGCCCCCCTCTGCGCTCTGGGCTCTGCCCCCCTCTGCGCTCTGGGCTCTGCCCCCCTCTGCGCTCTGGGCTCTGCCCCCCTCTGCGCTCTGGGCTCTGCCCCCCTCTGCGCTCTGGGCTCTGCCCCCCTCTGCGCTCTGGGCTCTGCCCCCCTCTGCGCTCTGGGCTCTGCCCCCCTCTGCGCTCTGGGCTCTGCCCCCCTCTGCGCTCTGGGCTCTGCCCCCCTCTGCGCTCTGGGCTCTGCCCCCCTCTGCGCTCTGGGCTCTGCCCCCCTCTGCGCTCTGGGCTCTGCCCCCCTCTGCGCTCTGGGCTCTGCCCCCCTCTGCGCTCTGGGCTCTGCCCCCCTCTGCGCTCTGGGCTCTGCCCCCCTCTGCGCTCTGGGCTCTGCCCCCCTCTGCGCTCTGGGCTCTGCCCCCCTCTGCGCTCTGGGCTCCGCCCCCCTCTGCGCCCCGGGCTCCGCCCCCCTCTGCGCCCCGCTCTGGGCTCCGCTCTGCGCTCCGCCCCGCTCTGGGCTCCGCTCTGCGCTCCGCCCCGCTCTGGGCTCCGCTCTGCGCTCCGCCCCGCTCTGGGCTCTGCCCCCCTCTGCGAAGTATCGGACAAGGCATCGGGAGCATTTGCGCGAGTACAAGTACTCGCGCAAATGCTTGGTATCGGTCCCGATACTAGTATCGGGACAACCCTAGTTGTACTGCCCTGCCATTTTAGCACCTCAAAAAATGATAGGCCAGGGCTTGACAAGTTTGCTTGTAATCTAGGAGCCAGCTAAAAAAGTTAGGAGCCAGGAACGCGCACCGTACCGCCGAGCTAGCGCGCAGAAGCGAACGCATACATGAGTAGCGCCCGCATATGAAAGCGGTGTTAAAACCACACGTGAGGTATCGCCGCGATTGGTAGATCGAGAGCAATAATTCCAGCCCTAGACCTCCTCTGTAACTCAAAACATGCAACCTGTAGAATTTTTTTTAAACGTCGCCTTTGGAGATTTATAGGGTAAAAGTTTGTCGCCATTCCAATTTTTAAGCGTGACATGTTGGGTATCAATTTACTCAGCGTAACATTATCTTTCACAATATAAAAAAATTGGGCTAACTTTACTGTTGTCTTGCGTGTGTAGATGTGTTCTTGGTAATTTTCTCGCAAATACAGATTTTAACGTGTAAGCAACAAGTGTCAAAGTTTTTAGTCTTTGAAGTGGTTAAACTAACCTCATTTACAGGCCAAAGTTTATTACTTTGATCAAAAAAGAACACTTTGCATCTCTTCTCTTTATCTCCAAGTCCCCTTTAACACTACTGCAACTTCAAGTCGCGTGATTTTACCGCAATTTTTATTTTTCTTAGACTGCAGATGAAGCATTTTTCATGCGCTATTTCTAGCACTAAAGCACCTGAAAATCGCCTCCAGTGTGAAAGGGATCTAAAGGATCAGTTCACCTTTGGGAGGGTGTTGCATGTTACAGTACATGTTCCGAATGCTGCAGCCGCTGCCCAATTCCAGGACAAATGGAGAGAATGGATCTCTTGGAGTGGACACAGGCCCCAATAAAACCCTGACAAGGATTCTATTTAAAACTTAAATAAAAAAATGGGGCTTCAGATCGACTTAAACATGCAAATTGGGGGGGAGAAAAGAGGGCTTTACTGAGAACACCCTTTCTATGAGGTGTACAAAATCATATATACATGTATAATTATATTTCTGCTGTCACCATTAGAACTATACAAAACTAATACCATGTTACCGTCAACATTTTACAGATTGAAGACAAAACCATATTTCTTGAAGAATTTATTCACTACCTGAAATACCCCTTGATAGTTTACAGGAGGGAGCCCGCTGTGGAAAGAGTTGTGGATTTTGTGGCAAAGTTTGTAACTTCTTTTCACAACTCTAATGATGAGATGGATGAAGAAAACTCCCCGGTCAATTATTTATTTAATTTCCTTCTTCAGGTAAGATAATCTATTAAAGTATTTTTTATTTAGCGCCAGCAGTTTACTCTGCTCTGTTCACATCAGTTCCTGTCCTCAAGGAGCTCATGATCTAAAATCGCAGTTTAGCCATTGGCTAATCAACCTGCCAGCATATCTTTGGAGTGTTGGAGGAACCGAAGTGCCCGGAATACGCCTATGAAAACAGAGTACATGCAAGCGCCATGCAGATAGTGATCTGCTTGGGATTTGAAGAGAGAACCCCAGTGCTTCAATGCTGAAGTGATAACCTCTAAGCCACTCTTCTGCCTCTTATAACATTTACGTTGTAAACCTGCAGCAATATATATTACATGAGATCTACTCCCTGACCATATATAGGGACACTACCTTTTTTTTTTTATAAGCAGTAGTTTCCTTACTTTAGTTTTGTATTTGCATGAAACGGGCTGTAGCTAGTCTGACTGTTTTTACCTTTTCTTTGTTTTGCAAGAGTTCCTTAAAGCGGAGTTCCACCCAAAAAAGGAACATTTGGTTCCATTCAAGGGGGAACAGATACCTGCCTAATATAGTTATTTGCTACCACTTCTGGCAATAGGTCGCTGCAGAATCTGCAGCAATCTACGCCATGTCCGGCCCCTCATCCACCGGGAGCTGAGGGACAGGTCAACTTCAGGCCGCCCACAATGTCCTCACCAGGACAGGTAAGTGTCATTATTTTAAAAGTCGTCAGCTGCAGTATTTGTGAATTGTCACTCAGACTGGGAATTGTTAAAACAAATACAAAATAGTTGCGCACACTGTAATATAATATGACACTTGTCACTGCACGCACCGAAACGCGTTGCATCCCGATCCGTGGCGTCATCCCACTTCATGCCGCGCTTCAGTACCCAGCACAGACTTGCAGCTTGCGCTCCAGGCTTCGTTCTGGTTGCCGCCTGAGACCCGGATTTAACCTGTTGGACAGAATACCGGCTCCTCTGCACAGCTTATTAGAGACTGCTTCTGGAGATTGCTGACACGAGCGGAGATGGACTTCTCACTGGACTTCCATATGCCTTCATAAAGAATCTTCAGAGTGGGTGTTTTGATGCTATTAGTCATTAAAATCATAGTTTTTCTCAAGCGGCGCCTGTCTTCTGTTTTTCTCTCTGTGAATTGTTTATGCCAACTGCTTTTGAGTAGGCTTCATTATTGAAAGAGATCCCTGGCCTCCTGATGAAAGCCAGAGTAGGTGGATCTGAATTGATCATAGAAGGGCGTTTGTGTTGTGTGTTTTTTTTATAAATTCAGATTTGCATAGTGTACACTTTTTTTTTTTTTTTTTTTCTTCTTCCTGCATGTGTAGGTCATTAAATTAAAAGCTGATGCACTGATGCTTTCTTTCCCATGAGTTCTCATTAATCAGCCATACAGAGTAAGTTGACTGTTGCATTCATTGTATATGTCTACTAGGCCACTTGAGGGTCATCCAACATGACAAGTATTGCTTGCTTGGTTGGCTATTGGCTCCTGCTGCTGTCAATCACAGCCAATGACCCAATCAGACGGAGGGGGGGGGTAGGGACCAAGTCACAGCTTCGCCTGTGAATGAACACTGTTTGCTGTGGGGGCAACTGACAGGAGGAGTCAGGAGCGCCGGCGTGGGACCCAACAAGTGGAGATTCTGAGCTGCTCTGTGCAAAACCACTACACAAAGCAGGTAAATATAAAATGTTTATTTTAATGGTGGGGAAAAAAATTAAAGCTTTACAATCACTTTAAAGTTGCCTGCCCACCCTGTACAGTGAGCATGTGCAGCTCACTAGAAATTTGGCAATACCAAAGCCGACTGCATTTTTACATATGATGTAAGTGTAATTTCTCCTATCACCTTCCAGGACGGCACACCTGAGAGATGAGGGCTCCACCCTAATAGGAAACACAATCAATTGACAGCTTGTTATAAGGCCCCACCCATCCCCTTGATCCCCCAGTATTGATTGTGTTTCTCTTGAACACAGCGACATGTTTATTTTTGTTTTAACAAAACCTATAGAGGGTCTGATGGGTACCCCTGTTGAGACAGGTTTTAGGGAGGCCGGGGAGGGCTGAACTAACCTTGTAGGCTTCGGTCTTTCTCACAGGTCGCCCCCAAGATGAACCAGCGCTCTGGCCGCGGGGAGTGTGCACCACCGCTGTAGTTCAAAATTACCGCAGTCAGGTCGCTCTCCTCACTTCCAGATTCTCAGGGCAGGAAGCACTGTACTCCAAGTCTCACTCTGAGCGGCCGCGTCACAGGAAGTGGGCGGCACCGCTGACTCAGACAACCAGGAAGCGATAGATGCCGGGAGACAGCGTGGAGAGCGGCGCAGACACGGCGTGAAGCGGTCGGCTAAACAGTACCAGCCTTTCTTGCGGTACTCGCAGCACAGGACCCAGCCAACCTCCTCATGGAGGAAGGGAAGGCGACTGCAGGCAGATCCAGGTCAGGGACTGGTGAGTACAGGACCCCCTTGGAAAGGGAGTGAGAGTTCCTGGCCCTCAGGGATATGAATTCCTGGGACCAGCCAGTACAGGAATGGGAAATTACTATTCACTTCCCTTTCCCCCTCCCCGGTACAAACCTGCAGTCCTAAGGAAAGACAAAGCAATGTTTATGCATGTATACTATATCTCTTGTCTTTCAGAAACCCCCAGCGGTACCCAGGAGGCCTCAGTACAACCTCCTGCTGCAACAGGGAGTAGTTCCTCTAAAAGATGTGGAATCTGTGGGGATAAACTCCCCAAGTCCCACCAGAAGGCCTTATGCTATAAATGCATAAATAATTTAGCAGGGATGGAGGCTTCTGCAATGATGAAAAAGTTCATTGCATCTATGCCACCCAGTGCCCTACTCCCAATCTCACAACCACCTCCTCTAGAGCAGATAGAGGGAGCAGAGGAAGAAAAGGGGGAGATAGAAAGCCTAGCCAGATCCAGTCACAGCTCAGAGGGGGAGTTGGATATAGAATCCTTAAGCCAGTCTCAGGAAGAGATCAGACTAAGGAGACACCTCTTCACTGTAGAAGATCTGGATGGACTCTTACAGGCAATTTATGCCACAGAGGAGATTCAAGAAACCCCTAAGATCACCTCAGCACAGGACAGGGTCTATAGGGGGCTGGGAAAATCTGAATCTAGAGTGTTTCCACTTCACCAAACCCTTAAAGATTTAGTCTTACAGGAATGGAAGGAGCCTGAGAGAAGGATTGTCAGACAAAAGACCTGGAAAAGGAGATTCCCCTTTGACCAGTCTGACTAAGACATTTTTTTTAAGCTCCCTAAATTGGATGCATCTTTGTCTCAAGTCACTAAATTGTCTGACCTCTCCTTTGAGGACGCAGGCAGTATTAAAGATCTAATGGACCGCAGAGCAGAATCCCTCCTTAGGAAGGCCTGGGAGGCTAACACATCAGCCATGGGTCCAGCATTAGCGGCAGCCTGCGTAGCCAGGTATACAGATTCCTGGGTGGAAAAGCTTACTAAGCACATCCCAGGAAACCAATTCAGAAGATGTTATTGATTCCTTGACCGTCATAGGAAAAGCTGTTGCTTATCTCACAGATGCTGCTATTGAGTCCGCAAGAGCTTCATCTAAAACAGCAGCTTTAATCAATTCAGCTAGGAGAGCTGTCTGGATTAAAGCTTGGGAAGGAGATATAACATCCAAAGGTAAACTATGTGGCCTTCCCTTTCAAGGTTCACTGTTAGGACAGGGCCTAGACGATGTACGGTCAAGGTCATCCGAAAAGGGTTAAAGTTTCCAGCAAAACCCAAAAAAGAAAAATTTAATTTTTTTTTTTTTTCGAGGGGGCAACAGTATAGAACCAAAAAGGAACCCAACAGACGCTGGGGTTTTGGCAGGGGAAAGCAAAAGAATAATCTTCTGTTTACCTCCCCCAAAGTTGGTACTAAAGAGTCAAAGTGACGCCAAGATCAGGGTGGGGGGTCGACTGTCCCTTTTTTTTTTTTTTTTTTTTTTTTTTTTTTTTTTTTTTTTCTGTTCCTCATTGGTAAAAGATTTCGGACAGCACCTACATTTGCCAGATTCTGCGAGAAGGTTATCGGTTGGAATTTCTGACAAACCCCCCCCCCTCTATGATCACTGACACATCCTCCCAGGGATGCCTTTAAAGAAATCTGCCCTCCTGGAAGGTATCCAGGAATTGGTACAACAGCACATGGTGGTACCAAAAGAACAATACCAAAAATTCTATTCCCACGTATTTGTTCGCAAACCATCCGGGAAGTACCGACTAATAGTGAACTTAGTATCTGAACAGGTATTTGGAATACAAAAAGTTCACTATGGACAGTATCTACTCGGTACGCAAAAACCTTATGAAAGAAGCCTTCATGACGACCTTGGACCTCAAGGATGCCTACCTGCACGTGCCAATTCACGTGGAACGTTGGGCATACTTGAGGTTTGCGGTAGTAGTCAAAGGAGAGATTTTTCACTGGCAATTCAGAGCCCTCCCATTCGGGCTAACAGCCAGTCCAAGGATTTTTACAAAAATCCTAGCAGAGGCAGTAGCCTTTTTACATCTCCAGGGTATATCTCTAATACCTTACCTGGATGATCTACTGATCTCTGGACAAACTGCCCCCCTGGTCAGGTCATACCAACAAAGCAATTTCAGTCCTGGAAAGCCTGGGTTGGATAATCAATACAGAAAAATCCTCCCTTGTACCAGAACAGGTCAAGACCTTTCTGGGCTACATTGTGGACACCAGGCTGCAGAAGCTCTTCTTACCAGAAGACAAAGTGACAAAACTAACTTTGTCAGTAGGGGATCTGATAAAGACCCCGTTCCTTTCCAGAAGGGAAGTATTAAGAACCCTAGGCCTGATGTCAGGAGGTATACCAGCAATGGTCTGGGCACAACTCCACTCAAGGACGCTCCATTTCTTCTTCCTGTCCTCATGGGACAAAAAGGAGTCCTTGGATCAGGAGATTCTGCTAACCCCTCAGGTCCTGTCCTCCTTGGAGTGGTGGACAATTCCCAAAAACCTGAAAGGAGGCAGACCTTGGGCCCAGTGGAGTCTGGTAAAGGTCGCCACCGATGCCAGTTCCTGGGGGTGGGGAGCCCACCTAGGAAAGGAAGTAGCCCAGGGGCAATGGAACAACTCGTTAAGTCGGATGTGATCCAACTACAGGGAGCTCAAAGCAGTAGGGGAAGCCCTAAAAGCCTTTCAGGAGAACATCACGGGCAAGGAGGTTCAAGTAAGCTCTGACAACGCCACAGTGGTAGCCTACCTGAGGCACCAGGTCCAGACCCCTGTTGCAACTATCCAAAGAGATTCTGGATTGGGCAGAGGAAAAGGTCCTCTCCATTTCCGCCATCCACATAAAGGGGATAAGCAATACCGAGGCAGATTTCCTCAGCCGTCAGACGATAAGGCTAGGAGATTGGGAATTATATCCAGAGGTATTTCTAAACCTGGTACAGTGCTTTGGAAATCCGGAAATAGACCTATTTGCCAACCGACAAAACAGGAAAGTAAAAAGATATTTCCCAAGAAAAGGAATCGGAAGGTCTAGATGCACTGACTCAGACCTGGAATTACAGGCTGGCATACGCCTTCCCGCCCTTGGCCTTGATTCCACGGGTCCTTCAGAAGCTCAGCAGATCTCCAGGTCAGATCCTCCTGATAGCACCCTGGTGGCCAAGGAGAGCTTGGTTTGCAAGCCTGAGATCCATGGCAGTAGCGGAACCAGTGAAGCTCCCGTACAGGACAGATCTTCTCAGACGGGCCAGTACTACACCCAAAACCGGCATTTTTCCAGTTTACGGCCTGGTTACTGAGCGCCAGATCTTGAAACGCAAAGGCTGCTCAGAGAAAGCAATAAGTACCCTTCTTCTGAGTATAAAACTAGTAACTAAAAAAATGTATTTAAAAGTTTTGTTCCTGGGGGAAAAGAAACGCAGATGACCTCCACTTCTGTGCCGGTTATCCTGGAGTTCCTCCAAGACAGAGTAGACAAAGGCCTAACTGTCAGTACCCTTAGGGTTCAAATAGCGGCCCTCTCAGTCTATCTTGAGAAAAGATTGGCAAAAGAGGTTCTCATTAATCGTTTTCTGTTAGCAAGGGAAAGAGTTTCCCTGGTCCTTTAAAGGTAGTTTTCCACCTTGGGACTTGACTATGGTGTTGGAGGCATTATCTAAACACAGTTTTAACCTATAGAAGAGGTTCCCTTTAAGTTTTTTTTAACTTTAAAAATAGCATTTTTGTTGGCTATTACTACAGCCAGGAGGGTAGGGGATTTGCAGGACTATCCATGAAGGAACCATTCCTACTGGTACAGCCTGACAGTCGCCCTCAGAGCAGATCCCTTGTATCTACCAAAAGTGGCATCCTTATTTCATAGGACGCAAGACATAATATTGCCGTCCTTTTGTGATAAACCAAAAAATTAGAAAATAAATTTCATTGTCTTGATGTAAGAAGGTGTTTCCTTACCTATCTAGAAAGAACAAAAAGTTTTAGGAGATCCAATCGCCTACTCCATTTTGTACACTGGGCCTAGGAAGGGACTTCAGGCCTCTAAGGCCTCAGTTTCCAGATGGATCAGAGAAGCTATCACTAGAGCTTATGAATGCTCTGGGAAGCGAGCACCAGCTAAAGTCAAAGCTCATTCTTCCAGATCACTAGCAGCTTCCTGGGTTGAAAAAGCAGGGGCCTCCTGGGAACAAATCCGCAGCGTGGCCACCTGGTCCAGCCAACATACGTTCCTGAAGCACTATCGTGTGGAAGTGTTGTCACAGCAAGACTTGGCCTTCGGCTGGAAGGTCCTACAAGCTGTGGTCCCACCCTGAAGGTAGGCCTGTGGTTACTTGATTATCCTCTCAGGTGTGCCGTCCTGGAAGGTGATGGGAGAAAACCTACATTAGACTTACCAGTAACGGTATTTCTACGAACCTTCCAGGACGGCAGGCCTACTTCCCGCCCTATGTGGAGGGAAAAAATAAGCTAAGCGCTAGGTGGTAAGTACCTATATGGAGCTATGTCCCTTGTGAACCAGTTCGGGATTACTTTATTACATACTGGGGATCAAGGGGAAGGGTGGGGCCTTATAACAAGCTGTCAATTGATTGTTTTTCCTGTAGGGAGGAGCCCTCATCTCTCAGGTGTGCCGTCCTGGAAGGTTCGTAGAAATAGTTACCGGTAAGTCGAACGTAATTTATCGTCCTGGTCAATGAAAGCGGCCAGCTATCAATACCTGGAAGAAGGGCATGCTTAGCTGAGAGCTCCTCTTTCAGATGAAAAAGAATAGTCATGAAGACTCCTGGGATGTATATTATGTCCTAATCCAGAAATAAACATGTAGAAGAAAAGATTAAAACAAGTAAATAGTGTGAAAAAAATATACTCGCACACACTTTTTTTTTTTTTTAAAGAATTGTAAAGCCCCCTTAAATGCAAACATGCACATATGTCCCATGAGTCTATGTAAACGTTGATCGCTCCACATGTGAATTATTGCTGTGAATGTCAGAGGGCAAGATTTCTAGCACCTGAGCTCATGGTTAACGCTAACTGATAACAACATTTAAATCGCCACCTGTGGAGTTTTTAGGGACCGTAGTTTGTCGCCATCTTGATGTGTTTGGTATGTATTTACTCGGTACAACATCTTTTATATTTTGTGAGGGTTTTTTTTTTTTTTTTTTCTTGAAAGTTTAATTGGATAAACGGCTGTGGAAATATAATGCGACATAAAAATTGCAACAACCTCCTTTTTATTTATTTTATTTTTTTCTCCAGGGTCTCTACTTTCAGAAAATGTTTGGGGGTTCCAAATTTTATTTCATGTTTTTGAAAAATGACAAAATTGGCCCAGACAGTAAATAGGTTAACAAAAATAGTCTGTCTATCAATCCTGCAAGCATTGTCCGGACATTTTATGCGTCAGACCATAGAAAAATTTAAGGAAAATTACACCTCATCCGGTCCACATTCAGTGCTAGCGATACTGAAATTGGTGTACACTCCCCTGCTTTTTCCTGCCAGCCAGTCTGGAGGTATGGCTCATTCACTTTGGTGACCACGGGGTGATAAAACAGATGGCTTTACCACCCTGCAACCTCCCACCTAAAGAAGCATGTACACATGCCACAGTCGCGATGCTTTGCTTCAGTGCGCACAGGGCGGTACCGCCAATTAAATGCTTACCGTCTGCCCTATAGCAAGTTTACTGCTTCAGGATGGCAGCCGCGCTCTGGATCGTGTGTGTAGATGTATATATGTGAGCCGGCATTTCCGGGTAGAGGTCACCCATGCGCACCGCTGCCGGGCCGCTTCCACTGTGATTGCACTCAGTGGAAGCTGATCGTCAAGTGCCAGGTACTGGATGTCTGCCAACACTCACGATTGAGACAGAACTGATGTCTGCCTATGTAAGCAAGGCAGATCTCAGTTCTGACGTGGGGGGACAGGGATGGAGTAAATTTCATCTCATCCCCTAGTAAAAGCACCTCACCTAATCACTGATTAGGCACATGTTAACCCTTTGATCACCCCTGATGTTAACCCCTACCCAGCCAGTGTCATTAGTACAGTGCATATTTTTAGCATTGATCACTATTCGTGTCACTGGTTCCCAAAAAAGTGTCTGTCTGCAGCAATATTGAAGTCCCACTAAAGGTTGCTCATCGTTGCAATTTACTAGTAAAAAATTAAAATATCCCATAGTTTGGTTTGTGCAAAGGTTATAGCATCTACAATCAATATACGCTTATTGGGATTTTATTTCATCAAAAATGTAGCAGAATACATATTGGCCTAAATTGATGATTTTTTTTTTTTTTTATTGGATATGTTTTATAGCAGAAAGTTGCAAATATAAATTTTGTTCATTTTGAAAAAAAATGCAGTGGTCATCGACTACCACCAAAAGAGGTCCATTTGTGGGAAAAAATTACAATTGTATTTGGGTACAATATTGCATGACCGCACAATTTATCTAAAGCAGTGCCATATCACAAAAATGGCCTGGTGATAAAGGGGGTTAAATCTTCCGGAGGTCAAGTGGTTAAAAACTGGTTTAAGTGAATGAGGCCTTGCCAAAACCGCCCTGCAACCACATGCAATGCAGTGCCTTGTCAGCATTAAAACGGGAACTGAGTAGGGAACATATTGCCTCTGTCACCTGTCAACCACCCTCTGAAAAACAATCCAACAGATTGCTTTTTAGAAGAGCGACAAGGGACTGCTACACATCTAAAGGTCTTACTCTAGGAAGATTACACAAAGAAATAGAGAAGAATACCTTGTTTGATATAAATCCCTGTCTATATTGTGAATGTTTATAGAGGACTTTGTCATCCAATAGAAATTTAGCATTCTTCAAGTGGTTGGCTTCGTGTTTTTTGTTACTTAAAAAAAGAAAATATAAATTGTTGCCTCCACTGTGCAGTTCGTTTTGCACAGAGTAGTCCCGATCCTCATCTTCTGGGGCCCCTTGGCGGATGTCTTAGCTCCTCCCTGCAAGAGCTTACCCCCTTCATGAGAAGCGCTCTCCCAAGGGGGTTAGCTTGCGGGCACGCTCCCGTGATAGTCAGCGGCTATAGCTGCCGGCTGTATCGCTCGGCCCCCGCACACCGCGTCATTGGATGTGATTGACAGCAGCGAAAGCCAATGGCTGCGCTGCTATCAATCTAGCCAATCAACGGCTAGACTCCGTGGAGAAGAGGACGCTGGGGGACGCGCACAGCAGGTGAACTGGCTCTGGTAAGTAAAACGGGGGGGGGGGGTTGGGGGCCATCATTGACAGGTGTTTTTTCTCCTTAATGCATAGGATGCATTAAGGTGAAAAAAACGAACCTTTACAACCCCTTTTAGTATCCCAAAATGTGAAGAGTGCACTTTTTTCTTTGAGGCATTGTCTAAACAGAATTTGATGAGTTTCATTACCCAGCTGCAGAGCTGCACGGTTAATTGTTAAAAAAAATTTGCAATCTCGATCCAACCCCCCTCACGGTCTTAATACAGCATTTGCCTGGTTTAAGTGCAGAGTTGTTCTCTGCTCACAGCTGTCAAACATTGTCAGCACTGGGAGAGAACTATAAACAAAGTATAATTTAATTCTTTTAGATCAAATGAATGAACTGTAAATTAGGTCAGTTTAACCACTTAAGAGGAATTAAACCCTGATTTGTTTTACTTTTATCCCCCCCCCCTGCAAAGTAAAAGCATAATGGGCTAGTATGCATCGCATACTAGCCCATTATTTTGCACTTGCCTGCAAACGAAGCCCGCGATGTCCCCGCTGGTGGCTGCATCCATCTTCACCCCTCTTCCTTTTGGGGCCGTGGACTTCGGCACTGTGATTGGCCAGTCGCGTGACATCACTCTGGTCATGGCACAAGCCCTTAGAAACGGCATGATCGTGCTTTCATTAGTGCGCATGCGCCAATGACGTTGGCACAAGCATATATGGTAAATATCCCCTAAACCGTGCAGGTTTAGGAGATATTTCCAGTAACTACAGGTAAAGCCTCATTCACACGATCTGAGTCTAAAACTGACGTTGGCCTGAACTTGGTATACATACACACGGCAGGACTTTTTCAGCAAACTTTCAACAAATCTCATGTTTTTTTTTCCAGCTCTTTACCGCCACCCTGTGGTTAACTTCTGTATTGTCTGATCTTTTGCAGTGGTTCTGAGCATGCGTGTTTGTACTTTTGTCCGATGGACTTGTGTACACACGATAGGAGTTGCTCCATCGGACATTTGTTGCCAGAAAGTTTCTGTTCTCAGTGAACATTTGTCCTATGAAAAAGCGAAAGTTTTCGATGGTGTGTACACACGGTCGGATTTTCTGCAAAAATGGGTCCGTCGGAGGTTTAAGTCCGATCGTGTGTATGAGCCTTTGGCCGCCTTATAGGCTTACCTGTAGGTAAAAGTGGTGTAACTAGCTTTACAACCACTTTAACCACTTCAGCCCCAGAAGGATTTGCAGAGACCCTAGAGAATAAAATGGAGGTTGTTGCAATATTTTATGCCACACAGCGGTGTTTCAAATGCAATTTTTTTTTTTTGGGGGGGGGGGGGGGGGGAGACTAAATTGTAAAGTTAGCCCATTTTTTTTTTTTTGTTTAATTTTAAAGATGTTATGCCGAGAGAATCGTGATCTTTATTCTAAGCAAACAAATTCTTTCTCAAAAAAATGATTCTCATGTTAGCCAGAATCGTGCAGCTCTACCCAGCTGTATTGCAAGAATTCACTTTCTACTGTTTTTAAGATCTGACCTCTTGTGAATTGCCTCTTCTACTCTGCTTGTTCATCCTCTCATAGTTTAATTCACACGTTTAGGTCTTATTCAGGAAAATGGTTATTTGAGCTATTGTATGTGTTTGGGGTGTTTAGTCCTCGTTCATTCTGTGTACTAGATGTGTTTTTTTTTCAGTATCCATGTTTTATAGCATGTGTGGTATGTTGTGAACACTAGATGGTGCTGAAACATTAAACTATATTTAAAGGAGGAAAAAGTCATATTTGTTGATGAATTCATTGTTAAATGTTTCAAGGACACAACTCACCGATTTTTTTATGTTTTGATTTTTATTTTTTCCCCCTGTTTCAGTCCCATGTGGCAAATAGCATGGCAGTGCGGTTCAGGGTTTGCCAACTTATTTATAAACTACTGGTAAATTTACCTGAAAATGCTCAAATTGATGATGACTTGTTCGATAAGATCCATGATGCCATGCTCATCCGAGTGACTGACAGAGTACCCAATGTGCGGATCCAGGCCGTTCTGGCGCTGGCCCGGCTCCAGGACCCAAGTGATGATAACTGTCCTGTAACAAATGGTAAGCGTTTTATTCCTGTGACACTGATATGCTACAGACTTAGTCTGTATTATGTAATGCATTCAGAGGCTGATTTACTAAAACTGAAAATGTTCACACAAATTGTGTGACTATTCACTTCATATAGCCAATCATGTACGGATGAAATAAAAAAATGTCTTCATCTTATTGGATAATTGAAGTGAATGTTCACATGTTGTGTGAACATTCTCAAATCCTTTAATAAATCGGCTCCACTGTCTCTTGTGGTAGATTTCTCTCCACTCTTAAACACAGATTTGTAGAATTGTTTACCGATCAGAATAGCTGAAAATATCTATTTCTTCCATTCAGTAAATCCATGTATGACCTTTTTTTAGGGGTTGTCCTGACAAATTTCAAAAGGTAAGGCTCCATAGATGGCTCAGTCTGGTACATGCAGACTATCACCTATACAATCTTTTAAGTATATTTACTTGGGAAGTTTAACTCTCTCACGTGTAGATTCATGTATCTGAAATTATATTTTGTCTCTGGAATCTCCTGGATTCTTATATTACCAAATATAGCAGAGACATTGCATTGTGGTATTGCCACTCTGCAATGGAGCTTCTTGTGATTTTTGTAATACTAATCATGTTACGATTTTCCTGATTTGGGGGGGGGGGGGGGGGGGGGTTAGGGCTCAAGGCACCCTTATAGGCATCTCTTTCCACCTCTGTGCAGCGCTCCTAAGCTCTAGTGACGGCAGCATAGAATCTGGACTGTTACACCCAGCCTCCCAGGACACACGCACTGCTCTGATATGCTGGTTACTCCTCATATGTTTTTCAGTGCAATTCCAACTTTTTTTTTTTTTGTGTGCCTAATCAAAGTAGTTCTAATGGCAGTTTATTTATTTTTTATATCTTAACCACTTCTGGACCCCCTTCCTGACTGGGCAATTTTTTTGCTATACGGCACTGCGTTGCTTTAACTGACAATTGCGCGGTCGTTCGCTGTACCCAAATTTTATTTATTTTTTTCCACAAATGGAGCTTTCTTTTGGTGGTATTTGATCACCTCTGTTTCTTTTATTTTGTTCGCTATAAACCGAGTCCATTTTAAAGAAAAAAAAGTTCTTTCGTCCATGGACGGACACAGCTCCTTTTTTAGTCTTGACAAGTGGGTTAGGTTCCGTCTATTAAAAGAGGACTAGGCAGACATGTTAGATATACAAAAACATCTAATTATACCAAAACTGAACAGCCCCACCCAGGGGGCGGTCCCTCTGGTCAGAACTCCTCACCCTGCACTCAGTAGCTCAGTTTTCTGCCTAGTGTAGAAGGACCTGGCTCATTGGTCCGGGAGAACTTTTTTTTTTTTTTTTTTTTTTTTTTTTTTTTCAATTTTGGATCCTGAGATCTATCAACTGCCGGCTGGGTGACAGGCTGGATAATATAGATCCTTGTAGTCTCCCCAGTCCGGCCATGGAGTGTGAGCAGGCCTTTAGCTAGGCGCTGGGTGAGCC
Source organism: Rana muscosa (assembly GCA_029206835.1). Taxonomy (NCBI): domain Eukaryota; kingdom Metazoa; phylum Chordata; class Amphibia; order Anura; family Ranidae; genus Rana; species Rana muscosa. The sequence continues at coordinate 148,269,552 of CM055116.1, forward strand.
ACGACATACCCAGTTTGCTCCAGGGGTGGCCGGTGAGCTATATGCTCCGGGGACCCACATATGACCAGGCTACTGCTGTCCAGTCACAGTGGGCCGTGGCCGACAGCCACTCCGTACTGCTCGGTGATGGGTCTGTCAGGAATGCGTCCCAGCAGGGACGGGTAAGTAAGGTTCCTTCTGTCTTGGCAGGATGGAACAGCTGGGCATTCTGGGGTGGTCGATTTAGGGGCTCTCTAGTCCTCCCTTTTCTCTCTCCCCATCCATCCCTCCTCCCCATGCTTTGCTGGGCTTGCTGTGTACCTCCCTGGGGGGGTCCTGGCTGGGTGCTGCGCGGTGTGTCCGGGTCCGCTCTAGTGTGGGTGGAGGGCCTCCGCTCGGAGGCCCAGTGTTTTCGCAGCCTTTTATTTTTACCTCCAGAAAGCCACGCTGTTCCTAATGCTAGAGAGGGGATCTGATAGAGAACTAATGCAGGTGTGCCACATCCCAATGGATATAGAATAAAGAAATGGGGGGGGGGGTGGGACTTTGAAGGCACTACCAACAGAGTTCCTAATGCTAATACAGCTGGCGGCCATTTTCTTATAGCCACACTTCTTGAGGTAACTGGCGGCCATCTTTGTGGGGATTTTTACATTGGCTGGACCTCTAGCGCTGGTTTGTCATTCTGAACGGCAGGTCACCTCAGGCACACGCTGTGTAGGAGTTTAGAGCAGACGGCAGCGCTGAAGCAGTGCCTGGGTCAGGGCGGTGAGTCCTCTGGGAATACCCCTCGGTCTAGTCAGCTAGGAGGGTGGGCCTTTTCTTGTACCTTGACTTGTTCCCTGAGTGGCTGTCAAGTGTGTGGGTCAGCATGGCGTCAGAAGCTGGCGTTTCTTCCCCAGACATTCTGGTGGTAGCAACCGGTGCCCCTGCATCTGCGGTATCTGTGGACGCTTTGTCAGCAGTCTTGAAATCATTTGTAGCCATGGTGGAAGCGGTGTGCGGGTGCAAGGGGGGGTATAAAACGTATAACCACTATTTCGGTTGAGGGGAACCCTGCATTTAAGGATCCTGTGGATGGGAGGTCCGAGGCGGTGGCCCGGTCCATGTTTACCATGCTGGGGTCTGCAATTACGGCCAGTTTTGGCTGCGACTCTGGTGTCAGACACTTACAGAATGGGCTAAAATTTTGCACCAGGTGTTGGAAAGACAACAGGTTTCCCCGGTCTGTGTAGAAATGGCTGACCAGTTGGTGCATGGCCTCAAATGTCTGCGATGCAGCCCTGGACACGGCTCCCCTGCTTTCTAGAGCCTCAGTATCTGCTGTGGTACTGTCGCCTGATTTGGCTAAAATGCTGGTCCGCGGACCAGACTTCCAAGAAGGCTCTGGCTGATTTGCCTTCCCGGGGTGGAAGGCTATTTGGAGCCTCGCTGGATGACATTATTAAGGATGTCACTGGGGGTAAGAGCACACTGCTCCCACAATCCAGAAAAGGTAAGGAGCCACGCCGCTCAGAAGCTGTTTTTTTTTCCGTCAGTCCGGGCCCGCAGGTAAGCGTTCCCAGGCCAACAAGGGGCCAGCTGAAGGACAAAAGCGTCCCTGCTTTCCGACCAGTGAGTTTGCAAAGTGGTTTCATCAGGGTACAAGATTCTTTCTTGTCCACCAAACAGATTTTTTTTTTTTCTTTTTCTCAAACCTTCATCTTCCTCCAGCTCGTCTGAACGCCCTGTTTGGGGCAGTGCAGGACCTGCTGAAGCGCAGGGTGAATAGTACCTGTGCCACTGCCTGGAAAGGTTTCAGGGATTTTGCTCCAATCTGTTGTCCCAAAGGACGGGGTCCGTCCAATCCTGGATTTTAAGGCCCTCAACACCTTGGTAAAGGTGCGAAGATTCAGGATGGAATCGGTTCGCTCCGTGTTCGCTGCACTCCATCCGGGGGATTTTCTAGCATCCTTGGACATCAAGGACGCATACTTGCATGTCCCCATATGCTTTAGATTTCTGCGTTTTGCAGTCAGGGACGATCACTACCAATTTGTGACTCCCTTTTTTGGCCTGGGATCAGCACCAAGGGTTTTCACCAAGGTGCTCGCCCCAATTCTGGCCTTGCTGAGACGGCGAGTTATCGTGGGCTACCTGGACGACCTCCTTCTGAGAGCTGCTTCAGACTCGGAACTAGAGGAGGATGTAGCGATTGCCAGTCAGACCCTTTAAGAATTTGGTTGGGTACTGAACCTCCAGAAGTCAGTGTTGGTGCCGACTCAGCGCCTGGAATACCTGGGCTTTATCCTGGACTCCTCGGAGGCGAAGGTTTTTCTCCCTTTAGAAAATTTGCAGGCTCTTCAGGTGGCGGTGAAATTGTTGGCATCCCGCAGGTGGTCGTCGCTGCGCTTTTGCATGCAAGTCCTGGGTCTCAGGGTGGCCTCCTTCGAGGCGGTACCATATGCTCAATTCCACACTCGAGTCTTGCAGAAGGAGATCCTGTCCCAAGTTTGACAAGTCTCCGTTGTCCCTGGATTGTCAAATCTGGGTGAGCCAACTAGTCAGGACTTCCCTGTTCTGGTGGCTGACATCTCTGGCCCTTCAGTCCGGAAACTCGTTCCTTCCTTTTCACTGGACGGTGATCACAACAGATGCAAGCCTGACCGGTTGGGGGTCCATTCAACACAAGGTCGCTGGACACAGGAAGAATCCCGCCTGCCGATCAATGTACTGGAACTTTGGCCGATCAGGCAGTGCCTCTCCACATGGTCACAGGGGCGTCCAGTCAGGATTTAGTCATACGCCACCGCCGTAGCATTGTCTGTCTTCCATCAAGAAGGAACAAGGAGCTTGGCTGCAGCATTGGAGGTTGCTCACATCCTGCGGTGGGCAGGAAGGAGCGTGCCGGCTCTATCGGCCGTATACATTCCAGGCATCAAACTAGCAGGCGGACTACCTAAGTTGCCAGATGCTGGACCAAGGAGACTGGTTGAAACACCCGGATGTGTTTCAACTCCTTTTGCCTAAAATGGGGCACGCCAGACGTGGATCTCCTGGCTTCTCGACCTAATCGGAAGGTATTGAGGTTTGTGTCCAGGTCAAAGGATCCCTGGGCGCACGCAACGGACGCGTTTGTGGCCCTGTGGGGACAGTATCGGCTGATCTATGCTCCCCCCCCCCCCCCCCCCCCCCCCACTGAAACGTCTTCCTCATTTGCTCCGCAGAGTGGAGACCGAGGGGATTCCGGTAATCCTAATTGCCCCAGATTGGCCTCGGAATCCCTGATACGCCGACCTGGTGGTAGATGCCACTTGGCGACTGCCGATGCAGAAGGACCTTCTGTCGCAAGGTCCCATACTTCATCCTGCTTTACAGTCGCTGGCTTTAACGGCATGGCTATTGAAAGCCAGGTACTAAGGGACCGAGGTCTGTCGGATTCAGTAATTTCCACTATGCTGAGGGCACGGAAGTCATCTTCTCGGAAGATCTACCATCTCACGTGGAAGGCATACATCTCGGTGTGAGGATATGGAGTGGCGTCCACGGGCATATTTGGTTTCCAGGATCCTGCTGTTTCTACAGCGTGGAGTGGATCAGAAACTTGCCTTAAGCACCATTTTTAAGGGGCAGATTTCAGCCTTGGCTGTTTTCTTTCAACGGCCCCTGGTGGCTCATTCACTGGTGAGTACGTTTGTGCAAGGGGTCCGACATGTGACTCCTCCGGTTCGACCACCATTACCTCCGTGGGATTTGAATCTGGTGCGCTCTCTACTTCAGAAACCTTCCTTTTGAGAACATCAGAGATTCCTCTTTTGACACTCAAAGTTGCATTTCTGGTGGCCATTACATCTGTCGAGGGTTTCTGAGTTGGTGGCCTTGTCTTGCAAGTCCCCCCTACTTGATCCTCCATAAAGATAAAGTTAGTGCTACACCCGCAGCCTTCGTTTCTTCTGAAGGTGGTTTCGGCTTTTCATCTGAATGAGGACATTGTACTTCCATCCTTGTGTCCTCAGCTGTCGCATCTCAAAGAGGTTGCGTTACATTCCTTAGATGTGGTACGTGCTCTGCGGGTGTATCCGTCTGCTACGGCTCCGTTTCGGAGGTTAGATTCACTGTTTGTGTCCGTGACTGGTCCAAAGAAAGGCCTGGCGGTCTCGTTGGCCACCATTTCTCAGATCAGACAGATTGCTTCAGGCTTATGCCCTTAAAGGGCGGGCGCCTCCCTTTCCTGTCACGGCGCATTCGACCAGCGCGATTGGTGCCTCCCTGGGCTTTTCGACATCAAGCGTCTGTCTCACAGGTGTGTAAGGCGGCGACCTGGTCGTCCGTTCACACCTTCACTAAATTTTACAAGGTTGACGTGCATGCATCTGCGGATGCTTGCTTCGGTCGCAAGGTTTTGCAGGCAGCTGTTTAAGGTTGCAACTCCTCTGTGCTTTGTTTGTTTGGGGTGAAGTTTGCTTGCTGTTCCCACCCCTCGTTTGTTTGACACTGCTTGGACGTCCCACTTGTCAAGACTAAAGGAGCGGTGTCCGTCCATGGACAAAATATAAAATAGTATTTTTGTACTCACCGTAAAATCCTTTTTCTCTGAAGTCCATGGACTGACACAGCACCCACCCCTCCTGTTTGAGTTTGTACTGCTTTTTGATGAACCGAGCTGCTGAGTGCAGGGTGAGGGGTTATGACCAGAGGCACCGCCCCCTGGGCCGGGCTTTTCAGCTTTGGTATAATTACATGTTTTTATATATCTAACATGTCTGCCTAGTCCTCTCCTAATCGACGGAACATAACCCACTTGTCAAGACTAAAGGAGCTGTGTGTTTATGGACTTCAGAGAAAAGGATTTTACAGTGAGTACAAAAATCCTTTTTTGTTTACTTTCTGCTATAAAACATGGCCAATAAAAAAAATAAGTAAATCAAAACTTTTCATCAATGTAGGCCAATATGTATACTGCTACATGTTTTTGTGCGTCTACAAACGATGCAATATTTTTATGGAATTTTTTATTTCCCCCCCCCCCCCCCCCCCTTTTTTTTTTTTTTTTTTTTTTTTTTTTGGGACCAGTAACACCAATACAGTGATCAATGCTAAAAAAAAGTGCACGGTCCCTGCACTAATGACACTGGCAGGGAATGGGTTAACGGGCGATCATAGGATTAAGTGTGTCCATAGGGGGTGCCTACTAACTGGGGGGGGAGGGGGGAGACAGACATATGGGTTCCTGTCGCCTTGCATAACGGTGATCTGCCTTGTTTACATGGGCAAATCGCCATTCTGCCTCTCTAGGGGATGATCGCGGGTGGCTGGCATCGGGTCCAGAGGACCCGTTGATTGACATCCCCGCTAGCCAATCACGGCACGATCACGCTATCTGGTGGCTATTGAACGAAACGAGGTACAGGTATGTTTCATGCAATAGCACCACATTGCTGCAGTAAATACATGGCGGCTGGTCGGCAAATAGTTAATGCATATGCATTAAGATAAAAACTGTGTGCAGCAGCCCCCCTAATACTTGCCTGAACCCCATCTCGGTCCAGTGATGTTGCAAGAGAGGTTTGGCTAACCGAGACTCTTCTAATTGGCTGAGACACACAGTGGGCGCCATTGGCTCCCGCTGCTGTTAGTCAGCCAATGAAAGGGAGCGGGGCCTGAGCCACGGCTCTGTCTGGGGTGTCAAGCTGCTTGCTGTGTGGGTGCTTGGCAGGAGGGAGGGGCCAGGAGTGGCAGCGAGTTTTATATATATATATATATATATATATATATATATATATATATATTAAAAAAAAATATATTTCTTCCATAACATTGCTACCAGTAGGAAAAGAGTCTAGAAGAGAGCAGAATGTCCAGTGTGCTAATAGTGAATGAGTATTTGACACACAGCATGACCTCAGAAATTTAATTACTTTAACATGTTTTATTGTGTGTTATCTTTCCTAGACCTCTTGCTAATGTCCCCTTGTGGTTCTAATTGTGCATGATAGGAGAGCTGACACCTGGTCCTGTTTTGTGGGCTTTGAACATTTTTATAAAAAAATAAATAAAAATTAAGCAGTTTTTTTTTTCTCCATAGCATACATGCAGTTGCTGGAAAATGATTTGAATGCAGAAGTAAGAAGAGCAGTGCTATCCTGCATTGCACCCTCTGCCATTACCTTACCAAAAATTGTTGGGCGCACTATGGACATTAAGGAACAAGTCAGGAAACTTGCCTATGAGGTAAAATTTGGTAATGAGACGATTTATTTATAGATGGTCTAACAATTTTGGAAAATAAAAGGGCTTGATCACACCCTGTTTGCCCTGTTCACAGCACAACAAAGCACTGAAGTGGACTGCAGGTGCGTTTTTGCCACATGTCACTGCAGCTCCCTGCAACATTCTGCTGTGCATATATTTGAAAAAAAAAACGTAAACCTGGTGTACAAAAAAGTAAACCATGCATTTCACCACCTCCTTATGGTCTGTCTGTCTGTCTGTCTGGTCTGTCCTGTCTGTCCTGTCTGTCCTGTCTGTCCTGTCTGTCCTGTCTGTCCTGTCTGTCCTGTCTGTCCTGTCTGTCCTGTCTGTCCTGTCTGTCCTGTCTGTCCTGTCTGTCCTGTCTGTCCTGTCTGTCCTGTCTGTCTGTCTGTCTGTCTGTCTGTCTGTCTGTCTGTCTGTCTGTCTGTCTGTCTGTCTGTCTGTCTGTCTGTCTGTCTGTCTGTCTGTCTGTCTGTCTGTCTGTCTGTCTGTCTGTCTGTCTGTCTGTCTGTCTGTCTGTCTGTCTGTCTGTCTGTCTGTCCTTCTCCTGTAGTTAAGACAACGCAACTTCAGAATATGGTCAGGATCCGCCTAGAATCCTTGACCGGCACTGACGACCGCCATCAGCCTGAAATGGTGTCGCAGGAGAACTAACTGCAAAAGCTTTGGCCATACTTCTCCTTTAAATTTAAAATGTCCTATTGATGCTAGGCTAGATGGTGGCCTATTTTGTTCTCACTGTGTGTAGGAATGTAGCCACCATTTGCTTGCTCCTGAGGTGGAATAGGCGGTAAGGCTTATGAGCCTAGTGAGGATAGGTCAGTGTAATTTGAGACCTGAGTGAAGGGAACACAGTCTCATCTGTTTGCTTGCGTTTTCCCTTTGAGACCATAAATCGCCTGCTGTAATGGAGAGGGAAGGGATGGTGCAGAGCAGTGTTTCTCAACTCCAGTCCTCAAGGCCCACCAACAGGTCATGTTTTGGGATTTCCATTGATTTTCACAGGTGATTTGAGCAGTTTCACTGCCTTGGTAATTATCACAGCTGTTTTATCTGCAGGAAATCCCAAAAACATGACCTGTTGGTGCGCCTTGAGGACTGGAGTTGAGAAACACTGGTGCAGAGGAAGGAGACGGCAGAGTGATTGGTGCTTTAAACTGAGGAAAGTACATAATCTAGAACAGCCTTTCTCAACCTTTTAAACAGAGGAACCCTTGAAATAGTTCTCCGGTCTCGGAACCCCTGCTAAAATTAAGAAATCTACAACTCATGATACATTAGTGTGACCGTCAGTTGGAAGAATGGTCCTTAAACTTGTGGCAATTGGGAAGAATTACTCCTTACAGATAGCTAAAAAGATCAATGGGGTCAGTGTGAACTTATCTGAGAGGCAGAAATTGCGAAATGCTGAAAGAACCCCTAGCAACCTCCCTAGAGCAGGGGTCTCCAAACTTTTTAAACAAAGGGCCAGTTTGTTGTCCTTTAGACTTTAGGAGGGCCGGATTGAGGCCAGCAGGGGCAAAAAATGTTGGCATCAGTGAGAATAAATATGGCCTCAGGATTGGTGGTCAATAGGAGGGGTATTCCCCCTATTAGTAGGAGAAATAGTATAATAACAATTTCAATAACAATAATTTCAATAATAATTTCAGAGGTTTACAACCACTTTAACCATAGAAAAATTTAGGCAGCCTTTTTAAGATTTTAAAGTATTAAGCCAAAAAAATAAAATTCAGATCCCGTTCCCTTTTTTTTAAAGCAGATTAAACTAGGGCTGTTACTGATTAAAATTTTTGTGTTCGATTAGTTTTTTTTTTTAAATCGATTAATCGACTAATTTCGATTAAAACGCACATACAGATCCAACTACTTTTAGCTGATCCCCTTGCAGGCCGATTCCCAGTGCAGCTACCAACCACTGGAAAAATGGATAGCAGGATACAAAAAACACACATAGGCAACGCTTGATGGGAATGGCATTTAAACTTTTATAGTCTTCAAGTAGGTAACAAAATATTGCACTGGAGATAAAATCGATGTAGCTACATAAACTGTAAAAATGGTGAGTAATACCAAACAGTAGCAAAAGCAGTCATAAAAACATGTAGCTAAGTATGATACTGGTATAAAAATGTGTACAATGATACCACTGCTGAATCCAGATGAGGGGTTAACATCAGTCCCTCGGCATGTAGATGTCCCGTGAAGGGAACTATCACAATTCCCAGTGGATGGCTGTAGAACCCCAGGTTGATAGAGGGAAGTGTAACAGCCCTTGTGTGTGGCAGATAGTAAGGTCCCGCCGGCATGCGGATATGAAGGCACAGCAAAGGAGCCCTTCAGAAGGACACAGCATGTCCGTGACGTCACCGGACCTCCCTGGAAGCCGGCGGAGAGGTGAGTACCGATCAAAATAATTTTGATTAATCAAGGAATTAATTTCCACAGCCCTAGATTAAACCGCACAGTGCTTGTGCTGTGTAATCTGCCCCTCTCTAAACTTTTAAAAAAAACTGCCACTTCTGGAGTCCCTCTCTGCGCTGACCATGATGAGGGCTACTTAGCCCTGTCCACCGTGGTCGGCGCACGTCATCCGCAGCCCTCCTCCTTTCTGTCTTCTGTCTCCTCCCCACCTCTATTAGTACAAGTAAAAAAAAAAAAAACTTACAATAGTCGCTGCCAGCTCCTTTTATTATAGGCAGGCATACCATACCAAGTTTGTTTTGTTTTTTTCTGTTTTTTTGCTAAAAGCGAGGATTGTAAATCTATTAGAGCTATCTTCAGGCCGGTCACGTGACTCACGGCCTCTTTACGTCTCAGACAGGGCTTCTGCGGGAGTGGCTGAGCGGCCACGTGACCTCCCTGGATGAAGTCAGAGGGAGATTTCGGGCCCTCCTGCAGGAGCTATGTATCGGATCTGTAAAGTGGCCGCGAGTCATGTGTCCGTCCTGAAGATCAGCCTAAAAGGGTATCTGCAAGCCTCGTTTTTAGAAAAGACTTACGACGTGTGGCATGTCTGCCTATAATAGAGGGGTTGGCAGTAAGTTATGTTAACACTTTAAGGCACATTGGCTACTAGAGTCTTAGGATTTGTGCATTAAAGGGAGCCATAATACGTTTTATGGCTGTAGCTTTTTAAGTGTTTGATCGATCTCTCTGTGTCTGTCTGTTTAAAGGTTTTGGCTGATAAAGTTCACTTAAGAGCACTTAGCATTGCCCAGAGAGTTAAGCTTTTGCAACAAGGACTTAATGACAGATCAGGTGAGCATTCCACTGACTACATACTTTCTAATGAATACTGTGAACTTTTTTTTTATTTTTTTTATTTTTTACATCAAATGGCTATTTTGGTAGCTCCAATGGTTTTACTCAGAATGCCCCTGCATTGAACATATGTCACTTTAATCACTTGGTTTGTCACAATCCATGTGTCTCATCAGAGGCAGTGAAAGGAATCATACAGAAGAAGCTGCTGCAGTCCTGGTTGAAATACACAGAGGGAAACATCTTAGAGCTTCTTCATCGTCTGGATGTAGAAAATTCTCCAGAAGTTGCGGTCTCTGCACTCAATGCAATGTTTTCTCTGTCATCTCCTAGTGAGCTTGTGGAGAAGTGCAAAAATATTGATGAAAGGTAGGTGAATTTGTGTCTTCTCCATCTAGAACATGGCTTTTGTGCCCTTTTTTTATCACTTAAGCAAAACTTTTTACACATTTTGAATAATAATGGGTTAGCACCACCCTCAGGTTTTTGTTGCCACCAGAACACTAATAGAATGAAAATCTTCCAATCGGGACACTCCTTGTGACAACTGTATTAAGAGGAGTTTCCCTCGCATTGAAAATTTCACACTTCCTGATGAGTTCACAGGAAGGGAAGGGAAAACCTTTGATTTCTTTGCTATAATTACAGAGATAGATGGGCTCCTGAGACCTGAAGCAGTGGACTTACCAAGAGGGTTTTCTGAGCTTGGAGTAGTTTGGCATGTTATAATTTAAATTTTAGAAATGTACAAAGAAAATGTAAACGAAGCCACTATAGATTCCTTTAAATTTGTTTGTTATAAAACTACTACATGCATTATTGTAAACATTTTCCTTTTTTAAAGGGAACTTTTACCCAAAACTGATCTTTTACATTTTTGATGTACACTAGGTCTACAACAAGGATACAGATCCATTTACTAGAGTATGCAGCAAATAGTCTAGACTTATTATCTACAGTTGTGCTCATAAGTTTACATTGGCAGAATTTATGATTTCTTGGCCATTTTTCAGAGAATGTAAATAACACATATTTGATTGTCGAAAGCTGACTGTATTGTAATACTGATTTGTTAAACTTTTCTGTTAAATGGTAAAGCGCAAACTTTTTTTTTCCTCTTTCACTCATGGTTAGTGTTTGGCTGAAGCCATTTTATTAACTGTTTTTTTACTCTTTAAATCCTAATCACAACAAACTACCCAAATGACCCTGATCAAAAGTTTACATACCCAAGTTCTTAATACTGTGTATTGCCCTCGCTTGAAGTCTTTTGTGGATGAGGCTCTTTATCTTCTCACATGGTAAAGCTGCCCATTCCTTTTGGCAAAAAGCCTCCAGTTCCTGTAAATTCTTGGGCTGTCTTGCATGAACTGCATGTTTGAAATCTCCCCAGAGTGGCTCAATGATATTGAGGTCAGGAGACTGACAGGCCGACTTGGAGTTGTGTTTTGAATCATTGTCATGTTGGAATGTCCAAGTATGTCCCATTCATCTTGCCATCAATTTTGACCAAATTTCCTGTGCTTTTTTTGTAACTCACACATCCCCAAAACATCAGCGATCCACCTCCTGTACCTTTCATTATAGGGCTTGTTGACTCCTCTCCAAATGTAGCGTTATGGTTGTGGCCAAAAAGCTAACTTTTGGTCTCATCACTCCAAATGACTTTGTGCCAGGTTTGAGGCTTGTTTCTGTGCTGTTTGGCGTATTGTAGGAGGGATACTTTGTGGCATTTGTGTAGTAATGGCTTTTGTTTGGCGACTTGACCATGCAGCCCATCTTTCTTCAAGTGCCTCATCATTGTGCATTTTGAAACCGCTACACCACGTTTTCGGAAAGTCCTGTATTTCACCTGAACTTTGTGGGTTTTCCCAAATTTTCCTGGCAGTTGTGGCTGAAATTTTAGTTGGTCTACCTGACCGTGGTTTGGCTTCAACAGAACCCCTCATTTTCCACTTCTCGATTAGAGTTTGAACACTGCTGATTGGCCTTCTCAATTCCTTGGATTTTTTTTTTTATCCCTTTCCTGTTTTATACAGTTCAACTACCTTTTCCCGCAGATCCTTTGACAATTCTTTTGCTTTCACCATGACTCTGAATCACGAAATGTCAGTGCAGCTCTGGATGAAAGATGCAAGGGTCTGTCAGGAGTCCAGAAACTCATTGACCTTTTGTACGCACACTAATTACAAACAGATCACAGGTGAGGATGGTTACCTTTTTTAATAGCCTTTGAAACCCCTTTGTGTCAACTTGTGTGCATGTTATCAGGCCAAAATCACCAGGGTATGTACATTTTTGATCCGGGTCATTTGGGTACTTTCTGTTGTCATTCTGATTTTAAAAAGGGTAAACATAGTTGATTTGTTATAAATGGCTTCAGCCAAACCCTAACCATGAGTAAAAACGTTTTTGTGTTATATTCTCTGAAAAATGGTCGAATAAATCACAAATTCTGCCAGGGTATGTAAACATATGAGCACAACTGTATGTATATACTTCTTGCTCTGGGTAAAAAAAAACCTCCTTCAGAATTGGAGGGATTGAATCAGTGTAGCAGCCAGGTAACTAGCATTTTCATAAGTAGGTCAGTAAAGGCAACTTATCACCATTGTTTTTGTAAATTAACTCGCTCATTGCTTCTGGCTTTCAGTTCCCCAAGGGCAGAAAGACCATGTAGTATGTCGCATATAGTGAGATATGAAGTTGCATAGCAACAGCATTCTTTTACTTTGAATGCGGATGCAGACTATGTATTTTCTTTCTTTAGGAAACTCATCCCGCTGGATACTTTGACTCCAGAAAATGTTTTGTATTGGAAAGCACTTAGTGAGTTTGTTAAATCCAAAGGTGACGAAGGCGAGGCTGCACTAGAGCAAATTTTACCAGAGCCAGCTGTGTATGCGGCGTATCTGTTAAGGTAATGTTCTAACTGAAACTTTAATATATTTTCTATGCAGAAAACACACTTGGGGGGGGGGGGGGGGGGGGGATTCTGTGTTTTTTTTATTTATTTATTTTTTTTAAAACATTTTCTTGATTAATGTCACAAGCATTTTTCCAGGCTGTAGAATTGTTCACTGTATTTTCTCTAATACTATGAATTCCTTTGATCGTCTATTCCATCTAGTGGCCTAAGTGCAGTATACTTATCTGAAATACCTCAAACAGAAAATGTACCACATTTTGGCCACTAGATGGAGCACACACCAGATGCAGCAGTGTATCAAACAGCCACACATCCCCTGCTGTCTGCCGGTTGTTTCGGCACTTGCCCATCTAGGTGGCGGGGTCTAGTGTCCTCTGCTCCAGCATAGTGGACCTGATCTAGGTTGTGGGCAGCAGCTCCAGTGTCCTTATCTCCAGTGCGACGGCTTTCGCCATTCATCTCCTCTTTCCTCCTAGGTGTCTAATAGGATCGCCTGATTTTGACCAATCGGGGAAACGGGTCTCACGACCCGCTTCCTGATTGGCGGGGAGGAGATTTAGTGTGAAAATAGTGAATATTCATTCGCTATTGTCCCACAACTGGGTGGGATTGGGGCTCAGGGGGAGGTGCCCGTGCACCCCTAATGGATGGTCCGCCACTGTTTCAGATGTGTTTCCCTTTTTTGTTCCTGCATGTCTCATATTTGGTTTATATCCGTAGGGCTTTTGTCTAATACAATGGACTGTGGAACCGTTGTGTAAAAATTTGTTTGACCCGCATGGCCTTTAAGGGCATCGTCTCTGCACACCAACTCTTGACAACTTTTGTTTATCGGGAGCCCTCCCTGCCAGGAAGAGACGGATCCCATGTATCCATACATGATCCGGTATAGAGCTTCTGCCCTGTAGTAGTAAAACTGCTATGGGGCGGTCAGCAAGCAGTAAACAAGCTTAGATGTCAGACAATCGCTAGTTTTCGAAAGAACGTGTTGCATTACAGTTCATTCCAACATGCTGGCATTGGCCGTCTTGACCTGTAGTTTGACAGTCAAGTAATTTTATTAGGGCTGTTACTAATTAAAATTTTCGTGATCGATTTTTGATCGACTAATTTCGATTAATTATAACGCACATACAGATCCAAATACTTTTAGCTGATCTCCTTGCAGGCTGATTCCCAGTGCAGCTACCAACCACTGGAAAAATGGATAGCAGGATACAAAAAACACACAAAGGAGGTGCTCGATGGGAATGGCATTAAAACTTTTATAGTCTTCAAGTAGGTAACAAAATAAATATTGCACTGGAGATAAAATCGATGTAGCTACATAAACTGTAAAAATGGTGTGAGTAATACCAAACAGTAGCAAAAGCAGTCATAAAAACATGTAGCTAAGTATGATACTGGTATAAAAATGTGTACGATACCACTGCTGAATCCAGATGAGGAGGGGTTAACATCAGTCCGTCGGCATGTAGATGTCCCATGAAGGGAACTATCACAACTGTGGATGTCTGTAGAATCCCAGGTTGATAGAGGGAAGTGTAACAGCCCTTGCGTGTGGCAGATAGTAAGGTCCCGCCGGCATGCAGATATGAAGGCACAGCAAAGGAGCCCTTCAGAAGGACACGGCAAGCCCCGCCGGTGTCTGTGGCGTCACCGGATCTCCGACGGAACTCCCTGAAGACCCAGAATTTGTATCGCTCAAAAGAATTTTGATCGATCAAAAAACGTAATCGATCGAGGAATTAATAGTTAATTTCCACAGCCCTAAATTTTATTTAACCACTTCTGGACCATCTTCCGCACATTTACTGCGGCAAGGTGGCCCGGCTGCGCGAAACTACATAGCTGTATGTTTCATGCGGTAGCCACTGGGAGCGCGGGGAAGCCAATCCGTGTTCGTTCCCCAGAGAGGCAGAGGAGCAATATGTCTATGTAAACAAGGCATATTGCTGTTCTGACGGGAGAACATGGAGATCTTGTGTTCCTGCTAAGCAGTAACATGGATCTCTGTGTTCTCCCAATCAGAGCAACCCCCACACAGTAAGCACCTCCTAGGGACGCACGTTGCCCCTGGTGTTCACTCCTTCTCTGCCAGTGTCTGTACATAAACGGTGCATATTTTCAGCATTGTATTAGTGTCACTGGTACCCAAAAAGTATCGGGTACCTGATTTATCTGCAGCAATGTCGCAGTCCCGCTAAAAATCTTTGCTCGTCGCCGTTGCTAGTAAAAAAAATATATAAATCCATAAAAATATAGCGTCTACAAATGATAAGTTTTGCGCAAACCAATATACACTTGTTGGGGTTTTTTTTTTTTTTTTTTTCTTTACCCAAAATATGTAGCAGAATACATATTGGCCTAAATTGATGAAGAAATTGGATTATCCAGCTTTTTTTTTTTTTTTTTTTTTTTCCCGTGACTGCGACATGGCGGACACATCGGACACTTTTGACAAATTTTTGGGCCCGTTGTCATTTTTACTGCGATCGTTGCTATAAAAATGCACTGATTACTGTAAAAGTTACACTGGCAGTGAAGGGGTTACCACTAGGTGGCGCTGCAGGAGTCAAGTCTGTTCTAGGGGGTGATTCTCTTTTAGGGGGTGTGGCTACTGATGACCATTCCCGGGGAACAGCCATAAGTGACAGTGTCACTAGGCAGAATAGGGGAATGCCTTGTTTACAAAGGCACCCCCCTGTTCTGCTTTTGCTGACCGCAATCACGGGCCGCCTGGGAACATTGCGTTCCCGGGACCTGCGAGCACGCTCACGAGGCGGGCGGTAAACTAAAAGGGACGTACAGGTACGCCCATTTACCTGCCCGTGCCATTCTGTCGACTTGCATCTGCGTGCGGCGGTTGGCAAGTGGTTTAAAGTAACTCTGTGCTGTATCGCAAAAATGGCCTGGTCATGAAGGGGGTAAAACTTCCATGGCTGAAGTGGTTAAAAAAAAATTCAATGCTTTTCAATGTTTACCCATGTGTTCGAGTACAGACATGTCCTTTTTTAAAGTGATATTAAATCCAGTGCTGAATGTAAGAATTGCTTGGTTTTGCTCCTCTTCCTGTATAAACGTTAATTCTGTACACATGCAGGATGGCTCCTTTTCATCCAGTGTCCTAATGGAGCCACCTGTACATGTGTGGTCCCGGTTGGCTGTGTGCGTCAGTGGAAACACAGAACCCCATAGGCAAGCTACTCTCCTGCTTCCTCCCTGTGAATGGTTTCTAGCATTGGAGCTTCCGAAGCTATCAAGCGTGCATTTCTCTTTCTAGATGTTGAGGAAAGGGGTAAAGATGCAACTTGAAACCATTGGTGGTGAACGGCAAAATCGGTGTTTGGGAACACCACATATATGGCGCTAAAAATGTACAGTCCTCTTTCAATGTGTCCTTAGAATGTCTTCATTAAAAAAAAAAAGAAGTTTAATATATGGGTAGGAATCCCAAAGTTTTTTTATTGCAAGAGCAGGTCCTAAAAACCGTTGCACTTTTTTCTTTCTTTTTTTTTTTTTAGTTATCTTAAAACACTTCCTGTACTAACTGAGGAGGAAAAAGCAGATATGACTAAAATTGAAGACCTGATGACTAAAGCATTCATTGGGCAGCAGCTTATTCGTATAATAGGCTGCTTGGATACCAGTGAAGAGGGAGGAAGGTAGGTCAAAACTGCTTATTTGATATGTCACTTCACCTTCACTAAAGAAACCTTCCCACATACTCATATTTCTCTGCTACCTTTTACAAACCTTCAGAATCTCTGAAGCATTAGTTGTATCTAATGTGCTACACCCACCTCAGAAAAATGTTCTTGATTATTCTGCCATCCCCCTTAATTATATAATCTGATGACACAGGAGCCACAAACGTATATAAAATCTGCAATTCTGAACAGATAAAAAGCCTCTTGCCACTGACAAAATACAGTTGTCACAATAAGCCATATGGTCCTTAGTGTCTAGAACGGGAAGTAAGTACTGAGCTCAACACAAACTTTGACCTCTGAATATCGCCAGTTACCAATTTTACCTCTGAGGTAGAGATGCGAACATGTAGGTTAGCTGATTTAATTTTGATCTTGACTTTTTAAAGGAGAAGTATAGCCAAAGCTATTTTGGCTATATTTCTCCTATGGATCGCAGGAGTGACCACTTCACTTTTTTTTTTTTTTTTTTTTAGCCTATAGCCGGCTAAAGCCTGCTGCCGACTGATGTCGCAGAGCGAGTCCAGGCTCTGAAAATATTTATAACCACCCAGTACCCTGGCAGCAGCTGGGTCAGCCTCTCAGGAAGTGCTCCTCCCCTCCTGCGTGTGGGGTAGGGGAACACGCATAGCAGAGAGCCAGAGACTGTCAGTTGCTGGCTCTCTGCTCACAAAATGCTGATAACTAAGTAATGCCTATGTACAGTACTGTGCTAAAGTTTTAAGCAGGTGTGAAGAAATGGTGTGTGTGTGTGCATTTGCAAAGTGAGCGAACATGGAAATAATTAAATGTTTCTACCCTTTCAAACGCATGAGTTCTTGCATTTGTACACTTGCCCTCGGGCTTTCACACTGGAGCGGTGCGCTAGCAGGATGGTAAAAAAAAGTACTGCTAGCCGCATCTTTAGAGCGGTGTTTACCGCTCCTGCCCATTGAAAGCAATGGGACACCGCGGCTGTAACGCCGCCATAGCACTTCTGCAGAGGCGCTATGCAGTGTTTTAAGCCTTTTTTGGCCGCCATCGGGGGGTAAAACCGCACCGCTTGCGGGCGAATACCGGAGCAAAATTAGCTAAAGCTAAAAATGGCGGCGCTTTACCGCCACCCCCGCCCTAGTGTGAAAGGGGCCTTAGGGATTTTGCAGGATTAGATTCAGGTGTATGATTAACCAGTTTTACCAAGCAGGTGCTAATGATCGTTGGTTTCATGTGTAGGTTGAAACAAAGTCCTTAACTGAAATAGCTGTGTAGGAGGTTTAAAACTGGGTGAGAAACAGGCACACACTGCTACCAAGACCCCTTTCACACTGGCACTGCTCTGCGTTGGTGGCCGCTAGCAGGACAGTTTTAACCCCCACTAACGACCTAAGAAAGGGTTAAATGTGCCCGCTTTGGCAGCGGTGCCTATTCATGTCAATGGGCAGGGGAGTGGTGTATTCACCGCTCCAAAGATGCTGCTTGCAGGACTTTTTTCTATCGTCTTGTAAGCGCACCGCTCCAGTGTGAAAGCACTTGGCCTCTCACACTGGGGTTGCAGGGAGGCATTTTTAGGCACTTTACAGGCACTATTTTTTTAGCCCTTTAGTGCCTGAAAATCACCTCCTGCATGAAAGGGGTTTAAAAGTGAGGTTGTGGAAGGCAGTCTAATGTCACAGGTCATAAACCATGGCAAGACTGAGCACAAGAAGACACCAGGTAGTTGGTTGTACTGTATCAGCAGGGTCTCTCCCAGGCAAATATTTCAAAGCAGACTGGGATATCGAGATGTACTGTTCAAGCTCTTTTGAATAAGCAACTTGAAAAGAAGGGGGGAGAAAAGAAAAGGGACTACCCCCTTATAAAGAAGCTACGGGTGGACCACGCTGCATGAAAAAAATGGTATATTTTATTATATGGAAAAAATTGGTTGTACACACAATACCGACACCCATCACCAGCACCCTACTATAAAAAAATTAGCAAGACAACGTTGTCTGGTCTAAAAATAGGCTACGTCACATAAAATGCATGCATATTCCCTCTGCGGATTTGCCAGAGTAATGGCATCTGATGACTGTATCACAGATCCAAGAGTCTGGTACTGCGGCTAGTTTTCTCAGTCAGTTTTAGGAACTGAAAGGGTTCCCACTCAGTGGAATTAACAGGAATAAGATATAGGCGGTAGGTACCGTATATACTCGCGTATAAGCTGAGTTTTTCAGCACTTTTTTTTTTTTTTTGTGTGCTGAAAATGCCCCCCTCGGCTTATACTCAAGTCACCTTTTTGCGCCTGATCTCCCGGACTTTGGGGACCCGGCCGTAGGTCCCCTGGACCCCAAACTTGGCACACATGTAGCCCCACTCTTCCTCTACAAGTGTGCAAAGTTTGTTGTCCAGGGAGCGCTGTTGGTGTGTGTGTTGTTGTTTTTTTTTTTTTTTTTTTTTTTTTTTTTTTATAACCCGGTCACCCCTTCCATAGACGCCAATGTTAAACGTCAGTCTAGTCATGGGCACAGTGAGGCATGCAGATGGACACCCTAGGCTTATACTCGAGTCAAGTCTTCCCATTTTTTTGTGGTAAAATTAGGTGCCTCGGCTTATACTCAAGTGTAATATATGGTATACACCAGACTACTGAAGTTAGATACACCACTAAAATTCTGAGTTACCAATGGTAAACATAAG
The DNA here is from genome assembly GCA_029206835.1 of Rana muscosa. Lineage (NCBI taxonomy): Eukaryota > Metazoa > Chordata > Amphibia > Anura > Ranidae > Rana > Rana muscosa. Next base: position 148,288,326 of record CM055116.1, read on the forward strand.
TGTCCATGGAGTGGGGCATGTAGCCACAGAATTATGTGCCGGTCAACTCAGTATGTCAGTCACAGCTGAAGTCCGATGTTAATAAAGCTGAAGCCAAGTGAAATGGCGGCACAGTGAGAAGTGGAAGCAAAGCAGGTCCCAAAGTATAAAGAGCTCAGGTTGGCCACATAGAGCTTATTAGTAAAGCCGCAGTCATGAGGTTAATACACATGGACCGCCGTTCCACTCACCCAGCCTGGCCAGTGTAGAGGGAGTCTCAGATTCATCCGATTAGAGGCTGGCAACCACGAGGTGTGTGTGTGTGTGTGTCCCCTGGCAGTAATCTCCCCTGTGTGTGCCTCGCTTGATGGTTCAGTCCAGCACTAAAACGGGCAATGCTGAGGCCTGTAGACGCAGCCAAGGAAACTTGATGCAGCAGATGAAAAACCAGTAGGACCCAGGTATACCCATCTACTGTCTGCCCAGAAGTGGTCTTCATGGAAAAATTGTAGCCAAAAAGCCATACCGCTGACATAGAAACAGTTAAGTGACTCAACTATGCAGGAATTGAGGTGCAGAAAAATGGCAGCATGTGCTCTGGACTGACGAGTCAAAAGTTTAAATATTTTTGGCTGTAGCAGGAGGCAGTTTGTTCACAAAACCTGCATACAACTTTTGCACAGTACTGTATGAGCCTTGCTATAACATGACAAAAAATAAGCGCATCCGGATCCTGCCCCCACCCTTCCACTTCCCTTGTTACTCTTTTTTATGTAATATCTTTTAAAACTTAAGTATAACCTAAACTTCCAACTTCTCCTTTTGTCTTCCAGGACAGCCTCGGAGACATAGGGCTCCTCCCTCCGGGACCGGCAACACACATTATCTTTAAAGGTGGTCCTCCAGGCCTCCCTCTTCAGTTATTGTGTTTCCTGCCGGGCGGGAAGGAACACGCTATAGGAACCTAAAGGGAGCTCCATGTTTCAGGACTGTCCTGGGAAGAGCCCCTGGCGATGACTCTCCTCTGCCTGGGCACCCCTCTGTCCTGTCGGAAGTGCAAGGTTGCTGGCCCCACCGCTGCCACTAGCTCGGAGAGAGCAGGACCTTTTGGTGACTACAGACCTAGTCCCCCTGATCTGCCTGTGCTGGTAATGCTGTGTCCTGGCCGGCGGGCGAGAGACGCTCGGCTGGCCAAGCCGATTCAGCCGACACTTCCGGGTGCGGGGCGGGACTTCTGCGTTCCAGGGGGCGGAAGTAACGAGGACTTCCGGCGGAACCGCGTCATCAAGCGGTGCCATGAGACATGGTTCCAGTCTCTTAGGCGCAGCGGTGGATAGCCAGGCTTTCCGGAGCGGTAAAAAGGCTCGGCGAGGCCACGCAAGCACCAGGGACCATGGAGACACCTGTTCAGGTTGTAGACTCCGGTTCATCAGGCTCTGGCGCCTCCCAGGTAAGGTGGTGAGGGTTGACCATTCCTTACACTGGGGGGTCAGGGTATTGGACCCTATGTTCCCCTCCATGGGTGGAGAACCTCTGGTGAGGGCTGGGCACTTCCTAGGCTGACTCGAGCACAGTAGTGGTTTGGGTCAGGGAGGCATACTGATGGAATTTTTTTGTCCTTTCTCTTCTGTTTGGCTTTTAGGTGAAAGCCCAGGACAAGACTCGTATGCAGCCACCTAGGAAAAAGTGTGCCGTTTGTGGGGCTAAGTTAGGCTCTAACTGGGAGAAGCCACTATGCCCTGATTGTGTCAGCAGCCTCGTCAAGGATGACTCTGTGGCAGAGTCACAAAATCCTGGCTTCGGTTAAGGATGAGCTAGCATCCACATTCCAGTCATTCAAAGGAATGATGGATAGGGTGCAGGGTCCCTCATCTTATCTGTACAGAGCAGCCAGTACACCCTCGTCTGAGCCCAGTCAGGAGGAGGTTAGGGAGATGGTACCAAGATCGCTAGCCTCTTAGGCGGATTCAGCTTCCGGCTCTGAGGAGGATGATTCCTCCAGGGGGGCCAGATACAAATTATCTCTGGATGATGTGGGAGATTTGTTGAAAGCGATTTATGACACGTTAGAAATTTGAGGAGCAAGTCCAACTTTCTGAACACGACCTAATGTATCAGGGGTCTAGTGCACAGAAAGCCAGGGTGTTTCCCGTAAATAAAACTGAGTCGATTTTGCTGGAGTGTGAACAGCCGGAAAAGAGGCCATTCTTTGGTAACCTCAAGCGGAGGTTCCCCTTTGAAGCAGATGCTTGTCATCCTTGGAATAAGATTCCTAAACTGGATGCACCATTAGCCAAAGTCTCAAACAACAGATATGGCCTTTGATGACCTGGGGTCTCTCAGAGATCCCATGGATAAGAGGGGGATGTGCTGCTAAAGAGGGCTTGGGATGCCTCGTCAATGGGGTTGAAACCAGCCCTTGCAGCCACTTGTGTGGCCAGGAATCTGGAGTGCTGGCTCTCACAATTACAATCGCACATTTCTGCTGGTACATCTAGACAGCAGTTGTTAAAATCTTTCCCCTTGCTATTCAAAGCAGTAGACTTTCTGGCAGACGCCTCCGCAGAGTCTGTAAAACTGGAAGCCAGGTCTGCAGCATTAGTTAACGCAGCTAGAAGGGCGGTTTGGCTAAAAACTTGGACAGGCGATTCTGCCTCTAAGCTTATAGGGGTTGTAAAGGTTTGTTTTTTTATTTTCTAAATAGGTTCCTTTAAGCTAGTGCATTGTTGGATCACTTACCTTTTTCCTTTGATTTCCCTTCTAAATTTTTTTTCTTTGTTTTCTTTGTGTGAATTTCTCACTTCCTGTTCCTCCTCAGTAAGCTGTTCAGTAAGCTGTTCTGGCTGACTCCACACCACCAGATGATGGTGTGAAGTTTAGTGAGGAGAAACAGGAAGTGAGAAATTCAGACAAAGAAAAAAAAACATTTAGAAGGTAAATCAAAGGAAAAGGTAAGTGAACCAACAATGCACTAGCTTAAAGGAACCTATTTAGAAAATAAAAAACGAACCTTTACAACCCCTTTAAGCTGTGTGGGTTACCCTTTTCAGGTGACCACCTGTTTGGACCAGGCCTACAGGAGGCACTGGAAAGAACTCGGGATAGGAAGAAGGCCTTTCCTGAAAAGAAAAACGAGAACAAACGTTTTTTTCGTGGCCCCAGGCAACAGGGCCAACAGGAAAGGGATGGCCTTCCCAAGAAACAGACGGGCCATAAGGGACGTGGAAGAGGGGAATCTTATTTAATCCTCAAACCACCCCTAAACCTCAGTGACTCCTGTGTCCCAGTGGGAGGGAGACTGGGGGAGTTCCTCCCACAATGGACCAATTAGACTCCAAGCTCGTTCATTCTGGACATCCATAAGGAACGGTTACAGATTGGAGTTCGATTTGGTTCCCCCCTCAATGTTCCAGCTTACCCAACTGCCCAGAGACCGGGAAAAAGCAAAGGCTTGGAGTCTGTTATTAGGGGATCTAGTGGATCAAAGAGTCCTTATTCAGGTGCCCCAGGAGGAGCAGGGTCAGGGGGTGTATTCTCACGTGTTTGTCGTGAAGAAACCTTCTGGGAAGTTCAGGTTAATCCTGAATCTCAGTCCCCTGAACAAATTTGTAAGGTACAAACGGTTCAAGATGGAGTCAATATTTTCCGTGACCAACCTCCTGTTCCCAGGCTGTTTTATGGCCACAGTAGACCTCAGGGATGCCTACTTGAATATTCCCATACATCAGGAGTTCCAAAAAATCCTAAGGTTGGCAGTACAGATAAATTCGGAGGTGTTCTGCACTGCCTTTCGGTCTGTCAACTTCGCCGAGAATCTTTACAAAGGTTCTAGCAGAGGCTCTGGCCCTGCTGAGAGTCAAAGCGATTACGGTGATCCCCCTACCTGGACGATCTCCTGTTTGTCGCCCCATCTTTTCACCGACTGGAGAAAGACCTACAGGAGGCCCAGAGTTTCCTACTTTCTCTGGGGTGGTTGATCAACCAAGACAAATCTCAGCTGACCCTGTCCCAGGGAGGTCCTATACTCGGGATACAGAATCTCTTCAGTGGAGATGAAAGTCTTTCTTCCCAAGGAAAAGATTCTGAAGGTGGATCAGGCAGTAGCCCCGCTTTTTCTATCCTGTCAGCCCCAATCAGGGAGGTTATGAGGGTACTGGGTTTGATGTCCTGCTTCCCAGCTGTTCTGTGGGCAAGGCTGCATCAGTGCCCTCTACAGGGGCTCATGTTGAGTCACTGGGATGGCAAAAAAAGCCTGGATCATTCCATGCCCCTTTCAACCAAGGTCAAAAGGACTTTATGGTGGTGGCGAGCCCATCACAACATGGGGAAGGGTCTGTCATGGGCCAGGCATACGGCCATAGTGATAACTACCGATGCCAGTGCATTGGGTTGGAGGGCCCATCTGGAGGAAAACTTTTAGCCCAGGGGTCCTGGTCTCCTGTAGAGGCTCATCAATCCTCAAACCAGAGGGAGCTTCTGGCGATCTTCAGGGCTATAGAGACCTTTTAGTCCCAGATAGTTGGCCAGCACCTTCAGGTGCGAACCGACAATGCAGCAGCTGTCGCTTACGTAAACAGACAGGGGGCACAAGGAGCCCAGCTCTTCAGGCCATAGCTAACAAAATCCTGTTTTGGGTCGAGGTGAACCTGTACTCTGTCAGCAGTTCACCTAAAAGGCTCGCAGAATTCTCTGGCGGACTTCCTCAGTCGTCAGCACATAGGACTAGACGAATGGTCCCTTAACAGGGAGGTATTCAAGGAGATTGTGCAGCATTGGGGACAGCCGGAGGTGGACCTCTTCGCCTCGGAGGCCAACAAGAAGGTGCCTCGGTTCTTTTCTATCCACCCGTTGGACCAGGCCACAGGAATAGATGCCTTCGCCAATCCTTGGCAGTTCAACCTGTGTTATGCCTTTCCTCCAGTGAGACTGATAGCCGCGGTTCTTCAATGATTCCTGACAGAATCGACGGATCTAATCATAATCGCTCCGTTCTGGCCAAAGAGGCCGTGGTTTGCCAACTTGAAGAGATTAGCCATTTGTCCTCCATTTAACTCTGCCAGTCAGGGAAGACTTGATCTCCCAAGGTCCCATTCTCCATCCACAGAGAACCTCAAATCAACGGCCTGGTATCTGAGGAACAACTGCTAAAAGCTCAGGGTTTTTCAGATGGAGTTATTAAAACTCTGGAGTGCCGTAAGCCGGTACCCAGGGCAATTTATGCCAAGGTATGGAAGAGATTTCTTTCCTGGCTGGGAGAGCAGGGGCTGCATCATCCTCGGATTCCAGCGATTCTGGATTTCCTACAGGCAGGTGTAAAAATGGGCCTAGCTATTAGTACCTTAAAGGTTCAGACCGCAGCCTTAAGTATTTTCCTCCAGACTTCACTACAGCAAAATTAATTCATAAAAAAAAATTCAAGGCCCTAGCAACATCTAGGCCAGTGAAGGTCAGAGCATGTCCCTCTTGGGATCTGTCTTTAGTCCTTAAGGCTCTCACGGGTAGTCCCTTTTGAACCCCTGGAGAAATCATTACTGAAATGGATTGTATTCAAAACTGGTTTTTTGATGGCGATCACATCTATCCATACGGGAGCCTTTCTTAATTTTGGAGGACAGGATCATTCTTAAGACGGATCCTAGTTTCCTCCCTAAAGTAGCGTCTGTTTTATAGGACATTGCCCAACCTACATTTCGCCCCACCTCAGAGGAAGATTAGGAGGAATCTTTAAGTTTGTTAGACGTTAGTAGCTTCTAAATAAATCAAGACTTCTCTTAAGTTTCAGACACTCAGATTCACCTTTTTGTTAACTTTGCGGGGGCCCGCAAAGGTTATAGAGCATCTAAATCGACCATTGCTAGATGGATAAGAATGGCGATTTTAGAGACTTATCAGAAGGTAGACAAGCACCATTGGTTAAGGCACATTCTTCCAGGGCAGTCTCAGCATCTTGGGCAGAGGGCCGGAGCCTCCCGGAGGACAATCTGCAAGGCAGCAACATGGTCATCATATTCGACTTTTGCAAGACATTACCCTCTGGATTTGTTGTCTGACAAGGAGCAGACATTTGGACGAAAGGTCCTCCAGGCAGTGGTCCCGCCCTGGCAAAGTAAGTTTTCTTGCTTATCTCAGAGGCTGTCCTGGAAGACGAAAGGAGAAAACCGGAGTTAGACTTACCGGTAACTCTTTTTCTAGGAGTCTTCCAGGACAGCCTGGTTTTCCCACCCGGTATTTGCTATTAACTATGTCTTTCAGAGCCTTCCGGTAGTTCTTTGGTAAACTGAAGAGGGAGGCCTGGAGGACCACCTTTAAAGATAATGGGTGGGTGTGTTTCCTGTCCCGGAGGGAGAAGCCCTATGTCTGAGGCTGTCCTGGAAGACTCCTAGAAAAAGTTACCGGTAAGTCTAACTCTGTTTTTTTGAGGCTAGTATTTTAGAAAATGGTAAATACTTGTTGATCTTGCCAGAAGTTCAGTGTTTGTCACTTCCTGTGAGATGAACTGAAAGTAATAAACTATGTTATCCAAACAATTAATCCCATCACCCTTCATGTAACAAAGGCAGTCATAAAGTCCAGTCTTGGTGACATCCATAGATGCAGTAAAGTAGTGAGTGTTAGCCACTCAAGGACAGAAGTGTTATTTACAGCATTACAAGATGAAAGGGAGGGTGAGCCTGAAAAAGAAAACTAATACAGCTGCCTCATCTAAGGACTGGTAAGCTGCAATATATTATGGCCTATTCACACCACCCCATCTGCTGAGATTGCATTCTTTTGACAAAGCTGCCAAATACACCACAACAAACCTTGAATCCTGCAAGAGGCGATTTTGGTGCTGCACTGTGGCATATGAGCGTGTAACTGCATGTTGTGCTGCAATCCAATGTGCTGGGTGGGTGTGTTGGGGTTTCATTTAGATATGATTTAAAATTGCATTGGTGTAGTTATTTGGACACTGTATACAAATAGTGCTGAGCTGAATATTCAGTTTCACAGCCTCATTCATTTGCATGTGTTCCCCAGACAAGCTTCCATCCCAGACAGACTGTATCAGACATCAGTATCGATGGATATTACCAATTTCTTCTACTGAAAATTTTGCCGGTCATGCTAAATCCACTGGCTTTAAAATGTTCCGCATCACCGACTTGGAAAAATGTAGATCAGAAGTTCTGACTTGCTTGTTGCAGGCCAGGCTCAACAAAATACCCATAGATTGCCAGTGGCAACCATTTTCAAAATTAGTTTGGTTAGTGGTAACGCCCATTTTTCTTTTGATCAGCAGTAGGTTCCTTAACAAGAGTGGGTTAAAGCTTTCTAGAGCCCTGGTGGCCAACCTGGGGACCTTGCGCATCTCTTTGGCACTTTTGATGTTTTCCAGAATGTAAAATGCTAGGCTTAATTGTCCCCCCTAACTGAGAGGAGGTAAAAACTAATTGTAATTAATAATCATCCTTTTCAATTGGGCCGAAGTTCTTTTTTTCTATTATGTAACGAATTCAAAATTCCGCAATAACAAAGTACATAACAAAGGAATTGAATGAAGGTATTCGTACAATAGTTTTACTATGGTCAACCTTACTTTTGAAAGTTGGCATGTTTTACTTTCCAGAAAACGTCTTCTTGCGGTATTACAAGAGATACTTATCATGCCCAATGTTCCAACATCATTTATATCCCCTCTGGTGGAGATCCTACTCCGCGTTCTAAAGGATGATGACCGTAGAATCGTAACTGTAAGTAGCAGAATATTTACAGACCATACATTCATAGATAATTTTGTTTGATACCCTTACATAAAAAAAGATACCTTTACATAAAGTGTTTGGCATATCACAATGATCAAGTTATTTTCGATCTCTTCTAGGGGTACCAAAATGATAGTCCAGGGCATTTAAGAATATCTTTGTCGTTTTTGTATAATACTCAATAGTGTATCTCTGATTTTCTTTTTGCTTTACTCTGTATCATACCAAAGACATGCAGGTATACATGAGACATTTGCTGTTAATTTCATCACCTTTCAGGTGGAATGAAGCATTGTTTCAATGAGCTGTAAGAGTACTAATCAAAAAAAAATATATATATATATAGGCGTGTGTAAAAAAAAATGTATTTATTTTATATTATAAATAAACTCCATCATGCTGTCTTCTACCTATTCACCACTACAATCTTTTAGGTAGCAGAAATGATTTCTGAGCTCCGAGAGCCAATTGTCATGGTCGACAATCCACCAGACGTTGCAGAGTCCAGGAAACTGCAAGTGAAGGTATGGCTCTTTATAATTTCAGTCCAGTGCTTGCCCATTTGGGCTATGTTTATAGACTTGCCATCTTCCCAAATGTTTTCTTACCAACCCCTCTCGCCAAAATCCGTGCTTTAATCAGGGACTTTGGAAACCCCTCTCAGCCAGACCAATGTATGCTAATCTCAGATTCTAGTCATGTCATTTGGCCTTCCCCCTCTTCCTCGCAGTTGGAGCAGGTGGTAAAACCCCACAGTTGAGCCGTGTTTTTATAGTCCCTGAGCTGCAGAGGCAGCAGCCAGGGCTGTGCACATGCCAGGGCAGGAATTGTACCCCCTTTTGTCCTCGGCAAATTGTACTGCCCACTGAGCGTGACCCCTTTAAGTGAATGAGGCCACGCTGCAACTGCACACAACACTCACGTTAGCGGCATGGTTATCTGGTGTTTAGAGGGTAAAAAAAGGTCCTTGTATCTCCTCCTCGCCATCTTTTAAATGCTCTCTGAAGAGCGATACTGTTTTGTTCTTCAGAACCATGCAGGTGTAAATGATTCCAAGAGGATGACCTTCTTCTTTTTTTTTTTTTTTTTTTTTTTTTTTTTTTTTTCCTCCAAAAGCCATACTAGGGTAGCACAGTGCATAGCACTCGGCAGAGTCCTGGGGGACTGTATCCAGACCCTGCTTGGTGGAAGATGCAAGGTCAGCCTATAATGTTGCCTGCATGCACTGTATTTTTCTGTGTGTGCTCCCCTTGGTTATGTAGTGCAATGCATGAAGTTAGCCACAAGGTGTACAGGGCCTGAGCTGTGGTCTGCCTGGTGCACAACCCTGTCCTTGAATACACCCGGAGGATAATACCCATTGTGGAAGGCCGAGCCATGACTGGGTCTATCCCCTGTTACTCCTGCCTACTAGATATCCTATGGTGGCTACAGTGCAGAGTCCCTTTAAACCTTTATCCCTTTATTATCTAGACCCTTAGAGTGCGTGTGTGCCATTGATCACCCTTCTGGTGGTTGCGGTAGGAAGACTTTGAGCCTTTTTAATGTCTACTAGTGCATTTATTAGTAGTATTATTTATTAATAATAATATTATACAGTATTTTTATATAGCGCCAACTGTTTGCACAGCGCTTTGCAAGATGGCAGACAGTACAGGAGGAATCAGAGCCCTGCTCGCTAGCGTTTACAATCTATAGTGGGGTACTTCACCTATGCACATCCCCAGAGTGGCACCTATTGAGCCTGTGTGGCCCAAGCATGTACTGCTTCTGCAAGGCCTCATTTTCAATAGTGTGTGTGTGTGTGTGTGTGTGTGTGTGTGTGTGTGTGTGTGTTCCTATTTTGTTATAGAATTGGTGCTTCCAGTTGGTTTATCTAATGTGGATCTAGATTCTGCTATCCCTAGTAATGCATAAATGGGTGGAGCTTAGGAGCAGAGAGCTTGTCTCACTTGGGCATAAAGTTGTTTGAATTCTGGTCTGCTTTATTAACAGTTGCCTTGCTTGACACAAGCACACACTAAAATATGTGCCCTGATGTAATGTAGAGGATTATTGTAAAGTAATAATGTAGTCTAATTACAGATTGCTAATATAAAAGTGCAACTTATGGAAGCCAAACAAGGCTTGGAGGATGCTATAAATGCCCAAGATTTTGGCAAGGCTTCTGAATTAAAGGAAAAGGTGTCAGAGTTGGAAATGGTGAGAGCGCAGCTTATTAAAGAAGCAGAGGAACCAGAACTTAAAGAAATCCGCGTTGAAAAGGTTTGGCCTGCTTTTTCGAAACCATTATTCTTCATCTCTTAATCTGCTTTTTTTTCCACTCTTTCTCTGTACGGTTTTCTTTTCTCTTTCCAGAATGACCCTGAAACACTTCTAAAGTGCTTGATTATGTGTAACGAACTCCTAAAGCACATTTCACTTTCTAAAGGACTTGGAGGAACATTGAATGAGATAATTCAATCACTGGTAAGTGCCTAGGAGAAGCAAAGTGACTCTTGGGGAAATACAATAAATCAGGCAGTCACGTCAGCGTGGTTCAGGAGTGTCTGGCCCGGTATTCTTCATAGAGGTGTGGCTTCAAATCTAATAGTAATATTATCTAATTGTCTCAGATTTAGTGATAATTGGGGTGTAAAAAACTAGGTATCCAGAAGCATGTTTTTAGATTTTTATAGGAATGTACATAAGTCATTTTCTGCATTGGGCTTTTTTAACTAACATGGTTTTTCCTGGTGGCTGTGCTGGTTGAGTTCAGGCACTGAAACGAGAAACTTGTAGCTGTCTGCTTCATAGTAAAATGGTAATTATTGAATGAAATGGATAACCCTCCATTAAACAGCAAAATAATGGCTCTATTTTTGGATTTTTTTTTTTTTATTTTTTTTTTATTGAAATTGACATACAAACTTGTAGGGAATATACAGCTGGGACTTCATTCATGCAGGGAGGAACAGCGAACAGATACCAAATTCCAAAAAAGACTAGACGTAGATAGGAAGTTGCTAGTAGAAAGAAGAATAAGTTAAAGGGGTTATAAAGGCAGAAGGTTTTTTTATCTTGATGCATATGCATTAAGATAAGAGGCCTTCTGTGTGCCTCAGCCCCCCTAACACTAACCTGAGATCCCTCTTTGTCCAGCGATGTCCACGAGTGTCTCAGCCATCCAAGATTCTCCCTCCTGATTGGCTGAGACACAGCAGCACCACCATTGGCTGTCAATCAGTCAGCTAGCCAATCGGGAGAGAGGGCAGGGCCAGGTTGGGGCTCCGTGTCTGAATGGACACGGGGAGCTTTGGCTCAGGTGTCCCCATAGCAAACTGCTTGCTGTGGGGGCCCTTAACAGGAGGGAGGGGCCAGGATCACAGAAGAGGGACCTGAGAAGAGGACGATCTGGGCTGCTCTGTAAAAATATACTGTAACAAAGCAGGCAAGTATAACATGTTTGTTTTTTATAAGGGGGGGAAACAAGACTTTACAATCGCTTTAAACATTACCTGGGAATTTACATAAAGCAAGAGTCAAACAGGAGTGTACAGAAAACGACAATAGTACAACAATATTAGGATGGTAGCTACAGTGCCTTAAAGTATTCATACCCCTTTGACATTTTCCACATCTTGTCATGTTGCAACCAAAAACGTAAATGATGAAGATGAAGCCAAATGCATGGCAATCTTAGAAGAAAACCTGTTGGTCTGCAACAGGCACAGGCTTGAGACTGGGCTGGAGGTACACTGTCCAACAGGACAACGACCCTAAACATACAGCCAGAGCTGCAATGGAATGGTTTAGATCAGTGGGTCTCAACCTGGGGGTCGGGACCCCCTCGTCGAATGACAATTTTCCAGGGGTCACTGAATTCTGGGCTGTTCCTGAAGCCCGCACTGCTCTCCTAGCTTTTTCACGGTTGCCCAGATGGGCTGTTCTTGGAGCCCGCAGCTGCCCACTCAGCCTTTTCAGTTCACGGCATGGCTGGGGGCAGAGACTAGAGGTCCGCTGACTGGTGAGGAATGTGGGAAGGGCTGGAGAAGACCCTATCTCCTGATTTCGGCATAGGGGTCACTGCTGCGAGACACCACAGAGCTGGAGACACAGTGAGTAACACTACCTGTGATTAGAATTGCCATTTAACGTCCCCACTACAGTTCTTGGATCAGCAGATGACCTTGATCAAGAGCACCTAAGTTGGCTGATCACAACTCCCGCCAGCACTACCACTCCCCACCCCCCACCCCCACCAAGGAGTAAGGGGGAATAAAAATAGAGAATACATTGAAGGGAGAGGAAAAGACAGAGGAACAAAGAATAAGGGAAAGAACACGAAAGATCGCTAGAGGGATGGGGGGGGGGGGGAATAGAAATTAGGATTGAGAGATAAAAGGGAGCGAAAAGAGAACCAAGAGTGGTACATCCTAAAATATACCATAGGGGGTTTTAATACTGTATGAGTGGAAGCGACTCAGGGAGCACTAAATGTCCATGGGTTGGGGGCTTAAAATTACTTTTCTTGCCTTGGGTGCTGACAACCCACGCTACGAAAATAATTTTACTGTTAGGGGTCCCCACAACTTAGGAAATTTTATCAAGGGGTCACGGCACTAGTAAGGTTGAGAACCCCTGGTTTAGATCAAAGCATATTCATGTGTTGGAATGGCCCAGTAAAGATCTAAATCCAATTGAAAATTGCTGTTCAGACACACTCCATCCAATCTGACGGTTTGAGCTATTTTGCAAAGAATGGACAAAAATTTCACTCTAGATGTGCAAAGCTGGTAGACATCCCCAAGAAGACTTGCCGCTGTAATTACAGTGAAAGTTGGTTCTTCAAAGTATTGACACGGGGGGGGGGGGGGGGCTGAATACAAATGCACACCACGCTTTTCACATATTTGTAAAAAAAATTGGAAAACCATTTATCATTTTCCTTTCACCTCACAATTATGTGCCACTTTGTGTTGGTGTATAGCTTAAAACCCCAATAAAATACATTTTACGTAAAATGTGGAAAATCTCAAGGGGTATGAATACTTTTTAAAGGCACTGTAAGTGCCCTTTCCCTGCCATAACTCAGGACAAGTAGATACCAGAAGATTCAGAAGAAAAGATCAAGAGGGTGGGAGGGAAAAGGGAAAGGTTGTATGGGGTTGTCCAAGTGGTAACGGTTACCGAGGGAACAGAAGGGCCAGGTGTCTGAGGTTCAAGGCTCCAGGAGGATGCATCAAAATCTAGGGGTAGAAACTTTTCAACACAGGGTTGCCAGATTTTTGAGTACAGGCGGATTCCTTAAGTAGCCTCAGTTTTGGTATGTATCATTGCTTGGGTGATCTTGTACAGTACTTTGTATTCTGGCTACCAAAACGTATTTTTTTTTTTTTTTTTTTTTTTAATGGATTTATTTTTGTAAAAGCCTTTGTAACCAAATATTCCTTTTCTGGCCCCATGCAGATACTTCCAGGAATAACCAATGTTCATCCTTCTGTAAGGAACATGGCAGTTTTGTGCATTGGCTGCTGTGCCCTGCAGAGCAAAGACTTTGCAAAACAACACATGACTCTGCTTCTGCAGGTAAGAAAACATGCAGCCCCCAAGCTGAATAAAGATTTTTCTCCTGTAGTATACAGTACATCTGGCTTTTGCTTGTTTTTTGACATAGTGACGATATTAGAATATTTGAAGATTAACGTGATGCAAAGTGGAGCAAGCAAATTTTTGGGGGAGAAAACCCAGATAGGCCAGCCAGCACATGAAAAACTGGTATAAGACAACTGTATAGAACCTCTCAGGGCATAAAGTACAGTTAATAAACTGCTAATGCTATCCACCAAAGTGTCAAAGTACACATTTAGCCTTCATTTACAGATTTTCCCATGCAGCCACTGTCTGAAGGTATCTATTATGCAGTCTTCATTCTTTACTCTGATGGCAAGGCTGAATAAACTTTGCTAGAATCCTGAAACATATGGACTTGCTTTTTGCAAGTTAATTTGAGGGATCTTTAAAGGCTAGCAGGGCAGCCGGGAGTGGAAATGGTTGCTAGGAATTATTGCCATTTACAATGTAGGCTTTTGTCTGTTTTAGGGATGATTTACACCAGATAAATTCCGTTTTTTTTGGCATCAAAAACGCATGGACAGTAGAATATATGGGTTCCAATTGCCTAGTTCACACCAGTGCGCACAGTTCCAGTGGCGAAAAAAAAGTAGAACATGCTGCATTTTTTTCTGCACAAAACTGTACTATAATATGGCAAATTGCATCAAAATTGCAAGCAATACCCCAGAAAACGTTAGAAAGAAAAGGGTAAAGAAAATGCATTGAAAGCACATCAAAAACGCACTGGAACACAGCAAAAAAGCGCATGCAGAAACGCATCTGCACTGCGTTTCTGTGGTGTGAACGGGCCCTCAATGTTTTGACTTCTGTAGAGCAGGCAATGCGCTGTTTCCCGCTGTTGGATCTTTGTGTTGCATTTCAAAAGCAATATGAAATCTACACCTTTTCTGGACTATTAGTGCTTTTTTTTTTTTTTTTTTTTTTTTTTATATAGATATCACAGCTTGATGAGGTCAAGGTGAGGACGAGTGCCTTGAATGCGGTGTTTGATCTTCTTCTGGTTTTTGGACTTGATATTCTAAAGCCAAAGGAAGATGCTGGTGATAACCCCGAAAATAAACAGGCAGACGAAACAGACGGGGCCCTTGAGACTGAACAGTCTGACTCTGCAGAAAAACCTGATGAAGAAATAACTGAGACTTCTGCTTTGAATTCCATATTAAAGATGTTCTCTGACTTCCTGGACAGTGAAGTATGAAAGCAATTGGGCTTTTTTTGCTTCTTCTGCTGATTTTGTAATATTCAACTGTTTATTTAAGACTATGCATTGAAGCACAGCTGATTGCCATTTCAGCATATTGCATACTTTACACATTGAAGATGATTAAATTTATCTGCACATTTTATCTAATCAACGAACAAACTTTTTGATAATATAAATAATGAAGGCCCCATGTAGTGCCAGATACAGCTTGGAATGACTAAACGGAGCATTGCTCTTTCTGAACTGTTAGTCTGCTAAACACCAGAAATCTCTCGGTATCTCCTGATGCTATCTTAGAAGCTAACAAATTAAATATTGTAGGGTCATAGCATTGTCATTTACAGCTTTCTTCAAATTGTGTTTAAACATGCTGGCCTGTTCTGACCCCTAAAAACTGTTTGCATAAATACACATGTATGGATCAGCTGAATGTAGGTGTACCTAATAATAAAGGAGGGATAGTAAAAACTTCTAAACATTCTGATACTGGCTTGTATCAGGAATCAACAGTAATCGTTGGCTTAGATTAGTGGTCTCCAAACTGCAGCCCTCTGCTGGCTTTTATCTGGCCCTTGGTATCAGTTGGTGAAATAGTGTCCCAACGATGAGCACTGTTCCACCTACTGACACCATCAATGAGGCACTATTAATCTCATTGATATCAACAATGGGGCACTGATTCCGGGGCATTTTCTATTCCCACTGGCCACCATCCACCCCCCCCCCAAAGGACAGTAAACTGGCCCTTTGCCTTGAAAGTTTGGAGACCCCTAATCCCATCTGTCCATTCAATTCTTCTGCTAAGAAAGTCATCCAGAGGGTGTCTACAGGGGTAAGGGAGTCCCACACACATGATCTTGCTTGTTCTGATCATGATTTGATGGTTAAGGGATTGTTTATGCTTTTTTATAGCTCATGTCTATGGATAAAGTGGAATCTAGCAGAATTCACTTTTTTTTTTTTTTTTTTTTTTTTTTTTCCCAGGTTCCAGAAATAAGGACGGAAACGGCTGAAGGTTTAGCCAAACTGATGTTCTCAGGCAGATTGAAAAGTGCTAAGCTCCTGTCACGTCTGATACTTCTGTGGTACAATCCAGTGACTGAAGAGGACACTAAACTGCGTCACTGTCTTGGTGTCTTCTTCCCTATTTTTGCTTTTTCGTCTCGGTAAGATGTGTGAATTCTGAATCCTCACACCAACACTTTATTTGCTGTATGCTTGATGGAGGACAGTGACTCGGATATAAAACAAAGGCATGGCCTAGCGACTAGTATTTCTTTGTCGTACATCACGGGACACAGCGACTTAGTCATTACTAATGGGTTATATAGATACCTTCAGGTGCTGGCACTGGCAACTTCCAAAACCGGAAGTACCCTCCCCTATATAAGCCCCTCCCATCCGGGAGCACCTCAGTTTTTTTTTTTTTTGCCAGTGTCTAAGGTGTTGGCCAAAGAGTAACATGTGTTTTCACTGAGCTTGCGTACAGTATCTTTTACGGGCCTTAGTAAGCTGTTCCGGATCCCACCAAAAAAGCTTCATAGCTAAACGGTCGGTACCCGGGCCTTGCAGCAGAAGAGCAAGGTTTTGCCTGTAATGCCTCTTAGGAGGGCTGGACCCTGGGATCCAGAGCTCTGGTCATACCCACGACGTTGTCTGTGCAGGGTGCTATACAGGTCCAGGGGAGTGGAATCCTTGGGAACCCGGTCCCTGAAGGTTTAATTACAATGCCTGCCGTGATAGGTGAAGTTTGGGCTTCTGTGGACCAAACAAAGTCCTGCGACGGGGAACAGGTAAGTGGGGGGGCCCCCAGGAACTTGGTTCTATTGGGGGACCCCCAAGCCTAATTTGTCTTTCTGTCTGTTACCTAACGGTATTCCCGCTAATATCTGTGTATGCCTGTAACTACTGGAAAATGTAAAATTTTAATAGTAGTCAAGAAAAAAAGAGGACCGCGGTACTTGTGTTAAACCACTAGAGGCCGCTGTGGTCCATTTTTTCTTGTCATGTGGATCTTTGGTTTTCTCAAGTCAAAAGATACAGGCAGTTGGTAAGTTCTCTGTGGGAATCCACTTCCTCTGCCCTGTTGCTGCGCTCATCCACCGCACAGGCCCTCCGGCAAAAAGGGCCCTGGCTCCTAGTCCCTGCTTGGTTTCGAAAAGGGCGCCAATGGCGCGTGCACGCGCCTCCTATGAAAAAAAGGGGCGGGGCGGGTGGATGACGCTCGATGCGCGCCGCAGCGCTTCTGCGCATGTGCAGGCGTCCCAGCATGTGTAAAAGACACAGTACAAGTGTCAGCTGGATGCAAGCAGAGCTAGCAACAAAACGGTGGCACACAGAGGCGGTTGATGCAGGCATCCCCATAGAAAGACACTTTAGTGGACACCAGCTGGTATATAGCAGCAACTGTGTTAGACTATTACCAGCAAAATTGGTGTATGACGACGGGAATACCTCAGCTTTGTGCTTATAGATATGTCGTCCAGACGCTCCGGAAATAAGTCTTCCAAGAAGCGAAAGGGGTCTCCATCGGGCTCTGAGGATTTTGGGCATGCTGTACTGCGCCAATCTCCCCTGAAATTTCAGAGGTTAGTAGCCGTAGGAAACCCCGCAGGAGTACCTGGTACTGCGGCTGTCCCCAGTCCACCTGCTCCTGTATATATAACAGAGGAGGTTTTATCCTCAACTCTGGGAGGATTGGAAGAGAGATTAACAGCATTGATCTCTGCTTCCCTGTCACAGGAAAAGCGCGTCCGATCTCCGTCTCCTCCTGCAGAGTGCCTGTTAGTGGAGGAACAGTCCCAGAGATCGACCTACCTGAAGGGGATCAGGTGAGGTTGATTCAGTTATAGAGGAATCAACAGTGGAAGAACCTTTCTCAGCATCTCGGGCTGAAAGATTATGGGTTCAGTCTCTGACTAACATGGTCCGAGCAGCATTTTAAATGCCTCTGGCGGAACCATCAACCACTACTGTTTCCTCGCCTGGGGTCGCTGAAAGCTCCCCAGACTGTCTGTTCCTTCCCAATCCACCCTTTATTGGAAGGGCTTATTTACCAGGATTGGGAGCATCCTGTTAAAATATTTACTCCCCCCAAGAGATTTCCAGTGATCTATCCCAGGGAGGATAAGTTCATAAAAATGCAGGGTCCGTACAGTGGACACAGCCATCTCTTGTGTAAATCACTGACATGTCCAGTAGATAATGTTCCAATGTTCAAAGACCCAATAGATAAAAAATTGGAGTCTTTACTAAAATCTGCTTTCTCTACAGCAAGCATGGTGACACAACCTGCAGTAGCAGTGATTGGAGTCTGCCAAGCAATGAAAGATCAGTTGAAACAAGTCTTAAGGGACTTACCAGTTCAGCAGGCTCTTGCCCTAGCTGACCTACCTAGAGCCTTGTGTTGCGGTGGACGCCATAAAGGATACAATCCAACAGGCCTCCCGCTTTACGCTGTCTGTAGACATATGCGTAGGCTTGTATGGCTCAAAAACTGGTCTGCAGAAGCGCCCTGTAAGAAATTGCTGATTAGCTTCCCATTTCATGGAGAACGCTTATCTGGAGAAGATCTGGACAAATATATCCAGAAAACTTCTGCCGGTAAAAGTACACTCTTGCCGGTTAAGAACAAGGGTAGAAGTCATTCTTTTTAAGAGGCCTGCTTCTCCAGTCCCTGGCACATCGGCTGTGAAACAGTTCCTACGGCCTCCGCTGTCAAATCCTGGGGGCAGAAATCAGGGACAATCACAGGGTAACAAGAAACCCTGGGTCAAGAGAGGTACAAAACCTCCCCCCAAGTCATGAAGGGTTGCCCCCACTCAATTGGGTGAGGGGAAGACTTCAGTTGTTCAGAGACCATGGCGGGACACCATCAGAGACAGATGGGTGATCTCCGCAGTAAGTCTGGGATACAGGCTGGAGTTAAAAGACATTCCTCCTGCCCATCTTATGAGGTCAAACGTGCCAAGCGATCCCCAGAAGAGAGGATCCCTCCTGGCACTAGAACAACTATTGCTCCAAGGGTAATCATGAGGTTCCCTTGGAAGAAAGCGGGTTCGGGTTTTACTCTAACCTTGTCACAGTCCCCAAACCAAATGGGGACGTGAGGCCCATATTAAATATAAAAGGGCTAAACAAGTTCCTACATATCAGGACTTTTTCGGATGGAGTCGATCCGATCGGTGGCCACCGTCCTACAAGGGCAGGAATGGTTAGCCTCGATCGACATAAGGGATGCTTATTTGCATATTCCCATCTGTCCGGCCCACCAGAAATTTCTACGCTTTGCAGTAGAAGGGCGCCATTTTCAGTTCAGAGCCTTACCTTTCGGTCTGGCCACAGCACCACGAGTGTTCACAAAAATTCTGGCCCTACGATTGGCCAAATTAGGAACACAAGGTGTAACGATAATGGCATATCTAGACGACTTGTTGCTGATAGACCACTCAGTGGAAAAAACTAGAAGTGGTCGTTCACAAGACAATCAAGTATCTGGAATCTCACGGTTGCATTATCAACCGAGACAAGTCAGCCCCAAAAACCAGTCAAAAGTCTGGAATACTTGGGGGCTAAGACTGGATTCAAATCAGAGAGAGATTTTCTTACCTCCAGAGAAGGTGTCGTCTTTGAAAGATTTGACCCACTTAGTGGGTACAAAAAAGAAAACCATCCATACGCCTGTGCATGAGGCTGCTGGAAAAAATGGTGGCTTCATTCGAAGCAGTACCCTACAGTCAATTCCATTCAAGGACTTGCAGAGGGCCATACTGTAAAGCCTGAACTTTTTTGTTCCAGGCTGAGACTTACCAATGTCCCTGTCCCCTTCCGTTCGCAAGAGCCTCCGTTGGTGGTTGGTGCCCCAGAATCTGGAAAAAGGGAAACCCTTCAGTCCGGTTTCTTGGAAGGTGGTCACTACAGATGCCAGCCTCAGGCTGGGGGGCAGTACTGGAGCAATGGTCTCTCCAGGGCAAGTGGTCAGAGCAGAGAAGGCCCTGCCCATCAATCTCTTAGAGATACGAGCAGCCCGGTATACCCTAGTAGCATGGACATCCAAACTCCAAGGGTCCCCTGTCAGAATTCAATCAGACAATGCCACAGCAGTGGCATATATCAATCACCAGGGTGGCACCAGGAGTCGTGCAGCCCAGAGGGAAGCGAATTGCATCCTGGAATGGGCAGAAAGATATGTCCCAGCCATATCCGCGGTTTTCATCCCAGGAGTGGGAAAATTGGAGAGCGGACTTTTTAAGTCGCCAGCAATTATGCCCGGGGGAATGGTCTCTTCACCCCGAGGTTTTCCAGGCAATATGCCAGCGGTGGGGAACACCGGATGTAGATCTGCTAGCATCCAGATTCAACGCAAAGGTGGACAGATTTGTGTCTCGCACAAGGGATCCCCTAGCTTGCAGTTCGGATGCCCTAGTGTTCCCTTGGGATCAGTTCAAGCTGATATATGCATTCCCACCGCGATTAATCCGCAGAATCAGGGTAGAAAAACCAGTGATTCTGGTGGCTCCAGCGTGGCCCCGAAGGGCATGGTACGCGGAGATTGTAAAAATGTCAGTGGGAAGTCCTTGGACCCTCCCACATCGTCCGGACCTGCTTTCGCAAGGACCGATATACTACCCTTCCTTACCAGCCCTAGGTTTGACGGCCTGGCTATTGAAGCCCACATTCTAAAAAAGAGGGCTCTCTAATCCTGTGGTATCTACCATGATCAATGCCAGGAAGCCGGTATCCAGGCAGATCTATTATAGGATCTAGAAGGCGTACATCACGTGGTGTGAGGCCAAGAAATGGCATCCACGTAAGTACGTAATAGGTAGGATTCTGGACTTCCTACAGTGGGCTGTACATAGGAAGCTTGCCTTGAGTACTATCAAGGGTCAGACGGCCTTGTCAATATTTTTTCAAAGGCCCTTGGCTTTGCATTCATTAGTCAAAGCTTTCATACAAGGAGTGATGCGTATTAGCCCTCCGGTTAGTATTCCCATATGTCCATGGGACTTAAACCTGGTTCTGTCGGTTCTACAGAAACAACCGTTTGAACCATTGCGGCACATTTTCCTTGGTTCTTCTCACCAGGAAATTGATTTTCTTAGTAGCCATTTGTTCGGCTAAAAGAGTATCGGAATTAGCCGCCTTGTCCTGTAAGGAGCCATATCTGGTTGTCTATAAGGACAGAGTAGTATTACGTCCTCATCCAGCCTTTCTTCCTAAGGTGGTATCGAGGTTCCATTTGAACCAAGATGTGGTTCTTCCTTCTTTTTTCCCCAAACCTAGCTCGGTAGAGGAAAAGTTATTGCATTCTTTGGATGTAGTAAGAGCAGTTAAATTTTATCTAAAAGCCACTGCTCAGATTCGTAGAATGGATATTTTGTTTGTTCTGCCGGAAGGCCCCAGAAAGGGTCAGGCAGCATCAAAAATCTACTTTAGCCAAGTGGATTCGACAGGTCATAATACAAGCCTATGGCTTGAGAAGGAGACCGCCTCCGTTCAAAGTTAGGGCGCACTCCACAAGAGCAGTTGGAACTTCATGGGCAGTGCATCACCAAGCCTCCCTGGCTCAAGTCTGTAAGGCCACAACATGGTCCTTAGTACACACGTTTACTAGATTCTACCAGGTAGACGTCAGGAGGATGTCGCCTTTGGGCGCAGTGTGTTGCAGGCCGCAAAAGAGCCTCATGCCTGATGGCGCCTAGCTTATGTATAGTGTATCCCTCCCCTCATTTGGCATTGCTTTGGGACGTCCCATTAGTAATGACTAAGTCGCTCTGTGTCCCGTGATGTACGAAAAAGAAAAAGGGATTTTTATAACAGCTTACCTGTAAAATCCTTTTCTTGGAGTACATCACGGGACACAGAGCTCCCACCCCTCTTTTTGGGACACTTATTGCTTTGCTACAAAACTGAGGTGCTCCCGGATGGGAGGGGCTTATATAGGGGAGGGTACTTCCAGTTTTGGAAGTTGCCAGTGCCAGCACCTGAAGGTATCTATATAACCCATTAGTAATGACTAAGTCGCTCTGTGTCCCGTGATGTACTCCAAGAAAAGGATTTTACAGGTAAGCTGTTATAAAAATCCCTTTTTTCAGAAATATTTCTTGCATGACAATATTCTCTTTAGTCATGTAATGCTATCTATATAATATAAAATTCATATCTGTTATAAGCAAAAAAATCGCGGTTTTAAATTTAACTATAAATGTACTGTAACCACTTGCTCCTATAGATCAAATCAGGAGTGCTTTGAAGAGGCTTTTCTGCCTACGCTACAGACCCTCTTTAATGCCCCAGCTTCCTCTCCACTTGCTGATGTTGATGTCTCCAATGTTGCTGAACTGCTGGTTGATCTAACAAGGCCAAGTGGATTAAAAGCACAAAATAATATTTCCCCAGATTATCAGGTAAGTGTATTCTGTAACTAATACTTGTGCACTTTTATTGAGTTTCAAACCTCTGTGTTTAAAGTGGTTATAAAGGCATTCTCTGCATTAAGGTAAACTTTCAGACGTTGACGAAATTCTACACTGAGCTGTGCGTGTGCAGTTCAGTGGACAGGCAGGTGAGGTAAGCAACAATAAATAGAACGGTGCTACTACCCGATCATCCAGCGTCATAAAGATCAGCACTGTGCCTGCGCCCACACAGGAGTAATCCCATCAACCAAGTCGGCAACAAAACAACATTTTTCTTTTTGTCCATGGATGGACACAGCCTCTTAAGTCTTGACAGTTGGGTTATGTTCCTGTTCTATAGGAGAGGACTAACCAGAACATGTTGGATATTTAAATACATGTTTCTTTAAAAGAGTTGAACAGCCCCGCCCAGGGGGCAGTCCCTCCAGACATAACCCTCCGCCCTGCAGTCAGCAGCCCAGTTTTTTTCTGCCCAGTAGAGAAGGACCTGGCTCCCTTTGGGCCCAGGGTCCGGAAGAATTTTTCTTTTTTTTTCTTAAATCTATCAACTGCCGGCTGGCTGACATGACAGGCTGGATATTATAGATCTTTGTAGCCCCCCCCCCCCAGGCAGGCCTTCGAGCGTGAGCAGGCCTTCGAGCGTGAGCAGGCCTTCGAGCGTGAGCAGGCCTTCGAGCGTGAGTAGGCCTTCGAGCGTGAGTAGGCCTTCGAGCGTGAGTAGGCCTTCGAGCGTGAGCAGGCCTTCGAGCGTGAGCAGGCCTTCGAGCGTGAGCAGGCCTTCGAGCGTGAGCAGGCCTTCGAGCGTGAGCAGGCCTTCGAGCGTGAGCAGGCCTTCGAGCGTGAGCAGGCCTTCGCTATGCGCTGGGTCGGCCACGACATACCCCATGGCTCCAGGGGTGGCCGGTGAGCTTTGCTCCAGGGTTCACATATGACCGGGTTGCTTGCTGTCAGTGGACCGGGCCGACAGCTACTCCGTACTGCTCGGTTGTAGGTCTGTCAGGAACGCACCAGCAGGTCATCGCAAGGGTAAGTACTGTTCCTCCTGCCTCGGTAAGAGGGAACAGCTGGGCATTCCTAAGGGGGGGGGGGGTTCTCTCCCGCCCTCCACTCTCACCCTCCCCCCTTTTTTTTCCTCCTCCCCTTGCAGGGCTTGCTGCGACCGAGGGTATACCTGTAAGGGGGAGGGGCTCCAGGTCCCGGCTGTGGGGGTGTCCAGGCCCGCGCTCTGTGGGGGGGGGGGGGTAGTTTTCTTGAAGCCTCCGCTGCGGCCTTCTCGTCCACCTCGTTGTTTGGCCGCCATATTTGAAGCCAGGACCTTCCTAGTGAGGAGGACCCCTCGTCCGGGTCGGCTCAAGATCGGGCACTTGTGAGTGCGCTTATCCATGCTGTGAGGGACCCTCGTTGGAAGATACAGCTGGGACTTCCACTGCAGGGTCTGTCCCTTTTTTGGGTCGCACAAACTGACCCGCTCTGAGGGTTTTTTTAGGTTTATTTCTTTGACAAGTTCATAGATGAGGAATTGGAACGGCCGCAGAGGTCCTTTTGCAGTCCCTCAGCGCATGGCGGTCCGTTACCCATTTGAGGAAAGCCTTTTGAAAAAGTAGGCTTCTCCTCCGGTCGTTGATCCCTTCCCCTGGTCTCGGTTAAATAAAGTAACCACTATCCCGGTAGAGGGGACCCCTGCCTTTTAAGAACCCTACTGATAGGAGGTCCGAAGCATCGAGCCGCTCCATGTTCCCAATGCTGGGGTCAGCGTTGCGGCCTATCTTGGCTGCTGCCCTGGTGTCTCAGACACTCACTGAGTGGGCAAAAATCTTGCACCAGAATGCGTGTCACTGGCCGAACAGTTGTTACAGGGCCTTGTGTACGTCTGTGATGCAACCCTGGATGCGGCCCCTTTAAATCTCCAGGGCTTCCGCATCTGCGGTGGTGATGCGCCGCTTAATATGGCTAAAATGCTGGTCCGCTGACCAAGCTTCCAAGAAAACTCTGGCAGATTTGCCCATCAAAGGTGGGAGGCTTTTTGGTGCCTCACTGGACGACATAATTAAGAAGGTCACTGGAGGTAAAAGCGCACTTCTCCCTCAGTCCACTAAAGGGAAAGAGCCGCGCTGTAAGCCGGGGCCCCTCCCTTCCCACACAAGCGGTATTTTCGTCAGTCAGGACCTGCTGCCAGACCCTCCCAAACGGAAAAAGGTCCAGCTGGGGGACAGAAGCGTCCCTGGGTGTGCAAGCCAGCAAACAAGCCTGCTACCGCATGAAGTTTTGCTCCCGCCCGACTCCTGGGTGGGGGGGACGGCTTTGTGGGTTTGCAGCTCGGTGGACCTCTGACCAGTGGGTCTGCGAGGTGGTTACTTCAGGGTACAAGAGTTTCTTTCTTGTCCACCAAACAGATTCTTTCCCTCAAATCTGCCTGTCCTTCAGGCTCGTCGGACTGCCCTGCTGGGGGCAGTGCAAGACTTGTTGAGGTGCAGGGTGATCGTACTCTTACCATCGCAGGACAGGTTTCAGGGATTCTACTCAAATCTGTTTGTGGTCCCAAAGAAGGACTGAGTCCGTCCAATCTTGGACCTCAAGGCCCTCAATGCTTTTGTAAAGATTCAAAAGTTCCGGATGGAATCGATTTGTTCGGCGGTTGTGGCGCTCCATCTGGGACTTCCTGGCGTCCTTGGATATCAAAGGCGCATACTTGCATGTCACCATCTGCGTCAGGCATCAGAGGTTACTGCGCTTTGTGATCGGCGAAGACCACTATCAATTTGTGGCTCTTCCCTTTGGACTAGCGTCGGCACCAAGGTGCTCGCCCCGATTTTAGCTTTGCTGAGACAGTGCGGCATTGCTATCATGGGTTACTTGGACGATCTTCTGAGAGCTGCTTCAAGCTCGGAATTAGACGATGTGTCTATAGCCAGTCGGACCCTCCGGAAATTTGGATGGATACGGAACCTCCAGAAGTCTGTGTTGGTACCGACCCAGCGCCTAGAGTACCTGGGGTTGATTCTGGACCCCTCGGGGGCCAGAGTCTTTCTTACTTTGGAAAAGTTGCAGACACTCCAGACTGCGGTGAGGTTGTTGACATCCCGCAAATGGTCCTCTGTTTTCTGCATGCAAGTCCTGGGCCTCATGGTAGCCTCTTTCGAGGCAGTGCCCTTTGCCCAATTCCACACTCGGTCTTGCAAAGGGAGATTCTCTCCAAGTGGAACAAATCTCAGTTTCTCTGGATCGTCAGATTCAGATAAGTCATCTAGTCAGGGCCTCTCTAAATTGGTGGCTGAGATCCCTGGCTCTTCGGTCCGGGAAATTGTTCCTCCCCTTTCGTTGGACTGTGATCACAACTGATGCCAGCCTGACCGGTTGGGGGCGAGTCTGGGGGGTTCAGGCGGCCCTGGACTCCGGATGAATCCCAACTGCCGATCAAGGTCCTGGAACTCCGGGCGATCAGGCTGTGCCTCTCCAAGTGGTCAGAGGCTACAAGGGCGTCCAGTCAGGATCC
Source organism: Rana muscosa (assembly GCA_029206835.1). Lineage (NCBI taxonomy): Eukaryota > Metazoa > Chordata > Amphibia > Anura > Ranidae > Rana > Rana muscosa. The sequence continues at coordinate 148,313,784 of CM055116.1, forward strand.
AGTCAGACAACGCCACAGCAGTGGCATACGGCAACCATCAAGGAGTAACAAGAAGCTCGGCTGCAGCGTCGGAGGTCGCTCACATACTGCGGTGGGTGGAAAGAAGCGTGCTGGCTCGATCAGCAGTTTACATTCTGGGCGTGGAAAACTGGCAGGCGGATTATCTGAGTCGCCAGATGCTGGACCAAGGGAAATGGTCATTGCACCTGGAGGTATTTCAACTCCTTTGCCGGAGATGGGGCACGCCAGACGTGGATCTCCTGGCTTCTCAACTCAATCGCAAGGTGTCGAGGTTCGTGGCCAGGTCCAGAGATCCCTGGGCAGACGTGTTGGTGGGTTCAGTATCGGGTAATTTATGCCTTTCCCCCACTGAAGTTGATTCCTCGGAGCAGAGACCGAGGATTCCGGTGATTCTCATTGCCTCGGATTGGCCCAGGCATCCCTGGTACGCCGACCTCGTGCGCCTGGTGGCGGATGCACCTTGTCGACTGCCAATGTGGGAGGACCTTCTCTTGCAAGGTCCCACTCTTCATCCTGCTTTACAGTCGCTGGCTTTAACGGTATGGCTATTGAAAGCCAGGTACTAAGGGACCAAGGCCTGTTTGATTCGGTCATTTCAACCATGTTGAGGGCACGGAAATCTTCTAGGAAGATCTACCATCGCACGTGGAGAGCCTACATCTCTGTGTGAGGAGATGGATTGGCGGCCACGGGCATATTCGGTTTCCAGGATCCTACTGTTTTTACAGCGTGGAGTGGATCAGAAACTTCCCTCGAGCACCATTTTTAAGGGGCAGATTTCAGCCTTGGCTGTTTTCTTTCAGCGACCCCTGGCGGCTCATTAATTGGTGAGTACGTTTGCAAGGGGTCCGACATGTGGCTCCTCCGGTTTGACCACCATTACCTCCGTGGAATTTGAATCTGGTGCTCTCGGTACTTCAGAAACCTCCCTTTTTGAGGAAATCAGGGAAATTCCTCTTGACGCTCTCTCAGAAGGTTGCCTTCCTAGTAGCCATCACATCTGTCAGGAGGGTTGCTGAATTGGCAGCCTTGTCTTGCAAGTCCCCATATTTGGTCCTCCATAAGGACAAAGCGGTGCTATGCCCGCAGCCTTCCTTTCTTCTGAAGGTGGTTTCAGCCTTTCACCTTAATGAGGACATTGTACTTCCAACGCATTCCAAAGAGGTTGCGCTGCATTCCTTAGATGTGGTACGTGCCTTGCGGGTGTACCTGTTGGCTATGGCTCCGTTCTGGAGGTCTGACTCGCTGTTTGTGTCAGTGTTTGGTCCGCAGAAGGGCCTGGCGGTCTCGTCGGCCACCATTTCTCGGTGGATCAGGCAGACCGTTATCCAGGCCTATGCCCTTAAGGGGCGGGCGCCTCCTTTTCCTGTCACGGCGCATTCGACCAGGGCTATTGGTGCCTCTTGGGCTTTCCGACATCAAGCGTCTGTCTCACGTGTGTAAGGCGGCGACCTGGTCTGTCGCACTTTTTTTCAAAGTTTTACAAGGTTAATATGAGTGCATCTTCGGATGCTAGCTTCGGCCACAGTTTTGCAGGCGGCTGTTTGAGGTTGCAACTCCTCCGTTGAGGAGCTCTTGTTTGGGGTGAAATTTAATTTTTTTTGATTGCTGTGCCCACCCCTTGGTTTTTTTTTTTTTACACTGCTTTGGGACGTCCCAACTGTCAAGACTTAAGAGGCTGTATCTGTCCTTGGACGAAGAGAAAATATAATTTTTTTTTGTACTCACCGTAAAATCCTTTTCTCTTATCGTCCATGGACTGACACAGCTCTCATACTGTTTACGTGTGGGTATATGTCCCTGCTCGCAGGAGAAGATCTAGGCAGAATGTTAGAAACATACATTCTAGAACAAAACCAGAGCTGAACAGCTCCGCCCATGGGAGGCGGATCCCTCCGGACATAACCCTCCTACCTGCAGCTAGCAGCCTCAGTTTTTTTTTTTTTCTGCCTAGCAGAAGACGTGGCTCTCTCAGGAGCCAGTCTCCTGGAAGATTTTACTTTTACATATTATTCCTTTGGCAATTTTTATTTTTGAGACCTTCAATCAACTGTCGGCTGGGCAACAGGTTGGGTACACTGGTATCCTCATCTTCCCTGTCCGACCATCGAGCGTGCTGATCCTCGCCTTGTGTGCGTGAGACTCAGTTCACGACATGCCCCATGACTCCAGGGGTGGCCGGGTTGCTTTTATGCTCCCGCGGTCCTCAAGATTGAACAGTACCGGTCTATCTTTTGCGGTGGACCGGACCGACAGCTACGCAGTACTACTCTGTGATAGGTCTGTCTGAAACAAGCCAGTGGGTCTCTGCATTATAGTCTTTTCACACTTTTTTTTTTTTTTTTTTCCCATGAAAGTTCCACTTTAACCACTTCAATACAGGGCATTTTCACCCCCTTCCTACCCAGGCCAATTTTCAGCTTTCAGCGCTGTCACGCTTTGAATGACAATTGCGATGTTGCACCCAAACAAAATTGACCTTTTTTTTTTTTTTTTTTTTTTCCTATCACCTTCCAGGACGGCACACCTGAGAAATGAGGGCTCCTCCCTACAGGAAACACAATCGATTGACTGCTTGTTAGAAGTCCCCACCTTTCCCCTTGATCCACAGTATTGATTGTGTTTCTCCCAAACACAGCGCCATGTTTGTTTTGAAGACCTAAAGACTGGGGAGGGTCTGATGGTATCCCTGTTGAGACAGGTTTTAGGGAGGGCTGAACTAACCTGTAGGTGTTGTCCTTCTCACAGGTCGCCCAAAGCGTGCACCAGCGCTCTGGCCGCAGGGAGTGTGTTCCCTGCGGCCAGAGAATCCCTGGGATTCTGCAGGGTCTGAGAATCCCTGGGCCAGCTAGAACAGGAACTGGACTTCACCTCTCACCCTTACCCTTTCCCCTCCCCAGTACAAACCTGCAGTTCTAGGGGAAGACAGAGTAATGTTATGCATGTGTTTATATCTTTTGTCTTACAGAATCCCCCAGCGGAACCCAGGAGGCCTCAGTACAACCTCCTGCCGCAACAGGGCATAGCTCCTCAAAAAAATGTGGGTACTGTAAGGATAACCTTCCAAAGTTCCACTCAAAGCCCTTTTGCTATAAATGTATAAATGATTTAGCAGAGAAGGAGGCTTTTGCAATGATGAAAAAATTCTTATCTATGCAGACAGAAATGCTGGCAACTGTCAAAGCTTTCCGTGAAGCTGCCGGGCAGTCAACAACCCAAGGTCCCGACACGGAGGGGCTTACCCCTAGAGAAGGCACATCCTCCCAAGAAAACCTCTTCGCAAGAGGACCCAGTGCCCTCTTCCCACCCTCACAATCACTCCCTATAGGCCAGGCAGAGGAAGAAGGGGGGATATAGAAGGCCAGGTCAGGACACGGCTCAGAGGGAGAGTTTGATATAGATCCCTTAAGCCAATACCAGGAGGAAAGGAGACACCTCTTCTCCTGTAGAAGATCTGGATGGACTCCTGCAGGCAATATATGCCACAGAGGAGATTCCAGAAGCCCCTAAAGTAACCTCAGCACAAGACAAGGTTCATAGAGGGCTAAGCAAGTCTCAATATAGTGTTCCCACTCCATCAAACCCTTAAGGATCTAGTCCTACAGGAATGGAGGGAGCCTGAAAGGAGGATTTTCAGACAAAAAACTTGGAAGAGGTTTCCCTTTAATCAAACTGATGAGGAGTTATTCTTTAAGCTCTCAAGACTGGATGCGGTTTTGTCTCAAGTCACCAAGTTGTCTGACCTCTCCTTTGAGGACTGACACAGTCAGTATTAAGGATTTGATGGACCGCAGAGCAGAATCCCTTCTTAGAAAAGCTTGGGAGGCTAATACATCAACCATGGGTCCAGCCTTAGCAGCAGCAGTCTGTGTAACCAGGAATACAGATTCCTGGGTGGAGAAACTCACCAAGCACATATCCCAGGGAACCGAATCAGAGGATGTTATTGATTCCCTGACAGTAATAGGAAAAGCTGTTGCTTACCTTGCAGATGCGGCAATTGAATCTGCAAGAGCATCGGCTAAAACTGCAGCATTAATTAACTCAGCTAGGAGAGCTGTCCGGATTAAGGCCTGGGAAGGAAATATAACATCTAAAGGGTAAGCTATGTGGCCTTCCCTTTCAAGGTTCATTGCTGTTTGGCCAGGGCTTAGACGACGTCCTGGCAAGGTCAGCAGAAAAGGTTAAAGTTTCCAGTAAAACCCAAAAAATAAAGATTTAAGAATTTTTCGAGAGGGGCCCCCCGGGGCAACAACGGCATAGAACCAAAAAGGAACCCAACAAACGGGGTTATGGTAGGGGAAAGCAAAAGAACAATCTGTTTCCCTCCCCCAAAGTTGGTGCCAAAGAGACTAAGTGACGCCAAGATCAGAGTGGGGGAGACTGTCCCACTTTGTTCCTCGGGAAAAGATTTCGGACAGCATTTACATCTGCAAAATCCTGCGAGAAGGTCATCGTTTGGAATTTTCTGCAAAACCCCCCTCTGATCACTCTGACACATCCTCCCAGGGATGCCCTCAAAAGATCTGCCCTCCTGGAGGGTATCCAGGAATTGGTAGAACAGCAGGTGGTGCCAGTACCAAAAGAACAATACCAGGGATTCTATTCCCACGTATTTGTCATTCGTAAGCCATCAGGAAAGTACCGGCTGATAGTAAACTTAAGAAACCTAAACTTAAGAAACCTGAACAAGTATCTGGAATACAAAGTTTACTATGGAAAGTTTCTACTCAGTACCCAAAAACCTCCATGAAGGAAGCCTTCATGACGACTCTGGACCTCAAGCATGCCTACCTGCTTGTGCCAATTCACGTGGACCATCTGGCATACTTGAGGTTCGCAGTAGTAGTCGGACTAGAGATTTTTCACTGGCATTTCAGAGCCCTCCCATTCGGGCTAACAGCCAGTCCAAGGATTTTTACAAAAATCTTAGCAGGGGTAGTAGCCTTTCTACATCTCCAGGGTATATCTCTAATTTCTTACCTGGACGATCTACTGATCTCCAGGCAATCAGCCCCCCAGGTCAGGTTAGATACCAACAAAGCAATATCAGTGCTGGAAAACCTGGGTTGGATAATCAATGCAGAAAAATCCTCCCTCGAACCAGAACAGGTCAAGACCTTCCTGGGCTACATAGTGGACACCAGGCTGCAGAAGCTCTTCTTGCCAGAAGACAACGTGGCAAAACTAACTTCGTCAGTAAGGGATCAGATAAAGACCCCGTCACTCTTTAGAAGGGAAGTACTAAGAACCCCTAGGCCTGATGTCGGCGAGTATACCAGCAATAGTCTGGGCACAACTACACTCAAGGACACTTAATTTCTTCTTCCTGTCCTCATGGGACAAAGAGACCTTGGATCAGGAGATACTACTAACCCCTCAGGTCCTGTCCTCCCTGGAGTGGTGGACAATACCCAAAAACCTAAAAGGAGGCTGTAACGGGAAGGCCCGGGGAGCTCAGAATCGCTTAGAAAGTATGAGATACCCTTGCTTCAGCTCCCCCAATGCCTCTTATGTGTCAACCACCCTGTGTCTCTATTAGGGGCACAGGGTGAATGAAAACCCCAATATGGTCTAGGATAGCCATATTCAATGCTGCACATACATTTTATCTAGATTGGATGTGTACTGTGAGGGGGATTGTGTAATCATTGCTGTGAGGAGTTAAGGTGATTTGCATTCTATTGTCTATTATGAATTAGGTCTGCTACTGTGACGATGTGGATTGGAGCTGGTCGACCGTCTGGCTGCATATTATGGGATGTTGAAGTGTCTTCTGTGAGGGGGGGGAAATCACCCCTCCCTGCTAAGACTGTTTACTGAAGAAGTTTGAACACACCTGACCTGTATCACCATTGTCATTGGACAGTTTAACCCGCCCTGTTCCCCAAGGATGGGAGGGAAGGGTTTTGAAGAGAAATGTTTCCATGTGTTTTGAAAATAAAGTCATTTCCTGTTTTGGAACTTGAAATACAGAGCGTTGTCTCGTATCCTGGAAGAGACAGAGTACGTCTCGTTTCTTCTGGAAGGATTAATCTTATGGGAAGTGGTCGCCTGGCTGTGGAGGGTCGATTGTGGTTGTGTGTGTTCAGAGGGAATATTCTAAACGGCGTTAACCCCTTTCATATTTGGGGTGCCGTTACAGAGGCAGACCATGGGCCCAGTGGAATCCGGTAAAGGTCACCACCGATGCCAGTTCCTGGGGAGCCCACCTGGGGAAGGAAAAAGGGCAATGGAACAGCTCACTAGGTCGGATGTCATCCAACTACAGGGAGCTCAAAGCAGTGGGAAGCCCTAAAAGCCTTTCAGAAAAACATTACGGGCAAGGAGGTTCAAGTAAGCTCCGACAATGCCACAGTCATAGCCTACCTGAGTCACCAGGGAGGCACCAGGTCCAAACCCCTGCTAGAACTATCCAAGGAAATTCTGGATTGGACCGAGGGAAAAGTTCTCTCCATTTCTGCCATCCACATAAAGGGGACAAGCAATAACTTCCTCAGCCGATAAGACAGGGGAAATGGGACCTAAACCCTGAGGTATTTCAAACCCTGGTGCAGTGCTTTGGAAATCCGGAAATAGACCTGTTTGCCAACCGGCGAAACAGGAAAGTAAAGTTTTCTCGATTTCCCAAGAGGAGTCAGAAGGTTTAGATGCACTGACTCAGACCTGGCATACGCTTTTCCACCCTTGGCCTTGATTCCACGGGTTCTTCAGAAGCTCAGCAGATCTCCAGGCCAGATCCTTCTGATAGCACCCTGGTGGCCAAGGAGAGCTTGGTTTTCAAGCCTAAAATCCATGGCAGTAGCGGAACCATTGAAGCTCCCGTACAAGACAGATCTTCTCAGACAGGGGCCAGTACTACACCCGAGGCCGGAATTTTTCCAGCTGACGGCCTGGTTAGTGAGCGCCAGATCCTGAAGCGTAAAGGCTGCTCAGAGAAAGTAATAAGTACCCTCCTGAGTAGAAAACCAGTGACTAAAAAGATTTACTCAAAAGTTTGGTAAAGACTTTCTGCTCCTGGGGGGAAAAAGGCAGATGACCTCCACTACTATTCCGGTTATCCTGGAGTTTCTCCAGGACAGTAGACAAAGGCTTAACAGTCAGTACCCTTCGGGTTCAAATAGCGGCCCTTTCAGTCTGTCTTGATAGACTGGCAAAAGAGGACCTCCATTAAGCATTTTCTGTTGGCAAGGGAAAGAGTTTCCCCTGTCCTTAAAGGTAATTTTCCACCTTGGGACTTGACTAGGGTGTTGGAGTTATCTAAACACCCGTTTGAACCGATAGAGGTTCCCTTTAAGTTTCTAACTTTAAAAATAGCTTTCTTTTTTTTTTTGCAATTACTACAACCAGGAAGGTGGGGGATTTGCAGGGGCTGTCCATGAAGGAACCATTCCTAATGGTACAGCCAGAGTCACTCTCAGGGCAGATCCCTTGTATCTACCAAAAGTAGCATCCTTATTTCATAGGACATAATCTTGCCGTCTTTTTGTGATTTAAACCAAAAAAAAGAGAAATTTCATTGTCTGGATATAAGAAGGTGTCTCCTTCTCTATCTAGAGAGAACAAAACGTTTTGGGAGATCTAATCTACTCATTTTGTACGCTAGGCCCAGGAAGGGACTTCAGGCCTCCTAAAGCCTCAGTCTCCAGATGGATCAGAGAAGCTATCTCCAGGGCTTATGAATGTTCTGGGATTCCAGCACCAGCTAAAGTCAAAGCTCATTCAACCAGATCATTAGCAGCTTCCTGGGCTGAAAAAGCAGGGGCCTCCTGGGAACAAATCCGCAGCACGGCCACCTGGTCCAGTCAACATACGTTCCTGAAGCACTATCGTGTGGAAGTGTCACAGCAAGACTTGGCTTTCGGCCGAAAGGTCCTACAAGCTGTGGTCGGACCCTGAAGGTAGACCTGTGTTTACTTGATTATCCCCTCAGGTGTGCCGTCCTGGAAGGTGATAGGAGAAAACCTACGTTGGACTTACCGGTAACGGTATTTCTACAAACCTTCCAGGATGGCAGGCCTACTCCCCGCCCTATGTGGAGGGAAAGATGAGCTAAACGCTAGGTGGTAAGTAACTATATGGAGTTATGCCCCTTGTGAACCAGTTCGGGATTACTTTATTACATACTGGGGATCAAGGGGAAGGGTTGGGACTTATAACAAGCTGTCAATTGATTGTGTTTCCTGTAGGGAGGAGCCCTCATTTCTCAGGTGTGCAGACCTGGAAGGTTCGTAGAAATACCATTACCGGTAAGTCTAACGTAGGTTTTTCCCCACAAATGGAGCTTTCTCTTGGTGGTATTTGAGCATAAAAAGACTGACAATTTTGAAAAAAAACCTTTTTTTTTTTTTGTTTAAATATATAATTTTAAAAAAAAAAAAATTTCTCAGTTTTGGCCGATATGTATTCTTATTTTTGGTAAAAATCGCAATAAGCGTATAGTGATTGGTTCCCGCAAAAGTTATAGCATCTACAAAATAGGGGATTTATGTTTTTTTTTTTTTTTTTTAACTAGTAATGGTGGCTATCTGCGATTTTTGTCAGGACTGCAATATTGCGGCGGACAGATCGGACGCTTTTGACACTATTTTGGGACCATTGACATTTATACAGAGAACCGTGCTATAAATATGCATTGATTACTGTATAAATGTCATTGGCAGGGAAGGGGTTAACACTAGGGGGCGATCAAGGGGTTAAATGTGTTCCCTAGGGAGTGATTCGAACTGTGGGGGGAGGGGACTGACTGGGGAAGGTGACCGATCGGTGTTCCTATGTACAAGGAACACACCATCTGTCTCCTCTCCCTGACAGGATGTGGATCTGTGTGTTAACACACACCCACGTCCCTGGCTTTGTAACTGCCGATCGCGGGTGCCTGGCAGACATCGCGGCCATTAGGCACGCGCATCGGCACCCGAGTGATGCCGTGGCGCGAGTGCCCCCTAGCGGATGGCAGAGCCACATTGCGGCTGTTTCCCTATATGCGGGATGGGGAGTGGTTAAGCAGTTAACATTTGTTTTTTGGACTAGCAGATTCAGATACACATTGAAGCCGAATTCCAGCCAACTTTTTTTTTTTTTGTTTTTTTTAACTGAGGATTTAAATAAATAAAAGCTGTTCATTGTTTTTCTCAACCCTCTGACACTTTTTCTGGACAGTTATGACTTTCTCGCTGGATCACCAGGAGCAATTAAAGGGGGGGCCTTATAAATAAATAAATAAAAATTAACTGATTTCAGCCACCAAATCTAAGCTGCAATAGAATATTTTTTGGGGTTTTAATACCACTTTGTTTCCACGAAAGCACACAGGCTAAATGCTCTACATGTAGTGAGCGCATCACTTCTACTTTCCACTGTAGATGTAACAGTATGTCCATGTATTGAGCAACTGCACACAGTATAATTTCTCAGACAAGGAAAACTTCACATAAGGAGGGCAATATGGACAATGAGCATTCCTCTCAATGGTGCTTTCTGATATGGACATTGTAAAAGAGGCTGCTGCATGACCTGTTGGCAAGGCAGCCTACCCCCTTGATGTAGCAAAGAATCAAGACCATGTGCCTGTTAGGTGTTTCCTGTTCTATTACTATAATGCTTAATAACATGCCACAGGCCATATTGGTGCTGTATGAGGGGTGCTTGGCTTCAGACGCCTGTTGCGTTGTACAGAGGGCATGCTGTCTACCTGGATGGTGGTCAGACAAATATACAATTAACTAAAGAACCTCTTTAATGTATTTTCTGATATTTCCTATTATCTTTCAGATTTCCACAGTACATGACAGCTTGGCTCTAAAAATATGCAACGAGGTACTTAAGGATCCTACATCTCCAGATGTTCGCATATATTCAAAATCTTTGTGCTCCCTTGAGCTGTCGAAAGAGTTTGCAACAGACCTTCTGCCAGTTTTGGACATGGCTCTAGAGGTAATGGTTATGGGAAGGAATTCTATTTTGCCTAAGGTGTCTTTTTCAATTTGGATAAACTAAAGGTCCTGTTAGTCTTGTCACACTTTTTTTGCATCCTGATGTTTGACAAAAACACACCCCTTTGTCAAGGAAACTTTCTTTTAGAGCACTTAACCTAATATAGAATGTAATATATTAGTATATGTAAACCCATACCCTGATAAACAACCCTTTCAGTTTAAAGCTCAACTCCCGGGAAGAAAAAAAGCTTAAAAAAATGTTAATATTGATTAAAAATTGTATATCACTATAGTTTAATGTCCCCATACTGGCACTGTACTACTCTGGGGGCTGATGAGGGAATTTTTTTTCCCCCACTATGAATGCTTGTTAGTAATTACTGTAACAGCAATTGATTGAATTGTCATGAATGGCTTTCATGACTTATTTTTTTACTATTGTGATGCTGTGATTGGCCCACAGCTATCACATGGTGCATGATACCGATTAGCCCAAGTACCGTGTGATCACTGGTGACCAGATCACACACAGTAGTAAACAATGATGTCCTAAATGGATTCAATTCATGACTATGGTTTGACCACACAGCAATTTTGTGGTGTTGGGGCTGATCACAGAAGCCTGATACGAAGCACCACAATCCTGTGTGTCTGGTGGACACAGAAATTGCAGATCGCGCTGCTGCCCATCCTGGGGGGTGCGCACAGGGCACATGACCACTGCGACTACGGGTATAACATGTTTTTTTATTAAACAATTCTTTCCTTTTTACAATAATATACATGCAAAATTCATTGGCATGCATTAAAGTAAACGGGACAAATATATATAGAGGGTTAATCTCCCTAACTGGAGCACAGACAGCTGTACTAACCTGACAAGTGTACTATTTCCTCTCCACTCCAAAACTAAAAAAATGTCAAAGTTGAGCCTTTAGTTATGCAGTGGATGTAAAAAGTCTACACACGCCTGTTGAAATGTCAGGTTTCTGTGATGTAAAAAAAATAAGACCAATATAAATTTCAGAACTTTTTCCACCTTTAATGTGACCTATAAACTGTACAACTCAGTTGAACAACCAACTGAAATCTTTTAGGTGGAGGGAAGTAAAAATAAAATATGGTTGGATAAGTGTGCACACCCTTAAACTAATACTTTGAACCACCTTTTTGTGTTTCAATCTTTTTATTCAAGTTTTGTCATACAAAATGTATAAAAGTCGCCACATAACATTGTACAGTCACAATCAACATTTGGGGTAACACAATGAAGATCACCAAGTGTAGGGGTCCTTGGAGTAGTCCGAAGCTCCGTAGAGCCGTTAACCCCTATTAGCATCGCAGATCATATCTGAACCGTCCACCCAGATGAGCCGCCCCCCCATCCATCTATCGGGGGGGGCGCAACTCAGCCGGCCGTGTGGGCAGCCCAGAGGTCTGATCAGACTGACAATGGTCCCGTAGGAGCTGAGAAAACAGGGAGCAGCACAAACCTCTAAGGTCTGGATCTGACTCCAAAAATAAACAATAAACAAATTTCAAAAGAGAGGAAAGAGGACAGTGACAAAGAATAGAAGGAAGGAGACAGAGTAAGGAAAGGACAGTTGAGGAGGGGGGAATGGGGGGAGGGAGGGAGGGGGGGGAGGAGGAGCCCCGATTCAGCATCCAGACATCTCAACCTAATCCCCTAGGCTATGCTGTAAACATCCCCGGGTCATTAGTTAGGTAACGAAGCCATGGGTCCCAAACTCCATGAAACAGTTTCATTTTATCTTGGGCCAGAGCGGTCAAGCGTTCGTTTAGCATCAACCAAGACAATTTGCCTTTAAGCTGATCGAATGGTAGAGCTGCCGATTTCCAGTTCCTAGCAATAGTGATTTTGGCTGAAATAAAAATAAATGTCAAGAGCCTCTTGCAGGACTTGGAGGCTTCCACATCCCCTCCCCCCAGTAGTGCTTGCTTAGCTGATTTAGTTAGGTTTAGTTGGGTAAGGGAGTAAACTAAATTATACACCCTGATCCAAAACCTCCGGACCTTTGGGCATGTCCACCAAATATGATAGGTGGTGCCCATCTGGCCACATCCTCTAAAGCACAACGGGGTAGCTCCTGAGACAAAAGTTGCCAGTCTGACCGGCACCATATACCACCTCAGTAGAACCTTATAATTGGCCTCAATTATTGAAGTATTGACGAGCGAACGAGATGCTGTCTCGGCTATCCTATGCCATTCGTCCAGATCCAGGGTTTCCTGCAAGTCGGTCTCCCATTGGACCATATGTCAGCTTTGTCGATACACTCAGCAATATCGAATATATAGCAGATAAATGTCCTTTAATTTTATCATAATTTTTGCATAGATGTTCCATGGGAGTTTGGGTTGCTAGGTTGCTCTTGCGAGCCAGGGTTTGTACATAATGTGAGATTTGGGCGAACCTATAACCCTCCGCTGGAGGCATTTGATGTCTGTCAGCCATAGTCCGTTCGGTCAGCATACCTCTATGATCGCACAAGTCAGCAATACACTTAAAACCCTTATTAGTCCACCATTCGAACGCTAGTGGAGTGAGACCCGGGGTGAATGCTTTATTTTGAAGCAGAGGTGTCAGTGGAGAATGAGGAAATTTGAATTTGTGAGATCTGGAGAGTCTGTCCCATAGTTCCAGTGACATGGATAAAGTAGGGCAAAGTATAGGAGGTCGCTCCTTGATAGGGAGCCATAAAATATAAGAAATAGGTTTGGGACGGCAGGAATAAGATTCCATAGCCATCCAAATGGCCTGTGCCTGTTGGGAGTGAAACCTTGTAAGTTGTGCTATCTGGGCAGCATAAAAATATTTTAATAAGTCTGGAAGACCAAGTCCTCCTCTCCGCTTCAACGTGTATAGAGTGCTCCTATTCACCCTGGGTCTCTTATCACCCCAAATAAACTGTAGTACTTTATTCTGGAATCGTTTAAGGTCATCACGGGCCAATGAAACTGGCAAGGTACGGAAGAAATACAATAATCGAGGTAGAACATTCATTTTAATTGAGTGAAGTCTGCCAAACCACGATGGCGGGTGAACCTGCCACTTAGCCATGTCAGCTGTTAGCCGTTTGAAAAGGGCTGGATAATTCTCTTTGTACAACTCACCAATAGATGAGGTCAGCTGTATGCCTAAATAAGGGAGAGCTGTGGATTCCCATCGGAATTGAAATGATTTTTCAAGCGTAGCCTGAGTGGAGCTTAGCAAAGATAAGTTCAGTGCTCTTGACTTACTATGATTAATTGCCAACCCGGAAATGTTGGAGAAAGGCTGCAAAATAGCATACAAGTTAGGCAGGGATGTGATCGGTGAGGTCAAGGTCAGCAACAAGTCGTCCGCAAAGAGTAAACATTTGTGTTCATAGTCTCCGCAATAAATGCCCTGTAAATCTCTGCAGGCGCGAATTTTGAGCGCTAGTGGTTCAATCGCCAGGGCGAATAATAGTGGCGACAACGGGCAGCCCTGTCTAGTTCCTCTCCTGATAGGAAATGTTTGGGATGTATATCCTCTGAGCATTAGCGAGGCACTGGGGGAATCATATAATATGTGAAGGAGATCCAGAAAGCGTCTCCCAAATCCAAAGCGTGTAAGAACATCAAAAAGATAGTCCCAGGAGATAGAATCGAACGCCTTCTGGATATCCAATGAAAGTAACATTCCCCTCCTAGTCCCCTTTCCATCCCAATCAGACCGAACCGCCGAGATAAGGTTAATTATCCGGCGGGTTTGGTCCGATGCCTGTCTTGTCGGGACAAAACCTGCTTGGTCAGGATGGATATAACACTGAAGAAAAGTATTAAGTCTCTGGGCCAGTATTTTGGTTAGAATCTTAAGATCCGTATTGATCAGAGAAATTGGGCGATAATTGGAACAGTCTGTATGGTCCTTTCCTGGTTTCGGGATAACACTTATATAGGCTACATTTTCATGGCTGGGGAGCTTGCTGCCGCTTCTCAGGTCATTAAAGTAAGTACAGAGATGTGGGGCCAGAAGATCGTGATATTTCCTATAGTAGTGACCCGGGAATCCATCTGGCCCAGGGGCCTTGGTAGGGTGTAGGGTTTTGATTGCAGCCCTGACTTCAGGCTCTGTAAGAGCACCGTCCATCAGTTCCGCATGGGCTTGTGTCAATTTAGGCAGCTGTAAGTCGCGAAAGAATGTGCTCGCTTCAGATGAATCGAACTTGTCCTGCACTCCATACAGCTTAGCATAAAATTTGTGAAATTCTCCAATTATCCGTTCGGGGTTCTGGGAGGTTAGGCCCGTGGATAGTCGTAGTTTAGGCAAAGTCGGTGTGTACGGTCAAGGAACCAGTTTTCTAGCTAACATTGTGGTAGGTTTATCACCCATCGTATAGAACCTGTGCTTAGACCAACTAATATGTTTCTCCGCTTGAGTAGTCAAGCTAAGATTTAGTGCTAGTCGAGCCTCATCAATTTTATGCCTTATATCTACCAGGGGATTTCTGTGCTGTTCACTAAGTAAGTTATCTAAGTTAGTTTCCAGAATCTTATTTGCCTGTTCCCTATTGCGTTTAATCCTGGCTGCCACTTGTAACAATATGCCCCTAATCGCTGCTTTATGAGCTACCCAGTTAATTGCGGGGGATGTGTCCGATGCCTTATTAAGTCTAAAGTATTCCTGTATTTCCTTTTGAATCTCTAAAAAGATTGTAGGGTCATTCAGCAAGCTCACATTAAGTCTCCACGGGGAGGGTCTAGATTTAGTCCATAGCCCTGAAGTAGAGAGTTTTATCGGGGAATGATCAGACCAAGGGGTAGATAAAATCTTAACAGACTTAATAAATGGTAGCAAAGGCGTACGTACTAGAACGTGGTCTATCCTCGAGTAAGTGTGATGGGCTTGTGAAAAGTGTGTAAAGTCTCTGACCGTAGGGTTATTTTCTCGCCAGGCGTCGATGAGGTCATAGAAATGAAACAGACGTGCAACCTTGCTGCTTCCAGTCGGTGGGCGTTTCAATGTTGGTCTAGAGGAGTCCGATTTATCCATAATTCTGTCCAAGGGAATATTACTATCGCCTCCCATAATGACCTGACCCTGGACTTTGGGCATAAGAATCTTCAGCATTTTGCTAAAGAATTCCGGCTGTCCAGTATTCGGGGCATAGTATGATATAAAGGACACCTCCTGGTCATGGAGCCGCCCCACTGCCATAATATATCTACCTCTCTTGTCCTTAACGATAGCGATGGGGGTAAAGGGGGTCCGTTTCGAAAAGCAGATGGCTACACCGCCCTTCTTTTCCCGACCCCCTGCCAAGTAAAACTGTGGATACTTCCCATTGAGGTAACGGGGCGCTGAGACATTGGAGAAATGAGTTTCCTGTAATAGCAGGACTTCAGCCTTCTGTTTATGATAAAACTGGAAAGCCTTAGTTCTTTTAGTAGGGGAGTTAAATCCATGTACATTATGGCTAACTATCGAATAGTCTGTGTTATATGTGGTGGCCATCGTGGTGGGGCAGAGCACTCTTACCTTGCATAATGAATGAAGCGAGAAGGGTCCCGATAATGATGACTGTTCGGCTATGTGACCTCTCAGACCATGACATAAGGGAAGGGCGCTGAACCGAGGCTCCGAAGAAAGAGGGGGAAGGGAGAGAAGGAAAAGGCATTAGAGAAGAAGAGAAACAAAAATAAAAGCAAAAAAACATATACATAGGCCTTAGGCCCAAACAACCAATATAACTCAATCCTAGCTGATGAATGAAGGAATGGGGAATAACCCCTGCCGGAGACAACATCCGGCAAATTAGGTGCAAGGGTACCATCCTTGTCGTAGGACAGGTAGTCTTGCAGTTGGGTGGCAAGCATGACCACCCCGACCCAAATATGATTACACTCTGTACGAGCAGGCTATTCGAGGTCATATCGGAAATGACAAAATCAATCAATACAGTTTTAACATAACAGGCTGTCTATAGGAACATGCATTCCCAAGGCCAGTGGCGCCGGGGCCGGAAGGGTCCCCATCGGTCGTTCCGGCCCCCGAGCCACAGCCCAACAGGGGAACACATTGCGGTCCGACTAAGGCCCCCAGACTGCTAAAAAGCAAAATTTCTTCGACCAGGTTGGGCCCGTCGGGGTTGTAAAATATTCGGCTGGCAGCCAGTCCGAAGAACCAGGAACTCCAGTAACTTTGTAACCCGTGACTTTGTAACCTGTGAACGGTAACGATGGCCCCATCAGGCCCATAGTCCACCATGGGCCCAGGCCAAATCCGTGCAATCAAGCACTAACAGTTCCCAAAAGGGGGCAAAAAAGCAAAAAGAGAGAAGAGCAATAATACTCAGGTATTCCGGCGAGCATTTCTGGCCTGTGAGCGTGTGCGATCCTGCCATATCGGGGAGAGGGGACGATGATCCAGACGAGGGGGAGATGAAATCGGAGTCGGAGAGTCCCGTGCAATGATGCCGAGACTAAGCAGTAGGGCTTCGCCTGCTTGGAACGTGGAAAAGGAGTGGGACTTTCCGTTGTAAGTGAATGATAACTTAAAAGGGAACGACCATCGATACTTAATCTGTTTGGCCATAAGTTGCTGGAGTAATGGCCGTAGGTTTCTGCGTTTCTGGACCGTTGATGGCGCCAAATCTGTAAAGAGCTGTATTGGTGTTCCAAATAGCGACAGGTCCGGCCTGTTGCGAGCCGCAAGCATCATCTTGTCCTTAATGCGGTAGTGATGTGGCTTAACAATAATGTCTCGTGGTAGGCCGTCGGCCCTTGGGGCTGTCAGTGCTCGGTGAACGCCATCAACTTCCATGTGGTGGTTGGCTATATCAGGGATAAGGGTTTTCATCAGGTCTTTTACAGCCCCCTCTAGATCTGTGAGTTTCAGGGAGGCCACGCACGCGGATATTGTACCTACGAGAACGATTCTCCAAATCTTCAATTTTTGTGAATGCCTCTTCTAATCTATCCTGGAGGTCTGTCACCATGGCTGAGTTCTGGTTGACCCTTTTGATGGCTCCATCCACTTTGGTTTCAATTAGCTCAAAACGCTCTCCCAAGCTATGGATGTCTTTTTTCAGGTCAGTGGTGATTAATGTGCAGGCCTTAGAGCTCCTGCTGCAGCATGGTGGAGAATCTGCCCAACAGTACAGCATCAGGGGAATAGTGTGAGAGCTGGGGAATTGGCATATCCTGGCTGGATTGGCTAATGAGGACTTCTGCTAAGTCTGCCATGTTCCTATCCATGGAGGAGGCAGGGGAGTTTGGAGAGTCATGTCTATCAGCGTATATGGCTGGGGATGGGGGATGTGATAGTGACTCACCCCGCTGTCCGGTCTCCACCTCTCCCGAGGATTGTGAGGAGAATGGATCCCTAGTTGGCTCCAGATTTAGCTGCCTGTCTCCTCTGTGTAGCGCCGTCGGATCTGGCTGCTGCCGTGCTGCCTCGTGTGTCTGGCTTACCCGGCGCCATCTTGGATCGCGGCTGTGCTGTAGGGGAAGGCCCTGCTCTCTTCTGGGCTGTAGTTTGCGTATCGTGTCCTTTCCGCGGCTGCCCCTGTGCCCTACGGTTCATCGCCACTTCGGGGCTGGTGTGGGATCGGTCCTGGCTCACGGACCTCAGTGCCTGCGCTATCGTTAGCTCTGGTGGGTCGGGGTGCCGGGAGCTCGGTCAGCACACGTCCTTCTCCGAGTCCCCGCGCATTGAACCACCTTTTTGATTGTATTACTACACTCAGTCTTTTTGGGTATGAGTCTATCAACATGGCACATCTTGACTTGGTAACTTTTGCCCACTCTTCTTTGCAAAAACACTCCAAATCTATCAGATTGCGAGGGCATAGCCTGTGCATAGCCCTCTTCAGATCACCCAACAGATTTTATATTGGATTCAGGTCCATTCCAAAACTTTAATCTTCTGGTGAAGCCATTCTTTTGTTGATTTGGATGTATGCTTTGGGTCATTTTCATGCTGAAAAATGAAGTTCCTCTTTATGTTCAGCTTTCTAGCAGAAGCTTGAAGGTTTTGTGGCTATATTGACTTATTTAAAACTGTTCATATTTCTCCCTACCTTGACTAAGGCCCCTGTTCCAGCAAAAGAAAAACAGCCCCGAAGCATGATGCAGCCACTACCATGCTTCACAGTGGGTATGGCGTTCTTTTGGTGATGTGCAGTGTTTTTGCGCCAAACATATCTCTTGGAATTATGGCCAAAAAGTTCAACTTTTCTTTCATCAGACAGAACACATTTTGCCACATGCTTTTGGGAAGGCCAGTGGCGGCCCGTCCATAGGGGGCACCCGGGCGCCGCCCCCCCCCCCTCCTGTAGTCACCAAAAAAAAAAAATATATATATATATATATATATATATATATATATATATATATATATATATATGTATATATATATATATATATATATATATATATGCCTTTAAGAATTTTTTTTTTTTTTTTTTTTTTAAATATCCTTTTATTTACTGCACTATGTGGCGCCAGCCACGTGCATTATGGGAAGCGCCACGTCAATGCAATCACGAGATTGCAGACGCGGCGCTCGTAGTATCTATTACTACGACCGGGCAGTTTGACATCTGAGTTGGATCATGATGTCACTTCCGGTTTTCTCTCTCATTGAGAGAGAAAAACCGGAATTATGAGGCGCGGACTCGTCCATGCATTTGATGGGACAGGCAGTGGAGTGTGAAGTGCACACCAATGACGGAATGAGACCTGGCACGGCGCCATAATGGCAGAGGTAAGCCCCTATGAGGGGTAGAAGGGGAAGCAGCTCTGTATATGCAGAGACTGAGGGGCGAAGTGCACAGAAGTAAATGTTTCACTCACTCGTGATAGCTCACTGCACAGTGCACACTCAGGCAAAGTCTAAATTTTTGAGAGAGGCAGAGGGCAGTGTGAACTCACTGCAGAAAAGATGCAATGCGGGAACCAGCACTGGAATTGCACTGGTTCCCGCATTGCAATCAGTGTGAACCCAGGCTAAAGGAGAAGGATCATGTCATAAAAACAGGGCTGGTGCTCCATGCTTCTAGATTAGAAGCATCTACTATTTTAGAATTCAACTGTTTTTTTTTTGAACCCGGGTGTATGAGGATAGCAATGGTGGGTGTATTGTATGAGGATAGCAATGGTGGGTGTATTGTATGAGGATAGCGATGGTGGGTGTATTATACGAGGATAGCGATGGTGGGTGTATTATACGAGGATAGCGATGGTGGGTGTATTATACGAGGATAGCGATGGTGGGTGTATTATAATACGAGGATAGCGATGGTGGGTGTATTATAATACGAGGATAGCGATGGTGGGTGTATTATAATACGAGGATAGCGATGGTGGGTGTATTATAATACGAGGATAGCGATGGTGGGTGTATTATAATACGAGGATAGCGATGGTGGGTGTATTATAATACGAGGATAGCGATGGTGGGTGTATTATAATACGAGGATAGCGATGGTGGGTGTATTATAATACGAGGATAGCGATGGTGGGTGTATTATAATACGAGGATAGCGATGGTGGGTGTATTATAATACGAGGATAGCGATGGTGGGTGTATTATAATACGAGGATAGCGATGGTGGGTGTATTATAATACGAGGATAGCGATGGTGGGTGTATTATAATACGAGGATAGCGATGGTGGGTGTATTATAATACGAGGATAGCGATGGTGGGTGTATTATAATACGAGGATAGCGATGGTGGGTGTATTATAATACGAGGATAGCGATGGTGGGTGTATTATAATACGAGGATAGCGATGGTGGGTGTATTATAATACGAGGATAGCGATGGTGGGTGTATTATAATACGAGGATAGCGATGGTGGGTGTATTATAATACGAGGATAGCGATGGTGGGTGTATTATAATACGAGGATAGCGATGGTGGGTGTATTATAATACGAGGATGGCGGGTGTATTATAATACGAGGATGGCGGGTGTATTATAATACGAGGATGGCGGGTGTATTATAATACGAGGCTGGCGGGTGTATTATAATACGAGGCTGGCGGGTGTATTATAATACGAGGCTGGCGGGTGTATTATAATACGAGGCTGGCGGGTGTATTATAATACGAGGCTGGCGGGTGTATTATAATACGAGGCTGGCGGGTGTATTATAATACGAGGCTGGCGGGTGTATTATAATACGAGGCTGGCGGGTGTATTATAATACGAGGCTGGCGGGTGTATTATAATACGAGGCTGGCGGGTGTATTATAATACGAGGCTGGCGGGTGTATTATAATACGAGGCTGGCGGGTGTATTATAATACGAGGCTGGCGGGTGTATTGTAATACGAGGCTGGCGGGTGTATTGTAATACGAGGCTGGCGGGTGTATTGTAATACGAGGCTGGCGGGTGTATTGTAATACGAGGCTGGCGGGTGTATTGTAATACGAGGCTGGCGGGTGTATTGTAATACGAGGCTGGCGGGTGTATTGTAATACGAGGCTGGCGGGTGTATTGTAATACGAGGCTGGCGGGTGTATTGTAATACGAGGCTGGCGGGTGTATTGTAATACGAGGCTGGCGGGTGTATTGTAATACGAGGCTGGCGGGTGTATTGTAATACGAGGCTGGCGGGTGTATTGTAATACGAGGCTGGCGGGTGTATTGTAATACGAGGCTGGCGGGTGTATTGTAATACGAGGCTGGCGGGTGTATTGTAATACGAGGCTGGCGGGTGTATTGTAATACGAGGCTGGCGGGTGTATTGTAATACGAGGCTGGCGGGTGTATTGTAATACGAGGCTGGCGGGTGTATTGTAATACGAGGCTGGCGGGTGTATTGTAATACGAGGCTGGCGGGTGTATTGTAATACGAGGCTGGCGGGTGTATTGTAATACGAGGCTGGCGGGTGTATTGTAATACGAGGCTGGCGGGTGTATTGTAATACGAGGCTGGCGGGTGTATTGTAATACGAGGCTGGCGGGTGTATTGTAATACGAGGCTGGCGGGTGTATTGTAATACGAGGCTGGCGGGTGTATTGTAATACGAGGCTGGCGGGTGTATTGTAATACGAGGCTGGCGGGTGTATTGTAATACGAGGCTGGCGGGTGTATTGTAATACGAGGCTGGCGGGTGTATTGTAATACGAGGCTGGCGGGTGTATTGTAATACGAGGCTGGCGGGTGTATTGTAATACGAGGCTGGCGGGTGTATTGTAATACGAGGCTGGCGGGTGTATTGTAATACGAGGCTGGCGGGTGTATTGTAATACGAGGCTGGCGGGTGTATTGTAATACGAGGCTGGCGGGTGTATTGTAATACGAGGCTGGCGGGTGTATTGTAATACGAGGCTGGCGGGTGTATTGTTATACGAGGCTGGCGGGTGTATTGTTATACGAGGCTGGCGGGTGTATTGTTATACGAGGCTGGCGGGTGTATTATACAATGACTGGAGCATCAGGGTGTCAGACGGTGTCAGTGAGTGTGCCACATCATGTCTCGCTGGCTGCTTTGTAATACATGATTTTGGGGATTTCAGCCATGCCATGTACGGACTATGTTACACTACATAACAGTCACAAATTGTGAGTACCGTATATTCTCGCGTATAAGCCGAGGTACCTAATGTTGCCCAAAAAAACTGGGAAACCTCACTGACCCGAGTATAAGCCGATGCCCCGCTGTTCCCTGTAAATAGAAATTTTTACATTGTAATTATTACCTGTAAAGAAGTTGCGGCTGCCGCGTCCATCGTTCGAATTCTGCGGCGTCCATCGTTCGAATTTCGCGGTCTCTTCCTGTTCCTTACTTGATAGGCGAGTCTCAGCAGACACTTTCCGCCTATCACAATCATTCTCTCATCCTTAGTTTTCCCCGCAGACACTGTGTTGGGTATTCCGCCAATCACAGACGTCTGCTGGAAAACTGAGGATGAGAGAACGTTCGTGATAGGCGGAGAGTCTGCTGAGACTCGCCTATCAAGGAAGGAACAGGAAGAGACCGCGGAATTTTGAACGATGGACGCCGCAGCCGCAACTTCTTTACAGGTAATATTTACAATGTAAAAATTTATATGACTCGAGTATAAGCCGAGGGGGGGGACTTTCAGCCCCCAAAAAAGGGCTGAAAATCTCGGCTTATACTCGAGTATATACGGTACATATGTCCTGTAATGTATACAGCTATATACACCCACCTTCTTCCTTCCTGTATATAGACCATCCTCCATCACTGACTGCAGATATACATCATTATTTATTTTATTTCAGGTACTTGTATAGCGCCGTCAATTTACGCAGCGCTTTACATATACATTGTACATTCACATTAGTCCCTACCCTCAAGGAGCTTACAACCTAAGGTCCCTAACACACATTCATACACATACCAGGGCCAATTTAGACAGGATCCAATTAACCTACCAGCATGTCCTGTTACTGTATACATAGCTGTATACAGGACAGATGATGTATATCTGCAGTCAGTGATGATGGAGGAAGGTCTCTATATACAGGAAGGAAGATGGGTGTATATAGCTATCTGTATACAGGACAGATGTGAGGCTGTATACCCTTGATCTGTGAGGCTGTATACCCCTGACACTATGGGTGGAATACAGGGGACGGAGTGGGTGGATTCTATAAGGGGTGGGGCTTATGAGAAGTGGGAGGGTTCAAAAAGGAAGGGCGGGGTCTTGCGCGCCCCCCCCCATCCTAAAACTTCACCAGCCGCCACTGGAGACTTCAGATGTGTTTTTGCAAAATTTAGCCAGGCTTGGATGTTTTTCTTCAGAAAAGGCTTCAGTCTTGCCACTCTACCCCATAGCCCAGACCTATGAAGAATATGGGAGATTGTTGTCACATGTACCACACAGCCAGTACTTATCAGATATTCCTGCTGCTTCTAATGTTGCTGTAGGCCTCTTAGCAGCCTCCCTGACCTGTTTTCTTCTCGTCTTTTTCATCAGTTTTGGAGGGGCGTCCAGTTATTGGTAATGTCACTGTTGTGCCATATCTTCTCCACTTGATGACTGTTTTCACTGTGTTCTATGGTATATCTAATGCCTTGTAAATTGTTTTGTACCCTTCTGACTTTTTTTAAAAATGAGATCCCTCTGATGCTTTGGAAGTTCTCTGTGGATCATGGCTTTTGCTGTAGGATGCGACTACGAAAATTACAGGAAAGGCCTACTAGAACAGCTGAACTTTTTTATTCGGGGTTAATCAGAGGCAATTTAAATGATGGCAGGTGTGTACTGACTCCTGTTTAACATGATTTTGAGGCCGGGTTCACAATGGTACGACATACACTCAGACTTTGGGAGCACGTCGCATGACGTGCGTAAATTATTGGTTCCCTTTTAAGAGCTGGTCTGACACGAGTCTGTCCGACTTTGAAAAAGGTTCCTGCGCTACTTTGATCTGACTTTGGTCCTACTTCAGCTCATTGAATATCACTGAAGTCGCATCCTTGTCCTGACCATCTGACTTGTGACATCCGACATGGTGATTACTGCAGCAGTAAAAGGCATTTTATCTCACACTGGGATTGTTTTTGATTGGTCAAAGGACAAGTTAGACTATCTCAAAGTCAGAGCAAAATCTTATCTTGTTCGTTCAAGTCGGATGGAAGTAGGACCGATGTCACAGGGAAAAGTAGGATGACAGTCGTATCGTACCAGTGTGAACCCAGCCTGAATGGGTGATTCCCTTGATATTGTGCTAGAGCACAAAACTCATCGGGAGAGGCCTACGTACTGACGCCATTACCACCGCTTCCTCGTAGAAGGAGCTGTGTGTGTGTGTGTGTGTGTGTGTGTGTGTGTGTGTGTGTGTGTGTGCGTGCCTTTTTGAGTTATGCTGCAGCAGTTTTTTTTTTTTTTTACCCTTGATTTTAAATAAATACTACACTATGAGCATTTCTCTTATCATCCATGGACCGACACGGTGGCTCTTAATCACTGAACGTGTGGCTATATGTCCCTGCTTGCAGGAGAAGACCTAGGCAGAATGTTAAAACATTCTAGAACAAACCAGAGCTGAACAGCCCCGCCCAGGGGGGCGGATCCTCCGGACATTACCCTCCCACCTGCAGCTAGCAGACCTCAGTTTTTTTTTTTTTTTTTTCTGCCTAGCAGGAAAGACGTGGCTCTCTCAGGAGCCAGTCTCCTGGAAGATTTTACTTTTACATTTTATTCCTTTGGGAATTTTATTTTTGAGACCTTCAATCAACTGTCGGCTGGGCAACAGGTTGGGTACACTAGTATCCTCGTAGTCTTCCCTGTCCGACCATCGAGCGTGCTGATCCTCGCCTTGTGTGCGTGAGACTCAGTTCACGACATACCCCCATGGCTCCAGGGGTGACCGGGTTGCTTTCATGCTCCCGCGGTCCTCTCAAGATTGAACAGTACCTACTGTATCTTTTGCGGTTGACCGGGCCGACAGCTACGCAGTACGACTCTGTGATAGGTCTGTCTGAAACAAGCCAGTGAGTCCCTCTATTGGCACCGAGGGTGTTCTCCAAGGTGCTTGCGGGACGGGTAAGTAGTCTCTCCTGCTGCAAGGTGAGTACATACTGGGTGTGTGGGGGGGGTTCTCCCCGTCTCCCCCCTGTTATGCTGCGCTCTGCACCCTGTTCTGCTGCTGTGCTATGTGGGGGGCGGGGGGGGGGGTCACTCTGCCCTTTTGGGCGCTCCAGGTCTGTTAATGTTTGGAATGTGTTCTGGGGGAATGTGTTTTTTCGTGCGCCATTGGCGCAGTGTTTTAAATTTAAAAAGTGTGCCATTGGCGGCCATTTTGCTGCGGCTCAAATCAGTTATACAGGTGCCCGGTGGCCATTTTCCTGTAGCCGCAGCGCTTTCAGTTTAGTTTTCGGCCTCTAGCGGCGCTGCTGAACGGCGCCAATTCCACATCTCAGATTATTCACTCTCTTCAGGCTTGCGCTACAGCGCAGCTCAGACAGCGGTACCGAGCGGTCCCTAGGGGTGGTGAGTACTCTGGGTATCCCCTCCTCAGCCCCAGCATAGCCAGTGGGTGGACTGTACTATTGACTGTAATGGTGAATAAGGTCTCAGAGGGTGGCAACATGGAGTCTGGTTCACCTGTTTCTGAACACTTGTTAGAGACAACTGGCAGTGTTCCTGCGGTCCTTATGGACCAGTTGTCGGCAGTCCTGGAGTCATTCTGACCAGGAGGGAAGCAGTGTGCACGCAAGGGAGCAAAAAAGCCCCTCTCCCCACTTTATTTCCACAAAGAAAAAGGGGGTGTGCGCTGATTCAGATTTGGGCCTAGCCTCTACCGCTCAGGACCCTAGCTCTGAATATATTTGATGGTTTTGAACAGGACATTCCTTGCGAGGAAAAATCCAGTTCTGAGTCCGTAAATGACAGGGCGCTTGTTAGTGAACTCATTGCTGCGGTGAGGGACACTCGCAAGCTAAATGCTGCGAATGCAGAACCTCAGGCGGACAGTCTCCTCTGGTTCCTTAGGGCCGGGCCTTCTAAAGTTTTTTTTTCCATATGTACCTTTCTTTGACCAGCTCATTGATAAGGTCTGGGGGAAAAAAGGCGTAGAAGACTTTTATGGTCCCGCGGCGTTTGTCTATCAGATACCCCTTTTGAAGATGCCCTACTTAAAACGTGGTCGCCCGGTTGAACAAGGCCACCACTCTCCCGATGGAGGGTACTCCTGCTTTAAAGAACCCACTGACAGGAGGTCAGAAGTGGTGAGCAGAGCCATGTTTGCCTTTTTGGGGTCCGCCCTATGGCCTGTGGTAGCGGCGACCCTTGTGTCTCAGACACTTACGGGTTGGGCAAAAAAATTTGCCCAAACTGTACCGGAGCATAATCTTCCTCCAGACACTTGCTCTGGCCCACCTAATGGTGCAGGGCCTGGTTTATGTTGCGACACCACGTTAGACGCGGCCCCTTATATCTCAGGGCCTCTGTCTTGGCGGTGGTATTGCGTTGTCTGATCTGGTTGAAATGCTGGTCCGCTGACCTAGCTTCTAAAAAGCCTCTGACGGGTCTACCATTTAAAGGTGGTAGGCTTTTCAGTGCTGCGCTGGATGACATCATCAAGGATGTCACGGGAGGTAAAAGCACTCTTCTTCCTCAGGCTAGCAGGGGTAAGGAGGCCGCTGTAAGCAGGGTCCTTCCTTTCCAGCAAAAGTTTTTTTTTTCGTCCGTCAACGGGGAGGCCCTCCCGCACTGCTGTCAGTCTGGCTGGTAGACACAAGCGCCCCTGGGTGCGTAAGCCAAAAAAGCCGGCTCCCCAAGCCCGCCTCCGCGTGAAGTCTTGCCCCCACCCGACTCTGGGGTAGGGGGGAAGACTTTGCAGGTTCAAGGATCGGTGGACCTCCCGGATCTCCTACCGGTGGGTGGGCGGAGTGGACACCTCAGGTGACAGGATAGGTTTCCGTTCCTGGTCCCAGACAGATTCTTCCCTCGAATCTTCCTCTCCTTCCTGCCCGTCGGGCAGCCCTATGGGGCCTATTCAGGATTGCTCAGTTCGGAGTGATCGTGCCGATTCCGTCACAGGAGAGGTTTCAGGGATTCTACTCGCATTAGTTTGTCGTCCCGAAAAAAGGACGGGGTTCGGCCTATCTTGGACCTCCCAGGTCCTAAATGCCTTCGTGAAGGTGCCAAAGTTCCAGATGGAATCCATTCGCACGGTGATCAGTACACTCAGTCAAGGGGATTTCCTGGCGACCTTGGACATCAAGGACGCCTACTTGCATGTTCCGATCTGCGCAAGTCACCAGAAGTTTTCTGCGCTTGCAATCGGCGAAGTCCACTATCAATTTGTGGATCTTCCTTTTGGCCTAGCCTCGGCACCGAGGGTGTTCACCAGGGTGCTTGTGCCGGTTCTAGCTTGCTGAGACAGCGAGGCATTGCTGTCGTGGGCTATCTGGACGATCTTCTCAAAGCAGGAAATGGCTCAATTAGAAGACGGTGTGACTATCGTCAGTTGGACCCTAAGGGACTTCGGGTGGCTCCTAAACATTCAGTAGTCAGTCCTGGTCCCGTCTCAAGGTCTGGAGTATCTCGGTCTGATTCTGGACTCCTTGGAGGCAAAGGTATTCCTACCTCCGGGGAAGCTACTGACACTTCAGTCTGCAGTGCGGGTGCTGACATCCCAAAAAATGGTCGTCCATCCGTTTTTTGCATGGGAGTCCTGGGACTCATGGTGACCTCTTTCGAGGCCATTCCGTATGCCCAATCACACACCAGGGCATTGCAGAAGGAGATCTTGTTCCCTTGGGACAAATCCCCGTTGTCTTTGGATTTTCCGATCCAGGTGAGTCACCTGGTCAAGGTGTCCCTGACATGGTGGTTCGGGTCCCCGGCTCTTCGGTCCAGGAAGTCGTTCCTCCCCGTCCAATGGACGGTGCTCACTACGGACGCCAGCCTCAAGGGCTGGGCTGTAGTCTGGGGAGTCCTGTTGGCCCAAGGGCTTGGACTCCGGACGAAGCCCGTTTGCCGATTCAATGTTCTGGAAATATGGGCCATCAGACTCTGCCTCTCCTCGTGGTCTGAGAGATTGCAGGATCGCTCCATTAGGATCCAGTCGGACAAAGTCACGGCGGTGGCGTATGTCGACCATCAAGGGGAGACCCGGAGCTCAGCTGCGGCTTCTGAGGTCCCCCGTGCCCTGAAGTGGGCTAAAAGAAGCGTGCGGGCTCTGTTGGTCATTCACATTCCGGGCATAGAACTGGCGGACTATTTGAGTCGCCAGACTAGGGAGAGGTCCTTGAACCCGGAGGTATTTCAGCTCCTTTTGCCACACAGACGGTGGGGCACGCCGGAGGTGGACCCGATGGCCTTTCGACTCAATAGTTGTCGAGGTTTGTGGCCAGATCCAGGGATCCTTGGGGGGGGGGGGATGCCTCAGAGGCGTTAATGGCCCATGGGGTCATTATCACCTGATATACGGTTATCCTCCGCTGCAGTTGCTCCCTCTCCTGCTGTGCAGGGTGGCGACCGAGGTAATTTCCGGTGATCCTCGATGCTCCGGATTGGCCTCGGCTTCACTGGTACGCCGATCTGGTACGTCTCGTCGCGGCTAATCCCTGGCGGTTGCCAATAAGGGAGGACTTTCTGTCTCAGTCATATATTTCATCCTGCCTTTACAGTCTCTGGCCTTAACGGCATGGCTGTTTAAAGCCAGGTGTTGAGAGACCGAGGTCTCTCGGACTCGGTCATTTCATCCATATTAAGGGCACGGAAGTCTTCCTCCGAATGATCCATCTCTGTACCTGGAAAGCTTAGATCGCCATGTGCAAAGAGCTGGACTCGCGTCCTCGGACGTATTCCGTCCCTAGAATCCTGCGTTTCCTGCAGCATGGAGTGGCCCAAAGGCTCGCTTTGAGTATCATTAAGGGTCAGATTTCGGCCTTGGCCGTCTTCTTTCGGCAACCACTAGCGGGTCATTCCTTGGTTAGCACCCTTGTGCAGGGGGTTCGCCATGTGCTCCCTCCTGTCAAGTCTCCTCTCCCCCCGTGGGATCGGCATTGGTACTCTCGGTTCTCCAGGAACCTTCTTTTGAGAATATCGGGGCTATTCCCCTCTTGACATTGCCACTAAAAAGGGCCACCTTCTAAGACAATCACTTCTGTTAGACAAGTGCCTGAGTTGGCGACCTTGTACTGCAAGTCGCCATATTTAGTCATCCATAAGGATAAGGCGGTGTTGCATCCGCGACTTTCTCTTTTTGTCAAGGGTGATCTCGACCTTTCACCTAAATGAGGACATTGTCCTGCCGTCCTTGTGTCCTCACCCATCGCATCCCAGAGTGTGCGCGGTACACTTTGAATGTGGTACGAGCCTTGCGGGTGTGCCTGTCTGCTACTGCTTCTATTCTGAAGTCTGACTCTCTGTTTGACTGTCTCTGGTCAGAAACAGGGCCAAGCGGCTTCGTCTGCCACCATTTCTAGGTGGATTGGACAAACCGTCTTTCAAGCCTAGGCTCTCATGGGGCGGGCGCCTCCCTTTCCGGTTACGGCGCATTCCACCAGGGCAATTGGTGCTTCCTGGGTTTTCCGACATCAAGCGTCGGTTGCACAAGTGTGCAAGGCGGCGACCTGGTCGTCTGTTCATGCCTTTTCTAAATTTTTTTTTTTTTTTTTTTTTTTTTATATAGGGTTAATGTGGCTGCATCTCCGGATGCTTCCTTCGGCCGCAAGGTGTTGCAGGCCGCTGTTTTAAAGTGGCAACTCCTCCGTTGAGGAGCTTTGCCTTGTTTGGAGTGTAGTTTTTTGGTTTTTCCATTTATACTGCTCCCATCCCTCTTGACACTGCTTTGGGACATCCCACACGTTCAGTGATTAAGATGTTTAAGAGAAAATAGGATTTTTGTACTCACCGTAAAATCCATTTCTCTGACATCCATGGACCGACACGGCACCCACCCTTAAGTTTTTGTACTGCTTTGTTACGAACTGAGGTCTGCTGGCTGCAGGTGGGAGGGTAATGTCCGGAGGATCTGCCCCCCTGGGCGGGGCTGTTCAGCTCTGGTTTGTTCTAGAATGATTTAACATTCTGCCTAGGTCTTCTCCTGCAAGCAGGGACATATACCCACACGTTCAGTGATTAAGAGCCGCCGTGTCGGTCCATGGATAAGAGAAATGGATTTTACGGTGAGTACAAAAATCCAATTTTTTGGGATCCTATAGGAAAGTTTTTTTTTTTTTTTTTTTTTTTTTTTTTTAATACAGTGCTTAATACTATCGTGAACCACCATTCCAACGATATACCGAGATGTCCTAAAGTAACTCCTTTTTAAGTGTTTAACCCATGTGTATATATAAATCACTGGCAGCCCCTCTATTATAGACTGGCATAGCACATTGTACCTGTCTTTTATAAAAACGAGGCATGTAAATACCGTTTTAGAATGATCTTTAGGCCGGTCACGTGACCGCTGTATACCTCCGATACATGGCTTCTGCCGGGGAGATCACATGGCCGCTCAGCTCCTCCTGCAGTAGCCCTGGAAACCAGCCGAGAGTCAGGTGACTGGCCTGAAGATCGTGCTAAATCTGCATTTACAAGCCTTGTTTTTATATATGCCTGCCTGGGGGAAAAAAAGGGCTGGCAGTGACTTTTAAAAAAAAAAAAAAATTTGTACTAATGGGGGGGGGGGGGGGGGGGGGACCACAGACCCAGAGCTGACAGGCAGAGGGGGGGGTAGCTGAGAGCAGGGCTACGAATTGTCAGAGCCACGGTGGTCAGGGCTCAGCAGCCCTGATTTTCGTGGTCTGTGCCGTTTACAGTTTAAAGGGGGGGGGGGGGGCAGATTACACCGCATAAGTACTGTGCTGTTTAATCTGCTTTTAAGGGACCAAGATCTGTATTTGTTTTTTTGGATTAACAAACACTTTGCGGCATATTACCACTGATCTGGTGAGTGCGCAGATTTGTGGAGATGCCCAAGTTGTCGAATGGTTTCCAGACACACTGGGTGTTTTCTATTTCTATGCTGTATTCCTTTTAATTTTTTTGGTAAGCGCATAACTTCTCAGACACTCTGTTGGAGCTAATCACAGATAATTTGATCAAGTCACGGATATACCATAGGGTTTAATTTTGATTCACTGCATCAAAGGAAGCACTTAACATCTTGTTTTATGTTTATTTGAAGGTTGTATGTTCACCTTGTGTCAGCTGCTCTATAAATACACAGCACTCTCTTTTCCTTTTTGTATTTTTGAGTTTGCATGTGATTAATTCTGAACACAGTTATAGGAGGGTTTGCACACTTGTGCAACCACATTATTTTATTTTAACTTCCTTCCCCCCCCCCCCCCCCCCCAAAAAAAAAAAAAAAAATCAGTTTGTTGTACAGTTAAAGGTGGAAAAAGTTCTGACATGTTTTATCTTTGTCTAACTTTTTTTTACATCACAGAAACCTGACATTTTATCAGGGGTGTGTAGACTTTTTATTTTATATCCATTGTACTTTAAGGCCTCATGCACACTGGACATTAAAATAACGTTCTAAAAACGCCAGTAGCTTTGCCGTGAGTTCAACTTTTTAGTGTTTGTTAGTGGTTTTTATCTATTTTATTTCTTTTTGAAGAGAAATTATTTTATTTCAATGGATCAAACCCGTTAAACGCTGGTGAGCGATGTTTTTAGCGTTTATCTAGGTTTATCAGAGTTGGAGCGTTTTTACAGCTGAAAAACGATTCTCAGAACCCACTAGTTTTGGGTTTTTTTTTTTTTTTACTGCCAAAAACAGCTGCTGTAAAAACGTCCAGTGTGCATGAGGCAAAACAGGGCAGACCTGCATTAGGACAAAGTTGACTGAGAATGATGTTTGGTAGGCAAGACCTAGCTACTACTGATCCTTTTTTATTTGCAGTTTTTTACTTAAGCTATCCTGCTTTATGCATTTTATTATCGGCTGAATTTGAATTGCCCAGGTTTGCAGCAGATTAACTTTAAATCCACATTCTGATTCTCCATTAGAGCTTTTCTATAATGGTTGAGCTAGTGATAACCAGCGAAGATCCTCAAGCTCACACCCCCTCTAGTGCAAATTACCTTCTTGGCTCGTTCAGATTTCCGGTATGACCTTCTAATATTTTGTAGGATATAACAGATAAAGTGTGCGAAAGGGCATTAGAAAAGGTCAAGATGCAATTAACTAACGACAAGAATTCCAAGGAGGAAGGTGCCGTCGCACAGGAAGCCACAAGTGTAGCGAACGTGCAAGAAAACAGAGAAGGTAATATAGGTTTTCTGAAGTAGTATCTCACGGGATTGGCATATTTGGTTCTTGTAAGGGAGCTCATGTTGTAAGAGAAGCATTTATTTGTATTTTTTCCTTTGTGCATGGACCATGATGCCTTTCATTACTACATCTTTCATTAAGAGTTAACTGCATGTATTCCTTGACACTTTTTTACAAGTTAAAATCATTTTTTTTGCTACTAGAAAATACTTGGAACCCCCAAATATATATAGTGTGTGTGTGTTCTCTCCAAACTTTGGGTGGGTTACTTGCCTCTCTCCTTTTGGATGTGGATGGAGAGATGTCAGGGTGGGCTCCCAATTTCAATAGAAGGGACATCTATTCCAGTTGCGAAATGATTTTTTACTTTAATCTTCAATTCATGTCATAAACGGACAGCAAAAACAGCTACTGTACAGTTGCAAGCATCCCTGCTCTTCCTCAGGCTGACAGGCTTGGTGTGAAAGTTTCAGCTAAACAAATCTTTCTTTATCCCAACACCTAAGGGTGTAACCCCACAGGTGAGTCCGTCTATCCTGATCGAGAACAATCTGACCAGATAGTTGGAACTTGAATTAACCCTATGCAGGTTTAAGAAAAATGTTATATAAATACATTATATGCAATGTATCAAAATCATTGAAAAATTCAGATAAAAAAATCTAATGCAACCACAAATTGCATGTTAAGACAGAAAAAACAAGGGGGAGAAAAAAAATAAAGGATCAAACAGAAAATCTTCCTTGTTCAACATGGCTCATGTCTATACAATTTGATTTGTCAGAAGCGACTTTTCAAAGAATCATATGATGCATATTCATTCGTAGCCCCCATCCGATAGTACTTGGTCATCTATAAAAAGACATATAAAAGGTACCTAATTGATCAAGGATTTCATTTACTTATAAAAATAGATGGGTCATAATCCCTATCCATCCCATCTGGATGCAGGGACTGTAGCCTATTTATCCACCAAACTTCTCTGTATAAGCTTTAGTATCCTGTCACCCCCTCTTCCATCTCGTGGAATTTCCTCCAACACCATAAAATGCAGTTCTGAATCCCGGTGTCCCTTTTCCAGGAAATGCCTGGAAACTGGCAAACCTGGCTGCTTGTGTCTTTATGGTGCTGCGATGCTGAGCAATCCTGTCCTTTATTTTTTGGGTAGCTTCCCCAACATATATTAACCACTTGTCCCCCGCCCACTGTCAATTGACGGCGGGCGGAGGACACTCTCGTTCTGAGAGGACGTCATATGACGTCCTCCCTTTAAAACGAGCTGGGGGGGGGGGGGCGCCCGCCGCGTTCCCAAGGCCCCGATGCGCGTGCCCGGCGGCCGCGATTGCCGCCGGGCACCCGCGGTTGCCGCCGGGCACCCGCGGTTGCCTGGGAAACTAGCAGGAAAGTGGATCTCTCTCTCTCTGTGTGTGTGTGTGTGTGTGTGTGTGTGTGTGTGTGTGTGTGTGTGTGAACACAGAGATCCATGTCCTGTGAGGGAGAGGAGACATAGGGACAACCATCGGTCACCTCCCCCCACAGTTAGAACACATTGAGGGAACATATTTAACCCCTTCCCGCCCCCTAGTGGTTAACCTTCCCTGCCAATCACATTTATACAGTAATCAATGCATTTTTATAGCAGGGATCGCTGTATAAATGTGAATGGTCCCAAAAATGTGTCAAAAGTGTCCGATGTGTCCGCCGCAATATCGCAGTCACAATAAAAATCGCAGATCGCCGCCATTACTAATAAAAAATAAATAAAAATGCTATAAATCTATCCCCTATTTTGTAGACGCTATAACTTTTGCGTAAACCAATCAATACGCGCTTATTGCGGTTTTTTTTTTTTTTTTAACAAAAATATGTAGAATACGTATCGGCCTAAACTGAGAAATTTTATTTGGGGGGGAAAAAACACTTTTTTACTTTTTTGCTATAATACCCATTTTTTTTTTTCCAAACTGGACGCTCTTTTGTTTATAGCGCAAAAAATAAAAACCGCAGAGGTGACCACCAAAAGAAAGCTCTATTTGTGGGGGGGGGGGGGGGAAGGATGCAAATTTCGTTTGGGAGCCACGTCGCACGACTGCGCAATTGTCATTCAAAGTGTGACAGCGCTGAAAGCTGAAAAATGGCCTGGGCAGGAAGGGGGTTTTCGTGCACAGTAGGGAGGTGGTTAAATTACATGGGCAAGTGAGAATGTAAATTAACACAGGAGGACTGACATGTAAAAAACCTTTTTACAGTGACCCTATCCCCATTTCTGGAATTGATATAATGGTCACCCTTTACCATGAGATTGCACTGAATGCAATTCAGGCATGGGAAGCATCCTTTTTTTTTTTTTTTTTTTTTTCCCAGAATAGTCATTTTGGCTTCCTGTTCTTTGGGTCTATATGCAGATCGTACCAATGAATCACGCAAGGTTTTATTTCTTAAGGCTTTTATTGGTGTTTTGTTAGGGTTGTACCGATACTAGTATCAGGGCCGATACCAAGCATTTGCGCGAGTACTTGTACTCGCGCAAATGCTCCTGATGCTTCACCCGATACTTTTTTTTTGTGGGAGGAGTCAGCGGCTGGGGAGTGCGGGCGGAGTCTGGCTGGAGAGGGGGCGGGCAGAGTCTCTGAAGGAAAGTGTGGGCGGAGTCTGGCTGGAGAGGGCGGGCACAGTTGGACGGAGTCCGCGGGCGGAGAGCGAGTCCCTCACCTGCAGTTGAACTTGGTAAGCTGGCAGGGGTGCAGGGCGCAGCCGCATCAGGATCGGTGACCGGTGCTGTCACATTCGGTCGCTGGCAGGGGCTGAACGTCCCCATGCCCATCTTGGTACACCCTGCACTCTGCTGCAGTAAGCAGCAGCAGACCTCTTGTTACACCCAGCCCAAGCGATATGGGCTGGGTGTAACGATGTCTGCTGCTGCTGCTTACTGTGCCAAGATGGGCGTTGCAGCAGTTTATTTTTTTTAATTTTTTTTTAAATCCTTTGTCATTTTTTTCCAGCCATCTATCAGTGCCAGCCACCTATTAGTGCCCGTAAGTGCCACCTATCAGTCCCCATCTTTCAAACTGTCACATGACATTGAAAAAAAAGTATCGGTATCGGCGAGTACTTGGGGGGGGGAAAAAAGTACCGGTACTTGTACTCGGTCTTAAAGTGGTATCGGGACAACCCTAGTGTTGAAAGACCTCAATTTGTGGATCCCACAGACACCGGCAGGCTAAGGACGAAGGTCCTTAGCCTGCCGGTGTCTGTGGGATACATGTGATAACATATGTCAGTGTAGTGTGGAACCTCTGATACTGAGCATATAACTAAGGAGCGGGGACATCAGCTGAGGAACCTAGAGACCCGGGCTGGGGTTTAAGCCACATGCGAATGTGATCTCTTTATACGAGATGAGTGGATCTGGTAAGCTGCAGTGATTACATTGGTGGAGGAATCTTTTCTTTCACGAATTCATCACTTTTCTTTGGGTGCATGTCTGTTTTGAAGTCACAGATTTTGTATGTGAGGAGGACTCTGCCTTTGCAGTAAACCCTATGTGGAACTTATACTGTAGATACTTAGCTTTTCAGTTAATTGTGGACTATAAGCATATCTTCACTTTACATTTGGACATTCATTGTGGTGACCACCCATTTGGGTGGATGTTCATTCCAGTGGGCAGGCTGGTTGTCATATCGTCTGGTTGCTGTTAGTTACTTTTTTATGATATGCATTTTTCTTATTGTTTGATTTCAATTTTATTCACTTGCACTTATTATGGTTTTTTGTTTCACAGCATTGTTTTAACATTTGGTCATTTGTTGTCCAAATAATTTTGCAGTGCAGCTATTTTTTATTATAAGATATTGAAAGCAAACAATCACTAGTAGGTCTCCTCCAATGAAATCAAATAAAAAAACAAAACAGATAGGGATAATCACCGCAGTGTACCACCACCATTAAACGATGTCTCCTTACCACACGGCTAATATTGAAGGCAAATAGTAACTGGTAGGTGTCATTTATAAGGCCCCGGTTAGATGCTGCTGGATGAATGGATACAAATGGCTCCGTATCCGGTCCGTGTTGGGCGTGGGACAGTATATTAGCTGTATTTATTGATTTGCACTGTTTATTGGTGAGCACCTTTTACTGCTGTAGGTCTGCTGGCACCTGTGGTTCCACAAGCTTGTGTTCAGCTCTTGTTGTACTTAGCAGCTAGCTAGCCCATAGCTGCCAAGTACAGCAAGAGCTGAACAAAAGCTTGTGGAACCACAGGTGCCAGCAGACCTACAGCAGTAAAAGGTGCTCACCAATAAACAGTGCAAATCACATGGCGATTTTATTACACATGCCTATTTGATTCTTCAATCTTGATCGGGAGAAGAGTGTGTATGGTGGTATTGCGCATTTCATTATCCTGCTGGTTCACCTACCAAAAGCCTTGGCTGGGTCACAGTCGATTGTTATCCATGGGCTTACCTCTGGTAAGCGGCTAATCTATGTGGTGGAGGGCACTGTTCATTTGTTGTGATCACCGGGTGCTGTCGATTGATTGTCATTTGATTGCAATTTCCACACTGGATGCCTTCTAGCTACATATGGGACTGATTCAACATCATTGAAGTTCTGTGTTGGGTCCATTAATCAGCCAATTCATTTGGACTTATAACTACTACTATTGTCTTTTGTCTATAGTGGCTGGTGTTTGCGCTTTATGCGCTGCTTCACACAGACCAGCCCCTGGATGTTTTTATTATTGGCGCAGTTTTTTCCTGTTTATTTCTAATTTGTGTTTTTTACCACCATTATTGCTGCCTTTCCTACATATTTGTATCAGCACAGTTTTCCCTTGTCTTTCAGGACAGCACATGAGAGCGTGGCTCCACCCACTAGGAAACAGGAAACAAACTCCACCACATTTTAAAAGGAGGCGACTCCCCACATCTCATAAGTTTTTTTTTTTGTTTCCTCCGGCAAGGGAACACCTAATAGGAGTCGGGTCTCTTAAGGTGCTATCCTGAGAGGCTAGGCTGCCTACCCCACCATACCTTCTTTTTTTTTTTTTTTTTTTCCCCTTTGTCCTCAGGACCAATCCTCCCACACCGTGCCAGTGGATAGTTGGTAAGTGGGCTCCTTCTCCCCTTTCAGCTCATAGAGAGCAGGACTGTTCCTGGAGCCGCTCCTTAGGTGGCGGCAGCCGTTCGCTGTGTTTTTTTTTTAAACCGCATGTCGGCATTCTATGCCGCCGCCATCCTTTTGGTGGCAGAGTAGAGACTCGGCTGGCAGGAAATGAGGTATCCTGCAAGGGGCGGCACTGGGATCAGGCGCAGCGTCATTTCTGGCGGAACTCACGCAGGGGGAGAGGGGAGGAGAGGTCCTGGTGCCTATAATTGCGGGTCCGGTGCAGCGGCGTCTATGGACTCTGAAATCGTCGCTTTGAAGCCACAGAACGAGCGCTGCTCCACGATGGAGACTGACAGCAGCGAGTGGGACAGGCACAGGCACCAGCAAGGCCCAGGTAAGGGGTGGTATGCGGGATCTACCCTGCATACTGTAGGTGCCTCTCTACATGTGTGTTTTTTTTTTTTTTTTTCCCTGGTGGCCAGGGCCTGTCTGGGCACAGGGTGTTGGCTGTTATACTAACTGTGCACCTGTGGTGAGCTCGTTAGGAGGCAGGTTTGACTCACTGGGATGTTGGTGTTTTTTTGTCTTTTTTTGTGTGGCAGGCTAAGAGCTCTGACCCTCCTAACAAAAAGATGTCCCTCATGTAAAACAAAGTTACCAGAAGGTTGGAAGAAAGCTTTATGCCAAGATTGCGTTGACTCCTTTTGTAAAGGAAGAAGCTTCTTCTGCATGCAGCAATTTAATCGCATCAGTCAAGAAAGAGCTAGATGCTACCATACAATCCTTTCACTCCTCTTGCAACACCATCCCTAAGTCAGCAAACTACCTCAGGATCCTCTCAGGGCTCACAATTAATCCCAGGGGTAGAGGCTGAAGCTGGCCCTCCTACCCAATGGGAGCATTCGCCCTCTCACTCCAGGGAAGAAGAGGCAGGAGATGCACCTTCAAGATACAAACTGTCCTTAGAGCAAGTAGACAGTTTGTTGAAAGCAATATATGCAACATTGGGAATAGATGAAGAAAAGAGAATTATCGCTGCATGACCGAATGTATGCAGGGCTTAGCGAAACAAAGACGCACTTTCCCTGTGCATTCAGTAATCTCGGAAGCCATTAAAAAGGAATGGGCTGATCCAGAGAAAAAATCATTTTTCCCAAGAGCGCATAGAAGACTCTTTCCGTTCAATGAAGACCCAAAATTAGACGCAGCGTTTGGACAATTGTCCAGGTCAACCAACTTGGCATTTGAAGACATGGGTATACTCAAAGATCCCATGGACAAAAGGATAGATCAGCAGCTTAAAAAAGCTTGGCAATCCATCATGGGTAACCTTAAACCATCTATGGCTACTACCTGTGTCTCCAGGAACATGGAGTTCTGGCTGAATCAGCTTAAAGCCCATATTATAGTAGACTCACCTAAGCAGGAGATCCTTGATTCTTTTTCTACTCTAGCAGCAGCCATAGCTTATATTTCTGACGCTTCTGCAGAATCCATAAGGATGTCAGCCAGATCTGGGGCCTTAACCAACTCAGCCAGGAGAGCTCTATGGCTTAAGACATGGCCAGGGGACGCAGCTTCCAAAAGTAGGTTATGTGGAATTCCTTTTTTTGGAGATCTTTTGTTCGGTCCTGATCTAGATTCTGTTTTAGGACAGCGGACAAGAAGTCCTTTCCTGTTAAAAAGAAAAAACAACCAGTTAAGGGATGCTTCAAGGCATCAATCGACTTAAGAGATGCATACCTGCATGTGCCCATAGCCCCTCAGTCTCAAAAATACCTCAGGTTGGCAATAAATATGGGGAAGGAGGTCCTTCATTTACAATTCAAGGACCTCTCGTTTGGTCTGTCCGCTCCGCGGATATTTACCAAGATAATGGCGGAAGCTCTAGCTCCTCTCCGTCTACAGGGAATCTCGGTCATCCCTTATCTGGACGACCTAATTTTTGCCCCTTCCAAAGAGGTTGCTAGTAGATCTAACCAAGGCCCGCAGTCATCTGGAAGCCTTGGGCTGGATTGTAAATACTCAAAAATCAAATTTCAATCCTGCTCAAAGAGTTCAGTTTCTAGGTTATCTGATTCTGTAGAGCAAAGGTTTTTTTCTCCCAGAAGAGAAGACCAGGTCTTGAGGGTAGTAGCCAGTCTTCAGACAAACCAGGAAGTGTCAATCGGGATGATTGTCAGTCCTGGGAACCTTAACCTCAACAATGCCGGCCATTCAATGGGCGAGGCTCCATTTCAGGCCCCTCCAGAGTTTTCTTTTACAGGTATGGGATCACAGCCCAGAAACCTTAGACACAAGTAAAGCTTCCCACCAAGGTCAAGAGGACTCTGTGGTGGTGGAGGTATCAGGCAGTTCTGTCAAGGGGCCTGCTTTGGTCCTTCCCGACAGAAGTAAGGGTCACGACAGATGCCAGCAGTTGGGGATGGGGAGCCCACTGGGATCCAAACATAGCACAGGGAGTTTGGTCCCGATCTGAAGCAGGAAGGTCTTCAAACTGGAGGGAGTTAAAAGCAGTTGCTCTAGCCTTAGCTGCCTTCTCGCCAAACCTCCAAGGGTCCCATGTGCAGATTCTTTCAGACAATGTCACCACAGTGGCATACCTGAACAAACAAGGGGGCACAAGGAACAAAGCTCTACTGTTGCTGTCATCAGAAATCCTAGAGTGGGCAGAGAAGCATTTACTCTCCCTGTCGGCAGTGCATCTCAGGGTCACGCTAAACGAAGTAGCAGACTTCTTGAGCAGACAGAGAATTCAAGAGGCAGAGTGGAGCCTGAATCCAGAGATATTCTCACTGATCACCAAGATGTGGGGATGTCCTCAGGTGGATCTGTTTGCATCAAAAGACAACGCCCAGCTCCCTCAATTCTTCTCTCTGCACGAGACAGCGGATCAATAGGGATAGATGCCATGGCACATCCCTGGACCTTCCATCTGGGTTATGCCTTCCCTCCTTTTCAGCTAATCCCTCTTGTATTGAGAAAAATACAGAAGGAAAAGGGTATCGGTAATCCTGATCAGCGAGAACGGAGTGAAGAGCCTGGTTTTCCTCCATCCTACAAATGATGATCAAACCTTTCTGGCAGCTTCCTCTCAGACAGGACTTGCTACTTCAGGGCCCAGTATACCACCCGGATGTAGCCAGACTAAGCCTCACCGCTTGGTATCTAAGGAGCAGTTGAGGAACAAAGGACTGTCGGAGCCTCTAGTATCCACTCTACTCGCCAGTAGAAAGGGAGTAACTAGAGATATATCTACGCAAAAGTTTGGAAAGTTTACAACTGTTGGTATCATTCATCAAACCGAACCCTAGAAGACATTGTGTCGATTCTGGAGTTTCTACAAAATGGTGTGGACAAAGGTCTTGCAATTGGCACTCTCAAAGTGCAAGTGGCTGCCCTGGGAGTATACCTGAGGGAAAAAACAATTTCCTCAGTTCTTTTGATCACAAGATTCTTTAGGTCACTTACTAGAACCAGGCCAGTGCCTACTAAACATTTTCCTAAATGGGGCCTGTCAGTAGTTTTGCAAGCCTTCACGAAAGAACCTTTCGAACCGTTACAGACAATCTCGTTGAAAGATTTGACTCTTAAAACGGTATTCTTGCAGTTACGACTGCGAGACGAATCAGTGAACTACACACTCTTTCGATAAAAGAACCTGTGTTAATTTACCCAGACAGGATTGTGCTTAAAACAGATCCAGGGTTTTTGCCAAAAGTGGCATCAGTTCATAACAGATCGCAGGAAATTATCCTGACAACTTTTTGTTCAAATCCTTCAGGAAGAAGGGAGACTTCATTCCATAACTTAGATGTAAGAAGAATTTTATTACACTACTTGGAAATAACAAAGGACTTTAGGTCTTCAGACTCTGTTTTTTTTTTTTTTCTGGCAACAGAAAGGGACGCCAAGCATCGAAGGGGTCAATTGCTAGATGGCTAAGACTGGCTATTTCTGAGGCTTATTCCCAGATGGGTTTGTCTCCTCCACAGGGAATACGAGCACACTCTACTCGAGCTCTAGCCACTACATGGGCAGAAAAAGCTGATGCCACCCCACATCAGATCTGTAAGGCGGCTACGTGGTCAAGCTATTTGACATTTGTCCATCATTACAGACTGGACCTGCTGTCAGCCGATGATCAGGCATTTGGCAGAAAGGTCCTGCAGGCTGTTGTCCCTCCCTAGTTGGTAAGTCTCGCTTTATCCTCTCGTGCTGTCCTGAAAGACGATGAGGGAGAATTCAAGTTAGACTTACCGGTAACTTGTTTTCCAAGAGTCTTTCAGGACAGCAAACTTGGTTTTATATATATATGATTATATGTGTACATACATGCTGTGACTAACCATATTCTGATTATGTGTTCCAACTTGGGCCGGAGGTACTCTACTACAACTGATGAGATGTGGGGAGTCGCCTCCTTTTAAAATGTGGTGGAGTTTGTGTTTCCTAGTGGGTGGAGTCACTCTCTCGTGCTGTCCTGAAAGACTCTTGGAAAACAAGTTACCGGTAAGTCTAACTTGAGTTTTAATTGTCATGCTGCAGTTTACCTGCACCGTGGGTGCAACGCAGTGTATCTTTTTGGCTTTCCTGCACTTTGCAATATACTTCTATTTATATTCTGCAGGTTTGGTGCACTTTCAGAAAGCTCACCAAACTCGCAGGTAATAACAGAAGTCTGTCTCAGTGCAGGTAACCTGCTCTGCACCTGCGGATCAGTTTTTAAAGCAGCCCAGTAACAACTGCAGAACAGATATGCCCATATATACACACTGATTTTAGTAATGAACTGACCTTTAATAACAGTATTCGATTCCATCCCAGAGCAGGAGGTCGCGGGCCACATGTGGCGCCCCCAGCCACTGGTTGGGCACCCCTGCTAGGTCTCAATTACCTCCAGTTTCGCCATCTACAAACAGGGGTTATTTGAATTGGATGCTTTAGCGGCATTTTGTAAAATGGGCTGCTGTGACACGCAGGAAAGAAGATCCTCTGGAAATCCCAGCCTGCATGGGATCCACGAGTACAGTGCCGATCCCAATGTGGGTGCAATTTCCAGTGTGGATGGCATGCCATTAGGATTAATGGCCTCCGCCCGGGGGTCCTGCATTTCACTGTACTGGTGGTTGCAGCTGCAGGTCGCACCACCCGCACAGGTGTGAACCTATACGGTGTGTTTTTTGGTTCTGTTTTTCTAGATAGTGTTTGATTACAAATTACTCTTGGAAATAAATTTTAGGCAATAGCACATGCTGTACCTGTTCTACAGTCAGATTAGTTTACCTTCATGTAAATGGCCGCAGGTGGTTTGACTGCAGAGCTCCTTAGTAATTTATTGGAAGGGCTTTGTGAAGTGTGTACTGTTCAACTGCTCTTTGTAATTTTAGACTGTATTTTTGTGTACAAAGAGCAGATTCCCCCCCCCCCCCTACTTTTAAATATTTGCAAGTAGGCTGGAATCGTTTTTGCATCCAGAGTTGGTATTCTGCACACCTTGGTTGTAACGAGTGGGTTTTTGAGTTACTGTCTGCCCATTCTCCTCACCATAACGAGGCATTTTCGTCCACACACCTGCTGCTCACTGCATATTCCCCCCCATAATTCGCTGTAAACCCTAGAGATGGTTGTGTGTAAAAATCCCAGTAGATCAGCCGTTTTTGAAATACTCAGACCAACCCGTCTGTCACCAACAACCATGTCACTTAAATCCCTTTTTAACCCATTCTGATCGGTTTGAACTTTAGCAAGTAGTCTTCACCACGTCCTAGATGCCTAAATGCATTGAGTTTCTGCCATGTGATTGGCTGATTAGCAATTTTTGTTACCAAACAATTGAACAGGTGTACCTAATAATAAAGTGGCTGGTGAGTGTATGTCAATGGCTGAGGGGTTTGGGGTGACGGGAAAATATAGTTGACAGAATTGTCCTCATGATCTTCTGACTGTTCTCAGACCCAAAGAGAAGTGCTGTTGTCTTGTAGTAGTAAGACTAACTTTTTTTGTGTGTGCCTCAAGAGTTGCTTAACTAAATTCTCTATCATATGTTTTATATAGGATTATTTAAAACCCGCTTTGTTTGAAAAAAACATTTGTATGATGTCGGGGGTCCGTTATAGAGGTAAAACATCCACTGGGGGTACTTGGTAAACTGGCTTTATAGAAGGGTGTGTACACCGATCAGCCATAGCTTTATGATCAGCCACCTAATATTGAGTAGGTCCCCCTTTTGCCACCTTCACCAGATTAAGGTGTTACTAAACCCAGGACCCTGCATTCACTATATCTGGTCTCCCACAGAATATGAAAATGCAATTATTTTAGTAAATATAAACTGCTAAATACTTTCTCATCAGCAGTCTTGTAACTTCTCAGTTTCTGGTTAAAGCTTGTAAGGAATTTTCATTTTCCCACGATTGTCCCATCAGGATGCAGGACCCCTGACCCCCTCTGGACAGTGCTGGCTGATTGGCCCTTTGCTAATCACATGCACTCTTTCGCAATACACACCAAACTGAGCATGTGCAGCCTGACTCCAGTACTGGTCTTACCTGGACCTGTTCTGGAGTCAGTGGAAGAACAGGAGGAGCTGTGCAGACAGGATCAAACAGCTTTTTAAATTTTGTACACAATGCAGAGAATTGGGTTCTACAGTGAGTATAACAAGCATGCTTTACTGCATATACAGACGGATGTTACTGTTGTGGGTTTAGTAACACTTTGAAGTGATTGTAAAGGTTTGTTTTTATTTAAAAAACAAACATATTTTACTTGCCTCCCGCAATGGCTTTGCACAGAGTGGCCCCGATCCTCCTTTTCTGGGGTCCCCCCGCGGTGCTCCCGGCTCCTTAAGTGCCCCCACGGAGATCCGCAGTCCATGGGGGGCCACTCGTGGGCATGCTCTCCCACCCCCATGGACAGACAGCAGGACTCGGCCCGCTCCCTGCATCACTGGATTTGATTGACAGCAGCGGGAGCCAATGGCACCTGCTATCAATCTATCCAATGAGGACCTGAGGCGCCGTCTGGAGCGAGCTGCTGTGCTCATCTCCATCGCTGGAACAATCAGGCTCAGGTAAGAAAAGGGGGGGGGGGGCGGAGTGCAGAACAAAAGGTTTTTCACCTTTAATGCATAGAATACAGAATGCATTAAGGTGAAAAACAGTGAGGATTTACAACCCCTTTAGCTATGTGAGGTTGCTAGGACAATGAAATGTGTCAGTATGCCATGGATCTACTTTTATTTCACCACTTACAATCCTAGGAAAGCTAGGCAGCTGTTTAATCAATGTGGTTATTTCTAGAAAAAACAAATGAAGAAAATGATGATGTCTTTGAAGAAAAAAATGCTGACTCGTCAAAGATGTCTGTAAAAAGGAAACACAGCAAAGGTAATATAATCAATACAACTCCTTAAATGTAAGATAACATTGTGCCTTTTGTGACCAGAAGTCATTGATGCCCAGTAACAAATCAAATTTAGCAGTGTTACCTTAACAAGAATTTTCATACCTTAAGATTTGTATTGGTACTCTTTA
The DNA here is from genome assembly GCA_029206835.1 of Rana muscosa. Taxonomy (NCBI): domain Eukaryota; kingdom Metazoa; phylum Chordata; class Amphibia; order Anura; family Ranidae; genus Rana; species Rana muscosa. The sequence goes on from CM055116.1 coordinate 148,358,109, forward strand.
AGTTTTTATTAGACTAAGTGTGCAAAAATGAAAAAAATATATATTTTGATTTAGTATTTTTAATAGTGCAAGTTATACCCGACAGGGGTTTTTAAAATTTTTGCAGTAGGCAAAACTAAAAAAAAAAAAAACTTTGGATATTGCTTAATTTTGAAGTCTAAATGATAAACATAGCTGTGGTATTGGCATGATATATATATATAGATATAGATATAGATATAGATATAGATATAGATATATATATATATATATATATATATATATATATATATATATATATATATATATATATATAAAATATTATCTCTACAGGTCGCAAGAAGGCATCTTCTGTAGGCACCAGGAAGAAGAGTAGCCGGGTTGCTGAGCAGGCGGAAGGCGATGGGTATGTTCATAATGTGTCATAAATTTTGATGGATTTTTTGAATAGCAGCGATGCATGTCATGTTTTTAATGATCAGAGTGACTAAGGCTCCGATCACATATGGGCGATTTGAATCGCAGGTGGAATCACTGCGATATCATACAAGTGTCCCACGATTTGTAGCCATTACTACTTAATAGTACCCCAATCGTGCCGCTGTCGCTGAACAGAAGCTCCAGCTCCTTTTTTGAGTGACAAGTGGCGTATGTTGCGAAATGCCGCAATTGGGGTGCCATTAAGTAGAAATGGCATTGCACAAGCGTCCCACGTTTTGCAATCGCAGCGATTCCACCCGCAATTTAAACCGCCCAGGTGTGAACGGAGCCTAAGAAAATCTTACACATTTAAAATAACTAGCAAATATATGAAATTATTTCATTGCTCTTAGACAGATATTCGCTGATTGGTGCATATTGATATGCACAGGAAATCACATTTTAGACTGATTCCTGAAATGCCCTTCAGTGCAAAGTAAAACTGTAGCAGAAAAGGAAAAGGTTTCCTCCCATGCTAGGCAGAACTGAACTATGTGGAAAAGCTGTGTAAACTCCAGCACTGGATAAACACAAATAGAAATTCTATGTAAAACCACTTCCATGTATGTATTTAATCTGTGTTTTTAGCTGTTTGCCTGGAGTTCAGCTTTATGCCACTGAAAAATAAATTTAGATGGGTTGCTGAATTTCACGTGGTTATAAAGCTTAAAGGTTTTTCACCTTAATGCATTCTGTGCTGCAGCTTCCCCCAGACCCCCCTTTTTCTTGCCTAAACCCAATTCAGCGATGTGCACGAATGCTCCAGCCACTGTCTGCTCATTGGACCGATTGATGATAGCAGGAGCCATTGGCTCCCGCTGCTGTCAATCAAAAGCTGTGATGTGGGGGGCATCAATGGATGCAGGACTAGGGAGTGAGTCCGCATGGGTGATCCCATGGAAAGCGGCTTTCCGTGGGGCCACCCGATGTGGGGCCTGGACCTCCGGCAGGGGACCCCAGAAGAGGATCAGGGTTGCTCTGTGTAAAACCATTGCACAAAGCAGGAGGTATAGGCATGTTTGTTGCTGGTGGTTTTTTTTTTTTTTTTTTTTTTTTAAATCGAGCCTTTACAACCACTTTAATGCTTTACTAAATGATGTGGATGGTGGGTACTTATTTAAATTTTTGCCTTACAAAAAAACATTGCTGAATGCCTCAGAAGAAATCTACACATCTTCTGCAGGGGACCATTGCAGATAAACTGTCAACGCTTGCATTTCTAAACTTTGTGGTGTTCTGAAAAATAATCACATTTTGTATAGTGATGTGCTGTAGTAAACTGTGTAATTATCATTGCAAAATATCTCCAGTATAAAATGCTTTAAAGTGACTTCTGCAGAAAGCTCACATTTCAGTTATAGATATTCAAGGGAGGACTAACATGCAAAGCCCAATGATGAGATTTCACCTCATTAGTTGGCACCACATAATGCTCCCACAATGCCATAGCAAGGGTACCCATCTCCCCTTGTAACAGGACTGTGTAGAACACAGGTGTCAAACACAAGGCCGCGGGCCGAATCTGGCCCTCTATGCCATTTCATGTGGCCCTTGCACCTCTCCTGCAGCTGCAGGAGAGCTCCAGCCCTCCTCTGGTCCTCTTCCAGACCCTTACTTTCTGCTTTAACGCAATGCATCCAGCTTCTTCCCAGCAGCAGCAGAAGGAAAGGGGGGCGCACTGTGATGTAATGGAGAGTGGGGGACTCAACTTCTGATGGTGGGCTGGCTCTTGACATCTAATGTAAAAGGGGGGGATGCGCTGGACATCTAATCTTACAGATACAACCGGCCCTTTTGAGGGCAATCGTAATGCTGATGCGGCCTACGATGAAAATGATTAACACACCTGGTGTAGAACATTGCTTTGTAGGAACTGGGTGGAATTTGAGTGGAGCTGAGAATTTTTTTTATTTATTTTTTGCCATCTTTGCCCCATTGGAAGATTTCCCCCCCATAGTTTTCTGGGGACAACCCAAAATTTGGGATTTTCTTTTGCTTTCAATGATGATGGTAAACGGGACAAATAAAAGGGTCAATCTCCTTACCGGGGGAAGAGGTAGCAATAAAGGTGTCCTAATAAGGAAGGAACTTCGGCACTACTGTATATGGGGATAAACCGGAAAATCAGGCACAAGTGGAAGCAGCTCCTCTAACAAGTCCTGAAAACCTTTGAAGTGCGAATAGAGGGAGAGGGCGCCAGCAAAAACGAATATGGATAAACACATAGAGATACAGTGTAGCCTTGGTTTAAGAGTAACTTGGTTTGAGAGCAATTTGATTTGCGAGCAATTAAAAAAAAAAAATCGGACTCGGTTTGCGAGTGACTCGCAAGACGAGCAGAATTCAAGCTAAATAGGCCTGCAGTACCGCATTTGGCCTGAGGTATGGGGCTGCAGGAGCAGAGCGGGGCCTAAATAGGCCTGCAGTACTGCATTTGGCCTGAGGTACGAGGGCACAGGAGCCGAACAGGGTCGATCACCGCCGGTCGGCAATGCTCGGAAGGACACAAATACTCAGTTTATGTGCCTTTCTGATTGTTTGCAGAGGTCAGCCAAAGTGTCCTCGGGCCTTTTCGACCGTTTCCGAGGCTCTCTAACGCCCCCCCCCCAACCTCTGGCCACATTCGGTATTGCATCCCATTGAAGTCAATGCGGAATGAATTTTTGTTTCCATTGACGTCAATGGGAAAACTCGCTTTGAATATGCGAGTACTTTAGATTACGAGCATTCTCCTGGAACGGATTATGCTTGTAATCTGAGGTTCAACTGTAATTAAAAATTAAATATTTTTAATCCTCTCACTTTTTGTTTTAATCCAGATTTTCTTTTTACGCCTCTAACTCTATTCGCACAGCAAGGTGTTCTAATCCCTGTTCTAAAGTTTTGCCTTTTAGTTATACTTTATTGGTGATCCCTCCACTGGCGTCCCAAAAACGTGCAAGCAACCAGCCTAGTTTTTGCTTTTGGGTTGATCTACCGTCACTAATCAGGGTTGTACGCATATAAACTGGCATGTTCTTGCTGTGTGTCAGGTCTGTCTTTTTACTAACGTTTGACTGATCCACAGGGACAAAGGGGAAGAGGCTCAGACTTCTACAGTCAGTGCAAGGCCATCAAGAAGAGCCAAAAGCGTTGCCATTGAAAAAACTAAAATGAATCTCTCCAAACTTATAAATGAAGCACATGCACAGTAATCCAGTTTTGTAATAATACAGATCAAATGATTCTATGACTATTAAATAAAAGTGCCATGTGTGTGCAGATCAACTTTAATATGCTGTATAATAAAAGTAACTTTCTGTTTGTAGTCCATTGTATTTTATGTCTTCCTACCACTGTACTATAGAACAGGGGTAGGCAACCTGGGGCTCGGCCCTCAAGCTGTTGTGGAACTACATTTCCCATGAAGTATTGCAAGGCTGGCAGTAACAATTGCTCCCTGGGGCATGATGGGACTTGTAGTTCTACAACAGCTGGAGGACCCCAGGTTGCCTACCCCTGCTGTAGAATATGCCTACTCTCAGTTATGCTGATACTTTAACCACTTGACTGCTGGGAGGTTTAACCCCCTTATGACCAGGGCATGTTTTGATATTCAGCACTATGTTACTTGGTCGATTTGTTGCAACACTGTACACAAAAAAAAAAAATATTTTTTAATCTTTTCACACAAATGGCTTTCTTTGGGTAGTATTCAATCACCACTGGCTTTTTTTATTTTATAAATGGAAAAAAAAGAAATTTTTCTACTTTTTTGTTTATAAAACCTATTCAATAAAAAAAATCTAAAAAAATGTGTTCTGCTCCATTTCTGATTTAAAAAAAACAAACCCCAATAAGTGTATATTGATTGGTTTGCCATTACTGTTCGCTATAGCAGTAGAGCCTCTTGCCCTTGCCATTAGACAATCAACAAAAATAGTCTGGTTTTGTCAGGCAGGAAGAGAGGATAAAGTGGCCCTTTATGCAGATGATGCTCTTATTTTCCTGGGGGATACCTCAAACTCACTATTGGAACTTATGAGCCTTATCTCCATATTTGGTCTATTCTCGGGCTTCCAGATTAACTGGGATAAATCCGTACTACTACCATTTGATGAGCTAAAAACCCCATTATTAAATCAAGCCTCTAAAATCCAAATTAAGGACACAGTGAAATATTTGGGGATGGAGATTTCTCGGGATGTAAAAGACTATATTCATTTGAATTTGAAACCATTATTCACAAAATTTAAAGACCAATGTCGAAGTTGGTGTAAGTTACCTCTGACTGATAGGAAGAGCAAATCTTATCAAAATGATTTAAACTCTGCAACTGCTTTTGTGTTTTAATAATTCACCTGTATGGATTACAGCTTTTTGGTTTAGAAAAATAGAAACTCTCTTCAGTGTTTATTTGGAGGAAAAAACGACCACGTATAAAGTTAAACATTAATGTTAACTAAGGAAGAGGGGGGTCTCGCAATTCCCCATCCCCCAAAAAAATTTTAGCCTCACAAATGCATTTCATTTCAGTGGATGGACAACAGTATCACATTCGGATCCTATACAAAAATTGCTATTATCAGTTTACGAAATATATCCACTGATATTTTTTTTTTTTTTTTTTTTTTTTTTAAATTAGAATCGAAATCAATTGTGTGATAAAGGATTCCATAAGGGTAAATTATTTGACACGGTATGGCAGGAAATGAGGAAAATTACTCAAGTAAAGGGATTTACTTCATACACTCCTATTTGGAATAATAGTAGTTATGGGGAAATTGGAGGGGTTTGAGATTTGGAGGCAGAAGGGACTAAGGTATATGACGCAGATATTTGAGGAAGACGTGATGAAAACCTTTAGTGAATTAAGTAAAGAATGTAATATTCCAAATCAAAGATTTTTTTCCAATTCCTTCAGCTTAGGCATGCGTTAAAAACACAGGGTCGCTCGCAGGAATTGAAGTTTAAAAAGTCGGTGGTAATAGCCTTGTTGGAAAAGAGGGCAAATAAAGAGTCTGCTATCACAATTATGATGATATATTTGATAAATTTAAAAAAAATGGATATTCCAGCAAGATTAGCCTGGTCAGGTGATATAGGGCCAATTTCAGATGAACAGTGGGCACAGTCATTATCAGTAATACCTCAGGCCTCCCTATCTCCAATGCAAAATTTAACACGACTATTTATCCTACATAGGGCACATTACACACCAGAGAAATTATTCAAATGGAAATGTAGAGATACAGATCAATGTCCCAGATGTAAAGGGAGAGTAACCAATCTAATACACGTTATGGAGATGCCCTAAACTCCATCGTTATTGGTCTGGGGTGGTATCTATGATTAATGGTGTATTTGTGAGTGGATGCTTATGAAGACTGGGGGTTGTCTTCTGGGTATACTGGATGAATCAAGAATCCCAGGGGAGTATATTGTTTCAATAAATAGAAGTTTATTCCAGGCTCATTGTGCAAAAGTGGTTATCGCCATACCCACCCACTGTAGAAGAATGGAAAATACAAGTAAGGGAAACTGTAAGGAAAGGTATACTTTCTTACGCAGCGGCTGTCTAGGGAAATTTTAAAAAATATGGAGAAGGTGGTGTGATTATTTTGAGGTATGATGAGAGAGGGGAGGGGGGACGGGTGAGTAGAAGAGGGGGGGGGGAGATCATGGGGGCCAGGGGTAAGGGGGGTGCATGTGTGTTTAATTTTTTTTTTTTTTTTTTCCTCAATGCGGGCTTGGGTTGTATTTTGGTGTTTTTGTTTGTATGTAAAAGAAATAAAAATGATTTTATAAAAAAAAAAAACCCAATATGTTTTTATATATTTGTGTGAAAGTTAGTGTCTACAAACTATGGTATGTGTACATTTTACTGGAATTGATGTAGCTATGGCACTATATTGGTAGTAGTGGTCAGCAACTTATAGTGGGAATGTAACTTGGTGTTAACAGACCTTCGCTGGGAGGTACAGACACCAGTAGTGATACTAATACAGGCAGTCCCCGAGTTACTAACGGTGCCTACTTACGAATGGAGGCGGCGTGACATCTCAGATTGTGCTGAACAGCCATCTTGCAGCATCGGACACATCCACACTAGTACTGCATGGCCACAAGCCCCAAATAAAACAACTGCACGCCCGGAAGTGCCTGTAACATCCCACATGCTGGAGTTGCACTTAAAATGTACTAATTTGACTTGGGAACACACCTACAGTCTCTCTTGTTTGCAGCCTGGGGACCGCCTGTACAGTGAGCAGATAATACTGTAATAAATCAGCTGGGAAGAGGTTGGCATCAACACAGATGCCAGCAAGGTGGAGGTGTTGGGCATCGATATGGGCTGGTATTATTAAAGCTGAGCTAGTTGGACCTTTTCAGGTTGAAGATGGACTCAAAATCAACTCCCAAACCTACTGACAGTTTTTAAAAGACTCTTTCTTCAAGCAGTTGTCAAGGAAAGTCTGCATCTTTCAAGAAGACCATGATATTTATGCAGGACAATGTTCCATTGCATGCATCAAATTACTCCACTGCATGGCTAGACAGTAAAGGCCTTAAAGAATAACACCAGCTTTTCCTCCCCCAAAACAGCTGCATTGTGCATGTAAATGAATCACACCCCCAGTGTCTGTGTGTAACTTGCCTACTTTAGCTGTGTAAAGTAGATTTCTGTGTCTGATGTCACGCCTTCGCCTGGCTGAATTTCAAAGTTCTCTGACTTCCTGTTTCTTGCTTTTTTTCTGTCCTGATACTACATGTTCCATGATCCTTTGGGCCTCTGTAGTTTCAGGGTGAGCTATGGGAGTCACTTGTAGCAGTTCTGGGAGTTGATGTGGGTGGGTCTTATGGTTACTGTGGGTGTTTCTAGGCCTTTGAAGTGAGTGGTGAAAAGTCTCAACAATCTCACTCAATTCCTCTCTGCAGTACAGTAGGAAGTGTAACCTTACCAACGATCTCTTGTACAAGAAATGTGTTATTCTAGCTATAAAGGCCATACAAATATAAGATTAATCACATGATCTGTTGGTTTTTTTTTTTCCCCCCTGCTCTCATTCTCAGAAACCGCACATTGTCTTTGTTGAAGGCATGATTTGTAATGTGTATATCAAGTTTGCACACGCCACACACAAATATTTGGTTGATGCAAAAGTGTATGTGTAGTCACTAGGGTTACACTGATACCGGTATTGGTAATTGTGAAAATGCTCTGATACCGGAAGTGATGTCATCTTGGGAGTGGACCACCTCCCCTCCAGACCGTGCCATCCCCGCCTCTTCCCAGTGACATCGATGGGGAACGCCGATTCCAACAAAACGGGCTTCCTCGCCTAACAGCCCACCAGCTCTGACTCATGACCACGCAGTGCTGGATCTGGGCTCTCCCTGGCTGGATGCTTAGGCAGAGACACTACAGCGGTATCCTGTTGCACTGAGCAGCGGGGCTCCTCCATGTGCTGTCCAGCCAGCTCATATCCCACGCTGTCTCCTGTACCATTCCTGCAGTCACTTCTGCCTGTTGCCTCCACCAGATGTTACCTCTGCCCCCATGTCTCCCAATAACCCTCCTATCCCCACCCAGTGATCATAGCCTTTTCCATCCCAACTCTCCTACCCCACAATCTTATTTCAACCCACCCTCAACTACCTTGCCCTCACTTACCCTCTATTCCCACAATGCCCTCACCCAATTCCCTAACAACAACCCTCACCTCCCAAACCACCCCTCTTCCTAGGCGATGGGTATCAGCGAGTACCTGCAAAAAATTATCGGTACTCCTAGTTAAAAAAAATGTTATTGGTGCATCCCTATTAGTCACCAAACACACTAAAATATTGTGAGCCAAACGGTGCACTCCTTCTACCCAAAGTGAATGGGGTCTAAAGCCTCGTACACACAGTCGGACTTCCATCTGACTTTTCCATGGATTTTTGTCCAAACGGAGTTGGTCGGGAACACCCATAGCATACACACCACAGGACTTTCCCAAAACTTTTTCCAACATCACGTGGTTTTTCTGCTCTTTACCGCCACCCTTTGGTCAACTTCTGCTATTGTTGGTTGATTTTAACATTATTTGTTTTGTCCAAAAGTTCGATGGTTTTCTGTACACACGGTTGGACTTTGCTCCATCTGACTTTTGTTGGCCAAAAGTTTGTCCGTTTGCAGACCGAACTTTTGTCCGATAAAAAAAAAAAAAAAAGTTTGTCCGATGGAGCTTACACACAGTCGGATGTGTGTCCGACTTGCTCAAAATGAAGTTTGTTGGCCAAAAGTCCGACCGTGTGTACGGGGCTTTAGATGCAAAGGCTCACTACCATACTAGAATCATTGCAGTCTTAGGGCTTGTTTAACTGGCTCACGCAGATTTACTGAAGCAGAATGGCTCTCCTGGCTGCCGGCCACGGACGATCGCATGCATGGGGGTTTGTGTGTGTAAACGCACAAATCCCCGTGCTGTCAGAGGAGAGAAGACCGATCGTGTGTTTCTACAAAGTAGAAACACATGATCTGTAATGTCTCCTAGTTCGTCCCATCCCCCCACAGTTGGAACGCACAATATGAAACGGTTAACCCCTTGATCGCCCCCTGGTGTTATACACCCCTTACTGCCAGTGCATATTTATAGCATTGATCGCTCTGTAAATGTCAATGGTCCCAAATATGTGTCAAAAGTGTCCGCCGCAACAATGCTAAAAATTGCAGATCACCGCCATTACTAGTAAAAAAAAAAAAAAAAAACGCCATATAAATGCCATAAATCTTTCCTATAGTTTGTAGACGCTATAACTTTTGCACAAACCAATCAATATACGCTTATTGCGATTTATTTAATTTTTTTTCACCAAAAATATGTAGAAGAATACATATCGGCCTAAACTGAGAATTTTTTTTTTTCAATTGGCATATTTACTATAGCAAAACGTAAAACGTGTTTTTTTTTTTTTTTTTTTAAATCGTCGCTCTTTTGTTTATAGCACAAAAAATAAAAAACCGCAGAGGCGATCAAATACCACCAAAAGAAAGCTCTATTTCTGGGGAAAAAAAGGATTTTGTTATGGTACAACATCGCACAACCACAAGGTTTTACTGCTCCCACTTTAGCTGAAAGGGCAGTGGCTGGGGGGTGAACATGTCACAACTGCAATACTGTGCTTCAAACTATACTTGTGCAGTACTGCAGCATCTCGGGGGTTAAAATCGTTGATGAATAGGTGATGCACTTTCCCACCACCTGTCAAATGCTCTGAAGAGTGATCCAAATGCAGATCGCTCTTCAGTCTACAGAGGAAGAGCTATGGGAGGTTATTAGGAAGGTGTTTCCTTCATATGCAAATTAATCACTTCACAGAGAGCAGGGATCTGAGGGGTGGGACTCTCCCTGGTCACACTGGTTGGCATATTTAACTGGGCAGGACGAATTCTAATTCTGAGCCACTCAATCCTGCCCAGCAGCAGCATTGCTAGCTTTCAGAACAGGCTGTGTATAAAGGCGTTTACTATTTGATTTTGAGTAATGCTGTGATCTGTGAGGCTGTACTTGAGAGGTTTGCACTCTTCCCATAGGTGTGACTGAGCGGGACTGAATGTTAATTAGGATGTATTCAATCCCACCCACCATCAGAGCTGTGAAGAAGTTACTGCATATGCAGTCTGAAAGACTACAGAGGGGAGTATTTTAAGCTAGAGCTGCAGCAGGAATTGGCTATGGAAGGGTATCAGTCTACATTAGACTATACAAACTGTCACTTGGTACAAAGCCACAACTAAACCCAGAACATCAGGGGATGTGCAGACAACAGAGCAACATGGTACAGAGGTAGGATCAATGTTGAGACTGATCATTCCATTCAGTTCTAGTGGGGAAAAAAGTTGTTTCGCTTTAAACATGAAAGAATTATGTCATGGCCTCCTTCCTCACCTGACCTCAACCCTTTGGGGAAATTGTGGGTCCTTCTTTAACCACTTCAATACCAGGCACTTCCCTTCCTGCCCAGGAACATTTTCAGCTTTCAGCGCTGTCACATTTTGAATGACAATTGCGCGGTTATACAACACTGTACCAAACTAAATTTTTATCATTTTCTTCCCACAAATAGAGCTTTCTTTTGGTGATATTTGATCACCTCTGCGGTTTTTATTTTTTGATAAACAAACTAAAAAACACAAAAATTTTGAAAAAAATGTTTTTTTTTTTTAGTATCTGTCATAAAATTTTGTTTTCCCCTTCACTGACGGGCACTGATGAGGAGGCACTGATATGTAGAATTGATGGGCACTGATAGGTGGCGCTGACAGGCGGCTGTGATGGGCACTGATGGGCAGCACTGATGATGAGGTACTGACAGGTGTTTCTGCTGAGCAGTGATTGGCACTGTGGTGGTCAAATGCATATTTTTTTATTGTGGCACTGGTTGGCAGGCTCTTTGTACATTGGAGGGGGCTGTGCTGATAATCAATGTGCTGATTATCAGCACAGACCCCCCCCTCAGACAGGGAGAGCCACCGATCGGCTCTCCCTGTCAGCGTGAACCGAGAAATGCCGTTTACCGGCACTTCCTGGTTCACGCGATGATCAGCTGTGATTGGTCACAGCTGATCACGTGGTAAGAAGCCTCTGACAGAGGCTTCTTATCATGATCGGAGATGCGGGGTGTCAGACTGACACGCCGCACTCGCCGCGATGCCCGCCGGCATGTTATCCTGCTGGATGTCGATAGACGTCCAGTCAGGATAACAAAACCACTTCCGGGACGTCAATTTGCTATTGACCGGGCGGGAAGTGGTTAAACAGGAGATTTACAGTGAAGGAAATGGTACACCTCCCTGAACAGTGTCTGGGAAGCTGTGGTTGCTGCTGCACAAAAAGTTGATCCTCAGCAGATCAAGAAACTGACAGACAATAAATGGAAGGCTTAGGACTGTTATTGAAAAGAAGGTGGCTACATTGATCCCTGATTTTTTTATGTCACAAATGTTTATTTGTAAATTTTGAGTTTATTATTCTCACTTTAACAGATGAAAATAAACAAGTGAGATGGCAACAAAAGAACACCGCTCTAGGCAGACTTCTCATAATAGATCCCACCTGCTGATGGAAACAGGTGCTGGCTCTGCATGTAGGAATGAATGGAAGAAAAGACTGGATGGTCGCACTCTGTTGACACCTTTATTAAAGACGGCTTAAAAATGATTCTGGTACAAAGACATCAGAGGCACAGGACCTATGAAAAGCATATTTCAGCCCTGGTTCACACTGGTGCGATTTGACATGTCAAATCGGCAGCAATGGCACTGCACCGATTTCTAAAAGTAGTTTCTGTACTACTTTTTGCGATTTCGGGACGCGATTTACATTGACATCTGTGCAGAAACCTGCACAGATGTCTCTGTAATCGCGGCCGAAATCGGGACTGACAAGCGGTAGTGAAAGTTCCGCTGAACTCGCATGGCTTCATTCCCACAGTCCAGTGTGAACCTGGGCGCACCCCATTATGGGGTGCTTAGTCATAGCTGTTGGAAGATAGAATGACAATATACAGTGGGTATGGAAAGTATTCAGACCCCCTTAAATGTTTCACTCTTTGTTATATTGCAGCCATTTGCTAAAATCATTTAAGTTCATTTTTTTTCCTCATTAATGTACACATAGCACCCCATATTGACAGAAAAACACATAATTGTTGACATTTTTGCAGATTTATTAAAAAATAAAAACTGAAATATCACATGGTCCTAAGTATTCAGACCCTTTGCTGTGACTCTCAAATATTTAACTCAGGTGCTGTCCATTTCTTCTGATCATCCTTTTTTTTTGGGAAAAATTATGTTTATTAAAGCATTTTTTAGAAGACATACAACAATGAAAAGGGGTGGCCGCTAGGTCCCACTATGACCAACATGGTCAACAACCACATATAGTACATTCTACCTAACATAGGCAGCTGACTACGTGCATTAACTAAGAAAAACACCCCCACTATCAACTAACCCCACCCTCCCCCCCCCCACCTCCCAACCACCCAAAAACTCGGTTTACCACATTTCTCAGGAGACAAGTACCTAATAATAAGGGGATTCACAGTTCCACCAACCGCGGGTCTTCATTCAAGAGTTATAAAATAAAACAGCAGATACATGACAATACACTCCCATCATTAGCAGAATTATACCATTACCATAGGACTGACCAGCATGCGTAAATACCACCCTTCAGTGTATCAGGGCAGTATCAGCGAACCCTCAATATCAGGCCCAGGGGTCCGACTACTCAAAGCAGGCAAAACAACTATCCCGACTAGCCAACAGTAGTGTCAGAATTGAACCATGCCTGCCAACTTTGTCAAACTTTTTCCCACACCCCCTGGAGAGATATGTTGCCTTGTAATATGGTAGCATGGAGTTCACAAGCCCCTTCCAGAAAACAATCTCCGGGGGGGGGGGGCAAGCGATCTCCATTTGAGCAAAATGGCCTTTCTCCCATAAAAAAATTAAATGTTCAGTAACGTCCTGAGGGCTCTGGAGGGGACAACCTCCTCTACCAGACCCAAAAGACATACCCGGACCGACAAAGGAACAGGCACCTTCCAAATACCCTCTATGCAGGAAACCACCCCCTCCCAGAATACCTTAATCTGAGGGCATCCCCAGAAGATGTGTGTAGCATCAGCCGGGGGAAAAGGAGCATCTCCAGCACTCCGAGGAGACAGAAGGATAAATTACTGAAAGCCTAGCAGGGGTAAAGTAAATCCGGTGTAGAAATTTAAAATGGATCAGTCTATCTCTTGCAGAAACCAAGTGCTTAAAGGGGTGTTCCCACATATCATCCCAATCCTCACCATCTATCCCAGAGACGTCCCTCTCCCACCGCTCCCTACATTTAGTCAAGGCCAGTGGGCGCTTCTTAAATAACTCCTTATAAGTAACAGACAAGGTCCTCCACGATAAGCAGATCCTCCAGGGTCAACGGGAAAGATTCAACCGTCCTATCCCTGAATTGAGCCTGAAAAGCGTGACGGAGCTGCAAGTACCTAAAGAAGTATGAGTTGGGGAGATCATGTCTGGCCCTAAATTGGTCAAAAGTAAGCAGAACCCCGTCCATGGTGATATCTTTAAGGAGCTTAATTCCCCTGACTGCCCACACCTCAGGATCCGAGAATGAGTAAAATTCTGTCAACTTAGGATTCCCCCACAGCGATGTCTGTGGCGAGAAACCCAAGTAACTCGGACAGGCCAGCCCAACCGCCGCCTCCTCCCACGCTTTAATAGTCGCTCTCATGGACAACGTCAGTTGCAGTTCAGACTTCACCCCTCTGTGTATAGCCAAACAAAGGGTCTCATATGACCCCAGATGAGCCGCCTCCACCACTGTGGCAGAGTTCCCCGCCTCAGAGGTCAACCATCTATGGGCAAATACCAGTTGACTGGCAAGATAATATTTCCGCCAATCAGGCAAAGCCAGTCCCCCCTGTCCCCAGGGTTCCTGAAGTACTTTAAGGCCTATGCGTGGCAGTTCGGGGGCCCAAAGGAATGAACTTGTGATGCCATCTAGTTGCTCAAAAAAGGATTTAGGGACCCGAACCGGGGCATGCCGCAGGAAGTATAAAATAACTGGAAGGATTTTCATCTTTAGCCGATTTATCCTCCCTATAAGTGACAGCGTAAGCCTCTGCCAAGCCAGGGCCCGCTGTTTAAAGAAGGCTAACAAAGGCAACAGGTTAAGCGTTACATATTCAGTACTGTCCGCAGTAATTTTGACTCCTAAATATGTGATGGAAGAAACCCATTGCAAAGGCATATTTGGATCAGCCCTCTCCCTGGCCCTTGCGTCCAAAGGCAGAATGGAGGATTTGCTCCAATTTACTTTAAAGCCCGAGAATGTGGTGAAATCGTTGAGGATCCTCAAGGCCGCCTGAAGCGAGGACCCGGGATCTTCATGGAATAAAAGCATGTCATCAGCATATAATGCCAGACATTCCCTTATAGACCCCACTTTGATAGCCTTAACTTCACTAGACGATCGGAGTACCACAGCAAGAGGTTCTATCATGAGTGCCAATATAAACAGGGATAAAGGGCACCCCTGTCTAGTACCCCGACCCACGGAAAATAAAGAAGTGGCCCGACCAAGCCTAATTGCCACCCTGGGATTACTATATAACAACGTTATCCATTGCCTGAAGACCCGTCCTAACCCCATCCTCTCCAGCACCCCGGAGCATGTACTGCCAGTCAATTGAGTCAAAAGCCTTCTCAATGTCAATTGACACAACGCTTCTGGTACTCGCGTCAGTCCCCGAGAGCTGGAGATGAGTAAATAGCCTTCGCAGATTAGTGTCTGTAGACATCCCGGGCATGAATCCCGTCTGATCAATACTGACCAGCGATGAGATCACCCCAACAAGCCTATTGGCCAAGACCTTTGTCAAAATCTTAAGGTCCATATTTAGGAGAGCAATAGGCCTATAAGCTGAGCAGTCTAGAGGGTCTTTACCCGGTTTTAACAACAGTACCATGTACGCATCCAGCATGGAGGCGGGGAGCCTATTGAGTTCCAAACATTTGGCCAAAAGCGAGTTCAATCTAGGGGCCATTTCATCCGCTTAGCTTTTATATAAGTCAGCTGGGAAGCCGTCCGGTCCCGGAGCTTTATGAGGGGGAAAGTCAAAAATAGCCGCTGTTATCTCTTTATTTGTGATCTCAGCATCCAAAGCCAACCGATCTCCATCAGTCAACCTTGGTAGGGCCAAGCCCTCCAATAGGGCCTCTAATGCTGCAGGATCATAGTTAGGTATAGGGGCATAATGGGTAGCAAATTTTTTGGGGATATTCAGTCATCATCACCGAAGGATCACTAATTAGATCACCAGTCCTACCCCGAATCACCGGAATGTTTATAATCTGGTTGTCTACCACCACCAATCTTGCCAACAACTTCCCGTTCTTATACCCTTCCGAGAAAATAGAATTTGCCCTGTGATTAGCCTCTGTATGAGCCTGATCAGAGAAATGCAAGGAGAGAAGACGCCTAGCTTCCATCAGAGCCGAATACGAGGCATCAGTGGGACGCCTGGCGTGTCCCTCCGCACATTCCTTTTCAGTGTCCTGCAACCCCTGAATTTCAGCATTATGTGCCACCCATTTTAATAGCAGCGATACACTCACCCCTAATCACTGCCTTGAAGGCATCCCACACCACAGGCGGGTCTGCAGTTTCCTCATTGATTGACCAATAGGAGGCAATCGCTTCCCGCAAGCGGGAGGACACCTGTTCATTCTGAAACCAACCTGGAGACAGCCTCCAACCCCCCCCCCCCCAGCAGAGAAGCTGAGAGTAAGGGACAAGGGGCAATGATCGGATATGCCCCCGGCCATATATTCAGCATCATGGAAAAATGGCAACAGGGTCTGGTTGCCAAATGCCATATCAATCCTGGCCGATGAGCGGTGGGTCACTGAGACGTGGGAATAGGCCCTACGAAGGGGATTCTTAGACCTCCACAAGTCGGTCAGCCCAGTCACAGAGGCCCAGGAGAGAAGATCCACCGATCCCTGCCTCCCCGGATTGGACGAGTCCAACGGGTCCAAGATAGCATTGAAATTGCCCATCAGTGGAAGAGAGAGATGGGCAAAGGGAGCCAGTCTAGTAAACAAATCATACAACACTTGTACATTAACAGGAGGAGGTAAGTACACATTCACCAATAGCATTTTGTGTTGAAAAATGTTTAACAGCACCGCCACATATCGCCCCTCCGGGTCCGAAAACACCTGGTGTATAGTGCATGGCAGGGCCCTGCTAATAAGAATCGACACCCCCCTTGCAAACGTGGAATATGTTGCATGAAAAGATTTTTGAACCCAAGGCCTGCGCATCGCAAGGACCCTGCTACCATCCAGGTGTGTCTCTTGCAAAAAAGCGTCATGCGGCTTAGATTGCTTAAGATACTTAAACACTGATGCCCGTTTGAACTTATTATTCAGTCCTCTCACATTCCACAATACAATTTGAATATGTTCAGCCATTACTCTGCTGGGAAAAGTCTGAATCCCAGAAACCGGGTTGCATCATTTTATATAGTCTAGATGTGGAGTCAGAGACCCCGTACCAATGCCACACATATTTAATACTGTTTCTCCCCTGTAAGTGGTCAACTGAGTTAAAACAACCCCCCCACCATTATACCAGAACAAAAACCAAAAAAGAAGAAAAAAGAAAAACAAACACTGGTATGCAGCTTAGTCCCGAACTCCCCCCAAAAAAAAGGGAGACAACAAAAAGTAGAATAGGAAGTCTCCAACCTTGTGACGAATTGTTCAGCAAGTTAAAATGATATTCTTGTGTGTCCACAAGGAGCCCCACATGCAAGGATCAAGGAACA
The DNA here is from genome assembly GCA_029206835.1 of Rana muscosa. NCBI lineage: Eukaryota > Metazoa > Chordata > Amphibia > Anura > Ranidae > Rana > Rana muscosa. Next base: position 148,374,942 of record CM055116.1, read on the forward strand.
ATAGGCGAACCACACTGAGATTAATAGCAGAGCACAGTCAGTGATCTATCGGAGCCCTCTAGTGGCCCCACATGAAATAGCAGTGTGAAAAAACCCAAGCACGAGCAACAGAACTTATGCAGTGCAAAAAAAAAAAAAGGATAAAAAAAAAACCAAAACAGCATCCGCCGCACACATCACAAAGATCCAAAATATCAGGGCTGTGTAGAAAACAGGAACAAAACAGGCCTCAAATCCGGCAAACTCAGGGATTTCTGTCAAGCCATTCACAGGCCTCTCTCGGGTTATCAAAGAACTTAACTGCCCCATTATGTTGTACCCGGAGCCTGCTGGGATAGAGCATGCTATACTGGATCTCTTTTTCTCTCAGCCTCTTACGGATCTCATTAAAGGATCGCCTCTTCCGTTGGGTTTCAGCCGAGAAGTCAGGGAAGAACATCACCTTGGTGTTGTCAAAGCGTAATTCCTGATGTTTTCTAGATTCTCGCAGGATCATGTCCCGGTCCCTATAGTTAAGGAACCTGACCAGGAAAGGCCGGGGGAACGCACCAGGGGAGCGGACACCCGCGGGCACCCTGTGGGCACGCTCCACCACATAAGTGGGGGTAAATCCCCCAATTGCAGGATCTGTTTAAAGAATTGTTCGGCAACCATGGTGGTCTTGTCCCCCTCGGCCCTCTCAGGCAGACCCACCACCCTGACATTGTTCCTCCTTTGGGGGTCCTCTGCGACCTCAGCTCTTTGCTGGAGGGATCTTACCAGGTCCTGCAGCTCTGTCAGCTGTGCCCCATGCGAGTGGGACACATCCTCCACCTCAGAGATCCGGTCCTCCGCCGTAGTGAGCCTCCCTCGGATCTTATCCAGGTCATGCCTGATGAGTGTGCACTCTGTGGCAAGATGGTCGATTCTCACCATCACCACGGCCTTGCTGGCGTCTATGGCCTCCAGGATGGGCCTGGTGATCGCATCCGAGGCCACCCCCTGCTCCTGGGAGTCTGGTGAGGGGTCCTCCGGACCGCGACCCGCAGCAGCAGCAGCCCCCTTCTCTATCAGCTTGTCCTTCTTCCTGGCGTGCTTTCTGATCATCCTTGAGATGGTTGGTTCTACACCGTCATTTGAGTCCAGCTGTGTTTGATTATACTGATTGGACTTGATTAGGAAAGCCACACACCTGTCTATATAAGACCTTACAGCTCACAGTGCATGTCAGAGCAAATGAGAATCATGAGATCAAAGGAACTGCCTGAAGAACTCAGAGACAGAATTGTGGCAAGGCACAGATCTGGCCAAGGTTACAAAACAAAATTCTGCTGCACTTAAGGTTCCTAAGAGCACAGTGGCATCCATAATCCTTAAATGGAAGACATTTGGGACGACCAGAACCATTTCTAGAGCTGGCCGTCTGGCCAAACTGAGCTATCGGTGGAGAAGAGCCTTGGTGAGAGAGGTAAAGAAGAACCCAAAGATCACTGTGGCTGAGCTCCAGAGATGCAGTTGGGAGATGGGAGAAAGTTGTAGAAAGTCAACCATCACTGCAGCCCTCTACCAGTCGGGGCTTTATGGCAGAGTGGCCATACGGAAGCCTCTTCTCAGTGCAAGACACATGAAAGCCTGCATGGAGTTTGCTAAAAAAAATACCTGAAGGACTCCAAGATGGTGAGAAATGAGATTCTCTGGTCTGATGAGACCAAGATAGAACTTTTTGTCTTTAATTCTAAGCGGTATGTGTGGAGAAAACCAGGCACTGCTCATCACTTGTCCAATACAGTCCCAACAGTGAAGCATGGTGGTGGCAGCATCATGCTGTGGGGGTGTTTTTCAGCTGCAGGGACAGGACGACTGGTTGCAATCGAGGGAAAGATGAATGCGGCCAAGTACAGGGATATCCTGGACGAAAACCTCCTCCAGAGTGCTCAGGACCTCAGACTGGGCTGAAGATTTACCATCCAACAAGACAATGACCCTAAGCACACAGCTAAAATAACGAAGGAGTGGCTTCACAACAACTCTGTTCTCAAATGGCCCAGCCAGAGCCCTGACTTAAACCCAATTTAGCATCTCTGGAGAGGCCTAAAAATGGCTGTCCACCAACGTTTACCATCCAACCTGACAGAACTGGAGAGGATCTGCAAGGAGGAATGGCAGAGGATCCCCAAATCCAGGTGTGAAAAACTTGTTGCATCTTTCCACCCACATGGATACTTCAGTCCAAATTTCTGGACACATACGAAACACCTGGAGTCATGCAGGTGCATGGGATATCTTAATTAATGAACTTAAACACGACATCCCAAAATAACCTGACAGACATACCTGATGTATCGTGCAACATAAAAATGCATGATGAAATAACATAATATGTAATTATTCATACTTAAAATTTGAAACAAAGTAATCAATAAACAAAAGATGAAGAAAGTGAAAAAAAATCTAAAGAAAATGAAAGAATAAATACACAAAATAAAAAGTAAAAAAACTGAAAAACCAAGTACCATTGCGCGCGCGCACACACACACACACGATATTGGAATGCAAAATATGTCACTGATTCCGGTACTACTATGTACAAATAACTGTGATAAAAGTGAGTAGGGAAGTTTTTGTTCTTAAACTTGTAATTTTTTTCGTTTATAGCGCACAAATAAACCCAGAGGTGATCAAATACCACCAAAAGAAAGCTCCATTTGTGTGAAAAAAAAAAGAATAGAAATTTTGTTTTTTGTACAGCGTTGCAAGACCACACAATTACCAGTTAAAGTAGCACAGTGCCGAATAGCGAAAAATGGCTTGGTCAGGAAGGGGGTAAAACCTTCCGGAGGTCAAGTGGTTAACAATATCAAAGAAAATAACACAAACACAGTGGGGTTTATTTACTAAAACCTGGAGAGTGCAAAATCTGGTGTGCATGGAAACCAATCGTCTTCCAGGTTTTTTTTTTTTTTGTTCTGTCATGCCGGGTTCACACTGGTACGACACGACAGTCGTACTACTTTGGATCCGACTTTGCCCTGTGTCTTGAAGTCCGACATGCGTCCGACTTCAATGAACAGGGATCCGACTTCGATCCCCGACAATACCAGGCACTATGTCTGGTATGAATCTTTAGGAACAACTCCACGCCAAATAAAATAAAAAACCCGGCATGGGTTCCCCCTCTAAAAGCAGACCGGGCCCTTCGGTCTGGTATGGATTTTAAGGGGAACCCCCTACGCCGAAAAACCGGTGTGGGGTCCCTCCAAAGTCCATACCAGACCCTTATCCGAGCACGCAGCCCGGCCGGCCGGGAAAGAGGGTGGGGACGAGCCTCATCTTGTCCCCATGTTGATGAGGACATGGACCTCTTCCAGACAACCCTGGCCGTTGGTTTTCAGGGTCTGCAGGCGGGGGGCCTTTTTGGAATCTGGAAGCCCCCTTTAATATGTAAATGAGTATGGGGGTACATTGTACCCCTACCCATTCACCTGGAAAAAAAGTGTCAAAAAATAAAACACACTACACAGGTTTTTAAAGTAATTTATTAGGCAGCTCCGGGGACCTCTTCCAACTTCTCCCCTCTCCGATTCTTCTCCGCTCCTGGGGCATGATGGGTGGTGATGGCATAAGGGGCGGGCCTCCGGTGACTCCGCCCCATGCCAATAGAAGTTGTGGCACCTCGCGCATTGGGCATTAGAGCAGGAGAGAACGTTGCATCAACATCAGAAGAAGAGCAGAGGGAAGAAGACAATGGAGAAGACCGAGCAAGAGCAAGCAAAAGAGCAGAAGATAGCGGAGGAGACACGGCAGAAGACAGAGGGAGAACCGGAGAGAGAGCGCAGGAAGAGCCGGAGAGGGGAGAAGACATCAGCAGAGGAGGCAGAAGAGCCTGAGAGAGGGGAGAAGAAGTCGGAAGAGACCCCCAGAGCTGCCTAATAAATTACTTTAAAAACATGTGTAGTGTGTTTTATTTTTGACGGCCAGGGTTGTCGGGAAGAGGTCCTTGTCCTCATCAACATGGGGACAAGGTGCTTTGGGGTGGGGGACGCAGGGCCCCCCTCTGCCGCAAAATAACCCACCCCCCCATGTTGAGGGCATGCGGCCTGGTATGGTTCAGGAGGGGGGCGCTCGCTTGTCCCCACCCCCTTTCCTGACCAGCCGGGCTGGGTGCTCGGATAAGGGTCTGGTATGGACTTTGGGGGGACCCCACACCGTTTTTTCAGTGTAGGTTTTTTTTTTTTAATTTGGCGTGGAGTTGCCCTCAAGATCATCAGAGCACAAGTCACATGCCAAAGTCGGATCAGTCAAGACGGCGATCCGACTTTGATCCGTTTTCAGTGATATTCAATGGGCTGAAGTAGGATCAAAGTTGGACCAAAGTAGTACAGGGAGCATTTTTAAAGACGAACCGACTTGTGTCGGACCAGTTAAGATGGCTCCCATAGGGAAACATTGATTTTCACACGTCATGTGACATGAGCTCCCAATGTCAGAGCGTTTGTCGTACCAGTGTGAACCCGGCCTGAAAGCGTAATTGAACAAGCTGAAGTTAGAAGCTGATTGGCTACCATGCACAGCTGAATCAGATTAGGGACACTCCAGTTTTAATAAATCAGCCCCAATGTCCATTCATAATGTGCTCTACAACATCAGATGGTATCTTTGTGTGATCACACCCTCCTTAATCACTCGCTGCTGTGATAAAAGGTGCCTGCTCACCTGGGAAAGAGGACCCCTTAGTTATAGGAGGTTATCAAGTGCAAGTAACCCAAAATTATCCCCCACTGTTCCCTCGCAGACACATCCATTCTGTCACTCTTAAAGGAAACCAGAAGTTCTCAGTACCTCCAGGCTTAACTTTTCCTCCTTCCACTTTACCACCAGCAATGCTCATAGAAACAAAAGAAAACTCAGTGCTCACCAAAATTCCTGGTTTATTTAAAAGGTAAAGTAATGCACTTACATTTCACAGAAGAGTAAAATTACCCACAGATAACATATGGGGGTGGGGTGGGAGGATGGATCTCAAAGCTCCTGCAGACAGCTAACTGTGACTGTGGATCCTCCCGCCAAGCCTCCTCTGGAGAAACTGGGGGTATATGATTGTGTATATGGAGGTTTTCTATTTTTTTATTTTTATTGGTTGAACTGCTTCTTGCTGTGGGGGCACCCAATAGGAGGGAGGGGCCAGGAGAGCCGAAGAGGGACCCTGAGAAGAGGAGGATCCAGGCTTCTCTGTGCAAATCCACTGCAGCAGAGGAGGTAAGTAGAACAGGTTTGTTATTTTTAATTTAAAAAAAATAACAAGACTTTACAATCACCTTAACCGCTTAAGGACTGCCTCTTGTATACAGTGGGTACTGAAAGTATTCAGACCCCCTTAAATTTTTCACTCTTTGTTATATTGCAGCCATTTGCTAAAATCATTTAAGTTCATTTTTTTTTCTCATTAATGTACACACAGCACCCCATATTGTCAGAAAAACACAGAATTGTTGACATTTTTGTAGATTTATTAAAAAAGAAAAACTGAAATATCACATGGTCCTAAGTATTCAGACCCTTTGCAGTGACATTCATATATTTAACTCAGGTGCTGTCCATTTCTTCTGATCATCCTTGAGATGGTTCTACACCTTCATTTGAGTCCAGCTGTGTTTGATTATACTGATTGGACTTGATTAGGAAAGCCACACACCTGTCTATATAAGACCTTACAGCTCACAGTGCATGTCAGAGCAAATGAGAATCATGAGGTCAAAGGAACTGCCTGAAGAGCCCAGAGACAGAATTGTGGCAAGGCACAGATCTGGCCAAGGTTACAAAAAAAATTCCGCTGCACTTAAGGTTCCTAAGAGCACAGTGGCCTCCATAATCCTTAACTGGAATATGTTTGGGATGGCCAGAACCCTTCCTAGAGCTGGCCGTCCGGCCAAACTGAGCTATCGGGGGAGAAGAGCCTTGGTGAGAGAGGTAAAGAAGAACCCAAAGATCACTGCGGCTGAGCTCCAGAGATGCAGTCAGGAGATGGGAGAAAGTTGTAGAAAGTCAACCATCACTGCAGCCCTCCACCAGTCGGGGCTTTATGGCAGAGTGACCCGACGGAAGCCTCTCCTCAGTGCAAGACACAAGAAAACCTGCATGGAGTTTTCTAAAAAAAACACCTGAAGGACTCCAAGATGGTGAGAAATAAGATTCTCTGGTCTGATGAGACCAAGATAGAACTTTTTGGCCTTAATTCTAAGCGGTATGTGTGGAGAAAACCAGGCACTGCTCATCACCTGTCCAATACAGTCCCAGCAGTGAAGCATGGTGGTGGAAGCATCATGCTGTGGGGGTGTTTTTCAGCTGCAGGGACAGGACGACTGGTTGCAATCGAGGGAAAGATGAATGTGGCCAAGTACAGGGATATCCTGGACGAAAACCTTCTCCAGAGTGCTCAGGACCTCAGACTGGGCCGAAGGTTTACCTTCCAACAAGACAATGACCCTAAGCACACAGCTAAAATAACGAAGGACTGGCTTCACAACAACTCTGTGACTGTTCTTGAATGGCCCAGCCAGAGCCCTGACTTAAACCCAATTGAGCATCTCTGGAGAGACCTAAAAATGGCTGTCCACCAACGTTTACCATCCAACCAGACAGAACTGGAGAGGATCTGCAAGGAGGAATGGCAGAGGATCCCCAAATCCAGGTGTGAAAAGTAGGATTTTTAAAACAGCTTACCTGTAAAATCCTTTTCTTGGAGTACATCACGGGACACAGAGCAGCATAGTCATTACTATGTGGGTTATATAGATACCTTCAGGTGCTGGCACTGGCAACTTCCAAAACAGGAAGTACCCTCCCCTATATAAGCCCCTCCCATCCGGGAGTACCTCAGTTTTGTAGCAAAGCAATACGTGTCCCCAAAAGAGGGGTGGGAGCTCTGTGTCCCGTGATGTACTCCAAGAAAAGGATTTTACAGGTAAGCAGTTTTAAAAATCCTACTTTCTTGTTCATACATCACGGGACACAGAGCAGCATAGTCATTACTATGTGGGACGTCCCAAAGCAATGCCAAATGAGGGGGGGGATACACCATACATAAGCTGGGCGCCATCAGGCATGAGGATCTTTTGCGGCCTGCAACACACTGCGCCCAAAGGCGACATCCTCCTGACTTCTAATGTCCACCTGGTAGAACCTAGTAAACGTGTGTACTGAAGACCATGTTGCGGCCTTACAAATTTGAGCCAGGGAGGCCTGGTGATGCACTGCCCATGAAGTTCCAACTGCTCTCGTGGAGTGCGCCCTAACTTTGAACGGAGGCGGTCTACTTCTCAAGCCATAGGCTTGTATTATGACCTGTCAAATCCACTTGGCTAAAGTAGATTTTGATGCTGCCTGACCCTTTCTGGGGCCTTCCGGCAGAACAAACAAAGAATCCGTTCTGCGAATCTGAGCAGTGGCTTTTAGATAAGCTTTAACTGCTCTTACTACATCCAAAGAATGCAATAACTTTTCCTCTACCGAAGTAGGTTTGGGGAAAAAAGAAGGAAGAACCACATCCTGGTTCAAGTGAAACCTCGATACCACCTTAGGAAGAAAGGCTGGGTGAGGACGTAATACTACTCTGTCCTTATGGATAACCAGATATGGCTCTTTACAGGACATGGCGGCTAATTCCGACACTCTTCTATCCGAGCATATGGCTACTAAAAATATCAATTTCCTGGTGAGTAGAACCAAGGAAATGTGCCGCAAAGGTTCAAATGGCTGCTTCTGCAGAACCGACAGAACCAAATTTAGATCCCATGGACATATGGGAGCTTTAATCGGTGGAATAATACGAGTCACCCCTTGCATAAAGGATTTGACAAGTGAATGCATAGCCAGGGGCCTTTGAAATAGTATTGATAAGGCCGAAACCTGGCCCTTGATAGTACTTAAGGCAAACTTCCTGTCTACAGCCCACTGCAGGAAGTCCAGAATTCTGCCTATAACATACTTACAAATAATAAAAAAAATGCGCTACCAACAATTATGTGCAAAAATCAAAGTGCAAACTGGAATACAATTAATACAAAAAAATGTCCCAAGAAAAATTATCAATTAGTGTCCCAATAAACACAAAAAGAAAAACATTTTTTTGAAGTGACTGTAAATAGGTTGTGAGGTGACTCGCTGCATTCAAAATTTCATAAAAAAGAAATTGTGGCAGGGAAGGGTTGAAGTCTTCCTCTACAAGTAAAAACTGTGAAGTGACTGTAAATAGGTTGTGAGATGACTCGCTGCATTCAAAACTGCATGAAAAAGGAAATTGTAGCAGGGAAGGATTGGAATCTTCCTCCAACAGTTTTCCAGCCAGATGACATAAAAATGGAAAGAGTGGGGGCTTACCGACTCCGGTGGATCTCTATTACGGAGATCATACAGGCTCAGCACATCAAAAACATCCGTCCTGCAGCAGGTCCGCCCTCTCCCTTGGATCGTTCAGGGACACAGTTTCCTTATAGTCAGGATCGATTCCCCAATGATTCAGTATGGATATCAAAAAAGAGATAGGGGGAGACTCATGGTGCAGTATATCAACAAAAGGTCCCTTTATTAAAATAACAGGAGCTAACATCCAGAGTCTCTGAACAAAAGTATTTTAAAAAACGCGGTGTAAATAAGACAACCAGCCGCGGCTCAGACCACTGAGCTGGAGCGTGGTGACGTCAGAGATGATTGCTCCGCCCGACGCTGCGTTTCTCCTATACAAGGCATCAACAGGGATAGGAGAAACACAGCGTCGGGCGGAGCAATCATCTCTGACGTCACCACGCTCCAGCTCAGTGGTCTGAGCCGCGGCTGGTTGTCTTATTTACACCGCGTTTTTTAAAATACTTTTGTTCAGAGACTCTGGATGTTAGCTCCTGTTATTTTAATAAAGGGACCTTTTGTTGATATACTGCACCATGAGTCTCCCCCTATCTCTTTTTTGATATCCATACTGAATCATTGGGGAATCGATCCTGACTATAAGGAAACTGTGTCCCTGAACGATCCAAGGGAGAGGGCGGACCTGCTGCAGGACGGATGTTTTTGATGTGCTGAGCCTGTATGATCTCCGTAATAGAGATCCACCGGAGTCGGTAAGCCCCCACTCTTTCCATTTTTATGTCATCTGGCTGGAAAACTGTTGGAGGAAGATTCCAATCCTTCCCTGCTACAATTTCCTTTTTCATGCAGTTTTGAATGCAGCGAGTCATCTCACAACCTATTTACAGTCACTTCACAGTTTTTACTTGTAGAGGAAGACTTCAACCCTTCCCTGCCACAATTTCTTTTTTATGAAATTTTGAATGCAGCGAGTCACCTCACAACCTATTTACAGTCACTTCAAAAAAATGTTTTTCTTTTTGTGTTTATTGGGACACTAATTGATAATTTTTCTTGGGACATTTTTTTGTATTAATTGTATTCCAGTTTGCACTTTGATTTTTGCACATAATTGTTGGTATATTCCAGCTATTTTTTTAGATGCAGCACCCATCACTTATATTTCATTAGTCTTTTATAAGGATCATATTCCTTTGAATTAACTTTATTGGCACCAGAGTTTTCTTTTGAACCTTTGTTTTTTGCAGCACAGGGGATGCGCGAATTTTTCCACGCTTTACTATAACGTACTTACGTGGATGCCATTTTCTGGCCTCGCACCAAGTGATGTACGCCTTCCAAACTCTATAGTAGATCTGCCTGGATACAGGCTTCCTGGCATTGATTATAGTTGATACCACAGAGTTAGAGAGACCTCTCTTCTTTAGGATGTGGGATTCAATAGCCAGGCCGTTAAACTTAGAGTTAGTAAGGAAGGGTGGTATATCGGCCCTTGCGAAAGCAGGTCCGGACGACGTGGAAGGGTCCAAGGACTCCCCACAGACACTTTGATGATCTCCGCGTACCAGGCCCTTCGGGGCCACGCTGGAGCCACCAGGATCACCGGCTTCTTCTCCAACCTGACTCTGCGAAGGAGTCGAGGCAACAATTGTAGCGGAGGGAATGCATATATCAGTCTGAACTGATCCCAAGGGAACACCAGAGCATCCGAGCCGCAAGCGAGGGGATCCCTTGTCCGGGAGACAAATCTGTCCACCTTTGCGTTGAATCTGGATGCTAGCAGATCTACATCCGGTGTTCCCCACTGCTGACATATTGCTCGGAAGACCTCGGATTGAAGGGACCATTCCCCTGGGCATAACTGTTGGCGACTCAGAAAGTCCGCCTTCCAATTCTCCACCCCTGGAATGAAGACAGCTGATATACATGGGACATGCTTTTCTGCCCATTCCAGGATGTGACTTACTTCCCTCTGGGCTGCACGACTCCTGGTGCCTCCCTGATGATTGATATATGCCACTGCTGTGGCATTGTCTGATTGAATTCTGACAGGGGACCCTTGGAGTCTGGATGTCCAGGCTACTAGGGCATACCGGGCTGCTCGTATCTCTAAGAGATTGATGGGCAGGGTTTTTACTACATTTGACCATCTGCTCTGGAGAGACCATTGCTCCAGTACTGCCCCCCAGCCTATAAGGCTGGCATCTGTAGTGACCACCTTCCAAGATATCGGACTGAAGGGTTTTCCCTTCTGGAGATTCTGGGGGATCAACCACCAGCAGAGAGACTTCCGAACGGAAGGGGACAAAGCCATCGGGAAGTCTAGAGCCTGAACTTTTCCGTTCCAGGCTGACAATATGGCCCTCTGTAAATTCCTTGAGTGGAATTGGGCGTATGGCACAGCTTCGAATGATGCTACCATCTTTCCTAGCAGCCTCATGCACAGGCGTATGGACGGCTGTGTTTTTGCACAAAGCAGACGGACCAAGCCCCTCAAAGAGGATACCTTGTCTAGAGGTAAGAAAATCTTCCTCTGGTCTGATTCCAGCCGTAGCCCTAGATATACCAGGTTTTTCACTGGCTGTAGGGCTGACTTGTCCAGGTTGATGACCCAACCGTGAGATTCTAGATACTTGATTGTATCGACAATTACCACTTCTAGCTTGGCAACTGAGTGGTCCATCAACAACAGGTCGTCTAGGTATGCCATTATCGTTACACCTCGTGTTCTTAGATCGGCCAACAGTGGGGCCAGAATTTTTGTGAACACTCGTGGTGCTGTGGCCAGACCGAATGGTAAGGCTCTGAACTGAAAATGGCGCCCTTCTACTGCAAAGCGTAGAAATTTTTGATGACCTGGAAAGATGGGAACATGCAAGTAAGCATCTTTGATGTCGATCGAGGCTAACCATTCCTCCCCTTGTAGGGCAGCGGTGACCGATCGGATCGACTCCATCCGGAAAGACCGGACGTTTAGAAATTTGTTTAGACTCTTTAGGTCCAATATGGGTCTTATGTCCCCGTTTGGCTTCGGGACTGTGAAAAGGTTTGAGTAGAAACCCAACCCCCACTCTTCCATAGGAACCTCCATAATTACTCCTTGGAGCAATAGTTGTTCTAACGCCAATAAGAGAGACCCTCTTTTCAGAGGGTCTCTTGGCATGCCTGACCACATAAAATGGGAAGGAGGAGACTCTTTTAACTCCAACTTGTATCCCAGAGTTACTGCGGAGAGCACCCATCTGTCTTTGATCGTCTCCCGCCAGGTCTCTGCGAACAACTGAAGTCTTCCCCCCACCCGTTTGAGTGGGGGCAGCCCTTCATAGGCTTGACTTGGAGGCTGGTTTAGTACCCCTTCGGATCCAGGGTTTCTTATTACCCAGTGACTGTCCCTGATTTTTACCCCCTGAGTTTGACCGAGGAGGCCGTCGGAACTGCTTAGTAGCAGACGTCGCAGGGATAGGAGAGGTAGTCCTCTTAAAAGATGGACCCCTAGACCTCTTCTTACTCGGTAAGAGAGTACTTTTACCACTGGAAATCTTCTGGATATACTTATCCAGGTCCTCGCCAAAAAGGCGTTCCCCATGAAATGGGAAGCTAACTAAGAGCTTCTTACAGGGAGCTTCAGCAGACCAGTTTTTGAGCCACAGAAGCCTACGCATATGTACCAAAGACAGCGTGAGGCGGGAGGCCTGATGGATAGAATCCTTGATGGCGTCAACCGCAAAGCATAATGCTCTAGGCAGATCAGCCAGAGCCTGGGCCTGCTGGTCTGGCAAATCCCTCAGGACCATTTTCATTTGATCCTTTAAAGCTTGGCAGATCCCAATAGCTGCCACTGCTGGCTGTGTAACAGCCCCTGCTGTGGAAAAAGCAGATTTTAATAAAGATTCCAATTTTTTATCTACTGGATCTTTGAACATTTGAACATTATCTACTGGACATGTCAGTGATTTGTTCACAGAAGAAATGGCTGCGTCCACCGTAGGAACATTCCATCTCTGGGTGAACTTTTCCTCCATGGGATAGATCACCGGAAATTTTTTAGGCGGAACAAATAGTTTATCAGGATGTTCCCAGTCCTGGTATATAAGTCCTTCCAATAATGGATGTATTGGAAAGGAGCAATTAACCTGGGGAGCTTTTAGCGACCCCAATGAGGAGACAGCAGTAGTTGATGGTTCAACAAGAGGCATTTTAAATGCAGATCGAACCATGTCAGTTAGGGTCTGGACCCACAATCTTTCAGTCTGTGATGCTGAAAATGGTTCATCTACTGTCGATTCCTCAAAAACAGAGTTAACCTCCTCCTGATCCCCTTCAGGTAGGTCGGTCCCTTCCTGGGACTGTTGCTCTGCCAACAGGCACTCTAATGGAGGTGATGGAGATCTGGCGCGCTTTCTTTCCTGTAGAGAAGAAGCGATCAATGCTGCCAATCTCTGCTCCAATCCCTCCAGAGTTGAGGAAAAAACCTCCTCTGTTATATATGCAGGAGCAGGTGGACTGAGGACAGCCGCAGTACCTGGCACTCCCGGGGGTTCCTTATGGGTATTAACCTCTGATTTCTCAGGGGAGGAGGGTGCAGATGACTGCTCCAGATCCTCAGAGCCCGATGGAGACCCCCTACACTTCCTGAGAGGTATATCTCGGAGTTTTTTAGGCGGCATATTCCTTAGTTCAAAGCTGAGGTATTCCAGCCGCAATACACCCCTTACTGAAATAGTCTAATGCAATTTTGCTGCTATGTATATCAGTGGGTGTCTACTAATGCGTCTTTCTGGGGATGCCTGTATCAACCGCCCGCTGTAAGCCCCTATACCATGCTACCAGCTCCTTTTCATGCTCTGTGTCCATAGCAAGCAGCGTGGACTGAGTCCTTTTATCTTGCTGGGACGCCCGCACATGCGCAGAAGCGCTGGGCGCACAGAGCGCGTCATCCGCCAGGCTCCGCCCCCTTTTTTGAAGCTAAATCTTATAAAAAGAAAGCGTGTGTGCGCGCGCACACGTGCACGTGTGCGCGCGCACACGTGCACGTGTGCGCTCTTGGCGCCATGTAGGGAGAGGAGCCAGGGTCCCTGTCTCACCAGGACTCGGGGATGGAAGGAAACTACTTGGCAGCATGACAGAGGAATGCAGCTTCCCTGATAGAGAGCTCACTCATCTGCCTGGACTTTCACCATGGAAGGAATAGTCCCAAGAAAAAAAGACGTTCCACAGCGGCCTCTAGTGGACAAACACAGGTACCACACTTTTGTCTTTTTTTTTTTTTTTTTTTAAAACCTCCTTTATGAAAAACATTTCCAGGTTTACAGTTTTTAAAACTTCCTTTATGAAAAAAAAATTCTAGGATTTCTTAGGCATATACAGCTATTAGCGGGAATACCCTTTAGGTAACAGGCAGAAAGACATATTAGGCTTGGGGGTCCCCTCAATAGAACCAAGTTCCTGAGGGGCCCCCACTTACCTTTTCCCCGCCGCAGGACTTTGTTTGGTCCACAGAAGCCCAAACTTCACCTTTCACGGCAGGCATTGTACTAGACCTTCAGGGACCGGGTTCCCAAGGATTCCACTCCCCTGGACCTGTATAGCACCCTGCACAGATAGCCTCTTGGTTTTGGGTATGACCAGAGCTCTGGATCCCAGGGTCCAGCCCTCCTAAGAGAGGCATTACAGGCAAAACCTTGCTCTTCTCTGCAAGGCCCGGGTACCGACCGTTTAGCTATGAAGCTTTTTTGGTCGGATCCGGAATAGCTTGCTAAGGCCCAGAGAACCTGTACACAAGCCCAGATGAATACATGTTAACCTTGGCCAACACCTTAGACACTGGCAAAAAACTGAGGTACTCCCGGATGGGAGGGGCTTATATAGGGGAGGGTACTTCCTGTTTTGGAAGTTGCCAGTGCCAGCACCTGAAGGTAATTCTATATAACCACATAGTAATGACTATGCTGCTCTGTGTCCCGTGATGTATGAACAAGAAAACTTGTTGCATCTTTCCCAAAAAGACTCATGGCAGTATTAGATCAATAGGGGGCTTCTACTAAATACTGAGCAAAGGGTCTGAATACTTAGGACCATGTGATATTTCAGTTTTTCTTTTTTAATAAATCTGCAAAAATGTCAACAATTCTGTGTTTTTCTGTCAATATGGGGTGCTGTGTGTACATTAATGAGGAAAAAAATGAACTTAAATGATTTTAGCAAATGGTTGCAATATAACAAAGAGTGAAAAATTTAAGGGGGTCTGAATACTTTCCGTACCCACTGTATATACGTTGGCAGAATGGCACGGACAGGCATAGGCACGTACAGGTATGTCTCCTTTAATATGCAGCCGTGTGGACGCGCACACGCTGCCGCGCTCGCGACCCTGGTGCTTTCTCCGTGAGCCCGACCGTGGGTCCCGCGGACTCGATCGCCGCGGGGACACCCGCGATCATCTCACGGAGAGATAGAGCAGGGAGATGCTTGTGTAAACCAGCATCTCCCCGCTCTGCCTAGTGACAATGACAGTGACCACCGCTTTCTGTAATCGGAAGCGGTGATCACTGTCTTGTCACACACAGCCCATCCCCCCTACAGTTAGAAGCACTCATCAGGGCACACTTAACCCCTAAAAATGACAATGGTCCCAAAATGTGTCAAAAGTGTCCGATGTGTCCGCCATAATGTCGCAGTCACGATAAAAATCGCTGATCGCCGCCATTAATAGTAAAAAAAATATTATTAATAAAAATGCCATAAAACTATCCCCTATTTTGTAGAAGCTATAACTTTTGCGCAAACCAATCAAACGCTTATTGCGATTTTTTTTTACCAAAAATATGTAGAAGAATACGTATCGGCCTAAACTGAGGAAAAATAGCTTTTTTATATATTTTTTGGGGATATTTATTATAGCAAAAAGTAAAAAATATTGCATTTTTTTTCATAATTGTCGCTCTATTTTTGTTTATAGCGCAAAAAATAAAAACCGCATAAAATACCACCAAAAGAAAACTCTATTTGTGGGAAAAAAAAGACATCAATTTTGTTTGGGAGCCACGTCGCACGACCGCGCAATTGTCAGTTAAAGCGACGCAGTGCCGGATCACAAAAAGGGGCCTGGTCCTTTAGCCACAAAATGGTCCGGAGCTGAAGTGGTTAAGCATGCCCATGTAAACAAGGCCTTATGAAAGGCAAATAAAATGGCAAAGGAACAAACATTGACCAAACAAGGAGTGAACACAACTGTTAAACCCTTTATACACTGCTGTCTTTCCATTTTTAGAAGAGTGTTCATGATTAAAGTTCCTGGTTAAAAAAGAGCCTGCGTGAAAGACTGCTGTTTTGATTATCTGTACTGCAATCAAGTTTTTGGTTTTATCTGGAAACCTGGCAGTTTACTGATAATGCTTTTTCAATTTTGTTTGTGCTCTTTCCTCTGTAGTGGTCAGAGATGGCTCCGGCTTTAACCCCTTCCTTACTGGGCACATATACCCCCTTCCTGCCCAGGCGAAATTTCAGCTTTCAGCACTGTCACGCTTTGAATGACAATTGCGCGGTCGTGTGACGTGGCTCCCAAACAAAATCAACGTCCTTCTTTTCGCACAAATAGAGCTTTCTTTTGGTGGTATTTGATCACCTTGGCGGTTTTTATTTTTTGCGCTATAAACAAAAATAGAGCGACAATTTTGAAAAAAAAGCAATATTTTTTGATTTTTGCTATAATAAATATCCCAATTTTTTTTTTTTTATATTTTTTTCCTCAGTTTAGGCCGATACGTATTCTTCTACATATTTTTGGTAAAAAAAAATCACAATCAGCGTTTATTGATTGGTTTGCGCAAAAGTTATAGCGTTTACAAAATAGGGGGATAGTTTTATGGCATTTTTATATATATTTTTTTTTTATTAGTAATGGCGGCGATCAGTGATTTTTTTTGTGACTGCGACATTATGGCGGACACATCGGACACTTTTGACACTAATTTGGGACCATTCACATTTATACAGCGAACAGTGCTATAAATATGCACTGATTACTGTATAAATGTGACTGGCAGGGAAGGGGTTAACACTAGGGGGCGCTGAAGGGGTTAAATGTGTTCCCTGGGAGTGATTGTTACTGTGGGGGGAGGGGACTGACTGGGGAGGTGACCGATCTGTGTCTCTATGTACAAGGGACATAGCATCGGTCTCCTCTCCCTGACAGGACATGGATCTGTGTGTTTACACACACAGATCCATGTCCTTGTCTCTGTAACCGCCGATCGGGGGTGCCTGGCGGACATCGCGGCCGCCAGGCACGCGCATCGGCATTGCAGTGAAGCGCCGGGCACGTGCGCGCGCCGCCGGCGGCGCTCGCGTGCCCCCCAGTGGCCAAATAGCGGAGGCTGTATAATAACGGCCTCCCGGCATTTGACAACCACCTTGCGGCCGTATATTCTCGTACGGCGGGTGCGAGGTGGTTAATATACAGTTGTGTTCAACATCACTAACCAGATCAATCGTGGTTTTTGGTACAAATTATGTTTCTACATGGCAAATAATTTACTAGTAGCTGTAGTAGAGTAATAGAAAACCAAGAGAGCCAACAGTCATGACATGCATGCTGCTGATTCTGTGTAATTGAATCATTAATTGAAAGGGGGCGTGTTCAAAATAATAGCAGTTCAATTAGTGAGGTCATTCAGTCTGTGAAAAAACAGGTGGCCCTTATTTAAAGGAGAGCTCAACCCAAAAGGGGAAGCGCCGTTTGTCTGCCTCCTCCCCTACCACATTTGGCACCTTTTGGGGGGGAGGGTGAGTGGGTACCTGGTTTTGACAGGTACTCGCTCCCACTTCTAGCTGAGTTCGCCGTGGCAAACTCAGCTGGAAGTTCAGCGCCCTGCTCCTTCCCCCGCAGCAGGCCCATTTACAGAGAGCATGCGCAGTAGGGAACCAGCTGAAAAGCGGCAAAGCTTCACTGCCGGTTTCCCTTAGTGAAGATGGTGGTGGCATCACTCGATAGCCGAGTGAAAAATTGGCTCGGTGTGAAAGCACCGCGTGATTCCTGGATTAATAGTCAGCAGCTACAGTATTTGCAACTGCTGACTTTTAATTTTTTCTACAGGAGCCTGGAACTCCTCTTTAACCACTTGCCGACCGCCGCACACACATATATGTTGGCAGAATGGCACAGGCAGGCAAATGGGCGTACAAGTACGTCCCTTTGAATTTGCCGCCTTGCAGTGGGAGCGTGCCCGTGTGTCCCGCAAACTTGATGTTCGCCAGCAGCCCGTGATCGTCAGCCTGAGAGGCAGAACGGGGATATGCCTATGTAAACAAGGCATTTCCCTGTTCTGCCTAGTGACACGACAGCACCAATCTCTCTCCTATATGTGTATTTTCCATTCTATAGTGACATGACAGGGATCTACTGCTCCCTGTCATCGGGAACAGTGATCGCTGTCATGTCAGTGGTAGCCCACCCGCCCCCCCAGTTAAAATCACTCCCTAGGACACACTTAACCCCTTGATCGCCCCCTAGTGTTTAACCCCTTCCCTGCCAGTGTAATTTACACAGTAATCAGTGCATTTTTATAGCACTGATCGCTGTAAAAATGACAATGGTCCCACAGTAGTGTCCGATGTGTCCGCCATAATGTCGCAGTCACGATAAAAATTGCAAATCACCGCCATTACTAATATAAAAAAAATTATAAAAATTTATTTTAAAAATGCCATAAATCTATCCCCTATTTTGTATACGCTATAACTTTTGCGCCAACCAATCAATATACACTTATTTATTTATTTTTTTTACCAAAAATATGTAGAAAAACACATATCGGCCTAAACTGAGAAAAAAAATGTTTTGTTTTTTTTATATATTTTTTGGGGATATTTATTATAGCAAAAAGTAAAAAATATTGCTTTTTTTTCAAAATTAGCGCTCTTTTGTTGTTTATAACGCAAAAATGTTAAACCACAGAGGTGATCAAATACCACCAAAAGAAAGCTCTATTTGTGGGAAAAAAAGGTCGCCAATTTTGTTTGGGTGCAATGTCGCACGACCGCGCAATTGTCATGACACAGTTCCGTATCGCAAAAGGTGCTCTGGTCAGGAAGGTTGTAAATTCTTCCGGGGCTGAAGTGGTTAAGGAGGAATCTAGCAAATATTGTACATGCTGGGTATAGTGCATTTCTCTCTGAAAATCTGAGTAAAATGGGTTGTTCCAGACGTTGTTCAGAAGAATAGCGTACTTTAATTAAAAAGTTAATTGGAGAGGGGAAAACATATAATGAAGAATTACAGAAACTGATAGGCTGCTCAGCTAAATTTTCAAATGCTTTAAAATGGCACCCAAAACCAGAAAGACGTGGAAGAAAACTACCATTCAAATTGATCGAAGAATTGCAAAAATGGCAGACTTAGGCAATGATCAGCTCCAGGGTGATCAAAGAAGGTCTAAAGTTACCTGAGAGTACTGTAACAATTAGACAGGGGCGCCGTCAAAAAATTTGTTTTGTTTCGTTCCGTTCCGAACTAAAAAAAAATCGTATTTCGTAATTCGTGTACGAAATTTAATTCGGATTCGTACGAAATACAAATTTCGTACGAATCGTAAATTTTAAACGTTGCGCATGTTTCCCGTGCTTAGAACTGTCTCTGCACAAAATGTCATTTTTGACGGAAAAAAAGTCATTTAAAACTCACTCGCGGCTATTAATGAATTGTCGGCTTTTATCAATACATAGAAAAGTCATTGATAAAAAATAAAAAAAAGCGTGGGGGTTCCCCCAAATTCAATTACCAGGCCCTTCAGGTCTGGAATGGATATTAAGGGGAACCCCGCCGCAAAAAAAAAAAAAAAATGGCATGCGGTTCCCCCTAAATATCCATACCAGGCCCTTCAGATCTGGCATGGATTTTAAGGGGAACTCCACCCCAAATTAAAAAAAAAATGGAGTGGAGTCCCCCCAAAAATCCATACCAGACCCTTATCCGAGCACGCAACCTGGCCGGCCGCAGGAAAAGAGGGGGGGACGAGAGAGCGCCCCCCCTCCTGAACCGTACCAGGCCACATGCCCTCAACATGGGGAGGATATCCCTATGTTGATGGGGACAAGGGCCTCATCCCCACAACCCTTGCCCGGTGGTTGTCGGGGTCTGCGGGCAGGGGGCTTATCGGAATCTGGAAGACCCCTTTAACAAAGGGGACCCCCAGATCCCGCCCCCCCTATGTGAATTGGTAAGGGGTACATTGTACCCCTACCATTTCACGAAGAAAGTGTCAAAAAATGTAAATAAAAACACACAAACACCTTGGAAAAGTCCTTTATTAAAAAATAAATACAATTAAAAAAACATTCCAGCGATGAAATCCAGTGTCCCGCGGCGATCCCGATGTCCAGCGCTGTCCGTCATTGGTTGAGCCTGAGCGGACCTGATGGGGAACTTCCTCCGCAGTGTTTTAAATGTATAGACCCGCCACTTCTAAAGTTCCTCATCAGGTCCGCTAAGCGGACCAGATGCGGAACGTGAGAAGGGGCGGGTCTATTCATGTATTACACAGTGAAGGAAGTTCCCCATCAGGTCCGCTCTAGGAGAGGGCAGACCTGATGGGAACTTCCTTCACTGTGTAATACATGAATAGACCCGCCCCTTCTCACGTTCCGCATCTGGTCCGCTTAGCGGACCTGATGGGGAACTTTAGAAGGGGCGGGTCTATACATTTAAAACACTGCGGAGGAAGTTCCCCATCAGGTCCGCTCAGGCTCAACCAATAACGGACAGCGCTGGACATCGGGATCGCTGTGGGACACTGGATTTCATCGCTGGAATGTTTGTTTTTTTCGTTTTTTTTTTTAATAAAGGACTTTTCCAAGGTGTTTGTGTGTTTTTATGATTTTTTTTTACACTTTCTTCGTGAAATGGTAGGGGTACAATGTACCCCTTACCAATTCACATGGGGGGGGGCGGGATCTGGGGGTCCCCTTTGTTAAAGGGGTCTTCCAGATTCCGATAAGCCCCCTGCCCGCAGACCCCCACAACCACCGGGCAAGGGTTGTGGGGATGAGGCCCTTGTCCCCATCAACATGGGGACATCCTCCCCATGTTGAGGGCATGTGGCCTGGTACACTTCAGGAGGAGGGGGGGTGCTCTCTCGTCCCCCCCTCTTTTCCTGCGGCCGGCCAGGTTGCGTGCTCGGATAAGGGTCTGGTATGGATTTTTGGGGGGACTCCACGCCATTTTTTTTAAATTTGGGCTGGAGTTTCCCTTAAAATCCATGCGAGATCTGAAGGGCCTGGTATAGATATTTAGGGGGAACCGCACGCCATTTTTTTTTTTATTTGCGGCAGGGTTCCCCTTAATATCCATTCCAGACCTGAAGGCCCTGGTAATTGAATTAGGGGGAACCCCCACACTTTTTTTTTTTATCAATGACTTTTCTATGTATTGATAAAAGCCGACAATTCATTAATAGCCGCGAGTGAGTTTTAAATGACTTTTTTTCCGTCAAAAATGACATTTTGTGCAGGGACAGTTCTAAGCATGGGAAACATGCGCGACTTTACATGCATATATCATACACACCCCCCAGGTACGAAATTTAAAGGAATTTTTCACTTTTGGATCCGAAATTCGTAAACGAAATTTCGTATTTCGTACAGAATTCGTATGCATAAAAATTAGTATTTCGGATTCGTACGAATGTACGAATTTCCGGAAATTCGTACGAATTTTAGATTCGTACGAAACTAATCGCACATGTCTAGTAACAATTAGAAGACGCCTATGTGAAGCCAAGCTATCGGCAAGAAACCCCCGCAAAGTCCCATTATTGAAAAGAACGACATGTGCTGAAGAGGTTACAATTTGCCAAAAGACACATTGACTGGCCTAAAGAGAAATGTCACAAAATTTTGTGAACTGATTAAAGCAAGATTGTTTTTTTTTGGGTCTAGGGGCCGCAGACCATTTGTCAGACAACCCCCAAACACTGAATTCAAGCCACAGGGTGGTGCAAGCATCATGATATGGGGATGTTTCTTATGATACATGGATCAGTTTGAATACATCAAAATACTTGAAGAGGCCATGTTTCCTTATGCCTAAGAGAAAAGGCTTTTGAAATGGGTGGTTCAACGAAACAACCTCAAACACACCAGAAAGTGAGCATCTTGGTTCCAGACCCACAAGAATAATGTTATGGAGTGGCCTGCCCAATCCCCTGACCTTAATCCAATAGAAAACTTGTGGGGAGACATTAAAAATGCAGTTTCCGAGATAAAGCCAAGAAATGCAGAGGAACTGTGGAATTTAATGCAATCGTCCTGGGCTGGAATACCTGGTCACAGGTGCCAGAAGTTGGTCAACTCCATGCAACACAGATATGAATCAGTTCTCAGAAATAGTGCTTATACAAATAAGTATTAGCTCTGTTCTTCACAGGAAAGCTTCATCTTCAAGCATTTTTCAGTTTATACAGTAAATTTTTGCGTTTGTAAAGAAAAATGCAGGCACTGCTATTTTTTGGAAAAGCCCAATATTCCCTTTTCTTCACTTTCTGTAAAGTAATCACAAAGTTTAAAAATTTTTTGATTTGGAATAGACTGTGCAGTGTTCCCAATGCATTTGTGTGTATGGAAATAAAAGTTATTATTTTTAACACAACTGTACACTATGCTAGGATTACCAAATATATTCAAACATACTGTGAGAATTTCAACCTTCATCTTTTGCCAAAATGGGCAAAAAGTAAATTCCAGTTATTTTTTCCAGCTTTCAATTCACATAAAAAGAGTAAAACCCAACTAAAGCCAGTTTAAAACGAGGGCAGAAGCTTGTAACATTGTTCTTTCACCCTTCTGTTGCCCAGTATCATTCTTTACAGTGCAGTTGTTTTTCTCTCACCACACTCCACATATCTGTAGAACAGACTGCACAGACGTATTGCTGCTCTGTGTGTCCATAGAGCGTCCAACATGTCAGCACTAGAAAAAATAAAAAAGAAGGGTCTGGTGTCACCAGTGACACACCTCCATCCCTGAATTTCATGAAAAAAAGGAGAGATTCGCCCTTGGGACTTTGAGTGAGGTGAGCACTGTTAGGCCAATAAAAAAAATTGCAAGAATAATTGCAGTGTATATTTATTCAGGTAAAGAGCAGTACATACATTGATGTCATGAACATGGGCCAATTCATACAAAATACAAGACCAATATAAATTAGGTAAAATGATATTACGAGTATCTGACAGTAATTATGTAAACACATAGGCATCAAAAGTAACCCGACGCGTTTCGCGAGGCTTGGCTCGCTCTTCAGGGGTAGATGCACGTAGTGTACCTAAAATGAGAGTGATATAGTATAAAGCATGATATGAAGGCACAGGGGGGGGGGGGCCTTGAATATGGAAAACCCCATACTCACCACTGGACATTGCCAAAAGACAGCGGGGGTGAAGCTCAAACGGCGGCAGCGACTGTCTCACCAGGGAGCTGAGGAGGCGGAGCCAAACAAAGCTCCAAATCGGAGTCAAACGGAAGGAAGGCCCAGCATGGATGGAATAGGTGTAACCCCAAAAGTGTCAGTGAATCCAAGAGGAATGTTGGCTCTAAATATAAATATGTATATTGAATAATTAAAATATGGAAGTATACGAGTATATGGTAACATATATGTCTTTGCATGTATAAAAGACATGAGCCAAGAATGGTTAGAGTATGGAGACTGAGGGGGAGAGTGAAAAAATACCAGATTGACTAGTATGATTAAGGAAAGATCAGAGAGGAAAGTAATGAGTGAAAGAGAGTGTGAATGGAATGAAATACAGGTGTGTGGTGAGGACTGTGATGAGAAAACAAGTTGCATGTAAATGCTTGCAGCGAGTAATATATAAACATATAAAAGTATACCTTGGTGAAGTAGGTCTAAGAGTAGTAAATTCCAAGGGAAGGACCTGCACTTGTGTGTCTGTCCTCAGTGAAAGAAAGCAAACAATGAGATCCATGCTGTGCAAACCTCCAATATATACCCCCGAAGGGGCCCGAGAGGCTCCGCCCCAACACCATGTGCAAATGACCAGCAAACGAGTGCCTAAACCCACCAACCATCAAAAAGGCGGTGTGTGAGCCAAGACACTCCCAGGACCATCTTGATGGTAGTAATGCCTGCAGCCACAGCGATGCTGCAAAATCACAGACATCGCGCGGCCGACGCATTAACATGGTGCCGATGTGCAAGTGGCCCCGCCCGCTCAAAAAGGGCAGGCGGGGACAGCAGGGGACAAGGATCCCCCTTGTGATGCACATCGCAGCTCCCAGGGAGAAATAAAGTAGCACCGCCGCCAACAGAGAACACCATACCAGCTGGATTGGGATAAAAGTCCAATGCGAGATGTTATTGGATATGTTGGAATAACAAATGGCTAGTGCATGATAAAAATGTAAAATCCATACATATATGTATGTTTTTGTTTTTATTGGCGAGTGTGACCGCAGACCAGTTTTGGGCTATTGGGTGTCTTCCACCCGGGTATCTTTGAGAAAAAAGAAAAAAGAAGGGTCTGGTGTCACCAGTGACACACCTCCATCCCTGAATTTCATGAAAAAAAGGAGAGATTCGCCCTTGGGACTTTGAGTGAGGTGAGCACTGTTAGGCCAATAAAAAAAATCGCAAGAATAATTGCAGTGTATATTTATTCAGGTAAAGAGCAGTACATACATTGATGTCATGAACATGGGCCAATTCATACAAAATACAAGACCAATATAAATTAGGTAAAATGATATTACGAGTATCTGACAGTAATTATGTAAACACATAGGCATCAAAAGTAACCCGACGCGTTTCGCGAGGCTTGGCTCGCTCTTCAGGGGTAGATGCACGTAGTGTACCTAAAATGAGAGTGATATAGTATAAAGCATGATATGAAGGCACAGGGGGGGGGCCTTGAATATGGAAAACCCCATACTCACCACTGGACATTGCCAAAAGACAGCGGGGGTGAAGCTCAAACGGCGGCAGCGACTGTCTCACCAGGGAGCTGAGGAGGCGGAGCCAAACAAAGCTCCAAATCGGAGTCAAACGGAAGGAAGGCCCAGCATGGATGGAATAGGTGTAACCCCAAAAGTGTCAGTGAATCCAAGAGGAATGTTGGCTCTAAATATAAATATGTATATTGAATAATTAAAATATGGAAGTATACGAGTATATGGTAACATATATGTCTTTGCATGTATAAAAGACATGAGCCAAGAATGGTCAGCACTACAGCATACCAATCAGCACTGCCTGTTGAGGAGTGTCTGGTGCTGGGAGAAGCAGAACTGTAAAGAATGATACTGGGAAACTAAAGCTTGTAGAACAATGCATCTGCCTTGTTTTAAGTTGGCTTCAAGTCAGGGGTGTCCAACCTGCAGCCTGGACATGCCCAGGAGAGTTCAGCAGGCAGCCCTGGCATTTCTGGAGGAATGCTGTGCAAGAATAGACACAGCAGCTGGCACAGGCACATATAGAGGGACACAAGGGATGCCGTAAATGTACAGAGGCTGCAGTGGCTGGCACAGAGAAACCAGGATTAGGCACAGTTGAAGGGATGTTGGGGGCACCGGCAAAAGCAAATGCAGATACTTCACAGCTCCAGGCAAGTAAATGCCACGTCTCTGTATCAGGGAAGTGCTGGGGTGGGCTGAGCCCCACCATATATTTCAGCTGCGTCTGCCCACAACCTCCCCACACAGCACATACCAGGGTTGGCAACGCTCATTAAGTTCAAGGACAGTTGTAAATTCTTTATGTAGCGGCCTCACCTCTCTCTCTTGCTTTATCGGTTATATGGCTGTTGTCTAGGGGTACCTGGGAGAGAGAGATGATACACACCACGGCCCGTGTCCTCCTTTTACTAGGAGATGAAGGCCAGAAGATTGGGCTTTCGTGTAGGTGTCCTAGAGTCAAGTCCAGTCCTTCGTCCCTGACTCCTTCGCTTAGTAACCCAAGTTCCACACAGTGAATAGGTACAACTCAGTTTTATTCTTCTTGCCAAGCAATAAAACAGTCTTTCTCCTTTTGAATAATGGGGGGGGGGGGACAGATCGAGGCACAATCCTTTCCCTTATTGCTGCTGCCCACTGTGCTGTCACCAGTGGTGAATAGTCACTGCCACTGACTAGGTAATATAGAACGTGAATTTACCTTCGCTCACTTTGCCCCTGTCAGGGGAAAAAATACGTCCAAGGGAGAAATGGAGGCCTCTCCATCACCAGCGATGCTGCCCCGGACTCTCCGGAGAAGTTACTGCGCACCAGTCCTCACAAACTCAGACACGGGCACCCAAGGCGTTAGGGCCCCCTCGGATTCCTCCACCCTCGTGGAACTCAGTCGAAGGTACTGAGCCCCAGGCATCCGCCATAGTACCTCACCCCAGGCTAAAGGTGCCTGAGATGGACTCCGTCTCTGCTCCAGCTAGGCCAAGGGCACCTAGGCCTCGAACACCGGAACGCCAGCACCCAAGCTGAAGGTGCCTGGGTGCGGCCACGTCCTCCGACTCTCTCCTCAAAATCAGGGCCTCCGCCCCTTTTATGACCTCTCCCTTTGCATCACAGCGGGTTCCCCGCCCCGCTGTACCAGCTCCAGGGGAGGACAAAAAGGCACGGTTCGGGGTGTATGTTCAGCTCGGGCCCAAGGCAACAGCGCCACCCAGGGACCCCAAGGAACTTCACACCACCAGAGTCCTTACAAAATTCAAATACCCGCTACATTTATTTTTAGATCTGTCCAAGAATTTCATAAACGGATTTTATAAACTGTCTGTGAATTTAGGCTAGGTTCACACTACTGTTGGTGGTTGCTGGTGTGGGAATCACAGCTGTTCCCGTACCCCCAGCCAAAACACACTGCTTATTACAGAATTGCGGGGCTGCCAGTCATTCTTAATGGCACCCCACGCATTTAAAAATGCAGCACATTTTCAGGTGCGGGAACCACCAGGAAATTGCATGGTACTTTTTCCTGGCTGCTGTGGTTCGAAAATGGTGCAGGAACCTTTTTCCTGCATGAAATGCAGGCACAGCGGCCCATTCAAAAGAATGGGCTGCAATGCCCAAGTAGATGCGGCCCAAGACAATTCCTCTTCTATTCTCAGGCCCCTGATCATTCCAACCACAAGAATCCACTGATTCTTGCCGATGGAATCTGGTGGCTGCATGTAAACGGCCGTGTGACATGGTTTTATTTTTGTCTGTGCCTGTTGTTACTGGGACAGAAAGCATTAACATCATTCAGATGTTCTAACCCTTCCCACTCTACTAAATATGGGTTTGTTTTTCTCTCATTGTTGGAGACATTTCCAATTATTTCCTGTTCTGACAGAAAGTAAGATGAAATTTCCCCAACAGGGATACAGACAGCAATGAAATCTTGGCAGAGGCTCAAACCTGTATGCTGTATCCAACATGAAATATTACATTTTCCCTGCAACTGTGGTCTCCACTAGCTCCTGGGTCCCGTGCCGAAAGCGGCTACCATACTCCTTTTAGGGCTTGTTTACACTTGCTTCAAAACATGGCACTGGACATGCTTTTTTAAAGCACTCTGAATGCCAATCAAAGCCCCTGTTACTAAATAAAATGGTTAGCTTACAGACCTGTTCACACATTGTGTTGTTTGAAAGATTGCCACCAGGACTAAAACAACAGACCAAGGGGTGACGACAGTTCACACATTCATTGTGCTTCTTCAAACCTTGAAGAAGCACAATGTATGTGTGAAACGTCTTCACCCCTTGGTCCGTTGTTTTAGTCCTGGTGGCAGTCTTTTAATAAACCTGTTGGACGGATGATGGTGTGCAGCTAATTTTTCTCACTTGGTCTACATGTTCACGGTTGCGAGCCGGAGCTAGCACCCAGCCCTTCCTTTTTGGTGGATTATATTACTTACCTGGAGCAGGGATCTATCTAATTTCTCCTGCACACACGGTTTGCGTTTTGTTTCAAAAATTATACCCTATGTCACTTTAAAAACGTCTTCAAAGCCTCCATAGAAGTCTATGACAAAGCTCGCTTAAAGCTCATGCAGCTTGAGGAGCTTTTATCACCTTTAGCTTCGCATTGTTTTGGAGGTATTGCAGGTATGAGATATCAACACGAACACAGGGCATCTGCCAAGCTTTGTTGAAGCTTCAAAAAAAAGCATCATAACCACCGAAGCATCACAGAAGCATTGAAAACACATCAAAAAAGTATGTTGAAGCGGTATGCGCTTTAATGTGTGTTGAAGTCGAAGCAAGTGTAAATGAGCCCTCTGAATACAGGAGGTTGCTTGCTTGGCATTCACAGAACACTTTGCATTTTCTCAATTAATGCAAAGTGTTCTGTGATTGGACAAGGTGGAAATCGTGAAATCACTGCCCCACCTCTTCACCTTTCCAATCAGAGAACACTTTGCATTTATTGAGAAAATGTAAAGTGTTCCTTGAATGGCGCCTGGACCTGGAAGCTTATGGAGATCACTCTAGTAGTGGTGCCTACTACAGTGTTTTCTTCAACCTAGGTCGGATATGTATGGAACAATATAACTATGCAAAGATTGACATACCTAAACTTTGACCCTAAATAAAAATGCAGATCTATATATACTGTATATCTGCTGCTGAACTTGCATTTGCTATGACTGGCTCTATCATTCCTTTGGATGTGTCTTTTACTTTACTGGAGAAATTACATTTTAAGGTTAGTTAAGAGGCTGAAAGCAGAAGCACTATGGGCATATGCGGTGTGTTTCAGAAAATGTTGTATTTGGAGAAAGTCACATAATCCTCCTCCAGAGCACTTTGCTTACATACATGGTGCACCTGGCACTGCAGGTGATTAATCAACATAACAGGCAATCTCTGTATTGTGTATTTTCAGTAAATACAAATTTGACATTGCTATAATATTTACCTGAATGCTGGTGTGCAACACTCAGTGTATAAGAAAATGTGATCGCCTGCTGAATAAAATAATAAAACTAAACCACATTGATTATTGTTTTTAACAAGCCTCAGCGGACTGACAATTGCATCAAGAGAATGGTAAAGAATAGGAGACTCTACTAGCAGGAAGCCAAGCTTGCAACAGCTGCATCTTTCTACATATTCATAAACTGGATTACATTTAAAGGTATTATTGTAAAGAATAAAGAGGAATTGTCATCAAGCTTAATACCACCCTAAAAGTGGTAAAAAGTTTCTAAAAAAAAACTTAGCTTTACTGCAGGATGTCAAGGTGGCTGCACGCATAACCAGATATCTGTAAACTTAGACTAGCTGGTCCTTCCCATCAGCAGAGATGATATGAGATTACATGAACTGGCACAGTGGGATCCTCGAGAAGTGCTGGTATTTCCAGACTATGGTTACCTTTTTGTCACTTTAACCATTTACCGACCACCCTTTAGCACATTTATTGCTACAGGATGGTAGGATCATGTATATATATGTGATCCTGCATTTCCAGGTATCGGGCATGAATGTGCACCGCCGGAGGCTTGTTTCCGCTGTGATTCTACACAGCGGGAGCTGATCAGCTGATCCCAGTAAAGGGAAATCTCCCCAATAGGACAAAGATGGCAAAAAAGGCTTATAGAAGCTATAACCCTCCCTTATTCGATCTAAAATAAAATAGTCTTTAATTTGACCTTAACCGCTTGCTGACCGTATACTGTGTATATATATATATATATATATATATACACACATATATATATATATATATATATACACACATATATAAAATATGGCAGCCAGGTGGCTCTGCTGTGCAGGATCGCGTACTTAGTACGTGATCCTTCAGTCCCAGGTTTGGGGCGCATGCACCGCCGGCGGCCCGCTTCCACTGTGATTAGACACAGCGGGAGCTGATCGGCGGGTATGGAGGACTCAATGTCCATCGGTGCCCGCCAATGCTTCAGTACACAGGCAGAATGTCGGTCTGCCTATGTAGACAAGGAAGATCGCTATTCTGTTAGTACAGAAGGCATGGATCCTGTGTCTCTGCTAAGCAGGGATGCAGATCTATGCCTTCCTCTAGTAAAAGCACCTCCCACAAAACAGTAAAACACTGTTCAGGCATACAGTTAACCCTTTGATCGCCCCTGATGTTAACCCCTTTCCAGCCAGTGTCATTAGTACCGTGACAGTGCCAGTGCATATCTTTAGCACTGATCACTGTATTAAAAACACTGGTCCCCAAAAAAGTGTCAGTGTACGATTGTCCATGCAATATCGCAGTCCCGCTAAAAGTCAACGATCGCCGTCATTACTAGTAAAAAAACGAAAATCCCATAAATTTATCCCATAGTTTGTAGACGCTATAACTTTTGCGCAAACCAATCAATATACGCTTATTGTTTTTTTTTTTTTAAACAAAAATATGTAGCAGAAGACATATTGGCCCAAATGAAGAAATCAGACTTTTAAAGTGGTTGAGGGAGCAGGATGGCATGCTTGGCACAGTTGCATGTGATAATAGGTCCACTTTTAAATGTGCAGATGAACATGTTTGGAGCTTTTCACAGCCGATAATAGTGTGAGTTCCTAAACTTGTAAATTTGCACACATCTTTTGTCCCATCATTGTATAAAGCACATAGTATTTAAAAAATACAAAAAACAAATAATGTCTTAGCATATTTTATTTATAAAATCTCTACCATCTTCCACGTAATATGTGGTACAATTGCAACCCACCCTCCCCAAACAGTGCAAAACAGTAAGCGACAATGGCATCTGCAGTAGTGATTTCACACTCTAATGCAGCTCACAGAAAACCTTGCAATTTTACATCCTGAAATTGTGCTTTCACAGCATATAGCTAGCTAGCCATTAGAAAGAAGCACTGACCACAAAATCGACCCAACATTTCACATATGACGCAGTGTCCCAACTAATTATAGTCTATTTTCTGGTGAGACATTTCTTCCAGTGCTATGCATTTATATATACCAACAATCCCATGAACAGTAATCGGTCGGTAAAAACATTTTCTCATAAATCTAAGTTTACCCCACCACCCCTGGCACCAGTTGCTACTCAAATAACATCACAAAAGTGGTTTTAGCTTAAATCTATGACACACAACAAAAACAATTATAAGAGGCTACGGAAAAGAGCATCGAACATATACACTGAAAATCTAAAGAAACTAAGCAGAATGGAACTTGAGATGGCTTTAAAATAACAATAGAAATAGTGCAACATATGCTTCTGAGCAGCACCATCTGATGAAGTAAACTTCATAAAGCACCATGATAAACAGAACAGCTATGGTAAGGCACAACGGTGTTCCTCTGTGAATTCACAGATATACATTGTCATCGACTTCTGAAAGAGAAGATTGGAGATATCAGGTAGAAGTCATCCTAAAAAGGCACACATGGTTATTTTTGGTAGTGTACAGGCATTCAGACTAATTAAGTTAAGCAATGCAATATATACCGGTATATACAAAGTAAAAGTACCATAATCCATAGCAATCAAAGAAATTTTTTTTTTTTTTTTCTTGAGTTATTCTGTTAAAGTGCATGTTAACCCAAAACCATTTTTTACTGCTACTGCTACTGATGGTCACAATAGTTTTATTTTTTCCATTTAATTTTACCGTGGGATTTGCCAGTTTACATTAAAAAAAAAGCCAATTTCAGTCCTAGGACATCTCAGGACAACATAAATATGGCAGGATTACTAGGAGCTCATCTGTGCTCATTTTCATAACAAACATTGGGTGGGTTCCTGTTGTCTTTAGAACAATATAACTTATATCATAGACAAGAGAGCAAAGGAAGCTGTCATCTGACGAGCTGTTTGGCAAGATAGAAAATGCATTTCTTTAATCATACAGTACAGGACACAGTCTACTTTATTCATAGACCCTGGGTTATGTGCACCTCCCTTCAAGTGACTGGACACTGGCAAACAGAATTGTAGAACAGTCCATATAACCCTTGCCACTCCCAGCAATCCTCCGTTTTTTTTGCTAGCATCCTTAGGTGGACAATCTCTACTGAGAACAGGTTTCTGGTTTATGCTTTCTGTTATTACCAAAGAGATCTCAAGATCTTTAGAATATCCTTTCTCAACCTAGCTACACCTGCAGCCACCGTGGCTACTTCCTGCAGCTTCAGGATTGGGGTTCCTTGTCAATAGCGTCAGTGATCTTATCCCACTGCATGCAAAAGGCGGGGCTGGCCTGTAATGTCACCTTCAGGAATCGTGTCTGCAATTGGCGCTTACCCTTGCAGTTAGCCGTTTGAGTGGTGCTGTACATGTCCAGGGTAATGGCACTCCACATCTAGTGGGTATTCCCCTGGGAAGAAGCCTGCGTTGCATTCATGGAACACTGTGCAACACTTTCCAATGCAGTGAAAATTCAGTCACTTCATTTGGGCAGACAGTAGCCCGAAGCTGTGGGCATAGTTCCACCACAAGCGGTGGCTCCTCGAAGCTGCAGGCGCCATTTTGAGGACATGCCCTGCTACAGCATTTCTGCTTCAGATACAACCCTGTTCCATGCTGGTCTCTGTGCACAAGCCTTCACTTAGCATAGCTCATGTGAAAGGTCTCTACACTGAGAGGGACCATGGGGGCTAAAGGCTCAAGTGCAAATTAGTTGCTGACAGATGCTACCACCACAGAAGAACTGCTTCTGTCGGGGGATTCCTTTCAGGAGGATGGTCAGTTGACCAAAGTCTCTCCCAATATAAAATAAACCATTGCAGTTTTTGTAGGCATAGTACACACTTGTTTGAAGTTAGAACTGCCTACAGGGCCTAAAGTCACCAATATGGAATCTCTTCCCAAATCCAACAGGCCTGCTAAGGCATTACTGGTTCACCCATTAGTACAGAACATTCTGTGCAGGGACTGAGCGTGGCCAGACAAACATATACTCCTCCTAAGAGGTTTGCCAAATCTCAGCCAGGACACTATCTGCAGGGAGTTTGCATGTTCTTCCTATGTTTGTGTGGGTTAAAAGTTGAGGACTTCCCTTCTTAAAGGCACGGTGGACAAAAAGCTGGAGGATCTCCCTAAAGCCTTGTTTACTCTTTTAAACATGGCTATGCAATCGTCTGTTAGTATCTATGGTTGTTTGCCAACCCCAGATCAAACTTGACTGCTCAGTGGCACTGTGAACAGTACACAATTTGACGGCAGAGTTCTCGTCTTGCTCTTATGTCAGTCCAGATGCACACAACTATGTGGCTGTTGTCCTGGTCTGCAGAGGCAGTCTTAAAAGGTTTCCATTATTAGGGAACAACCCTAGAACATTTTTTTAATAAGGGGAGTCACTGGCAGGAGGTGCACACTTCTTCTTAGTAAGAAAAAAGTGAAAGCTGCTATGGTGAAGTCTGTCATGCCCAGATTTTAGAAGTCCTTTCATGCCTCCCAGGTGACCTTGTTACAGGGCAAGTCCTCCATTCAGTTCCGTCACAATTCTCAGATGTCCAAACCAGGAAAGGCTTCCAAACCTGCCTCACAATGTAAGGGGGTCCCCCTTCTTTGAGGAGGGGTTTGTCTGTGGGCCTTCTTGACCACCTGGATTCAGGGCGATTCAGAACTTTGGGTCTGAGACGTGGTGTACCAGAGGTACTGCAAAAGAACAAAGCAGGGCGCCAGATCAGTATGGGTAAAAAGGCAACAAATTACCCATAGGCTCACTTACATAGAAGAATCTGGTCTTGTGTATTGCCCAAGTGATTAGTGCAGATGCAGCCTCAGTATTCTAGGCTGACTGGATGGCAGGTGTAAGACACAGGAAGAGACCCACAGCGAGATGGACAATGGCGGCTTCTCGGGCAAACACTTGTGCCACTGAGAGAAAACCAGGAAAGGCAACAGGGGGTGGGACGCAGCGCATTTCCGAGGCCCCGTCTCCTACGTCAAAAACGTGTTGCGACCCGCCCCCTGTTGCCTTTTTTGGTCTACTGTCAGTGGTGTTAGCGTTTGCCAGAGACGCCATGGACATCCATCTTGCTGTGGGTCTCCGCCTGTGTCTTACAGCTGCCATCCAAGCAGCCCAGATTTGCTGAGGCTGCTTCTGCACGTCTGCACCAGTCACTTGAGCAATACACAAAACCAGATTCTTTGATGTAAGTGAGCCTATAATAAATTTTGTTGCCTTTTAACCCATGCTGATCTGGCACCCGGCTTTGTTCTTTTGCATGTCCATGAGGGATTTCCTTATCCTATTTAAGGAGCTGCCGAAGACTGTGTGCGCTTTCCCAATACCTTCCCAGCGGAAGTCCCATAACCATTTGGACTTTACTGTGTTGTTTCTTTCACTGTGTACTAAGCGCTGATTGTTTTTGTTTTAACAAGGTTGCTTTTTGGATTACCGGAGGTGCTGGATGAAATTTCAGTCCTTGTGTCCTCTCCACTTCATGCTCTCAAAGATTCCCGCTGTGATTACGGGACCTTCAAGCTGCAGCAATTGCACTCTTCAGAGTGATTGCTCAGGTTCTCGTTGAAGAACACCTTCAGGGGTTTTATTCCAACCTGTTTACGGTCCCAAAAGCTAATGAGGGCGTTCGTCCCATTCTGGATTTGATGGTTCTCAAAAAATTCCTGGAAATCTGAATATTCCACGTGGAGTCAGTCCAGTGGGTCATTGCATCCCTGCAACAATGACCTCCCCACATCTTTACCAAGATGTTATCCCTGGTTCTGGCACTCTCAGAGAATCAACCTTATGGGATATCCAAATGATCTCCTTTTGAAGGAGCACTCTGCACAGACTCTCTTGCATGTTCTGATCCTTAGCTGCAAGAAGCATCTGTCGGTTTGCTTTTGCATGAGATTTGAGGTTCTAATGTTTCACTTCAGGTCTCTGCATCTCAGCGCACTGACTGTATTAAAATAACTAAACCAACCTCTGGATCGACCAATGCACTTGTCCCTCAAGGCCAAAAGATGGCTGGCCTAGTGACTGCTAAACCTATGTTTGAAGAGGGGAAGTTCTTTCTCTCACTATACTAGATGGTTCTCACAACAGATGCCAGCCAGCTATGCTGGGGAAGAGTCCTAGGAACAGACACGGTTCCAAGGACTTGGTCGATGGGGAACTTCCCATCAACATTCTGGAGTGGAGTGCCATTTATCTATCCTTTCAGCAGTGGACTGTCCAGCTTTAGGGATGACGACAAGTGTTCAGTTAGACAACACCACAGCTTTAATGGGCAGCACTAAAAGTCAACAGGCAGACTTACTTTTGGCCTTGGCTGATAGACATGTTCCAGCCTTGTCCACGGTCCACATTCCTAGAGAAGCCAATTGGCAAGTGGATTTTTTCAAGCGTCAGAGCCTGGATGCTGGGGAAATGTTTCTTCTCCTGAAGTGTTCCTGAGACAGCTGTCATAATTGGGAGTTGGCAGCTATGGATCTTTTGACATCCAGTTTCAACTACATGGACAGGTTGGTGGCCAGGACTAGGAATCCTTAGGCCTTGGCAGTGGTCAAACTGGTGACCCATTGGATCACATTTGGCTAATCTACACTGCAGGATCAAGGTGAAGGGTGTTCCGGTGATCCCAGTAGAACCAAACTGGCCCAAAGGAGCAAAAAGGTAGACCTTCAACTACTGAGACTAGGGACACACGTTTAAATATTTACCAGGTGGATGTTCAGGCCTTCCTCTGATGTCAGTTTTGGGCGCAAGGTTTTGTCAAATCCTTTCTTGACTTGTTTGTAATCTGTGACTGTTTGCATTGTTTGCTGTGTTGCCCACCCTGCAGTTGTACTGCTTTGGATGTCCCATGGTTAAGACCAAGATCCTGTGTCCTGCACTGTACAATTAGGAAAACAGGATTTTTGACTTACCGGTAAAATCTATTTTTTTGATGTACAGGACACAGGTCCCTCCCCTCTGTTCCTTATGATCTCCCTATTGCTTGCTACAAAACCAAGGCTTAGTGGGAGTAGAAGGGGCTATAAGGGGGATGTCCCTGCAGTTTTTTTTGTGCGCATATGGTATGCTCCTGACCACTGCACTCTATGTATTGTTTTGTACATTGCATACTGCTGACCACTGTGCTCCACAATGTTCAGGCCTATGTAATACACAACCTGGCCTACTGAGTGAAATCCAAGTGTACTCCCTCTGGACCTTTTAAGTCACACCATAAACAAAAACACCCTGTCAAGCAAAATTCTTACCCCCAACACAAATCTCTGTTCCCCATTGCCCATTTCCAATTACAAATTCCTTTCCTAAGCCAAAATTATCCAATTCAGTGGAGCCTAAAGCCTCATACACACGGTCGGACTTCAAACTTTTCCGTGGATTTTTGTTTGAAGGGCGTTGGCCGTGAACTTGTATAGCATACACACGACAGGAACTTTTTCAGCCAACAAACATGAACGTAGTGACGTAATTGATGTACTACGTGTTTTTTCTGCTCTTTTCAGCTCTTTACCGCCACCCTTTGGTCAACTTCTGCTATTGTTGGTTGATTTTAACATTGGTTCTGAGCATGCATATTTGTACTTCGGACTAAAGTCCGATGGATTTCTGTACACACGGCAGGACTTTGCACCGTAGGACTTTTGTTGACAAAAAGTTTGTCCGTTTGCAGAGTGAACTTTTGTCCGATGAAAACCGAAAAAGTTTGTCCGATGGAGCGTACACACGGTCGGATTTTTTTGAAAACCTGGGAATTTAGAAGTTTGTTGTCAAAAAAAGGGATTTTTATAACAGCTTACCTGTAAAATCCTTTTCTTGGAGTACATCACGGGACACAGAGCGACTTAGTCATTACTAATGGGTTATATAGTTTACCTTCAGGTGCTGGCACTGGCAACTTCCAAACCGGAAGTACCCTCCCCTATATAAGCCCCTCCCATCCGGGAGCACCTCAGTTTTGTAGCAAAGCAATAAGTGTCCCAAAAAGAGGGGTGGGAGCTCTGTGTCCCGTGATGTACTCCAAGAAAAGGATTTTACAGGTAAGCTGTTATAAAAATCCCTTTTTCTTTTTCGTACATCACGGGACACAGAGCGACTTAGTCATTACTAATGGGACGTCCCAAAGCAATGCCCAATGAGGGGAGGGATACACTATACATAAGCTAGGCGCCATCAGGCATGAGGCTCTTTTGCGGCCTGCAACACACTGCGCCCAAAGGCGACATCCTCCTGACTTCTGACGTCTACCTGGTAGAATCTAGTAAACGTGTGTACTAAGGACCATGTTGTGGCCTTACAGACTTGAGCCAGGGAGGCTTGGTGATGCACTGCCCATGAAGTTCCAACTGCTCTTGTGGAGTGCGCCCTAACTTTGAACGGAGGCGGTCTCCTTTTCAAGCCATAGGCTTGTATTATGACCTGTCGAATCCACTTGGCTAAAGTAGATTTTTGATGCTGCCTGACCCTTTCTGGGGCCTTCCGGCAGAACAAACAAAGTATCCGTTCTACGAATCTGAGCAGTGGCTTTAAGATAAGCTTTAACTGCTCTTACTACATCCAAAGAATGCAATAACTTTTCCTCTACCGAACTAGGTTTGGGGAAAAAGGAAGGAAGAACCACATCTTGGTTCAAATGGAACCTCGATACCACCTTAGGAAGAAGGCTGGATGAGGACGTAATACTACTCTGTCCTTATGGACAACCAGATATGGCTCCTTACAGGACAAGGCGGCTAATTCCGATACTCTTTTAGCCGAACAAATGGCTACTAAGAAAATCAATTTCCTGGTGAAAAGAACCAAGGAAATGTGCCGCAATGGTTCAAATGGTTGTTTCTGTAGAACCGACAGAACCAGGTTTAAGTCCCATGGACATATGGGAATACTAACCGGAGGGCTAATACGCATCACTCCTTGTATGAAAGCTTTGACTAATGAATGCAAAGCCAAGGGCCTTTGAAAAAATATTGACAAGGCCGTCTGACCCTTGATAGTACTCAAGGCAAGCTTCCTATGTACAGCCCACTGTAGGAAGTCCAGAATCCTACCTATTACGTACTTACGTGGATGCCATTTCCTGGCCTCACACCACGTGATGTACGCCTTCTAGATCCTATAATAGATCTGCCTGGATACCGGCTTCCTGGCATTGATCATGGTAGATACCACAGGATTAGAGAGCCCTCTCTTTTTTAGAATGTGGGCTTCAATAGCCAGGCCGTCAAACCTAGGGCTGGTAAGGAAGGGTAGTATATCGGTCCTTGTGAAAGCAGGTCCGGACGATGTGGGAGGGTCCAAGGACTTCCCACTGATATTTTTACAATCTCCGCGTACCATGCCCTTCGGGGCCACGCTGGAGCCACCAGAATCACTGGTTTATTTTCTACCCTGATTCTGCGGATTAATCGCGGTGGGAATGCATATATCAGCTTGAACTGATCCCAAGGGAACACTAGGGCATCCGAACCGCAAGCTAGGGGATCCTTTGTGCGAGACACAAATCTGTCCACCTTTGCGTTGAATCTGGATGCTAGCAGATCTACATCCGGTGTTCCCCACCGCTGGCATATTGCCTGGAAAACCTCGGGGTGAAGAGACCATTCCCCCGGGCATAATTGCTGGCGACTTAAAAAGTCCGCTCTCCAATTTTCCACTCCTGGGATGAAAACCGCGGATATGGCTGTGACATACCTTTCTGCCCATTCCAGGATGCAATTCGCTTCCCTCTGGGCTGCACGACTCCTGTTGCCACCCTGGTGATTGATATATGCCACTGCTGTGGCATTGTCTGATTGAATTCTGACAGGTGACCCTTGGAGTTTGGATGTCCATGCTACTAGGGCATACCGGGCTGCTCGTATCTCTAAGAGATTGGTGGGCAGGGCCTTCTCTGCTTCTGACCACTTGCCCTGGAGAGACCATTGCTCCAGTACTGCCCCCCAGCCTATGAGGCTGGTATCTGTAGTGACCACCTTCCAAGAAACCGGACTGAAGGGTTTCCCTTTTTCCAGATTCTGGGGCACCAACCACCAATGGAGGCTTTTGCGAACGGAAGGGGACAGGGACATTGGTAAGTCTAAAGCCTGAACTTTTTTGTTCCAGGCTGACAGTATGGCCCTCTGCAAGTTCCTTGAATGGAATTGACCGTAGGGTACTGCTTCGAATGAAGCCACCATTTTTCCCAGCAGCCTTATACACAGGCGTATGGATGGTTTTCTTTTTTGTACCCACTAAGTGGGTCAAATCTTTCAAAGACGACACCTTCTCTGGAGGTAAGAAAATCTTTCTCTGATTTGAATCCAGTCTTAGCCCCCAAGTATTCCAGACTTTTGACTGGTTTTAGGGCTGACTTGTCTCGGTTGATAATGCAACCGTGAGATTCCAGATACTTGATTATCTTGTGAACGACCACTTCTAGTTTTTTTCACTGAGTGGTCTATCAGCAACAAGTCGTCTAGATATGCCATTATCGTTACACCTTGTGTTCCTAGTTTGGCCAATCGTAGGGCCAGAATTTTTGTGAACACTCGTGGTGCTGTGGCCAGACCGAAAGGTAAGGCTCTGAACTGAAAATGGCGCCCTTCTAGTGCAAAGCGTAGAAATTTCTGGTGGGCCGGACAGATGGGAATATGCAAATAAGCATCCCTTATGTCGATCGAGGCTAACCATTCCTGCCCTTGTAGGGCGGTGGCCACCGATCGGATCGACTCCATCCGAAAAAGTCCTGATATGTAGGAACTTGTTTAGCCCTTTTATATTTAATATGGGCCTCATGTCCCCATTTGGTTTGGGGACTGTGACAAGGTTCGAGTAAAACCCGACCCCGCTTTCTTCCAAGGGAACCTTCATGATTACCCTTGGAGCAATAGTTGCTCTAGTGCCAAAAGGAGGGATCCACTCTTCTGGGGATCGCTTGGCACGTTTGACCTTATAAAATGGGCAGGAGGAATGTCTTTTAACTCCAGCCTGTATCCCAGACTTACTGCGGAGATCACCCATCTGTCTCTGATGGTGTCCCGCCAGGTCTCTGTGAACAACTGAAGTCTTCCCCTCACCCGATTGAGTGGGGGCAACCCTTCATGACTTGGGGGGAGGTTTTGTACCTCTCTTGACCCAGGGTTTCTTGTTACCCTGTGATTGTCCCTGATTTCTGCCCCCTGGATTTGACCGCGGAGGCCGTCGGAACTGTTTCACAGCCGATGTGCCAGGGACTGGAGAAGTAGGCCTCTTAAAAGAAGGACTTCTACCCTTGTTCTTAACCGGCAAGAGTGTACTTTTACCGGCAGAAGTTTTCTGGATATATTTGTCCAGATCATCTCCAGATAAGCGTTCTCCATGAAATGGGAAGCTAATCAGCAATTTCTTACAGGGAGCTTCAGCAGACCAGTTTTTGAGCCATAGAAGCCTACGCATATGTCTACAGACAGCGTAAAGCGGGATGCCTGTTGGATTGTATCCTTTATGGCGTCCACCGCAACACAAGGCTCTAGGTAGGTCAGCTAGGGCAAGAGCCTGCTGATCTGGTAAGTCCCTTAAGACTTGTTTCAACTGATCTTTCATTGCTTGGCAGACTCCAATCGCTGCTACTGCAGGTTGTGTCACCATGCTTGCTGTAGAGAAAGCAGATTTTAGTAAAGACTCCAATTTTTTATCTATTGGGTCTTTGAACATTGGAACATTATCTACTGGACATGTCAGTGATTTATTTACACAAGAGATGGCTGTGTCCACTGTAGGGACCCTCCATTTTTTTAATGAACTTATCCTCCATGGGATAGATCACTGGAAATCTCTTGGGGGGAGTAAATATTTTACAGGATGCTCCCAATCCTGGTAAATAAGCCCTTCCAATAAAGGGTGGATTGGGAAGGAACAGACAGTCTGGGGAGCTTTCAGCGACCCCAGCGAGGAGACAGTAGTGGTTGATGGTTCCGCCAGAGGCATTTAAAATGCTGCTCGGACCATGTTAGTCAGAGACTGAACCCATAATCTTTCAGCCTGAGATGCTGAGAAAGGTTCTTCCACTGTTGATTCCTCTATAACTTTATCAACCTCACCTGATCCCCTTCAGGTAGGTCGATCTCTGGGACTGTTCCTCCACTAACAGGCACTCTGAAGGAGGAGACGGAGATCGGACGCGCTTTTCCTGTGACAGGGAAGCAGCGATCAATGCTGTAAATCTCTCTTCCAATCCTCCCAGAGTTGAGGATAAAACCTCCTCTGTTATATATACAGGAGCAGGTGGACTGGGGACAGCCGCAGTACCAGGTACTCCTGCGGGGTTCCTACGGCTACTGACCTCTGAAATTTCAGGGGAGATTGGCGCAGTACAGCATGCCCAAAATCCTCAGAGCCCGATGGAGACCCCTTTCGCTTCTTGGAAGATTTATTTCCAGAGCGTCTGGACGACATATCCTATAAGCACAAAGCTGAGGTATTCCCGTCGTCATACACCAATTTTGCTGGTAATAGTCTAACACAGTTGCTGCTATATACCAGCTGGTGTCCACTAAAGTGTCTTTCTATGGGGATGCCTGCATCAACCGCCTCTGTGTGCCACCGTTTTGTTGCTAGCTCTGCTTGCATCCAGCTGACACTTGTACTGTGTCTTTTACACATGCTGGGACGCCTGCACATGCGCAGAAGCACCGCGGCGCGCATCGAGCGTCATCCACCCGCCCCGCCCCCTTTTTTTTCATAGGAGGCGCGTGCGCGCGCCCGCACGCGCGCCCGTGCGCCATTGGCGCCCTTTTCGAAACCAAGCAGGGACTAGGAGCCAGGGCCCTTTTTGCCGGAGGGCCTGTGCGGTGGATGAGCGCAGCAACAGGGCAGAGGAAGTGGATTCCCACAGAGAACTTACCAACTGCCTGGATCTTTTGACTTGAGAAAACCAAAGATCCACATGACAAGAAAAAATGGACCACAGCGGCCTCTAGTGGTTTAACACAGGTACCGCGGTCCTTTTTTTTTTTTTTTCTTGACTACTATTAAAATTTTACATTTTCCAGTAGTTACAGGCATACACAGATATTAGCGGGAATACCGTTAGGTAACAGACAGAAAGACAAATTAGGCTTGGGGGTCCCCCAATAGAACCAAGTTCCTGGGGGCCCCCACTTACCTGTTCCCCGCCGCAGGACTCTGTTTGGTCCACAGAAGCCCAAACTTCACCTATCACGGCAGGCATTGTAATTAAACCTTCAGGGACCGGGTTCCCAAGGATTCCACTCCCCTGGACCTGTATAGCACCCTGCACAGAAAAACATCTTGGTCGTGGGTATGACCAGAGCTCTGGATCCCAGGGTCCAGCCCTCCTAAGAGAGACA
This sequence comes from Rana muscosa, assembly GCA_029206835.1. Lineage (NCBI taxonomy): Eukaryota > Metazoa > Chordata > Amphibia > Anura > Ranidae > Rana > Rana muscosa. The sequence continues at coordinate 148,416,511 of CM055116.1, forward strand.
TTACAGGCAAAACCTTGCTCTTCTGTTGCAAGGCCCGGGTACCGACCGTTTAGCTATGAAGCTTTTTTGGTGGGATCCGGAACAGCTTACTAAGGCCCGTAAAAGAACCTGTACGCAAGCCCAGGAAAACACATGTTACTCTTTGGCCAACACCTTAGACACTGGCAAAAAACTGAGGTGCTCCCGGATGGGAGGGGCTTATATAGGGGAGGGTACTTCCGGTTTGGAAGTTGGCAGTGCCAGCACCTGAAGGTAAACTATATAACCCATTAGTAATGACTAAGTCGCTCTGTGTCCCGTGATGTACGAAAAAGAAAGTCTGACCGTGTGTATGGGGCTTTACAATGCACAGTTATTGGCAATTTGCTGATCTGACAAATAAAAGCTGAAACAAAATACATTACAGAGTGTATCCAGGTATTCTGCAGTTTCCTAACCTGACAAATGCTGTGCACATTTCCTGTGCCGAGTTGCCATCAGCTCATAATAACATTTTATGTGAAGCATACTCCAACCCTAGTGAACAGCCTCTGCTCTTTTAGTAAATCAACACCCACCATCATGCTTGTATTATAGACGTGTGTTTCACACATAATTAAAATTGGATTTAAACAAAAGTAACTACAATGTGCACTACTGGCTATCCCATTATGTTCCATTAAAAGCTTTACTGAGCATCTGGCTACATGATGCTCGCACTTCAGGATGGATGTTGACATCCCCATGAAATGCAGACACTGAGGTTGACAGTAGCCTATATGTAAATGCTGCCACCAGGCCTCTGATTTTAGAACCTACTAGATGGGGTTACAAATACTTTTAACACAGGTAAGCTATACTTTATGACAGCCCAACCTCTATATGCTTTTGTAATGCACAGCTAAATAAAGTGGCATGATCAAGTATCTGCTATATTCTTGACAGGCTTAGTGCTCATTGCCTGCAGTAGCAAGCCCAATGCTCCTGTATTTGAAATAGTCAAAACGATGCAGCACCCATTTCCTGTTCTCAGGGAACTCCTCTGATGGGAGTTTCTCCTAAACCTGCCCACACACTGCCACCTAACAATTAAGGGCACTCTGCCCACCACCCCATAGGCCTATCTCTTTCAACCTGCAGGTCATATTTCCCTGTGTGATGTTATGCAATCAGGACCTGGAGACTCTCTTGCCTTTGTCAAGCAAAGGGAAATCTTAGCTTTTCCCTCCAGCTCCATAAGTATATATCTGTGCTATTAATATTAGTATTTTATTAGTATCAGTGGAAGTATTATTCTAACTGAATGAGCACTGTTGAGAAAGCGGATAAACCTCTTACTTGGCAAGATGTTAAACAGTGCACACAGCTTCCTCCCCCTTATCTACAAATACTTGTATAAGCTAGGTTTAAAGAATGTTTTAAAATATGGCAATAAGTAATTAAGTCTGACCTTGCAAGTTACTTGAGTGGAATACGGATGGGAGTTAATGAATAACTGCCAAATTTACTGAGAAGTCCCCTAGTGGCAGGAAATCCAACAGGCTTTAGAGGTCCTGGAAAGAAATAATAAGCTTAGTTAATTTTAAAATCACCAACAAACTACTTAAATTCATAAAGAGTTCTTAAACTTCCAGCCAAACACAAAACTTAAATAAGTCAAGGTATAAAAATAAAATGTTTTACCCATAGTAATATCCTTTTGTTCAGTAGTTTTTGGGGACAGTAGACAACCAGGTATATGCCTTACCACTAGCAGGTAGGACACTAAAAAAATATAAGGTTTGACACCTCTTAATATGCTACACCCTCCTGGATAGACAGATTCAGGTGACTAGCTGTGAAAAGCTAAATTTAGGTAACAGTGAGAGTTGTAAGTCTTTAACAGATCAAAACTTAAAAATAGAATCAAATTTGGCCAAGACCTACAGTATTTTGCCCAATTATCTACTGGAGAAGGGCCACCTGTATTGCTAGTCTGCAGCTTCCTGTAGGACATAGCCCTAATAACAAGCTGCCGAGGTAGTGAAAGAGAAAAAAAGATGTGGTAGAGAAAGTGGGAAAGATGTCCCGGTTCTGAGTAAGGCCATGGTCTTGGTGAAAACACACAAAGCCATGGCAAGGCTAAATATGCAAGGCCATAACTGAAAAGTGAAGTTCCGCACTGAGGTGTGCAGAATTTCTCATTGTTCAAAAACCTAAAAAACACAATATAGAATTTCTAGGGCCAAATAAATACACCGAAAACCTTTAGATGGAACAAGACTCAAAAGAGCATGGTGGGAAAAGTGGGAAATTTGAGGCAAAAAATGTTGTCGTGTTGCATAGATAGAAAGGCTCTTGTAGCCAGAGGAGATTAACACTCTCCTTCTGTGATGTTGTCAAGACAGAACTTGGTAAACATCAGCAGTCTTCCCCCCATCTTTTTGGCCAAACATAGGGACAGACCTTCATGCTAACATAGATTTGTTGGACACATTCTTTGTGGGTCAAGAGCTTTACTTTGAGACAAAAAAAAGGATTTGGACTTCTTTGAGTGACATGGCTCACGAAATAATAAATGCTGTTGTCCCCATGGTGTCTTTAATCTCATCTTTAATTATATCACCTAGGAAGGCTCCAAAAAGACAAGCATGTGAATGGCCATACCACTAGGGCATTTTTTGGGACTTGGTGTGCAAACCAGCACTTAAACCAGAGAATACTCCTCATGACAACAGATACAGAGCTAATGCAGGAAATTAGGTGGTCTACCAGGTCAATCAAGCATGGAGAAGATCTTTCAGGTCTCAGCTGGGAGAAGCAGAGACGTGCAGAAGGGACTTCAAAATGTACTCATGCAGCTGTTTTGATGCTGAAAAGGAGTGCTATGCACTTCACCTATTTCCTGTACAGGGAATCAACTTAGAAAAGGGCTTGTAGAGCAATAACATTGCTGTATCAGTGAGCTGTTCCTAGGAGCAGGATGACTGCTGTTTTACTAGTAAAGTGTACAAAGCTCAGGTGCTTTGGTAGCCAAGAGATGATGAGCATGCACAAGGTCACTTTCCATAGTGACCTTAAAGCAGAGCTTGCAGTGACTCTCCAAGATTTTGAAGCCAAGGTATGATACAATTATGAACACAGAAAAGCGGGGGAAGGGCATATATGTGTGCACAAGGCACAATAATATCATACTCACTAGCACTGTTAACCCAATGTGGGTGGTGTCTCTCTGGTCAGAAAATCGCATATAACAAAAAAAAGGGGGGGTTGTCCCATACCAGACCAGTACGGGACCAAAAGACCAAATGAGGGACACCAAAATCAGTATATAAGAATGAATCAAAAAAGATATAATTTATTGATAAATAAAAATAAATAAATCAATTAAACACTTCTCATGGAATGATGCTTGATTCTGACAGGTCACATGAAAAAGGGAAGCAGGAACCAATCTCCATGTGTGGCCACGAATACAGTAAAAAACAAACAAGCACAGGACCACAGACATGTGGATGGCCTGTGACGACAAAAGGTGGCAAAAATAATGAGAAAATACTGTAATAAAACAGGCAATCCACATATAGGTCCCAGGAAGGCTATAGCCTGTGGGGAAGGGAATGGGAAAGGGAGGGGAGGGGAAGGGGAAAGGGAGGGAAATGGGCCTCAGAGGAGCTGAAGAGTGACAGAGGGATCCCCAGCAACACAGCGATCCAACTGGAGGGGAGGGAGTAGCAAGGGACAGAATCTGACACCAACCCTGTCCAGTCAAATTCCATCAAGGGCCATGAAGACGTTCAAAACAGATAAGGGATAATGTAGGATGGAAGTACCAAACGAATAAACCTCATGGAATAAAATGAATGATGAATGACAGATGGAGATCTGCAGCGTGGTGTCACAGACAATGATGATACAGAGATATGGATGCAAATTCACTCTTATATACTGATTTTGGTGTCCCTCATTTGGTCTTTTGGTCCCGTACTGGTCTGGTATGGGACAACCCCCCCTTTTTTTTGTTATAAGGTATGATACAATGCAAATGGCCATAGCAGTGAATGCAAGACATAGTAAGCTTGTGTGAGAACAGAACACAAATCTAAACTGGCTCTGAGGAGGGTATAGTGCATGAGGAAGAGCCAAGCATTCTGTCACTTTAGTCCAACCCCCTAGAGGCTTTGCCATGGTCTTTTTTTGCATTTGGATATACTATTTAATTACTTTTTTTATATATATATATATATTATATTTTTTCCATATACTTTTGAGCCTCAAATAGGAAGGCTGTCAGGCAACGCACTGCCTCTGTGGGTTTTAGAGAACATGCTGGTCATAACACACAATGCACTTTGATCCAACAGTGAATCCTCCCAAGTCCTCTTCCTTTTAATAAAAAAATGATCTCAATTGCAGTAAAAAGGATTTCCAGCATTATAAAGTTATTGCTGTAGCTTACAATTATTAAACAATACACTAAAAATACTCACCAGTTAATGAGCTAGTACACTTTACTGGAGATGTTTCTCCTCACTGGAGATCTCTTTGAACATATAGTCCACCCAGTAAATATATTTATTTTTGGAAGGATGCTGGTGGGATGGAATACCAACTAGAGTAGGACCATCATAAGTAAGAAATAGTTTTACTAAAGCCTTGATTCTTTAGACAAACAATACAAATCAGTATAACAACCTATAAAATGATCAATATGGATGATGCATGTAAAAAAAAAAAAAAGATCTGAGTTATGAGGGCCTGTTTGCACCAGTAATGTCTTGTACACACAGTCAGATTTTCCGTCGGGAATAAACTCCGACGGGTCTTTCCGACGGAATTCCGTTCAAGCTGTCTTGCATACACACTGTCACACCAAATTCTGACCGTCAAGAACGCAGTGACGTACAACACTACGACGAGCCAAGAAAAATTAAGTTCAATGCTTCCGAGCATGCGTCGACTTGATTCTGAGCATGCGTGTTTTTTTTCTCCGTCGGAGTTCCCTACAGACGAACGGAATTTCCAATAGAAATTTTTTCCGTCGGAAAAAAAAGAGAACATTCCAACTCCGTCTAAAAAGTTAGATGGGGCATACACACGGTCGGAATATCCGATGAAAAAATTCCGTCTGACTTTTTTCCTCGGATATTCAGACTGTGTGTACGCGGCATAAGGCTTCATTCACTCTATAGCAGGGGTCTCCAAACTTTTCAAAGGGCCAGTTTTCTGTCCTACAGACTTTAAGGGGGCCAGATTGTGGCCATTGGTGGTAGAAAATGTCCTTGGCCCAACATCAGTAAGGGTAAACATGGCCTCAATGTTAGTGATCAATAGGAGGAGGAGTGGTGCCCCATCACTGGTATCAGTGAAAGAAATAATGCCCTATTGTTGGTATCAGTGGGAAGAATAGTACCTCATATCATATGGAAGAATAGTGCCCCAAGGGCCGGATAAAGGCTAGCAAAGGGCCGCATCCGGCCCTCGGGCCACAGTTTGGAGATTACCTGCTCTATAGTATGTGGTAAATGCGTTTAAAATGGTGTCATGCAGGGGATGCCATTCATTGTTACTGCCACCCCAAGTGCAGAAAAAAAGTGTGATAAATGCAGTAAAATGCACGATTAAAAAATTTCAAAAGTGTCTGAGCTACTTTAACACATTTGTTGCATGTAGGGCAGCACATTGAAAGGAATGGGCTGCCCTATGTGAGTAGTGCAAAAAGACATGCATATGTGCAATGCCTGACGTTGCAGATCTTAGTATGAATAGGGCCTAAATTGCTTCTTATGGAATAATATCTATGTACAATATTAGTTATTGGAAACAACGCAGAACAAACATATCTCCATTATCTTCAGCATGTTATTATTCTTCAAAGATACAATACTAACCAGTCTTGTATCTTAGGTGTGGTACATATGCCCCTAAAAACTTCAAAGTACACAGGAAATAAGGAGATTGCAGGTGAGATTAAAATTACAGTTTTATCAATTACGAAAGTACATTAGCATGACATACTGCTTAATAAAAGACTTCTGACTTACCTATCTGAAGTTTTGTATAGTCAGTGTGCACCTTTCCTGTGACTGAACGCTGTTCTTTAGGACGGTTTTTGTTTTTTTCTAGATAAAAGGCAACTTTCATGTGTTTTTTTCTTTCTTGCAGTACTGAGGTATTGCAGTGGCTGTCACACTGTACAGTTCCTCTCAGTTTCCTTAGGCACATTGCATATCTACAGTTGAGTGTGTTTACTTTTTTAAAACACCGGCGTTTGGTAAGGGTTTTACCCACTTGAAGTCTATATTTTGTGCTAAAACCAGCATTCAGTCCCAAACCTGACTTCACACTACACTTGCTGTTTCCATCAGAGGATACTTCATTTGAAAGTAACTTTTTTGTTTCTTTACTTTCACATTTTGTTAAAAAAACTTTGCAGTCTTTCATGCTTAGTTTGCTGTTTCGGCACCCAATGGAGCATTTAGGCTCATTTTCTTTCAATGCCTTCATATTTTTATTGGAATAAATTTGAGCCCTTGACGCAGCGTGTGATGGTATTGAAGACACTTGTACCATTTCAAGGCTAGTAGAAGCTTTTGGATCATCTTTGGTTATTTGCACAGTTTCTTTGACAGTGGATTCTGCAGCATTGACTTTTGTTCTGCAAAACTCCTTTAGATTCAAATTCTCACCAGCACATGAAAACTTCACACAGACATCTTTGGTTTTATCGCTGCTACTTTTGCGCTTGTGCTTGCTTAAATTTAAGGAAAAGCTTTCAGGATGGACAAATTTAGAAACTGGATGAAGTTCCTCTAATGTGTAAGGCTGTGTCAGCTGCGTGCACTTTTTCAAGTCGTTTTTGGAAACAGAAGAATTATTGACGGACTGTTTCGTTTTTCTCCTAGACCCCTTTTCAGGTTTGCGGGCATTAGCTTTTCTCACTATTGAAAGGGATTGCGTTTCTGTTGTTTGCATAAACCAGGTAGCAAGGTCATTCATGTCACATTTTTTCTGAAAAAGCATCTGAATGGGTGACCTTGATTCTGAGCTGGAGAACTTCCAGACTGGTGACAATTGTGTTTCACTGTCATTCTCTACAGTGTTCTCAGCGACCCACGTCTTTGCAATATGTTCATACCTGCTTTCTAAATGGTTTAGCAAAGTCTCATTTGATGTTGTTGCAGACCACCACTCAATAGCAGTGTCAGCCTGTAGATCAGGATATGTAGAAGTACATAGTCTTTGATTTCCATTATCAAAACTATTTAAGCGTATTAATGGTGGCTTACACTGCTGCTTGTAACTTCTCAATTTCTTTCTGTAATGTTTACTTTTTCCAAAACTATGCTTTTTAGATTTATGGAATAAGGCACGTCTTACAGAAAATTTAGACTGGGAACCATAATATAGTGCAAATAACGGTGACTTTTTAGATCTGGTCATATAATTTGACAAGGCCTGCTTCCTAATCAATCGGGATTTCAGAATTTTGTGCTTCCCTGGTATTGTTTTTTGGTTAAGGTCTTGCTCTGCTTGACATTTTCCCATGTTATAAGCTTTTTTACTATTTTCCCGTTGAACATCTGAATTGATTTTGTTCTTTTTTTTTTTCTGCTCTGAACTGCATTCATTAACCACACACAGATTAGGGAAAGTGGAAGGCTTTTTCCGCTTCTGGAGGCGTGAGGAAATTCTTAGCGATATTTTGCAGTTCTCGCTTTCAAGTGGCACAATATGTTCTCCTGGGAGTACATTTGTAAAGTCAGAAGACACGGGAGATGCCAGAATCTTGTGAAGTTTTTTTATTTTAATCTGTGTGCTGGATATATTTTTGGCTACATAGGTTTCAGTGGTCCTTGTTTCTCTCAAATGATCTGCTAGTTTAGAGCGGGTAACAATTTTGTTTGTCTTATACGGAATAGAAATCTTTAGGTCATTTTTCATTTTAATAGGCATTTCCTTGTCAAGATTCTTTGACCTTGATTGTTTAACAATTGATTTTCCAACATTTCTCAGGATGTGGTGACCAACCATATTAGACCCCAACAATTTTCTCCTCACAGTATATACATCTTTATGGTGATTTGGAGTAGTTACATAAGCTTCTGATGGACTTGTAGATGTAATGACTTTGCACTTTGAATTATGAAAATTGCTTGGATTGCCAGATTGACTGAGACCATCATCCATTGTATCTTTGCTTTGTGCATCATTGGACTGTTTTCTAAAGGCAGCTATTGGCTGATGATCTCTGTTGTTGTCATGTGGAGAATATACAGGACTTAAGGCATATTTTTCTTCATCTTCAGATTCAATCTTAGAAATAAACATAAGTTTAATTGGGCTAAGGTACGTGTTCTCAGAAATTCTGCATGATGTAGAATTGTGAGTTATAGACTTTGAACCTAAAGCTAAATCACCTTGGTTCTTCCGTGTTGCTGATCCTAACGATAGATGATTGCTTGATCTATCAGATGTTCGTTGGTTTATTGACAACTGGTCTGATGGCAACTCAAGTCTCTCGCCTTGATTAGTAATGCTTTCTCTAGTTTCACAATGTTCTTTTTTGCTTCTTTCTGGAATTTGTGCACCAGAACCAATGGTGTTTTCCAAACGTTCTACCATTACCTTCAAGTGGGCATTTCTTCTTTTATCAGTAGTATTCCTACCCAACAGTGCACCTCTTTTAAAGTTCTTTAAAATCCCTGAGTTGTGTTTGATGGTGCATTTGCAAAATAAATTACGGTTACCTGGAAAAGAACACTGCCCATGAGAGACATCACATAGTTTGCATTTTCCCAAAATATTTTTGGAATATCTTTTTAAAGGAATGTTGCATTCAAAAAAAGAATCTTGGTGAGAACGTCTTTTATGTATATTTACATTTTCTGTGGCTGAAAATATTGAGACTTCAGGTAAACATGGCTGACTATTTTTGACACAACTAACATTCTTAGAATGTATTCTTGGTTTACTATGAGGTAGTTCTGTTTTAGTTTCTTGTGCTACATTCTCTGTTGGAGTATTTTCCGGATCCTTTGTGACTAAAATGTTACAAGCCTTCCGTTTTTTAGAGCCTACTGGGTTAGCCATATTCTCAGTTGATTTCTGCAAATCTTTCTTATAACCATTTTTTTCCTTAGGAAAATTGTCACAGAAATTAAGTTTGCTAGTAAATTCCAATGACTGACTGCTAGGCAAAGAGCAACCAAATATTGGTGACTTTTGTTGGCTTTTTTGGAATCGTGTTTGTATCCTTGTATTCTCTAGATTTTTGGTATCTTGATTTAGCAGCTCCACAAAATGGTTTGTTTTGGAACGGTTTAGAATGTGCTTAATTAAATTTCCAAACTGTACTGAGCCAATTTTACATTTGTCCTGAGAACTTTGAGTAGCATTTTTTTCTTCTGTAGGCAATAGGTTGTTCTGTTTCCCATCAATGCCACATGATGGATCCTTAGTATTTGAACTTTTAGACACAGTCTTGTGGGTTCCTTCGGTCTGGCAGGATTTGTTTTTTAAAGAAACGGGTGATGAAGGTTGATTGCGATATTTCAAGTCACTTTTTACTATGGTTCCATCCAAACGTGTTGCAATTCTTTGCAACTTTAAACGGGGTAAAGACGAAGAATTACTGATGGCACGGTACCTACTAGAACAATGAATAAATAATTTTTTCTTTTTTGAACGTGTATTTATGCAGTGCAGAACCTGATCATTGGATGTATGGTGCAAATCTCCATGTTTAATGGGATTCAGTTTCACAGTTCCTAAGGCTAAATTAGGCCATGTAAGGCGTAAATCTTTTAGGCGGACAGACAGATAAGGCAGATTAGCAGAGGACGCTTGCTTTTTAAGAGTAACACAGTTGCTGAGTTTTTCCCTTGTGCAAGAGTTAAATACAGCTGGTGTTTTTTTTGTTCTTTTAGATGATTTTGCTTGTTCAGAAACTTGTAGATGACCACAGCAAACTTGTGAACATGTTTTCTGTTCCTCTCTTAAGAATTTCAGTATAAGTACTAATTGCTGTTGGTGGTACAAACAATATGTGGCTAAAACTTTAGATAAGGCAGTGTTTTGTTTTGGAAGTTTTGTCACCTTCTTGAGTTTCCGTAAAAAATAACCATTGATGACACTGTGAAAAACAAATGAGAAAACAAATGAATTTAAAATATATAAAAGGTTAGCCTTATATTTGTGTATAGACAAGGCATTAAAGACATTAAAGTTACTCCATACCTCTACAAATTCATTTTGTGGGATGACCATAATATGTACTAGCATGCTGGCATCAGGACCTGATCTTGTAGCATGGGGTTTGGTGAAAGTAGGCAGCAGGACCTGATGACCTGATGTTGGATAGGGGAGGAGGCAGAGAGCAGGCAGTAGAATTTGATCATGGAATGGTGGCTGAGTAGAGGCAGAACCTGTTTAATGGGGAAGAAAGGGGAAAAAAAGGAAGCTGTATTGCTTTTCAATGGGGAAGACAGGGGGAAAAAAGAAAGCGGTAGGGCTTAAGCTCCAGTACGGAATGTATAATGCAGTTGGATTTTACTGTGGTATGGAGGAAATAGACGAGGCACCAATGCCTAAAAATGGAAGTGGAATCGGATGTGAAGGCAGCAAAATTGAATCCTGTATTTTGAGGGGTTTGGAAGAGGGTAGGAAAATAGCAGCTAAACAGTACAAGCAGAGTGGACACCAAGAAGACAGAGTGATAAAGGCAATGTGCATGCAAAGGAAAATAAAGTGTAGCTACTGGATTCTGAATTACCAACTGCAAACTGGAGAAATAGGCTTGTAGACAAAAAAGCAAGTGTTGAAATAGCAAAAAGAAAGCACCGAGCATGTGCAGAAGAGAGAAGAGCTGTGAGCAACAAGCTGCAATGATAGCAGGAAGGCAACACACTAGCATTCAAAAGAGAATGGAATAAAGAAGAGGACTGTGAGGCATCTAGAGCAGGCAAACTAAAGCAGACTCGTAGGGAGTAGGATCTGTAAATTACCAAGAGGAGAGGAATGAGCAGACAGAAAATAATAAGAGTCAAGACTTGAAGCAAAGACATAGGCAGAAGACACAGGTTTCAGTTACAGTACTGGCTGAGCATTGGGGAGTTTGAATTCGTTTTTTATTTATTTGGCTTTATGTGCCTCTGGCCTTTTTTCTGGACTCTGCATCCCGTTTAGATAAACTGTGTGTCCTCCACCTTACTGTAATAAGAAGTGAGAGATTTTCCCTATGGTGACATAGCATCTAAAATCATGTCAGGACTCAGAGCCTTCTCACACTCTTCGCCAACATGCTATTATTTTTTTAGTCTCCACTTAATGTGCCTTTACTAAGAAGTGTGATAAAGAATAACTACAATTTACTCTCTTCTTATTCATACTTGTAGACACAAAGGAGAGTGTGGTCAGTTTGAATTAAAATCATACAATTGCTAATCATTAGAAAAGTATATATTACTGATTTAATGATCAACAAATTATCTGGCAGAAGTACCGCCAGCAAGATCCTGTACAGCAGCAGCAGCAATAATGAAAAGCTCCAATACAGCCTACAACCCACCCAACGTATCTTCTATATTGTAATTATATCAACATAAAATATATCATAAATAATTTTATCAATGATAATAGTTAGATAAAACAAAGGCCCGTACACACAATACGAAAATCGGATGGCAAAACGAGCTGTCTGACGATTTTCAGATCGTTAGTACGGTGCTTACAACAGCCGATTTTGCTTTTTCATCAGACAAAAGTTGGATGTGCAGACTATAAAATTTTTGTCGGATGTGAACTCAATGGCCTCGTACACACGACCGATTTTCTCGGCAAGAACCAGCAAGAAACTTGCTGGCAGAGATGTCTTGCCGAGTAAATCGGTCGTGTGTACGCGGCTATCGGGTTTCTCGTCGAGAAAACCGACAAGTAACCTCGACGAGAAAATAGAGAACCTGCTCTCTATTTTCTCGTCGAGATTCTCGTCAGCCTGTTTCTCGACGAGAAAAGTGAGTGTGTGTACACTTACCTGTCCGCCGGGAAGCCCGCGCATGTTCGAAATGAATTTGACGCATGCGCAGTAGCTTCCTAGGCATACGTAGGGTATACCAAGATGGCGGCGACGGCATCGAATGTGACGAGCGCATGCTCGTCGTAGTCGATGACGTCACCGCGTACGCTCCATTCAAAGAACCGCGGGTTCTTTGAAACGAGCGTGTGTACACTCGGCCGGGACAATTTTCTTGTCCAAGAATCTCGTCGAAAAAAACGACATGTTTTTTTCGACGAGAATCTCGGCCGTGTGTACGAGGCCAATGTCCCATTTTTGTTTCATTAGTATGGTTTTCATACGAATAAAAAAATCATAAGAGCAAGACTACGCATGCTCAGAAACAAAAGAGTACATACAAAACTATTCAACACATTACGTCACTTCTGACGTTGTATTCTGTCGTCTGGAAATTTTCGTTTTGTGATTAACCTCTTCACTTTTGACATGAGGCTAGCATGCCACAAGAAATGGACGTTCGGTTGTCTGAAAATCTAAGTGTGTATACAAGGCTTAAGAGTTACAACAACAGGATTATAGCATACATGCACAGGATGCACAAGGACACATGGAGCCAGCAGATAGTTTAAACCAGGGGTCTCAAACTGGTGGCCCTCCAGCTGTTGCAGAACTACAATTCCCATGAGGCATTGCAAGGCTAAACAGTTACAAGCATGACTCCCATAGGCAGAGGCATGATGGGACTTGTAGTTCCGCAACAGCTGGAGGGCCGCAGGTTTGAGACCCCTGGTTTAAACAATACGCCAAAAAATACTAAATACTTTCAAAGCATTAATGTATATATAAACAAATATCTAAACAGGTATAAATATAACTACCAAAGCTCTAAAAAGCTATCATCTGCTATCCCACCCAAAAAATTACAATATATAAACCTTTTTACTATATAATCAAACATAACCATTATTAAAAACAATGGAACCAAGTACGGTCACTTACATGCCCATTAAGGCCGTAAGATGCATATGAATCATTTGTGTGATGCTTTGGTTAATTGTACTCTCCTTGATGGATTTGTAATGTTTTCACAATTTCAGGTACATGTACAGGTCACCATGGTAACCAATCTGGTTACCATTAGTGCTCTTTGCATTGACAAACACTGGGCTCTTTAAAACAAAGTGCACATATCCCTTTTGACCCTTTGCCCTGACCTAAGCCACCCAACACAGATGCGCTCCGTTGTTTGCCAACATCCAGCATCGCAAGTCTAGAAAATATCACTTTTGCTTGTATAAAACTAACATGTGCAATTAACTTCTATTGTTATTCATTCTCTGTTACTCCTACTACTTGACCTCTCTGCGGCCTTTGATACTGATGACCACCTGCTTCTTCTTAATAAACTCTGTTCCCTTGGCCTCCAAGATTCTGCTCTATACTGGTTCTCCTCCTACAGCGCTCCTTTAGCATTGCCTACAACTCTGCCTCCTCCTCTCTATTTTCTCTCTCTGTAGGGGTCCCCCAAGGCTCTGTTCTTGGACCCCTTCTCTTCTCTATCTACACCTCCTCCCTTGGTCACTTTATAACCTCCCACGGCTTCCAAAACCATCTCTATGCCAATGACACCCAAATTATCTGTCTACTCCTCACCTCACTCCTTCAGTCTCCTCTAGCATTACTAACCTGCAAACTGACATATCAGCATGGATGTCGCACCACTTCCTTAAACTAAGTCAAAAGCTTCTAGACTTCACCTCTGTAACTTCCGCCCTTTTTAACTAATGAAACAACCAAGATACTCATTCACTCCCTTGTTATCTCTCGCCTTGACTATTGCAACTCTCTCCTCATAGGTCTACCTCTCCATAGGCTATCCCCACTTCAGTCTATCATGAAGGCTGTTGCCAGATTTATCTACCTTACCAACCATGCTCAGTGTCTGCCACCCCTCTACGCCAATCCCTACACTGGCTTCCAATAGCCCAGCAAATTAAATTCAAAATACTAACTACATAACCAATCTTGTCTCCAAATATCACCCAAACCATCCTCTCCGCTCCTCTCAAGCTACCTCATCTCTTCCTCCCATGCTCCTCTCCAGGACTTCTCCAGAGCCTCTCCCATCCTCTGGAACACTCTACTTCAATCTGTCTGGCTATCTCCTGCTCTGGCTGCCTTCAGTCGATTCCTGAAAACTCATCTTCTCAGGGAAGCCATCACACCTCAAACTAATCTTTTATCACTTCCATCAGCTCATTCCCCACAGTTACGAGAGAAAGAAAACCAACGATTGCAGGATTGTAAATGTTGACAGTCACCACATCCCTAATTATATGAAAAACTAGAAGAACCCCCTTGGGAGGTGGGACTTTGAAAGTGACTGACAACACACAGAGGTATATCAAAAAATATATATGAATTTAATCAACGAGTATAAAGACATAATTACAAAGACAGTTTCTTATTAAAATACATGAATTAAATACAGATTCACAAAAAACTGTTTGTATTCAAAAAAGAAAGAAAGAACATAACGTTTTATAGTCCGACCCGACAGCTGTTTCGGTTACCCTTCTTCGGGGGATTTGTAGACATTAAAATCGGGAGTTGTCTATAAAAAGACAGATTCCATTAAATACATGATGTTATTGTGTATATATATGCATAAAATTGTTTATACAAATAGACAAAACGTCACACATGTATATGAAAATAAGTAAATGATAATTTTTTGCTTACAAATATTTCCAAAAGTAGTTCGATATTCCATGCGAAAATAGGGCACGTGTGTCGCTGTGTATATGGAGCGAGAGAGAAAAAACGCACCACAGAAAAAGGCTGGAGCAGGGTCCAAAAATAAACTTTCATACGAGGGTCCCCAAACGGTGACAGACGATGGAGCTAGAAAGGACTCTAAATAAAGAGTCTAGGTTTCTGCAAAACATATATAGACAGCCCTTAGTATTAATTAATATCCTCATTTATTGGAGCTTAAGCCAAGTAAAAGATGTAACAAATTATCCTCAAAGACCTACCAGTAAACCTTAATTTCGAGTAGACAAGAAGAAAAACAGCAACTCCTATCAATTCAAGAAAGAATCTCTCTCATATCTGAGAGATTGCATAAATTATGCATTCCTCTGGCAGTAGAGTGAATTGTATGAAGTGTGCCTATCTTCTAATTGTTGAGGGAAATACTGTAAAAAGAAAGAGAAACAAAAAGGAGGGTAAAGGTGCAAATAAGCACCATTAGCAACCACTTAAATAAGAGGATAGTGATGTCCTAAATACCTAAAAGAGTCTAACCATATGAATGAGAGTATATACCTGTGTAGCTCCTCCAGACTGTAAACTGGTACCGTGTCCTGTGCCCGTGCAAATCTCCGTTTGATGAGATGGGCTTTAAATGGCGTCTTAATAAGCCGCCACAGCTGTGTGAGCGGACGGCGCAGGAAGCCGGCGTGTGGTGACGTCAATACGCATGGCGTCGCTTGAGTGTAAAACACTCTAAAGCGAAACCAAAAGAGCCGCGAGCGGAAGTGTATGTCCGCATAGAAACGCCGACACCGGAAACACCTAACACGGTCAACGTCCAGAGACTGCAACAGGACGCAGATGGTGTATTCCATCTATAGAGCCTCAGATCTAAAACTGTCATAATCAAATAAAACAAAAAGAATAGGTGGGAAAAGTAATCCCTTAAAACAGGCACAGGGTCATGTCACCTAAAGAGGGACCCCCCGCACATTAAATGCCAAGCGCGGTCTCAATACGACAGCAATCGGCAGATAATGGTTAGACTCTTTTAGGTATTTAGGACATCACTATCCTCTTATTTAAGTGGTTGCTAATGGTGCTTATTTGCACCTTTACCCTCCTTTTTGTTTCTCTTTCTTTTTACAGTATTTCCCTCAACAATTAGAAGATAGCCACACTTCATACAATTCACTCTACTGCCAGAGGAATGCATAATTTATGCAATCTCTCAGATATGAGAGAGATTCTTTCTTGAATTGATAGGAGTTGCTGTTTTTCTTCTTGTCTACTCGAAATGAAGGTTTACTGGTAGGTCTTTGAGGATAATTTGTTACATCTTTTACTTGGCTTAAGCTCCAATAAATGAGGATATTAATTAATACTAAGGGCTGTCTATATATGTTTTGCAGAAACCTAGACTCTTTATTTAGAGTCCTTTCTAGCTCCATCGTCTGTCACCGTTTGGGGACCCTCGTATGAAAGTTTATTTTTGGACCCTGCTCCAGCCTTTTTCTGTGGTGCGTTTTTTCTCTCTCGCTCCATATACACAGCGACACACGTGCCCTATTTTCGCATGGAATATC
Organism: Rana muscosa; assembly: GCA_029206835.1. Taxonomy (NCBI): domain Eukaryota; kingdom Metazoa; phylum Chordata; class Amphibia; order Anura; family Ranidae; genus Rana; species Rana muscosa. The sequence continues at coordinate 148,432,828 of CM055116.1, forward strand.
GAACTACTTTTGGAAATATTTGTAAGCAAAAAATTATTATTTACTTATTTTCATATACATGTGTGACGTTTTGTCTATTTGTATAAACAATTTTATGCATATATATACACAATAACATCATGTATTTAATGGAATCTGTCTTTTTATAGACAACTCCCGATTTTAATGTCTACAAATCCCCCGAAGAAGGGTAACCGAAACAGCTGTCGGGTCGGACTATAAAACGTTATGTTCTTTCTTTCTTTTTTGAATACAAACAGTTTTTTGTGAATCTGTATTTAATTCATGTATTTTAATAAGAAACTGTCTTTGTAATTATGTCTTTATACTCGTTGATTAAATTCATATATATTTTTTGATATACCTCTGTGTGTTGTCAGTCACTTTCAAAGTCCCACCTCCCAAGGGGGTTCTTCTAGTTTTTCATATAATTAGGGATGTGGTGACTGTCAACATTTACAATCCTGCAATCGTTGGTTTTCTTTCTCTCGTATATCATAGGGTAGCAAATACCCAAACCCCCAATCTTTTTTTCAACAATTGCAGCATTGTTGCACTTTTGCATTAATAGCTATACAATGACTTATATTCAAATGAGAGGAATGTGCTAATTTATATTTTGTTATTATATGCATTGCATGTATTTATGTTTTGCTTACTGTTTCCTTTTGTAAAAAAAAATCCTTTTTTTTTTATTATTATCATATTGAACATATTCACTGTTAGGGAACTAGCATGTTTAAATCCAGGGATTTTGAGGGACATATGTCCAGATATAGAGAGCAAGCTAAAAAGGAAGCTCAGACTTCCGAAATGTCGGCTCTTTTCTCCCAGTTGTCTAAATTGGTGGAAAAAAAGGCTCAACTACTATGGCATATTGAGGGCTTTGAACAATATATTAGGGAAGATCTGAACCCGTTAGGTTTGCGCATTCAGATTTTTCCTACCTTTGACAACATTGACGATACATTCAAGAAACAATGGGAAAAGAATTTGCAACAATGTAGCTTAATCATGATGAAACTTCTAATGGAAGAGTATTCTAGAAGGATCTTGATATTGAATACAGATATTGATAATATATATACACAATTAAAACCGTGTGAAAATTTAGACAATTATAAAACTTTAGAAGAAGGCATTAAAATTCATCTTGACCTCCTGGCCGGCAATGTATTGCCCGCCAAGGAACAGAAATTCTGGAGGGATAAAATAGCCTTCAAAGAATCAAAAGCATATCACTGGCAAAGAAATAATAACCCTCGCTCACGCCCTAGATTTAACAAAATGAAGGGTGCAGTCGCCGATAGGGGATCCAATGTTTCACTTAATTCTTCTCTTTCTTCATCTTCACAACGCTCAATTTCAGACAAAAGAAAACCACTTAAGAATAAATGGAAATCACCAAATAAGGAACATACTAAAAAACGCATGGTGGAAACAATGCCCATCTCTGCTCAGAATGAGACTCTGAATACCAAGGTGTTGGGACCACGAGTTGAACAATCAACACCAGGTACTCTTTTTCCTTTAATTAATGTATCAAACATGACTGAGCCTATGGCAGGGATGAGCATTGGTTCATCCAATATGTTATCATAGCTGGATAACCATGAAGCCATTGGTGACAGGCTAAACATTATTAATTTGTCGGACTATGCACTATCAGAGGATGAGAGATCGGTCCTATCTCGGGGTTTAAATTTTTGCCCAAGCTCCGACTTAGACAAATTGGAAATAATTAAAGATCTACAGCTATTTTCAAGGACTTTATTGTTGAAAAGTATGTATACAAAAACAGCAGTTTCGACTATAGAGGGAGATAAAATTGCAGCTCAACATGAACAAGATGTACAAATTCTTGTAGATCTGTCCATGGATCAGGGTGGCTTTGACCTTATTGACAATATAGATCTAGAGAGCCTATTGAAGGGGGATGTACCATCTGTGACTACGAAAAAGGTCATTTTACCTAAGATCCAATCGTTATTAAAGAAGAAATCTGACAAGTTTCCAGCTATTGGTACTAATGTCAACTTGGGCGCATTTTTGTCCATGACAACTAGAGATATTAATAAACTTCATTTGAATCACAAAATTCCATCCAATTTGACGGAAGGAGAAAAATTGGCCCTAAAGAATTTAATTAAACAAAATCAATTAACAATAAAATCAGCAGACAAAGGGGGCAACATCGTAATTATGGAGAAGCTCCAATATAGAGAAATGTGTTTAAAAATTCTTAATAACAACGATTGGTACAAACGCATCTCCAAAACTCAAATTACTAAGTTCAACAATGCATTTTATTTGTTGATTGATGAGGCATATACCAATAAAACCATCAATCTTCAAACTTGGAACTTTATTAGAACTCTTCACCCTAGAATTCCGACTTTTTATAGTCTCCCTAAGGTACATAAGAATAAAACTCTGCCCCCAGGTCGCCCTATTGTCTCAGGATGTGGTAGTATTACCGAAAATTTAAGCAAGTTTATTGACGAACAAATTCGTCCATATGTAAATAATCTACCCTCCTTCGTTAAAGATACTATGCATCTACTAAATCAATTGGATGAGATGTCAGTACCCCCCAATGCCCTGCTGGTGGCTGTTGATGTAGAAGCTCTCTACAGCTCCATCCCCCACCAGCGGGGCATTGGGGTTATCAGACATATTCTGTCCCAGTCCCATCGGGACAATCGTGCTTTTGATCGATTTTTGCTCTCTGCACTTGAGCATATTCTTACTTGTAATGCATTTTCTTTTGATGGGTCCCACTACCTCCAGGTACAAGGCGTTGCTATGGGGACTTGTTGTGCCCCTTCTTACGCTAATTTGTACCTGGGGGAGTGGGAGCAAAATTTCTTATCTGAAGAAACACTTCTACCACTTACTGAATCGATTGTCAACTGGAGTCGTTATATTGACGATATCTTCATTGTGTGGGTAGGCACTCCGGAATTGTTGTTGTCATGCCTAGATGCTATGAATGACAACTCTTACAATTTAAAATTTACCATGACCTACAGTGACGTGTCTATCAACTTTTTAGACATCACTATACTGAAGGACACGAATGGTAAATTATCAAGTGCTTTGTATCGCAAAGATACGGCGTGCAATTCCATACTTCATGCTGAAAGTGCACACCCGGCACCTCTTGTGAGATCAATACCATTTGGGCAATATTTGCGACTACGCAGGAACTGCACAAGTGATGCTATCTTTCAGAGAGAGGCAAATGCCTTAAGAGATCGCCTTCTGATACGAGGATATTCCCTCAGTAGTCTCAAAAAATCATTCAGAAGGGCTACTCTTAAATCTAGAGACCAACTTTTGACAAAAAAAGAACCGATCAATAGGCTCGATAAATCTTATCCAAATGATGTACGTATCATTACCAAATTCAACAAACAGAGTGATCAGATTAGGAGGATTATTTCCAAATATTGGCATCTTTTAAAAATTGATCCATCATTGGCTCCATTTGTGCCAGCTAAACCTCTAATCACCTACCGTAGAGCAAATTCAATAAGGGACAATTTAATACAGAGTGAGTACACAGGTGAATTCCGTGTTGATCCTTGTAGGCGACCAGGTACATATCGATGTGGCGGCTGCAATTTATGTCAGTATATGAATATTGACAACAAAGCAATACTACCCAATGGAAAAGTCTTCAAGGCAATTCACTTTGCCAACTGCAAAACGGAAGGAGTTGTATATTTGCTCTCATGCCAATGTGGTTCTTTCTACATTGGCAAAACCAAACAGCCATTCTTTAAAAGAGCGGCTAGACACATCACCTGTATGAAAAAATGTGACCCAGATCTCCCCCTAGGACGGCATATTAGAGATATTCATAACAGTAAAATTCCAAGAATAAAATTTTTAATCTTGGATAGGATCCATCCAAATAATAGAGGAGGAGACTGGAATAGAACTCTCTTGCAGAGAGAAACAAAATGGATTTTTACTCTGAATGCTACCCTGCCACCCGGGTTAAATGAACATATTAGTTATCGCCCCTTTTTGGAGGGTTTCTCCTCTGGTGGTTGGGAAGAATAGAAGAGAGTATATATTCATCATTATTATGATTATTGCTATACATCAAAGTTTTGAGTATGTTTAGTATGATATATGTTATATGGTATTTTTTCGTTATTCTATGCGTTATAGGTTGATGTGTGTCTTTTGTGTTGGGCCTGCGGGGTCCATTGCTTTCTGCACGACGCACGTAGGGGGTTAATTGTCTGGATGACCAATTCATTTTGGCCTCTTGTTACAATTTTTTTCCCCCTTTTTTGATGCAAAATAATTTCTTTTTTGCACACATGCGTCGGCGCTAATTATCTGCCGATTGCTGTCGTATTGAGACCGCGCTTGGCATTTAATGTGCGGGGGGTCCCTCTTTAGGTGACATGACCCTGTGCCTGTTTTAAGGGATTACTTTTCCCACCTATTCTTTTTGTTTTATTTGATTATGACAGTTTTAGATCTGAGGCTCTATAGATGGAATACACCATCTGCGTCCTGTTGCAGTCTCTGGACGTTGACCGTGTTAGGTGTTTCCGGTGTCAGCGTTTCTATGCGGACATACACTTCCGCTCGCGGCTCTTTTGGTTTCGCTTTAGAGTGTTTTACACTCAAGCGACGCCATGCGTATTGACGTCACCACACGCCGGCTTCCTGCGCCGTCCGCTCACACAGCTGTGGCGGCTTATTAAGACGCCATTTAAAGCCCATCTCATCAAACGGAGATTTGCACGGGCACAGGACACGGTACCAGTTTACAGTCTGGAGGAGCTACACAGGTATATACTCTCATTCATATGGTTAGACTCTTTTAGGTATTTAGGACATCACTATCCTCTTATTTAAGTGGTTGCTAATGGTGCTTATTTGCACCTTTACCCTCCTTTTTTTTTCTCTTTCTTTTTACAGTATTTCCCTCAACAATTAGAAGATAGCCACACTTCATACAATTCACTCTACTGCCAGAGGAATGCATAATTTATGCAATCTCTCAGATATGAGAGAGATTCTTTCTTGAATTGATAGGAGTTGCTGTTTTTCTTCTTGTCTACTCGAAATGAAGGTTTACTGGTAGGTCTTTGAGGATAATTTGTTACATCTTTTACTTGGCTTAAGCTCCAATAAATGAGGATATTAATTAATACTAAGGGCTGTCTATATATGTTTTGCAGAAACCTAGACTCTTTATTTAGAGTCCTTTCTAGCTCCATCGTCTGTCACCGTTTGGGGACCCTCGTATGAAAGTTTATTTTTGGACCCTGCTCCAGCCTTTTTCTGTGGTGCGTTTTTTCTCTCTCGCTCCATATACACAGCGACACACGTGCCCTATTTTCGCATGGAATATCGAACTACTTTTGGAAATATTTGTAAGCAAAAAATTATTATTTACTTATTTTCATATACATGTGTGACGTTTTGTCTATTTGTATAAACAATTTTATGCATATATATACACAATAACATCATGTATTTAATGGAATCTGTCTTTTTATAGACAACTCCCGATTTTAATGTCTACAATCCCCCGAAGAAGGGTAACCGAAACAGCTGTCGGGTCGGACTATAAAACGTTATGTTCTTTCTTTCTTTTTTGAATACAAACAGTTTTTTGTGAATCTGTATTTAATTCATGTATTTTAATAAGAAACTGTCTTTGTAATTATGTCTTTATACTCGTTGATTAAATTCATATATATTTTTTGATATACCTCTGTGTGTTGTCAGTCACTTTCAAAGTCCCACCTCCCAAGGGGGTTCTTCTAGTTTTTCATTCCCCACAGTTACAACCTCTTGTACCATTTACCCCACCCTATTAGATTGTAAGCTCGTCTGAACAGGGCCCTCTTAACCCTCTTGTATTTTATTGTATTGTAACCATATTGTCTCCATTTTATATTGTAAAGCGCTACGTAAACTGTATAAATCCTGTATAATAATCATAATTTTTGAAGCTTTAATAAAGAATAATTTTTACAACAGTGGTGAATAAATTATGTTGGACAATATCTCCACATGTACCTCACTTCCAAACAGAAGAGAGAAAGACATGGTACTGTTCTTGTGGATTAATATAATAGCAAGCGTATTCGCCATGAAAGGAAATGTCTATTACAAAAAGAGCTAGCTCAAGTTAAAAGGTCAGGGTTTACTTTAGGATAAAAAGGTCCCTAGCCTATTCTAAACCAAAACCTTCCTACCCACAAACCTACTTACAGTGGATATAAAAAGTCTACACACCCCTGTTCAAATTCCTGGTTTCTGTGATGTAAAAAATGAGACAAAAATAAATAATTTCAGAAGTTTTTACACCTTTAATATGGCCTATAAACTGTACAACTCAATTAAAAAAACTAAATATTTTAGGGGGGGAGGGGGGTAAAAATATAACCCTGAAACAATGTGGTTGCATAAGTGTGCACACCCTCTTAGAACTGGGGATGTAGCTGTTTAAAATTAAGCAATCACATTCAAACTCATGTTAAATAGGAGTCAGTACACATCTGCCATCATTTAAAGTGCCTATGATTAACCCCAAATAAAGTTCAGCTGTTCTAGTAGGTATTTTCTGACATTTTCTTAGTCGCATCCTACAGCAAAAGGCATGGTCAGCAGAAAGCTTCCAAAGCTTCCAAAGCATCAGAGGGATCTCACTGTTAAAAGGTATCAGCCAGAAGAAGGGTACAAAACAATTTCCAAGGCATTAGATATACCATGGAACACAGTGAAGGCAGTCATCGTCAAGTGGAGAAAATATGACACAACAGTGACATTACCAAGTCCCTGCAAAGCCCCTGCAACATTAAATGAGCTACAGAAATATCTGGCAAGCACTGGCTGTGTGGTACATCTGACAACAATCTCCCATATTCTTCATATGTCTGGGATATGGGGTAGAGTGGCAAGACGGAAGCCATCCAAGCCCGGCTAAAGTTTGTAAAAACACATCTGAAGTTTCCCAAAAGTATGTGGGAAAATTTTCTGGTCTGATGAAACCAAGGTTGAAATTTTTGGCAATAATTCCAAAAGATATGTTTGGCGCACAACAATCATGCTTTGGGGCTGTTTTTCTTCAGCTGGAACAGGGGCCTTAGTCATGGCAGAGGGACTTCTGAACAGTTCCAAATACCAGTCAATATTGGCACAAAACCTTCAGGCTTCTGCTAGAAAGCTGAACATGAAGAGCAACTTCATCTTTCAGCATGACAACGACCCAAAGCATACATCCAAATCAACAAAGGAATGGCTTCACCAGAAGAAGATTCAAGTTTTGGAATGGCCCTGCCAGAGCCCAGACCTGAATTCCATTGAAAATCTATGGGGTGATCTGAAGAGGGCTGTGTACAGGAGATGCTCTCGCAATCTGACAGATTTTGAGTGTTTTTGCAAAGAAGAGTGGACAAATATTGCCAAGTCAAGATGTGCCATGCTGATAGACTCATACCCTTGTGTCCTTGTAGAAACCCATGGAGCTCAGCCCAGCCATTTGTAGGGCCTTAACTCTCCGAGTAAAGATTAAAGCAGAACTAAACCCTCCTACCTTTTTCAGCCAACGAAGCTGCCATTTTAGCTTCTGTTTGATCTTTAACTGCCATGGTGCAGCTCATGTGATCAGTTATGACACCAGCCATTTGATGGTTTGACAGTTTGGTTGAGAGCACAACCAACGTGACAGCTACCATTCCAGGCATTCCTTGAATGTAACTGAATGTTTTTTTAAACCATTAAATTGATGGGTTTACTTCCACTTTAAGCCACATGTCAAACGTCACAACCAAAGGGAGGGTCTGACATTTTACAGCTCATGGACAGGTGTAGGCCCTAATCTTGACTTTGAGATGTAGAGGGTTTGTGCACAGCCTGTGCCTAGAATCCATGAGATCAAGAATCAGCCTCAAATATAACAAAAGGTATTTACAAGCACCACCAGAGGGATGCCCTTAAATAATTTTTTTGCCAGGGACCACATATGTTGTGGAAAGACTGGCAGATAATGCTCATTAGTCACAGTGCCAGATTTTGCCCGTAAATATGTTCCACATGGGAATGTTTTACTGGGCTTGCAGAAGGTTCATGCTGTTAAATTTCATCCTTAGTACAGAACAGCACAGTCAGGGAAGCAAGTCATATGTCGGGCTGGCACTGGGTAGAAGATGTAAAGCTTCTCCCGGTGTCTCCTATGCCAAGTTTTTTTGATTGCCACTTAGGGGATGCATAAAAAGAATCAGTCTGCATTGCGCCCACCCACCAATTGGCTGTACAATATCCTCATTGCTCTGCTGAAAAAAATAAACTAATAATTACCCGACACTCAGTTACACAATACTTTACAGTGGTGCATTTATACAATACAAATCAAGTAACAGCCCTTACAGGTCAAGCAGCCTTTGTGACAATGGCTATTACACATCCTTCTCCTCCTACACATAAGTGGGCACAAATGTAGGTAATGTTTCTGCAGCTGATATTTACCTGCACAGATTGAAGAGATAACTCTGTTAATTGGTGATTCAGATATACAGCTTTCTGGATCACCTTTTTGCTATCTTTATAATGGTCGATAATACTACATTATTGTCCAGTGAGCAACCTGGAAGTGTAGAGGTTACATCGCTGATTTAGGTACTAGGTGTGTCACCTTGGAGGCTGTGCAGTATGGTAAAGGGACCTTAATCACAGAACTGACTGTAGACAAATAAAAATCCTATCAACTCTGTATTCAGGTTAACGTTTCACTTGAAACCTCTTGTGTGGGACTGCATATACCTGCTAAAATTATGCACTCCATTAATTTTGAAATATTCCAAGCCAACAAAATTATCAGGTAGGTACCCTGCTATCACCTATTCCAATGCAGGTATCTACAGAGCAGACCTTTTTTTTTTTAAATGTGATCTCTTCTAAAAAAACAGCAGTCTACTTCCTAGTGTGTGAGAGTGCTTAGATACTTTAGGGGCCTTGACAAGGCACTGCAGCTTCCACATATATTTGCAAATATTGTGCACTAAAATGTTTTTAACCACTTCAATACGGGCACTTTCCCCCCCTTCTTGCCCAAGCCAATTTTCAGCTTTCAGCACTGTCACTTTTTAAACTGCAATTGTGCGGTCATGCTACCTTGTACCCAAACAAAATTTTTATCATTTTGTTCCCACAAATAAAGCTTTTTTTTGGTCGTATTTGATCACCTCTGCGGATTTTATTTTTTTGTAAACAAATAAAAAAATACCGAAAAGTTTCTGTTATAAAATTTTGTAAATAAGTACGTTTTCTCCTTTACTGATGGGCACTGATGAGGCGGCACTGATATGCAGCACTGATGGGCATTGATAGGTGACACTGATGGGTACTTATGGGTGGCACTGATAGGCATCACTGATGGCACTGGCAGGCATTGCTGATGGGCACTGATTGGCATATTGGTCCAGGGTGGCATACCTGGTGGGCGTCCTTTGTGGGCATCCCTGGTGGTCCTGGGCAGGCATCCACAGGGGGGGCTGCCCCGATAAACAATCAGCACAGACCCCCCTGTCAGGAGAGCCGCTGATCAGCTCTCCTCTACTCGCGTCTGTCAAGCACGAGTGAGGAAAATCCGATAAACGGCTCTTCCTGTTTACACTGTGATCAGCCGTGATTGGATACGGCTGATCACGTGGTAAACCGCCTCCGCCAGAGACTCTTTACTGAGATCGGAGGTGCTGTGTGTCAGACTGACACACTGCACCAATAATCGGCGTGTTGCGCGCCCGATCGCGGCTTATCCTGCTGAATGTCATAGGACGCCCAGTCAGGATAACAACCACCGCCCAGCCATCATTTTGCTATAGGCCCGGGCGGGAAGAGGTTAATGCAAATTGTTTGACCGTGCCATTTTGTAGTTTTGTTTTTTTGGGAGTTTTTTTGCAGGCTGGCAAGTGTGCTGGGAATGCTATTTGCTTGTGCTGTAGACCTTACTAGTTAAAAATTGGGGTGGTTGCCATTTTTGTATATCTTGCTTGATGGAATTGGTGTAGGGGACACTTTGGACGCCTTCATCTGTCATTGTTCTTTACTGGGCTTCTAGTGTGTCCCTTCATCTTTAAGGAGGAGTGGGCTCCCTCCAGGCATACCTGCCCTTAATTTATCTAATGCTATACATGCTCCAATATGAAGACTCTAAAATAAATGTTTGGACCGCACTTTATAGGAGGGGCCTTGACAAGGTAGTGCAACTTCTACATACACTGTATGGCCAAAAGTATTGGGACGCCTGCCTTTATACGCACATGAACCCATTTGGTTTTAGTTAAAAAGAAAAAAAAAACATATTGTGAAACAAGGCATGAGAAGTCAGTAATGGGGGAAAGGTCGGCTGTAGGGAGATCACAGGTAATACTGGTGACTGCCCCCTGCATGTCTTTCTGGATTCAGTTTCTCTTCAAGTTCCATTCGATCTGGAAGCTCCAAATATATAAGTAAATGGCACTGAGTGGAAATTGCTGAGGGCAAGTGTTTTGGTTTAGGCGGGGGGCAGGGAGGCGGGTCCGATCGGCTGGGGCGGGGAGATGCGGTCCGTACAGCTGGTGCGAGGAGGTGGTTCCGCTCGGCTGAGGCGGTTCCCCTCGGCTTGGGTGGTAAGGCAGGCAGGCAGGCTGGCTAAGCTTGGCTCGGGCGGGTCTGCTGGGCTGGCGGGCGGTCTCAGCGGGTCCAGTCTGGGGAGTGGGGCATATGGTATGACAGCTTTGTATTATAAATTGATTTCACAGCTATAGGACTCATTGGACGATGGAGCAAATAAAAAAGACCTGTACAACTTTGCGCTTTTTTTTTCTAGTTTTTGTTATTGTGAAATCATATAATTCATTGACCACTTGCCAACTAGCCACTGGATATATACAGTTTATATATACAGTTGTGCTCATAAGTTTACATACCCTGGCAGAATTTATGATTTCTTGGCCATTTTTCAGAGAATATGAACACAAAAATATCTTTCACTCATGGCTAGTGTTTGGCTGAAGCCATATATTATCAATCAACTGTGTTTAGTCTTTTTAAATCATACTGACAACAGAAACTAGCCAAATGACCCTGATCAAAAGTTTACATACCCTGGTGATTTTGGCCGGATAACATGCACACAAGTTGACACAAAGGGGTTTGAATGGCTATTAAAGAGTAACTATCCTCACCTGTGATATGTTTGCTTGTAATTAGTGTATATATATATATATATATATATATATATACCGTATTTTTCGCTCCATAAGACGCACTTTCCCCCCCCCAAAAAACGGGGGGAAATGTGTGTGCGTCTTATGGAGCGAATACTGACCAGGAGAGCTGCTGATAGGGGGATCGTTTCAGCAGCAGAACGATGCCCTATGCATCACTCTGCCCCAGCTAAATCCTGTTTCTCCTCTGCCTTCAGCTACTACAGGGAGAGAAACAAAAGGGTATTGTTCTTTATTTAACCCCCGCAGGATCGGCATTGATATGTAAATTGCGCGGGCATTGTTATGTTAATGAGGTCGGCCGCCGCGATTCATATGCTAATTACGCCCTCACCTCTGCATGCCGCCCACCTAGAAGGTGTGAACAGCATACAGGTGAGGATAGGGGGCAAGTAGAGGGGATTTAAGAGGGGGGTTTGAGGTGCAGAGGCTGCAGAGTTGAATGGGAAGGAGGGGTTGGAGTGCAGATGTTAAAAGATTAGGGGTTTGGGGGACAGAGGTTAGCAGATGAGTTAGAGGGGAAGAGTTGTTCTGAGAGAGAGATAAGAATTCAGAGATTAGTAGAGAGAGGGGGGGTTACTGTAAATACACCATTTACATCACTGGTCAGTGTAAATGTCTCAATATGCAAATACTCCTGTTGTGTTGAGGTCATGTAAATGTCTCAGTTACATTGGGGATCAGTGTAGAGTGCCCCCTTACATTGGTTGTCAGTGTAGAAATATTATTCTGTTATATTTTATTAAATATTTTAGTTCACCATTTGGTTCAGAATTTTTTTTTCATATTTTCCTCCTCTAAAATCTATGTGCGTCTTATGGTCAGGTGCGTCTTATGGAGCGAAAAATACGGTATATATATATATATATATATATATATATATATTAAAGTCAATGAGTTTCTGGACTCCTGACAGACCCTTGCATCTTTCATGCAGTGCTGCACTGAAGTTTCTGGATTCTGAGTCATGGGGAAAGCAAAAGAATTGTCAAAGGATCTGCGGGAAAAGGTAGTTGAACTGTATAAAACAGGAAAGGGATATAAAAAGATATCCAAGGAATTGAGAATGCCAATCAGCAGTGTTCAAACTCTAATCAAGAAGTGAAAAATAAATGAGGGGTTCTGTTGAAACCAAACCACGGTCAGGTAGACAAACTAAAATTTCAGCCACAACTGCCAGGAAAATTGTTCGGGGTGCAAATAAAAACCCACAAATAACTGAGTTATCGCATCTACAAACTATGGCAAAGATTTTTTATTTTATTTTTTAAATACAGGACTCTCTGAAAACGTGGTGTAGCTGTATCAAGATACACAATAAGGAGGCACTTGAAGAAAGATGGGCTGCATGGTCGAGTCACCAGAAGAAAGACATTACTACACAAATGCCATAAAGTATCCCGCTTACAATACGCCAAACAGCACAGAGACAAGCCTCATACCTTCTGGCACCAAGTCATTTGGAGTGATGAGACCAAAATTTAGCTTTTTGGCCACAACCATAAATGCTACATTTGGAGAGGAGTCAACAAGGCCTATGATGAAATGTACACCATTCCTACAGTGAAACACAGAGGTAGATCGCTGATGTTTTGGGGATGTGCGAGCTACAAAAGGCACAGGACATTTGGTCAAAATTGATTGACTGCGCATGGGATTTACTTGGACATTCCAACATGACAATGATCCAAAACACAAGGGCAAGTTGACCTGTCATTGGCTACAGCAGAATAAAAAGTGAAGGTTCTGGAGTGGGCATCTCAGTCTCCTGACCTCAATATTATTAAGCCACTCTGGGGAGATCTCAAAACGTGCAGCTCATGCAAGACAGCCCAGGAATTTACAGAAACAAGGCTTTTTGCAAAGAGGAATGGACAGCTTTACCATCTGAGATGATAAAGAGCTGCATCCACAAATACCACAAAAGACTTCAAGTTGTCATTGATGTTAAAGGGGGCAATACACAGTATTAAGAACTTGGGTATGTAAACTTTTGATCAGGGTTATTTGGGTAGTTTCTGTTGTCATTATGATTTAAAAAGAGTAAACACAGATGATTGATAATAAATGACTTCAACTAACCTTGAGTGAAAGAAGTTTTTGTGTTATCGTTTATATTCTCTGAAAAATGGCCAAGAAATTATAAATTCTGCCAGGGTATGTAAACTTATGAGCACAAGTGTGTGTGTGTGTGTGTGTGTGTGTGTGTGTGTGTGTGTGTGTGTGTGTGTGTGTGTGTGTGTGTGTGTGTGTACATACATACGGTGGCAGGTTGGCTCGATAGCGCTAACCGCCACACCTGTACGGTGGCCTGTGTATGTGACACTGGGCCCACGAACGTCGCAGGTTCTGTGGACTCGATGTCCGCCGGCGACCTGCGATCACGGTACTCTGAGGCAGAATGGGAATCTGCCTGTGTAAATAAGGCAGATCCCTGTTCTGACAGGAGATATCATGGAGATCTGCTGTTCCCAGTGATCGGTTCAAGTGAGCCCAGCCACCACACAGTTAGAACACACTCAAAGAACACCGTTAACCCCTTGATCGCCCCCTAGTGTTAACCCCTTCCCTGCTAGTGTCATTTATACATTGATCAGTGCTAAAATAATGCACTGAACAATGTAATGTCACTGGTCCCCAAAAAGTGTCACTTAGGGTCAGATTTGTCCGCCGCAATCCCAACAAAAATCAGATCGCCACCATTACCAGTAAAAACATAAAAAAAAAAAGTCCATAAATCTTTCCCATAGTTTGTAGACGCAAACCAATCAATATACACCTATTGCAATTTTTATTTTTTACCAAAAATGTGTAAAAGAATATATATTGACTTAACCTGATGAATAAAATAGTTTTTTTATTTTTATTTTTTGGGATATGTATTATAGCAGAAAAAAAAAAAATATATATATTTTTTTTAATTGTCGGTCTTTGTTTATAGCACAAAAAATTAAAACTGCAGAGGTGTTTAAAGGTCACCAAAAGAAAGCTCTATTTGTGGGAAAAAAAGGACATCAAATGTTTGGGTACAACGTCGCACGATCAATTGTCAGTTAGAGTGACGTAGTGCAGTATCGCAAAAAATGGCCTGGTAATTGAAAAGGGATCAGATCAGTTCCGGGGCTGAAGTGGTTAATAATAAAGGATTATTTATTTTGAAAGCAGTTACATTTTATTTGATAGTTATGAAAGTGGCATAATTATCTTTTGGCACCTTCTTCTGGAAACTCTTATCTGACTACATGCAAAGGGAAATATTAATTCCATTTTGTGAACATTTTTAAAAACTGAGTAACAAAGGATGTCTCAAAGCAACTATGTATACCAGGGTTCTCCAAACTTTTTACATGAAAGGCCAGTTTACTGTCCTTCAGATTTTATAGGGGGCCAGACTGTGGCCACTGGAAGTAGAAAAATGTCCCGGCCTCAGTGGGAGTAAACAATGCCCCATCTTTGGGGTCAGTGAGAGGAATACAAAAAAAAAAAAAAACAGTTTTTTTATTGTGTATGTGCTCATCTCAGCTAACAACTTTTACCTCCTTTAAAGCGGAGTTCCACACAAAAGTGGAACTTCTGCTCATTGGATCCCCACCCCCCCATCTGGTGCCACAATTGGCACCTTTTGGGGGGGGGGGGGACAGGATACCTTTGACAGGTATCCTTTCCCACTTCTGGGAGTCTGGGCCCGTGACATCAGCGTGGGGCTCCCTCCTCGTCCAGGCCAGTAGGAGAGAGGAGCGGGCCTCGTGCATGCATAGTAGGGTTCCTGGCGTGAAGCCGAATGGCTACACTGCCGGGTACCCTTACCTGCACTGGCGGCGGCAGCGCCAGCGCCCAACAGCTGATGGAAACATCAGCTGCGGGTGCCGACATCGCCAGGACAGGCAAGTGTCCATTTATTAAAAGCCAGCAGCTGCAGTAGGTGTAGCTGCTGGTTTTTAATTATTTTTTTTGGGGGCGGAACACCGCTTTAAAGTCCTGATACCCCTCTGTATGTGAGATGGGCGGTGTTGATTTGTTTGGGCTATATAAATAATATATACATATATATATATATATATATATATATATAGTCGTTCCTGGAACTGGCTAAATATGATGTATAGAATTGTGCCCCATCATTGGTGTCATTGGGAGGAACTGTGCCCCATTGTTGGTGTCATTAGGAGGAATTGTGTCCCTTTGTTGGTGTCAGAAGATGAAATATTGCCCCAAAAAAACGGATAAAAGCAAGCAAAGGGCCAAAGTATGGAGACCACTGATGTAATACCTTTGATTTCCTGTGTGTCTCACAAAATGTCAAATGCTGTGCAATTAGTTTCTATGGGCATGTTGCTTCTTCTCTTGTTATTGAATTTACTTAATAATTTGTTACTTTTAACAGCACTCAAAATTTCCACTCACCTGCTCGCATTGGGCGAGTGGAAATAAGCTAAGGGTGAGTCCTTCAGCCCGGCTGGGGAGGGGCAAGCCTCTGGCCCGCTGCACACTGTGCAGCCACGTAAAGGTGCCTTGTAAGGAGGAGGATCCTGCCAGCTCCACGGCAGAAGCTCCTGCTTATCCATGCAGACCGCGGATGGGGGGGGGGGGGGGGGGGGTTTGCAGCAGCCCCATTCTTTCAAAGGATGTGTGGGTAAGAGAGTTCTGTACTGGAATGGGAAAAGGGGGGGGGGGGTGAGCTCTGTACTGGGGGAGAACTTTGGCGTACACAGCACATCCCTCAGCCCTGCACTCAGTACGTAGCGCAACCCTCAATCCTACACTCGGTACGTAGCGCATATTTACTTAACAAGGCAGTTATGATGTGTACAGTGTCTATAGTAGCCAATCATATTTTATCCTTATTTTATTTATCCTGACTCGTAGTTTAGGATATTAAATTTTGATTAAGATTTATAACCTGTCAGGCTTTTTTGGCCAGCTGTGCCCCATTGGGGAGATTTTCCTTCATTTCATGTCCCATAGACCGGAAAGCGAGAGGGAGCCCCAAGCCACCAGAACCAGTCCCCCATTGGATAATTTGCCCTCTATTACTTTTCTGGGGACAATCCAAAATTTGGGATTTTCTTTACTTTCAATGATAATGGTAAACAGGACAAACATAGGGTGAATCTCCCTAGCAGGGGCACAGAAAGCAATAAAACCTGACAGATGTTTTAATCCCTCTCCACCTTATCCAAAACTTAAAAAATAAAAAAGTCTGATCTTTAGTTGTACTTTAAAAGCAAAACTTTTTTTTCAATTTTGGATAGAGTAAGGTAGGGTTATAACCCGTCAGTTTTTTTTTTACATCTAAGCCCCATTGGGGAGATTTCCCTTCAATTCATGTCCCACAGCCAAAACAGGAAGTCAGAGGAAACCCCCTCCAAAGTGAGGGAATCCTGGGATGTCACAAAAAAAATATTCTATTTGGAAAATTATTCCACCATTACTGTTCTGGGAACAACCCCAGATTTGGGATGCTCGTACGGTTTTGCCGTGTACACACGATCGGTTTTACCGATGAAAACAGTCCGATGGACTTTTCTCATCGAATAAACCGATCGTGTATGGGCCCCATCTGTCTTTTTTCCCCCATCGGTGAGAAAAAAATAGAACAAGTTTTAAATTTATCCGATGGGGAAAAAAACCGATAGCAAATTCCGATTGTCTGTGTGGAACTCCAGCGGAGCAAAAACCCACGCATGCTCAGAATCAAGTCGACGCATGCTCAGAAGCATTGAACTTCATTTTTCTCGGCTCGTCGGAGTGTTTTACATCACGGCGTTTGGGACGGTCGGATTTTTGACTGATGGTGTGTAGGCAAGACTGATGGAAGTCAGCTTCATCGGATTTCCGATGGAAAACTCCATCGGATTAGAATCCATAGGAAATCCGATCAGGTGTACAGGGCTTTAGTGATAACAGTACACAGGACAAACAGAGTGCGTGAATTTCCCCAATGGGGTCACAGGCAGCAATAAAACCTTAAAGGGGTTCTAATCCCTCTTCACGCTATCCAAAACTAGAGCTGCACAATTAATCGTTATAAAAACGCGATTCAACCCCCCTCACGTTCCTAATCAGCCATTTCCGATTCTATGTAAACGGTGCAGAACCGAGCTGCCAAAAAAATAAATTCAAAATGTAAAAAAAGCACTGAGGGCTCAACCACCTCAATACAGGGCACTTCAACCCCCTTCCTGCCCAAGCCATTTTTCAGCACTGTCACACTTTGAATGACAATTGCGTGGTCATGCTACACTGTACACAAATTAATTTTTTATAAAAAATAATTCCCCACAAATAGAGCTTTCTTTTGGTGGTATTTGATGACCCCTGCGGTTTTTATTTCTTGCACTGTAAACAAAAGAAGAGTGACAAGTTTGAAAAAATATATATATTTTTTACTTTTTGCTATAATATCCAATTTACTTATTTTTAAAACAAATTTTTTCCTCAGTTTAGGCCGATATGTACTCTACATATTTTTGGCAATAAGCGTATATTGATGGGTTTGCGCAAAAGTTATAGGGAGGGGACTCACAAGGGGAGACCGATCGGTGTTCCTCTGTACTGGGAACACACCATCGGTCTCCTCTCACCTGACAGGACGTGGATCTGTCTGTTTACACACACAGATCCACGGTCCTGCTCTGTTACCGGGCAATCGCAGGTGCCTGGCGGACATTGCGGCCGCCGGGCACACGCATCTGTTTCCGAGTGACGCGGCAGGAGCGCGCGCCTCCTAGAGGGTCGAGAAGTCGTCATATGACGCCCGGCCAGAACGAGAGCCGCACCGCCCAGCCATCATTTGACAGACGGCAAGCGGTTAAACAGCAACGCTACGTTTTTACATCAGCATCTTAGCGTGTTTTCCTGCGTTAGAGTTTTTGGGCGTTTAATTGAAAACACCCTCTATAATGTAAAAACGCCTAAAAACATAAAAAAATTAAAAAACGCGGCTTGCCGTGTTTAGATGTGTTTTTTTTCCTTTTTTTTTACTGCTCCTGGAAGCACAGGCTGGCTGTTTTTTTACTTCCACTAAACGCTTATGCTTGCAAAAGCCTCTCACAGTTTATGTGTGCATGGACACATAGGCCAACATGGAGGGGCTTTTAGAGACACTTTTAAAAAAAAACAAAAACAAAAAAAAAACACGTCAAAATGTCCCCAACAGCAGCTGTAAAAAAAAACGCGGAGCTGAAAAACGCAATCGCGGCGTTTTCACACGTTTTTGCGCGTTAGACGCTCACGTTTTTTTCGGCCTAACTCCGACGCTGAGGAACGCACTGGTCCTGTTTTTTTTTTACAGCTTAAAAACGTCTATGCTATTTGCAGCTCAAAAACGTCTAGGTGGGCATGAAGCTATAGACTAACATGGACAGGCGTTTTTAAGCTGTAAAAAACGCTCAAAAACGCGGCCATAAAAACGTCCGTGGGCATGAGGCCTTAGGCCCCATGCACACAGGGCGTTTTTACAGCTTAAAAACGCCTGTCCATGTTTTGTAGACATTTTTTGACCTTTTTTTAAAAAAAATAAAAAATCCCAGAGCTCAAAAACACAAATCGCTGGGTTTTTTTGCAGCTGGAAAACGCCTATGCCACTTGGAGCTCATAAAAGCTCTATGTGTGCATGACACAATAGAATAACATGGATGGGCGTTTTGCAGCTGTAAAAAAAAACATCTAACGCTGCTGTTAGCAGCTGCAAAAACGCCCTGTGTGCATGGGGCCTTAATTGTCAGTTTGACCACTTAAAAAGACTAAACCTTTTTTTGACACTTGCTTACAAGTTAAAATCAGTATTTTTTTGCTAGAAAATAACTTGGAACCAAACATTATATTTCTTTAGCAGAGACCCTAAAAAATGTCAGTCGTTGCAATATTTAATGTCACACTGTTTTGCGCAGCGGTCTTTCAAACACAATTTTTGGGGAAAAAACACACTTCATTGAATAAAAAAAAAAAAAAAAAAGAAACAGTAAAGTTAGTCCAATTTTTTTTTGTATAATGTGAAAGATGATACGCTGCGAGAATCGTGATCTTTAGTCTAAGCAAAAAAATTGTGATGCTCATTTTATCCAGAAGCGTGCAGCTCTATCCAAAACTAATATAAAGTTTGCCTTTACTTTACCCTACTTGAGCTATTTGAGTGTGTGAAAAGTGTTGCACCCCTACTGGTTTTGGAAAGGGGAGTTTCAGTCTGATTGTACAATCTCCTTTAGATCTACCAACAACTATGTCTTGCAAGCATTTGCCATAATGAATAAGATTGAGTAAATTGTTTATGTAGGCCCTTTGATACAATAGTTATGATAAATTGGATGGCTTGCATTCGCCTCCAAACAGGCAATGTTTTGTTATTTATATTAAGTCTCTACCAGTCTGCACACATGCTCCTTCCTGCATGTCAAACTTTGATTGTATCTGTGCAGGTGCTGCGTGTACAAGCCCTCATTCAACATGTAGCTATAGGCACTGTGGGGAGTATCTTTAAATCTCACAACAGAAGCACTCACTACGGAATTAAACACTTTAACAGTACACGCATTTAGTAATGTCAGGGATGGCTTGTTTTATTGTTTGTTAATAATATATACATAAAGTCCATAGTCTGGGCCCAGGTGCACTTTAGGGCTGGTTCAGAGTTTCTGCATAAGAAAAACGCAGCGCCCTGCAAGGTCATATGAAAAAATGTTTATCTGTGTGCCCTGGTTGCAGAGCAGTGCAGAAAAATGCAACACGTCTGCAATTTACTGCACTGCCTTGCAGGTCTCTGTCTGAACCTTCATTTTATTTTATGGCAGCTGAGCTGTAATGCATAGAAGTAAATAGAATGTCACGTTGATCATCACAGGGATCCGACTACACAGCATAAAGCACAGAGCGCAGTGTAATTTGAGAGCTGAGTGAAGGTAACGGACACACCCACCTCTACACACTGTTCGAGACACATGCACAGCTGAGGCTGTCAATCACCTTTTTTGTGCTGAAGTGTGGGGGTTGATGCTGTCAAGCAAGATTGTCTGGCGTCCATTAATGCAGGGAGAAGTGAACAATGAAGATAGCAGAGGAAGAAGAAAGCAGAGAGAAATTAAAACTGGTGCTTTGGATTTAGGCAAGTGCACTCTATGAAAGGATATGCCGGGTTCATTTTTTTTTTATCCAAGGTTTACAACCATTTTAGGTATCTGAAATTGACTTAGCCTCAGCCTCTTACAGAACCTGGACAGTAGCGTTCAAACTGAAGTAGAAGCGGCACAGAGATCCTGCTAATAGGAGGAGACACAGAGACAGGATCTCATTGGTGTGCCACTTCTTCTTTCACTGTACAGTCACACGATGGGAGGAGACCTGTGTTAGTGAAGTGCAGCAGATAAAAATCTAGTCTCCTAATAAGACCGTGTGTTATCACAAATGATTGTAAATATCAGAAGGTTAAGTACAGAGATACTGATCCTTTGGAAAGAAAACAGCTCCCTTATTAACCACATCTGCCCTGGAAGATTTGGCTGCTCAATGACCAGGCCATTTTTTGCGATTTGGCACTGCGACGCTTTAACTGACAATTGCGCAGTCGTGCGACGATGTACCTGAACAAAATTGACATCCTTTTTTCCTCACAGAGCTTTCTTTTGGTGGTATTTGATCACCTCTGCGGTTTTTATTTTTTGCGCTATAAACAAAAGAAGAGCGTCAATTTTGGAAAAAACTATATCGTTTACTTTTTGCTATAATAAATATCCCAAATGTATAAAAAAAAAGTTTTCCTCAGTTTAGGCCAATATGTAATCTTCTACATATTTTTGGTAAAAAACAAAAATCGCAATATGCGTATATTGATTGAATTGCGCAAAAAAGTTATACCGTCTACAAAATAGGGGATAGATTTATGGCATTTTATTATTTTATTTTTTTACTAGCAATGGCGGTGATCAGCGATTTTTAAATCGGGACGGCGATATTGCGGTGGACAGACTGAACACTTTTGACACATTTTTGGGACCAGTGACAATAATACAGCGATCAGTGCTATAAAAATGCACAGATTACTGTATAAATGTCACTGGCAGTGAAGGGGTTAACACTAGGGGCGATCAAGGGGTTAACTGTGTTCCCTAGTGTGTGTTCTAACTGTGGGGGGGATGGGACTGACTAGGAGAGATGACAGATCAGTGTTCATACTTTCCCTGAGAGAACCAGGATCTGTGTTTACACACAGATCCCAGTTCTCACTCTGTCACAAGCAATTGCGGGTGCCCAGCGGTCTTCGCGCGTGTGCGCGCCCCCCCCAGTGGCCAAAAGGCGAAGAGACGTAAGGTAACGTCGTTTCGCCCAGGGGGTCCAACCTGCCGCAGTAAAACTGCGGAGACTGGTCTGGAAGAGGTTAATATTTCATCTGTATATTTAGCAGTTTTCCTCAAGTCGAGCTTTAATGAAAACCTTGCTAGGGAACCATGAAGAATGCTTACTGTGCAAATGCTAACTGCCTGTTGGACATGCTAATCACCTGACTACAATGCATGTTAAAGCCCATAAAGCAGTAATAAACCCAAAACAAAAAAAGTTCTTATATTGGCTTTTTATACCCAGTGATCTGGCAAGGAAAAAACTTTTTCTTAGCCCTGGTTCACTCTGGTGCGATTTGACATGTCAAATCAGCGATATTTACCGCAAATTGCGGGCAATGGCACCGTCCTAAATCGGTGTGACGCCGCATCTGCGGCGCTGCACTGATTTCAAAAAGTAGTTTCTGTACTACTTTTTGCGATTTCGGGCCGCGATTTACATTGACATCTGTGCAGAAACCTGCACAGATGTCCCATGTTTTTGCGGCCAAAATCGGGACTGACAGGCAGGAGTGAAATTGTGCGAGTTCAGCTGAACTCGCACGGCTTCACTCCCGCAGCCCCAGTGTGAACCTGGGCTTAGGGTGGTTTCTCGATCTATGGAGAAAAAGTGACCCTTTGACAGTAGAAAAGTTAGCGTTTGATGGACTAGTAGATTTACATATGTTACTAACAAATTTTAGAGCATTTTCACTTTTGTAGCCAAATTTGAGAAATGTTTGTGTTCCTAATCACAAAGCATGCCTATATTTTATATATATATATATATATATTTTTTTTTTTTATTCCTTGCCTTTAAAGTTTAGCTAAAAAAAAAGAACAGAAAATCCCAAATTTTGGGTTAACATCAAAACACTAATGGAGGGGAAATCTTCCAATGGGGACACTAGTCACTTTCAAGGTATTTCCTCTGAATCCTGTTTTGGCTATGGGACAGGAAGTGAAGGGAAATCTCCCCAATTGGGCACAGGGAAAAAAAACTGATGGGGGTTATAATCCTCCCTTAAGCCCCGTACACACGGTCGGACTTTTTGCCAACAAACTTCATTTTGAGCAAGTTTGACAAAAAATCTGACCGTGTGTACGCTCCATCGGACAAACTTTTTTGGTTTTCATCGGACAAAAGTTCGGTCTGCAAAACCATCAGACTTTTGTCCGATGGACAAAACAAATAATGTTAAAATCAACCAACAATAGCAGAAGTTGACCAAAGGGTGGCGGTAAAGAGCAGAAAATAGCAGAAAAACCATGTGATGTTGGAAAAAGTTTTGGGAAAGTTTGCAGAAAAGTCCTGTGGTGTGTCTGCTATGGGTGTGCCCGGCCAACTCCGTTCGGACAAAAATCTACGGAAAAGTCAGATGGAAGTCCGACCGTGTGTACGAGGCTTTACTCTATCCAAAAGTTTTTAGTTAAACTTTCAGATGTTTTTCAGTAGAAAGTATTATTGCCAACTGCAAGTATTTCTGAAAAAATTCAATGAGTTTGTCCCAATAGAAAGCCCAAATACAGAGTTTCTTCATTTCTATACAATTCAGGAATACAGCTTTGAAATCTTTAACCCAGTGGTCATCAACCCTGTCCTCAGGGCCCACTAACAGGCCAGGTTTGCAAGATAACCGAAATACATCACAGGTGATATCATTTGCTGCTCAGTGATTGCAGTATTCTAGTCTGCATCTCCCCAAGGTAATACATTAAACCTGGCCTGTTAGTGGGCCCTTAGGACAGGGTTGATGACAACTACTTTAACCTATTGTTAGAACAGTGTTAAAATGTATCAAATATATAGTGTGGAAACAATAAGCGCATATAAATCTCTCTAGTGTTGTCCTCATAAAAAGCATTTTACAGGTAAGTATGACGAAAAAAATCCTATTTTCTTTATCATACATCACGGGACACAGAGTTAGGTTAATATTCATTACCTACTGGGGACATCCCAGAGCAATAGCCTTGAGGGGAGGGAGACACCCTGCCAAACAATAGCCATCAGACCTTATACGGCAGCCCGCAGTACACTGCAGCCAAAAGCCAAATCCTCGGCTGCTCAAACATCCACCTGATAAAATTGTGATCGTATGCACCGAAGACCAGGTAGCCACCTTACAAATCTGAGCCACAGATACCCAATGGCGAAAAGCCCAGGAGGTTTCTACACCCCTGGTAGAATGCGCTCTCACCCTAAAGGGCCTTGCGTTTCAGACCATAGGCCTGAATGACCAACTGACGGACCCAATTGGCGATTGAAGCTTTGGAAGCTGCCTGCCCCTTCTTGGGTCCTTCTGGTAAAACAAAAAAGGAGTCCGATTCTTGGATTTCCACAAATCTAGACAAATAAAATGACTGCCCGGGCAACGTCTAAGGAATGCAGTCGTCTCTTCCGCCGAACGAGGGGGGGGGGCAAAACAATGTCCTGATTTAAATGAAAGGCCCACGCTACCTTTGGTAAGAAGAATGGAATGGGACACAACACTACCTTGTCGTGGTGAAGAATTGGGTATGGTTCCTTACATGAAAGAGCCAATTCCGACACCCTTCTAGCCGAGGTGATGGCCATCAGGAAGGCTAGCTTGCATGACAGCAAGACTAATGGAATTTCCTCGATAGGCTCTAAAGAAGTTGTTTCTGTAACACAGACAGCACCAAATTTAAGTCCCAAGGACACATAGGTGACCTAATGGGGGGAAGCAAACGAGTTTCACCCCCTGCATAAAAGGTTCAGACCAGCAAATGGGAGGCTAAAGGCCATGGCCCGTCTACTACCAATCTCACAATCTCCGGGAACCAGGGTCTTCTGGTGCTACCAGAATGACTGGAACCCCCTCTCTCCGAATCCTTTGCAACAAAACGTGGAAGGAGGGGGATTGGGGGGGGGGGCATAAACCAGGGAGAACTGACTCCATGGAACTACCAGAGCATCTGTTCCGATTGCCAGAGGATCTCTCGTTTGGGACACAAACTGATGTAGCTTGTTATCGAACCTGGGATGCCAATCGATTGACATCTGGCCATCCCCAACACTGGTCAATTTTCTGGAACACCCCCGGGTGTAGGGACTATTCCCCCGGGCAGATCTGCTGGCGGCTGAGATAATCTGGCATCCAGTTCTCTACCCCTGGGATATGAACTGCTGATAGAACTGCACATGTCCCTCTGCCCAGGCTAGTATGTGGTTCACCTCTTTCAGAGCTAAACAACCCTGGTGGTTTAATAATGGCCACTGCAGTGGCATTGTCAGACTGAACCCTGATGGGGCAGTCCTGAAGCTCCACCATCTAGAACCGTAGGGCCAGACGTACTGCCCGCAACTCCAGAATGTTGTGTGGGCAGGTTCTGTTCTGTCCGTGACCATCTTCCCTGAGCTGTGAGCCCCTCTAAGGTCGTTTCCCAGCCCGAGAGACTTGCGTCAGTGGTCAGTACTCTCCAAGATACCGCGAGGAAGGATCTTCCTTTTCGCAGGTTCTGATCCTGCGACCACCAGCTTAGGCTTAAGCGCGCCCGAGGAGATAAGAACATGGGATAATCCATGGCTTGCCCTCCCCTGTTCTAAACCGACAGGATGTCGTGTAGTATAGGCCTGGAGTGCACTGCCTCGGAGGACACCATCCTTCCGAGAAAACTCATACAGAGCTAAATGGAGGGTTGTCTGGTGCCCCTTATCTGACGCACCTGATTGTTCAGGGCACAGATCCTTACGGGTGGCAAAATACTGCACTATGCAGGCTCTGTTCTAGAGCCTGTAGTGATTGATCTCTGAGCAGGAGGTTGTCTAGGTACCCGAGCACCAAGAACCCTGGGCCCTTAAAAAGACACAATACTGGTGCTAGGACCTTTGTAAACACCCAGGGAGCTGTGGCAAGCCCGAAGGGCAGAGCCACAAACTGAAAAGGATGTTCCTCTACTGCAAATCGCAGGAACCTCTGATGAGGTTGAAAGATAGGTACGTGTAAATACGCATCCTTGATATCAATGGAGGCTAGAAAGTCTTCCATCTGAAGCAAGGTTACTACTGAGCAGACAGACTCCATCCAAAAGAACTGAATAGATACTGGTTCAGGGATCTTAGATCCAAAATGGGCCTTGTGCCCCTGTTTGGTTTTTGAACCATAAACAGGTTAGACTAAAACCCAGCGCCCCTTTTGGACACAGGAACCTGCATAATCACTCCCTGATATACCAGATCAGTGGTCATGAACCCTGTTCTCAGGGCCCACTAACAGGCCAGGTTTGCAAGATAACTGAAATAAATCACAGGTGATATCATTTGCTGCTCAGTGATTGCAGTATTCTAGTCTGCATCTCCCCAAGGTAATACATAAAACCTGGCCTGTTAGTGGGCCCTGAGGACAGGGTTGATGACCACTGCACTAAATTATTTAGTACCTGAAACAATAAAGTTCTCTTTGGAGGATCCGAGGGAACGCTGGATCTTAGAATCCTGAGGGGGAACCCCCCCTTAATTCCAGCTTGCAACCGCGGGATACTGTTGAGGTGACCCACTCATCCTGAACCACTGTTCTCCAAACGTTCGCAAAGTAAATGTGAATGTTCGCAGCAGCCTTCACTCCCCCACAGATAGAGTGAGGGCGTCACCTCAAAAAGGGAGACTTGGTGCTGGGTTTAGAAGAGTTTTGGACCCAGGGTTTCTTCTGGCCCTGCAGCTTGCCCCTGGCTCTAGCGCCCCGTTGGCAGCGGAACTGCCTTGGCGCGGAGACACTTTAGGAAGTCGTTCCTGAGGTTTTAAAAAAGGGATGCATGGTCTCTTTACAGGAAGTAGAGAACTCTTCCCTCCAGAAATCTTTTGTATATATTTGTCCAAATCAAACGTTCCCCATGAAAGGGGAACTCTGCCAATAACTTCTTACAAGGAAGTTCAGCTGTCCAGTTCTTAAGCCACAAAAATGTCTGCGCATGTGTACAGACAGGAGAGCCAAAACGAGAAACCTGCTGTATTGAACCCTTTATGGCATCAACAGCAAAACACAGTGCTCGAGGTATATCTTGGTTCGGCCTGTCAGGCCGTCTGACCTGATCCTTAGAAGACTGGCAGACTCCAATTGCTGTGACAGCTGGCTGAATAGCTGAACTTGCCAAAGAAAATGAAGCCTTTAATAGTGACTCCAGTTTCTTGTCAACAGGGTCCTTCAAGCCTGGTGCGTTATCCACCGGACAAGTTAAGTTCTTGTTTAAAGGAAGAGCCTGACGCATCTACGGCTGGCATGCTCCACTTAATGAACTTTTTCTCCATGGGATATAAAAGGGAAAACCTCTTAGGAGGAACGAAAAACCTGCCAGGAAGTTCACAATCAGCATACACCGCCTGTTCCAAACAGTGGGTGCAAGGGGAAAGCCTATGCGGGCTGAGGAGGCCTCAGGGACACCAAAGAGGACCAGGGGGGCTCAGAAACCTCTGCAGAAGGCAACTTAAAGGCAGAACGAACCATCTCAGTAAGAGTCTGTATCAAAAGCCTCTGCGACTGAGAGGCAGACACTAACTGAAAATCTTCTGGCCCAGAGTGCACAGGAGCAGACTCATCTGCCAGGCCCTTCACAGAATCCTTGGCATTTAGCCCTTCCCCCATCCTCGACCCATTCCTGCTCCAAATTAGGAGGCTCAGGAGAGGGGGATCTGTCACGCTTCTTGCCACCCTGCGGGGTAGAGACAATCATGCCAGCAATCCTGTGCTCTAACCCAACTAAGGCGGAGGACAGTTCATCCCTGGTAATAAAGGGTAAAGGAGCGACGTTGACTGTAGGCACAATGGCTCCCAGAAGCCTCTGGTCTCTCAGGGGATACAACACTAGGGTTATGACTAGGCTCTTCAGAAGCTACTGATGACATAGGTGTGCCTTTCCCTGTAGTGTTAACCCCGCTCCTCTTTTTTGAAGACATTTCAAGCCACAAAAAGGGGAGTACCAGAGTTTAGTATTTACATACCCCAGACGGGAGACAACTCAATAGGGCTCACCAAGTCCCTATGCAACAATCCTGCCAAGCAACACCTGGTCACTTACGTGACCCGGATAAAGAGAAATTAACTGCTGAAAATGTCTGGTTCAGAGCCGGCTCTGTGTCCCACAGCTGCCCTCTGGAAGCACTGCATGCTTTGCATACACAGCTTAAATAAGCTGGCTGTGCGCCGGGACATTCCGTGCGGTCCCTGCGAATGGGTGCGGCTGTATTTGCACATGACGCAAATGTTCGTGCGCCCAGATTAGGCCACCATACTCACGCGGCTCCTTGGGCCCACAACGCCTGTGCCGAAGCCGCATGTGCCATGGCCGCCAAAAAAAAAAAAAACACAAACTCCTGAGCACTTTGGCGAATGCACATGCACCCTGGCGAACCAAGATGCACAATAGCACACCCTCGTGCGCGGACCATACATTATGGAAAAAAACAGCCAGACAAAAGGGAGAGAGAGAGAGAGAGAAAAAAAAAAAGGTACTCTTTGCAAACACCCACAGCTAGCTCAAAACTCCCCCCTGTGGTCACCGCACACAGGTGTCCAGCCTCTAGCTAGCTTGACTGATTGTTACAATCACTGGGGCACCCTACAATAAGTAAATAAGGGGATTTCACTTACCTGTCCAGGCACAGTGCAGCCTTAGAAACTAAGAGCCCAATCTTTACCCATCACGGCGGGTTCCTGTCACTTGAGGATCTTCAAGGACTGGCTACCCCTTTTCATGTTTTAGTGTCCACTCCATTGGACCTGTACAGCACCCTGCAGGAATGCCTTAGCTCTGTGGTGTCGAGGATTCCACTATGCAGGGTCCAGCGCCCGGAGGTCGCATTACAGGCAAAACCTTGCAGGATCCTTTCGTCTTCTTTGCGAGGCTCAGGTACCATTTATCTAAGCATATTAGCCTGTGTCAAATTTATCCGACCGGTCAATCCCTTGATTAATTTAAGAACAGTTTGTGGGACTAAAGATCTGGAGCTCAGAGAGCTCAACAAATGTACCCATCCACCTTGCAGACACTGATAAAAAAAAAAAAGTACTTACTGTATGGTAGGGGTTATATAGGGGATCACTTCCTGTCTAAACTTTGTCTATCAGTGTCCATTCACCTAGAGATGGCGTATAACCCAGTAGGTAATGAATATTAGCTTAACTCTGTGTCCCGTGATGTATGATAAAAGAAATAGCGATTTTATTTATTTATTGTATACAAAATGATAGTTGGTTTGGTATTTGATAATGTGTGCGAGATGATGATATATGGGAAACAATGTCATATGTGTATGTACAATATGGAAAGCTCCTTTGCCATCAGAACTATCATGTCTGGCCTCACTTGTGCTTGGGGCCCTTTTTTGTTCTGTGGTTCTTATTTAACCACTTCAGCCCCGGACCATTTGGCTGCCAAATGACCGGGCCACTTTGCAATTCGGCACTGCGTCGCTTTAACTGACAATTGCGTGGTCGTGCAACGTGGCTCCCAAACAAATTTAATTTCCCTTTTTCCCCCCACAAATAGAGCTTTCTTTTGGTGGTATTTGATCACCTCTGCGGTTTTTATTTTTTACGCTATAAACAAAAATAGAGCGACAATTTTGAAAAAAATGCAATATTTTTTGCTATAATTTTGCTATAATAAACATCCCCAAAAAATATATAAAAAAACAATTTTTTTCCTCTGTTTAGGCCAATACCTATTCTTCTACATATTTTTGGTAAAAAATAAATTCCAATAAGCGTTTGATTGGTTTGCGCAAAAGTTATAGCGTCTACAAAACAGGGGATAGTTTTTTGGCATTTTTATTAATATATTTTTTTTATAGTAATGGCGGCGATCAGCGTTTATCGTGACGGCGATATTATGACGGACATATCGGACACTTTTGATGCCATTTTGGGACCATTTACATAGCGATCAGTGCTATAAAAATGCACCGATTAAGGTATAAATGTGACTGGCAGTGAAGGGGTTAACCAATAGGGGGCTAGGAAGGGGTTAAGTGTGTCCTAGGGAGTGATTCTAACTGTTAGGGGTCGTGGCTACGAGGGACACGTCACTGATCGTTGCTCCCGATGAGAGGGAGCATACGATCAGCGTCAGTGTCACTAGGCAGAACGGGGAGATGCTTTACACTTGCCTCTCCCCGTTCTGCAGCTCTGTGACCCGATCGCGGGAAACCAGCGGACATAGAGTCCGCGGGTCCCGTGGGCACGGAGCTCGCGGCAGGAGCGCACGGCGGGAGATTCAAAGTGACGTAAATATACGTCACTTTGCCCAGCCGTGCCATTCTGCCAACGTATATAGTCGTGAGCCGGTCGTTAACCGGTTAACTAATTTCTTATCCTTTTTTTCATGTTTTTATATTTTTGTTGTATTTTGTTTTGCCTGTGGTCCCTGTGCCACTAGATGCTGACCTTAGATTCCAGTATCTTGGACAGCAATTAAGTTGGTGCTTGCAATCCCAGACAGGCAGTCTGGTGGGGGGGTGCCTCAGCTTGTTGATATACATGTGCTAGGTGGTGACCCCTTGTCTCCAAAGTGTGTTCCACCCTGCAACGGAAGTTGGGGGGGGGTTGAGGAGGAAATAAATGACACAGGGTATAGGCTACACCCAACAGATTTCCATCAGTGAGGTGGAGGAATACATATGGATGAAGCAGGATAAGGGGAGGTCTCATTTCTCCTCTTGCCCATTTGGGTGGTTCCATCCTCTGGGGGGGAAGCATTTAAGGAAACGGGTATAATTCAGAACACTCTTTACCAACTTTTCCTACAGCTAATTTGCAGGCGATAATTCCCTTTCTGCTCTTATTGTGGCTTATACCTCCCCTACAGATACTCCACTTGATTGTCGGAACCACCCCTTGAGGCCTTGTATGCAAATGGTCTTCTATTTCTTCTTTATCTGTGGGCCTTTTCACATCCTGTGTTCTATGAGATGGTCCCATGTGCAAACAGACTGGTTTATAAATTTAAAGATTATCTTATTGGTTTTGTACTTCAGGTACATATGCATAAAATGTCAGATAGGTTTCATTCTATGATTTTATATATGGGCTATGAATAATAGGATTTTTGTACTCACCGTAAAATCCATTTCTCTGACGTCCATGGACTGACACAGCTGGATACTGTAAACGTCTGGGTGTATGTCCCTGCTCTCAGGAGAAGAGCTAGGCAGAATGTTAGATACATATATTCTAGAACAAACCAGAGATGAACAGCCCCTGCCCAGTGGGGCGGTCCCTCCAGACATTACCCTCGCACCTGCAGTCAACAGACCGCAGTTCATAACCAAGCAGTACAAACCTTAAAAAGGAAGGGTTGGTGCTGTGTCAGTCCATGGACATCAGAGAAATGGATTTTACAGTGAGTACAAAAATCCTATTTTCTCTTATCCATGGACTGACACAGCTGGATACTGTAAACGCGTGGGACGTCCCAAAGCCGTATCAGAAGTGTGGGAGCAGTAGTAAAGGAACAACCAAAACTTCACTCCAAACAAGCAGAGCTCCTCAACAGAGGAGTTGCAACAGTAAACAGCGGCCTGCAATGCTTTGCATCCGAAGATGCAACCACATCAACCTTATAAAGTCTTGAAAAGGTATGAACGGACGACCAGGTCGTCACCTTGCACACTTGTGCAACCGACGCTTGATGTCGAAAGGCCCAGGAAGCACCAATTGCCCTGGTGGAATGCGCCGCAACCGGAAAGGGAGGCGCCAGCCCCTTAAGGGCATAGGCCCATATGACTCTCTGCCTGATCCACCTAGAGACGGTGGCAGACGACACCGCTCAGCCCTATTTTGGACCAGACACAGACATCCGAATGAAAACAGTAGCAGACAAGTACACTCGTAAGGCTTGTACCCATCTTAATGTATGAAGCGCAAACTCTCAGGGATGCGATGGGTGAGGACACCAGGACGGAAGAACAATGTCCTTAAGGTGAAAGGCCGAGACCATCTTTTTGAAAGAAGGACGGTCGTGGGCACACCACTGCCATATCCTTACGGAGGACCAAGTAAGGCGACTTGCAGGACAAGGCCGCCAACTCAGACACCGGTCTAACTGAAGCAATGGCCACTAAGAAGGCCACCTTCCGGGACAAGGTCAAGAGAGGAATCTCTCTGATATTGATATTCTCAAAGGGATGTTCTTGGAGAACCGAGATGCATCAAATTCAGATCCCAAGTAGGGAGAGGAGGCTTGACAGGGGGAGATCACATGGCGAACCCCCTGCACAAAAGGTGCTATCAAGGAATGGCCTGGTAGCGGTCGTTGGAAAAGACAGCCCAGGCCGAAATCCGACCCTAAAAAAAAATATAAAAATAGGTATGCAAGGCGAGCTTTTGGGTCACACCACGCTGTAAGAACAGCAAAATCCTAGGAACAGAATACATCCGAGGACGCCACTCAAGTTCCTCGCACATAGCAATGTAAGCCTTCCAGGTACGGTGAGATATTTTCCTGGAGGAAGATTCCTGTGTCAACAACATAGAAGAGATGACCGAATACGAGAGAACTCGGTCCTTCAGCACCTAACTTTAAACAGCCATGCCAATAAAGCCAAGGACTGTAAAGCAGAATGAAGTATGGGATCATGAGACAGAAGGTCCACCCCAATAGGCAGTCGCCAGGAACGGCTGCGACTAGCCAAAGTAGATCGGCGTACCAATGTCGCCATTCCAGAGCAATGAGGATCACTGGAATGGCCTCAGCCCCTACTCTGCGAAGCCGGCGAGGCAACAACAGTAGCGGAGGGTAAGCATATATCAGGCGATACTGCCCCCATGGGCTTCCAACGCGCCCACCCAGGGGTCCCTGGACCTGACCACGATCTTGGCACCTTGCGAGTGAGTCGAGAGGCCATAAAGGTCCACTTCCAGTGCCCCACCTCCAGTAAAGGAGGTGGAAACACCTCCGGATGCAAGGACCCTTCCCCTGCAATGCACACGGCCGACAGGACCGTCTTGCAGCGAGATGTATGAAAATCCCAAAGAGAATCCACAATGTATCGGAGAAGAGAGGCCCCGATGTACAGGGTGCCTCAACTGTTGGCCAATAAAGGCAACTTTACAGAGCTTCCCTAGAAACTCGGCCAGAGGACCAGTACCTCAGCCTCCAAAGGTGGCGCAAACCCACCCTGGGCACAGAGACCCTAAAGGCTAAAACAGTTGCAGTGCACCTGCTAGACGACTGATGGATGAAGCAGAGGCTTTTGCCCAGTCATTGAGCTACAAAAACCGCCAGAGACGCAGCCAATAACGGGCGTAACGCTAACCTCAGCCTGGCAAACACAGTCCAAGCCAGCACTTCTGATCACCACTGAAAGCAGTTGAAAAGTGGTACCCCTGAAACCAGGGATCCTTGTGACAATGCTCCATCCAGCAGCTACCCATGGATAGGTGCTGATTGTACAAACACATAGTTTATACTATGTATTGTGTCAAACGCGCAAATAGAGTGTGGGAGGAAACCCACCCAGCCACAAAGAGCATAATACCACCACATACGGCGTATGTCGTTTAGTAGGTGTGGATAAACCTATTAACCACTTCCTTACTGGGCACATAAACCCCCTTCCTGCCCAGGCTAAATTTCAGCTTTCGGCACTGTCACGCTTTGAATGACAATTGCGCGGTCGTGCGACGTGGCTCCCAAAAAAAGTTGACGTCCTTTTTTCCCACAAATAGAGCTTTCTTTTGGTGGTGTTTGATCACCTCTGCGGTTTTTATTTTTTGCGCTACAAGAAAAGAAATAGCGACAATTTTGAAAAAAAAAAAAAAAAACAATATTTTTTGATTTTTGCTATAATAAATATTCCAATTTTTTTTTTTTTTTTATATATTTTTTTCCTCAATTTAGGCCGATACATATTCTTTTACATATTTTTCGTAAAAAAAAACGCAAACGGCGTTTGACTGGTTTGCGCAAAAGTTATAGCGTTTACAAAATAGGGGATAGATTTATGGCATTTTTATTAAAAAAA
The DNA here is from genome assembly GCA_029206835.1 of Rana muscosa. NCBI lineage: Eukaryota > Metazoa > Chordata > Amphibia > Anura > Ranidae > Rana > Rana muscosa. Next base: position 148,466,367 of record CM055116.1, read on the forward strand.
ATTTTTTATTAGTAATGGCAGCGATCAGTGATTTTTTCCGTGACTGCGACATTATGGCAGACACATCGGACACTTTTGACAAATTTTTGGGACCATTCACATTTATACAGCGAACAGTGCTATAAATATGCACTGATTACTGTATAAATCTGACTGGCAGGGAAGGGGTTAACACTAGGGGGCGAGGAAGGGGTTAAATGTATTCCCTATTGGTGATTCTTACTGTGGGGGGAGGGGACCGACTGGGGGAGGAGACCGATCTGTGTCCCTATGTACAAGGGACACAGCATCGGTCTCCTCTCCCTGACAGGACATGGATCTGTGTGTTTACACATACAGATCCATGTCCTTGTCTGTGTAACCGCCGATCGCGGGTGCCTGGCGGACATCGCGGCCGCCAGGCACGCGCATCGGCATCACAGTGATGCGCCGCCTGTGGCGCTCGTGCGCCCCCCAGTGGCCAAAGAAGCGGAGGCCGTAAAAAGACGGCCTCCCGGATTTGTAGAGCCACCTTGCGGCTGTATATAGTCGTACGGCCGGCGCGAGGTGGTTAAACACGTTTATACTGTGCCAGCGACGAAGGCGCACACATCATCGGGGCTTGGACGTAAACCAGCCACGCAGATTGTGTACACAAGCGAGTAGGTATGTCAGCCTGCGAATAAACAAATTGCACATGTTTATACTCTGCATACCGCTGAAAATGCGCACACCATTGGAACGCAGGGGAGAAACCTGAGCACCCGGATGTGTGTAGTGTATAGACCATAATGTGTATGTTTACACCGTGTATTGCACCAAAGGCATGCATGTCATGTAGCGTGGGCGGAAACCCACACAGACTGCATACCGTGTATTTATTATAGTGTGTGCTAAACATTTTGCACAAGCCCATATGTGCATAGCACCAAAGGCGCACACTGTTGGCGCGTGGAAGGAACCGAAGTACCCCACGCATACTCAGAGAATGCAATACCTACAACTACTGTGAATGTGTGTAGTGTATAAACATAATGTGTATGTTTACACAGTGTATTGCACCAAGCGCATGCATGTCATGTAGCGTGGGCGGAAACCCACGCAGACTGCACAGACATACCAGGTAGGTACGTGGATATCCAATCGCACAAATTTAGACTGTGCATGGAGTGTGGGAGGGAACCGGAGTACCCGGAGGAAAACCACACAGACTGCCTACACATACCGTCTAGTTATTATAGCATGCATGATAAACATTGAACATGTTTAACTGTGCAGAAGGCCAAGGGCGCACATACCGTCAGCGCGTGGGAGGAAACCGGAAGAAACCCACGCAGACAGCACACAGATACCGTGTAGGAATGATAGCATGTGAATAAACATATTGCACATGTTTATGCTGTGCATTTCCATTGGAGCGTGGGGGGAAACGGGAGTACCCGGGGGAACCTCACGCAAACAGTATACCCATACTGTAAACATGTATAGTATGTGCAATAAACATATTGAACATGTCTATACTGTGCAGGGAGCCGAAGCGCACATACCATGAGAGCGCGGGAGGACACCGGAGCCCCCGGCAGAAACCCGCGCCGACCCAGAGAATATAATACATACATATACTGTGAATGTATCTGGAGTCGTGCATAAACATATTTTGTACGTTTATATCATGTATGGAACTGAAACACAGCATTGGAACGTGGAGGGACACCCACACAGACAGAGACCAATAACACATACATACACTGTGAATGTATGCAGTGTAGAGGTATAGGATGAGTTTAAATTATGGCGCAGAGGCGCATAATCTTCTCTGCATCATTCCAACATGCTTGACTGTGCTGCCGAAGCAGCATGCAGGTAACCTCTGACCCTCAGACCGTGCGCCTGTCAGAGCTCAAAGCGTTCCCCAGGAAATGGCGGGAAATGTTGCCTCAGGATATCACACAGAAGGCTCACAGGGACTAGAGACATAAATTAATAAAGTCCTCCCCCCCACCATGCTGCACCGACCAGGGGGAGGGAAACACTGTGCACCACTGTATCATCCATGCTGCTCTTGACGCAGTGTGTGAGGAAAACAGTGAGGAAGCTGTGTAAAAGAAAGGCTTTTTAGGAACCAAGGGAAACAGCGTCCCTAAGGTACCTCAGCCACAGCAATTCCAGCTTGAGAGTGTTCCTCACATCATCAATGAGATCACTTACAAGCGCCCTGTCATTCACTGACACAGAACTGGAGTCTTCCTCACAAGGGAAGGTCCTGTTCATAAACATTAAATATTCAGAGCTAGGGTCCTGAGCACAGTAGCTAGGCCCATATCTGAATCAGAGCACTCCTACACTAAAGATTTTTGTGGGGAGAGGGGGCTCATAGCTCCTTTTGCTCGCACACCGCTTCCATTCTGACAGGAATGATTCCAGGACTGCTGACAACTGGTCTGTAAGGACCGCAGGTGCAGGAAACATATGAACATGTTTAACTGTGCAGCACTGCCAGTTGCCCCAGTCAGGTGTGGAGAAGCAGGTGTATCAGACTCCATAACGCCACCCTCTGAGACCATATACACTATACAGTGAATATACAGTCCACCCACTGGCTACGCTGGGGAGGGGATACCTGGAGAACTCGCCAACCCTTAAGGACCGCTCAGTCCTGCTGAAGCGCGCTGTGAGCCTGAGGAGAGTGAAGAATCTGTGAGGAGATTGTGAGGAGATTTGCGCCGCAGCGCCGCCGCTAGAGGCCGAAACCAGAAATAAATGCGCGGCGGCCACAAGAAAAATGTCCACCAGCCGCAGCTATAACTGCGCCATTGAACCACCGAAGATGGCCGCAGAGCGCGAAATTCAAGCTCTGTGCGCTAATGGCGCACGCAATAACCACCTCAAACAGCGCTAATGGCGCACGCAATAAACACCTCACACCAGAAAAAACTGCCCCTCTCTCCAGAACCCACTACAGACATGAGCGCCCAGCCAGGCCAGAGTGACCCCCAAGCACCCCACAGCACCAGTACAGGGTGCAGAGAGCAGCATAACGGGGGAGACAGGGAGAAACCCCCCATATAAAGAAACACAGCCAGCATGTACTCACCTGCAGTAGGAGAGACTACTTACCCGTCCCTTTCAGGGACCCACTGGCTTGTTTCAGACAGACCTATCACAGACAAGTACTGTGTAGCTGTCGGCCCAGTCCACCGCGAGAGTTAGTCAGTCAGGTACTGTTCAATCTTGAGAGGACCGCAGGAGCATGAAAGCAACCCGGCCACCCCTGGAGTCATGGGGCATGTCGTGAACTGAGTCTCACGCACACAAGGCGAGGATCAGCACGCTTGATGGTCGGACAGGGAAGACTATGAGGATACCAGTGTACCCAACCTGTTGCCCAGCCGACAGTTGATTGAAGGTCTCAAAAATAAAATTCCCAAAGGAATCCAGTTTAAAAAAGTAAAATCTTCCAGGAGACTGGCTCCTAAGAGCGAGCATGGACATATACCCACACGTTTACAGTATCCAGCCATGTCAGTCCATGGACGGTAAGAGAAATATATATATTTTTGTATGCACTGAATTGTGCAGGTTATATTTCCAGATTGAACAAGTGACCGAAATTAAACTGGCTCCTTTCCTGAGGCAGTAACTTACTGTGAAACGCATCAATAGAATTTTGCTCAATAGCCTAGGGTAAAAACAAGTGTCACTCTGGGCAAAATGTTTTCATATTGTAATGAATATCTGTTCACTGATCTTTAACATGTGTACAGGCAAAATAAATTTTTGTATACAATAAAAATTAGATTTTTATGCAAGTATGTTCTCTAAGGCCCCTTTCACACTGGGGCGTTTTTCATGCGGTTTAGCGCTAATAATAGCGCTGTTATACCGCATGAAAAAATCCTGCCCTGTGTCTTCAATGTGAAAGCCCGAAGGCTTTCACACTGAAGCGGTGCGCTAGCAGGACCGCTCCAAAAGTCCTGCTAGCCGCTTCTTCACAGCGGTAAAGGAGCAGTGTGTTCACCGCGGTCTCCCATTGAAATCAATGGGACAGCGCGGTAATACCGCCCGCAAACCGCGGCAATAGCCGCGGTTTGCGGGCGGTATTAACCCTTTTTCGGCCACTAGCGGGGGTTAAATGAACCCCCTAGCGACCGCATACCGCGGTAAGAACGACAGTATAGCAGCGCTGAAAATCGCGCTGCTATACCGCCACCGCACCTGCCCGCCCCAGTGTGAAAGGGGTCTAATGCTGCCTATAAAAAAAAATCTATTTTTCTTCGTCTTTATTAGTGGGAATGCTCAGTAGCATTCCCACTATAGTTTTTTGTTTTTTGATTTCCGTACGTTTTTTGGCTCTGCGTAACTTCTGCATACTTCCAGCTATTAAAACCATTCAACTTTTAGAATGTTCAGCTTTCAGCTAATGATAGGACTTCAACTTTTTGTCTGCAATTTATACTTTTTAAAATATTAGGCTTTTTAACACTTTTTTTTTTAACATTGAAGTGAATGTGAGCACGCTTCAAATCCTTAAAATCTTCTTCCGCTCCCAAAAGTTTCACCTACAGACGCCAAACAAACTTTAAAATGTTCACAAAATATTCACTTATCCGGCTATATATTTTCAGTTTGATATCTTTTACAGTTTGTGAAAAAGCGGTTTAAGTTTAGTGATTATTTCAGGAAATTTGATCAATTAAACAGTGTGTATTGGGCTTATTCTTTGCAAACTTTTAAAGCCAACAATTCAGTTTAGGGTCAGCTTTTCAAAAAACCTTTAAATATTCCACATCTTTCATACATTAGTGGTGGTGTCAAACTTTAATGAAATTCATGTTTATTTTAAAACCTACTTTTCCAACTATTCTCACTTCAACTTTTTCTTACAGATTTAAGCTATTCATCCAGTTAGCTTTAGCTATTCAGCATTCCCAAGCATTTTCTGCAGGAAATGCATTTTCTAGTTAGTGTTCAAATCTAGTTTGCATACAAGGAAATCTGCTAGTACAAGGACAGGGACAGGGTTAATTATGGAAACATTTAACTCCTTACCCACCTCATAAAAAGAACCAAGTAGGATTTTTCAGTCCTGGAGTTATTAGAATTTTTTTTAAATGTGAAAAGGTTGTTTTTTTTTAACCACCTCAATACAGGGCACTTTCACCCCCTTCCTGCCCAAGCAATTTTTCAGCGCTGTCACATTTTGAATGACAATGCAACTGTACCCAAATGAAATTTTTATAATTTTTTTTCCCCATAAATAGGAGCTTTCTTTTGGTGGTATTTGATCACCTCTGCGGTTTTTATTTCTTGTGCTATAAAACAAATTTTCCTTAGTTTAGGCCGATATGTATTCTACATATTTTTGGTAGAAAAAAACAAAAAAAAAAACGCAATAAGCGTATATTGATTGGTTTGCACAAACGTTATAGCAGCTACAAAATAGGGGATAGATTTATAGCGTTTTTATTATTTTTTACTAGTAATGGCTGCTTTCAGCGATTTTTATCGTGACTGCGATATTGCGGCTGACACAATCGGACACTTTTGGGACCACTCACATTTATATAGCGAACCCTGCTATAAAAATGCATTAATTACTGTATAAATATGACTGTCAGGGAAGGGGTTAACACTAGGGGGCGATCAAGGGGTTAAATGTGTTCCCTAGGGAGTGATTCTTACTGTGGGGGGGGGGCGATGGTTGTCCCTATGTACAAGGGACACACCATCGGTCTCCTCTCCCTGACAGGACATGGATCTGTGTGTTTACACACAGATCCATGGTCCTGCCCAGTTACTGGGCAATCGCTGCCGCCGGGCACGCGCATCGGGTCTCCAGTGACGCGGCAGGCGCGGGTCCCCTAGTGGCTTGGGAAAGCGCAACATCATGACGTCCGCCCAGAACAAGAGGGTCTTCCTCCCGCCATCATTTGACGATGGACAAGTGGTTAAAGTTATGCTATGTAAATGAAAACATAAGAAATACAAAAGTAGGCGTTATCCCAATTTAGCTGCAAAAAGTGGAAATACACTTTAAGTCAGTTACCGATGTTTAAATATACAGTATATTCATTCTCCAGACAAGAGATACAAAAGCTTACAGCATCCTACATAAACTGATCGTTCAAAATGCATCCAGCATTTTTATTTATTCAACATTTAGTGAGGGCTACAAATTAATAGGTCCAGGCCCCTAAAACACCTCGTTTTCCCCTCTCTAGTGAGTGAGTAAATTGCACAGTTTGACTTAATTTAGGTGTCAGCCCCCCCCCCCCCTCTACCAAAAGTGGTACTTGCGCTATAGCTCCAAATCTAGTGGACTGAGATATCTTCTTGGGATTTATTATTATTATTGGTCATGGCTTCTGGTTCTGTTCCTGGTCATCTTAGGGTTTGTCCAATAATAAAGTATAAACACATTTCCTAATAGCAGAAGGTGGGTGCAGGCCTACTCACTTTAGAACAGATTACAGTTTAAACCATTAGGCCCCTTTACACGAGCGGACCTGAACGGACCCTCCATGCAGGTCTATGGAGCGACGGATGTCAGCAGTGACATATCCGCTGACATCCGATCCGCTAAATTCAGACGGATGGAAACCCTATTTTCCATCCTATCCCCCATAGGGGAGAGCAGAGCTCTGACAGGCCCATCCTGCACAGCGTGCAGAGTTTGAGCTGTCAGCGGCCTGTTCAGCGGTGATCAACGGATTAATGCTTGCTCAGCGGGGATCAACGGCTCGATCCCTGCTGAGCAAAGCGGAGACCGGACACGGACACGTCCATGTGAAAGAGCCCTTCGTTGGTTTAACTATGCGGCATCTACCTAACCATATTCTACACACGTTAAAGTGGTTGTAAACCCAGATAAAAAAACAAAAAACCTGCAAGACAAAAAAGGCATAATGAGCTAGTATGCATACTAGCTCATTATGAATTACTTACCTTAGGACAATGCCGTTGCAGCAGTCCCGGGAAAACCGCAGTGACAGGCAACATGTCGTCCCAAAGTTATTTCCAGGTTCGCGGGCTCCGGCACTGTGAAGGAGCCACGATGACTTCACTCCCGCCAGTAACAGCACAGCAGCTGAAGAAACGGCACGAGCGAGCAGTTTCTTCAGTGTACATGTACTGATGACATCGGCACATGTAGATACAGTGAATATCTCCCAAACTGTACAAGTTTAGGAGAAATTCACGGTACCTACAAGTAAGCCTTACCTGTAGGTAAAAAGTGGTTATACCGGGTTTACAACCACTTTAAAAAGGTGGGACTACAATTTACTTGAGAAAAAAATTATAATAATAATGCTCTTTATGACAGGTATAAGGAAGTTTGTAAACTTCATTGGACACTATCCCATCCCGATATGCTAATTGAAAGGGTCTGTCTAGTAGTCCCATTATTAGTGCCAGAATTTAGGTATGAGAAGAGCTTCTGGGAAAAGCAGAGAGGCAGTCACATGAATAGACTTTGAGGGCAATCGGTACGCTTATAATTATAGCAGCTAGGGCACTCTGTATACTATAAGTGGAATATTTAAAACTACAAAAAAAAAAAAAAAGTGTGGTAACAAAGTGGGATTTAAGTATTTGCCCGAATCAAGTATACAATATTCAAATTTTTCTTGGTCTTAGACAATCATAGCTGGCTGCAGACTAAACGATAATTTTTAATCAGATTTAGTTAAAAAAGGCTGGTGTAGCAAGCACTTTATATCATAATTTTAACAAAAGAAGAAGTTGCATGGTAAAGCCAACTTCATGCAGATATAAAAAGGAAAAACTAAATGCATAACTAAAAGGATTATGGTCTCTTTTTTTACTTGGTTTTTCAGTTTCTTACAATCCCTTGTACTGCAGAACCCCAACTGGAAGAAGCAAGCAAAATAAAGGAGCCAAATCAGTAGTGCTGTAGTGCTCATGTGCCAATAAGGAGCATGCTGGTTGGAGACAAGCGCAAAATGTCAGTCTGCTGTTTATCCTTTTACTATCCAGTCACAGGCTGGGAGGAGGACAAGAGCCGTAAGAGTAACTCAACTGCAGTAGAGAAAAATCTGATGATCTGCTGTGCCAGACAGGGATGTGTTGAGTGGCAAAGCGGTGTAAATCTTAAGTCTGGATGGACAGAAATATAATTTTTTTTTTTTAGGTAAAACCATTCTCTTGTATCTATTTAATTTGTCTATTTAGAGGTTTGCCTGGAGTTCAGCTTTAACAATTTAAATACATACAATTTACAGGGGGAAAAAAAACACAGACTATGAAACAAAGTAAAATGAAAAATTCTGTATTTAATAATATACAATGCTGAGGTCAGAGGAAAAGTACTCAGTAAATGAGCACAGTGCTGTGTTATTGGTCTAGATTGAGGATAGGTAAGAACAGGTTTCTCTACCCGTACATAACAGTATATACTGGATACAAATGCAACAAGTTGAGAAATGTTCTTCTACATCTGTACATTGATATTGGCAATAAACACAAATATGACAAAAGGTTAAAACTATGCACAATAGAAAAAAACAAACAAAAAACAAAAGAAAAAAAAACAAACACCTTAGTAAGGTATAAATGCAAGATTTTTCTTTAGAATGTGAAGTACGTCTTATATTAGCTCAATAATCATTCTCTTTTTAAAATTATGTGGAAAAGCAGTGAAGTGCTTTATAATAAATTATAACTTAATACATTAACCAAACAATTCCATACAATCAGGTTTAGCTTTATAAACAAAGAAAAACAGAATTACAGTACATTAACATCACGTGACAAGATACAGGAAATTCATTAGAAAATATTGTAATAAATAATTTATGAATTATAGTGCAATTGATTTATGCATAAATAGAACCTAAAATAAGTTTATATAGTCAACAAAATCTTTTGAAAGTCAAGCCAGCTACACACTGCAGTTATACCAAATTACTGGAAATGGAAGTGACAATGGAAAGTCTGTAAATAAAAATAAAAAAAATATACACAAACTGGAATATCACCGTAAACGGCTAATCATCTTAAGTAGGTTAAATTTACAATGCAATATAAAATAGTCAGAAACGGCAAGAAATGGATTTAAACAATTTTACCGATCAGTAGTCTTAAAAACAGAGGCACTGCTTTTTTTTTTCTTTTTAGTGTTTTTTTTTTTCCCCCTCTTTCTTTTTTTTTTTCATTATAAAAAGATCTTGAGAACATTCAAACAGGCCAAAAATAAAATAAAGGTTTTACCTCTACCTTCGGTTGTGTTAAGCAGTGAGCAATACATTTGATTGTTTTACCTAAAGGCATTGATTAAATTATACATAAAAAAGTACTTGAATGTGACGGACTTGAAATATAAACAAATGAGTTTTAAAGTTGTGTGTTACACCACCAATGCATAAAACAGATAAAATATCCCTATGAAGTTAAAAATAAATACTACAAACTGTACGGATATAAAATTAGTGACGGCTGTTACTAAAAGACTGTCCCTGATAGTAGGAATTCTGTTGTGTGTATTTTTATTATTTAATTCTACTTAGAGGTTGTCTGGTTACCTTACAGATATTTTATTCACAGCAAAGGTTAAGGAAGTTGATATTACCTGAACTGTGCAAGACATTTTTATGTATTTAAAAACATTTAAATCAAAACAGAGTTACATTGGTGCATGAGATAGACTGCTTTTTGCAAAAAAATAAAACTAACATTTAGCTGTAGAAGGTCTTTAAGTAATCAAAACCCATGCATGTAAAACTGTACAAAACTAAATTTAAGTGCATACGTGCAAAATAATGTTTGCTCATAGTAGTTTTAAATTTTCCCAAAGAGCTACGGCAATAAAAATTTGATGTATGAAAATAGTCTGAATTTCAGAGGTAAGATAAACAGTGTAATGCCTTGCAACCCACAACAATGGAGTGTTCTGTGATGGTAGATTACTAATTAGAAAACAAACCTACATCCTACAACAGTAAAAAAAAAATCACAACTTTTATAGAAAAAAAACCTCAGTCTAAGGGTGTTTTGAATATTCAAAACCCTGAACAATTTGCAGGTTTGGTCATTAGCAAAAAAGTTAAAATTGGTCTTGGGAAATTTAACTTTGACCATAATGAAATGGTTTCCGAACTGTGGCAGCAGCAAATACATAAACAGTTACATTGAGGTTCATTGATTGCATGAGTATGACAACACTTGAGGGGGAAAAAAATTACCCAAGTTTTAAGCTTATCTTGTGCACAATATGAGCATGCTCTAACCTGCATTCCAAATTTCTTAACATAGTTAATTTTCAAAAAAAAAAAAAAGTTTTTCATAAATTATTTTCATAAAGTTAAATATTTTTTGTTTTATAGTTAATTTAAAGTCCCTTGACTTTCTACAACTACTGAAATAGGAGATTTTTTTTGTTTTGTTAACTGAACATCCCATTGATAAAAGATGTAATTAAAATGCAGTATTTTACAACATTTAATTAGTATTATACACTTAAATTATTGTGTTCTACCAAACCTCTTTTTAAATCTTAGTATGTGTGGATACTAAAAGATAGGACACTTATTCTGCATTGAAATAATACTGCACGCTTCCACACAAGCTCTTGTCATGTAGGTGATCCAGGGGGATTTTAAAACCAAGAGTAGAAAAACCGATAGCTAGAATACGAAACGTCCTACCACTGTCAAAAGTTAAGGAGTGGAAGTTGTGATTTAAACCTTGGTACTGTAGTAAGTAGTGTTAATCATAGTTTGTTTTCTGCTGTTAACTATTACCTATAAAACCTGAATTTTTACCTAGTTAAGCAAAACGAATGCTTAATACATAGTATCAGTAGTAAGTGTGCAACAAAAAAAAAATTAGTCCACAGTGAAAACCCTGAATAATCTATTTTAAAGGCATGAATGTGGTTAAGAACTGTATCGTTTCGGCAGAGTGTTAGGTCACACTCAGTTGCGTGTACAGTAGAAGTGTGTAACAATACACACGGATAATAGTAGTCAACATTTTTTAATTACATCTACATAGACGTGCTACTGTTTCTGGAGTTACCAGTCCCTGAATTAACAACATTGTACAAATTAGTGTCTTCCAGACGAAGCTTTTTTTTCGGAGGGTTCTTCAGTGTTCCAGACCGTTCTTTGACTTTGTATTCTAAAGTGCTGTGAGGTACGCCATAAATTCCTTGTGCTTTAGAAACACTCATTTTCCCACCCATTACCATGGCTATAGCTTCTTCCATAATTTCATGATTATATTGTCTGTATCTACCCCGTTTTTTCCTTGGCTGTTTGTCTTTCCGGTCATCATCTGGGTTGTCAGAAGATGTGTCGCCAACGCCATTCTTGTTATTAAGACACAAAGGAGAAAGGTCTCCATGAACATAGGAATCGACGTTGGAACGTGTTAGATTTCCCGAACATTCAACTTTGTTTTGCTTGGGAAGAATGTTTTTAAGTTTTTGGAGAGATGAATTTTCCATAACTCCCGAGGTTTTAGTAACCTGATACATCACATCCAGAAGACCAGAGGGGTCGGGCTGTGGTTTGGGCACAGAGCTCACTCGTACCTGAGGAATTTTTAACTGTACAGTGGGAACTGAAGATTCACAATGCAAAACTTCCTTTTTTTCTTTGAATTGAGCAACCATTCTTTGTAAAGTTAACTGATGGAGGTAACTGGAAGCGGTTGGGAGTTTCAGTTCCGCAGTTTCAAGTAGACTAAGTTTACTTTTTTCTGTATGCTCGGCCTGAGCCTTTGCCCACAGGGCGACTTTTTGAAAAACAGCACACGTCTCGGTGCTGTCTTTGTACAAATACCCATCGTTACAATTTTGAGCTTTGTTTTTAAAATTTGCAGGCTTGCCTGCTGATAAGGCTTTTAAGTGAAGTAATAAAGTTTTTTGAGGTATGCCATAAAGTATGGCTGCTTTGTTGATATCCAGTGTTCCCAGTTGAATATCCTTCAATGCTTTTGAAAGCAAACCATCTGCAAACTCAGGACTTCGGTCCAAATACTCGTCTTTCTCTCTCTGAAGTCTCCTGGATGAATGGAATGAAACGATGGTCAACGGATGCATGAGACGTGTACACAGGTATGGAAAGGTCCACTCCTTTATTAAAAAAACTCCTTGCTTAGGTAACATCACCGCTTCTGATAAAGTTTTTATTCAAAACGTGGAAGTTAGAGGTTATAGAAATCTTTACACGTCTGCTTGGACACTGTCAATCGTACGATGGCTTCTATAGCAACCCAGTCAAGAATTCAAAAACATCTGCTAAAGATTTTATTTAGTATATATTTAAGTGCATACTATTCCAGCTGACAGTTGCTTGCGGAGCCAAACTTATGATTTTAACTTAAGCAATTAGTAAGCCCTAATAGTCAACTTTTTGTTAGTAGAAACGTGACGTTACCGCTAAACAAGTAATAAAAGAGTAAACCCCCTTTTTAAGGATTTGCTGCAGTAACAAAGACTTACACACACACACACACACACACGTAAAATACAATCACATAAAGCCCTACATGAAATGCACCACACACACATAGACCCAAACACACATGAAAATATAAAAACATTTGGATAGTTCATCTAGAAAACCCATGAAGAGATACAAAATGATTTAGTGGACAGAAATAAAAGAAAATTAAACCAGCACAAGTGTAACAAATCTGGTAGTTGGAACAAGTTAACTGAGCCGAGGTCTTTTCGAACTCGGCGTTGTTAAAATTTAGGACCGAATTGTGAAAACAGAGTTGAAGCATTTAAAACAAACCTGTTCTATTCTTTGATAGTCAGAAAAATCTAGTTTAATCACAAAAACATTTAAAAGGAAAATGTTTTATACTGTATAATCTGTCATTTGTGATTAACTAATCAAATTACTAATATTGGCCTCTGTCTGAAAATGCTAAATGTCTGGCTTCAATACATTTAATAAACAGACCTAGAACATGGCTGCTTTTTGGGTGGACATTGTTGCCTCTGTGAGAAACAAATGGAGGATTTGGCTTAATTAGGGAAGGTAAAGGCAGTTTTTCGTTTACTTCTGAGACTTGGGCATCACAAATTAAGTGGGTTTGGAATTTGTTTAGACTGTCACACAGGAACCTTTAGATGTACTTTTTTATACGCAGGGCAAATAAGACGCACTTGTAATATTGTATAATAATATTGTCTTACAAAAAAAGCTAATTTTTTTTTCTATTTTGACAAATGCAGATCAAAAGTCATCCCATTATTCTGCAGATAAACAGAGTACCGTATTTATCGGCGTATAACACGCACTTTTTCCCCCTGAAAATCAGGGGAAAATCGTGGGTGCGTGTTATACGCCGATACTGTCATCCCTGAGCTGTCTCCGCTGACTGAGCGGAGCGGAGCGAGATACACATAGCCGAATGTACTCGGCTATACTCGGCTTTTCTCGGCTCCGCTCACAGTCACGCCCAGTCCCGCCATTGGACCCGTGTTATGTCCATCATAGGGCGGGACTCGGCGTGACTGAGCGGAGCCGAGAAAAGCCGAGTATAGCCGAGTACACTCGGCTTTGTGCATCTCGGCGGCGTCCGCACAGTCTCGGCGCCAATTTTAAAATGGGGCACGGCGACTCTGGGGCAAGGCTGCACGGCGACTCTGGGGCAAGGCTGCACGGCGACTCTGGGGCAAGGCTGCACGGCGACTCTGGGGCAAGGCTGCACGGCGACTCTGGGGCAAGGCTGCACGGCGACTCTGGGGCAAGGCTGCACGGCGACTCTGGGGCAAGGCTGCACGGCGACTCTGGGGCAAGGCTGCACGGCGACTCTGGGGCAAGGCTGCACGGCGACTCTGGGGCAAGGCTGCACGGCGACTCTGGGGCAAGGCTGCACGGCGACTCTGGGGCAAGGCTGCACGGCGACTCTGGGGCAAGGCTGCACGGCGACTCTGGGGCAAGGCTGCACGGCGACTCTGGGGCAAGGCTGCACGGCGACTCTGGGGCAAGGCTGCACGGCGACTCTGGGGCAAGGCTGCACGGCGACTCTGGGGCAAGGCTGCACGGCGACTCTGGGGCAAGGCTGCACGGCGACTCTGGGGCAAGGCTGCACGGCGACTCTGGGGCAAGGCTGCACGGCGACTCTGGGGCAAGGCTGCACGGCGACTCTGGGGCAAGGCTGCACGGCGACTCTGGGGCAAGGCTGCACGGCGACTCTGGGGCAAGGCTGCACGGCGACTCTGGGGCAAGGCTGCACGGCGACTCTGGGGCAAGGCTGCAATGGACACTGACAAGGCTGCACTGTGACAAGGCTGCAATGGACACTGACAAGGCTGCACTGTGACAAGGCTGCAATGGACACTGACAAGGCTGCATTTAAATGTAAGTTATTTTTCCTTAAACTTCCCTGCTAAAAGTTTTTTTCCCTAAAATTTCCTCCTAAACTTGGGGTGCGTGTTATACGCCGATAAATACGGTAAATGCAAAGTAACAATGTTTTGACATCTGAATGTCTGGCAAATTTTGTGGGGAGAGGGACAGAGTGCTGCTGGGTACAGCCTGCCAGGTTTTTTGGTGCATGTATCCCATCCAATGTTCACAACCATTTAGTGTTGAAGCCAAAGCACTTGTCATCACAGTCAGGGAACTAAGAGATATATATATATAAAAAAAAAAAAAAAATTTAAAGCAGGATTTTTTTTTTTTAGCAATTACAGGCTACATAATTTTTTCATGACAGGTGTTTTTTTTTATATAGGATTTTACAGTGCAAAAAAATATATAAATATGCAAATTACATACATAAGCAGTTATAACAGTACTGTAAGTTGCTTATGTTTAATCATACTAAAACAAAATACTGTATACTATTACTTACTGCTAGAACTATTGGTGGGTTGCTGCCAGGGATGGACTGGCCATCCGTACTACTGGGAGTTTCCGGGTGGGCCGTTTGTTTTAGTGTGCCAGCTTCAGTGACAGCGGACCGCCGCCCCCCTCCGCTCTTCTGTCTCTCCCTCCCTGCAGCGCTCACCTCCTCTCCCTGGTTAGTCAACTTCAGCGTGACTGAACACAGACATGCTCCTCGGGAGTCGCACTCAGAAGCTCATCATACGATCCAGAAGGACGGCGGCCACACACAGCTGTGACATAAGCTTCCTCGGCACTCGTTCTCCTGGTCTTTCCTTCCCCAGCTCTCCAACCTGTCTGCTGCCGCAGAGAATCTATATGGAGAGCAGGGGGAAGGAAAGACTAGGAGAACGAGTGCCGAGAAAGCTTATGTCACAGCTGTGTGTGGCCGCTGTCCTTCCGGAGCGTATGATGAGCTTCTGAGTGCGACTGCCGAGGAGCATGTCTGTATTCAGTCACGCTGAAGTGACCCAGCCAGGGAGAGGTGGTAAGAGCTGAGAGGAACCAGAGCATCATGGGGGGGGGAGTAGAGGCGGCGGGGAACCAGAGCAGCATAGACACGGGGGAGGACCAGAAGGAGCACGGGGGAGGACCAGAAGGAGCACGGGGGAGGTGACAGACAGCTGACGACAGCTATGACCTGGGAGTTTCTCACTTCTGCATAATCTTGTACCATTAGGGGGGGGGGGGGTACCGAACTGATTCTTTGCCCCGGGTGAAATAATGTCTAGCTTCCCCACTGATACTGCCTATAAGAGTACCAGTACCAGCCGTTCTACTCTAATAAAGAAGAACGGCTAATGGCTAGTGAAGGGGGAGGGGGGGGGCTTGGGTGGCCATCGGAGTCGGCCAGCCGGGGGGGGTTTGGTCGGCCGGCCGCCATGGGAGAGACCTGCCAAAGTGGGCCGGTCTGGATAAAGTCCAGGGCCAAATTTTTGTCCCAGTCCAGTCCTGGTTGCTGCTAATAGTCATTGTCCTTATCTGCTAAATGCATAAATATTGCTTAACACTACATTTTACAAAACTTTAAGCACCAGATGAAAACCCCACCCCAGCCTCCCCTCCCAAACAAAACCCCCAGTATATTCTCTCCATAAAACATTGCAGAAAGGTGCTAGAAACATGCATAGACAGACAATTTAGCAACAAGCTAAAACAACGCAGTAGGTTTGTCAGATGTGTAATTATTTGTAAAAGGATAAGTTCCATTTAAAAGTGAAGTTGCTACTCACTCAAGTTTGAGATTTTTGATTTTGGAGCTTCCTTCGAGTCTAGTGCCATTACTTTTTACAGAGAGATCCAAAACCCCATCTTCTGCAAGAATATAAAAAAAAAAAGGACAAAAACTAGATTAGATTGCTTGTTACGTCAGACACACATAAAAGATCACCACAACAACACTCTAAAGGCCCATACACACGATCAGACTTTTTGACAACGGACATGTTTTATCGGACAATCCGACCGTGTGTATGCTCCATCGGACAATTATTTAAGTTTTTTTAATAGACAAATGTTCGCTGTGCATGCTCTCAAACTTTCCGGCAACAAATGTCCGATGGAGGATAATCCGAACGTGTGTACACAAGTCCATCAGACTAAAGTCCAAAGTACAAACACTCATCCTCAGAACCAATGCCAAACATCAGACAATAGCAGAAGTTGCCCAAAGGGTGGCGGTAAAGAGCTGAAAAAACACGTGATTTGGTGAATGTTGGCTGAAAAAGTTCACGGCCAACGCCCTTCGAACAGAAATCCACGGAAAAGTCAGATGAAAGGCCGATCGTGTGTATGAGGCTTATGCCATAACCTTTACATTCTCTCTGCAAACCTTCATGTTCCAAGTCATTATATATATATATATATATATATATATATATACACATATACACATACATATACACACACACACACACACATATTTTTTTTTATATATACATATATATTTTTATATACATACACACTTTTTTTTACCCATCTCCATTTAATTCAGGAGATGAATAGGCCCCCTTTATAAATGGCACTCAACATTTTGTGCAACACAGATTGTTCATTCACCAGATGTTGTACGGTCTTATTTTATTACAGTATTCATGTACTATATTGAACTTTGAAGCAGCAAAAATACCTTTAAAACCAGGCCTTTGCTGAACTCTAAAGATGAATTTTTTCACAGTACATGCAGCTTCAAATATTAAAAAAAACTTCCAGGCTACTGTGGGTGGTGTGATGTGTAAATAAACAAACAAAACAAGTATACTCAAGGTGTGTTCCCACAGATAAAATTCTAATAAATGTGAAGCGCTACCTATCCAGCTAGCTCAAATAATTATAATGCAAACAAATGTTACAGTAAATATTAATGAAACAAGTAAACGTGGCAATAGTGGTGATGACCCCCTCATAGGTCAACAAAAATCAAAAAGGCAATTATAGTTTATAGTAACATATCACACTTGTGAACCATTTGATATTCGAAAGTAACATGCAGTTGAAATAACCATAACTCATCTTAAATGGATACTGTGTGATACAGGCCTGTGACATTGCACACTACCCGAAAGCACATTGCCATTGGGGAACACAGGACTGAGAATCTGAAAATGTTTAAGTGACCAGCAAGGGGTTGTAGTTTCTGAATTGTACATAGCAAGCCATCTGTGTGCAGCAGAGCTAGTGCACCTATAAATGTGAATATTTTTATTTAATAAAGACCCATTTTTATACAGTTCAACACTATGTTCGTTTTTTCCTGCTACTATGACATGTGTTTGATGCACACGGTCTAAGGTAACTAGAGTCCAAGAATCACCAGCAAAGCAGCGGGCCACTGTGTATATATACACCCATAAGGGGAATGCCATTGTAGACCCCTGGGAGGGTCTTGCATGGAGGTGAGTGCATAGTTTTACTGGTGGAGGGCACTGGTTTTGTTTTTTCAAGAAAAACAAGATTTGCACTGAAGTTTATTACTGGATTTTTGATTATTTACAGAGAGTGTATGAGCTTGTGCACTAAGTGAATGGAATGAATTTTATGATCACGTTTCTATAAGGACCATTTACAGCAGTGGTCCCCAACCTTTTTGGCACAGAGGACCGGCATTGTGGAATATAATTGTGCCAAAGCCCGGGGGATTTGGGTTGTTATGTAGGTTTTCGCTGGCAATTTGTCTGGGAAATGGCTGGTGTTAGCGCTTCAATCATCACAGAACAATGGCTGATATGGTGTTGGGATGATTGAAGCGCATAATTTCTGTCATTGCATTGTAATATAAAATGAAATAGTTCAAACTCACCATAATGCAGAATCTGCCACCAGGTGCGGATTGCCACGTCGCCTGCCACCAGGTGCGGATTGCCACGTCGCCTGCCACCAGGTGCAGATTGCTACTTGCCATGTCACCTGCCACCAGGTGTGGACTGCTACATGCCATGTCACCTGCCACCAGGTGTGGATTGCAACCTGCCAGTAGATTTTTTTGTGTCACCTGCCGTGGTGGCAGCACAGGCCAGTGAGGGAGAACAGCGGCGGGGCGGGCAGTGAGAGATGATTCTTTCTGCTCCCGCGCCTCACCGCAGTATAGCAGCCCCGCTGTGTGGGCGGGCGGGCGGTGAGAGATGTCATGAGAGATGTCATGAGAGATGTCATGAGAGATGTCATGAGAGATGTCATGAGAGATGTCATGAGAGATGTCATGAGAGATGTCATGAGAGATGTCATGAGAGATGTCATGAGAGATGTCATGAGAGATGTCATGAGAGATGTCATGAGAGATGTCATGAGAGATGTCATGAGAGATGTCATGAGAGATGTCATGAGAGATGTCATGAGAGATGTCATGAGAGATGTCATGAGAGATGTCATGAGAGATGTCATGAGAGATGTCATGAGAGATGTCATGAGAGATGTCATGAGAGATGTCATGAGAGATGTCATGAGAGATGTCATGAGAGATGTCATGAGAGATGTCATGAGAGATGTCATGAGAGATGTCATGAGAGATGTCATGAGAGATGTCATGAGAGATGTCATGAGAGATGTCATGAGAGATGTCATGAGAGATGTCATGAGAGATGTCATGAGAGATGTCATGAGAGATGTCATGAGAGATGTCATGAGAGATGTCATGAGAGATGTCATGAGAGATGTCATGAGAGATGTCATGAGAGATGTCATGAGAGATGTCATGAGAGATGTCATGAGAGATGTCATGAGAGATGTCATGAGAGATGTCATGAGAGATGTCATGAGAGATGTCATGAGAGATGTCATGAGAGATGTCATGAGAGATGTCATGAGAGATGTCATGAGAGATGTCATGAGAGATGTCATGAGAGATGTCATGAGAGATGTCATGAGAGATGTCATGAGAGATGTCATGAGAGATGTCATGAGAGATGTCATGAGAGATGTCATGAGAGATGTCATGAGAGATGTCATGAGAGATGTCATGAGAGATGTCATGAGAGATGTCATGAGAGATGTCATGAGAGATGTCATGAGAGATGTCATCTCTCTGCTTGTCCACCGCCGCACCTCACACAGTGCAGCCTTCAGCGGCCCGGCTGAAAATAGGCCACGGCCCGGCAGTGGGCCGGGGAACCCCGATTTACAGTATCCATTTAAGATTGGCGAGTTATGGTTGATTCAACGTCATGTTACTTTTAAGTGCGATATGTCACTATAATTGCCTTTTTTGGGGTTTTGTTGACCTATGAGGGGTCATCACCACTATTGCAACATTTCTATTTGTTTGTTCCATTAATATTTAATACGTTGTTGGATAAAGTATGTGCAGCGCTAGAAAATGTTAATACAATAATTGATTAAACAAGTAAAAAAAAAAAAAAAGTGTCTAAGCGGTAGAATAAAGCCACTAACTACTGATCAAAAGTAAAACGTGATGGAAAGTCCAAATAGTGAGCTTTAATGGAAGTCCAATCAATCAAATAATTATTAGGTTATCCAAGGAACTCCTCCAATGGTAAATATAGAGTGTCGGAACACTCACCAGACATATCAGCATGGTAAACAGGGGATATTGAACCAAAACTGTTGTCAGATGTTTCTCCACAGTGATATCTTTCCACCAATCTTATGCACTCCACAGAAGATGAACCAAGATGAGGCTTGTACTGCTGGTTAAGCGGTATAGTGGAAAAAGGGGTCCGCTGCAAAAGTTCCACGATAATTTCCAATGGGGTATACACTGTGTAAAGAAGCTCACCAGCGGGAGCCAAAATAGTGCTTATATGGTGTAATTTTTTTTTTTATTCAATAAATAAGGGGGGTACATGTACACATGCATAAAAACGGCCATAAAACGTACAAAAGAAAAAACTGCTGCTCCAACAAGGCCATGGGGGTGATTCAGCACTCAAGACCCTCCCTGGGCGCCGCCTCGTGGTAGGAGTCATCTTTTGTACGTTTTATGGCCATTTTTATGCAATAAATACTACACCATACGAGCAATATTTTGGCTCCCGCTGGTGAGCTTCTTTACACAGTGAATAACCCATTGGATATTATCGCAGCGGACCCCTTTTTCCACTATACCGCTCAACAGCAGTACAAGGCTCATCTTGGTTCATCTTCTGGTGTGTATAAAATTGGTGGAGGGATTTTACTGTGGAGAAACATCTGACAACACTTTGGGTGCAATATCCCCCGTTTACCATGCTGATATAGGACCGATGTCTGGTGAGTGTTTTCCGACACACTATATTTACCATTAGAGGAGTTCTTAGGATAACCCAATAGTTATTTGATTGATGAATTTCCATTAAAAGCTCACAATTTGGACTTTCCATCACGTTGTACTTTTGATCACTAGTTGGTGGCTTGGTTCCACCGCTTGGACACTTACTTTAATCACTTATTGTATTACCATTTTCTAGCGCTGCACATAGTTTATCCAACATGGTCTTCTGTAGGTTGTATATTTACCTTTTATGTGCCAGCTGCCTTTGGCCCCTTTCACACTAGCGGACCGTATATCCGCTTTTTCATCCATCCGTTTACGGATGAAAAAGGGACATACATTGGTCCCTATGAGATCGCGGGTGTCAGTGGATGAACATCCGCTGACACCCGATCTCCTCCGTGTCCGCAATCCCCCGATTCTGCAGACGGAGGAAAATCCTATTTTTCTATCCGTCTGCAGAGCGGATCGGATGAACACGGACAGATGGTCCGTGTTCATCCGATCCCCCAATAGGGGAGAGCGGAGGATCTGACAGGGCGGTCCCTGCACAGCGTGCGGGGACCGCGCTATCATCCGCCGACTCAGCGGAGCGATCCCCGCTGAGCAAGCGGAGGTTCACGGATCCGTCCTGTGTGACAGGGGCCTTACACATCTTACCTAGCACTCACTTTATTTTGGATTTTTCACAATATTCCACACGTGTTTGCATTATATGTAAATATTTGCGCTAGCTGGACAGGTTGCGCTTTACATCTTTGACTTTTCATCTTCAAAGATAACAGAGAACCTGAATGGGAGTTCCAGTCGGTTTCTAACAGACTATAGTACATTAGAAAACCGGTACAGGTTCACGATCTGTCCACTATAGTCACATATTTATGGTAACCAGTCAGTTTCTAGCTTTAGCTTGTTCAGTTAAATTTTGAAAATGAAAGCTAAAAGCCAATTACCGTAATTGCCATGCACAGCTGCTCCATATTTTGGCAGATCCAGACTTTGTAAACTCCCCTCAAAAAAGTGGTTATAAACTAGAGGTGCACTGAAATATCGGCTGCCATAAATTAATCGGCCGAAAACAGGGTTTCTTCATTCGGCCGAATGAAAAAAACAGCCGATACCGAAAGGGGGCCCGATCCTCCCCGGGTGCCGCCCATTGTCGGAGTATCATCCTGGAGCGCTCAGTCCTCCACTCCCTCCTCCTCGCCGCAATTTCCAGTTTTCACGGAGCTGAATTGCCCGCCCGCAGTGTCCCACCTCCGGTGATAGACAGCGCACTGATCAAACGATGGGACATTGAATCAGCGTGACGTGATTACAGGAGGCGGAACACTGTTACTGCGTATGATAGGCACTGGTAAAGCTGCATATGACGGGCACTGGCAGGCTGCATATGATGGGAACTGGTGAGGCTGCATTGATCTCCTGTAACATTTCTGCTAGAGGTGCACCGAATGAAAATGTTGCTAATACTATTAGCAATGTGTAAGTTTAAAGCGGAGTTCCACCCAAAAATTGAACTTTCGCTTTTCGGAACCCTCCGGTGTCACATTTGGCACATTTCAGGGAATGACTCTGAGTCACTCCACTACCCCCCGCTGCCTTCTGGGAAACAACTGGTCCCAGGAGACAGCGGGGACCACTGGGAACGCGCTGTGCTACTCGCGCATGCGCAGTAGGAAACCGGGCAGTGAAGCGCGCTGGACAGGCAAGTGTCCATTTATTAAAAGTCAGAGGCCGCGAGGACCCGACACAGGAAATGGTCAGAGGCCGCGAGGACCCGACACAGGAAATGGTCAGAGGCCGCGAGGACCCGACAGGAAATGGTCAGAGGCCGCGAGGACCCGACACAGGAAATGGTCAGAGGCCCCGAGGACCCGACACAGGAAATGGTCAGAGGCCCCGAGGACCCGACACAGGAAATGGTCAGAGGCCCCGAGGACCCGACACAGGAAATGGTCAGAGGCCCCGAGGACCCGACACAGGAAATGGTCAGAGGCCCCGAGGACCCGACACAGGAAATGCTCAGAGGCCCCGAGGACCCGACACAGGAAATGGTCAGAGGCCCCGAGGACCCGACACAGGAAATGGTCAGAGGCCCCGAGGACCCGACACAGGAAATGGTCAGAGGCCCCGAGGACCCGACACAGGAAATGGTCAGAGGCCCCGAGGACCCGACACCGGAAATGGTCAGAGGCCCCGAGGACCCGACACCGGAAATGGTCAGAGGCCCCGAGGACCCGACACCGGAAATGGTCAGAGGCCCCGAGGACCCGACACCGGAAATGGTCAGAGGCCCCGAGGACCCGACACCGGAAATGGTCAGAGGCCCCGAGGACCCGACACCGGAAATGGTCAGAGGCCCCGAGGACCCGACACCGGAAATGGTCAGAGGCCCCGAGGACCCGACACCGGAAATGGTCAGAGGCCCCGAGGACCCGACACCGGAAATGGTCAGAGGCCCCGAGGACCCGACACAGGAAATGGTCAGAGGCCGAGGACCCGACACAGGAAATGGTCAGAGGCCGAGGACCCGACACAGGAAATGGTCAGAGGCCGAGGACCCGACACAGGAAATGGTCAGAGGCCGAGGACCCGACACAGGAAATGGTCAGAGGCCGAGGACCCGACACAGGAAATGGTCAGAGGCCGAGGACCCGACACAGGAAATGGTCAGAGGCCGAGGACCCGACACAGGAAATGGTCTGCGGACATGATCAGAGACTTCATTTTTGACCTTTCTTGCACTAAGGGCGCCAATAATGGGCAACAATAAATTCATATTATTTTAAATTTAAAAGTGATATTAATTAAAAAGTTGAATACAATTATATATAAAAAATACATTTTTTTAAACTGTAATTTTTGGTATCGGTTTTAAGCCTAGTGCATCCTTCATTCTTGGTACCAAAAGTTCCATTCGGTGCACCCCTATATCCTATTCCCGCCATATGCGGCCTCGGCTTTCGGGGGTTATACGGGGATGATGATGCCCGCCGCTGCAGGCATCATCCCAGTATCATTTTTTAGAGCCGGCGATTGGACTGAAGACCTGACACAGGAAATGGTCAGAGACTCACTACAGATCTCAGTGAGAAGAGCTCCGAGAGCTGACTGAGGGAAGGGAAGGGACACCCCCCCCCTTTCACACAGCACACAGGAAGATAGATGAGGCTGTCAATCTGCTGGAGATCCCCCTCCCGTCACCATTTTTCTCTTAGTGTCAGGAAACTCGTCAGCAGCAACTGATGCAGAAGACAGAAGTTACCATTGGTGCTCTGGATCGAGAAAAGTATACACTATAGCAGAATATGCTTTGTTCATATCTCATGTCTGATGCCTACAACCACATCAGAAAGTGTATGTTAAAGTAAGCATGCACCCCTTGCTGAGCCCTAAGAACTGGTTAAATATCATTTGGTGTACAAATAGACTCCAGTTAGGGACTTGTACCTGGATCACTCAGGCTAGGCCCACATTAGTGACTTAAATCTAAGGATTTAAGCACTTGTTAAAAATCACATTATTTTCACTACACTTTAATCAATGAACCGCTAATGCGTTAACAAGTAAATCTCTGACTAGAAAGAGAAGGCCTTAGCCTTAAGGCTGCATTCACACCCAAGTGTTTTCAGCTCATAAAAAACGCCTAAAAAACACCCAACAAGCAAAATCCCATTCATTTCACCTGTTCACATCTGAGCGTTTTATCACCTGAAGCAAAATGCCTGAAAAACGAACACGAGCTTCTTTGGGGCAGATAACAGGCATTTTTTTGCCTTTTACATTGGTGACCTGAACAAAATTACTGTAAAAACACACGACTAAAACGCTCAGGTGTGATTGCAGCCTTAAGTAAAACTATCAGGATGAAATATGAATGTGGTTACATCCTGACTGTCATGCTGACCCCTTTTTCACCCAATGTTTTCAATTCACTGACCCTTTATAACAGACTTTAACCTTTTCAACACGGAGGAACCCTTGAAATAACCTTTTGGTCCCAGGGAACCCCTGTTAAAAATGGTTATATCTACAACTCATGATACATTGGTGTAATGGTCAGTGGAAGAGTGCTTCCTACATCTGTGGTCTTGGGGAAGAATTTCTCCCCCTACAGATAGCTAAAAAGATCATTGGTGTCCCTGGGAACTTATCTGAGAGGCATAAATTGGTCATTGCTCAGGGAACCCCTAGCAACCATTGGAGGAACCCTTGGGTTCCATGGAACGCTGGTTGAGAAACCCTGCTTTATAAGTACAGTATGTACATAAAAACTTGACAAAATCCCCACATTGAATTGGAATACATTTACATACCAGCCAGCTTAAAAGCCAGGCAAGTGGCATTTTCCAGAGGGGTCCAGCAATGTCAGTAACTCTCTTGCAACAGGTTTTCCACAAACATTTCCCTCATGGCTTCTGGGTTTTAAATAAATACAGACATACCCCACTTTTAAGTACACAATGGGACCAGAGCATGTATGTAAAATGAAAATGTACTTAAAGTGAAGCAATACCTTTTATCACGTCAGGGGCTGTCAGGGAGTGTGTTTACAAGTAGCGGGGAATCTGAACTATCCGTGCACGGATTACTCAGCTGCAGCTTTAGAGCCACTTTACACTCGCAAGGACATACCCGTGAGTGTATGTAAAGTGAGTGTACTTAAAGCAGGGTATGCCTGTATGGATCTTTTATTTCTATTTTTCACTGGCATTGCAGACTGCCAAGAAAAACCAGTACAGGAATATGACCATAAAATACAACGATCACCCTCCGTGGGAATATATATTTATAGCTGGACTGCACCCTTTCAAGAAAACAATTGTTCTTTATAATCCATTGAGGGGTACAGGAATGTATTTTTATACTGCAGTCTCAGGGGGTTTGGACACTGGCAAACAATACAAGGTCTCTTGGCACACGATACTCCTGTTTGAGCATCTACTTTTTCAGATTTTTTTTTACATGCATTTGCGCACATTCTTGCATTATGCGTTCATGCAATGTTTGTGCAAATTCGCACACGAGCGCAAAACTACTCGTGTTTTTTGTTCTGCACAGTATGTAAATGGACATTTGCGCATATGAGGCATATGAGGCATATATTACTGAATAAAAACTGCAGATTTTTCACTCAAGAATGCACAGCGCTTGTTTAGATACCTGTGTGCATGAGCACATTACAATTAATCGGCTGTATTTTAGCTCAGAAAAAAAGAAAGAAAAAAATAGGATTTTTGTACTCACCGTAAAATCAGTTTCTCTGACGTCCATGGACCAACGCAGCTCTCATACTGATTACATGTGGGTATATGACCCTGCTCGCAGGAGAAGACCTAGGCAGAATGTTAGAGGTTAAAACATTCTAGAACAAGCCAGAGCTGAACAGCCCCGCCCAGGGGGGCGGTCCCTCCGGACATTACCCTTCCACCTGCAGCTAATCAGCCTCAGTTCGTAACAAAGCAGTACAAACTTAAAAGGAAGGGTGGGTGCTGCGTCGGTCCATGGACGTCAGAGAAACGGATTTTACGGTGAGTACAAAAATCCTATTTTCTCTTATCGTCCATGGACCGACGCAGCTCTCATACTGCTTACATGTGGGACGTCCCAAAGCAGTATAAGAAAAGGGTGGGAGCAAAAAAAGTAAGGAACAACCAAAACTTCACTCCAAACCAGCAGAGCCCCTCAACGGAGGAGTTGCAACATTAGACAGCGGCCTGCAACACTTTGCGGCCAAAGGAAGCATCCGAAGATGCAGCCACATCAACCTTGTAGAACTTTGAAAAGGTATGAACGGACGACCAGGTCGTCGCCTTGCACACTTGTGCAACCGACGCTTGATGTCGGAAGGCCCGGGAAGCACCAATTGCCTTGGTGGAATGCGCCGCAACCGGAAAGGGAGGCGCCCGCCCCTTAAGGGCATAGGCCTGTATGACGGTCTGCCTGATCCACCTAAAGACGGTGGCAGACGACACCGCTCGGCCCTGTTTTGGACCAGACAGATTTCCGAATGGAAACAGTAGCAGACAGGTACACTCGTAAGGCTTGTACCCATCTTAATGCAGGAAGCGCAAACTCTCAGGGAAGCGATGGGTGAGGACACAAGGACGGAAGAACAATGTCCTTAAGGTGAAAGGCCGAGACCATCCTTAGAAAAGAAGGATGGTCGTGGGCGCAACACCAACATATCCTTATGGAGGACCAAGTAAGGCGACTTGCCAGACAAGGCTGCCAACTCAGACACCCGTCTAACCGAAGCAATGGCCAATAAGGCCAACTTCCGGGACAAGGTCAAGAGAGGAATCTCTCTGATATTCTCAAAGGGATGTTCTTGGAGAACCGAGATGCATCAAAATCAGATCCCAAGTAGGGAGAGGAGGCTTGACAGGGGGGACCACATGGCGAACCCCCTGCCCAAAAGGTGCTAATCAAGGAATGGCCCGGCAGCGGTCGTTGAAAAAGACAGTCCGGGCCGAAATCCGACCCTCAAAAAAAAAAAAAGGTATGCAAGGCCAGCTTTTGGGTCACACCACGCTGTAAGAACAGCAAAATCCTGGGAACGGAAAACATCCGAGGATGCCACTCAAGTTCCTCGCACATAGCGATGTAAGCCTTCCAGGTACAGGTGAGATATCTTTCTGGAGGAAGATTCCCGTGTCAACAACATAGAAGAGATGACCGAATACGAGAGAACTCGGTCCTTTAGCACCTGGCTTTAAACAGCCATGCCATTAAAGCCAAGGACTGTAAAGCAGGATGAAGTATGCTCTGCGAAGCCGGCGAGGCAACAACAGTAGCAGAGGGTAAGCATATATCAGGCGATACTGCCCCCACGGGCTTCCAACGCGTCTAACGCATCCGCCCAGGGGTCCCTGGACCTGACCACGATCTTGCCACCTTGCGAGTGAGTCGAGAGGCCACAAGGTCCACTTCCGGTGCCCCACCTCCAGTAAAGAAGGTGGAAACACCTCCGGATGCAAGGACCCTTCGCCTGCAATGCACACGGCCGACAGGACCGTCTTGCAGCGAGACGTATGAAAATCCCAAAGAGACTCCGCAATGTATCGGAGAAGGGAGGCCCCAGTGTACAGGGTGCCTCAAATGTTGGCCAATAAAGGCAACTTGACTGAACTTCCTTAGAAACTCGGTCAGAGGACTAGTACCTCAGCCTCCACAGGTGGCGCAAACCCACCCCGGGTACAGAGACCCTAAAGGCTAAAGCAGTTGTAGTGCATCTGCTAGACGACTGATGAATGAAGCAGAGGCTTTTGCCCAGTCATTGAGCTACAAAAAATGCCAGAGACGCAGCCACTAATGGGCACAACGCCAACCCCAGCCTGGCGAACACAGTCCAAGCCAGCGCTTCTGATCACCACTGAAAGCAGGTGGAAAGTGATACCCCTGAAACCAGGGATCCTTGTGACAATGCTCCATCCAGCAGCTACCCATGGATAGGTGCCGATTGTGCAAACACAGTTTATACTATGTATTGCGTCAAACGCACAAATGGAGAGTGTGGGAGGAAACCCACCCAGCCACAAAGAGCATAATACCACCACATACGGCGTATGTAGTTTAGTATTTGTGGATAAACCTATTAAACGCGTATATACTGTGCCAGCGACGAAGGCGTGCACATCATCGGGGCCTGGACGTAAACCAGCCACACAGATTGCGTACACAACCGTGTAGGCATGTTAGCCTGCGAACAAATTGCACATGTTTATACTGTGCATAGCGCTGAGAATGCGCACACCATTGGAACGCAGGGGAGAAACCTGAGCACCCGGATGAAACCCATGCAGACTGCATACGCATACCGTGTAGGTATTATAGTATGTGTGCTAAACATTTTGCACAAGCCCATGTGTGCATAGCACCGAAGGCGTGCACACTGTTGGCGCGTGGGAGGAACCGAAGTACCCCACGCATACTCAGAGAATGCAATACCTACAGCTACTGTAAATGTATTTAGTGTAGTGTATAGACATAATGTGTATGTTTACACCGTGTATTGCACCAAAGGCATGCATGTCATGTAGCATGGGCAGAAACCCACGCAGACTGCATACGCATACCGTGTAGGTATTATAGTGTGTGTGCTAAACCTTTTGCACAAGCTCATGTGTGCATAGCACCGAAGGTGCGCACACCGTTGGCGCGTGGGAGGAACCAAAGTACCCCACGCATACTCAGAGAATGCAATACCTACAACTACTGTGAATGTATTTAGTGTAGTGTATAAACATAATGTGTATGTTTAGATCGTGTATTGCACCAAAGGCATGCATGTCATGTAGCGTGGGCGGAAACCCACGCAGACTGCAAAGACATACCTGGTAGGTCCAATCGCACAAATTTAGACTGTGCATAGCGCCGAAGCGCCCACTCGGAAGAACTCCACGCAGACAGCACACAGATACCGTGTAGGAATGATAGCATGTGAATCAACATAATATTGCACATGTTTATGCTGTGCATTTCCATTGGAGCGTGGGGGGAAACCGGAGTACCCGGAGGAACCCCACGCAAACAGTATACCCATACTGTAAACATGTATAATATGCGCAATAAACATATTGAACATGTCTATACTGTGCAGAGAGCCGAAGCGCACATACCATGAGAGTGCGGGAGGACACCGGAGCCCCCGCCAGCCCAGAGAGTATGATACATACATACATATACTGTGAATGTATCTGGAGTCGTGCATAAACATATTTTGTACGTTTATATCATATATGGCACTGAAACACAGCATTGGAACGTGGGGACAGCCACGCAGACACAGAGACCAATAACACATACATACACTGTGAATGTATGCAGTGTAGAGGTATAGGATGAGTTTAAATTATGGCGCAGAGGTGCATAATCTTCTCTGTATCATTCCAACCTGCTTGACAGTGCTGCTGAAGCAGCATGCAGGTAACAGGTAACCTCTGATCCTCAGACCGTGTGTCTGTCAGAGCTCAAATCATTCCCCAGGAAATGGCGGGAAATGATACCTCAGGTATCACACACAAGGCTCACAGGGATTAGAAACATAAATGAATAAAGTCCTCCCTCATCCATGCTGCTCTTGAGGCAGCGTGTGAGGAAAACTGTGAGGAAACTGTGAAAAAGAAAAGCTTGTCACAGCAATTTCAGCCTGAGTGTGATTCTCACATCATCAATGAGATCACTTACAAGCGCCCTGTCATTCACTGACACAGAACTGGAGTCTTCCTCACAAGGGAATGTCCTGTTCATAAACATTAAATATTCAGAGGTAGGGTCCTGAGCCCAATAGCTAGGCCCATATCGGACTCAGAGCACTCCTTCACTAAAGATTTTTGTGGGGGGAGGGGGCTTATAGCTCCTTTTGCTCGCACACTGCTTCCATTCTGACAGGAATGATTCCAGGACTGCTGACAACTGGTCCATATGGACCGCAGGTGCAGGAAACATATGAACATGTTTAACTGTGCAATACTGCCAGTTGCCCCAGGCAATGTGGAGAGCAGGTGTATCAGACTCCATAACGCCACCCTCAGACCTTATACGCTATACAGTGAAATATACAGTCCCCCCACTGGCTACGCTGAGGAGGGGATACCCGGGAGGACCCACCAACCCTTAAGGACAGCTCAGTCTGTGAGGAGATTGTGAGGGGATTCGCGCCGCCGCCAGAAATAAATGCGCGGCGGCCACAAGAAAATGGCCGCCGTCCGCAGCTATAACTGTGCCACTAAACGCCAAGATGGCCGCCGAGCGCAAAATTCAAAGCTCTAATGCGCGCCAATGGCGCACGCAATAATCACCTCACACACCAGAAAAAACTGCAGACATGAGCGCCCAACCAGGCCAGAGTGACCCCCAAGCACCCCACAGCACAGCACCAGTGCAGGGTGCAGAGAGCAGCATAACAGGGGGGGACAGGGAGAAACCTTCACACACAGAAACACAGCCAGCATGTACTCACCTGCAGTAGGAGAGACTACTTACCCGTCCCTTTCAGGGACCCACTGGCTTGTTTCAGACAGACTTATCACAGAGTCGTACTGCGTAGCTGTCGGCCTGGTCCACCACGAGAGATACAGTCAGTCAAGTACTGTTCAATCTTGAGAGGACCGCGGGAGCATGAAAGCAACCCGGCCACCCCTGGAGTCATGGGGTATGTCGTGAACTGAGTCTCACGCACACAAGGCGAGGATCAGCACGCTCGATGGTCGGACAGGGAAGACTACGAGGATACTAGTGTACCCAACCTGTTGCCCAGCCGACAGTTGATTGAAGGTCTCAAAAATTAAATAAAATTCCCAAAGGAATAAAAATCAAAAGTAAAATCTTCCAGGAGACTGGCTCCTGAGAGCCACGTCTTCTCCTTCTGCTAGGCAGAAAAAAACTGAGGCTGATTAGCTGCAGGTGGAAGGGTAAAGTCCGGAGGGACCGCCCCCCTGGGCGGGGCTGTTCAGCTCTGGCTTGTTCTAGAATGTTTTAACCTCTAACATTCTGCCTAGGTCTTCTCATACTGATTACATGTGGGTATATGTCCCTGCTCGCAGGAGAACTGCGTCGGTCCATGGACGATAAGAGAAAAAATCTTTTTCAAGCAGCGGTGTGCAAGAGGCCTAAGCCCTTATATGTCCTAAATGTCTAAGATTTGTGTCCCTCAATGGACGGCAATGAAAGAAAGATTTTCAACCTTACAGTAAAACATTTTTATTCAAAGCCAATTGAAGAAAAAAATGCTCTACGCACTTTACAGCAGAAATGTCACTGTTGACATGAATTTATGCTCCAGTGGAGATCATGGTCTGATGATCCTTGCACAATAAACCATTTGCATAAATGTGTCTAGAGGAAAAATACTTTGCAACTTAATTTTGCCATTCAAGTGCCACATCGATAAATGACAAATACCCAACAAAATTTTCAATCCAGACAGACATACAATGAAGTCAGGGGCAGGTTTTTATTCTGCTGTAGTTCTACTTTAACCACTTCCTGACCACCCTCCGCAGATATACCGCAGGAGGCCAGCCGCTTTGTGCCAGATCATGTACCTAGCACGTGATCTGCCACCTCCAGGTCAGGGGCGCGCCGCAAGCGATCTGCACTTGCTGTGATCAAACACAGCGGGAGCCCAGTGGCGGGTGCCGCAGACTTTATGTCCATCGGCACCCACCAACTGTAAAAGTACACAGGCAGAACGGCAATCTGCCTGGTAAACCAGGCAGATTGCCGTTCTGTCAGTAGGAAAGGTATTGTACGAAGCAAGAACATGGATCAATGCCTTCCCATAGTAAATGAAGAGTAAGAAAACACAGGCTAGGCACACTGTTAACCTTTTGATTGCCCCTGATGTTAACCCCTTTCCAGCCAGTGTCATCAATACAGTAAAACACAAAATATCTGCTCTCCTTAAGGGACTGATGGTTCTAAAAATTAAATGTTAATATTCATATAAGCAGCAAGCACAAAATATACCTGGAAAACCAAATATAAAACAATAAAACGCAGTGCTTTAGAGAAAAAAAAAAAAACACCAGGTGAATAGAGTTATTTAAAAATGCAATGGTAAGGATAGATATATAGTCTATAATGATATGGATAAAAGTTCCAAAAGAGTCCAGTGATGATAATCCCAAACAGAAGGTGTTGCAATGGAAACCACTACTGATGAAAAAGGACACACTAACCCTTACACTAAACATTGGACTACCCGAATAAAGTAGTCAGTAGAGCATTGTTTACAATATAGATTTGAGGCTCCTCTGAATCCACAGTGAATGTGACCATCAGGTTAAGTCTCCTTTCCAGAAATTAATCAAATGTCACATGGAGGTAAAAACAAACACTTCATTGCGCAGTATTAGTGTTAAGGTGCTTTAATAAAAAAAGTGCCACAGTACACAAACATCTAATGCAAAGTCGCATTTGTGTCCACTGACAATGAGAGAAGAAGCGACCGTTTTGCAACCAGCAAAATGTCCAATCGTCGAGTGTGGCGACGTCACGTAGTCGAGCCCCTCCCTACGGGTTTCAGACATTATCAGAGGCGTGGCTACGTCTACATTGGTCACCTATTTATGATCCGAAAACCAGAAATGGAACATGTGCGTTCTGGAAATGACGCCAGAACTCACAAGCTTGCGTCCCAAAAAAATCTAAGTAAACACAACGGCGGCTGTAATGAAACAGACTGCCACTATGTAACCAGAAAATTAATAGATAATGTTGAATGGAAAAAAAACAAACAAAAACAAAATGTTCGAAACGTTAAATATTAAAATTCATGAACATATGGAATTTAGATATCAATATTATATGATGATCCCATATATTCCCACTATTGAGAATTAAAACACTGCAAGTTGCCATCTTGCAGTTGGAAGCAATCGCTGCACAATAGTGACAGTGCATATTTTCTTAAAACTGATCACTGTATTCGAGTCACTGGTCCACAAAAAGTGTCAGTGTCCGATTTGCCCACCGCAATAATGCAGTCCCACTAAGTCACTGATCATTACCAGTAATGAACAAAAATATCCCATAGTTTGTAGACACATTTATGCGCAAAAATAAATCAAAATACGCTTATTGAAAAAAATAAAATCATTTAAATGACGAAAAGAGATTTACTTTTTAAAGCAGAAAAGTAAAAAAAAATTGAAATACTTTTTTTTTAAATTACAGCCCAAAATAAAAGCAGAGGTGATCAAATACCAAAAGAAAGTTGTATTTGTGGGGAAAAAAAAAGAAGGCCTACATTTTATTTGGGTACAGTGTTGCATGACCGCGCAATTGTCCGTTAAAGTAATGCAGTGCCGGGGAAGTTATAAGTTATGGTTTAGCAATGCAAGTAGATCTGTTGGATTCTTATGGTTATGGTGTGTGAGGCGCTTATTAAATTACCTGGTACAACCAGGATTCAGGGACACTATGTGGATGTTGTGCTTCCATGGGATTTGGTGCTTTACTGATTATCTTAACTATGCATACATGCTGACATCGATGTTATATCTTAAATGTACAACATGGCTACTATAAAGTTCCTTACATGGAACGTGCGGGGCCTCCGCGACAAAATTAAGAGGTCGGCGGCCCTCACCTTCCTTAAGAAACAGCAAGCAGATATTGTGGTGGATGAGACGCACATGGAGGGTCGTCTTCAGTTGACGCTTCGGCGACCATGGATCGGATGGGCGATGCACTCTACCCACTCGTCCCATGCTTGTGGAGTTTGATTTTAGTGGCCAAATCCTTACATTTTGAACTATGTGATATTTCCTCTGACCCCCAGGGGCGCTATGTTTTCTCATATGTTAAAATTTATGGTGAACCCTTCCTTGTGATGGCTTTCTATGTGCCCCCTCCCTATAGCGCCACGATTATCACAGAGGGGTTCACATATATGTCCCGGTTCCCCACGGTACAGACCATATGGCTGGGCGATTTTAATGAAACTCTCAACCCTGGGTTGGATAGATTAAGGCCTAATGATCCGCATACAGCTCTCACAAGGGACACTAGATTCTCCAGGCTCCTCTCTAATTTTAATATGGTAGATACCTGGAGGCATCTGAACCCACATGTCAAGCAATACTTGTGTTTTTCGGCCACACACACACACAACACGATGTCCCGCATTGATCTTATCTTAATTTCTCTGCCCCTTCTTCCTAGACTCAAGGAGGCGGCATTTGGTCCCAAACTGCTGTTTGACCACTGCCCCCTACTAAGCCACTCTTAGTGTCCGCGTTTCCAAACCGCATAGAGCGTGGAGCCTTAATCCCTTTTGGCTCTCACTGTTGCCAGAAGGCAATAGTTTACTTGACATACTAAAACAATATTTCATAGATAATGACCCCTTTTGCATCACCAGCAGCGGTGTGGGACTCCTTTAAAATGCATGCTCGATCCTCCCTTAAGGAAGCCATTAATAAGATTAAGGGCGATTCTGCTGCTGCCTTTGAGAGGGCCGTGGCTGACTTGACCTCCACAGAACAATATACACTTGACCCTTCCCCTTCCCAAGCAGACCTCCTCAAACTGCAAACTAGGGTGGTCAACCAACTACACTATGAGAAAGCCAGACGTAAACTTTTTCTCTCCCGACAAAAGTTCTTTGAACACGGAGATAAAGCTGGTAAACTCCTAGCGTATATGGTCCACAGTGAGGATCGTCCGCCGGTGGTCATCTCCCTGCACAGGCAGGGGGGTGAACGCATCACGGACCCGTCTGAGGTCACTTCTAGATTCAGGGACTTCTTCACGGAGCTCTATATGTCTAGGGCGCCTCCGGACGAGACACCAATGCAGGAATTCCTGGCGGGCATTACGCTCCCCCAATTGTCGGAGGAACAGGTGTCTTTGCTTGAGGCGCCTCTTACCACAGGCGAAATAACACAGGCCATAGCCAGTTTTGCTAAATCCAAGGCCCCGGGCTCAGATGGTTTACCCATTGAGTTCTATATACAATACTGCGAATTGTTGTCACCTAGGCTACTGGCTTTATAGAATTACCTATTCGAAAATTTCGGTCTACCTCCTTCCATGAGAGAAGCAATTATTGTACTTATTCCGAAGCCAGGCAAAGATCCGGGATACCCGGAATCCTATAGGCCCATATCACTGCTTCAAGTGGATGTAAAAATCTTAGCGAAGGTCCTAGCCATCCGTCTTAACCAAGTAATTTTGTCCTTTATACACAAAGACCAGGCGGGTTTTATGCCTGGTCGTACCACCTCCTTTAACCTCAGGAAACTATACATTAATCTCCAGGCCATACAAGCTAATGGGGGGGGAACGGGTGGTGGTGACACTAGATACGGCCAAAGCGTTCAATTCCGTGGAGTGGAGGTACCTTTGGAGTTGTTTGGAGGGCTTTGGAGCCAGGTTCATCAAATTAATTCAACTCCTTTACCAGAATCCGTCGGCTAGAGTGATAGCCGTCTGAAGCATTTAACCTAACTAGAGGTACGAGACAGGGATACCCACTTTCCCCGTTATTATATGTCCTTGCGGCAGAACCCCTGGCCATATCCATCCGAGGTAATCCAGGAATACAGGGTCTGACAAAAGGGCACCTTAACCGAGAAAATCAGCATGTACGCTGACGATACTCTGCTATACTTGGCTGACTCGGGCCCCTCTTTACAACTCGCCCTGAATACTATTGAACATTTTGGATGTTTCTCGGGACTCAGGATCAACTGGGATAAATCCCAGATCCTCCCAATCGATAATTTCCCACCTTCAAGGACACAGGCTCAACTCCCCCTTATTAGAGCAAGTACCATCAAATACCTAGGAATTCTTATATCTAGATCCCCAGCAGAATACATTGCCCTCAATGTAGAACCCCTGTGTAGATTAATTAAATCTAAAATACAAATATGGTCTCAGTTACCATTAGGAGTATGGGGACGTATCAACTTAATAAAAATGGTCCTACTTCCCAAAATACTATATGTAATTTGGCACTCCCCAATATATATCCCCCTTAAGCACTTTAAATGTTTTGAAGCTCTACTTAAACCCTTTGTTTGGGGCAGTAACAGACACAAATTGGCCTGGCGCTCCCTCAAAAACCCCGCTGATTCTGGTGGAACAGCCCTCCCGGACCTCAATTTATACTACGTAGCGTCTCAATTATCCCAACTATTCCACGTAGCGTCTCAATTATCCCAACTATTCCACATAGATAAATCAGACAAAGAAAGGTTTATCACCCTCAGCTGCCACACCTTGACACAGCCCCCATTGGACCCGATCAGTGTGATAGCGGTGGGCCTGCGAAGCACTGTCTCGGTTGGGAGAACCACCCTTTTATACCACTACCGTCGCATTTGGGATGTTGCCATAAATAAGTTGGGAATCACTCCGCTCAATGATTACACCCATCTATGGCACAACAAATGCCTCCCTGAACTATCCCTCATTGCGGACTCAGGGATCTGGGACACACATGGGATCCGTTACCTACACCACCTTATCTCAAATGGAGAGATCAAGTCCTTCCATGCCCTTTAGGAGGAATTTGCCCTCCCAAACTATATGTTGTATAGGTATCTTCAGGTTCACCATGCCATATCTGCACAGTTTCCAGATGCACCTCCGCAGTCCTCCCCTAACTCTGTCATAGCCATAGTCAAGAGCACTAACCCCAAAAACGTATCTGAGTTCTATTCTATGTTACTTACCCCATCCTCAACGAAACTGGCATATGACATTAAACCACGGTGGGAAAGGGAGGGGGGGGATATGGATGATGAGGAGTGGAGCAAGGCCCTGGACACCTGTAAAAACGGTGTCCCCCAAATTGTCTGACAGACTGACACAATTGTACATTCTGCATCGGTCATACCTCACTCCTCTCCAGATTTAAGAGGGATCACCCCAATACTTGCCCGATGTGTATGAGTGGAACGGGCACGTTCTTCCATTTACTCTGGACATGCTCAAAAATTCAGGGATTCTGGAAACAAATTGTTGATTTTCTGCATGATACTATGGGATCACCTCTCACTCTGAACCCCAAGCCCTGTCTCCTGGGGATATTCCCTGAACCAGACAGACAAATTTACGAAAAATTTCCTCCGTGAAACGTTATTCTTAGCTAGGAAAGTTATTGCCAGGAAATGGATGAGGCCGACGCCCCCTACATTGGCAGAGTGGAAATCTGAGGTTGATGGTGCCCTTCCCTACAAAAAAGTTTTGTACATTAATAGGGGTTGCCCATCTAAATACAACAAAGTGTGGGACTGTTGGTTAAATAATGCGGCAACCTTTACTTGATGACCCCTAGATTGGTCAGTGATGTCACGTGTGTCGTGTTTATACCCGTGTAATATGTATTGTTAGATAGGAAGTTTACATTCCGATGCTTGCCCTGAATATGTTTGCTACGGTTTCCCTTTTTTGTTTCTGTTTTTTTGTTTTCTGTACGCTTTCATTCACGATTGACAGTGTATTGCCCTTGTATCACGCATACCTATACTGTATGTACATATAGTTCAATAAAAAGTTTAAATAAAAAAAAAGTATGCAGTGCCATAATGCAAAAAAATTGCCTGGTCAGGAAGGGAGGTATATCTTCTGGAGGACAAGTGGTTAAAGCAACAGGAGAGATTTATGAAAGTGTGGTCTTTCTCACTGCTCCTGTATAGCACTGCCTTGCTGCACGATAGAACTAATATGGCCCACACAGGTATTAAAATACCTTTTTTTTAGGATACTTTCAGTAGGGACATGCTGTGGAAGGAAAGAGTTGCATTTTTGCAGAAATTCCTAATGAACAGTCACATCTTGTGCACAGTGTTCCTGGTTGTATATGAACCCAGGACTCCGGTGCCACGTTACATGCCACTCTGCCAACATAGAATCCAGCAAATGCTTCTGTTCATTCAACATGCATTCCTTACCATCCTGAAAAGAATGCTCCTGAATTCGTGTCACTGTGAGGTCTAAAGGACTGTCCTGGTCTTCCTGAAGGTTTTCAGTTTGGTTCAGCTGGATACCATTACAGCCAAATGGAGAATCAACCATTTTTCCATTGTCTGGATGCATTTTTCGGCTTTTTGAAACATATTCAATTGCAAACTGACGTATCATTTTCTTCATTAATTCCTGAGCTACAAGTGGAATGTTGGGATCACAGTTCCGAGGAAGATCTGAGTAGAAAAAGACACAAGTCAGTTCTCTGCAACAACAATATGAATGCTAGCTCTACCAATATTGAAATATCCGTATTCATGAACACACTTATTTTGTAACCATTTTAAATAAAAAGGTTACATCTTAGATCAAGCGAAAGTCTACATTTTAAAGAAAACCTCTCCAGAAAGTAATACGGGGGATGCCACGGCAGACTTAGGCCCCTTTCACACTTATACGACTTGTCCCACGATTTTGGACTGCAAAAATCGCATGACAAGTCATTCATTACTTTGAATGCCTACCATTCATATTGGCACGACTAAGTCGTGCCGACTTCAAAGTAGTTCCTGTACTGATCAAAGTCGGATCCCGTATTAACGGATCCGACTTTGGCATGCAACTTGTGCATGAAGGGGAACTCCACTCCAATTTTTTTATTTCATTTTTTAAACCGGCATGGGTTCCCCCTTCATGAGCATACCAGGCCCTTCGGTCTGGTATGGATTTTAAAGGGAACTCCCCACGCTGAAAAAATGGCGTGGGGGTCCCCCCAAAACCCATACCAGACCCTTATCCGAGCACGCAGCCTGGCCGGTCAGGAAAGGGGGTGGGGACGAGCAAGCGCCCCCTGAACCGTATCAGGCAGCATGCCCTCAACACCCCGAAGCACCTTGCCCCCACGTTGATAAGGACAAGTGCCCCTTCCGATGACCAGGCCCCCTTATGACAGCACCGCCCCGAGCATGATGGGACAGACGTCATAAGGGGCTTTTATATGTTTACGAAACCAAAACCCTTATGCTCGGATCCACCAGATCCAGGGGATTAACTAGGAGTTCCCTACTATCTTTGTTTCTCACAGTCAGCTGTCTGCAATTGATTGCGATAGCTGATGGGAGGGACTTGATATAAATACAGAGCACCCACACCAGCATTTCTTGCTGGATTGTCATGGTGTGAGGTTGACGCTGTCAATTAAGTTACATATCTACACTACCTGTTTTAATGATATTATGCAACACTACCCTTTAGAGCCCATTCACACAGGGGCGGCACGACTTGTCCCATGACTGTGCCGGGCGATCTGAAGACGACTTCAAAAGGTGACTTCAAAAATGACTTCTGTATTGAAGTCAATGGAAGTCACCCTGAAGTCGTCTTGAAGTAGTACAGGAACCTTTTTCTAAGTCCAAGCGTCTTCAGTCGCTCCGATTAGAACGGTTCCATTGTACAGAATGGGACGCGACTTGTCAGGTGGCTGAGACGCCTGACGAGTCGCCCCTGTGTGAATGGGGTCTTAGTGGATCTTTATAGATATGGCTTTTATGTGTTTAGTAAACTATCATCCTTATGTTCGGATACTCCCTAGTTTTGGATTTAGTTATTCAAACTTATTTGTTTATGTTATTGTCTATATGAACAAATATCAAACAAAAAATATTATATTGATATGTTTTTTGTTAACATAATTCAATCAAATTATGTTATTTGACTTATGAATATACAGACAAATCCTGTAATTTAAGAAACTGGAATGAGTAAATCAGCATAATTTTAATAGGATAATGATAGTGTATACATTTGATCTAGGCCCCGCCCTCTTTTATTTCTTATTTACTTTATATTAATTTAAATAATTCTATAAATACTTTTTTTTTTTTTAAATCTGAGGTTAAAATTAAGGCTAGATTAATGCCAATAGTAACGTTATACCTTTTTCTATTCCTAGAGTAATACAGTGTACTGTTTGACAGTGGACATTATTAGGCCTTTTACGAATCTCATATACTCAGGTATATATACACACACACACACACATGTATAACCTTTCATTATACTTTATTAATTTTTTAAACATAAACTGTTATTGTAGTAAATCTCTACTTTTTCTATAGAATGTATATCATTTAGCCCCATTGGGGTACAATCCATTATTTGTATTTATTCTTTTATATTCTTAGGGACCTCTATCCCAGTCCCAGTATATTCTCTTCTGGTTGATCCACCGGCTTCTCGATCTTTGGAATAATTTCTACCTAACGGGATGAACACCTGTTCCTTATAAAAAGTCCTTCTCAAACCTGCATTAATTGTATATTCTGATACCCACTTCTTGCTTGACTGGCAACCTCATTGACAGAACCCAGTGTGCTGTTTATATTTTCAATGCTTTTAAAAAATCGCATCCAATGAAATATTCATCATACTTCTACTACATTTATAATACGCAAGTGAATGATTGCATGTATATACATCATATATAAAAGAAAACTTTTTGTATATATTTGATAATAATGTTCTAAATGCATGTAATTAACTATGTATTTTTATGCTCAGATGAATTGTCCTTCTCTACACACCCCCTGAAGGTTACCCCGAAACGCGTTGGGTATAAAGGTGGTTTTCATGTATTTACCTATATGGTGACTATCAAAAAATGAAATATTAAATTAAAATATACAGTTCCAAAGATCAATTTGTATAATTGTGAATAAAAATTATTTTTTACTTCATTATTCCGTATATTTGGAATTAAAACTTAGTGCCTTAAAAGTCCACCCAGGGGAACCCCCTTTCTTTTTGAGACAGAAGGTTCTCCCTCAAGGGTAGACGCCAAGGGACGTCCGCAATGAGACGTACCAGATCGGCGTACCAGTGACACCGAGGCCAATCCGGGGCAAGGAGGATCACCGGAATGCCCTCGGCCGCTACCCTGCGCAGCAGACGAGGAAACAACTGCAGCGGAGGGTAAGAATATATCAAGTGATACTGTCCCCACGGGGCCACCAACGCGTCCGAGGCATCCGCCCAGGGGTCCCTGGACCTGGCCACAAACCTCAACACCTTGCGATTGAGTTGAGACGCCATCAGGTCCACATTCGGCGTGCCCCACTGCCGACAAAGGAGTTGAAACACCTCTCGGATGCAAGGACCACTCCCCCTGGTCCAGGAACTGGAGACTCAGATAGTCCGCCTGCCAGTTTTCTACGCCCAGAATGTAGACGGCCGACACGCTTCTTTCCTCCCACCTTAGGATGTGGGCGACCTCGGATGCCGCAGCCGAGCTCCGAGTGCCCCCCTGATGGTTGACATATGCCACGGCCGTGGCCTTGTCCGACTGGATTCTGATCGAGCGGCCCTGTAGCCTCTTCGACCACGCGGAGAGACACAGTCTGATCGCTCGCAATTCCAGAACGTTGATTGGTAGACGAGATTCGTCTGGAGTCCAGAGCCCCTGAGCCGACAGGACTCTCCAAACTCCCCCCCCCCAACCCATCAGGCTGACGGCCGTCGTGACCACCGTCCACTGGATGGGGAGGAACGACTTCCCGGCCTGAAGAGCCGGGGATCTCAGCCACTACGTCAGGGACACCTTGACAGATTGACTCACCTGGATCTGAAGAGCCAACGACAACGGGGACTTGTCCCAAATAGACAGAATTCCCCTCTGCAATGCCCGAGTGTGTGATTGGGCATACGTAACAGCCTCGAAGGAGGCTACCATTAGTCCCAGGACTCTCATGCAGAAACGTATTGATGACCATTTTCGGGATGTCAGGACCCGTACTGCCGACTGAAGTGTCTAACTTCTCCGAGGGTAGAAACACCTTCGCTGCCGAAGTGTCCAGGATCAGACCCAGATACTCCAAACGTTGTCGGGACTAGAACCGACTTCCGCATGATCAGAAGCCATCCGAAGTCCCGAAGGGTCTGACTGACTATTGTCACATTTTCCTCCAACTCTGAGCCATTTTCTGCTCTTAGAAGGAGATCGTCCAGATAGCCCACGATAAAAAATTCCTCGTTGTCTCAGCAAAGCTAGAACTGGGGCAAGCACTTTGGTGAAAACTCGTGGTGCCGACGCCAGGCCGAAAGGAAGAGCCGCAAACTGATAGTGGACTTCGCCTATGGTAAAGCGCAGAAACTTCTGGTGACTTGCGCAGATTGGAACGTGCAAGCGTCCTTGATATCCAAGGACGCCAGAAATATATACACATATATATATATATATTATTATATATATATATATATATATATATATATATATATATTACAGTCCCTGACAAAAGTCTTGTCGCTTGTGTACAAATTGACCTGAAGTGCTGCTAAAATATATTTCTAATCAAGATTTTGTTACAAGAAATGGGTCATTTTAATCCCAACAGCTTTTGTAATAATGTTTCAGTGCAAAACGAAACTGACAAAAAGTATTCTAATATTCACAGCTTGGTAAAGCCCATTGAGTCAATTTTTGCCAAGACATAAGTGTTGTCGCCTTGTTATATGAGCTTTACCTGTGACTAATAATGGATCAATTAGGTCTCAGGTGTGTATAAAAAGAACACCAGTACACTAGACCTTCTCAACTGCAACTAGACCTCTGCAAACATGCCCAAGATTCACCCGAAGACTAAAGTGTTGATTATTAAGAGGCTGAAGACCAGATCCACTGCTGATGTGACAAACACCTTCAATGTGTCTCAGCGTCAAGTTCAGAGGATAAAAAAAAGATTTGAAGAGACCGGAGACGTTTTGGACAAGGCCAGGTCAGGCCGACCCCGCAAGACAACTGCTCGAGAGGACCGTTTGTTGGCTCGAAAATCCAAGGCCAGCCCATTTTCCACTGCAGCAGAGCTCCACGAGACCTGGTCAACTGAAGTCCCTGTGTCAACCAGAACAGTTTGTCGGATTCTGTCTCGAAATGGCCTCCATGGTCGAATCAGTGCCCATAAGCCAGCACTAAACAAAAGACAATTGAAAAACCGTGTGGCATTTGCCAAGAGCCACAGCCTGCTAAAAGGATGGACTCTGGAAAAGTGGCAGAAGGTGGATTTTTCAGATGAATCTTCTGTTGAATTACAGCACAGTCGCCGCAAATATTGCAGGAGACCTACTGGAACCCGTATGGAGCCGAGATTTACCCAGAAAACAGTGACGTTTGGTGGAGGCAAAATCATGGTCTGGGATTACATCCAGTATGGGGGTGTGCGAGGGATCTGCAGGGTGGAAGGCAACATCAATAGTCTAAAATACCAAGAAATCTTAGCTACCTCTTATATTCCCAACCATAAAAAAGGCCAAATTTTGCAGCAGGATGGTGCTCCATCGCATACTTCCATCTCCACATCAAAGTTCCTTAAGGCAAAGAAGATCAAGATGCTCCAGGATTGGCCAGCCCAGTCACCAGACATGAACATCATTGAGCATATGTGGTGTAGGATGAAAGATGAAGCATGGAAGACGAAACCAAAGAATATTGATGATCTCTGGGAGGCATGCAAGACTGTTTTCTTTGCTATTCCTGATGACTTCATCAATAAATTGCATGAATCCTTGCCAAACCGCATGGATGCTGTCCTTCAAGCTCATGGAAGTCATACAAGATATTACATTTGGATCTCACAGCACCACTACTTAATTTGCTGACATATTTTTGGATTTTCAGTAAAGTTGTTCAATTTCTGTATAGGCGACAAAACTTTTGTCTTGCCAAAATTTGACCTGTCTGTCTTGATTAAATGATAAATTAGTTTCACTGAAAAAATATTTATTTCAGTGCATTAAACATCATTTGGGAGGGCTTTAGCTTTTCATAGGAGCTATTTCTAACACCAATTGATTATTTAAAAGTCAGTTTAATAGCAAGAGTTTCTACAAAATAGAGAAGCGACAAGACTTTTGTCAGGGACTGTGTGTGTATATATATATATATATATATATATATATATATATATATATATATATATATATATATATATATATATATATAGGATTTTTATAACAGCTTACCTGTAAAATCCTTTTCTTGGAGTACATCACGGGACACAGAGCGACATAGTCATTACTAATGGGTTATATAGATACCGTCAGGTGCTGGCACTGGCAACTTCCAAAACCGGAAGTACCCTCCCCTATATAAGCCCCTCCCATCCGGGAGCACCTCAGTTTTGTAGCAAAGCAATAAGTGTCCCTAAAGAGGGGCGGGAGCTCTGTGTCCCGTGATGTACTCCAAGAAAAGGATTTTACAGGTAAGCTGTTATAAAAATCCTATTTTCTTTCTCGTACATCACGGGACACAGAGCGACATAGTCATTACTAATGGGATGTCCTAAAGCAATGCCAAATGAGGGGGGGGATACACCATATATAAGCTGAGCGCTATCAGACATGAGGATCTTTTGCGGCCTGCAACACTGCGCCCAAAGGCGACATCCTCCTGACTTCTAACGTCCACCTGGTAGAACCTAGTAAACGTGTGTACCGAAGACCATGTTGCGGCCTTACAGATTTG
The DNA here is from genome assembly GCA_029206835.1 of Rana muscosa. Taxonomy (NCBI): domain Eukaryota; kingdom Metazoa; phylum Chordata; class Amphibia; order Anura; family Ranidae; genus Rana; species Rana muscosa. The sequence goes on from CM055116.1 coordinate 148,510,861, forward strand.
AGCCAGGGAGGCCTGGTGATGCACTGCCCATGAAGTTCCAACTGCTCTCGTGGAGTGCGCCCTAACTTTGAACGGAGGCGGTCTACTTCTCAAGCCATAGGCTTGTATTATGACCTGTCGAATCCACTTGGCTAAAGTAGATTTTGACGCTGCCTGACCCTTTCTGGGGCCTTCCGGCAGAATAAACAAAGTATCCGTTCTGCGAATCTGAGCAGTGGCTTTTAGATAAGCTTTAACTGCTCTTACTACATCCAAAGAATGCAATAACTTTTCCTCTACCGAAGTAGGTTTGGGGAAAAAAGAAGGAAGAACCACATCTTGGTTCAAATGAAAACTCGATACCACCTTAGGAAGAAAGGCTGGATGAGGACGTAACACTACTCTGTCCTTATGGATAACCAGATATGGCTCCTTACAGGACATAGCTGCTAATTCCGATACTCTTTTAGCCGAACAAATGGCTACTAGAAAAATCAATTTCCTGGTGAGAAGCACCAAGGAAATATGCTGTAATGGTTCAAATGGTTGTTTCTGTAGAACCGACAGAACCAAGTTTAGATCCCATGGACATATGGGAATATTAACCGGAGGACTAATACGCATCACTCCTTGTATAAAGGCTTTGACTAGTGAATGCGAAGCCAAGGGCCTTTGAAAAAATATTGACAAGGCCGAAATCTGACCCTTGATAGTACTCAAGGCAAGCTTCCTATCTACAGCCCATTGTAGGAAGTCCAGAATCCTACCCATTACGTATTTACGTGGATGCCATTTCCTGGCCTCACACCAGGCGATGTACGCCTTCCAGATTCTATAGTAGATCTGCCTGGATACCGGTTTCCTGGCATTGATCATGGTAGACACCACAGCATTAGAGAGCCCTCTCTTTTTTAGAATGTGGGCTTCAATAGCCAGGCCGTCAAACCTAGGGCTGGTAAGGAAGGGTGGTATATCGGTCCCTGCGAAAGCAGGTCCGGACGATGTGGGATGGTCCAAGGACTCCCCACAGACATTTTTACAATCTCCGCGTACCATGCTCTTCGGGGCCACGCTGGAGCCACCAGAATCACTGGTTTCTTTTCTACCCTGATTCTGCGGAGTAATCGAGGTAACAATTGTGGCGGTGGGAATGCATATATCAGCTTGAACTGATCCCAAGGGAACACTAGGGCATCCGAGCCGCAAGCTAGGGGATCCCTTGTCCAAGAGACAAACCTGTCCACCTTTGCGTTGAATCTGGATGCTAGCAGATCTACATCCGGTGTTCCCCACCGCTGACATATTGTCCGGAAAACCTCGGGATGAAGGGACCATTCCCCTGGGCATAATTGTTGGCGACTTAGAAAGTCCGCCTTCCAATTCTCCACCCCTGGAATGAATACCGCAGATATGGCTGGGACATATCTTTCTGCCCATCTCAGGATGTAATTTACCTCCCTTTGGGCTGCACGACTCCTGGTGCCCCCCTGACGATTGATATATGCCACTGCTGTGGCATTGTCTGACTGAACTCTGACAGGGGACCCTTGGAGTTTGGATGTCCATGCTACTAGGGCATACCGGGCTGCTCGTATCTCTAAGAGATTGATGGGCAGGGCCTTTTCTGTATCCGACCATCTGCCCTGGAGAGACCATTGCTCCAGTACTGCTCCCCAGCCTACAAGGCTGGCATCTGTAGTGACCACCTTCCAGGAAATCGGACTGAAGGATTTCCCTCTTTCCAGATTCTGGGGAACCAACCACCAGCGGAGGCTCCTGCGAACGGAAGGGGACAAGGACATTGGTAAGTCCAGAGCCTGAACTTTTTTGTTCCAGGCTGACAGTATGGCCCTTTGCAACTTCCTTGAATGGAATTGACCGTAGGGTACTGCTTCGAATGATGCCACCATCTTTCCCAGCAGCCTCATGCACAGGCGTATGGATGGCTGTCTTTTTGAGCCCACTAAGTGGATCAAATCTCTCAAAGACGACCCCTTTTCTTGAGGCAAGAAAATCTTTCTCTGGTCTGAATCCAGCCTTAGCCCCAAGTATTCCAGACTTTTGACTGGTTTTAGGGCTGACTTGTCTCGGTTGATAATCCAACCGTGATATTCCAGATACTTGATTGTCTCGTGAACAACCACTTCTAGTTTTTCCACTGAGTGGTCTATCAGCAACAAGTCGTCTAGATATGCCATTATCGTTACACCTCGTGTTCTTAGATTGGCCAATAATGGGGCCAAAATTTTTGTGAACACTCTTGGTGCTGTGGCCAGACCGAAGGGTAAGGCTCTGAACTGAAAATGGCGGCCTTCTACCGCAAAGCGTAGAAATTTTTGGTGGGCTGGAAAGATGGGAATGTGCAAATAAGCATCCTTGATGTCGATCGAGGCTAACCATTCCTCCCCTTGTAGGGCAGTGGCTACCGATCGGATCGACTCCATCCGGAAAGTCCTGATATGCAGGAATTTGTTTAGCCCTTTTAGATTTAGTATGGGCCTCACGTCCCCGTTTGGCTTCGGAACTGTAAAGAGGTTTGAGTAAAACCCGAACCCCCACTCTTCCAGGGGAACCTCTATAATTACTGCTTGAAGCAATAATTGTTCTAGTGCCAACAGGAGGGATCCTCTCTTCTGGGGATCCCTTGGCACGTTTGACCTTATAAAGCGGGAAGAAGGGGAGTTTTTTAACTCCAATTTGTATCCCAGATTTACTGCGGAGAGCACCCATCTGTCTCGGATCGTGTCCCGCCAGGTCTCTGTGAACAACTGAAGTCTTCCCCCCACCCGATTGGGTGGGGGCAACCCTTCATGCATTTGACTTTGGGGGAGGTTTTGTACCTCTCCTGCTCCAGGGCTTTTTGTTACCCTGCAACTGTCCCTGATTTCTACCTCCGGGATTTGACCGAGGAGGCCGTCGGAACTGTTTCACAGCCGATGTCCTAGGGACTGGAGAAGCCGGCCTCTTAAAAGAGGGACCTCTAACTCTATTTTTAACCGGCAAAAGTGTACTTTTACCGCTGGAAATTCTCTGGATATACTTGTCCAGGTCTTCCCCGAATAAGCGCTCCCCATGAAATGGGAAGCTGACCAGCAATTTTTTACAGGGAGCTTCAGCAGACCAGTTTTTGAGCCATAGAAGCCTGCGCATATGTACTACAGACAGCGTAAGGCGGGAGGCCTGATGGATTGAATCCTTTATAGCGTCCACCGCAAAGCATAAGGCTCTAGGTAGATCAGCTAGGGCAAGAGCCTGCTGATCCGGCAAGTCCCTTAAGACCTGTTTCAACTGATCCTTCACTGCTTGGCAGACCCCAATAGCTGCCACTGCTGGTTGTGTCACCAATCCTGCTGTAGAAAAAGCAGATTTTAATAAGGACTCCAATTTTTTATCTATTGGGTCCTTGAACATTTGGACATTTTCCACCGGACATGTCAGTGATTTATTCACACAAGAGATGGCTGCGTCCACTGTAGGGACCCTCCATTTTCTGATGAACTTATCCTCCATGGGATAGACCACCGGAAATCTCTTGGGGGGGGGGGGGGGAGTAAATATTTTGTCAGGATGCTCCCAATCCTGGTAAATGAGCACCTCCAGTAAAGGATGGATCGGAAAGGAACAAACAGTCTGGGGAGCTTTTAGCGACCCCAACGAGGAGACAGAAGTGGAGGATGGCTCCGCAAGTGGCATTTTAAATGCTGATCGGACCATATTAGTCAGGGACTGAACCCATAACCTTTCAGCATGTGATGCTGAGAACGGCTCTTCCACTGTTGATTCCTCTGCAACCGAATCGACCTCATCCTGATCCCCCTCAGGTAGGTCGACCTCTGTATGGGACTGTTGCTCTGTTAACAGGCACTCTGAGGGGGGAGACGGAGATCGAGCGCTTTTCTCCTGTGACAGGGAAGCAGCGATCAATGCTGACAATCTCTCTTCCAGCCCTCCCAGAGCTGAGGAAAAAACCTCCTCTGTTACATACACAGGAGCAGGTGAACTGAGGACAGCCACAGTACCAGGTACTCCTGAGGGTGCTCTACGGTCACTAACCTCTGATTCTTCAGGGGAGACTGGTGCAGCCAAAGCATGCCCAAGATCCTCAGAGCCCGATGGAGACCCCCTATTCCTCCTGGAATTTCTAGTCCCGGAGTTTTTAGATGGCATATTCCTAAGCCACAAAGCTGAGGTATTCCAGCCGAAATACACCAGTTACTGATAATAGTCTAGCATAAATGCTGCTATAAGAAACAGTTGGTGTCTACTAATGTGCCTTTCTAGGAGATGCCTGTATCAACCGCTTGCTGTATGCCTTTAAATGTTGCCAGCTCTGTCTGTACTTCATAGCCAGCTCACTACAATATTGTGGTTTTTTAAACTGCTGGGACGCCCGCACATGCGCAGAAGCGCTGCGGCACGCACAGAGCGTCATCCCCCAGGCTCCGCCCCCTTTCCCGGCTCACCTCTATATATAGAAGCGCGTGCACGCGCGCGGCCACGTGCGCCTTCGGCGCTAATTTCAAAAAATGGAAACAAGGGACAGGAGCCAGGGCCCCTCTTTGCCGCAGGCCGGGGGATGGACGAGCACTGCAACATGGCAGAGGAAGCAGTTTCCTATAAGAGAACTCACCATCTGCCTGGACTTTGCTCTGCTGAGAAGAAACTAGTCCACATGACAAGAAAACATTCCACAGCGGCCTCTAGTGGACAAACACAGGTACCGCAGTCTAATATATTAAATATATATATAAAAAATTATTTTTTTTTTTTTCTTGACCACCATTAAAAATTATTACATTTCTTTAGTAGTTACAGGCATGCACAGAATTTTGCGGGAATACCATTAGGTAACAGACAGAAAGACAAATTAGGCTTGGGGGTCCCCCAATAGAACCAAGTTCCTGGGGGCCCCCACTTACCTGTTCCCCGCCGCAGGACTTTGTTTGGTCCACAAAAGCCCATCACGGCAGGCATTGTAATCAAACCTTCAGGGACCGGGTTCCCAAGGATTCCACTCCCCTGGACCTGTATAGCACCCTGCACAGAAAACATCTTGGTCGTGGGTATGACCAGAGCTCTGGATCCCAGGGTCCAGCTCTCCTAAGAGAAGCATTACAGGCAAAACCTTGCTCTTCTCTGCAAGGCCCGGGTACCGACCGTTTAGCTATGAAGCTTTTTTGGTCGGATCCGGAATAGCTTACTGAGGCCCAAAAGAACCTGTACGCAAGCTCAGTGAAAAACACATGTTTCTTCTTGGCCAACACCTTAGACACTGGCAAAAAACTGAGGTGCTCCCGGATGGGAGGGGCTTATATAGGGGAGGGTACTTCCGGTTTTGGAAGTTGCCAGTGCCAGCACCTGACGGTATCTATATAACCCATTAGTAATGACTATGTCGCTCTGTGTCCCGTGATGTACGAGAAAGAAATATATATATATATATATACACACACACATACATACACACACACATACATACACACACACACACACACACACACACACACACACACATATATATATATATATATATATATATATATATATAATATCCCAACATCTCTCCTCCATGCTGAGAAGCCCGAGATCCCAAAAAACTAAACAAATTGCACAATCTAATGCTTTCCTGCATGGAATCGCCGGCTGAAGAAAAATTATATCTGGATGATGCCTGCAGGCATCATTCAGATATCCCCACGCAAAGTCCAGCCAGGATGTCATGACGTACCTTGGGCTGGAAGTGGTTAAGGATTTTTTTCAATATATGTGGATTGTGTTTGTTCAAATGTATTGGAATGTGTTATTGATTTTTTTGGTTTCCAAAGTTGTGTGTGAGCGCCTAACTTTTCGTTCACTTTCTTTACACTGAAATGGTCTATCCACCTAAAGGGGCAGCTGCACATTTGTTTTGTTTTTTGAGTTCTTGTGTCTAAGTTGGCACCAATTTTACTTCTATTATCTATACAGTGAGGGAAAAAAAGTATTTGATACCCTGCTTATGTTGTACGTTTGCCCACTGACAAAGAAATTATCAGTCTAATTTTAATGGTAGGTTTATTTTAACAGTGAGACAGAACAACAACAAAAATCCAGAAAAACGCATTTCAAAAAAGTTAAATTGTTATGCATTTTAAATGAGTGAAATATGACCCCTTTGCAAAACATGACTTCGTACTTTGGTGGAGAAACCCTTGATGGCAATCAGAGGTCAGACGTTTCTTGTAGTTGGCCACCAGGTTTGCTCCCATCTCAGGAGGGATTTTGTCTCACTCATCTTTGCAGATCATCTCAAAGTCATTAAGGCTTTGAGGCTGACATTTGGCAACTCGAACTTTCAGCTCCCTTCACATATTTTCTATGGGATTAAAGGCCACTCCAGGACCTTAAATGTGCCCTGACCCCATTTTAATGCCCTGGCTGAGGCAAGGAGGTTCTCACTCAAGATTTGACGGTACATAGTCCTTTTGATGCAGTGAAGTTGTCCTGTCCCCTTAGCAGAAAAAAAAGGCCGGTGGGGATTATGTCAATCCTGTGCATGTGGCCATCATCCTAGCGCTTGAGAGACCGGTCTGACACTAAATCGGAGATGCTCATGCTCAGCTTATAGTGCCAGAGGAGACTGAGCAGGCAGGTGGGTGCATTTTTTAAGAGGATGACCTTTGGTGACGAAAAGCATCCGACGGAGCCTTGTGCTGCCATAATCGTGTTCCCGGGAACTTGAGGTCTATGCCAGCTTGGTGTTCCTACTTACATGCCCATGTTTTTCTATCTTAAATCGAGTGTATTTTATTTTTTTTCCTCCAACAAATACGTTGCTAGCCTTTATTGCACTATGGAGAAATGCCTAACTTCTCTCTTTCCATGAAAAAACCCTGTGTGGAGCTTTGTTGATTTGTCTAGATGCGGAGACCCAGATGTCAGGAGAGTGCTGGGGAGATTAGAGCGACAGTCCTGCTGTGATTTCATAAGCGTTATATGACTTCTTTTGAAAAAGAGGGTCATGGTAGTCAAGCAAGCACCTTACTACACTATGGGTGAAGGTGGCTGGTGGTGACACCTTGTTGTGGAACTTTTCCAATGAGTACTTCATGATTAATTTTGACTTGATGATTTGGATTTTATGTGATGTATGTTTGCGTTATGGTTTATATGTCAATTTTGTCACGTCAGGTTTTTTTATTTTAATAAAGCGCAAAAAGTTTGTATATTATGCTCATTGAGAGGGATACTATCTCTTATGTATTTGCTGCTTAATTATTTTGCATTTGCACAAGTGTGCAGTTTCTTTTCTTTGTACAGGTGCATTTTATTGCAGAAGAAACAGTGCATGTCTCTTCTGCAATAAAAGCCTTTCTGCTCACAGTTTTTGTTTTATAGAAGGACTTTAGTTCCGCTTTAAGGCTTTTAGTAAATACATTTTTTATCATTGAGAGTATTCTTCTCCACTGCACTGTAGTGTGTTATGTAGGCTGCAGGGCGGAGGATAGGAAGTGCCTGTCTTGTGTGGTGAAAACAGCACAGCGGGATTATAGGTACGATCTACTGATTTTGGATACAGCATACGCCAGCCAGTTAAAAAAGCAGGCATAAGCTATTAGTAGAGAACCAACACATCCAGGTTAGTGTTTGCCCTGTTGCCGTCAGAAAAAAATATGTAGGACAGTTAAAAACGCAAGCCAATTGCCTGAGGTATTCGTTTTTAGCCACAGCGTTTTAGGAATTGTGTGTGAAATGGTTACTTATTTATTTTTATATTTTTGCTTTATTTAAAAACGGACATGTGAATGTGTGTTAGGAAGTACAGTATGCATATGTGGTGATTATTTTTATATATTTATATATATATATATATATATATATATATATATATATAAGCTGTGAAGTGTAAAGAGTACTTTGATAGTAAATGTATACAATGACAAAGTACCAACTTGGTTGTTTACTTTATTGTTCCATTTGGTTATCGCCACTGCTTTTACAAAAAGTACCGGTAGTCTCTTTTCACACTTTAAACAAAAAAAAAAAAAGAAAACAAAAAAAATGTTAGTTACTTGAACTAATGCCTTCTATATTAAAAGCAGAGCTCCACCCAAAAGTGGAAGCTCCGCTTGTTTGCACCCCCCCCCCCGGCCACTGTTGGCACTTTCTGGGGGGAGGGGGAGCGGGTATCTTGTTATGACAGGCACCTGCTCTCACTTTCAGGTAAGATCACCAATTGGCGATCTACAATATTTCTTTCTGGGACACACTCAGGTCCCAGAAGACAGAGAGACCATTCAGAAAGCATAGGGGGATAGTTTTATGGCATTTTTATTAATAATTTTTTCTTTACTAGTAATGGCGATCTGCGATTTTTATCGTGACTGCGACATTATGGCGGACACATCGAAGACTTTCGACACTATTTTGGGACCATTGTAATTTTTACAGCGATCAGTGCTATAAAAATGCACCGATTACTGTGAAAATTACACTGGCAGTGAAGGAGTTAACCTGTAGGAGGCGCTGAAGGGGTTAAATGTGACCTAATGTGTGATTCTTACTGTGTGGGGGCGTGGCTTGGCAAGTGACGTCACTGATCGTCGTTCCCTATGACAGAGAACAGACGATCAGTGACAGTCTCACTAGGAAGCATGGGGAGAGGTTTGTTTACACTTACCTCTCCCTGTTCTTCAGCTCTGTGACCCGATCGCGGGACACCGGCGGCAATCAGGTCCCACGGGCACGGTCACGGATCTCAGGACCGGGTCACGAGCGTGCCGGCGACTTATATATCGGCGTGAGGCGGTCCTTAAGTGGTTAAGCAAAAATTTCCTTAATATAGCATGTACATACACTTCTTTAAAGCCAAGGAGGTAATTTTATGTGGTATCAATTTTTGGACAGGAGAGTTCAAACTCGTACAAACTAAGAAAATTGGGCAAACATTTTCATCCAAAGAACGATTGTATGATTTTGACAGTGTGTAGACTACTTTCGACAGCCTATTCCGACCTTCTGAACGAAAATTTCCGAAGGGATAAACACCAAAATTTCTTGTACGTGACAGATTTTTGTTTAATGTGTACAGTTCTTGTATGAGAAAAATCTGTGCGTGATCAGAAACAAACAAAAAAAATGCCTTTGTCGTACGAGAGTTTTCATACATTTCCTTCCTTGGTTCCGACTTGCTTTGAAATGAGAAAAAGTGGACAATCGTGCCGTCGATTTTCTTATATATTGATACCTCCCATTCTGGCAAGTTTATGGAGTGTAAACTGCCCCCATCCCAATAGTATTAAAGCGGAGTTCTACCCAAAAATGGAACTTCCGCGTTTCGGATTCCTCCCCCCTCCGGTGTCACATTTGGCACCTTTCAGAGGGGGATCCAGGTATTTGCTCCCACTTCCAAGCATAGATTGCCGCAGTATCTGCGGAGATCTACGCCATGTCTGGCCCCTCCTCCGTCCCCCTTGCTGTCTTCTGGGAGACACACAGGTCCAGTGAAATCGCGCAGCGCGACTCGCACAATAAGGAACCAGGCTGTGAAGCCGCAAGGCTTCACTTCCCAATTCCCTTACCAGGGACAGATCGACTTCGGGTGCCGACATCGCAGGCGCCCTGCACAGGTAAGTTGTCCTTATATTAAAAGTCAGCAGCTGCAGTATATGTAGCTGCTGAGCCAAATTCTTTCATACAGCAATCCTACCATTTATTAAAATCCTAATAAACAGGTCATTTGACCTCCCTGTGGCTTTGGTGTGTGGCTATATGCATCCTCATTTTCTGTTTAAAAGTAGATAAAAAACAAAAAGGCCAAATTTTTTCAACTGCTTTCTTCTCTCTGCAGTCCCCTCACAACTTGTATGTACCTCCAAATGACTACAATATAGACTTGGAAGCCTACAGGATCAACGTATTAGGGAAAAAAAAGGTTTCATAGACAGATAGGCAAGTAAAGTTACACTTGAAATGCAATGAAATAAAAAAAAAAAAAAAAAGACATATGCAACAAACGTGTGCATGTTTCTGGTTCTTCAAATGTGCAGTCACAGAAAAAGGTGTCTCTTATGATTGGAAAGGGTTTTGAAAAATCACACAAATCACTAGATCAACCAATCATGATCACATCAGGTATGTTAACAAACCTGCAGGCTTGAGCTGTTGCCTGTGCACACTTTGCAGTGTGTAGCCTTCTCAGTGTGAAAACCACATTTTGGAAAATAGATTTAGGATGTTACCGTAACTAAATAAACCAACAAACATTTTGTCAGCTTATAATTAAACAATCATTTCGGGAGGCAAATCACAGAGTTATGCCCTTGTAGCTTAATTTGGAAGATGTGTTAGATTGTTTTCTATTGGCTCAAAAACGAACACTGTAGTTACAATGGAAGAAAACACATACCTTTCTTCTGAAAGAGTGCATTTAGGTAATTTTCAGCTTGGCATTCAATTTTCTCTGTGTTGAACTGGCCCTGAGATATCACTTCCCCTGTAGGTGTGGACTGTGCTGAACCAGCTGATGGTGTGCAGTCCTTACAAGGAAAAAAAGAAAAGAAAAAATTATTAAAGTCTTTTAGCCCATGACAACTCCAGTACTTTCTTGGTAATGTAATGCAGACGGAAATACTTACAACTGTCTCCTTGTGAAGGCTACATAATGAGCATTTCTCATCCACACCCCAATCAACCAGTTCTTCTGGTTCACAGTCTAAAATACAGAAAAAGACGGTGTTAAAAAATAAAATAAAAATAATGATGCATTTTACCTGAACATACAGCATTTAAGAACAGAAGACAGATAAAAAGCATCAAGGAACAAGTAATTTATGGAAGAAGATGATAAAAACAAAGAAAAATTCACACACGATTGCGGGCTTAATCGCCACGATTCCAGCCCGCGTTTTGAAATGGCTGCAAGACGCAGGACGCATTTGTGATGCCATTACCTTTAATGGCACCCAAACGTGCAGCAAAATCACGCAAACAAAATCACGGGACGCATGTCGCCCAAAAGAAGTTCCATAACTTTTTTTGGTGACACGTGATTTTGTTTGACAAATTGCGGCAAAATTGCAGGACGATTAGGGCGCCATTAGAAGTAATGGCATCACAAACATGTCCCAAGTTTTGCAGCCATTTCAAATCGCGAGGAAGAATCACAGGGCGGAATCACTGCGATTCCACCCGCGTTTACGTGTGAATAGAGCCCACCAGATTTTCTCTTGCATTACTTCTGAAGGGCGGTATACTTCCTATGCCTCATAGTTGTATGTCTGCGGTACGAGAGAATCTCAGGCATTGCTGCCTCTGACTGCTAGCCTCATGATTTGAGGTCACTGCTGAGCAGCTTCATCTTTTCCAAGCTGAAAAGGAACCTCTCACACGGAGAGTGCAAAGCAAGACATGGAGACTATGAGACACGGAGATTCAGTTATAAGTTAAACACCAATTTTGCAATTCCGGTCCTCTAAGAGATTATTTGGCTTAGCAGGAACACTGACACCATCAAAAAATAAATCACAGCTTTGGAAAAATGAGAATCTGTCACCTACCTGTAAAAAAATGTATTGGGGTATGGTACAGACGCCTTTAAATCTTAACTCTGGCTATATGCTGTCACCGCCAGGTAGAGGTGCACGATTCTGGGAAAAATTAGCGCCCGCATATGTAAGCAGTGTTCAAACCAACACGTGAGGTATCGCTGCGATTGGTAGAGCGAGAGCAATAATTCTAGCCCTAGACCTCCTCTAACTCAAAACATGCAACCTGTAGAATTTTTTAAACGTCACCTATGGAGATTTTAAACGGTAAAACTTTGTGGCCATTCCACGAGCGGACGCAATTTTGAAGCGTGACATGTTGGGTATCAATTTACTCGGCGTAACATCTTTCATAACATAAAAAAAAATTGGGCTAACTTTACTGTTTTTTTTTTTTTTTTTTAAAGTGTATTTTTTCTCAAAAAAAGTGCGCTTGGAAGACCGCTGCGCAAATACAGTGCGACAGAAAGTATTGCAACAACCACCATTTTATTCTCTAGGGTGTTAGAATAAAAAATATACATAATGTTTGGGGGTTTTAATTTAGAGGGAACGAGATGGCAGTGAAAACTGACAGGGGAAGCTCCATTAGCATTGCTGGTGGTCTTGTCATACCAACGGCCACCACAAGATGGCGCCAGATAACAGAAACATAGGCCTGCAGAAGGCCGCAAAGCCGCGGCCTGACGTGATCACGCGGGTGCACTGAGACACAGGAGACCCCAGCTGTGCCGCCCCAGGTCGCTAATTCTAGTCGCAATGGCGCCCTGGCGCCCGGGGTTTGTCGAACCCTACAGTACAGGACACAAGCCCATTTAAATCTTGACCATAGAACATCCTCAAGCAATACAACTGAGAGGTGGGCAACACAGCACACAGGCCCAACAAAGGAGAACCAAGTCCCTAACAAAAGTAGCAGCTTGACGCACCCTATGGCCAAAGTTGAAATCAGCAGAGACCTCTACAGCCACCTAGTAAAAAACTTTACAAATGTGTGCACAGAAGATCAGATGGCTGCCATGCAAATCTGAGAATAAAAATATCTGGTGCTGAAAAGCTCAAGAAGTAACAACTGAATAAGTCGAGAGGGCCTCAACAGGGAGAGGATTCCTAAAATAACCCCAAATTCCAAAACAGATAGGGCGCGGTGTAAACTCTACATAAAAAACAAATTGCAATGATTTGCAAATCTCATAAACCCATAGCAACATGGGCCACATTTATCACAGTGTAACATCCCCTCTTAAGAACACCCTGTAAACGTCTGGGAACCGAGACCAGTTGCATGAGATTTGGGAGCATATGCTGCTCTAAAACCGGGATATAGGCTTTTGACTGAGTGCTGATAAGCCAGAATTTCCCTCTCCTCTTAAGCCTGGAGGACATGGCGCCCATGCTTAAATGTCAAAATTTGATTTGTCTGACCTCAGAACAGTTTCCATTTTGCAACAGAACATTTTACATGAGCCTTGGCCCAGAGGAGACAGCAATGTTTCTGGATCATGTTTATATATGACTACTTCTTTGCATGATAGAGCTTTGCATTGTTGGTTCACTTACCTTTTCCTTCGATTTCCCTTCTAAATGTTTTTGTCTGAATTTCTCACTTCCTGTTTCTACTCAGTAAACTTCACACCATCATCCGAGCGGTGTTTAGTCAGCCAGAACAGCTTACTGAACAGTTTACTGAGGAGAAACAGGAAGTGACAAATTCAGACAAAGAAAAAAACATTTAGAAGGGAAATAGAAGGAAAAGGTAAGTGAACCAACAATGCACTAGCTTAAGAGCCGGTTCACACAAGGACAACACGACTTCAAGGCGACTCAGACACGACTTGAGCATGAACCACAGAGCGACTAAGTGGTGATTCACAACACGACTGAAGTTGCCTCCAGGACAGGAGACATTCCAGTGGCCAATAAAACAAGAATCAGCTCTGTGGGAGGGAGGGGTTTGCCTGAGAAATGTATGTTATCTTCCTGGAAAGTTGCCTTCAAAATGAACACTGATCAGACTTCTAAGCGACTTCCATTGAAATCAATGGTACAAGTTGCCTACAGGTCGCCTAGAAGTCTGATTGAAGTAGTACAGGAACCTTTTTTGAAGTCGGAGCGACTGCAGTCGTGTGCATTAAAACATCTCCATTCACTTCAATTAGTTTTAAATATAGCACGACTTGGGGCAACCAGAAGTCGCGTCCGGAGTCGCCCCTGTGTGAACCGGGTCTGAAGGAACCCATTTAGAAAATAAAAAACGAACCTTTACAACCCCTTTAACTGTGTTCACAGTGATTTTTGAAAGTATTCCTGAGACTTTGCACTGATATCCATTACAGAATCACGACTGTTTTTAATGCAGTGCTGTCTGAGGTATGATAGGATGAGGGGGATGATCTATTTAAAGTCTTTGCAAAGGTTACAGTAAATATTCTGATATTGGTCGACAATTTTAGATTTTTGTTTGTAAAGGCTTAAACCTTAGTAATAACATGCCGAATCCACCTAGAGACTGGAATGGGATGCAGGACAGTCCTTGCAAGAGCCCACAGCCTACATCTAAACACAGAGACATCTTTGTTCTGCTCCAAAGCATCCCAAAGAGAAGGAAGGTAAACGTCCTGATTAAGGTGGAAGTTGGAACCACGTTAGTGAGAACTGCATGCAAAAGCCAGCACATGTCCACAGGCTGTACAATCCTGTTTATTCATTCACAGGGTAGGATTCACAGATAAAAATAGTGATGATGCATTTCAGCCATATAGGGCCTTCACACTAAAGCCTTATATATGTCTGCAACATGTCGGCATTGTTTTATCATCTGTGAATTTTACCCGGTGAATGAATAAAGAGGATTGTACAGCCTGTGGATTTGTGCCGGCTTTTGCATGAAGTTTATTGAGAAGGTTTACAGGAGCCTCAGTTGAAGAACCATCATCTGCATGCGGAATTAGGATCCATCTGGGTTAAACATAGTGAGTCCCTTTGTTGGTTTTCCCTTTTTCAGAGAAAATGAGGCTCGGGACCTCAAAACCATCTTGTCTTTATAAACAAGGAAGGCCACCAGTTCTGGGACCAAATTTGCAGGATGGTGAAGGGAACATTCAGAGTAGGCTCTGTAACGCTGAAAGAACCAAAGATCATAAAGCAAAACAGGACTACACACAAGGAGATCAATGTGAGCTACCATGTGAAAATAGACCTTTAATAGAGAATTTGTAGCTAGTAGTCTCTGAAAGAAACTAGCCAGTGCCAAAGACTTCAACCCCTAGGGTGCTCAAGAGGAAATGTTGAACCAGCAAAGGCTGGGAGAAAAAACAGGATATGTCCCGCGTTATATTATCTAGGGTGAAACTTCATTGTCTCTCACCATGTAAAGTAAGCCTTCCAAGTGCCATCAGGGGGACCTTGTGGGAAGTTAATCTTAGTTTTAAGCAGCATATCTCTCAACACTTGAGTTTCAACAGCAAAGCAGTCAAAGCAAGTGATTGTAGAGCAGGATAGTAAACCTGTCCTGGAAACTAGATATGGACAGTCTGAAGTATCTCCTAGGAGTCTGGAAATATTGGAGCACCAAAATCGGAGTGCCAACAAGATCACCAGAATGCTCTTTATCGTGATCAGACAAAGCAGGTCAAGGAAGAATCCTTAGCAGAGGGAAGGCAAATCAGTTGGAATAGACCCCACGGGGTCACCAGTCTACTGTAGAGGCTTTGGATCTTGATCCAGGCCACAAACCTGTTAAAGTGGGAGCTCAACAGCTCAGTGTCCCCCAGGGGTGACAGATGTCAAGAACACTTTGGGGTGAAGAGACCATTTTCCACGCTTCCAGGTGCTAGCTAATGAGAGTACGCCTGCCAATTACCTACTCTGGGAATATGGACAGCAGACAAGACTGAGATGTGTCTTTTGGCCCAAGCCAGAATTGGGACTGCTCATCAAAAAGGCACTGCAGCTTCTGGTGTCGCCTTGACTGATGTAAGCAATGTCTGGACTGGTCACACTGAACCCTCAGTCCTCCCCCTGAAGCCAAGTAGGTCAACATAGCAGGGATAAGCAAATGACCCCAAGATCGAGATGTCAATTGGAAGTCTGTACCACCTACTGCAACATGTGCTTAGACCGTTTCCATCCCTAGTCATGAGAATCATCCAGGTTAATGGGATAAAGGGATTTTTATAACAGCTTACCTGTAAAATCCTTTTCTTGGAGTACATCACGGGACACAGAGCGACTTAGTCATTACTAATGGGTTATATAGTTTACCTTCAGGTGCTGGCACTGGCAACTTCCAAACCGGAAGTACCCTCCCCTATATAAGCCCCTCCCATCCGGGAGCACCTCAGTTTTGTAGCAAAGCAATAAGTGTCCCAAAAAGAGGGGTGGGAGCTCTGTGTCCCGTGATGTACTCCAAGAAAAGGATTTTACAGGTAAGCTGTTATAAAAATCCCTTTTTCTTTTTCGTACATCACGGGACACAGAGCGACTTAGTCATTACCAATGGGACGTCCCAAAGCAATGCCAAATGAGGGGAGGGATACATAAGCTGGGCGCCATCAGGCATGAGGATCTTTTGCGGCCTGCAACACACTACGCCCAAAGGCGACATCCTCCTGACTTCTAACGTCTACCTGGTAGAATCTAGTAAACGTGTGTACTGAAGACCATGTTGCGGCCTTACAGACTTGAGCCAGGGAGGCCTGGTGATGCACTGCCCATGAAGTTCCAACTGCTCTTGTGGAGTGCGCCCTAACTTTGAATGGAGGCTGTCTCTTTCTCAAGCCATAGGCTTGTATTATGACCTGTCGAATCCACTTGGCTAAAGTAGATTTTGATGCTGCCTGACCCTTTCTAGGGCCTTCCAGCAGAATAAACAAAGTATCCGTTCTGCGAATCTGAGCAGTGGCTTTTAGATAAGCTTTAACTGCTCTTACTACATCCAAAGAATGCAATAACTTTTCCTCTACCGAGCTAGGTTTGGGGAAAAAAGGAAGAACCACATCTTGGTTCAAATGAAACCTCGATACCACCTTAGGAAGAAAGGCTGGATGAGGACGTAATACTACTCTGTCCTTATGGACAACCAGATATGGCTCCTTACAGGACAAGGCGGCTAATTCCGATACTCTTTTAGCCGAACAAATGGCTACTAAGAAAATCAATTTCCTGGTGAGAAGAACCAAGGAAATGTGTTGCAATGGTTCAAACGGTTGTTTCTGTAGAACCGACAGAACCAGGTTTAAGTCCCATGGACATATGGGAATACTAACCGGAGGGCTAATACGCATCACTCCTTGTATGAAAGCTTTGACTAGTGAATGCGAAGCCAAGGGCCTTTGAAAAAATATTGACAAGGCCGAAATCTGACCCTTGATAGTACTCAAGGCCAGCTTCCTATCTACAGCCCACTGTAGGAAGTCCAAAATCCTACCTATCACGTACTTAAGTGGATGCCATTTCTTGGCCTCACACCATGTAATGTACGCCTTCCAGATCCTATAGTAGATCTGCCTGGATACCGGCTTCCTGGCATTGATCATGGTAGATACCACAGGATTAGAGAGCCCTCTCTTTTTCAGAATGTGGGCTTCAATAGCCAGGCCGTCAAACCTAGGGCTGGTAAGGAAGGGTGGTATATCGGTCCTTGTGACAGCAGGTCCGGACGATGTGGGAGGGTCCGAGGACTCCTCACTGACATTTTTACAATCTCCGCGTACCATGCCCTTCGGGGCCACGCTGGAGCCACTAGAATCACTGGTTTTTCTACCCTGATTCTGCGGATTAATCGCGGTAACAATTGTGGCGGTGGGAATGCATATATCAGCTTGAACTGATCCCAAGGGAACACTAGGGCATCCGAGTCGCAAGCTAGGGATCCCTTGTGCGAGACACAAATCTGTCCACCTTTGCGTTGAATCTGGATGCTAGCAGATCTACATCCGGTGTTCCCCACCGCTGGCATATTGCCTGGAAAACCTCGGGGTGAAGAGACCATTCCCCCGGGCATAATTGCTGGCGACTTAAAAAGTCCGCTCTCCAATTTTCCACTCCTGGGATGAAAACCGCGGATATGGCTGGGACATATCTTTCTGCCCATTCCAGGATGCAATTCGCTTCCCTCTGGGCTGCACGACTCCTGGTGCCACCCTGGTGATTGATATATGCCACTGCTGTGGCATTGTCTGATTGAATTCTGACAGGGGACCCTTGGAGTTTGGATGTCCATGCTACTAGGGCATACCGGGCTGCTCGTATCTCTAAGAGATTGATGGGCAGGGCCTTCTCTGCTTCTGACCACTCTCCCTGGAGAGACCATTGCTCCAGTACTGCCCCCCAGCCTATGAGGCTGGCATCTGTAGTGACCACCTTCCAAGAAACCGGACTGAAGGGTTTCCCTTTTTCCAGATTCTGGGGCACCAACCACCAATGGAGGCTCTTGCGAACGGAAGGGGACAGGGACATTGGTAAGTCTAAAGCCTGAACTTTTTTGTTCCAGGCTGACAGTATGGCCCTCTGCAAGTTCCTTGAATGGAATTGACCGTAGGGTACTGCTTCGAATGAAGCCACCATTTTTCCCAGCAGCCTCATGCACAGGCGTATGGATGGTTTTCTTTTTGTACCCACTAAGTGGGTCAAATCTTTTAAAGACGACACCTTTTCTGGAGGTAAGAAAATCTTTCTCTGATTTGAATCCAGCCTTAGCCCTAAGTATTCCAGACTTCTGACTGGTCTTAGAGCTGACTTGTCCCGGTTGATAATCCAACCGTGATATTCCAGATACTTGATTGTCTTGTGAATAGCTACTTCCAGCTTTTCCACTGAGTGGTCTATTAGTAGCAGGTCGTCTAGATATGCCATTATTGTTACACCTTGTGTTCTTAGATTGGCCAATAGTGGGGCCAGAATTTTTGTGAACACTCGTGGTGCTGTGGCCAGACCGAAAGGTAAGGCTCTGAACTGAAAATGGCGCCCTTCTACTGCAAAGCGTAGAAATTTCTGGTGGGCCGGAAAGATGGGAATATGCAGATAAGCATCCCTTATGTCGATCGAGGCTAACCATTCCTGCCCTTGTAGGGCGGTGGCCACCGATCGGATCCATCCGAAAAGTCCTGATATTTAGGAACTTGTTTAGCCCTTTTAGATTTAATATGGGCCTCACGTCCCCATTTGGTTTTGGGGACTGTGAAAAGGTTCGAGTAAAACCCGAATCCGCTTTCTTCCAGGGGAACCTTCATGATTACACCTTGGAGCAATAGTTGTTCTAGTGCCAGAAGGAGGGATCCTCTCTTCTGGGGATCGCTTGGCACGTTTGACCTCATAAATTGGGCAGGAGGAGTGTCTTTTAACTCCAGCTTGTATCCCAGACTTACTGCGGAGAGCACCCATCTGTCTCTGATGGTGTCCCGCCAGGTCTCTGTGAACAACTGAAGTCTTCCCCCCACCCGATTGAGTGGGGGCAACGCTTCATGACTTGGGGGGAGGTTTTGTACCTCTCTTGATCCAGGGTTTCTTGTTACCCTGTGATTGTCCCTGATTTCTGCCCCCTGAATTTGACAGCGGAGGCCGTCGGAACTGTTTCACAGCCGATGTGCCAGGGACTGGAGAAGTAGGCCTCTTAAAAGAAGGACTTCTACTCTTGTTCTTAACCGGTAAGAGTGAACTTTTACCGGCAGAAATTTTCTGGATATATTTGTCCAGATCTTCTCCAAATAAGCGTTCTCCATGAAATGGGAAGCTAACCAGCAATTTCTTACAGGGAGCTTCAGCAGACCAGTTTTTGAGCCATAGAAGCCTACGCATATGTACTACAGACAGCGTAAAGTGGGAGGCCTGTTGGATTGTATCCTTTATGGCGTCCACCGCAAAACACAAGGCTCTAGGCAGGTCAGCTAGGGCAAGAGCCTGCTGATCTGGTAAGTCCCTTAAGACTTGTTTCAACTGATCTTTCACCGCTTGGCAGACTCCAATCGTTGCTACCGCAGGTTGTGTCACCATGCTTGCTGTGGAGAAAGCAGATTTTAGTAAAGACTCCAATTTTTTATCTATTGGGTCTTTGAACATTGGAACATTATCTACTGGACAAGTCAGTGATTTGTTCACAGAAGAGATGGCTGCGTCCACTGTAGGGATCCTCCATTTTTTTATGAACTTATCCTCCATGGGATAGATCACCGGAAATCTCTTGGGGGGAGCAAATATTTTATCAGGATGCTCCCAATCCTGGTAAATAAGCCCTTCCAATAAAGGGTGGATTGGGAAGGAACAGACAGCCTGGGGAGCTTTCAGCGACCCCAGCGAGGAAACCGTAGTGGTTGATGGTTCCGCCAGAGGCATTTTAAATGCTGATCGGACCATGTTAGTCAGAGACTGAACCCATAATCTTTCAGCCTGAGATGCTGAGAAAGGTTCTTCCACTGTTGATTCCTCCATAACTGAATCAACCTCATCCTGATCCCCTTCAGGTAGGTCGATCTCTGTGTGGGGCTGTTCCTCCACTAACAGGCACTCTGAAGGAGGAGACGGAGATCGGACGCGCTTTCCCTGTGACAGGGAAGCAGCGATCAATGCTGTTAATCTCTCTTCCAATCCTCCCAGAGTTGAGGATAAAACCTCCTCTGTTATATATACAGGAGCAGGTGGACTGGGGACAGCCGCAGCACCAGGCACTCCTGCGGGGTTCCTACGTCTACTGACCTCTGAATTCTCAGGGGAGATTGGTGCAGTACAAGCATGCCCAATATCCTCAGAGCCCGATGGAGACCCCTTTGGCTTCCTGGAAGACTTATTTCCGGAGCGTCTGGACGACATATCCTTTAAGCACAAAGCTGAGGTATTCCCGTCGTCATACACCAATTTTGCTGGTAATAGTCTAACACAGTTGCTGCTATATACCAGCTGGTGTCCACTAAAGTGCCTTTCTATGGGGATGCCTGCATCAACCGCCTCTGTGTGCCACTGTTTGTTGCTAGCTCTGTTTGCATCCAGCTGACACTTGTACTGTGTCTTTTATACATGCTGGGACGCCTGCACATGCGCAGAAGCGGCGCGCATCGAGCGTCATCCACCCGCCCCGCCCCTTTTTTCATAGGAGGCGCGTGTACGCGCCCGCGCGCGCGCCCGTGCACCATTGGCGCCCCGAAAACCAAGCAGGGACTAGGAGCCAGGGCCCTTTTTGCCGGAGGGCCTGTGCGGTGGATGAGCGCAGCAACAGGGCAGAGGAAGTGGATTCCCACAGAGAACTTACCAACTGCCTGGATCTTTTGACTTGAGAAAACCAAAGATCCACATGACAAGAAAAAATGGACCACAGCGGCCTCTAGTGGTTTAACACAGGTACCGCGGTCCTCTTTTTTTTTCTTGACTACTATTAAAATTTTACATTTTTCAGTAGTTACAGGCATACACAGATATTAGCGGGAATACCGTTAGGTAACAGACAAAGACAAATTAGGCTTGGGGGTCCCCCAATAGAACCAAGTTCCTGGGGGCCCCCACTTACCTGTTCCCCGTCGCAGGACTTTGTTTGGTCCACAGAAGCCCAAACTTCACCTATCACGGCAGGCATTGTAATTAAACCTTCAGGGACCGGGTTCCCAAGGATTCCACTCCCCTGGACTTGTATAGCACCCTGCACAGAAAACATCTTGGTCGTGGGTATGACCAGAGCTCTGGATCCCAGGGTCCAGCCCTCCTAAGAGAGGCATTACAGGCAAAACCTTGCTCTTCTGTTGCAAGGCCCGGGTACCGACCGTTTAGCTATGAAGCTTTTTTGGTGGGATCTGGAACAGCTTACTAAGGCCCGTAAAAGAACCTGTACGCAAGCCCAGGAAAACACATGTTACTCTTTGGCCAACACCTTAGACACTGGCAAAAAACTAAGGTGCTCCCGGATGGGAGGGGCTTATATAGGGGAGGGTACTCCCGGTTTGGAAGTTGCCAGTGCCAGCACCTGAAGGTAAACTATATAACCCATTAGTAATGACTAAGTCGCTCTGTGTCCCGTGATGTACGAAAAAGAAAAAGAGCTTCTCTGATTGGATGGCAAGGCTGGTCAGCCACCAGGTCAGAGGCATTTTGGCCTTGCTGCAATACCCTGGAGTGAAACTGGGCAAACATCACTGCCTTCAATAAGGCCAATATGAGGCCTAGTACCTTCGTTCAAAATCAGACACAGGGTCCAATAAAGAGTTTGGAGGGTAATAACACTCATTCCCGGTGCAGAAACAACTGGACTTGGGCGGTTTACGCCAAATAGTAAACTGCATCTAACAGACTTCTGTAGGTTAAAAATACACCTGAAGCACCTGTTTCTTGTCTGCTGCACACTAGCCACCAGGGCTGGGGCAGAGTGATCCTAAAATAGAAGGTTATCCAGATATCTGATAACGTGGCTTCCCTGAAAGTGCAGAAGCACCATGATCAGGGGAAAGCCTCTTGGTAAAAACCAAAAGACTAAAAAGGAAGAGCCGCAAATCACAGAAACTGCCAACGCTGGGGGAAATTGGGACGTGTAAATATGCATCCTTGATGCCTATGGATATTAAAAATTCCGCTTCTTGCAGTGATGCAATCACAGACCAGGCAAAGCCCATCTGGAACTTTGGGACCCAGCCAAAAGTGTTGAGAATTTTCAAGTCAAGGATGGAGTGAACACTGCCATTGGGCTTCAGAACTACATATTGGTTTGAATAAAACCCTGAAACCGTTTATCGGAAGGAACATTCTCAACCAGAACCATATATCTGGTTGCACCACAGGCACTTTCCACTTTTTGTGGTAGGCCTCCTCCACCAAGGCGTACTCCTGTGCAACCCTTTTGTGAGATGTATACATTTTGTCTGGTCTTAGACACACACACACACACACACACACACACACACACACTCCCATATTGGTGACTTTGGGTTCAAAGGTGGCGAAGGTTCCGACTCCCGGAGCAAACCTCACTCACCAACTGCCCATCCTCCTGGGAGGAGTTCTCAGACTGAGGATTTACTTTTCACTTCCTCCTCTTCCGTTCCTCCTCACTGGGGTATAACTCTGCCACAATGGACAAGTCAGACAACGACGCAAAGAATATAATGAGCTATGATAATGAATATGTGAGAACATAGGGCCATGCAAAATATGACCCCTTCACGAAGTGCACAATTTTGCACCAATGAAGGCAACACAGGAAACAGTATATAATTAAACATGCATAGTATATTCTACGAATAAGGCCGTAACCCACAGCAGCTTTTTATAGTGAAATTATAGAACACAATTATTTCCAATTGACTGCTAAGGGTCATTGTACTCTCTACTCTTATTACCAAGAGAGTCAACTATGTAAAAGGAATATTTTAAAATAAAAGAAGGAAAAAAGCAATCGGTGCACCTTGCGCAAAAATATTATTTCTAGATGACAGATTTATGAATGAAAAAGGCAAAATAGTGTATAAAAAGAAGATAAATACCATCAAATAAACTGAGGTCTCTACGTAATCCTGGTCCATACAGCCCTTCTAGAATGCTCTCGAAACCTAGAAAAAATACAAAAAAAGATAATCAGATTTCAAATTCTAGAAACAAGTCAGTATTTTAACAGTACAATCAGCCACGTTATATTTTTATTTGTAAAGCAAAAATTGGTGGAGAAAACAAACTTCTCTTACTGTTAAAACATGAGCAAAAAAAAACTGATGCAATCTGTCACCAGCAATAAAGGAGTACCTCCTATAACAGTTTCATTACCTGTTGATAAGGCCAGGCCTTTGTTCTTGCAATGATCTGTTTTTATTCATATGGCTTAAAATGGTTATAAACTAAAAAGGTTTTTTACTTGAATGCATTTACTGTATTTAACCACTACAGCCCCGAGCCCATTTTTCAAATTTGTTGTTTACAAGTTAAAAGTTTGATAGAAAATTACTTAGAACCCCCAAACATTATAAGCAATTTTTTGGGGAAAAAATAGTTTTTAAATAAAAAATAGAACAGTATTAGTTAACCTAAAGAAAAAATTATAGTAAAATATGTTACGCCGAGTAAATTGATACCCAACATTTCACGCTTCAAAGTTGCGCCCGCTGGTGGAATGGCGACAAACTTTTACCCTTAAAAATAGCCATATGCGGCCATTAAAAAAAAAATCTGCAGGTTGCATGTTTTGAGTTACAGAGGAGGTCCTCTTAAATATGAGATCTGGGGTCAAAAAGACCTCAGATCTCATAATTTACACTAAAATGCAATAAAAAAAAAAGTAGTTAAAAAAAAAAAAAAAAAAGTCCCTTTAAGAGCTATAGGTGGAAGTGACGTTTTGACGTAGTGGTATGGAGCCGGATGGGGGCCATCTTCCCCTCAGCTCCATACCACAAACGGAAGCAGACATGATCGCCTCCGCCAGCGGCTCCGGTAAGCGGCGGGAGGGGCCCCTCTCCCACTGCCGATAAAAGTGATCTTGGTTTTGAGGCCATCAATTACAAGCTTTGTGCTGGGGATCCCTCACACTCACCTGTCACCTTTTTTCTCTTAGTGTCGTTCTCTTAATTGAAAAACAAGTCAACACTATGGAGGGATAAGCTTTGTTCATGAATATGTCCGAGGGTTACAACCCTTCCCTCGAACATAAAATGTATTCTAGAGACTGGTTCTCCCTTCTCCAATACTCATGCCAGGGCTTAACTTGGCACCAAAGAGAGGACATTTGGAATCAAAGTTAATAAAATCTTCTCAACCCCCCCCCCCCCCCCCCATATACATCGTCATCCTTTCCTAAAGAAAAGCAGTAGATCTTTCCAGAAAATGTTGGTTTCCCTGCTGTCAAACAAAACACATTCCATAAGGCGCATGAAGGATATGCAGGGGTGTTATTAACTTTTAAAACCCCCATGCACTGAAAAACACGATGCGGTTTCCTGAACAAGGAAACACATGGTGTTAAAGTGCCATGCTGTTTCCATGCAGCCGCGTTTCATAAAAGCAGGGGCCTTATTTCTACAGGAACGGAAGGCACAGCAGCCCATTCAAATGTGCCTGTGCAAAAGCGTAACGCAGAACCTAGCCTAATGAGATTTTAAAAGTCTACATTCCAACACGGGAATTACATGACAATACATCAAGACCATAACAGAAATTTGAAAATCATTTATGGGGGGGGGGGGGGGGGGTACAAAGCTTTTTTTTTTTTCTTAAAATTAAAACAAACGCTTTAATAGCACACGTTTACTCAGAAGCGCTAATAAACTACAAGAGGGTCACGCACAAGCATATACTGTACATGCTAAAAAACAGCACTGTAGTGATCATTCCAAGAAAACCCAATTTTAATCTAGGATCAACCTAGAATCTAGGCTTAACCAAAAGAATGTCAACTCTAAAATGGCTAATAAACCAAAACACAAAATTAAGAAAAAATAAATTTGCTTCCATAAAATGAACCAACTTTATTACACAGATCTAGAGATCTTAAAAGTACTAAACTGTTTCAATATATCATAGTATCAGGGACACTGATTATATATATACATATACACACACACACACACACACACGCATGTGTGTGTGTGTGTTATAATATAAAAGTCAGTGTCCCTGGTCATCGCCACGCCAGTAATATGACAACACTTTTACTGCTCTGATGACCGTATGCAAAACAAAAAAATGTAAGAAAAAAATATAATATAAAATTTTACATTTTTTAAAATAGTGACAAAAAAAATAAATAAATACAACTTAAAAAAATTCACGTCTCTTACTAAATACTGTCCATTTTTTTTTTTTTTTTAGAAAAAGGTAATTTGAGGGGCATTGTAAGCATTTTAGGGCCTCAAAATATGCGATAGACTGTCAGCACATCAAGATTGATAAATTTTCAAATATTGAGACCACAGTTTGTGGTCTTTAACTTTCACACAGACTAAACATTATACACTGATTGGGGTTATGTTAGCAAAGAAATGTAGCAGAATTCATTTTTCAAATTTAGGCTCCATGTACACAGAAGCTCAAAAACTGTAGTTTTTAAAGCAGCAGAAAAAGCTAACTTTTATCAGCGTTTTTTTACTAGCTTTCATTAGCGTTTTTCAGTGTAGCTTTTTTTAGCTTTAAAAAAAAAAAAAAAAGAAAAATTTTTTTTTCAATGGACCAAAAAACGCAAAAAAAACGCTTGCGGCCAGCGTTTGAGCGTTTTTTCTGCAGAAAAACGGCACTTTGAACGCAAATTTCTTGCATTCAGAAAAAAGCCCATTAACTCCACTGCTCATTAAAGCTAAAAAACATTATGTGTACATCAACACATAGGCTAACAGAGTGCAGTTAATGGGCTTTTTAAAAAAAAAAAACGCCAAAACGCCAATAAACTGCAGTTTATCAGCTTCTGTGTACATGGAGCCTTATAAAGAAAGATCTGCAAAATCTTATAACAGAAACAAAGAAAACAGACTTAGGCCCCTTTCACACGGAGGTCCGTTCAGGTCCGCCTGTCAGTTTTTTAGGCGGACCTGAAACGGATCCTCCATGCACCCCTATGGAGGCACGGATGTCAGCGGAGACATGTCCGCTGACATCCGCTCCGCCAAAGTGTGACGGAGGAAAACCCTATTTTTCCTTCCGTCTGCGGAGCGGATCGGATGACAACGGACTCTACGGTCCGTCGTCATCCGATTCCCCATAGGGGAGAGCGGCGCTCTGACAGGGCGGTCCCTGCACAGTGTGCGGGGACCGCCCAGTCATCCGTCGGCTCAGCGGGGATCAACGGAGCGATCCCCGCTGAGCAAGCGGAGCTTCACGGGGCGGATCTGCACGGATCCGCCCCGTGTGAAAGGGGCCTTAGGCTCCATGTACACAGAAGCTCAAAAACGGTCGTTTTTAAAGCAGCAGAAAAAGCTAGCTTTTATCAGTTTTTTTACTAGCTTTTATTAGCGTTTTTCAGTGTAGCCTTTTTTAGCTTTGCTTTTTCTTTTTTTTTTTTCTCAATGGATCAAAAAAAACGTTATGTGTACATGAACAACATAGGCTAACCGAGTGCAGTTAATGGGCTTTTTAAAAAAAAAATGCCAAAACGCCAATAAACTGCAGTTTATCAGCTTCTGTGTAGCAAAAAAAGTAGCAATCACACATTAGGGAACACATTAACCCTTCCTCGCCCCCTAGTGTTAACCCCTTCCCTGCCAGTCACATTTATACAGTAATCAGTGCTGTATAAATGTGAATGGTCCCAAAAATGTGTCAAAAGTGTCCGATGTGTCCGACGCAATAATCGCAGTCCTGACAAAAAAAAACAAAAAACCCGCAGATCGCCGCCATTACTAGTAAAAAAAAAAAAGTCAGAATTCTATCCCCTATTTTGTAGGCGCTATAACTTTTGCGCAAACCAATCACTATACGCTTATTGGGATTTTTTTTAACCAAAAATATGTAGAAGAATACGTATCGGACTAAACTGAGGAAAAAATAGTTTTTTAAAAAAAATAATTGGGATATTTATTATAGCAAAAATCCAAAAAGTTTTTTTTTTTAAATTGTCGCTCTTTTTTGGTTTATAGCGCAAAAAATAAAAAAAAACGCAGAGGTGATCAAATACCACCAAAAGAAGGCTCTATTTGTGGGAAAAAAAAGGATTTTTGTACTCACCGTAAAATCCATTTCTCTGACGTCCATGGACTGACACAGCTGGATACTGTAAACGTGTGGGTATATGTCCCTGCTCGCAGGAGAAGATCTAGGCAGAATGTTAGATGTTAAAACATTCTAGAACAAACCAGAGCTGAACAGCCCCGCCCAGGGGGGCGGTCCCTCCGGACATTACCCTCCCACCTGCAGCTAGTAGACCTCAGTTCGTAACAAAGCAGTACAAACCTTAAAAGGAAGGGTGGGTGCTGTGTCAGTCCATGGACGTCAGAGAAATGGATTTTACGGTGAGTACAAAAATCCTATTTTCTCTTATAGTCCATGGACTGACACAGCTGGATACTGTAAACGTGTGGGACGTCCCAAAGCAGTATCAGAAGGGTGGGAGCGGTAGCAAAGGAACAACCAAAACTTCACTCCAAACAAGCAGAGCTCCTCAACGGAGGAGTTGCGACATTAAACAGCGGCCTGCAATGCTTTGCGGCCGAAGGGAGCATCCGAAGATGCAGCCACATCAACCTTATAAAATCTTGAAAAGGTATGAACGGACGACCAGGTCGTCGCCTTGCACACTTGTGCAACCGACGCTTTCTGTCGGAAGGCCCGGGAAGCACCAATTGCCTTGGTGGAATGCGCCGCAACCGGAAAGGGAGGTGCCCGCCCCTTAAGGGCATAGGCCTGTATGACGGTCTGCCTGATCCACCTAAAGACGGTGGCAGACGACACCGCTCGGCCCTGTTTTGGACCAGACACAGATTTCCGAATGGAAACAGTAGCAGACAGGTACACTCGTAAGGCTTGTACCCATCTTAATGTATGAAGCGCAAACTCTCAGGGATGCGATGGGTGAGGACACAAGGACGGAAGAACAATGTCCTTCTTAAGGTGAAAGGCCAAGACCATCCTTAGAAAAGAAGGATGGTCGTGGGCGCAACACCAACATATCCTTATGGAGGACCAAGTAAAGCGACTTGCCGGACAAGGCCAACAACTCAGACACCCGTCTAACCAAAGCAATGGCCACTAAGGCCAACTTCCGGGACAAGGTCAAGAGAGGAATCTCTCTGATATTCTCAAAGGGATGTTCTTGGAGAACCGAGATGCATCAAAATCAGATCCCAAGTAGGGAGAGGAGGCTTAACAGGGGGGATCACATGGCGAACCCCCTGCACAAAAGGTGCTAATCAAGGAATGGCCCGGTAGCGGTCGTTGAAAAAGACAGCCCGGGCCAAAATCCGACCCTCAAAAAAGGTATGCAAGGCCAGCTTTTGGGTCACACCACGCTGTAAGAACAGCAAAATCCTGGGAACGGAAAACATCCGAGGATGCCACTCAAGTTCCTCGCACATAGCGATGTAAGCCTTCCAGGTACGGTGAGATATCTTTCTGGAGGAAGATTCCCGTGTCAACAACATAGAAGAGATGACCGAATACGAGAGAACTCAGTCCTTCAGCACCTGGCTTTAACAGCCATGCCATTAAAGCCAAGGACTGTAAAGCAGGATGAAGTATGGGATCATGAGACAGAAGGTCCACCCCAATAGGCCGTCGCCAGGAATGTCTGCGACTAGCCGAAGTAGATCGGCGTACCAATGTCGCCGTTCCAGAGCACTGGAATGGCCTCAGCCCCTACTCTGCGAAGCCAGCGAGGCAACAACAGAAGCGGAGGGTAAGCATATATCAGGTGATACTGCCCCCACGGGCTTCCAACGCGTCAGACGCGTCCGCCCAGGGGTCCCTGGACCTGACCACGATCTTGCCACCTTGCGAGTGAATCGAGAGGCCACAAGGTCCACTTCCGGTGCCCCACCTCCGGTAAAGAAGGTGGAAACACCTCCGGATGCAAGGACCCTTTGCCTGCAATGCACACGGCCGACAGGACCATCTTGCAGCGAGATGTATGAAAATCCCAAAGAGACTCCGCAATGTATCTGAGAAGGGAGGCCCCAGTGTACAAGGTGCCTCAAATGTTGGCCAATAAAGGCAACTTGACGGAACTTCCCTAGAAACTCGGTCAGAGGACTAGTACCCCAGCCTCCACAGGTGGCGCAAACCCACTCCGGGCACAGAGACCCTAAAGGCTAAAGCAGTTGTAGTGCACCTGCTAGATGACTGATGGATGAAGCAGAGGCTTTTGCCCAGTCATTGAGCTATAAAAAATGCCAGAGACGCAGCCACTAACGGGCGTAACGCTAACCCCAACCTGGCGAACACAGTCCAAGCCAGCGCTTCTGATCACCACTGAAAGCAGGTGGAAAGTGATACCCCTGAAACCAGGGATCCTTGTGACGATGCTCCATCCAGCAGCTACCCATGGATAGGTGCCGATTGTGCAAACACATAGTTTATACTATGTATTGCGTCAAACGCACAAATGGAGAGTGTGGGAGGAAACCCACCCAGCCACAAAGAGCATAATACCACCACATACGGCGTATGTAGTTTAGTATTTGTGGATAAACCTATTAAACACGTATATACTGTGCCAGCGACGAAGGCGCGCACATCATCGGGGCTTGGACGTAAACCAGCCACGCAGATTGCGTACACAACCGTGTAGGTATGTTAGCCTGCGAATAAACAAATTGCACATGTTTATACTGTGCATAGCGCTGAGAATGCGCACACCATTGGAACGCAGGGGAGAAACCTGAGCACCCGGATGAAACCCATGCAGACTGCATGCGCATACCGTGTATGGTATTATAGTATGTGTGCTAAACATTTTGCACAAGCCCATGTGTGCATAGCATCAAAGGTGCGCACACTGTTGGCGCGTGGGAGGAACCGAAGTACCCCACGCATACTCAGAGAATGCAATACCTACAGCTACTGTAAATGTATTTAGTGTAGTGTATAGACATAATGTGTATGTTTACACCGTGTATTGCACCAAAGGCATGCATGTCATGTAGCGTGGGCGGAAACCCACGCAGACTGCATACGCATACCGTGTAGGTATTATAGTGTGAGTGCTAAACATTTTGCACAAGCTCATGTGTGCATAGCACCGAAGGCGCGCACACCGTTGGCGCGTGGGAGGTACTGAAGTACCCCATGCATACTCAGAGAATGCAATACCTACAACTACTGTAAATGTATTTAGTGTAGTGTATAAACATAATGTGTATGTTTACATTGTGTATTGCACCAAAGGCATGCATGTCATGTAGCGTGGGCGGAAACCCACGCAGAGTGCAAAGACATACCGGGTAGGTATGTTAGTATGTGGATATCCAATCGCACAAATTTAGACTGTGCATAGCGCCGAAGCGCCCATACCAATGGAGTGTGGGAGGAAACCGGAGTACCCGAAGGAAAACCACACAGACTGCCTACACATACCGTGTAGGTATTATAGCATGCGTGATAAACATTGAACATGTTTAACTGTGCAGAAGGCCAAAGGCGCACATACCGTCAGCGTGTGGGAGGAAACCGGAACACCCGGAAGAACTCCACGCAGACAGCACACAGATACCGTGTAGGAATGATAGCATGTGAATCAACATATTGCACATGTTTATGCTGTGCATTTCCATTGGAGCATGGAGGGAAACTGGAGTACCCGGAGGAACCCCACGCAAACAGTATACCCATACTGTAAACATGTATAATATGTGCAATAAACATATTGAACATGTCTATACTGTGCAGAGAGCTGAAGCGCACATACCATGAGAGTGCGGAGGACACCGGAGCCCCCGCCAACCCAGAGAGTATAATACATACATACATACATATACTGTGAATGTATCTGGAGTCATGCATAAACATATTTTGTACATTTATATCATGTATGGCACTGAAACACAGCATTGGAACGTGGGGACAGCCACGCAGACACAGAGACCAATAACACATACATACACTGTGAATGTATGCAGTGTAGAGGTATAGGATGAGTTTAAATTATGGCGCAGAGGCGCATAATCTTCTCTGTATCATTCCAACCTGCTTGACAGTGCTGCTGAAGCAGCATGCAGGTAACAGGTAACCTCTGATCCTCAGACCGTGTGTCTGTCAGAGCTCAAATCATTCCCCAGGAAATGGCGGCAAATGTTACCTCAGGTATCACACATAAGGCTCACAGGGACTACAGACATAAATGAATAAAGTCCTCCCTCATCCATGCTGCTCTTGAGGCAGTGTGAGGAAAACAGTGAGGAAACTGTGTAAAAGAAAAGCTTGTCACAGCAATTCCAGCCTGAGAGTGTTCCTCACATCAATGAGATCACTTACAAGCACCCTGTCATTCACTGACACAGAACTGGAGTCTTCCTCACAAGGGAATGTCCTGTTCATAAACATTAAATATTCAGAGGTCGGGTCCTGAGCATAGTAGCTAGGCCCATATCTGACTCAGAGCACCCCTTCAGTAAAGATTTTTGTGGGGGGAGGGGGCTTATAGCTCCTTTTGCTCGCACACCGCTTCCATTCTGACAGGAATTATTCCAGGACTGCTGACAACTGGTCCATAAGGACCGCAGGTGCAGGAAACATATGAACATGTTTAACTGTGCAGCACTGCCAGTTGCCCCAGGCATGTGTGGAGAGCAGGTGTATCAGACTCCATAACGCCACCCTCTGAGACCTTATACACTATACAGTGAATATACAGTCCACCCACTGGCTACGCTGAGGAGGGGATACCCGGGAGGACCCACCAACCCTTAAGGACCGCTCAGTCTGTGAGGAGATTGTGAGGGGATTCACGCCGCCGCCAGAAATAAATGCGCGGCGGCCACAAGAAAATGGCCGCAGCTATAACTGCGCCACTGAACGCCAAGATGGCCACCGAGTGCGAAATTCAAAGCTCTAATGCGCGCCAATGGCGCACGCAATAATCACCTCACACACCAGAAAAAACTGCAGACATGAGTGCCCAGCCAGGCCAGAGTAACCCCCAAGCACCCCACAGCACAGCACCAGTACAGGGTGCAGAGAGCAGCATAACAGGGGGGAGACAGGGAGAAACCCCCACACACAGAAACACAGCCAGCATGTACTCACCTGCAGTAGGAGAGACTACTTACCCGTCCCTTTCAGGGACCCACTGGCTTGTTTCAGACAGACCTATCACAGTCGTACTGCGTAGCTGTCGGCCCGGTCCACCGCGAGAGATACAGTCAGTCAGGTACTGTTCAATCTTGAGAGGACCGCGGGAGCATGAAAGCAACCCGGCCACCCCTGGAGCCATGGGGTATGTCGTGAACTGAGTCTCACGCACACAAGGCGGGGATCAGCACGCTCGATGGTCGGACAGGGAAGACTACGAGGATACCAGTGTACCCAACCTGTTGCCCAGCCGACAGTTGATTGAAGGTCTCAAAAATAAAATAATAAAATTCCCAAAGGAATAAAATTGAAAAGTAAAATCTTCCAGGAGACTGGCTCCTGAGAGTCACGTCTTCTCCTTCTGCTAGGCAGAAAAAAACTGGGGTCTGCTAGCTGCAGGTGGGAGGGTAATGTCCGGAGGGACCGCCCCCCTGGGCGGGGCTGTTCAGCTCTGGTTTGTTCTAGAATGTTTTAACATCTAACATTCTGCCTAGATCTTCTCCTGCGAGCAGGGACATATACCCACACGTTTACAGTATCCAGCTGTGTCAGTCGATGGACTATAAGAGAAAAAGGATGTCAATTTTGTTTGCGAGGCACGTCGCACGACCGCGCAATTGTCATTCAAAGCGACGCAGTGCCGAAAGCTGAAATTTTGCCTCGGCAGGAAGGGGGTTTATGTGCCCAGTAAGCAAGGGGTTTAATACCACCAAAAAATGAAAAATCAGTCTCAAAAAATAGAAAAAAATAAATCATTTGGGTACAGTGTTGCATTCAACAGCGCTGAAAGCTGAAAATTGACTTGGCCTGGAAGGGGGCGAAAATTTCCAGTATTGAAGAGGTTGAAAACAAGATGTTATACTTACCTGAAAACCATTGCACAAAGCAACCCGGTCCTCTTCTGGGATCCCCTGCCAGCACTCCTGGCTCATTGTGGCTTCCAAGTAGCCCCCTAGCAAGCCTCCTGGCGGGAGGGGGAAGGGGTACTCATAAGGTCTTTCTCCGGAGCCCGGCTGGCTGTGTCCACAGAAAGTGATGCTTTGCCCCGCTCCCTTATCATAGGATTTGATTGATAGGCGCGGGAGCCAATCTGCCTAGTAAGGGAAAGAGCAGGGCGCCGCTGCTCTCGGGCACAGTGTTGGATCTAAATCAGGCGGTATAATGGGGAGGTGGGGCATCCTGGACACAGGATTTCATTTTTTACTTTAACGCATTAGCGCAAGA
This sequence comes from Rana muscosa, assembly GCA_029206835.1. NCBI lineage: Eukaryota > Metazoa > Chordata > Amphibia > Anura > Ranidae > Rana > Rana muscosa. The sequence continues at coordinate 148,544,256 of CM055116.1, forward strand.
AACCTTGAGGTTTTAGAACCACTTGAAGTTCAACTTTAAACTTACATCACTGCAGAAATTGGATCACTATGAATTACCGCATTGTGCACAGCCATGGCACTTTGTAACAATAAACCCCACGTAAAGCTAGAATTTAGAAAAAGAAAAAAGAAAAGAAAAATACAAAAAACACACACAAAAAGGGTCGTAAACCCCCTGCATGCCTACAAAATATTAGCGAAAGTATGCCTGCACACAGTAAATTCAGGAATGGATATCTCTGCGCGACACCCAACTCTACTTTTATTTCTATGGATTTACTGATACCGAAAAATTCGAATGAATAGTATACTTAGACAGCTATACAAAACAGGCTCAAACACTAACAATACAAAAGATTTACATGTGCAACTAAAATTACAATGAATAGGAAATAGAACACTAGATCCTTGAGAGATATACATTTGATTATATGTACTGCTCCATTAAACCTGTAAGCAACTGACCACTTATCACTCGTGTTTCCATAGGAACTGATGAATAATGTATATGACACAAATACCGTTTCCATGGAATCAAGAAAATTCTTAATACCTACATACATATACTAGGTAAAAATTACCTCGTGTCAATTTATGAAATTCTATCCACGAGAGAATAGGAGATTTGGTCAAATCTTCATGCAGATCTGCATGTTATAGTTGCAGAGTATTATTCTTCAAACTGCACAATATCAGAAAGTACTGCGACAACAAAGGGGCTAAAATGAAACCCAAAAAACTGGGGTACATCCAGATTAAATACATTTAAAAAAAAAAAAAAATGAAAAGGATTTAAATGTGGTGGTGTGATCAAATGCTTTTAAAGGGCCATGGAGGGATCCGGGGTCTTATAGAACTCAGATCTCTGCATAAAGAGTACCTGTCACAAGATATGTTAACATTTCTTGTGACAGCCAATAAAAGTGACCCAAAAAAAAAGCTATGAGCTATGATTAAACACTAAGAAAGTGTGAAACTAGTCAGCTCTAACCAGAATTTTGTGACTTGCTGTGCTGTATTTGGATTTTTAAAGATTTTACATAATAAAGGCTTTTTATTGGAGTGCTGCTGTCCAGAAGACTTTATCTTTTGTTTTACTGTGGGACTACAAACAGATTGGAAAAGAATCCCTGAAGCCTTTCCGGCAGCGGCACAGGAGCTATTACCCCGCACTTCAGCAGGTTCTGCACTGCCCCAAACAGGGCATTCCGACGAGCCGGAAGATTAAAGGTTGGGAGGGAAAAAATCTGTTTTGTGGACAAGAAGAAAATCTATCTTGTACCCTTATGAAACCATTTTGCAAACCCACTGGTTGGAAAGCAGGGAAGTCCACCGAGCTGCAAACGCAAAGTCAGACAGGGGCAGCCCTACATGCAGTCGCAGATATGTTCGCAGGCCCGTCTGGCTTGCGAACCCAGGGACACTTTTTCCCCTCAGCTGGCCCCTTGTCGGCCTGGAAACGCTCACCTGCGGGTCCGGCAGAAAGAAAAAACGCTTGTGAGCGAAAAAAAAAAAAAAAAAGGGGAGGGCCCTGGCCTACGGCGTGGCTCCATACCCTTTCTGGATTGTGGGAGCGCCGTGCTCCCACCCCAAACTACATTTTCAACAATGTCATCCAGTGAGGCTCCAAAAGCCCCCAACCCTGGAAGAGAAAATCCGCCAGTCTTCTAGGACGTCTGGTCCGCAGACCAGCATATCAGTCAAATCATGCGGCGTAACCCCACCGCAAATAATGAACATTCTGGACAGCCAGGGAGCTGCATCTAAAGCCGCATTGCAGACATACTTGAGGCCATGCACCAACTGGTCCGCTATCATGCAGACCGGGGAAGCCTGTTGCTATTCAAAGCATGGTGCAGCAATCTTGCCTATTCAGGGAAGCGTCAGTGACACCAGGGTCGTGGCCTACAGTGACCGCCATGCTGACCCCAATACCATGAACAAGGACCGGGCCACCGCCTCCGTCCTCCTGTCTGCAGGGTACATAAAGACAGGGGCCCCTACCATCGGGGGGAGATGTCCTTTTTCAGGAAACACTCCCCAAAAGGAAAAACGGACAGCCATGCAATTTTTTTTGGAGTGCTGCGGCCGCTCCTATTTGTAGCATTTAAAACTTTATCAACTAAGCTAGGTAGGGAAACCTTCTAGCGGTGCGGCCCGGCTAGTGGGACCCAGAAGGGACCCTTACCTTAATAGATGCCCTCACCGTAAACTCAATTTTATTGGGGATCCCGCACGCGGTGATAAGTGCTCCACAAACGCCCTTTTGCGCTGACCCGGACATGGAAGCAAGCGAGCAAGGAAGCAGTTCCGCACTGTCCTAAGGGTCCTGGTTTGCATCTTCTGACAAGAGCAGGGGACATCTGCCAGAGCAAGGCCTGAGTCTGAATCAGAACCTTTTTCCCCCGAAGATGGTGGGGGGAGGGGGTGTTTTTACCCCCCTTAAAACCATAAACCTCAGGGAAGAAACACCAGCTTCTAAAGCCATGCAAACCCCCACTTACCGGACCACCATAGGGACCAAGGCAAGGTCCACCCTCCTAGCTTCTCAGACTGAGGGACTCCCCAGGGCACTCACTGCTCTGACCCAGCGCCGCCATCCGCTCTCCCCATATGCCTTCAACCTGTCATGGTTGCGGTGTATTCCTGTGCCTGAGGTGTTCTGCGCTATTCGTGCCGTTCATAAAGGACGTTTTCACCACTAGAGGCAAAAAATAAGCTGGGACTACCTGAAAATGGCTGCCAGCCGCCCCAGTGTAAAAGCTTGCGGACTACAAGAAAATGATATTTATCAATGCGCAACCTATTAAGCGAGCCAACACAGTGCTAAACCATATGAATAAAAGTATGCATGAGAATACACTCCTACAAAAAGAGGACAATGAAAATTGTCCTACAAGTGTACCATGATAATTGAAAAAAAATAAAAAGTGCATAAAAACAACTGCTAAAAAAAAAATATTTTTGTTTTTCAATTATCATGGTACACTTGTAGGACAATTTTCATTGTCCTCTTTTTGTATGAGTGTATTCTCATGCATACTTTTATTCATATGGTTTAGCACTGTGTTGGCTCACTTAATAGGTTGCGCATTGATAAATATCACTTTTGCACATACGTTTTACAGCTGATATTCCAGCTGTTTTTAGTTTGCAGCACCTGTCACATTTTTATTTAGTTTTTATATACATGTTAGTTTGCACACATTTTCAAAATTGGGTAGGTTAGCGCGGATTAGTCACATTTTTTACCAAGGACTACAAGAAAATGCCCGCCGCTTCTCAGCATTAAAACACGTCTGGCCACAAGAAAATGGCGCAGAGCGCCGCCAAAATACTAGCCGAACATGTTCTGAGGTAAAAGAAAAAAAAAAAAAAGCTGTGAACACACTGGGCCTCAGCGCGGAGGCCCCCCCATGGCACCAGACAACACCCCACATGGAGAGCGGACCCTGGACACCCCGCAGCCCCCAGCCAGGACATGGAGCCCCCTCCCGGAGGACCCCCGGTCAGTACACAGCAGGCCCAGCCCGACAGAGTATGGGGAGGGGGGAAAGGACAGGGAGAGAAGAAAGGAAGGGTGAGAGACCCTAGTCGACATTCCCAGGAATGCCCAGCTGCTCGATCCTGCCGAGGCAGGAGGAACCGTACTTACCCGTCCATGCGAGGACTTGCTGGCACATTCCTGACAGACCTACAACCAAGCAGTACAAAGTAGCCGTCGGCCCCCGGTCCACTGTGACTGAGATGGCAAGCAGCCCAGTCATATGTGAACCCCGGAGCAAATAGCTCACCGGCCACCCCTGGGGTATGTCGTGGCCGAACCAGCGCATAGCTAAGGCCTGCTCACGCTCGATGGCCGGACTGGGGGGACTACAAGGATCTATATTATCCAGCCCGTCACCCAGCCGGCAGTTGATAGATTTCTTAAAATAAAATCATAAAATAAAATAAAAATTTCTGTCAGGACCCTGGGCCCAAAGGGAGCCAGGTCCTTCTCTACTAGGCAGAAAAAAAGTGAGCTGCTGAGGCAGTGCGAGAGGTTATGACCAGAGGGACCGCCCCCTGGGCGGGGCTGTTCAGCTTTGCTAAAGTTACATGTTTTAAATGTCTAACATGTCTGCCTAGTCCTCTAATAGACGGAACAAAACCCACAAGTCAAGATTATAAAGGAGCTGTGTCTGTCCATGGACGAAAGAGAAACTATTTATAAAAGATGATGAATGTTTTACACAATTACTAAGGCCCCTTTCACACTGGGACGGGGAGGTGCGCTGGCGGCATAGCAGCGTTATTTTTAGCGCCGCTATACCGTTGTTTTTACCGCAATATTTGGCCGCTAGCAGGGCGATTTTAACCCCCGCTAGCGGCCGAAAAAGGGTTAATACCGCCAGCAATGCGCCTCTACAGAGGCGCATTGCCGGCGGTATTACCGCGGTTTCCCATTGCTTTCAATGGGCAGCAGCGGTAGAGGAGCGGTAAACACACAGCTCCTTCACCGCTGCAAATATGCGGCTAGCAGGACTTTTGGAGCGGTCCTGCTAGCGCACCGCTTCAGTGTGCTGCCGCCATGTCCCTGACCTTGTTGTGTTACTGCCACATCACCAGCCGTCCCATTCAAGTGAATGGGACCATCAGTGAGTCATCAGCGGGTCAGAGGAGGATCCGCTGCAGGACAGAGATGACAGTTGCTCTATAACCACTCTTTAAATGACAGCGAGCGGAAGACTATTGTTCTGACTGGACGTCATATGACGTTGCGCCCTTGAAAACCACTAGGGGGTAAAACACACAGATCCATGTCCTGTCAGGGAGAGGAGACCGATGGTGTGTCCCTTGTACATAGGGACAACCATCGGTCACCTCCCCCAGTCAGTCCCCTCCCCCCACAGTAAGAATCACTTCCAGGGAATACATTTAACCCCTTCCCTGCCAGTCATGTTTATACAGTAATCAATGCATTTTTATAGCACTGATCGCTGTATAAATGTAAATGGTCCCAAAAATGTGTCAAGTGTCCGCCGCAATATCACAGTCATGATAAAAATCCCTGCTCGCCGCCATTACTAGTATTAAAAAAAAAAAAAAAAAAAAAAAAAAAAGCTATAGATCTATCCCTTATTTTGGATCTGCTATAACTTTTGCGCAAACCAATCAATTACGCTTATTGCATTTTTTTTTAATCAAGAATATGTAGAACACATATCGGCCTAAACAGAAATTTTTTTATAAAAAAAAAAAGTGGATATTTATTATAGCAAAAAGTAATAAAATAGTGTTTTTTTTTTTTCAAATACCACCAAAATAAAGCTCTATTTGTGGAAAAAATAGGATTTTTTACTCACCGTAAAATCCTTTTCTGAGTCCATGGACCGACAGCTTCTCTATTGACAAAGTGGGTATTATCCGTTAATTAGGAGTGACTAGGCAGAAAAACTTGTAAAAAGTGTTGCATCACACCTTCTACAGTACCGCCCAGGGGGCGGACCCTCTGGGTATAACCTCTCAGTCTGCATCTCGCAGATCAGTTCGTCAAAAAGCAGTACAAACTTAAAAAGGAGGGGTGGGTGCTGTGTCGGTCCATGGACTCAGAGAAAAGGATTTTACGGTGAGTAAAAAATCCTATTTACTCTTTCGTCCATGGACTGACACAGCTTCTCTATTGACAAAGTGGGACGTCCCAAAGCAGTGTCAGAGAAAAAAACGAGGGGTGGTAACAGCATAAAAACAAACTTCACCCCAAAACACAAAACAGCACTCCAACGGAGGAGTTGCAACTCTAAACAGCCGCTTGCAAAACCTTGCGGCCAAAAGAGGCATCCGAAGATGCACCTACATCAACTTTGTAGAATTTTGTGAAAGTGTGAGCGGACGACCAAGTCGCCGCTTTACATAGTTGGGAAACAGACGCTTGATGTCGGAAAGCCCAAGAGGCACCTATTGCCCTGGTCGAATGCGCCGTGACAGGAAAGGGGGGCGCCTGACTCTTTAAGGCGTAAGCCTGGATTACTCTGTCGGATCCACCTAGAGATGGTGGCCGACGAGACTGCTTGGCCCTTCTTGGGACCAGCCACCGAAACAAACAGTGAGTCTGACTTCCGGAACAGGGAAGTAGCAGATAGGTATACTCTCAAAGCTCGGACAACGTCCAAGGAATGCAACGCCGACTCCTTAGGATTCGACGGATGAGGACACAAGGATGGAAGTACAATGTCTTCGTTGAGATGAAAAGCCGAACCTACTTTCGGAAGAAAGGAAGGCTGCGGCCGCAGCACCACCTTTATCCTTGTGGAAAATCAAATAGGGAGCCTTGCAGGACAAGGCTGCCAGCTCAGAGACTCGTCTGACGTAACAGCCACCAAAAAGACCACTTTCTGAGAAAGTGTCAACAGGGGAATATCTCTAATCTTCTCAAACGGTGCCTTCTGAAGCACCGAGAGGACCAGGTTCAAGTCCCACGGAGATAACGGGGGACGGACCGGAGGGGCCACATGTCGAACCCCCTGCACAAATGTTCTCACGAGAGAGTGAGAGTCGCCAGGGGTCGCTGAAAAAAGACAGCCAGGGCAGATATCTGACCCTTAATCGTACTTAGGGCAAGCCTTTGGTCCACCCCATGCTGTAAAAACAGCAGGATTCTGGAAACAAAATAGGTACGCGGATGCCATTTCATTTCCTCACACATAGAGATGTAGGCCCTCCAAGTGCGGTGATAAACCTTCCTAGAGGACGGTGTTCGAGCACTTCTCATAGTAGAGATTACTGATTCTGACAGGCCCCGGTCTCTCAGTACCTGGTTCTCAACAGCCATGCCGTTAAAGCCAATGACTGTAAAGCAGGATGGAATATGGGACCTTGCGATAGCAGGTCCTTCCATAGTGGTAGGCGCCAGGGGACGTCTGCTACCAGACGTACTAGATCGGCGTACCAAGGACGCTGAGGCCAATCTGGAGCGATTAGGATAATTGGAATTCCCTCTGCCTCCACTCTGCGGAGCAGAAGAGGGAGAAGCCTTAAGGGAGGCAAGGCATAGATTAGCCGATACTGACCCCACGATGCTACCAACGCGTCCGTTGCGTCTGCCCATGGGTCTCTTGACCGGGCCACGAATCTCAATACCTTCTGGCTTCCCGACTCAATCGGAAGATCTACGTCTGGTGTGCCCCATCTTTGCCAGAGGAGTTGCATCTGGCGGCTCAGGTAGTCCACCTGCCAGTTTCACACCCGGAATGTACACGGACGATAGTGCCGGTACGCTCTTCTCTGCCCACTTCAGGATGCGAGCAACCTCCGATGCTGCAGCTGAGCTTCTTGTTCCTCTTTGATGATTGACATATGCCACCGCTGTGGCGTTGTCTGACTGGATCCTGACTGGACGCCCTTGCAGTCTCTGAGACCATTTGAAGAGGCACAGCTTGATCACTCGGATCTCCAGGACATTGATTGGCAGGAGGGCTTCCTCTGGGGTCCAGCGACCTTGCGCCGACTGGACACCCCAGACTCCCCCCCAACCTGTAAGGCTGGCGTCCGTCGTGATCACTATCCAGTAAACCGGAAGAAATGACTTCCCGGCCCTTAGAGCTGGTGCTGTCAGCCACCATACCAGGGATCTCCTGACTAGGTGGCTCACTCGGATTTGATAATCCAGAGATGAAGGGCATCTGTTCCATCTGGACAGAACTTCCTTCTGTAACACTCGAGAGTGGTATTGAGCATATGGGACCGCCTCGAACACTCGCATGCAAAAACGGAGTGACGACCAATTCCTGGAAGTCAGCTGCCGTACTGCAGCCCGGAGGGCCTGCAACTTCTCCACAGGGAGGAATACCTTTGCCTCTGAGGAATCCAGAATCAACCCCAGGTACACTAGGCGTTGAGTGGGCACCAATACTGACTTTTGCGTGTTTAGTATCCAACCACAGTCTCGAAGAGTCTGACAGGTAATGGACACGCTTACCTCCAATTCTGAGCTTGAAGGGGCCTTCAGCAGAAGGTCGTCCAAGTAACCTGTGATAGCGATACCCCGCTGTCTTAGAAGTGCCAGAATCGGAGCGAGCACCTTGCTGAACGTCCTGGGTGCTGAGGCAAGGCCAAACGGGAGGGCCACAAACTGGTAGTGGTTCTTCCCGATAGCAAATCGCAGAAACCTCTGGTGTCTGGAGTATATGGGGACATGCAGGTATGCGTCCTTGATGTCCAAGGAGGCCAGAAAGTCCCCCGGATGGAGAGCCGTGACTACAGATCGAACCGACTCCATCCGAAATCTTTGTACTTTCACAAAGCAATTGAGGGCTCTGAGATCCAAGATTGGCCGAACCCCCTTCTTCTTCGGCACAACGAACAGATTTGAGTAAAAACCCTGACCCCGTTCCTGTTCTGGAACTGGAATAACTACCCCGCGTTCCAGTAGACCCTGGACCACCCCATACAGGGCCTCCCGACGGGTCGGTAGTAGCTGGAGATTGGAGGTGATGAATCTGTCCGGTGGACAAGAGAGAAATTCTATCTTGTAGCCTGAGGAGATTACTTCGCAAACCCACCTGTCGGAGACTAGAGCAGTCCACTGAGACGCAAATTTGCGAAGACGTCCCCCCCACCCGAGAGCTGGGTGGGGGCGGACCTTCATGTGGACGCAGATTTGTCCGCAGGCTTGTTGGGTCTGCGGGACCAAGGACGCTTTTGTCCTTGGGCAGGCGCTTTATCGGCCTGGAGTCTTTTCCCTGTCGCCTTAAGGGGATGAAAAAAACGCTTGCGTGCAGTAAAGGAGGGCCCTTGCCCTTGGCGTGGCCCCTTACCCTTGCTAGTTTGGGGAAGCAAAGTGCTTTTACCTCCTGTGGCATCCTTGATGATGTCATCCAGAGAAGCCCCAAAAAGTCTGTCGCCCTTAAAAGGCAGATCCAACAGGGCTTTCTTGGAAGTCTGGTCCGCAGACCAGCCTTTTAGCCAGATCAGGCGGCGTATTGCTACTGCATAAACCGAAGCTCTTGACAGCAGGGGAATCGTATCCATGTCTGACTCGCAGACAAACTTAAGGCCCTGGACCAACTGGTCAGCCAAAGTTATCTCATTAGGAGGAGCATCTCGCTCCTTTATCCTCTGGAGTAGCAATTTTGCCCATTCAGTAAGTGTCTGAGACACTAGGGCCCCCGCCAATGCCGGGCGTACTGCCGAGCCTACCACTGAGTATAGGTAGCGAGCGAGTGCTTCAGCCTTCTTATCCACAGGGTCCTTGAAAACCGGAGCCCCTTCTACTGGAATAGTCTGGACACCGAAGGGTCCACTATAGAGGGAGAGGTCCATATCTTCAGAAAACTCTCCTCAAAGGGGTACCGTACTGCAAACCTCTTTGGGGCTGTAAAGACCCTCAGTGGGTTCTCCCATTCCTTGTATAAGAGTTTGTCAAAATAAGACACACAAGGGAACACCTTAGCAGTGCGGGCAGGTTTACGAAACCCAAAAGGGGACTGGAGTATCTGCTACTTCTGCAGTATTTTCCAACTTTAGCGTATCCCGCACTGCAGTAATAAGGTCAGATACCAAAGCCGTCTCGCGTACTGACCTGGACTTGGAGTCCTCCTCACTGTCCGATCGGTTACAGTCTGCAGTCTCTGATGCATCAGAATCTGGGCCATGAGCCGTAGCTGGACCTGGTTCTGCATCAGAAATATCCCCAGAAGATTGCAGGGGACGGGGGCGTTTATTACCCCCTGTATTCCCGTGTGCTGCTTCCACCCTGGCAGCAAACGCCTCTAGGATTGCCGACATAGCGTCCATAGACACCTCAGGGACACCAGCTGCTAAATCTGGTGTTTCAGGGGAGAAGACATCTGGCTCAGATGCCATGCTGACCACACGCTGACACCCACAGGGCTCCAGGCAAGATATCAATAGGCCACCCTCCTGTGCTGCAGAGAGGCTGGGTCACCCAGAGGACTCACCACCCTGGATAGGTACTGCTATGCTGCCGTGTGCTGCGTCTGTGATGCTGTCCCCCTGCTGCTGTGTCAGTCTGCTTCTTTTATCAGCACCTCCTGTGTGAGTTTTCGCGCCAGTGTAACGCATCCTAGAGGCCGGAGGCTCTCGCAAAATGGCTGCCAAAAACGTCTGTATGGAAGATAATGTGGGCTCCAAGAAAAGGGCCGCGGAGCCGAAGATAGAGGTCAAGCAGCCGTAGCCCACAAAAAGATGGCCGCCGAATGGCAATCTATACATACAGGGTGGACAAACATGGCCGCCGATCACCTGATAGGGGCCAGTGGGTGTGGCCGAACCACAGGAAGATGGCCGCCGGGCAGTCACAAGAGGCCAAACTTGGCATGGACCACCTCAAAATGGCCGCCGACAGCATGGAGGAGGAAGGACACACACACACACACACACACACACACACACAGGTACGCAGAAATGACATTTCTATTAAATGTTAGTTACAGCCAGCCCCGCTCCAGTGGGACCCCTTAGGTGACCCCCAGCACCCAGCAACCTTTAGCTAGAAGCCCAGGGAGGAGGGAAAGGCAGGGAGAGAGGGAAGAAAGGGGCCACAACCACTTACTTGATCTCTCCAGGAATGTCCAGCTAAATCACCCAGCCGAGGCAGGGGAGTTTTACTTACCTATCCTGCATGTATTATGCTGGAAGACATTCCAAACAGATCATCGTCCGCGCACAGAAGGCGACTGTTGGCCAGGCATGCTGTGATTGGACCCAAAAGGGACGATCATATGTATGCCCTGGAGCGGGACGCTCACCGGATAGGCTGCTGCGACTCGGCCATAAGGTCAGCCGAAGCCGAGCGGTCCGATGCAAGCCTTGGAGCGTAAGCTCACCGGCCAGGCTGCTGCGACTCGGCCGTAAGGTCAGCCGAAGCTGAGCGGTCCGATGCAGGCCCTGGAGCGTAGGCTCATCGGCCACCCGTGGAGCGACGGGCATGTCGTGGAAAACCCAGCGCGTAGCTAGGGTCGGCACACGCTCGATGGCCGAAACTGGGGAGACTACAAGGATCGAGGATCCAGCCTGTCACCCAGTCGGCAGTTGATCGAAGATCGCAGGAAAAAACAAATGAAAAAACACACACACACACACATACATACACACACATACATACACACACATACATACACACACACACACATACATACACACACACACACACATACACACACACACACACACATACATACACACACACACACACACATACATACACACACACACATACATACATACCATATTTTTTTTTCCCCGGACCAATGGGCCCGAAGGGAGCCATGTCCTACTCCTTGCTAGACAGAAAGAAACTGATCTGCGAGATGCAGACTGAGAGGTTATACCCAGAGGGTCCGCCCCCTGGGCGGTACTGTAGAAGGTGTGATGCAACACTTTTTACAAGTTTTTCTGCCTAGTCACTCCTAATTAACGGATAATACCCACTTTGTCAATAGAGAAGCTGTGTCGGTCCATGGACGAAAGAGTAAATAGGATTTTTGTACTCACCGTAAAATCCATTTCTCTGACGTCCATGGACTGACACAGCTCTCATACTGATTACGTGAGGGTATATGTCCCTGCCTGCAGGAGAAGACCTAGGCAGAATGTTAGAAACATTCTAGAACAAAAACAGAGCTGAACAGCCCCGCCCAGGGGGGGGGGCGGTCCCTCCGGACATTACCCTCCCACTTGCAGCTAGCAGCCTCAGTTCGTAACAAAGCAGTACAAACCTTAAAAAGGAAGGGTGGGTGCTGTGTCAGTCCATGGACGTCAGAGAAACGGATTTTACGATGAGTACAAAAATCCTATTTTCTCTTATCGTCCATGGACTGACACAGCTCTCATACTATTTACGCGTGGGACGTCCCAAAGCAGTATAAGAAAAGGGTGGGAGCAAATAGTAAAAGGAACAACCAAAACTTCACTCCAAACCAGCAGCGCTCCTCAACGGAGGAGTTGCAACATTAGCAGCGGCCTGCAACACTTTGCGGCCGAAGGAAGCATCCGAAGATGCAGCCACATCAACCTTATAGAATTTTGAAAACGCATGAATGGACGACCAGTTCGCCGCCTTGCACACTTGTACAACCAACGCTTGATGTCGGAAGGCCCAGGAAGCACCAATTGCCCTGGTGGCATGCGCCGTAACTGGAAAGGGAGGGGCCACCCCCTTAATGGCACAGGCCTGTATGACAGTCTGTTTGATGCATCTAGAAAAAGGTGGCCGACGACACCGCTCGGCCCTGTTTCGGACCAGAGACAGACACAACTAGTGAGTCATATCACGTACCACATAAAATGTGTGAAGCGCAAACCTTCTGGAATGCGATGTGTGAGGACACAAGGACGGGAGAACAATGTCCACATGTAGGTGAAAAACCGAGACCACCTTTTGCAAAAGGAAGGTCGCGGACGCAACACCGCCTTATCCTTATGGATGACCAAATAGGGTGACCTGCAGGACAAGGCCGCCAACTCAGACACCCGTCTGACAGAAGTAATGGCCACTAAGAAGGCCACCTCCTGAGAAAAGGTCAAGAGGGGAATATCTCCGATATTTTCAAAGTGAGGTTCCTGGAGAACCGAGAGCACCAAATTCAAATCCGGAGGAGGGAGAGGAGGTTTCAACAGGAGGGAGCACATGGCGAACCCCCTGCACAAAAGGTGCTACCAAGGAATGACCCGCTAGCGGTTGCTGAAGGAAGACGGCCAAGACCGAAAACTGACCCCTAATGGTACTCAAAGCAAGCATTTAGGTCACACCACGCTGCAAGGACCGCAGGATACTGGGGATGGAATAGGTCCGTGGACGCTAGTCCAGCTCATTGCACATAGCAATGTAAGCTTCCCAGGTACGGTGATACATCTTTCAAGCGGAAGCCTTCCATGCCCTGAACATGGTCGAAATGACCAAATCCGAGAGATCTCGGACTCTCAGCACCTGGCTTTCAATAGCTATGCCGTTAAGTCAGACTGTAAAACAGGATGAAAAATAGGACCTTAAAACATAAGGTCCTCTCTTATAGGCAACCGCCAAGGAACGTCCGCGATGAGACGTACCAGATCAGCGTACCAATGACGCCGAGACCCACACTGCACAAAAGGATCAGCGGAATGCCTTCGGCCAAAACCAAACGCAGCAGGCGAGGAAAACAGCTGCAGCGGAGGATAACAGATATCAGGTGATAATGACCGCATGGGGCCCACCAACGGATCCGAGGCATCCGCCCAAGGATCCCTGGACCTGGTCACAACCTTGACACCTTACGATTGAGTCGCGAGGCCCTCAGGTTCACATCCGGCATGTCCAGGTGTAAGGACCACTCGCCTGGTCCAGCGTTTGGCGACTCCGATAGTCCGCCTGCCAATTGTCTACGCTTGAACGTAGACGGCCGATAGAGAACACGTGGGGAGGCATATTCTGATTGCCTGTATTTCCAGAACATTGATCGGTAAACGGGCTTCGTCCGTAGTCCAAAGCCCAGTGGGTGACTCATCTGGATCTGAAGATCCAAGGACAACGGGGATTTGTCCCAAGTGGACAGGATCTCTTACTGTAATGCCCGTGTGTGTGATTTGGCATACGGAACAGCCTCGAACGAGGCCCTTATGAGTCCCAGGACGGGTTGACGACCATTTCCGAGACGTCAGGACCCGCACTACAGACTGAAAAGTCAGTAACTTCTCCAGGGTTAGGAATACCTACGCCTCCACGGAGTCCAGGATCAGACCGAGATACTCCAAATGCTGAGCCGGGACCAGGACCGACTTCTGAATGTTCGGGAGCCACCCGAAGTCCCTAAGGGTCTGACTGACAATAGTCACACTTCTAATTCTGAGCCATTGTCTGCTCTTAGAAGAAGATCGTCCAGATAGCCCATAATAGCAATGCCTCGCTGTCTCAGCAAGGCTAGAACCGGAGCAAGCACCTTGGTAAAAACCTTTGGTGCCAAGGCTAGGCCGAAGGGAAGAGCCACAATGGATAGTGGTCTTCGCCGATCGCAAGCGCAGAAACTACTGTTGACGTGCGCAGATCGGAACATGCAAGTAGGCGGCCTTGATGTCCAAGGATGCCAGAAAATCCCCTTGATGGAGTGTAGCACCATCACAAAGGCATTCAGGCCTTGAGGCCCAGGATTGGCCAAACCCCCGACCACCTTTTGGGACTACAAACAGATTTGAGTAGAAACCCTGAACAACCTCTCCTGTGACGGAACCGGCACAATCACTCCAGACCAGATCAATCCTGTACGGCCCTTAAGAGGGCCGCCCGACGGGCAGGAAGGAGAGGGAGAATTGAGGGTAAGAATCTGTCTGGGGGCCAGGAACGGAATTCTATCCTGTATCCTGAGGTGACCACCTCGCACACCCACCGGTCGGAGATCCGGGAGGTCCACCGAACCATGAACCTGCAAGGAAGTCCCCCCCCACCCCAGAGTCGGGCAGGGACAAGACTCCATGTGGCGGTGGGCTTGGGAGCTTGCTTGGTAGGCTTACGCACCCAGAGACGCTCATGTCCCCCAGCCGCACTTTTCCCATTCTGGGAGGGCTTACCCGTGGATTCTGACTGACGAGAAGAAACTCATTCTCCTTTGCCGGAAAGGAAGGGCCCGACCTACGGTGGGGCTCCTTTGTCCGTAACAGACTGAGGAAGGAAGGTGCTCTTACCCCTTGTGACATCCATAATAAATGGCATCCAGGGCGGCCCAAAACAGTCCACTGCCCTTAAAAGGGCAAGTCAGCCAGGAGCTATTTGGAAGCTAGGTCGGCCGACCAGCATTTCAGCCAGCAAAGGCGACGCAGCACCACAGCAGATAGAGGCCCCAGAAATTAAAGGGGCCGCATCCAAAGTGGCATCGCACACCGAGACTAAACCCTGCGCCAGTTGGTGAGCCAGGGTAATGGTCTCAGGAGGGAGATTATGCTCCTGAACCGTCTGGTGAAAAATCTTCCTGTGAATGTCTTGAGACACAAGTGTCGCCGCCCCTATAGGGCACAAGGCAGACCCCAATAAGGTAAACATAGTTCTACTCACCACTCTGACCTCCTGTCAGTGGGATCCTTAAATGCAGGAGTCCCTTCCATTGGGAGCGTGGTAGCCTTATTCAAAACGGGGGTGTTGTCGACCACTGGGGGCAGAGCCCCTTCTTAACAAGGTCCTCCTTAAAGGGGTACCTCATGGCTAGGTGCCGCGGGACCGTCAAAATCTTCTGCGGCTTATCCCAGACTTAGTCAATGAATGTATAAAAAAAAAAAAGGCACATATGGAAAAAATCTTTGAATAAACGGCTTTAAAAGGAACCAAAGGAGACAGCTTCTACCTGAGGTTCCTCAGCCTCAACATTCAGCTGGAGAGTGTTCCTCACAGCATCAATGAGTTCACTTACAAGCACCCTGTCAGTTTTTCAGAACTGGGGTCTTCCTCACAGGGAATATCCTGTTTAAAAAACATGAAAATCCTCAGAGCTAGGGTCCTGAGCAGCCATAGCTAGGCCCATATCTGAGACAGAGCACTCCTACAGGAGGATGTGTGGGGAGGGGGCGCTTTACAGCTTCCTTGCGGTCGCACACCGCTTCCATCCTGACAAGGACTGCCGACAACTAGTCGCTAGGGACCGCAGGAGCACTGGCAGTTGCCTCAGACAAGTGTGGTTAAGCAGGTGAACTAGACTCCATACTGCCACCCTCTGACTGTTAAACACTATCATAGTGAGTAACAGTCCACCCACTGGCTATGCTGAAGCTGAGTAGGGGACACCCAGAGTACTCACCAACCCCTGTAAGGACCGCTCATTCCGCTGTATGAAACCGCGCTGCCGCGCGGGTGAAGCCTGGGGAGAGTGAGGAGACTGGGAGATTCGGGCCACAGCAGCGGCCGGTAGAGGCCGAAACTGTAAGCAAAAACGCCACGGCTTCAAGAAAATGGCCACCGGCCGCATACAATACTACGCCATCGATCCATGGCAAAATGGCCGCCGAGCGAGTTTTTAAAAAAAATATACCTCACAGCGCTAATGGCGCACATGTTTTGCGGTTGTTCACTAACCACAAGGCAGGAGCTTCTGCCCTCACTGGCTGTGGCACGTCAAACGCTGGGGCAGCTGTTTGAACACAAACAGCCCCACTCAGGAACTGAACCTGTGAAGCTTAGCTTAGTATGTCAACACTCTCACACCAGAACACTGCCCCAGTGCCATTAAAAAACAGATATGAGCTCCCCCAGCCAGGCCAGAGTGACGCCCAAGCACCCCCACACAGCACAGCACCAGTACAGGGTGCAGAGAGCAGCATAACAGGGGGGGGGGGACACAGGGAGAAACCCCCCATATGAAAAAACACAGCCAGCATGTACTCACCTGTAGCAGAAGAGACTACTTACCCATCCCAGAGGGACCCACTGGCTTGTTTCAGACAGACCTATCACAGAGCAGTACTGCGTAGCTGTCGGCCCGGTCCACCGCGAGAGATACAGTCAGTCAGGTACCGTTCAAGCTTGAGAGGACCGCGGGAGCTAAAAAGCAACCCGGCCACCCTTGGAGTCATGGGGCATGTCGTGAACTGAGTCTCACGCACACAAGGCGAGGATCAGCACGCTCGATGGTTGGACAGGGAAGACTACGAGGATACCAGTGTACCCAACCTGCTGCCCAGCCGACAGTTGATTAAAGGGCTCAAAAATAAAATACAATTCCCAAATGAATAAAAATTTAAAGTAAAATCTTCCAGGAGACTGGCTCCTGAGAGAGCCACGTCTTTTCCTTCTGCTAGGCAGAAAAAAAACTGAGGCTGCAAGTGGGAGGGAAATGTCCGGAGGGACCGCCCCCCTGGGCGGGGCTGTTCAGCTCTGGTTTTGTTCTAGAATGTTTCTAACATTCTGCCTAGGCCTTCTCCTGCAAGCAGGGATATATACCCACACGTAAATGGTATGAGAGCTGTGTCAGTCCATGGACGATAAGAGAAAAAAGGACGCAAATTTCGTTTGGGTACAGCGTCGCACGACCGCGCAATTGTCATTCAAAGTGTGACAGCGATGAAAGCTGAAAAATGGCTTGGGCAGGAAGGGGGTGAAAGTGCTCAGTAGGCAGGTGGTTAAAAATTATGATTTAAATCGACTTGATTTACATTTAAATCCACCCTGCTAGTGGCATTAAAGAGCTTCAGGAAACGTAAAAGTCAGTGTTTGCATACTCAACCTGTATCCCTTATGACCCCAAAAAGATAAGTGTAAAATCGATATAGATTATGTAATATATGGTCTGAAAATGGATATTGCGTCCAAACTAAGAAAACTGAAGTTGAAGCAGAGTTCCACCCAAAAGTGGAACTTTCACTTATCCGATTTCCCCCCCCCTCCGGTGCCACCTTTGGCACCTTTAGGGGGGGGGGGGGGTGGTGGGGTGATTACCCATTTTTGACCGGTACCCTGTCCCCACTTCCATCGGACCTTGCCGCGACAAGGTACATCAGAAGTTTGCCCCCCTTCTCCTCCCTCCCCTGTTGCTGGGCCAGCAAGAGAGCACAGCGAGCTTCACACATGCACAGTAGGGTCGCACAGTAGGCAGCAGCTCCTGACAGCCGATAGAAACATCAGCTGGGGTGCCGACAATCACTGGATTCCAGGACAGATAAGTGTCCTGATATTGAAAGTCAGCAGCTACAGTATGTGTAGCTGCTACATAATTTTTGGAGGAGGGCGGATCTCCGCTTCAAGCTGACCATAGATTAGTCCCCTTTTCTCATTTGGGCAGCGGGTTTAACAAAAAATACTGACCCAATTTCCCATCTACACACTTGAGGTGGGTGGGGGGAATCCTCCCCGCTGAGTCTTTGTCTATAGCCTGCAGTGCAGATCAAGCAGCTAAAATCTGACAGGGCGGTTGAACAAAGATGTATTAGATCAACCACTGTTTAACCACAGATGCCATACATGGATCAAAATTTAGTCCCTGCTGAACTTCAATCTACGTATCTACACCAGCTTTAACTCATTTACACAGGCATCCTGCTTTTGTTTATTAAAACATGGGAAAAATTGATCAATGTCTCCTGCATTTAAGTGTGCACGCATTTATATCTAATCTGCTCTTGGATGAACAGATTAATTTTTTTGTCCGCCAACAGTCCTAGACATGGAACACCACAACGTGCATACGATGGCTACAGGGTTCTTTGCATATTTGTAAATTATAATGTCGCATCATTCACAAAAATGTAAACACCTTTGTGTCAGCATATTCATTTTTTTTTTTTTTTGCGCACGTTTAACCGTTTTTCATGCACGGCTATTGAAGTCTATGGGGCAAAAAAGTATTGACATGATAAAAAAAAAAAAAAAAAAAAAAAAAAAAAGCACCTATAGTATTTTTCCCCCGATACACTTTTTAAAAAAGTTTTTATTGGATAGAATGGCCATCCTTTTTTCATTAGGTGGGCCATATTGTGCTAACCTAGTATAGGGAATAAAAAATAAAAAGCACTATGTTTAGAGCTGTAAACCTGACACCTGTGTATACACAATTTCATTTTACACTACACAGGTAATTTGTGCTGAACATTACTAGAGAACATCCCAAACAGGCACATAAAAGGCATTTATGGACCCTTGGAGAAAACTTAATATGAATTTATGCAAAAAATAAATAAAAAAATCACACACACACTGAAGATTTTGTTATGCGATTTCTTGTAACCGAGTTGTTGTATGCACTTCATGAACTGTAGCTGCTGGATTTATAAGAGCAGATACAGTATCTAGCGCGCTCTATTACATATGAAATAGAAAATCCATTGTCCCCATTGAGCGTATGTCGTAACATTTTATGCAGGATCTGCAACTAGATTTTACCTGCTGGAAATTATTCATTTTTTTGGTGATTGTTCGTTCTGCCAAGTGCTTCAAACAGCAGGATAGGGACTTTTGACATTTGCCAGGAGGTAGTGGGGGCCTCTTCATGGAAAGGAGGGGGTCCAATAATACAGAGATTTCTTAGAAATCACCTTTATTATCTTTATAATAAATGTAACCTTTCTGCAAAATGAATTTTAAAAAGGTGAATGTAACTTTAAATTTGTCAGTTTTGAGAAGCATTAAAGTCACTGTTGTGACATATAAATTCAACATCAGTTTATTTCACTTAAATATTTTTACGAATTCAAATCATACAGAGTCAATTAAAGCACTCTTCAAGGTATGCAATAATTAACTGTAAAGTGAAATTAATAGCATGCTGGGAAGGGAAGTGGGAAAGAGTTGAACTAGCTTATCATTGCCAAATTAGAGTTTTACATTTTTCTGCTGATAAAGTGCTACTAACCTAGGACCCCTTGGGTTTAACCTAGCCTTATTCTCTAGCTACATTAAAAAATTTAAGCAAAATAAAGAAAATAAAAATATTTTTTAGAACCATATGTAAATGCCAAAGCAAGCAGTCACCCGATTTCTCCTAAAAACAAGGAAAAGCCAATCTAAAGGCCCGTACACGCGATCGGATATTCCAACAATTGTGTGATGGAAAGGTTTTGTCAGATAATCTGACCGTCTGTAGGCTCCATCGGACAATTGTCAGAATTTGACAACAAATGTTAGATAGCCATGCTCTCAAATTGTCTGCCAAAAAATGTGTTCCGTCGGATTATCCGATCGTGTATCCACAAGTCCGTCGGACTAAAATCCAAAGTACAAACACACATGCTCCGAACCAATGCTAACCATCAATATTAGCAGAATTTTCCCAAAGGGTGGTGCTAAAGAGCTGAAAAACCACATAGTTTCGTGTATGTTGGCTGAAAAAGTTCTGCCGTCTGTATGCAGAACAAGTTCACAGCCAACGCCCTTCGGACAAAAATCCGCCATTTGTCCAATGGAAATCCGATAGTGTGTACGAAGCTTAAAGCACAAGGGCCAAGTGTTTCTTTTGTTCCCTTTAACCTCAGCAGCGCCCCCAATGGCCAGCAGAGTTCTTCTCCCATGTGCCATTTCCCAATTGCACAGATTTTCTACCCAAGAAGTTGTTTGCGACTTTCTACTGCGTATTTTCGGCCGGAGGCGATAACTCTGCTTGGCTAACAGAAACCTTTCACATCTTGCCTATAGGCTGAAAAATGCATCCTCCACACCGCTGAATATTGTAATGATGGTTTATTTCTCAACACATCCCACCCACTAAATTTTGACTTGCTGTAGACAAAACACTATTTTTCTGCACTCTCTCCTTTGAGGTTCTCGGTTACACCCTAGAGAAAATCACTGCAGTAAACCATCTATTGTTGACATCAGCCGCATGCTTTAAACATAAAAAGCTGAATATAAAAAAATCCATAACATTTTTAAATGCCGTCTCATAGCATGAAGATACACAAGGATTCCACCAATACAGAAACCTCCAGGAAAATACCTTTTCACTCAAAACATGAAAGAAAAAATGTTTAACTGTCCGGCATTACTAAATCAGGCTCAAACTGGATAACTGCCAACACAGTTTGATTTGTTGCAAGAGGAAACTGGTGCAAAAATTTCCACACTGAAAGAATTTTATGCAACATTCTAGTAATTTCCAAAATCCCTCCGGCTCCTTACATGTGCTACAGACCATGTTGCCACGGTTAAACTTGCTTAAAACCGACAACAAGGCAAACCCATGAGCCATAAAAAAGTAAAAAAAGTTCTTCCTAAGGCAGCCCATAGTTGACGTACATTTCTTCTGGAGGAAATAAATTTGCACAATTCCCCCATCAACACAGTGTTGACAGGGGAATACCTCCTGCCAAGCCATTGTCTTGTCCCGGTGGGGGCCGGCGGGGTAAGCCGCCTCAGCCGGGAAAAGAGCACGATTATCGCTAGCGGGTATGGCAGCTGCTTGTGATAATCTGAAGCAAATCCATCAGGCTGGTTGCGCTCAAGTTGATCGCTCAATTTCCTGCTGAATCAGCCAGGATTCGAACCATGAATGGCCAGTCCAAAAGAGGACACCATAAGAGGTCTGCCATTACTTTTGTAAGGCAGCAGTCTCCTTTGTTTTCCCCTCTGGCTTCACTTTTTACCAGGGCTCTACATTCCTTACCCTAGTGCTACAGTATGGCCAACAGTGTCAACCCCCATGTACCCAATTTTCAAAATGAACCCTGAATGGCAGACCTATTGGCTTTGGAGCTCTGTAACTGCTAAAATACACTGCTCAAAAAAATTAAAAGGAACACTTTGAAAACACATCAGATCTCAACGGGGCAAAATCTCATGCTGAATATCTATACTGATATGGACTGGGTAATGTGTTAGGAATGAAAGGATGGCACATCATTTGATGGAAATGAAAATTATCCACCTACAGAGGGCTGAATTCAAAGACACCCCGATATCAGGGCATGCTCCTAATGAGACGACAGATGGTGTCCTGGGGTATTTCCTCCCAGATCTGGACCAGAGCATCACTGAGCTCCTGAACAGACTGAGGTGCAACCTGGCGGCACCGGATGGACCGAAACAATGTCCCAGAGGTGTTCTTTTGGATTTAGGTCAGGCGAGCGTGGGGGCCATTCAATGGTATCTATTTCTTCATCCTCCAAGAACTGGCTGCATGCTCTCACCACATGAGGCCGAGCAGGCATTGTCGTGCACCAGGAGGAACCCAGGACCCACTTGTCTGGCAATGGGTCCAAGGATTTCATCCCGATACCTAATGGCAGTCAGGGTGCCATTGTGTAGCCTGTAGAGGTCTGTGCGTCCCTCCATGGATATGCCTCCCCAGACCATCACTGACCCACCACCAAACTGGTCATGCTGAACGATGTTACAGGCAGCATAAAGTTCTCTGTGGCTTCTCCAGACCCTTTCACATCTGTCACATATGCTCAGGGTGAACCTGCTCTCATCTGTGAAAAGCATGGGGCACCATTGCCGGACCTGCCAATTCTGGTGTTAAATGGAAAATGCCAATCGAGCTCCACAATGTCCGGCAGTGAGCACACTAGAGGACGTGGGGCCCTCAAGCCACCCCCATGAAGTCTGTTTCTGATTGTTTGGTCAGAGGCATTCACACCAGTGGCCTGCTGTAGGTCATTTTGTAGGGCTCTGGCAGTGCTCATCCTGTTCCTCCTTGCACAAAGGAGCAGATACCGGTCCTGCTGATGGGTTAAGGACCTTCTACGGCTCTGTCCAGCTCTCCTAGAATCTCCTCCATGCTCTTGAGACTGTGCAGGGAGACACGGCAAACCTTCTGGCAATGACACGTATTGATGTGCCATCCTGGAGGAGTTGGACTGCCTGTGCAACCTTTATAGGGTCCAAGTATCGCCTCGTGCTACCAGTAGTGACACTGACCCTAGCCAAATGCAAAACTAGTGAAAAACAGTCAGAAAAGATGAGTAGGGAAAAAAAAAATATATGTCAGACACCTCCACCTGAAAAAACATTTCTGTTTTGGAGGTCGTCTCATTGTTGCTCATCTAGTGCACCTGTTAATTTCAATTAACAGCAAAGCAGCTGAAACTGATTAACAACCCCCTCTGCTACTTAAAGGGTGATTCCACCTGCGATTTTTTTTTTTTTTTTTTTTAAAGTCAGCAGCTACAAACACTGTAGCTGCTGACTTTTAATAAGGACACTTACCTGTCCTACTTGCCCGTGATGTCAGCCCCCCCCCCCCCAGGCCGATCCCTTGACCCTTGCAGCTCCCGGCGCCGCCATCCTCAGTAAGGGAAACAGGCAGTGAAGCCGTGTGGCTTCACTGCCAGTTTCCTACTGCGCATGCGCGATCTGCGAGGTGCTTTGTGAATGGGCCAGCTGTTCTCTGGGATACACACAGTTCCCAGAAGGCAGTGCGCCCCATTCACCAGAAGACACTGCGAGTAGGACGGAGGAAGAAGACCAGCCGCGGACGATGAAGAGCCAGATTAGGGACTTCCGCACAGCAACCGCTATTTCTGGGAAGTAAAAAAATGTTTTTCTATTTTTCTTAGGATTTTTGGTCCAAAATTTTTTTTCAGGGTGGAACTCCACTTTAACTGACCAGAATAATATCCCAGGAGTTCCGATTCAAACGTGTTTCTTGAATTTTTTTGAGCATTGTATATGGAAAGTATGAAGCACACTCATTGCTATCCATAGACCTAATACACACTATAGGTTTTATTCCGTTCAACCCAGAGGGTCAGAGCCACTGTACTCACTATGCAAAGCAAGTACAGTAATCTCCCCTGCCCCCCATTCCCGGCCAGAACATTTAAATCAGCGCTCTCTGCCAAAGGCAGAGCGCGCTGTTTGAAAGTCAGTTGGCTGCTGGTTTTCCAGTATGCTTGTCCGATGGAAGCCGGTCAAATGTCAGGCTCTCTGTTGGACTGTGCGAATGAGGTCTGAAGCTGGGTTCACACTGGTACGACACGACTGTAATCCTACTTTGCCCTGCGATATCTGTCCTACTTCCATCCGACTTGGATGAACAAGATAAGATTTTGCTTTGACATAGTCAGACTTGTCCTTTGACCAATCAAAACAATCCAAGTGTGACAAATTTCTTTTACTGCTGCTGTAATCACCATGTTGGATGTCACAAGTTGGATGGTTCAGACAAGGATCCTACTTCAATGATATTCAATGGCCTGAAATAGGACCAAAGTAGTGCAGGAACCTTTTTCAAAGTCGGACCCCGTCTTGTGTCGGACCAGTTAAGACGACTCTCATAGGGAATCATTAATTTACACACGTCATGCGACACGAGCTCCCAAAGTTGAAGCGTATTTCATAACACTGTGAACCCGGCCCAAGTCAAATTTTGCTGCCAATATATTTAGAATAGAAAGAAAAAATAGGATTTTTGTACTCACCGTAAAATCCGTTTCTCTGGCATCCATGGACTGACACAGCGTGTCTTATACACCTTTACACGTGGGTTATGTCCCTGCTTGCAGGAGAAGACCTAGGCAGAATGTGAGATGTTATATATACATTCTAAACAGCCAGAGCTGAACAGCCCCGCCCAGGGGGGCGGTCCCTCCGGACATAACCCTCCCACTGCAGTCAGCAGACCTCAGTTCGTAACAAAGCAGTACAAACTTAAAAAGAAGGGTGGGTGCTGTGTCAGTCCATGGATGCCAGAGAAACGGATTTTACGGTGAGTACAAAAATCCTATTTTCTCTTGTCATCCATGGACTGACACAGCGTGTCTTATACACCTTTACACGTGGGATGTCCCAAAGCAGTGTCAAGAGGGATGGGAGCAGTATAAATGGAAAACCAAAAACTTCACTCCAAACAAGGCAGAGCTCCTCAACGGAGGAGTTGCAACATCAAACAGCGGCCTGCAACACCTTGCGGCCGAAGGAAGCATCCGAAGATGCAGCCACATCAACCTTATAAAACTTAGAAAAGGTATGAACAGACGACCAGGTCGCCGCCTTGCACACTTGTGCAACCGACGCTTGATGTCGGAAAGCCCAGGAAGCACCAATTGCCCTGGTGGAATGTGCCGTAACCGGAAAGGGAGGCGCCCGCCCCTTGAGAGCATAAGCTTGAATGACGGTTTGTCTGATCCACCTAGAAATGGTGGCAGACGAAACCGCTTGGCCCTGTTTTGGACCAGAGACAGCCATAGTGAGTCAGACTTCCGAATAGAGGCAGTAGCAGACAGGTACACCCGCAAGGCTCGTACCACATCCAAAGTGTGAAGCGCAAACTCTCTGGGATGCGATGGGTGAGGACACAAGGACGGGAGGACAACGTCCTCATTTAAGTGGAAGGCCGAGACCACCTTTGGCAGAAAAGAAGGTCGCGGACGCAACACCGCCTTATCCTTATGGATGACCAAAAAGGGCGACTTGCAGGACAAGGCCGCCAATTCAGACACTCGTCTAATGGAAGTAATGGCCACCAAGAAGGCCACCAAGAAGGCCACCTTCTGAGACAAAGTCAAGAGGGGAATATCTCTAATATTTTCAAAGGGAGGTTCCTGGAGAACCGAGAGCACCAAATTCAGATCCCACGGGGGGAGAGGAGGCTTGACGGGGGAGCACATGGCAAACCCCCTGCACAAAGGTGCTAACCAAGGGATGACCCGCCAGCGGTCGCTGAAAGAAGATGGCCAAGGCCGAAATCTGACCCTTAATGGTACTCAAAGCGAGCTTTTGGGTCACGCCACGCTGCAGAAAATGCAGGATTCTGGGAACGGAATACGTCCGTGGGCGCCAGTCCAGCTCTTCGCACATGGCGATGTAAGCTCTCCAAGTACGGTGATAGATCTTTCTGGAGGAAGATTTCCGTGCCCTTAACATGGTCGAAATGACCGAATCCGAGAGACCTCGGTCTCTCAGCACCTGGCTTTCAATAACCATGCCGTTAAAGCCAGAGACTGTAAAGCAGGATGAAACATAGGACCTTGAGACAGAAGGTCCCCCCGTATTGGTAACCGCCAGGGAACGTCTGCGACGAGACGTACCAGATCGGCGTACCAGTGACGCCGAGGTCAATCCGGAGCAACGAGGATCACCGGAATTCCCTCGGTCGCTACCCTGCGGAGCAGGTGAGGGAGCAACTGCAGCGGAGGATAAACGTATATCAGGTGATACTGACCCCATGGGGCCACCAACGCATCCGAGGCATCCGCCCAGGGATCCCTGGATCTGGCCACAAACCTTGACTCCTTGCGATTGAGTCGAGAGGCCATCAGGTCCACATCCGGCGTGCCCCACCATCTGCAAAGGAGTTGAAAGACCTCCGGGTGCAAGGACCACTCTCCCTGGTCCAGCGTCTGGCGACTTGGATAGTCCGCCTGCCAATTGTCTACGCCCGGAATGTAGACGGTCGACAGAGCCGGCACGCTTCTTTCGGCCCACCTCAGGATGCGGGCGACCTCGGAAGCCGCAGCTGAGCTCCGAGTCCCCCCTTGATGGTTGACATACGCCACTGCTGTGGCGTTGTCCGATTGGATCCTGATGGAGTGACCCTGTAGTTTCTCCGACCATGAGGAGAGGCACAGTCTGATTGCCCGTATCTCCAGCACATTGATCGGTAAGAGGGCTTCGTCCGGAGTCCAAAGCCCTTGGGCCGACAGGACTCCCCAGACTCCCCCCCCCCCCGCCCGTCAGGCTGGCGTCCGTCGTGTTCACCGTCCATTGGATGGGGAGGAACGACTTCCCGGACCGAAGAGCCGGGGACCTCAACCACCACGTCAGGGACGCCCTGACCAGGTGACTCACCTGGATCTGAAGATCCAAGGACAACGGGGATTTGTCCCAAGTGGACAAGATCTCTTTCTGTAAAGCCCTGGTGTGCGCTTGGGCATAAGGAACGGCCTCGAAGGAGGCCACCATGAGTCCCAGGACTCTCATGCAAAAGCGGATTGACGACCATTTTCGGGACGTCAGCACCCGTACTGCAGACTGAAGTGTCAGTAGTTTGTCTGGAGGTAGGAAGACTCTTGCCTCCAAGGAGTCCAGAATCAGACCTAGATACTCCAGACGCTGAGTCGGGACTAGAACCGACTTCTGAACGTTCAGGAGCCACCCAAACTCCCTGAGGGTCTGACTGACGATAGTCACACTTTCTTCCAATTCTGAGCCACTGTCTGCTCTTAGAAGAAAATCGTCCAGATAGCCCACGATAGCAATGCCTCGCTGTCTCAGCAAAGCTAGGACCGGAGCAAGCACCTTGGTGAACACCCTCGGTGCCGAGGCTAGGCCGAAGGGAAGAGCCACAAATTGATAGTGGACTTCGCCGACCGCAAAGCGCAGAAACTTCTGGTGGCTTGCGCAGATCGGAACATGCAAGTAGGCATCCTTGATGTCCAAGGATGCCAGAAAATCCCCTTGATGGAGTGTAGCGATCACCGTGCGAATGGATTCCATGCGGAATTTTTGCACCTTCACGAAGGCATTCAGGGCCTTAAGGTCCAGGATTGGCCGAACCCCGTCCTTTTTTGGAACAGCAAACAGATTCGAGTAGAACCCCTGAAACCTCTCCTGGGACGGAACCGGCACAATTACTCCGGACCCGATCAAATCCTGTACAGCCCCCAAGAGGGCTGCCCGACAGGCAGGAAGGAGAGGGAGATTTGAGGGAAGGAATCTGTCTGGGGGCCAGGAGCGGAACTCTATTCTGTATCCTGAGGTGACCACCTCGCACCCCCACCGGTCGGACATCCGGGAGGTCCACCGATCCGTGAACCTGCGAAGTCGTCCCCCCACCCCAGAGACGGGCGGGGGCAAGACTTCACGCGGAGGCAGGCTTGTTCGGCTTACGCACCCAGGGGCGCTTGTGCCCGCCAGCCGCACTGTTGTCAGTCTGGGATGGCTTACCCGTGGACTCTGACGGACGAAAAAACCCCTTTTTTGCTGGAAAGGAAGGACCCGGTTTACGTCGGGCCTCCTTACCCTTGATAGTTTGAGGAAGGAGAGTGCTTTTACCTCCCGTGACATACTTGATGATGTCCTCCAGAGCAGCACCAAAAAGTCTACCACCCTTAAAAGGTAGATCCGTCAGGAGCTTCTTAGAGACTAGGTCAGCAGACCAGCATTTCAACCAGATGAGACGACGCAATACCACCGCCGAGACAGAGGCCCTGGATATTAAAGGGGCCGCGTTCAACGTGGCGTCTCACACATATATCAGACCCTGCACCATCTGGTGGGCCAGAGCAATAGTGTCTGGAGGAAGGTTATACTCCTGCACAGTTTGGTGCAAAATTTTTGCCCATTCCGTGAGTGTCTGAGACACAAGGGTCGCCGCTACTACGGGCCGTAGGGCGGATCCCAACAAGGCGAACATGGCTCTACTCACCACTTCTGACCTCCTGTCAGTGGGGTCCTTAAACGCAGGAGTCCCCTCCATCGGGAGAGTGGTGGCCTTGTTTAAACGGGCGACTGGAGGGTCGACCACCGGGGGAGAAGCCCACTTTTTAAGCAGGGCGTCATCAAAGGGGTATCTAATAGACAAACACTGCGGGACCATGAAAGTCTTCTGCGGCTTTTCCCAGACCTGGTCAATGAGCTGGTCAAAGAAAGGTACATATGGAAAAACCTTTTTAGAAGGCTTGGTCTTAAAAGAACCAAAGGAGACTGTATCCGCCTGAGGTTCTGCAGTCGCAGCATTTAGCGAGAGTGTCCCTCACAGCATCAATGAGTTCACTAACAAGCGCCCTGTCATTTACTGACTCAGAACTGGAGTCTTCCTCACAAGGAATGTCCTGTTCAAAACCATCCAAATATTCAGAGCTAGGGTCCTGAGCAGCAATAGCTAGGCCCATATCTGAATCAAAGCACTCCCCTTGTGGAGATAAAGTGGGGAGAGGGCGCTTTTTTGCTCCCTTGTGCTCACACACAGCTTCCATCCTGGTCAGAAATGATTCCAGGACTGCCGACAACTGGTCCATAGGGACCGCAGGTGCTGGAGCACTGGCTGCTGCCTCTGGCATGTGAGGGGAAGCTGGTGACTGACTCCATAATGTCCCTCTCTGAGACCACCCACAGGCTGTGCTGACTGAAGTAGGGGAATGCCCAGGGAACCCACCAACCTGACCAGGACCGCTCGGTTCCGCTGCCCTGTCTCACTGCGCCACGCTGCTCAGCGTGAGTGAGCTGAGAGGAGAGAGTGTGAGGAGATTCGCGCCGTTCCCAGCGGCGCTAGAGGCCAAACTAGTGCTAGAAAAACGTGCGGCTACAAGAAAATGGCCGTCGCAATGTGCTCCGGCGGACCACGGCAAGATGGCCGCCAATGTAAAATCAGCACACACAAACATGACGCCGAACGGCGCCCAGGCCCCTCACATCCAAAACAGCCCCAGCGAATGCAGAGCAGCATGAGCCCCCCCCCAGGACAGTATGGCCCCCAGGCACCCCACACAGTACAGCGCCAGCACTAGTGAACAGAGAGTGACATTAAAAAACACAGGGGGAGACAGGGAAATCCCCCACACAAGAAACACACAGCATATACTCACCTGCAGCCAGGAGAGACTACTTACCCATCCCCTGAGGGACCCACTGGTGTGTTTCTGACAGAACTATCACAGTGCGGTACTGAGTAGCTGTCGGCCCGGTCCACCGCAAAAGATACAGCCGGACTGTTCTATCTTGAGAGGACCGCAGAGCTGGAAGCCCACCGGCCACCCCTGGAGTCGTGGGGCATGTCGTGAACTGAGTCTCACGCACACAAGGCGAGGATCAGCACGCTCGATGGTCGGACAGGGAAGACTACGAGGATATCTTGTACCCAACCTGTTGCCCAGCCGACAGTTGATAGAAGATCTCAAAAGAATAAAATAGGAAAAAATTCCAAAAGGAATAAAAAAAATAGGTCAGGAGACTGGCTCCTGAGAGAGCCACGTCTTCTCCTTCTGCTAGGCAGAAAAAAACTGGGGTCTGCTGACTGCAGTGGGAGGGTTATGTCCGGAGGGACCGCCCCCCCTGGGCGGGGCTGTTCAGCTCTGGCTGTTTAGAATGTATGTACAGGTCCTTCTCAAAAAATTTGCATATTGTGATAAAGTTCATTATTTTCTGTAATGTACTGATAAACATTAGACTTTCATATATTTTAGATTCATTACACACAACTGAAGTAGTTCAAGCCTTTTCTTGTTTTAATATTGATGATTTTGGCATACAGCTCATGACAACCCAAAATTCCTATCTCAAAAAATTAGCATATCATGAAAAGGTTTTCTAAACGAGCTATTAACCTAATCATCTGACTCAACTAATTAACTCTAAACACCTGCAAAAGATTCCTGAGGCTTTTAAAAACTCCCAGCCTGGTTCATTACTCAAAACCGCAATCATGGGTAAGACTGCCGACCTGACTGCTGTCCAGAAGGCCATCATTGACACCCTCAAGCAAGAGGGTAAGACACAGAACAGAAATTTCTGAACGAATAGGCTGTTCCCAGAGTGCTGTATCAAGGCACCTCAGTGGGAAGTCTGTGGGAAGGAAAAAGTGTGGCAGAAAACGCTGCACAACGAGAAGAGGTGACCGGACCCTGAAGAAGATTGTGGAGAAGGACCGATTCCAGACCTTGGAGGACCTGCGGAAGCAGTGGACTGAGTCTGGAGTAGAAACATCCAGAGCCACCGTGAACAGGCGTGTGCAGGAAATGGGCTACAGGTGCCGCATTCCCCAGGTCAAGCCACTTTTGAACCAGAAACAGCGGCAGAAGCGCCTGACCTGGGCTACAGAGAAGCAGCACTGGACTGTTGCTCAGTGGTCCAAAGTACTTTTTTCGGATGAAGGCAAATTTTGCATGTCATTCGGAAATCAAGGTGCCAGAGTCTGGAGGAAGACTGGGGAGAGGGAAATGCCAAAATGCCTGAAGTCCAGTGTCAAGTACCCACAGTCAGTGATGGTCTAGGGTGCCATGTCAGCTGCTGGTGTTGGTCCACTGTGTTTTATCAAGGGCAGGGTCAATGCAGCTAGCTATCAGGAGATTTTGGAGCACTTCATGCTTCCATCTGCTGAAAAGCTTTATGGAGATGAAGATTTCATTTTTCAGCACGACCTGGCACCTGCTCACAGTGCCAAAACCACTGGTAAATGGTTTACTGACCATGGTATTACTGTGCTCAATTGGCCTGCCAACTCTCCTGACCTGAACCCCATAGAGAATCTGTGGGATATTGGGAAGAGAAAGTTGAGAAACGCAAGACCCAACACTCTGGATGAGCTTAAGGCCGCTATCGAAGCATCCTGGGCCTCCATAACACCTCAGCAGTGCCACAGGCTGGTTGCCTCCATGCCACGCCGCATTGAAGCAGTCATTTCTGCAAAAGGATTCCCGACCAAGTATTGAGTGCATAACTGAACATATTTGAAGGTTGACTTTTTTTGTATTAAAAACACTTTTCTTTTATTGGTCGGATGAAATATGCTAATTTTTTGAGATAGGAATTTTGGGTTGTCATGAGCTGTATGCCAAAATCATCAATATTAAAACAAGAAAAGGCTTGAACTACTTCAGTTGTGTGTAATGAATCTAAAATATATGAAAGTCTAATGTTTATCAGTACATTACAGAAAATAATGAACTTTATCACAATATGCTAATTTTTTGAGAAGGACCTGTATAACATCTCACATTCTGCCTAGGTCTTCTCCTGCAAGCAGGGACATAACCCACGTGTAAAGGTGTATAAGACACGCTGTGTCAGTCCATGGATGACAAGAGAAAAAAGTTTCAATAATATAAAAACTACTAAACATCTTCAGGCCTCGTTTTCAAACCGAGCGATTTTCTTTTTGAAGCTCCAAAAACACTCAACAAGCCAAATCCCATTCATTTCAATGGCCCCTGAGCGTTCCAGCGCCTGAAGCTCAAAAAAAGTACATGAGCTTCTTTTTTGGCAGATAAGCTTTTTTGGCCCCGTAGACTTCAAATAGAAATGCCTGACTTGAGCCATTTACATTTTTTTTTTCTGCTCAAATAGCAGCTCCCCCCCCCCTAATTTCCTCTCCCTCTCCTCCCCTAGTGCTTTCTATTGGCTAAACAAAAATGGCTAAAGCTGTAAAACGCTTGCAATACACTTTTTTTTTTTTTAAGAAAACACTGAAAAACGCCAGTAAATCCATACGCTCAGGTGTGACTGAAGCCTTAGTATAAATTGAAATCTAACAAATCTCCGTTTGAACATGGAGCTGCGGCCTGGCCCCCTTTCTCTCCTTGGCTCAGAAAGAAAATGGCCGCACACCGGAATTGCAGATATTGCTCGATGATCGTCTTTACGGTCAAATGGCAGACAAATACAAGAGTTGCCATTGACACGTTTCACAAGCATGTAGCTTGCTTTTTCACAATCTCTCCTTGGCTCACTGACTGACAGCATCAGGCTGCGGTCTCAGCCAATGAGGAGGGCAGTCCCGGACAGCCGAGTCTCTCGTGCAACATCGCTGGATCGAGATGGGGCTCAGGTAAGCTGCTGCACACAGAAGGATTTTTATCTTAATGCAAAGAATGCATTAAGATAAAAAAACTTCTGCCTTTACAACCACTCTGTTTTTTTTCAGTTTGGCGAGCCACTTAAAAAATAAAATAAAAAAGTAAACAAAAAAAAAAATAACAAAAAAGTCTTTATAATACACAAAGAAGGCAACACATTAAATGAAAAAAACATTATTATAACTTTATTTCATTAGTATCGCAAGTGGGCTGATAAATCCCATATGTGTTAGTAAAAACCTGTGAAGTTGCAAAGCCAGAAATGTGTTAAGCCTTGGGCAGGTTGAACCCCTAAAGAACGTGGCATGGGAAAACCACGTTTGTGTGCATGTTCCCCTAGCGGTGTTCAAAATGCAGTGGGTGTGTGATCGGCTGGAGGTGTCAATATACGGTAATCCTAACACCCCAGATGCAGATCAAAACGGAGTGCGTTTGCCTGCACCGGATTGCATGGTACCGCAATACCATGCAATCTAATGGAGTGTGTTTTTGAAAAGTAAAAGCATGCACTACATTTGGTGTAATCCAGTGTGCGGTTTCAGCTTATTCAAATGAACAAAAGACATAAATATGGTTTTGAGATGTAAAAAAAAAAAAAAAATCTGAATTGCTTCAGAATTATAATAGCCATCTCTAAATGTGACCTGTGCAATTCAATTAAAGACAAACTTAAATCTGTAAGCTTCATGTACACGGGACATTTAACCTCTTCTGAACGATTTAACTTGACAGCTAGAAATCGACGTCTAAAAATGTCTGTTCACATGCCCCGTTTGCGTCCAGAAGAGTTTTTAGGAAAAAAAATAATTTTTTTGTTAAAATTAAAAAACATCTGTAAACGAAACGCTGCTAAACGCGAGTTACTGCATTTAGTAGTGTTTACAAGCTGTTACAGGCATTTTGTGTTTCAAATGCCTCTGAACATCTGTCCTGAACACATTTTTTGCGTTCCAAAAACTGCTTTTAAACTCAACTGCCTAGAAACGACCCTGCTGCTCCTGGACGCACTGTCCGAGGTTTTTTTTTTCCCTGCCTCTAAAAGCCCGTTACTAAACGCTGTTAAAAAGCGCCCCCGATAGTGGCCGAAAAGTGCCGCTAAAACAGCGGTAAAGCGCCGCTAAAAACTAGCCACGAACGCACCCCCGCCTCGGTGTGAAATTAGCCCGACGACTATTCTGGGGGTTCACTGTACCAAAATGTGTAAAACTGGTTTGTAGGACTCTTCACCCAGGACAATACAGTTTTTGTTTGCTATTGACTGATTGAATATGCTATCAATTCTGGTTACTATGCACACTGTTTAATTATAATTTGAAACCATAACAAATGTTTTTATGCAGAAAATTAACATCGGTCATACTTCAGGAAATATATATCTTACTATAGCCAATTCAAATATAAGATGTGGAAATTTCTAAATGCTCAGATTTAAAACCTCTATTCTTAAATTATGCATTCTAAATATACCTAATGCTGTATTGAGTGGAGATATCAGCTACATAAACTATAACTGTCAAGCTTCGGTGCATACAATTTGTGCGTTTACACCAATTCATTTAGAAAAGTAGCATGAGGTATGCGTGAGCAGCATAAAAAAATATATGTGTATACACACACACACACACACACACAGAAAATGAAAATGTATACTTTTTAGAAACTGTATAGGAGAGCGCAGACATTAACAATTGTGTTGTCACTTTAAATCAAAACCTCAGAATACCTATTTTCAGCACCAGGTTTTATTCAAATAAGGTTCATGCAAGGCTTTAACAAGTTCCCTATGCCCAGATATGGAGGGAAACCAAAAAAAAAAAAAAAAAAAAGAAGAGCACCCCAAAAACTCCCAAGAGCCATTTATGAGCATATTAAAAAGGATAAGTACAGCCAAAGTTTGTTCAACTGGTGTCATCCTGTGGATCACAGGAGTGCACTCCTGTGACACGTTTTCAGCAGTGGGCAGAAGCCCGCTGTCAGCCGACGCCACAGAGCCGGTCCAGGCTCAAGCAAGATCGCAACAATGAAGTCAGTATCCACCCACACGCGAAGAGGGGGCAGAGCAGAGAACCAGTGACTGACAATCACCAGCTCTTGGCTCAGGGAGCTCTGAGAACTGAGCGATCGGCAGTGTTGGATCGCTCAGTTCGCAGTGTTGGAGCCGGCAGGGGACAGATGCTGCATTCACCTAGGCAAGTATAATTCTGGAAAAAAAAAAAAAAAAAAAAAAAACGTAATTCCATACTTTTCTTTTAGGTTTGTAAACACTCGTTTAAATTTCTTTTATAATTATTAAAAAATTTATTTATATATATATATATATATATATATATATATATATATATATATATATATATATATATATATATATATATATATACACATATACACACACACACACATATATATATATATACACACACACACACACACACACACACACACACACGTCATACTTGCCTCCATTGTGCAGTTCGTTTTGCACAGAGTGGCCCCGATCCTCCTCTTCTGGGGGCCCCCGTGGGCACTGGTATCTCCTCCCCGCAACAGGTGTCCAGGTTGGAGAAGTGCTCACCTTGGTCGACACCCGTGCGGGCGCGCTTCTGAGTCAAGCTTCTGCGTGTATTGACACAGAAAGCGGGACTAGGCCACTCCCCTCGGCGCCCACGTCATTGGATTTGATTGACAGCAGCAGGAGCCAACGACTGCGCTGCTATCTATCCAATCAAGAGCAGAGACAACGGGCAGAGAGGAAGAGCGCGCGTCTTCGCCAAGGGGACAAACGGGCTCAGGTGAGTAAAATATGAGGGCTGGGCGGCTGGACAGTGTCAGAAGTTTTTTCACCTTAATGCATCCCACAAGGGTTTACAAGCCCTTTAAGTGCTTGTAGTTTTTAGCCCACTGGCTAAATGCCATCTCTCTATATACACTCGAGCGAAAGAAATATAGTATTTCATCAAATAATAAAGAATCTTTAAAATAGCCCCATATACAAACACCTGCCACTAAAAATGTAATATATTAACTTAAGACCCGGACCATTATGCAGCTTAAAGACCTGGGCACTTTTTGCGATTCGGCACTGCATCGTTTGACAATTGTGCGGTCGTGCGACTTAGCTTTTGGTGGCATTTGATCACCTCTGCGGTTTTTATTTTTTGCGATATAAACAAATAGAGCGTCAGTTTTGAAAAAATGCAATATTTTTAACTTTTTGCTATAATAAATATCCCCAAAAAAACTTTTTTTTCCCCTCAGTTTAGGCCGGTATGTATTATTCTACATATTTTTGTTAAAAAAAACTAAAAAAAAAAACGCAATAAGCGTTTGATTGTTTTGCGCAAAATGTATAGCGTCTAACCAAATAGGGGATAGTTTTATTGCTTTTTTATTAATAATTTTTTTTCTAGTAATGGCGGAGATCAGCGATTTTTATCGTGACTGCGACATTATGGCGGACACATCGGACACTTGACACTATTTTGGGACTATTGTCCTTTTTACAGCGAACAGTGCTATAAAAATGCACTGATTACTGTAAAAATGACACTGCAGTGAATGGGGTTAACCAGGAGGGGGCGCTGTAGGGGTTAAGTGTGCCCTGATGTGTGTTTCTTACTGTGGAGAGGTGTGGCTTAGCGTGTGACGTCACCGATAGTCATTCCCTATGACAGGGAACAGACAATCAGTGACAGGCTCACTAGGAAGCACGGGGAGAGGTTTGTTTACACTTATCCTTCCCCGTTCTTCAGCTCTGTGAACGGATCGTGGGACACCAGTGGCGATCGGGTCCGCTGTTCCCGCGGGGACGATCACGGAGAAGGACCGGCTGGGCATCTTAAAAGGGGACGTACTATGTGCCCAGCTGTGCCATTCTGCCAACGTACATGGGCGTGCGGCGGTCCTTAAGTGGTTAATGATACATCCTCCAGACAAAGTCTATCTGAAGTTGGAGGGGGGTGAACATTATCGTTAAAAATGTCCTGCTCTTTCATTCCAATCTTACCTCCAATGCCTGGTACAAACTAAGGAGCTCGCTGTAATAAATATGGAATGTTAGTACAGCGATATGACGACAGCTGAGCTATTGTGTTCTAACTACAAGCACTGACTGCTAGCGCTGATCAGATGCTGATCTGCTGCTGGTTTTCCAACATGCCCATTCAACAGAAGCCAG
Organism: Rana muscosa; assembly: GCA_029206835.1. Lineage (NCBI taxonomy): Eukaryota > Metazoa > Chordata > Amphibia > Anura > Ranidae > Rana > Rana muscosa. The sequence continues at coordinate 148,580,346 of CM055116.1, forward strand.
ACGTTAGGCCAGCTTCTGTCGGACAGGTGGCTGCTGTACACGTGGGCTGAATGTCGGGTGGTTTCTGTTGAACCGGCCGATATGCAACCCTTGTGTACCAGTCTTAATAAAAACAGAGGCCTTGTGCACACTGCTGCATGAAAAACACTCAGTTTTCAGGCAAACAGGCATTTTTTTTATTGACCTAAATGCAGCCCATTGTTTTTAATGTCCCTGTACACACAGACCTGTAAGCACTGCATATCGATTAGTAAAACAAATCTGAGTTGCCCGTCAGTAGTTTTTCATATATATGCAAATACGCAAAAATACTTGCGAGTATGCACACACAAGCAGAAAGTGTTTAATTTGCAAGTGATCTACAGTCTACCCTTTGTGGGGGTTTTTTCCTGCCAGGAATGTCTGATGCTCATACATCAGTACAGTGTGAAAGAGGCCAAAAAGTAAACAGTTTAAAAAAGAGCTTAAAGAGCAAGTAAACCCCCCCCAAAAAAAAAAAAAAAAAAAAAACCCTGCAAGAAAAAAGTCACAATGAGCTAGTATGCATAGCATACTAGCTCATTATGTGGCACTTACCTGAGATCAAAGCCCCCGAAGCGCTGTTCGTTCCCCTCCGCCATGTTGCCTACGAGTCACTTCCGTGTATCGCTACTCCGGCGCCGTGACTGGCCGGAGCGGCGACGTCACTCCCGCGCATGCGCACGGTTCCGGCATTATCCCATTGATAAAACCGGCATGCTCAGTGCTCCTGCGCCGATGTCTACGGCGCGCATGCGCCGTAGACATCGGTGCAGTGTTTTCTGCAAATATCTCCTTAACTGTGTAGGTTAAGAAGATATTTCTTGCACCTACAGGTAAGCCTTAATCTAGGTTTACCTGTAGGTGCAAGTTGTCTGGTTGGGTTTACAACCACTTTAAGAACCCATTAACAAGGTTGATGACAATTATTTTTATTGCCCTCAACTAGAATATGAAAAATTTAGGTACAAAGTGTGCACGTTTGTGCATACACACACACACACACACACACACACACACACATTGATTTTACATGGCTAGTAAGCCATCGACATTGCTATGTTATATTTAGCCGTGTCCACTTTGTATGAAGCCAAAAAAAAATGCTGGCACTGGCTTCTTTAAAATAGGGTTAGGGAGAACAAAGTATAAAACAAACTAGGTGAACATTTATTATACGAAAAAAAAGAAAAAAAATGGAGGATGGATCATAACTTAAAAAAATAAAAAATAAAATAAAAAAACTTTACTCTTTACATTGTCAGATAATCAAGTGATCATAAACGAAATGCTTACTAGAGATGGTGAGTTTTAAAGGTTGCATTCTGTGTATATAGCAATTAAACCAACAATAAGGATACATACCGTGTTTCCCCGAAAATAAGCCCGGGTCTTATATTAAAGTGGTTGTATACCCACAAATATGAAATGCACCTACAGGTAAGCCTACAATTAAGGCTTACCTGTAGGTGCTTGCAATATCTCCGAGACCTACACTGTCTCGGAGATATTTGCAAAAACGAAAGCACCACTATCTACGGCGCTTGCGCGCCGTAGATAACGGCGCAGGCGCACTGAGCGCAGAGGCTCTTTGAATGGTAGTCTGCCGGACACTGCCAGAATTCACGCATGCGCGGGGATCGTGCCGTTCCCCGCGCATGCGCAGGAGTGACGTCATCGCCGCTCCGGCCAATCACAGCGCCGGAGCGGCGATACCCGGAAGTCACTCCGGGTATCATGGATGCGACGGAGGACGTGTCCGAGGACCGCTGCGGGGGCTTCGATCTAAGGTAAGTGATTGATAATGAGCTAGTATGCTAGTCATACTAGCTCATTATGACTTTGCCTTGCAGGTTCTGAAAAAAAAAAAAAGTTTTGCGGTATACAACCGCTTTAATTTTGGCAACAAAAGACACAGCAGGGCTTATTTTTGGGGTAGGTCTTACCATGTAATGTGCGGTCTTCTCTCCCCCACTCTCTCCTTGCCTGTCAGGAATCCCCAGTGTGAACGGAGTTAAAATGCTTGTAAAATCCTATAATCCACTCTATTACAGTAGTATATAATGTATAACGTGTGTATTTCTGTAATATAATTGTGCCAAATACCTTCTCTGACCCGCCGGAGCTCTCTACCCTGCAATTATATTACAGAAACACACACATTGTACATTATATACTACTGTATTAGAGTGGGTTATAGGATTTTACAAGCATTCTAAACTAGGGCTTATTTTCGGGGTAGGGCTTATATTGCAGCCCTCCTGGAAAATAACGCTAGGTCCTATTTTCGGGGAAACACGGTACATACAAAAAAACTTGACTCCCCCAGTAACATGGCAGCAATGGAAGCATTACAATAATGTGCTGTATAGCAGAACATCTACAATATGAAGCATTTGTATAAATGACTGGTAATAATGACTATAAGAGAACAGGCGGCCATGTTTTGTACGGTGTCCATGAATTCCGGACACATACTTTCATTTTACATAGTTATGGTACATAGAGAGATGCCTTGGTAACACAATATGCAGGTTTACAATTTCAACAAACAGTGGAACGAATCTCTGAAACAAGGAAACACCTTACAATAGAAAACAATCTGCCGTTAGGTTTTGAAAAGCTTCAGTTTGCTCAGACAATAGAAAAATCTGTATCCTGAACCAAAACATTAGGCAAGTTTGGCTTTTAACTGAATTAAAGTAAATTTCCTAGTAACTGTGGGAGAAAGTACCATCATTTGCATAACAAACCTATGATGGCTACACAGAGAAAAATTTCAAAGACAAGGGGGCTTTGCCACAAGTGCCCCAGGTTGACATATCTTCAAGAACTGCAGACCGGAGCACAGATCTGCCCAATCGTTTGTTTCTTCCAATTGTTGTTTTGAAAATGTTTCAGATTTCTGTTCAAACAGGCAAAAGCAGAGCAAGTGACGGGCATCTCAAGTCTATTGGTAGCTTTATTGTGAAACAGGTGGTGCAAGTAGGCCAATGCGCCAAAATAAAAATAAAACGCACAGCCAAGACAGGCCCTGGCATAGACTATGTACCCAAACCATCATATACCATAGCAATGTTTAGTGGATGCTGTGGGCAGGAATTCTATGTACAAATTACTCATATGGGGTAATTCACAATGGGTCAACGCTGTACCTGGGAGGCAGCAGCACTCTGCTATGGCTGCAAACACGCTGTGTGATTAGCTGTCTCCACTTTGTATGAGGCCAAAGAATAATGGCCCTGGATTCAAACTGTCCATGTCTAGGGCTGATTAGAGGCCATAATCATATGTAAGTTCTCATACAACTAGTTACAAAGGCTTTCTTGGGATTTGGCACCTGGCTGTTTCCAAAGGACTGAAGAGAGTACAGGCAGCTTGGCAACAATGACATATGCAAGGATTGTCTTACTGCCTCCCCTACTAAATTCGTGATTTAAAGCGGAGTTCCACTGGAATTTTTTTTTTTTAAAAAGTCAGCAGCTACAAATACTGCAGCTGCTGACTTTTAATATATGGACACTTACCTGTCCTGGGCGCTTGCGATGTCGGTTCCCTGAAGCCGAATCTGTCCCTCAGCTCTCGGGTGCTGCCACTGCCGCCATCTTCGGTAAGGGAATCAGGAAGTGAAGCCTTGCTGCTTCACTTCCTGGTTCCCTACTGCTCTGGTCCCTTCTGTCTTCTGGGACCTGTGTGTCTACCAGACAGTGGGGGGGACGGAGTAGGCACCGACATGGCGTAGGTCACCACAGTGATCTATGCCCGGAAGTGGGAGCACATACCTGGATTACACAGGCATCTGCTCCCTCCTCCCCCTGAAAGGTGCCAAATGTGACACCGGAGGGGGGGGGGGGGGGACTCCAAAAAGCGGAAGTTTCATTTTTGGGTGAAACTCCGCTTTTAAGCCAACTTGGAGAGTGTAAGCCTCATAATGACTGGAGTAGGTGTGCAGACCCTGAACTCAGGCAAATATATATCTTACCAATAGATATACGGTGTAAAGGGAACTGTTGGATGCTTGACCTCCAGCAGCATGACAAAAAAGTTCTCCAAGATGTACTTGTTAAGCCAGCCATAGATGCTTCGAATGACAGCCGGTTCAGCAGGAACCAGCTGAGATTCGAACCATCTACAGGCAGGCTCATTGTACCCTGGAAAAAGGGAAGGCACTCACATTACTTTTCCCTATAATATACGGATGTGGCAATTATCTACTCTGGAGGAGCAAGACACGGGTCAGACTTTGCAGGCAACACACAAAAATGGAATAGAAAAAAAATGCTTTATTATTACATTAATGTTGAACAGGGATTAAAAACCATACAATGTATATTACAGTAAGAGGTCCCTTGAACGTCGACGCGTTTCACCGTGAGGCTTCGTCAGGACGGACAAAATGTAAGTGTAAAAAACCCTCCCATTTTGTCCGTCCTGACGAAGCCTCACGGTGAAATGTGTCGACATTCAAGGGACCTCTTACTGTAATATACATTGTATGGTTTTTAATCCCTGTTCAACATTGTGACAATAAAGCATTTTTTTCTATTCCATTTTTGTGTGTTGCCTGCAAAGTCCGACCCGTGTCTTGCTCCTCCAGAGTAGATAATTACTTTTCCCTCATTGTACCCCAGTTGATTAATCGATCAGCTTGGGTACAATCAGCAGGTCTGATTTTTGGCACGCGATTATTGCCAGGGGCTATAGCCACTGGCAATAATCACCGTGTTCTACTGGCAGGGACGGATCACCACGCCGGGAGAACACGATGGCTCCACAAGAGGGATTCCCCCATCAACACTGACTGTGTTGATGGGGTAATCAAGTGATTTTCTTTCCTTCCACCTGTGGAGGAATTATCTTAGGACCCCGCCTTAGAGCAGCAGCTGTCAATACAAAACTGCTGGGAAGTGGGCCTGGCTTCCCCTGTACCACAAAGTTGACAATATCACATCAGCAAACAAATTCACAGCAGTCGCCTATCAAAGAAGCAGGTATGAGTGAGGGAGCTTATGGGCAGGATGTCCTGTTTATGACAAGGATTCTTGCAGCCACCATGGAGAACGGGTTATGACCAGTCCTTAATCGATATTCATTCCTTTTTTTTTTTTTTAAAACAGACCCCTGAGTAAGCACACAAATTTCAGACACCATTTCACTGGTAGCTTGAGAAAACATGGACCTGTGTTTCTACCTTACCAGACCCGATATCTAAAAAAAAGTATTACTAAAAAAAGGCAAAACTCATTTTTTTTCCCCGTCTCATTGCAAAAACAGGAAGCGAGAAGAAACCCCTCCAAAGTGTAAAGCCTCGTACACACGGCCGAGATTCTCGTCAGGAAAAACCCGTTTTTCCTGACGAGAATCTTGACAAGAAACTTGTCCCGGCCGAGTGTGCACACGTACGATTTAAAAGAACCGCCGTTCTTTTGAATGGCATGCACGCGATGACGTCATCGACTATGACGAGCGCGTGCTCGTCACATTCTATGCCGTCGCCGCCATCTTGCTACACCCTATGCCTAGGAAGCTACCGCGCATGCGTCAAAGTCATTTCGAGCATGCGCAGGTTTCCACGGCGACAGCCAAGTGTACACACGCTCGTGTTTCTCATCGAGAAACAGGCTGACGAGAGTCTCGACGAGAAAAAAGACCGCAGGTCGTCTTTTCTCGTCGGGGAATCTGGGCAGTTTTCTCAATGAGAAAACTGAAACCCATGTACAACACAGCTGGTTTTCTCTGCAAGAAAACTCTCCCGGCAGTTTTCTTGTTTTTTGCTGAGAAAATCGGTTGTGTGTACGTGGCCTAAGACCACATGGTTGTCACCAGGGTTTAATATTTATTTTATTTTTTAAACAATCGCATTTAATACATTGTATTAAAATTTATTGCAAAGCATAATGCGTTTTACATGCATTTCACATGTGTTTTTATTCCTGGACACCTGGAAAATTGAAATGAGACTCAAAAAGGAAGCACTGTGCACTTTTGGTGTGCTCCCAGGCTTCAATAGAAGTTGCGTCTTTGTTACATTTTTCAGACTGGTCATTAAAGATGCTGCAAGTGGGACTGTTCAAAAGCACAGCAGACTGTAAAAAACGCAGCGCACAGATTATATAGGATTTGCCAAATTGCGAAGGTGCGCTGTAGCGTTTCTAAAGCTCTCAGGTGTAAACAGGGTCCTTTACTCATTGGAAGATTTTCCCTATATTCCTTTTCTGGTGGCAAACAAAAATTCTGCATTTTCTTTCACTGTAACTCTGTGATAAAGGGTTAACAGGACAAATCGAGATGGTAAAAACAGCCATGCGATGTGCACATTATGACATTAGCCTGCAGGGCAAGCGGATTTTTTATTGCAGAAAGTTCACCATCACTTGAATGTAAAAAATAAACTCCATGAAAGTCTGTTTGAAAGTAAAAAACAAATCCAGTGCTGCATGATGATTGACCACTTGGCACCCTGAGTACGTCATATGACGTCCTCGGCTTTGGGGGGGGGGGGGGAATATCTGAATGATGGGTGCAGCTACAGGCATCATTCAGATATTGCCGTTTTCAGCTGGCAATTCCCTTCACCAAAAGAACGATCATAGTGGCTGTTCCGCCGCTTGATCGTTCTTGCGGGCAGCGAGAGGGGACGTCCCCCCCTTCCGCCGCTTCTCCCGACTCACCGCTGCGATCGGTGAGTCAGACGGGATCCGCCGGCACCGGATGCTGATCAGAGATTTCCGGCGGACCAGATGGTCGCCGGAGTCTCTATGATCGTCGGAGGCCGGGCGTGATGTTATGACGTCACGCCCGGCCTCTGCATTTAAAAAAAAAAAAACGCACACGGCACCGCTTCGGCTGGGAAGCGGTGATCATTTTTTTTTATTTTAGGCTTCCCAGCCTAGGAGGTGAGAGATGTGGGGTCTTATTGACCCCACATCTCACTGTAAAGAGGACCGGCCATGCCATATTCCTATTACAAGGGATGTTTACATTCCTTGTAATAGGAATAAAAGTGATAAAAAAAAAAGTAAAATTAACAAATAACGTTTATTTTTTTAAAGTGCCCCTGGCATGTGTGCTCGCACTCAGAAGCAAACGCATACGCAAGTCCCGCCCACATATGAAAACTGTGTTCAAACCACACGTGAGGTGTCACCACGAACATTAGAGCGAGCGCAAGAATTCTAGCCCTAGACCTCCTCTGTAACTCAAAACATGTGACCAGTAAAAAAAATTAAAAGCATCGCCCATGGGGATTTTTAAGTACCGAAGTTAGGCGCCATTCCACGAGCGTGTGCAATTTTAAAGCATGACATGTTGGGTATCTATTTACTTGGTGTAACATCATTGTTCACATTATGCTAAAAAAATTGGGCTAACTTTACTGTTTTTTTAACGCATGAAACAGTTTTTTTTCCCCAAAACACGCGTTTGAAAAATTGCTGCGCAATTACCGTGCAAGATAAAAAGTTGCAGTGACCGCCATTGTATTCTCTAGGGTCTCTGCTAAAAAAACATATATAGTGTTTGGGGGTTCTATGTAATTTTCTAGTAAAAAAAACTTTGATTTTTACATGTAGGAGCGAAGTGTCAGAATTGGCCTGGGCTTCAAGTGGTTATTCTTCACTCCTTCCTTTGTTGCAAGTCTATCGTTCTGTTCCACACAAACAAAAGCAATTAAGCTTGGGACACAAATTAACCCCAGTGTGATGCAGGCAAAAACCTTACAGATCGCAATACTAACACAAGCAATGCTAAAGTAGATGTAAACCCCTTTCATGAAATCTGACCTAGGCACACATATCTGCATTGTTTACTTATCTCTCTCCAAGACACCAAGTTCTGTGTCTTTCTGCTGCTCCATTCCTCTTATCAGCATGATAACTTCTGACACGTTCTCAGACACCGGGGATAAGAGACTGGGTGCATAGAGATAGATTAGAGAGCTGGTCTATTCACAGCACAGCTCTGCATGTGTCTCTATTCCTCTGCCTATGTGGGGGGGGTGTGCCTTTCCTACAATCAACTGCCACACAGTGTATGCCAAGACTGGAACAGGAGGCAAATTTTCTAATACCATGTTCACTTTCTAAACAGTGTAGAAAGCTAAAGACAGCAGATACATGTAAAACTTATATAGGGAGATCTGTTTAATCTCTGTGTATCATCCGAGGCTGTTCACTTCACTGGTATAGGAGAGGGTTTACATCCACTTTAAGCTGGCCATATATGGATTGAAATTCAGCCTGTTCAGCAGGGACAGGCCAAGATTCGATCCATCTATGGACAGGCTAATTGGATAGTCCGATTCATCAATTGATTTGAGTGCCACCAGCCTGCGATTTATTTTACATGAGATTACTGCCGGTAGCTATAGCCGCTAACAAAAATCATGTTCTGCCAGCCAGGAAGGCTCCCTGTGCCTGACTCCGTTGATGGGGTCATCAAGCAATTTTCTTTCCTTCCACCCATGGTGGAAGGAAATAAAATCAAATCATCTATAGGCTACTTAAGTGCAGCAATCTCCCCCACTGCGCCTTTGTGTTTTGTCAGGGGGTCTGCTCCCTCCCCCCCCCCCAGAACACACTGATCAGTGCTGATTGGATGTTGGATTTCCAGCATGTCCCTTTTACAAAAGCCAGCCTTCAGGCCAGCTTCTGTTGGAAAGCCGGCTGTACACGCTGATCAAATGTTGGATCAGCCGATATTCCATCTTTGTGTACCCAAGCCTTAGGCTCTGTTCACAACTAGGCGTTTTGTTTTCAGGCAGAAAGTCGCGTGTTTTTTGCTGCATTTCTGTATGGGTCAAAAGGTCACCAATGTAAAAAAAAGCAGAAAACGCCTGTAATCTGCCAAAAAAGAAGCTCCTGTACTTTGAGCTTCAGATGACAAAACGCTCAGATGTGAACAGGGGCCATTGAAATGAATGGATTTTGTCTTGATGGGACATTTTTAGAGCCGAGGATTACAGCAGAAGAATGCCCGAAAACTTCTAGATGTGAACAGAGGCTTACACACGACAGAGTTTCTCGTCAAAAAAACAACAAGAAACTTGCTGGCAGAGCTTTCTTGCCGAGTAAATCGGTCGTGTGTACGCGGCTATCAGGTTTCTCGTCAAGAAAACCGACAAGAATCTCAACGAGAAAAATAGAGAACCTGCTCTCTATTTTCTCGTTGAGATTCTTGTTAGCAGGTTTCTCAACGAGAAAAGTGTGTGTGTGTACACTTGCCTGTCGCCGTGGAAACCCGCGCATGCTGGAAATGACTGACGCATGCGCGGTAACTTCCTAGGCATAGGTAGGGTGTAGCAAGATGGCGGCGACGGCATCGAATGCGACGAGAGCACGCTCGTCGATTACGTCACCGCGTTCGCTCCATTCAAAGAACCGCAGGTGCTTTGAATGGAGCGTGTGTACACTCGGCCGGGACAAGTTTCTTGTCCAAGAATCTCGTCAAGAAAAACAACAAGTTTTTTCCTGACGAGATTCTCGGCTGTGTGTACGAGGCTTTAGAGTTCATATCTGTCAAGGCTCATTTATGACACTGCTTGACTAAACGGACCGACACTAAAGTATTACAAATACGAAAGATCATAGAAATATGACAGTTACCAGTTAAAAAACCAAAATGTCACAATAATTCAATGTGTATATTCACAAAAAAAAAAAAAAAAAAAAACTAGGTTTCCCCATGAAGGGAGATTTACCGTCTGACAAAAATGGAAAACCCCCGCACTTACCGGTCACGAAATAGAGGCTTCCATTGTAAACCTTATCTTCTGAAAATGCTGGTCATCTGAGGCTCGGTTCACATTGGTGCATTGTGGAAAACCCTGCGATTAAGTGCTGGTTCCTGAATCGCACAGTAGTTCACACAGATCTGCAAACCGCTGGGGGTGTCAATGTAAAGTTAGTGACACCCTCAGATTGGTTCGCAGATCGCAGTGCGAACTGTGTAATGGTGCAGGAATCGGATCGAATAGGTGTGGACACCCATGCGATTCGATTCCAGTGTGGACCAAAAAAAAAAAAAAAAAAAAAAAAAAAAAGGGATCCTGCACCATTTTGGTACGAATGCGATTTTAGCCAGTTTATATGGCTGAAATTGCATCACACAGACATCGCATGTGACCTGCAAAGTAATGCAGTGTGAATCACATGCGATGTCTAGCATCACACTAGTGTGAACCTGCACTTACCGTCATACTAATATCTTGGCTAGGGATGTCCCGATAACACTAAGACCGAACACAAATACTGATACACACACACACACACACACACACACACACACCCCCCCCCCCCCCCAGTACTCGCCGATACTTTTTTTTATGTCATGTGACAGTTTTCAAAGCACAATACAGACTGTTTTTTTCTGGCACTAATAAAGCGGCACTGAAAGGATTAGGTGGCACCGATATGCAGCACTTATGGGCAGGCACTGATTGGCAATTTCTGGCCTGGTATAATAAATTACATAGATGAGAGGAAAGGAAGGATTTTGCAATGCTATATGTCATTTATCATATTAGTATATGCTGCGACGCCCATCTTGGTACACCTTGCACTCGGCCGCAGTGGACATCTTGTTACACCCAGCCCGAACTATATGGGCCGGCGGTTGTAACAAGATGTCCACTGCTGGCTTACTGCGGCCGAGTGCAGGGTGTACCAAGATGGGCGTCGGGATGTTCAACCTCTGACGGCGACACGGAATGTCACTTCCGATACCGAATGGGATGGCTCTGGTCACCGATTCTGATAGAACATGCGACTGCGCCCTGCACCGGCCAGCTTAGGCTTCACGTACACGTGATGTTTTTACAACCTCTCCTGCATAGGCAGTTTGTTGGTAAAGGTGAACTATCCCTCTAAATGTTAGTGAGTGACAGCTGGGAGTGTCTTTGCAACATCCTAGCTACCAGAAGAGGTGGGTCTTAAGCTTTTTCCTGAAGGCCCGATGGTTTTCTTCCATACGGATGTCCGTGGGTAGAGCGTTCCAACGTAACAAGCAGTACCAAGCAGTACCAAGCAGTAACAAGCAGTACAAACTTAAAAAGGAAGGGTGGGTGCCGTGTCGGTCCATGGATGTCAGAGAAAAGGATTTTACGATGAGAGTCCAAAAATCCTATTTTTTCTTATCATCCATGGACCGACACGGCGGCTCTTATTCACTGAATGTGTGGGATGTCCCAAAGCAGTGTCAAGAGGGATGGGAGCAGTATAAATGGAAAAACCAAAAACTTCACTCCAAGGAGGCAGAGCTCCTCAACGGAGGAGTTGCAACTTTAAAACAGTGGCCTGCAACACCTTGCGGCCGAAGGAAGCATCCGAAGATGCAGCCACATCAACCTTCTAAAATTTTGAAAAAGGTATGAACAGACGACCAGGTCGCCGCCTTGCACACTTGTGCAACCGACGCTTGAAGTCGGAAAGCCCAGAAAGCACCAATTGCCCTGGTGGAATGCGCCGTAATCGGAAAGGGAGGCGCCCGCCCCTTGAGAGCATAGGCTTGAATGACGGTTTGTCTGATCCACCTAGAAATGGTGGCAGACGAAGCCGCTTGGCCCTGTCTTGGACCAAGACAGTCACAAACAGTGAGTCAGACTTCCGAATAGAAGCAGCAACAGACAGGCAAACTTTCTGGGATGCGATGGGTGAGGACACAAGGATGGGAGGACAATGTCCTCAACTAGGTGAAAGGTCGAGACCACCCTTGGCAAAAGAGAAATCGCGAATGCAACACCGCCTTATCCATATGGATGACTAAATATGGCGACTTGCAGGACAAGGCCGCCAACTCAGACACTCGTCTAACAGAAGTGATTGCCACTAAAAAGGCCACCTTCGGAGACAAAGTCAAGAGGGGAATATCCTCAAAAGGAGGTTCCTGGAGAACCGAGAGTACCAATTCAGATCCCACGGGGGGGGGGGGGAAGAGAGGAGACTTGACAGGAGGGAGCACATGGCGAACCCCCTGCATAAAAGGTGCCAACCAAGGAATGACCCGCTAGTGGTCGCTGAAAGAAGACGGCCAAGGCCGAAATCTGACCCTTAATGATACTCAAATCGAGTTCTAGGGCCACTCCATGCTGCAGGAAATGCAGGATTCTAAGGATGGAATACGTCCGAGGACGTCAGTCCAGCTCTTTGCACATGGCGATGTAAGCTGTCCAGGTACGGTGATCGATCATTCTGGAGGAAGACTTCGTGCCCTTAATATGGAGGAAATGACCGAGTCCGAGACCTCGGTCTCTCAACCCCTGGCTTTCAACAGCCATACCGCTAAAGCCAGAGACTGTAAAAGCAGGATGAAATATATGACCCCGAGACAGAAAGTCCTTTCTTATTGGCAACCGCCAGGGAACGTCCGCGACAAGACGTACCAGATCGGCGTACCAGTGACGCCGAGGTCAATCCGGAGCAATGAGGATCGCCGGAATTCCCTCGGTCGCCACCCTGCGCAGCAGGTGAGGGAGCAACTGCAGCGGAGGATAAATGTATATCAGGTGACAACGACCCCTTGGGGCCACTAACGCCTCCGAGGCATCCGCCCAAGGATCTCGGGATCCGGCCACAAACCGACACCTTGCGATTGAGTCGAGAGACCATCAGGTCCACATCCGGCATGCCCCACCATCGGCAAGGGAGTTGAAATACCTCCGGGTGCAAGGACCACACTTCCTGGTCCAGCGTCTGGCGACTCAAATAGTCCGCCTGCCAATTGTCTATGCCCGGAATGTAAACGGCCGACAGAGCCGGCACGCTTCTTTTAGCCCACTTCAGGGTACTGGCGACCTCGGAAGCCGCAGCTGAGCTCCGAGTCTTCCCTTGATGGTTGACATACGCCACCGCCGTGACGTTGTCCGACTGGATCCCAATGGAGCGATCCTGCAATCTCTCAGACCACGAGGAGAGGCACAGTCTGATGGCCCGTATTTCCAGAACATTGATCGGTAAAACAGGCTTCGTCCGGAGTCCAAGCCCTTGGGCCGACAGGATTCCCCAGACTACACCCCAGCCCTTCAGGCTGGCGTCCGTAGTGAACACCGTCCATTGGATGGGAAGGAACGACTTCCCGGACCGAAGAGTCGGGGACCCCAACCACCATGTCAGGGATGCCCTGACCAGGTGGTTCACCTGGATCGGAAGATCCAAAGACCGCGGGGATTTATCCCCAGTGAACAAGATCTCCTTCTGCAATGCCCTGGTGTGTGATTGGGCATACAGAAAAGCCTCGAAAAGGCCACCATGAGTCCCAGGACTCTCATGCAAAACAAATTGACGACCATTTTCGGGATATCAGCACCCGCACTGCAGACTGAAGTGTCAGTAACTTCCCCGGAGGTAGGAATACCTTTGCCTCCAAGGAGTCCAGAATCAGACCCAGATAATCCAGATGCTGAGTCGGGACCAGGATTGACTCCTGAATGTTCAGGAGCCACCCGAAGTCCCTGAGGGTCCGACTGACGATAGTCACATAGTCTTCCAATTCTGAGCCACTTTCTGCTTTTGAGAAGATCAATCAGATAGCCACCGACAGCGATGCCTTGCCGTCTCAGCAAAGCTAGAACCGGCGCAAGCACCTTGGAGAACACCCTCGGTGCCAAGTTTAGGCCGAAGGAAGAGCCACAAATTGATAGTGGACTTCACCGATCGCAAGCGCAGAAACTTCTGGTGACTTGCGCAGATCGGAACATGCGACAAACTGATTTGAGTAGAACCTCTAAAACCTCTCCTGTGACGGAACCGGCACAATCGCTTCGGACCTGATCATCCTGATTAGCCCCCATAGGGCTGCCAGATGGGCAGGAAGGAGATGAAGATTTGAGGGAAGAATCTGTCTTGTACCAGGAATGGAAACCTATCCTGTAACCTGAGGTGATCACCTCGCACACCCACCGGTAGGAGATTCGGGGAGGTCCACCGATCCGTGAACCTGCAAAGTCGTCCCCCCTACCCCAGAGTCAGGTGGGAGCAAGACTTCAGGCGGAGGCGGGCTTGGGAGCCGGCTTGTTTGGCTTACGCACCCAGTGGCGCTTGTGTCCACCAGCCGCACCGCTGTCAGAGTAGGAAGGCCAACCCGTGAACTCTGACGAAAAAAACCCTTTATAGCTGGCAAGGAAGGACCCTGCTTATGGCGGCCTCCTTACCCTTGCTAGCCTGAGGAAGAAGAGTGCTTTTACCCCCGTGACATCCTTGGTGATGTCATCCAGCGCAGCACTGAAAAGCCTACCACCTTTAAAAAGGTAGATCCGTCAGAAGCTTTTTAGAAGCTAGGTCGGCAGACCAGCATTTCAACCAGAAAAGACAATGCAATACCACCGCCAAGACAGAGGCCCTGAGTATTAAAGGGCCACGTCTAACGTGGCGTCGCAACATAAACCAGGCCCTGCACCATTTGGTGGGCCAGAGCAATGGTGTCTGGAGGAAGATAATGCTCCTGTACAGTTTGGTGCAAAATTTTTTTGCCCATCCCGTGAGTGTCCGAGACACAAGGGTCACCGCTACCACAGGCGGTAGGGCGGACCCCAACAAGGCAAACATGGCTCTGCTCACCACTTCTGACCTATCAGCGAGGTCCTTAATGCAGGAGTCCCCTCCATCAGGAGAGTGGTGGCCTTGTTCAACCGGGCGACCGGAGGGTCGACCACTCGGGGAGAAGCCCACGTTTTAAGTAGGGCATCTCCAAAAGGGGCATCTCATAGGCAAACGCCGCAGGACCATAAAAGTCTTCTGCGGCTTTATTCAGACCTTATCAATGAGCTGGTCAAAGAAGGTACATATGGAAAAAAACTTTAGAAGGCCCGGCCTTAAAAGAACCAAAAGGAGACTGTCCGCCTGAGGTTCTGCATTTAGCTTGCGAGTGTCCCTCACTGCAGCAATGAGTTCACTAACAAGCGCCCTGTCATTTACTGACTCAGAACTGGAGTGTTCCTTGCAAGGAATGTCCTGTTCAAAACCATCAAACATATTCAGAGCTAGGGTCCTGAGCGGTAGTGGCTAGGCCCATATCCAAATCAGCGCACACCCCCTTATTTTTTTATAAATAAAGTGGGGAGAGGGGCTTTTTGCTCCCTTGTGCTCACACACCGCTTCCCTCCTGGTCAGAATGATTCCAGGACTGCCGACAACTGGTCCATAGAAACCGCAGGTGCTGCCTTGTTGCCTCATGCAAGGGGAAGCTGGGACACTGACTCCATGTTGCCCCTCTCTGAGACTCCTCAGATAAACAAAAGTCTGTACCGCGCTGTGTCAGCACGAGTGAGCTGTGGGGAGATTGTGAGGAGATTTGCGCTGTTACAGCTGCGATAGAGGCCAAACTAGTGCTGAAATGCGTGTGGGCTACAAGAAAATGGCCGCCGCACTTCACTGAGGCGATCCGCGGCAAAATGCCCGCCATGCGCAGATAAATGTAAAAACACACCACAGCACCAAAAACTGCGCCCAGGCCCCAAAATAACACAAAAAGCCCCCAGCAATATGCAGACTAGCATGAGACCCCCCCCAGGACAGTATGACCCCCAGGCACCCCCCACAGCACAGCAATGGTGACAGAGAGTGACAATAAAACACAGGGGGAGACCGGGAAAATCCCCCACAGAGAAACACACACAGCAGTTTGTACTCACCTGTGGCAGGAGAGACTACTTACCCGTCCCCTGAGGGACCCACTGGTGTGTTTCTGACAGACCTATCACAGAGTCGTACTGCGTAGCTGTCGGCCCGGTCCACCGCGAGAGACACAAACAGTCCGTCAGGTACTGTTCAATCTTGAGAGGACCGTGGGAGCATGAAAGCAACCCGGCCACCCCTGGAGTCATGGAGCATGTCGTGAACTGAGTCTCACGCACACAAGGCAAGGAACAGCACGCTCGATGGTCGGACAGGGAAGACTACGAGGATACTAGTGTACCCAACCTGTTGCCCAGCCGACAGTTGATTGAAGGTCTCAAAAATAAAATTCCCAAAGTAATAAAAATTAAAGTAAAATCTTCCAGGAGACAGGCTCCTGAGAGAGCCACATCTTCTTCTGCTAGGCAGAAAAAAACTGAGGTCTGCAGGGGGTGGGTTATGTCCGGAGGGACTGCCCCCTGGGCGGCGCTGTTCAGCGCTGGCTTTTAGAATGTACGTATAAACATCTCACATTCTGCCTAGGTCTTCTCCTGCAAGCAGGGACATAACCAACACGTTCAGTGAATAAGAGCCGCCGTGTCAGTCCATGGATGATAAGAGAAATATGCACAAATTGCTTCTGGGCTGCACTACGGGGAACATACAACAACTAACATACACATATGTGGTATCCCTGCGATCGTTCTTTGTTGTTCTCTGGTGGTAGGTTATGGTAGTAGCAAGAAATATCCAGCAAAATTTTTTATTTTAGGCCACTTTTCCTTTGATAAGAAAAAATAAATAAAATTCAGGAGATATCCATTCCATTTACCACCAAACGAAAGCCCAATTTGTCATGAAAAAACACGGTAGAATCCACCTGGATGCACAAAGTAGTGTGAAATGTACAGTTTTACTATCACATGTCAAAGTTGCAAAATTGGGCTTAGGCAGTAAGATTTGTTTTACTCTTAGAGAAGGGGTTAAACCACCTCTAGGTAAATGCCATAATAATTCATGTTTGTACTCCCTGTAACTTTACTACAAGAAAATGGAATTTTTTTTTTTTTTTTTTTACAGATGTACAGTTTTCAGTTCTGAGGGGAATGCCGTTTGTCTTATGGAGGTCTTTCTCAACCTGAACCACCATGATGTAATGAGAAAAACTGCTGAGCCCACATCCCACAGATGGCCCTATCACAAGGCAGCAACATTTGAAATATTAAAAACAGTAGTTTGAAAAAGTACCGTATATACTCGAGTATAAGCCGAGGCACCTAATTTTACCACAAAAAAAATGGGAAAACGTATTGACTCGAGTATAAGCCTAGGGTGTCCATCTGCATGCCTCACTGTGCCCATGCCTCAACTGACGTTTAACATGGGAGTCTATGGAAGGGGTGCCCGGCTTTGTGCAGAGAAGAAGGAAAAAAAAAAAAAAAAAACGGTGCTCCCCCACAACAAACTTTGCACCCTTGTAGAGGAAGAGTGGGGCTACATGTGTGCCAAGTTTGGGGTCCAGGGGACCTACGGCCAGCCAGTACTGGGTCCCCAAAGTTTGGGAGATCAGGCGCAAAAAGGTGACTTGAGTATAAGCAGAGGGGGGCATTTTCAGCACAAAAAAAGTGCTGAAAAACTCTGCTTATACTCGAGTATATACGGTAGTTTTCAATAAATGATAAAATAAAAGCAGACGAGTATCCTTTAAAATGACTGCAGACAGAAAATCATTACTCTGAGCCAACACTTATTCTTAAAGTGGTTGTAAACCCCGCTATTTAATTTTTTTTAACAACCTGCAAATCAAAGACACAATGAGCTAGTATGCATAGCATACTAGCTCACTATGAATCACTTACCTGAGATCGAAGCCCTCGCAGCGGTGCTCGGACACCTCCGTCACCGATGCCATCTTGCTCCCCTCTGCCTTCTGTGTATCGCCGCTCCGGCACTGTTATTAGCCCAGGAGCGGCGATGACGTCACATGCATGTGCGCTCGGGCCGGCTAACTCCATTCATAAATCTGGCTACTAATCCGGCCCGCTAGTCCGCATGCGCGTGACGTCAGTGGCGCCGTTTTAAAACGCAAATATCTCCTTAACCGTGTAGGTTAAGGAGATATTTCATGCACCTACAGGTAAGTCCTAATCTAGGCTTACCTGTAGGTGCATGTTGTCAAAGTGGGTTTACAAAGTGGGTTTACAACCACTTTAAAAAGGTGCTGACATACAACTGAGAACATAGTTACATAGACACAAGTCCATCCAGTTCAACCATAAAAAATATCGTACAATCCCATATACCCACAGTTGATTATATTACATACATTTGTGGCCCTGTAGTGGGAAATGAAGGCTGTAGGTAACCTGGGGCTAACAAATGACACCAAGTAGCTGAAACACACAAGGTTTGATTAGGAAGTTTACACCTCCTACATAAAAAAAACCTGGAGTAATTAGAAATAAGCATTTAAAAGTGAGGAACTTTCACTACAGCAAGATGCAATTGAAACCAACATATTTCAAGGGGACATAAACCAAGAAGATATACATTTATGGCTCATTCACACCAGAAAGTAGTGTGCGTTCTGCACCCAGCACCCTTTTCTCTTTCTATATGGGATAACTAAGAGGTATGAAGACCCCATAAACAGTTTTTAGAAAGGGTCTTTAACTACTTCCCACCCAGCCACTGCATATATACGGCCGGGTGGGCGCTCTCTCCTGAGTGGACGTTCAGGAATGTCCCTCAGGAGGGGGATCGCGCGCGTGCCGTCATGTGATGTAAATAGAGAGCCGTTTGCTAGGCGAAGTTGTGAGGAGAGGAGAGCGGATCGCTGCAGCCGGCTGGTGATCAGTGTGTATGAGCGTTTTTTTACACACTGATCACCAGCCTAGTGTCCCCACACAATGTAAAATACACCTGTCCCCAACATATGTCCCAGTAAAATCACATGGCCCAATGACCATCTGCACACATCTGTACATGATCATCTGCGTACATATGTCTGATCACACAAACCAATTATTGTACACTTAACTGGATTTTTTTTGCCAAAAGACATGTAGCAGAATACATTTTGGCTTAAATTTATGAAAAAAATAAATAAATCGATTTTATTGGATTTCTTTTAAAATAGAAAGAACATATTTTTTCGCTTATATCGCAAAAAAAAAAAAAAAAAAAACGAGTCGTGAATGAATACCACCAAAAGAAAGCTCTATTTGTGCGAGCAAAATGATAAAAATTTCATTTGGGTACAGCGTAGCATGACCACGCATCTGTCATTTAAAGTGCGAGAGCGTGAAAGCCGAAAATTGGCCTGGGAAGGAAGGGGGCGAAAGTGCCCAGTATTGATGTGGTTAAATGCACCGGTTAATTTGTTCAGAGCCTACCAAGGGTTTTCTCTGGCTTAATGGCAAAAATAATATCTTTTGAAAATGCACAATTCTCAAAATCAATTAAAAACGATGACACATTTTTCTACTTATGATTAGGACTTGTTCCTGCAGTTAAATTTTCTTCTCAATCCAAAAAAAAAAATGTTTAACATTTGTGGGTTTTATACCGCTGTGTCCCCTCTGGAAATATTCCATTCACTTTGGAGAGATTTGTTCTCAATTGCTGTTGAGTCGGCTAGAGGTCGACCGATATGGGTTTTTCTCTTGCTGATGCAGATATTTAGAAATCGGGGCGGCTGATGGCCGATATATGTTGCCGATTTTTTAGGCCGATTTTTTTCCTTTTTCCTTCATCGCAGAAAGTCTAGGGTGGAGGGGAGGTTATGGTTTAGGGTGGAGAGGTGGGGTGCAGCCTATCAGTGTCCATCAGTGCCCATCAGCACAGCCCGTCAGTGCCACACTGGTGCCCACCAGTGCCAAGCTGTCATTCACTGCCACCTTATCAGTGCCCACCAGCGGAGCGCTCCCGGCTCCGTTCTGTCCACTCGCATGGCCAAACACCGCTCCATTCCTCCCCTGACGTGCTGCGCACCCCGCCTCCAGACTACAAACCCCAGAATGCAGCGCGGCTGGGTAAAAACCAATCGGCGTCCGCCACTGCCGACTTCCTCCACGGGGGGGGGGGGGGGGGACTCAGCAGGCAGCGGCCGTGATAGCAGCCGTTTAGAATCGACGGCGGGCGGACGGGGGATTTTCACCCAGCACACCCCTGCCTCAGATCCCTCACAATCGGCCTTTTTTTTTTTTTTTTACAGAATAATCGGCCGATGCCGATTTCTTTAAAAAGGCTAAATATCGGGCGACTTCTAGTGTCCCCCCACAGGAACTGAAGGGAAATCTCCCCAGCAAGACAGACGTAGAAAAAAAGTTATTAACATAGTTAAAAGTGGTTATAAGCTCAAGAGCCCTTTCACACGTAAAGTGCCTAAAAACTGCCTCCCATGCCGCCTGAGTGCTTCCACAGTGGGGTGGAGTCCTGCAAGCAGCATCATTAGGGTGGTTTGGAAGCGCTGTATACACTGCTCCCAAAACA
The DNA here is from genome assembly GCA_029206835.1 of Rana muscosa. Classification (NCBI taxonomy): domain Eukaryota; kingdom Metazoa; phylum Chordata; class Amphibia; order Anura; family Ranidae; genus Rana; species Rana muscosa. The sequence continues at coordinate 148,600,463 of CM055116.1, forward strand.
CCTCTGCCTATTGAAATGAATGGGAAGCACTTCCAAAGCGACACAACACAGGTGTTTTTAACTCCTTTCTTTGGGGTTAAAAGCATACCACTAGTGGCCTAAAAAGCGCCACCTAAACAGTGGTAAAGCGCCGCCAAAACAAGCGGCCCTTTACCGCTAACGCACGGGCGGCCCCAGTGTGAAAGGGGTCTAAAAGTTTTTTTTTTGGTCTTAATGCACTCTCCGGTTTAAAGCGGTAATAAACTGGCAATGATACAACATTTAAGCCAGGGCTTGACAAATTTGCTTAGAATCTAGGAGCCAGCTAAAAAAGTTAGGAGCCAGGAACGCGCCCTGTCCCGCCGAGCTCGCGCGCAGTAGCGCCCGCATATGAAAGCGGTGTTCAAACCACAAGTGAGGTATCGCCGCGATCGGTAGATCGAGAGCAATAATTCTAGCCCTAGACCTCCTCTAACTCAAAACATGCAACCTGTAGAATTTTTTAATCGTCGCCTATGGAGATTTTAAAGGGTAAAAAGTTAGTCGCCATTCCACGAGCAGACGCAATTTTGAAGCGTGACATGTTGGGTATCAATTTACTCAGCGTAACATTAGCTTTCACAATATTAAAAAAAATTGGGCTAACTTTACTGTTGTCTTATTTTTTTATTAAAAAAAAAAGTGTATTTTTTCCCAAAAAAGTGCGCTTGTAAGACCGCTGCGCAAATACGGTGTGACAGAAAGTATTGAAACGACCGCCATTTTATTCTCTAGGGTGTTAGAATAAAAAATATATATAATGTTTGGGGGTTCTAATTAGAGGGAAGGAGATGGCAGTGAAAACAGACAAGGAAACTCCATTAGCATTGCTGTTTGTCTTGTCATACCAACGGCCACCACAAAATGGCGCTAGATCCCAGAAGGAAGCATAGGCCTGCAGAAGGCTGCAAAGCCGCGGCCTCAATTACCGGCCGGCACGGCCCGACGCGATCCCGCGGCGCGGAGGGGGGGGGGCACGGGCTAGACAGGATTCCCCAGCTGTGCTGCCCCAGGTCGCTAATTCTAGTCGCAATGGCGACCTGGCGCCCGGGGTTTGTCGAGCCCTGATTTAAGCAATATATAAAATCAAACTAGTAATTTACAATCACAAAGCCTAAAATAGCATGCTCCAAAATCTGGCAAAAATAGAGAGTTTGTGAACACTCCCACTTGTTCATGTTAGAAAACAATAGAACAGCAGGGGAGATCGCTGGCCCAACATCAGATTGTTAGTACATCGGCTCAGACCAGAGTGGTCATTTTCTTTTTTTGTTCAACACAAAATGTCTCTTTCAATTCAGCACTGTCCCAGTCTACAGCCCCCCTGCTCTCTCTTCCTGGTCTCACAGGAGTATCAGAGCAGTGGAAGCCATTGGCGCGTTGGTATTCCCAAAAGAGAAATTAATGGAAATGCGCAAGTCGCACGATTTTTGTCCTCAGTTTAGGCCAATATGTATGCTTCTACATTATTTATTTTTTTAAATAACGCAATAGGCGTATATTGATAGGGGATAGATGTCATTTTTTTTTATTTTTTTTTATTCGTAATGGCGATCTGCGATTTTTATCATGACCGACATTGCGGCGGACAGATCGGACACTTGACACATTTTTGGGACCATTGACATTTATACAGCGATCAGTGCTATAAAAATGCTCCGATTACTGTATAAATGTCACTGGCAGGGAAGGGGGTTAACATTAAGGGGCGATCAAGGGGTTAACTGTGTTCCCTCACTGTGTTCTAACTGTGTGGGGAGGAGACCAACTAGGAGCTGTTTAGAAACACCTGATCTGTCTCGTCTCCTCTGACAGCATAAGGATGCGTGCACACACACACACACACACACACACACACACACTTTAAAGTCTCAAAGTTAGATTCCTCAAAGCAGCCACTAAAAACAAAGTAATTTACAGTAAAATTGCATTTAGGACCGTTTATACATTGTTATTTGGAGGCAAAAACAGCCACCTCAATTTGCCTGCAGATTGAATCACTATTCCTCAAGTGATCTGCAAATCATGACTTCATTTTGGGAACTGGAGCTTGGGCCTACATCTACCTGTTCATCCTGCCTAGTAAGGTAGGAGATGCAAGTAAAGACTTGCATAATAAAATTTTAATTGATTTAAAGTGGATGTAAACTAGAGGTCGGCCGATATATCGGCAGATATTCGGCCATTTGAGAAATCGGCATCGGCAGATTATCCAAATTAGGCCGATATTTAAACACTGCCCGCACTTGTGCCAGCAGAGTGTGGAGAAGGGTCCTTCTCCACACACTGTTGCATGTCGGGGTGGGCGGGACCCAGCTATCCAACGGGATGGGATCTGGGCGGACTGCTACATGTGGCCCCGCCCCTTTCTTTAATGGCCCGATTATTGGCTGGATAGCTGCTTGGGCCCGCCCACCACGGGTCCCGCCCACCTCCGACATCACGCTGAATCTGTGAGCTCCTCTCTCCATACAGTTTCATGCGGCGCTGCAGAGCGCTGTTTCACAGTTAGTTACATTATCGGCTGTGAACCCTGCCATTGCCACCTGCCAGAGCCAACCAGTGCCACCTGCCAGAGCCAACCAGTGCCATCTGCCAGTGACAGTGACATCTGCCAGTCCCACCTGCCAATGCTAACTAGTGCCATCCAGTGCCATCTGCCAGTGCCAATAAGTGCCACCTGCCAATCAGTGCCAACCAGTACCACCTGTTAGTGCCTGCCAGTGCCATCTGCTAGTGCCACCTGCCAGAGCCAATTAGTGCCACCTGCCAGAGCCAACCAGTACCACTTGCCAGTGCCACCTGTTAGTGCCTGCCAATCAGTGTCATCTGCTAGTGCCATCTGCTAGTGCCAATCAGTGCCACTTGCCAGTGTCACCTGTAAGTGCCTTGAGCCAGTGCCAACCAGTGTCACCTGTCAGTGCCACCTGCTAGTGCCACTTGCCAGTGTCACCCGTTAGTGCCTCGAGCCAGTGCCAACCAGTGTCACCTGTCAGTGTAACCTGCCAATCAGTGCCATCTGCTAGTGCCAATCAGTGCCACCTGCATCAAAAAAAAAAAAAAAAAAAAAAAATCGGCATCATATATCGGCCGCCCCAATTTCTAAATATCGGCATCGGCCAGAGAAAAATCCATATCGGTCGACCTCTAATGTAAACCCAATTTTTTTTTTTTTAAATGAAGACTTCTACCTGGTAGAGGATGTCAAGTCATCTGTACCCAGTCTTTCCACAAAGAGTTAATCCAGCTCTGAGCAACCCCCTTGTTTTTTTCACTGTAGATAAACCGACATCTGCTTTCCGTATCTCATGCACTAGCATGAGAGAGCAAAGTGTGTCTACAGCACCAAGTGTATGACATGCGCACACTCTACAGGCACGATATTCATCCTTGTGACACTGCCTGGCCAAGGGGAGTGTAGAGGTGGGTGGAGAGTCTGGTGACATCACGACTCGGCCCACAAAGCACCGGAAAATAGACCCAATTACAGAGTTTTGCGGGGCTACAAATGCAGAAGGGGGTGACAATTCAAAGGAAGGGATACATGCAGGAGGCATGTATATACATATAGATCATTAGTATGTCATTACTTTGTAAATGAGGAGCGTGGGTTTACATCCACTTTAAGGGTTCCTGGCTTGCTCTGGAAGAAAGCTGAATGCTATTGATTTCAGGCAATGGGTTAATAACAGTCTTCAGTAAAGGTATACTTGAAAATTCTCACTATGCAGCTTACTGTAGCCATTTTAGACAAATGCATCCAAATGATGGTCAGTGAGCAGAAAGTCAGGTATTTTTTCTTTCATCTAAATTAGCGCTTCACTAAACCATTGTCATTTTAAATACCTTGAGATAAGACTCTAGGAAATATTCACCTTTGAACAGTAACAAAAACCAATTAAGGTTAGTGCATATGTCAGAATAGGAAGTCAAATCAAGCATGCCTAAAAACATTGCTCACGGCTGAGATTAGGATAAGACAAAAATTCAAAATGGAGTCACAGACTTGTAAGATGAAACCATTCCCTAGTAAAAGCAAATGAACACAGCACCATATGTCCAATACATTAAAGCACAACACCCCTCCACACAGCCATTCTCATACTCGTGCAAGCACAGGTCAGCACAAAAGATTGTGACCAGCAGCTGTGCAGTCTGATAAGCGATAGCTTGCTGGATCAAAAACTAGTTGAAAGTCTCACCGGATTGAGGATAGACTTGTACAAGAGGGTGAATAAAAGAGCTACAACAAAAATTGTACTAAAATATGCATTTACACTTTTAAGCATTTCAAGAAAATGAGCGCTAAGAGTTGTTAGTTCAAATCCCAACCATGGCACTACCAGCATGGAGATTGCATGTTTTCCCTGGGTTTCCTCCCACACTCCAAAGACATACTGGCAGGTTAACTGGCTCCTGTCTAAATTGGCCTAAATATACACTATATTACCAAAAGTATTGGGACACCTGCCTTTACACACATGAACTTTAATGGAACCCCAGTCTTAGTCTGTAGGGTTCAATATGGAGTTGGCCCACCATTTGCAGCTCTAACAGCTTTGACTCTAATCCTCACAAATCTGGTTTGTGTGTTTTAAAGAAAAGCTGCTAGAAGGGCCCAGCCAATCACCTGACTTAAATCCACCAGAAAATATATATGAAAAGAACTAAAGATCACAGTTCATAGAAGAGGCCCGTGGAACATTCAAGGATTTTAAGACTGAGGAAGAATTGGCCAAAATCACACCTAAGCAACACATGCAACTAGTTTCTCCATACAGGAGGCGTCTTGAACCAACAAAAGGATTTCGTATGAAGTATTAAAAACATTTCAGTTTGCATGTTCAATATTTCCCGTGTCATTCCATTTTATTACATATAACCCAATTTCTAACTGAATTTTTTTTAGTTTCTTTGTATGCAAGGATTGCATAGTTTGTTACCAACATGTGGTGAAATAAAAATATATAAATATAATATATCATTTTTTTGTTATCATCATCACTAAACATTAGCTTTAAAGCTACTAGATTAGATCAATATGATAGCAAGGCAACCAGCATTTTTAAAAAGGAGTTCAAAGCTTGTATTAAATAAAATTATATTTAACTTGTCTTTTGAGGCTTCTCTCTGCCAGGAATCGCCCGTCAAAATCAGCTTCCCAAGTTAAAAGAGCTGTGGCCATGAAACAAAGCATCATGGCATCAGTGTAGCCCTGTTTGGCTGTACTGGGACAGTTCGGATGGGCGGCAGTAAAACTGCACGTTTTGCCGTCTATCTGAAATAGTACTAAAAGCCCCAATAACTTACTTGAATCTGAGGTCACACGTTGTGCCAGGTTCCAAGTCTTCTGCTCAGTGACGTGAACACTTCTTGGTTGCCCATAGAAAGAATTCTGAATAGCCCAGTGAAACAATGATGTTGTAAAGAGAATGAGCAAAAAGACAAGTCACTGGCACAGGACAGCAAAGGATGACTGGTCTTTACTCCCACAAGTCCCCAGGAAAGATTTACTTTTGATATAAAAGATTCCTCAAAAAAAAAAAAAAAAAAAAAAAGGGGGGAAGAGGAATCCAGCAGCATGGCTTATTACATACAGTACATTTATGGTGTGAGATCATCTAAGGCACAGCTTCATCTGTCAGTCTCATGAGATTTGAAGCACAATTTAGTGTCAATACTGTATTGTTCTCCTTGCTGTAAAGGATTCTGTACATGTGCATCTGCAGTGCAAGGACATCCCTGCTTCATTCATTCTGTTGGCCCCTATTTTTACATGCATATCCAACCAGTCCTTTCAGACTTTGAACTGAAAATTATTTTTGTTTCAGTCTCTACACATTGATTGCATAAGCTTAACAATCTAAGCAAATACTCAAAAAAGGTAATTTCTGGCACTTGACTCAATTAAAGTAAACCTAGCCTAAATCCATATTTATTTAAAGCGTGATTAAGGAAACAGGCCATAAAAAAGGTAATCAGTAAGAGGTTTCAAGAGAAGCATAAGGAAAAGTATTAAAAAATATTGATGGTAAAACGTCGCTAGTTTTAGCGATGCTTTACCGTCATTTTAGCGGCGCTATACGGCCGCTAGCAGAGTGCATTTAACCACTAGCGGCCGAATAAAGGGTTAAATGCGCCCATGTAGCGCCGCTGCCGGGGCACTTTGTCACCGCTGCTTGCAGGATTATTTTATAACGTCCTGCCAGCGCAGCGCCCCAGTGTGAAAGCAGTCTGGCTTTCACACTGGGTCTGCAGGGGAGGTGTTTTTCAGGCACTTTACAGGCGCTATTTTTAGCCCAAAAGCACCTGGAAAACGCCTTAGTGTGAAAGGGGTCTAAAACAACATTACCTGCTTTACCCATAGGTAGAGGAACTTCATCAAAATAAAAATATTCCCAAACTTGTTCTCTTTTGTGTCCTGCTGCCATTTTGCTCAAGGGAGGAATAAAGCACTTCAAGCCACGTGCAGAAAGATGACAAGATTTATAAGCTGCTTAGAAGGTTTCACTTTATTTACTGCTTGCCCTTCCTCCTCACACTTAGAGCCTGGTACAGATGCATTTCTCTTCAATCATACAGTTTGTAATGTACATAGATTTGCAAAACAATGGGATAAAGGAATATTCCTTAACTTTGTTTTATCTTGTGGTTACTCTGAAATTGTGTGAATGCATCAATGAAGTGCATGTTATTTCAGCTTGCATTCATTGAATGGAGTTTACCAAAAATAAAAATATTGCAGAATATACAGCCTCATACTAAATAACTAAGCTACATTTCACGCTGAATTAAATGATTAATGTATCTTAAATAGAAAAAACTCTTCGGATAGATTTAAATCCAAAAGCATTTTATTTAAAAAAAAAAAATCAAATTTATTTTAAGAAATCGATTTATATCCACCCCGATTAGAATTTACTAGCTGGCACACAAAGATGCAAACACATAATCACAATAGAAAATTGCCTATTTAAAATCTTCAGCTAGTCTTGATTTTGTAAAAAGTGTTAATGTCAAATGTGGCTTTATTGTAACCATAGCAACACTGCCCGTTTGATTGGCTTAATGTTGTATCAAGAGAAAAACCACTGGAAAGGCAAAGACTCACACAACTGGTTTAAATAATCAATGGATTTCAGATTTTTATGGCTGTTGAAATACTGTGAATACGGCTAGAGAACATGCCCCGAGACACTGACTACATGAATAGATCAAAATAATAAACATTGATTTTGGCTTTTTGTAAATAAGCTCCCAGGAGACATAGGAAGCTAATGCATGAATCAAAACAGCAGCACTAAATCTGAAAAAAAATTATTGGTTTCAAGGTGTTGCCGATTCTGGAAAAACCCCTTTCTAAGCCAGATACGGAGGATTATGTTCCAAAGATTTCCTTGTGGACTCTACAGACTGGCTGCTCATGAGCGTCCATCAGTGAAAGCACAATGACCAACACTTGCTGGACACAAGCAAAATCTACCGACAGCATCCAAATACCTCTCCAGAGGTCCTCTGAGTGTCACTCTATCAGAGACAGCATGCTTGTATCCACTCAGGAGCCATCATGAACAAGAAAGTTGAGAAACCAAAAAGTTGTGCAATTTAGGTAAAAATAGAAAATGCTACACTGAACCCTACAATCGCTCGGTTTTAAAGGAATATGATAAAGGAGATTTGTATAAAGAATTAAAGTGGATGTAAACCAGAATCATGAAATTTGACCTCGGCACATCTATATGTAGGGTTTACTGATCTCTCTCCAAAGCCCTAAGTCTTGTGTCTTTCTGCTGCTCAGTTCTTGTGTTATCAGCAGGATAACTTCTCACAAGTTCTCAGACACAGGTAATAAAACCAGCCTGAAATTTGTGTCAGGAGGGTGCTATAAATAGATTAGCAGAGAGCTGGTCTATTCACAGCACAGCTCTGCACATTTCTTCCTTCCTTCCTCTACCAATGTGGAGTGGGGGTGTGTGCGCGCACCTTTCCTCCAATCAGCTGCCACACAGTGTATGCCAAGAATCCACACCCAGTGGTAGAACAGGGAGAAAAGTATAACAAGATATGCAATTTCTAAACAGTATATAATGCTGAAGACAGCAGATATACACGCAAAACTTCTGTAGGGAGATTTGTTTCATCTCTGTATCATCTGAGGCCGTTCACTTCACTGGGTATATGTGAAGGTTTACATCCATTTTAAAGTGATTGTAAAGTCTGGTATTTTTAGAGAGGGAAAAAAAGAAACCTGTTATACTTACCTACTCTGTGCAGTGGATTTACACAGAGCAGTCCAGATCCTCCTCTTCGGCTCTCCTGGCCCTTCCTCCTGTCGAGTGCCCCCACTACAAGCAGCTTGCTAGGGGGGCACCCAAGCCAAATCACAGCTCCATGTGTCCATTCAGGCACGGAGACCCAGTCCGGCCCCCAACTTCTGATTGGGGGACTGACTGCAGCGGGAGCCAATGGCGTCGCTGCTGTATCTCCACCAATCAGGAGAGTCCCGGATGGCCGAGGCACTCGTGGACATCGCTAGAGAGATGGGCTCAGGTAAGTATTAGGGGGGCAGCTGCACACAGGTTTTATCCTAATGCATAGAATGCATTAAGATAAAACCATCTGACTTTACAACCACTAACATTTTTTTATTCACTAGTAGGAGCTATTTTTTTTCTTTATTATTTTCTAATGCATTTTTTTTTTTTTTTTTTTTTTTTAAGGATTTTGTAGCATACAGAGAAACCTAGGGACAAAACTAGTCAGAACCGGGTTTATTAACAGTCAACCAGACCTAACAAGGTTAAAACAACGACAACAGACCAGATTATACCTCTGAGGGGTAAGGCGGTACACAGGTGTATGTACAATCTTTATAGCCAGTGTGAGAATATTAGCATACCCAACACTAAGTATAGCAGCCGTCTATCACCGAGAGACAGCATGAGGTCAAAGGGGTACATCTGACACAAAGCCCTGGTATTGTGTGTAGAGTGTATTCACGTGGAGTCCGCCCACCCCTCAGATTAAAAAAAATAAAAAAAAAGGGGGGGGGGGAGCCTGCCTTTTCAGTCCACCATGGGGAAGAAGGGGTAAAAAAAAAAAAAAAGGCGAACTGAGGGGGGGGGGGGGTAAAAGGGAAAGGAGAAACTAAGGTCCTCTGCAAGTCAGTCTGCTCTTACTTTTTCTTTCTATGTGCACCATCACAAGTATAAGAGCTCCTGTTACAAGGCAAGGTCCACTAGGTAACGAAGAGTAGCTGGTGCTGTTCCCCTCTATTTGTATCTTTGGATATGTTTTTATGGACTTTCTAAAATAAACGTGATTTTACTGGACGTGCAGCCAACCAGAATTATTTTTGCTCATTGTTATCCATGATTGAAGGGGCCAGCACCTGGTCTATGTGTTGGTGGAGATGGGAGACTGACAGAGCAGTGTATACACAGACACACACCTATAACTGGAAGAGTAAGGCCCCTTTCACACGGACAGTCCGTTCAGGTCCGCCTGTCAGTTTCTTTAGGCGGACCTGAACGGACGCTCCATGTAGCCCTATGGAGCCACGGATGTCAGCGGTGACATGCCCGCTGACATCCGACCCGCCAAAGTGCGACAGAGGAAAACCCTATTTTTCCATCCGTCTGCGGAGCGGATAGGATGACAACGGACTCTACGGTTCGTCATCCGATCCCCCCATAGGGGAGAGTGGCGCTCTGACAGGGCGGTCCCTGCACAGTGTGCGGGGACCGCCCAGTCATCCGCCGGCTCAGCGGGGATCAACGGAGCGATCCCCACTGAGCAAGCGGAGTTTCACAGGGCGGATCTTCACGGATCCGCCCCATGTGAAAGAGCCCTAAGTGTAGTCCAGCTAATAGAACCAGGTTTTCTGAAACTGTTCCTCTTTGTGCTTCGAGGATGCAATGAAGTCCACTATCTTGTTTCGCAAATTTTGTGTAGCCGAACATTCATCAGAGAAGGAATTAATGGCCTCCAGTAGAGAGGATGCAGGCCTTGGCTGTGTTGAGCATGTAGAGATTGTTTGCAGTGTTTGGAAGAAAGGGGGGGCAGGTGGAGAAGATATACCACATGTTCACCAAAGCCAAGCCTATATAGCTTCACTACAAGTGACGGAACCAGCATATGATTCAACAATCAAAAGGAATGTTTAAAATCAACCTGTCATAATTGCCTTATCAGGCATGATTAGCACATAGCAGGCACCAGTAGGCCCTTCCTCAGTGTTCTGAAATAACTTACCTTTCCAGGTCAATGGGCTGAAAGTACGACTTACTCAGAGAGGCTGCCCGTCACAGTTATGGGCCAATTGTAAAAACTAGGAGAATGGAAGGCTATGGACTGTGATCCCAACCCTTCGGCCCAGAAAGTATGTATATTAAGATCACCTATGCACTGGTGATGCTTACTCTGAAGAAACAGATGAAGTAACGATACCTGGAGGGACCTCCTATGTGTTGGCAGCTTTAGACCTTGCAAGTATGTGATAAATCATGTTTTTTGGATAGTTATCAAATTATGAAAGACTATCTTATGTTCAGTCAAAAACAACAAAAAACAAAACAAAGAAAAAACAAAATTACACTCTCACACTGCATCTCTCCCCCACTGGCTCTGCACTGAGAACTGAGCGATCAAACAATGCTGATCACTCAGAGCACTGACAGTCCCCAGCTCTCTGCCCCGCTAAAGCTCACTGAAAACACCAGGCTATGGAGGAGACAGGGGCAGCTGGCTCAGTCTCCCAGTGGCTCAATGAGAGAATGAGCCAGCTGCCAGTCCAGGCATCTGGGTGAATCCCGACTGTAAAGTCGGGGTCAATCCAGAGCCTGGAGCAGCTGAGAGACGTCAGCTGACAGCAGGCTTTAGCCCGTCGGCTGAAAAAAATTAATTTAAAAAAAAGTCACAGGAGGGCAGAACGAAGGGCACGCCTGTGATCAATATGAGAAGTAGGGCCAAAATAGCTTTGCACATACTTCTTTTAAAGATCCCAAACCTAGTGTAAATCTGAAATGATGACTACAGTACAACCCAAAATTGCAAAGAAGTGGTTATATGCATTATTACTAAACATCGGACTCAAAACGCTGATCACACAATATAAACATTTGTTATCTTCCCTCAATGTCCACCATAAGCTATCCTTCTTGAAGGAGCTGTAAAGGCTCATGAACTAGCGGAAGAAATGGTTTGATGCTTAATGTTTCGGCCTGTACTAAAAAGCCCACTAAAATTTCAGTATTAGCTGTTCTCATTTCAGCAGCACTATCCCTTACCACCAATAAAGCCTTATCTTCCCTGTCCACCTTCGCTCCCCTCCACCTAGTCTTGCCTTCACCCAGCCTTGAGCTGTAATAAACCTCTACAATTACAGTACATCCAGTTAAGATGAGAACACACTAGAACTGTGTGTCAGTAGAGTACGGCCAGGCCTGTTCTTTAAAGGGCATGTACCAGATCCTTAATACATGTTGACAAATGGTATAGAAACCGTTCTTCAGGCAGAGGGCTAATTACAAAAGAAAGACATTTCTCAGAAAAAAAAAAAAAAAAGAAGAAGAAGGACACCCCCATCCTTCCCCCACACTCAGACTAATAAAGAATATTTTATCAAAGTATAAAAATGCTTATTTACCATTCACCATGCTTTGAGCTCAAGGACAAAACTGACTAGAAAAGTAACTGCGTATTCTCTTCTTTCCAAGAACTTTATGTTTTTATGAAGGATCTGCAGCATTCATATTGCAGTATAGGAAGCTTTTAGCAGTTATTTCCTAGATTCCAGCAAAGCATAAAACTTTTTAACCCACTGCATGTGTGAGGACATCTTCACAGCAGAACAAAAATGAAGATAAAACAAACCGCGAAAAAAGAATGTCAAAAATAAGCAGTAGGCAGAAGGGGGCGTGTCCTGACATGGAGCAGTGAGGACGTGTCTGGTCCTTGCTCCGCTCACACCGAAGCTAAATCAGCAGCACACCGACGATCCGGGGCACGGGAACGGCCCGGGAGATGTCACAGAGGCGGCGGAACACGTCGCAGGACACTGGGGGTGACAGATCCCGTCAGGGACACCTGGAATCGTACTTCCCCGGGACCCGCGGCAAGGGCGCGGAGAAATCCAAGATGGCGCCGGCCGGAAAGAGCTCCAAACAGCATGCGGCGCAGCAGACAAAGCCTGCTTCACAGACAGCCTCACCGCAGCTATCGCCTGGATCGGTGAGTGACTCTGTCCCCTTAGCCTCCCCTGGGTCCACTGCCTCCCGAGCTGCAGGCTCGGACATAGCAGACCTCATGGAAGATGGGGACTTAAAACGCCACATATGGTCCCTACCAACCAGAGAAGACCTAGAGAGGTTTACAAGCAGAATAGAGAAAGCCTTTAAAGAGGACATTGAACATCTTAAAGAGGACACCACACAGCTAGGTACGAGACTGGGGGATGTGGAGCAAAGGATGGATGAAACCCTCCCCACTATAGCAGCACTGCAGATGAGATGCACTGCCCAGGACCTGAAGCTGGAGCTATTGCTGTCCCAACTAGATGATTTTGAAAATCGCAGTAGAAGGGCAAATATTCGCATCCGTGGCATGCCTGAAGCCACTGCGCCCATGGATATTATACCCTCCTTACAGGGGATATTCAAGGAAATCCTGGATCTTCCTGACACAGCTAATATCGAAATCGATCGCGCCCATCGAGCCCTGAGACCTCCCTCCCAAGATGCGGACAACCCGAGAGACATCATCTGCAAACTGCACAAGTACACCCTTAAAGAGCGAATTATGCAAAAAATGCGTAACAGACCCTTTTTTGACTTCGATGGTGCTCGCCTCTTTTTTTATCAGGACATTTCCAGGCGCACACTTATGCAACGCCGGGCCCTGAAGCCTGTCTTGGCGGCCCTCCAAGAAGCTGCCCTCCCTTACCGATGGGGTTTCCCGTTCTACCTGCAGGCAACTAAAGATGGCCGATCGGCCACGCTACGCACTAAGGACGACCTCCCTCACTTCCTCTCGGCCCTTGGATTGGACGCAGTGGACTTCCCAGACTGGCGCGGAGACCTAGGGATGGCGGGCCTCCCAACCATCCGACCCCCCCAACACTGGATGCCTGCACCACAACGCCGCAGACGCAGCCGCCGCCGTCAAGATGGAGACGCCTCACCCGGCCCTTCTGCACTGAACGGCTGAAGACCCACCCAGAACCTGAACCTCCCTCCATCTCTGCACTGAATTGGGCCCAAAATGCTGTCCCACGGGGGACAGGAGGCCAGATATGCACACGGGGCCCCGATTCCCGAGACATGACTTGGTGTAAGCAATGTATCTTGATGACCCTGTCAGATTGCCGCGTACTTACGCTTATGGTTCCTTCCCGCTTCCATCTCCTGGCCCGGTTCTCGTCCCTGAGCCCCTGTGCAAGAAGCCTCCAATCCCCATTGGACTCAACCGTCCCTCACCTTTCACCCCCCCCCCTTTTTTTTTTTTTTTTAACATCCCCTGGACAGTTGGTGCACCAGATTTGATACTAACTGGTGGGGGCGGAGCGGACTACCCCTCCTACCTCCCTTCATGCCGGCCCACGACCCCCCCGTAGGCCACCCGTATACGGGTTTAGATCCCATTTGGGATGACAGGCCTGGACTTGGTGGACCCCCTATGTTTGGGGAACCCCCCAGGTCCAGACTGCAGTTAATTCGAGCCGTTGTTTGGCTCGCTGTGCTAGTTTTTTTGTTTATTATTGTTGTGAATGTTAACACTTGTCTTTCCTTCCCCTATTCTACTCCCCTTTCTCATCCCCTCCCCTCCCCCCTGTCTACCCTTCTCCCCACACCTCGCTACTACAGGACTCACCTTGAGCTGCGCGGACCGTACCGGATCAAACTGCAGAACATGAAACCACCCAACAACACCATATCACCATGGCTGATCTCAAGGTAATCTCGTATAATGTTCGAGGTCTATGCTCCCCCTGTAAGCGCAGTAAATTATGGTGGGAACTGAAAAAACTGGAGGCACAGATAGTCTTCCTACAGGAGACACATTTCACACACCAGTCACGACCCAAATTACCCACACATCTTTACAACCAGTGGTACATTGGCACCTCCCCTGTTAGCAAGTCAAGAGGCACTGCAATAGCTGTCCACAAAAACTGCCCTTTCCAGCACGTGAATGACATGGTAGACCCGCAGGGACGCTATGTCTTCCTGAAAGGAACCATAGCGGGCGCAAAATACACCTTTGCCACCATCTATGCCCCTAATTCAAACCAGCTGACTTTTATCGACGCAGCCCTAGAACGCCTGGCGGAGTTCCGAGAGGGCGCCCTAATAATGGGAGGCGACTTTAATGTGAGCCCCGACCCTTCCCTAGACACGTCACATAGGAAACCTACGCACTCGCATGCCTTCCTTAAGCATTTCCGCAAATCCCTACAGACCGCAGGCTTAGTCGATAGCTGGAGAGTTCTCCACCCCACGGATAGAGATTATAGCTACTTCTCCATGGTACACAAGGTATACACCCGGATAGACCTGATATTTGTGGACCGCCCTACCCTGGAGCTTCTGCGGGGTTCGTCCATTGAGAATATTACTATATCGGATCATGCACCGATCACCGTGACTCTCGCCCTGCCCTCGGGCACCCATAGGGCCTGGGCTTGGCGACTTAATGAAAACTTGCTGGACGACCTTGTAGTAGAATCTAGGGTGGCGGAAGCATTGACTAATTATTTCCGTGAAAACACCACTGAAGGCCTTAGTGAGGGTGTGATCTGGGAATGCCACAAAGCAGTGATACGAGGGGAACTCATCGCCCAAGGCACTAGACTAAAGAGAGAACGACAGGCAGATTATGACAGAGTTTTCTCCGCACTTCAACGAACGGAGCTCAAACACAAAGTGGGGGGGGACCCCCAAGTTTTGAGGGAACTGATTGAACTTAGGGAGCTGTTCTCGCGCCTGCTGGAAAGACGGGCGAGAAGACAGCTGAGATACCTATCCCACAAGTACTACGAACATGGTAACAAATGCGGCCGCATGTTAGCGAGGGCCCTACGGGCAAAACGAGCCCAGACGCAAATACATAAACTCAGCTCACCCTCTGGAACAATGCTGTTTCAGTCCTCCAAGATAGCTTCCAGATTCCGTGACTATTACGCCAACCTATATAACCTAGATGCCGAGATGACCCCGGACACAAAAGCGGACAGGCTGGCGAATCTCCGTGAATACTTGTCCGAAAACGGACTGCCGGCACTTAACACAGACCAACAAATAGAATTGGAATCCCCAATCACCACCGCAGAAATAGAATCCACCATCACATCCCTACCCAATGGAAAAAGCCCAGGCCCAGACGGGTTCACCAAAGCGTATTATAAAAAATTTACCTCGACACTCGTGCAACCTATGTGTAGATACTTCAACTCCCTGACACAGGGCGGTAATATCCCCCCCGAAGCTCTATTAGCGCACATATCGGTCATACCAAAAGAAGGTAAAGATCCCACGGTCCCACAAAGCTACCGCCCCATATCCTTATTGAACACGGACGTCAAAATACTAGCCAAAATCTTAGCCAATAGACTAAAGCACCTGATACCCCATGTAGTACACCCTGACCAGACCGGTTTCATCGCGGGGCGTGAAGCCAGAGATAATTCCATACGAGCGATTCAACTTATACACTGGGCTAGGAGCAGAGACGAACCACTACCATACCTGATCTTATCCACTGATGCTGAAAAGGCTTTCGACCGCATTGACTGGTCTTACCTATGGGAGGTCCTGAGCACACTAGGGATAGGCCCCAATATGCTAGCTTGGATACAGGCCCTCTATACAGAACCTAGCGCACAGGTGAAAGTCAACGGCACTTTTTCGCCCAGATTTGCAATCGGGAATGGCACGAGACAGGGGTGCCCCCTCTCGCCCCTTCTCTTTGCTCTGGCCCTTGAGCCCCTGCTGAGAAGGGTGAGGGCGAACACGGACATCAGAGGCTTGAAAGTGGGCAATGTAGAGCACAAGCTTTCCGCCTACGCCGACGATGTACTATTCCACTTAACGAATCCCCTGATCTCATTGCCAGTCCTGATGCAGGAACTCCAACATTTTGGAACGTTATCCAATTTCAAAATTAACTACACGAAATCCGAAATACTGCCCATAAGCCTACCCCCAACACTGACAGAAAGCTTAAAAAGCGCATTCCCCTTCACATGGGCCAAGACTTCCCTGAGATACCTAGGCATACAACTAACAGACCGATACGATCTACTGTACGCCACAAATTTTCCCAGACTGATAACTGCTGTCAGACAAGACCTACAACACTGGACAAAAACTGCCTTCACGTGGTTGGGTAGGGTCAACATAATAAAAATGAATGTCCTCCCTAGGATCCTGTTTTACATGCAAATGCTCCCTATATCCCTGCCCAGAAACTTCTTTGCCCAACTGTCTAGTATGCTTAACAATTTCATATGGAACTCGCGGAAACCGCGGGTAGCTCTGAAGGTCCTGAAACGCTCAAAGCGCTCTGGAGGTCTGGGTGTTCCAGATCTACTCAAATACCATCAGGCTGTTACCCTCCAGAGGATCCTAAACTGGCGCTTCCATGGCAAATCTAAGCTCTGGGTTTCAGTTGAAAAATGCTTGGCAGGGAGGAACCTGTCATACGCCCCATGGTTAGCCCGGGAACACAGGGGGCTATCAGTAGACACATCCCCTCTGACGAGCGCTACGCTCAGAACGTGGGACCGTCTCAATCGAGTGCTGCACTTGGCCCCCCCTGTGTCCCCATTGGCACCGCTGGGCGGGTTCCTCTGGTTCCCCCCAGGGGACCACGCAGGCTTCTTCGGTACCTGGGTGGATGACGGGAATGCCAGCTGTGGGAAACTGTTGAAGGATGGCAAAATGATTCCCTATGAATCCCTGACAGCCAGGACAGGTAAACCACAGATGAATTTCTGGAGATACAGACAGTTGCACAACTTCTTCGAAACACATTGCAGCTCTATAAGGGACATCACATCACTCACTCCTTTTGAGAAATTATTCATAGCGGAAGACCCAATCCCCCGAATGGTCTCAGAACTCTACCTATTGCTGGGCGCCTCAGCCTCGGCCCCCAAACCCATCTTCATTCATGCATGGGAGAGAGATCTAGGACAGATATTCACGGAGCCTCAGCTGACTTGCCTCTACCAGCTCACCCACTCCAGCTCCGCAGACACTAAAATGCAGGAGACTAATTACAAACTGCTATCACGCTGGTATAGGGTCCCGGCCGATTTGGCGCGGATGTACCCGACGAGCTCCGAGTTGTGTTGGCGGGGATGTGGAGGCCGAGGAACCCTGCTGCATGTGTGGTGGGAATGCCCGCTAATAACGTCCTTCTGGCAAGACATTAGGGAACAGATTAAGGAAATCTTAGGGATAGATGTCCCCCTCTCACCGGTTCATTTCCTCCTGCATATCCCTCCCATGCCAATCAGTCGCTACAAAAAAAGCGCACTGCCCCACTTGCTAAATGCGGCAAAGCGGCTTCTCCCGATCTATTGGAGGAAGACGCAGGTGCCGAGTAGGGAAGACTGGATACGCAGGGTAAATGAGATCAGAGAAGCGGAGGAATGGATCGCAACCTGTAAAGACACAAAAGAGAAACACATAGCCACATGGGCACTGTGGACGGAACATTTCTCCGACCAATCTCAGGTAACATCAAGCCTAGAGATGTCACTATTGAAGCTAGCAGACCCAACTTTTGGTCGGCGCGCTGACCTTGCTGATAGTTAAACCTGACCGCCCCCCCCACATCCTGAACAAGAGCATAGACCCTGAGCGTAACATGTACACCTTTTACAGAACGAGATATCATCCTGGTGGCAGACCATCCGGTGCGGAACGCTAGCGAAAATTACCAGCTCAGGGTGAGATCCTACCCCCTCTCCTCCCTCCACTTTACCCCATATCCCCTTCCCCCCTCACCCCCCCTATTTTCCTTCCAAGCTCTTGAATACTTTCCTAGTTGCCTCTTGCCAAAACTGTGCAATGTTAAAAAGTTATCTGAAAATCTGGCAGCCAGCACTCTAATCATAGTGAGTAAGTTAAGCCTGGCAATAGGAACTCGGCCAACACCACACTAGCCCACGGAGAAGCACAAATGCATACGCCGGGCATCCCGGCTGGGGCCTGGCTGTGGTAACGGCGCGGGTGGGGTGCCGGAGGCGGTCAGTAGGAGGCCTTTAAATGGCCCCCCTCCTCCGGCATGGAACCCAAATGGAAAGCACATGGGCTGGCTGAGGGTGGAGCGCCCCCCCTCCCCCCGATGACACATACCGCTATGAAGCGGGGGATCGTTCGGGAGGGTGGGTGCTCGCCCAAATGGCTGCGAGTCGGCCAACAAGCCGAGGTCCTGTACCTGCCACAGTTAATAGATAGGGCAACATGGCTACATAACATAACTAGGAGACTACTTCTTCAGACGATATATCTGCCTTTACTTTGCTATGCTCTTTTTCTTTTGTTATTGAAGAAATTTTAAAATGTTGGTCATTGTAACGTATGTATTATGCATGCCTGTAAACCCATGACTAAACTAATAAACATAGTTTACAAAAATAAAATAAAAATAAGCAGTAGACATTCAACAAATTAATGGGGTGAGCAACTACATGGCAAATGAGGTTTAATGTAGAAAATTTTAAAAATGCAATTAGGAGGCAAACATATGAATGCAATCTATATACTGGGGGGGAGAACATCTGGGGGAATCTAGGATGGAAAAGGACCTGGGGGTCCTAGTAGAAGACAGGCTCAGCAATGGCATGCAATGCAAAGCTGCTGCAAGCAAAGCCAACAGAATATTGTCATGCATTAAAAAGGGAACTCCAGACATAAAATGATAATTCTCCCGCTCTACAAGACTCTGGTCCGGCCGCACCTAGAGTATGCTGTTCAGTTCTGGGCACCAGTCCTCAGGAAGGATGTACTGCCACTGGAGAGAGTCCAGAGAAAGGCAACAAAGCCAATTAAAAGGGACTGGAGGATATTAGTTATGAGGAAAGGCTACGAGCCCTGAACTTATTCTCTCTGAAGAAGAGACGCTTGAGAGCAGATATGATTTCAATGTACAAATACCGTAGTGGTGCAACAGATCGTCATTGATCCGTACGGATCAACATCTTCGGATCGGCACACACATGATCCGCAGGAGGTAGCGTGAGCTCCGCTGCCTGCATCGACTATAGGAAAGGCTGAGTCTTCGGCCTAGCTCCCGGAGTGGTGGCCATCTTGGTCCCCCAGGCGGCGGCCGCTGCCTCGTCATTTGGAAATCCGACAACCTGTTTAGATGTTAAAATTTTAAAAGCGGCAGCAAACCTTACATGGTTGCTAATGTGACAGAACACCTCAGATTTTCACATTTAACATGCAAACAGTCCGTCAGATTTACAAATACTGTATTTAAACATATAAGCTACGTTTTGTGTTGAAAATAACTGAAATCTAAAACTCTGGTAGGTGTAACAAGATGTCCACTTGCCCCCTTCTCACTATCATTACTGTGCAGAAGTGTGGGGTGTAGCAACATGGCGGCGACGGAACGTCACTTCCGAAGCAATCTGTGATGGGGAGCCGAATGAGACGAGACACCGCAACAAGTTTTCCCGATTGCCTGGAGTTCGCTCCCCTCCTGTATCAGCCTCCGGAGTGCCTGAGAGCGCTCTCGCAGCACATCCGCAGCCTACACCTGCTTTGGGACAGGCCGCGGCGTCAGCCTAACTCCTGGAGCGGTGGCCATCTTGCTCCACCCGGCAGCAGCCTAGGTTAGCTCTCCTGCCTTCCCTGACTGCCCAGTGTTCCGTCCTCCCCTTTTTTTTTGCTAATCCGATCCATGACTCTGATCCAAGAAACAATCCGAACCGTGAGTTTTTTGATCCGTCGCAACCCTATGTACTGGTGACCCCACAATAGGGATACAACTTTTTTCGCGAAAGTGAATTTAATAAGAAATGTGGTCATTCACTAAAATTAGAAGAAAAACGGTTTAACCTTAAACTGCGTAGAGGGTTCTTTATTGTAAGTGCGGTTAGAAAGTGGAATTCCCTTCCACAGGCAGTGATTTCAGCGGGAGCATTAATAATTTCAAAAAACTATTAGATAAGCACCTGAACGACCACAACATACAAGGATATACAATGTAATACTGACATAAAAATCACACACATAGGTTGGACTTTGTGTATTTTTGCAACCTTGCCTATTATGTAACTATGCAAGTGTTCGCATCTAGATTTTAAACCCCAAATTATACAAAAGTCTCATCAGTAGATTATTAAGGTGGAATTCCTTTGCATCGTATAAGAGACTTTAGGGGGGGGAAGCACAAAGGAGGCAAAGTGTACCATGGACATATTACACTTTATATGTAGCATCAGTGCACACATTCTGACCAGACTCGTTCATTATAATAGAGCATATTTAAATGTGCCACTCGTCACCTCACCAAATCTCTGCAACGAATCACATTTAGTCTATTGCTTGCAGCACAGATTGAGTCACAATATACCAACAGGGCAGTTGAACAGATGTCAATCAGTAGATTCACCTCCACAATGGCCATACATGGATGGAGATTCATCCGGTCCTGGCTGAACCGGCCAAATGTCAATCCCTGTATGGCCAGGCTTTACTTTATCACATAGTAGGATTTTCAAAAAAATCACTGCAAAAGTAGAAGTTTTAAAGCCCAACTGCAAGAAACGTGAAAACTCTCCCTTGCAGTAGAGCTGCATGATTCTGGGAAAAATGAGAATCGCGATTCTTTTGCTTAGAACAAAAATCACAATTCTCTCACGATTCTTTAAAACGGTTCATTTAAAAAAGAAGAAGAAGAAGAAGAATGGAGAATGCAATGTTAAACTTTAGTTTTGAAAAATTATAACCATAGAGGCAATGATATATTGGCTCTGTGTATTAGAGCTGCACGATTCTCAAAAACTGAACGCCAGAAACCCCCACCCCAAATAAATAAACAAACCTGCGATATATCTGAAAATATAAATGTATAAAAAACAGACCAGTGATATATGTCTATGTTAAAGACCATATAACTCCTATGAAAAAAAACAGAATCAAACTTTGATTCTGCTTTTTTCATAGGAATTATATGGTCTTTAACATTATAGACATATCACTGGTCTGTTTTTTTTATACATTCATATTTTCAGATATATCACAGGTTTGTTTTATACAATCATACATTTGTTGACCGTTTATACATTGATAGTATTTGCCTTCTCACCCCACACTCACTGATTGCATTCAGCTGGATTTTATACAAGCAGCGCCAAATCCCAATTTTTAAATCTATCAGAAGCAGTACCGCCGGCAACCACTAGAGACAGCGACCACTGACATGTAAGAGGAGAAGAGAACGATGCTGTCCTGAGTCCACTGGGTGGCGCATGGATACACACTACAGTTGTACAGAACTGTGAGAAGGAAGGAAGCCCAGGCATACATCCAGCGGCGCAGGTTGCTGACGTCAGTTCCGATTTCTGCGCCATTTGCGTTCCACGCTGGTTCCGACGGCTTCTCCTCGGTCCAGTCTACATCCCGGGGGAGACATGAAAAAAAAAAAATCGAGGTAATCCAGGCCGGAGATCGTGGGGGGGCGGGTGAATCGAGATTGCGATTAATCATGCAGCTCTACTGTGTATCTTTTTTTTTTTTTTAAACTGACTTTGCTCATAAACAGCTCTTTTGTACCTTTTTCCACTGTTATAAAGGACTACATAAAAAAAAAAAAATGCACCAATACTGTCCATCAGCCGCCAAAAGTAATCAGCCAAAAATCTTTTTTTAGAGTTTGAAGGTAGGAGAAGGAGCTGATAATGGCCACCGAAAAACCAAAAAAAAAAAAAATTGGGCTAACTTTACTGTTGTCTTATTAAAAAAAAAAAAAAAAAAAAAAAAGTTTTTTTTTTTTTAAAAAAGTGCGCTTGTAAGACCGCTGCGCAAATACGGTGTGACAGAAAGTATTGCATTGACCGCCATTTTATTCTCTAGGGTGTTAGAATAAAAAAAATATATAATGTTTGGGGGTTCTAATTAGAGGGAAGGAGATGACAGTGAAAACAGATGGGGAAGCTCCATTAGCATTGCTGGTTGTCTTGTCATACCAACGGCCACCACAAGATGGCGCCAGACCACAGAAGGAAGCATAGGCCTGCAGAAGGCCACGGCCTCAATTACCGGCAGTCGCGCCAGGTCGCTAATTCTAGTCGCAATGGCGACCGGGGTTTGTCGAACCCTGCACTACAGGTATATGTGCTTAGGTCAGATTGCATGAATGGGATTTACAACTACTTTAAACACAAGTCATATAAACCAGAGGCACACTAAGCATTATTGACCAACAGCTAGAATGAGTTCTGAGATTACTTCCTACATGCTTCTTCTTGGTTAGGCCCCATTCACACATGAGTGTTTTTTGTAGCTTGAAGCTCAAAGCAACAAATATATTCTCAACAAACAAAACTATTTGCAAATTAAAAATGTGGCTGTTCACATGAGCACTTGATGCCCAACGGTTCCCTACTGTGCATGTACAAGTCACGCTGCGCCGTCCTCACTGGTCCCCGCTGTGTCCTGGGAGCCGCGTGCTTCCCAGAACACAGCGGGGGGTGACGCAAAGGAGTCTATACCCAGAAATGGTGCAAATACCTGTTTTATACAGGTATCTGCACCCCCTCCCCCCTGAAAGGGGCCAAATGTGACACCGGAGGGGGGGGGGGGGGGAGGGTTCCAAAAAGCGGAGGTTCCATTTTGGGTGAACCACCGCTTTAACTTACAGGATATAACTGTTGTGGAGTCTTTAGACCAGTTTCCTGAATTATTATGACACTGT
The DNA here is from genome assembly GCA_029206835.1 of Rana muscosa. Taxonomy (NCBI): domain Eukaryota; kingdom Metazoa; phylum Chordata; class Amphibia; order Anura; family Ranidae; genus Rana; species Rana muscosa. Next base: position 148,623,416 of record CM055116.1, read on the forward strand.
AATGGAACCTTGACTGTCATGTCACTAATGTACATAGTCGTTTGACGGGTTACTGTTGTTGCCTTTCATTCGATGTTGTTGGTCAACGTGTGATATTATGCCAGTTTAACCCGCATACCTTAACCGCTTAAAGCGGAGGTGCAGCCACAAAAAAAAAAAAGTCAGCAGCTACTAACAGTGTAGCGGTTGACTTTTAATAAGGACACTTACCTGTCCTACTCGCCCGCAATGTCGGTCCTGCCATGGCGATCGATCGCTGCTGGCAGGTCCCGGCTCCTCCATCCTGAGTAGGGGAAACAGGCAGTGAAGCCTTAAGGCTTCACTGCCCGTTTCCTACTGCGCATGCGCCACTCGCACAGCGCTTTGTGAATGGGCGGCTTGCCTCCTGGGATACACACAGTTCCCCGAAGGCAGCGCGCCCCATTCACAAAAAGAGGAAGCGGAAGGAGGAGACCCACCGCAGACAGAGAAGAGGAACATTAGAGGCAGATTAGGGGGACTTCCGCATAGCAACAGGCATTTAGGGTGAGTATAAATTTTTTTTTTTTCCTTCTTCTATTTTTTTATTTTATTTTTTTTAGGATTTTTAGTGTAAATATTTTTTAAGGGTGAACCTCCGCTTTAAGGACCGCCTGACAATATACTTTGGCAGAATGGTACGGCTGGGCATAAGCACGTATATATACACGTCCCCTTTAAGATGCCCAGCTGTGGGTCGCTCGCGACCCAGTCCTGAGCTCCGTGACCACGCCCGCGGGACCCGATCGCAGCTGGTGTCCCGCGATCGGGTCACAGAGCTGAAGAACGGGGAGAGGTAAGTGTAAACAAACCTTTCCCCGTTCTTCCTAGTGAGACTGTCACTGATCGTCTGCTCCCTGTCATAGGGAATGACGATCAGTGATGTCACACGCCAAGCCACGCCCCCACACAGTAAGAATCACTCATTAGGTCACACTTAAATCCTTCAGTGCCCCCTACAGGTTAACCCCCTTCACTGCCAGTGTCATTTTCACTGATCGCTATAAAAATTACAATGGTGCCAAAAGTTTCCAATGTGTCCGCCATAATATCGCAGTCACGATAAAAAATAAAAAAAACACGCTGATCGCCGCCATTACTAGTAAAAAAAAAAAAAAAAAAAAAAATAAAAAATTCATAAAAATGCCATAACACTATCCCCTATTTTGTAGACGCTATAACTTTTGCGCAAACCAATCAAAACGCTTATTGCGATTTTTTTACCAAAAATATGTAGAAGAAGAATACGTATCGGCCTAAACTGAGGACAAAATTATTTTTGTTTATAGCGCAAAAAATAAAAACCAGAGGTGATCAAATAATACCAAAAGAAAGTTCTATTTGTGGGGGGAAAAAAAAAAAAAAAAAAAAAAAGGGATGTAAATTTTGTTTGGGAGCCAAGTTGCACGACCGCGCAATTGTCAGTTAAAGCGACGCGGTGCCGAATTGCAAAAAGGGGCCTGGTCATTTAGCAACGAAATGGTCCGGGGCTTAAGTGGTTAAATAAAGATAAAAAATAAAAATAAAAAAAACCTCAGATACAAAAAATATATCTGCTGACTTAATAAACACACATTCACCTGTACCATGACCCAACGATGCGGCCGCCCAAACCCTCGGTTCTCTCCCTCGACAGCTTGCGTCTTCATTGCGGGGTGCAAAACAGGCTGCACCTCCTCAATGGCTGGGCAATCTTCTGGAACCTGCGACTGGAACCTAGGCGGCCCGAGCGGAAGTGGGAGCTGGGTACCTGTCAAAACTAGGTACCCAATCCTCCCCCAAAAAATTATGATATGCCAAATGTGGCATGCAAGGTCGGCGAGGAGTCCTTAAAGCGGAACTCCACTTTAATTCGCTCCAAGCAATCAGGTTTGCACAAGCACCCCTTCCATAAACTCCCATATTAAACGGTCATTTCTCAGGTGATTTTGGGGACCCGGTACTGGTCAGCCCTAGGTCTCCTGGAACCCAATCTTGGCACACATGTAGCCCCAACTCTTCCTCTACAAGTGTGCAAAGTTTGTTGTCATGGGGACCTACAGCTGAGGAGCACCGATTTTACAAAGCCGGGCACCCCTTCCATAGACTCGCATGTTAAAACGTCAGTCTAGTCACACAGCGCCGGAGATCAGGTAGGGTGATTGGGCACAGTGAGGCACACAGATGGACACCCTAGGCTTATACTCGAGTCTATAAATTTTCACTGTTTTTGTGGTAAAATTAGGTGCCTCGGCTTATACGTAAGTATACAGTGCCTTGCGAAAGTATTCGGCCCCCTTGAACTTTTCATCCTTTTGCCACATTTCAGGCTTCAAACATAGATATAAAATTTAAATTTTTTGTGAAGAATCACCAACAAGTTGGACACAATTGTGAAGTGGAACGAAATCTATTGGATATTTTAAACTTTTTTAGCAAATAAAAAACTGAAAAGTGGTGCGTGCAAAATTATTCAGCCCCTTTACTTTCAGTGCAGCAAACTCACTCCAGAAGTTCAGCGAGGATCTCTTAATGATCCAATGTTGTCCTAAGGCTGGGTTCACACTAGTGCGACACAACATCTGTCCTACTTTGGATCAGACTTTGGCCTGCGACATGAAGCCGACATATGTCCGACTTTCAATGAACGGGGATCCGACTTGGATCCCCGCCAATATCAGGCACTGTGTTTGGTATGAATCTTGAAGGGGAACTCCAGGCCAAATTTTAAATTACAAAAACGGCGCAGGTTCCCCTCCAGGAGCATACCAGGCCCTTGGGTCTGGTCTGGATTTGAACAGGCGCCCCTACGCCGAAAAAAACGGCGTGGGGGCCCCCCCAAAATCCAAACCAGACCCTTATCCGAGCACACAACCTGGCCGGCCGCAGGGGAAGAGGGGGGGGACGAGAGAGCGGCCCCCCTCCCTCCTGAACCGTACCAGGCCGCATGCCCTCAACATGGGGGGTTGGTGCTCTGGAGCAGGGGGGCGACCTGCGGCCCCCCCACCCCAGAGCACCCTGCCCCCATGTTGATGAGGACAGGGCCTCTTCCCGACAACCCTGGCCGTTGGTTGTCGGGGTCTGCGGGCGGGGGGCTTATCGGAATCCGGGAGCCCCCTTCAATAAGGGGGCCCCCGGATCCCGGCCCCCCCACCCTATGTGAATGAGTATGGGGTACATCGTACCCCTACCTATTCACCTGGTGGACAAAAAATTGCAATAAAAAAACACTACACAGGTTTTCAAAGTAATTTATTGCACAGCTCCGGGGGTCTTCTTCCGACTTCCGGGGGTCTCCGGTGTCGTCTCCCGCTCTCCGGTTCTTTCTTCCGCCGGGCCTCCGCTAACTTCTTTTTAGCTCTCTTGCTAACAGAGGCCCGGTCTTCCCGTTGTCTCGTCCGGCTCTCCGTTGTGCTTCTGCCGGCCTCTCCACTAACTTCTTTTTAGCTCTTTCGCTAGTGGAGGGGCCGGGCTTCCCGTCGCCGTCGGCGTCTTCTTCCCTCTTCTCCTCCTCGATGTTGACGCGTCGCTTCCTCTCGCTGTAATACTGGCTCTCCGCTCCGCATTAATATAGGCGTCTCATGACGTCACAGTCACATGTTCCCATGACGTCACAGTCACATGCTCCGGGGCCATGTGCCCTGGAACATGTGACTGTGACGTCATGAGAAGCCTATATTAATGCGGAGCGGAGAGCCAGTATTACAGCGGGAAGAAGCGACGCGTCAACATCGAGGAGGAGAAGAGGGAAGAAGAAGCCGACGGCGACGGGAAGCCCGCCCCTCCACTAGTGAAAGAGCCGGCAGAAGGACAACGGAGAGCCGGACGAGACAACGGGAAGACCGGGCCTCTGTTATCAAGAGAGCTAAAAAGAAGTTAGCGGAGGCCCGGCGGAAGAAAGAACCGGAGAGCAGGAGACGACACCGGAGACCCTCGAAGTCGGAAAAGACCCCCGGAAGTCGGAAGAAGACCCCCGGAGCTGTGCAATAAATTACTTTGAAAACCCGTGTAGTGTTTTTTTTATTGCAATTTTTTGTCCACCAGGTGAATGGGTAGGGGTACGATGTACCCCATACTCATTCACATAGGGTGGGGGGGCCGGGATCCAGGGGCCCCCTTATTGAAGGGGGCTCCCGGATTCCGATAAGCCCCCCGCCCGCAGACCCCGACAACCAACGGCCAGGGTTGTCGGGAAGAGGCCCTGTCCTCAACATGGGGGCAGGGTGCTCTGGGGTGGGGGGGGCCGCAGGTCGCCCCCCTGCCCCAGAGCACCAAACCCCCCATGTTGAGGGCATGTGGCCTGGTACGGTTCAGGAGGGAGGGGGCCGCTCTCTCGTCCCCCCCTCTTCCCCTGCGGCCTGCCAGGTTGCGTGCTCGGATAAGGGTCTGGTTTTGATTTTGGGGGGACCCCCACGCCGTTTTTTTCGGCGTAGGGGCGCCTGTTCAAATCCAGACCAGACCCAAGGGCCTGGTATGCTCCTGGAGGGGAACCCACGCCGGTTTTTTATTTAAAATTTGGCCTGGAGTTCCCCCTCATGAGCAGGAGAGCACAAGTCGCATGCCAAAGTCGGACCATGCAAGACTGCGGTCCGACTTTGATCCGACTTCAATGATAGTCAATGGGCTGAAGTCGGATCAAAGTCGGACCAAAGTAGTACAGGGAGCATTTTCAAAGTCGGACCGACATGTGTCGGACCAGTTAGGACGGCTCCCATAGGGAAACATTGATTTTCACACGTCATGCGACATGAGCTCCCAATGTCGGAGCGTTTGTCGGACCAGTGTGAACCAGGCCTAAATGACTGATGGTGATAAATAGAATCCACCTGTGTGTAATCAAGTCTCTGTATAAATGCACCTGCTCTGTGATAGTCTCAGGGTTCTGTTGAAAGCGCAGAGAGCATCATGAAGACCAAGGAACACACCAGGCAGGTCCATAATACTGTTGTGGAGAAGTTTAAAGCCGGATTTGGATACAAAAAGATTTCCCAAGCTTTAAACATCCCAAGAAGCACTGTGCAAGCGATCATTTCACTGAAAATCTACCAAGACCTGGCTGTCCCTCAACTTTCAGCTCAGACAAAGGAGAAGACTGATCAGAGATGCAGCCAAGAGGCCCATGATCACTCTGGATGAACTGCAGAGAACTACAGCTGAGGTGGGAGAGTCTGTCCACAGGACAACAATCAGTCGTACACTGCACAAATCTGGCCTTTATGGAAGAGTGGCAAGAAGAAAGCCATTTCTCAAAGATATCCATAAAAAGTCTCGTCTAAAGTTTGCCACAAGCCACCTGGGAGACACACCAAACATGTGGAAGAAGGTGCTCTGGTCCGATGAAACCAAAAATCAAACTTTTTGGCCACAATGCAAAACGATATATTTGGCGTAAAAGCAACACAGCTCATCACCCTCAACACACCATCCCCACTGTCAAACATGGTGGTGGCAGCATCATGGTTTGGGCCTGCTTTTCTTCAGCAGGGACAGGGAAGATGGTTAAAATTGAGGGGAAGATGGATGCAGCCAAATACAGGACCATTCTGGATGAAAACCTGTTGGAGTCTGCAAAAGACCTGAGACTGGGACGGAGATTTATCTTCCAACAAGACAATGATCCCAAACATACAGCAAAATCTACAAAGGAATGGTTCACAAATAAACGTATCCAGGTGTTAGAATGGCCAAGTCAAAGTCCAGACCTGAATCCAATCGAGAATCTGTGGAAAGAGCTGAAAACTGCTGTTCACAAACGCTCTCCATCCAACCTCACTGAGCTTGAGCTGTTTTGCAAGGAAGAATGGGCAAGAATTTCAGTCTCTCGATGTGCAAAACTGATAGAGACATACCCCAAGCGACTTGCAGCTGTTATCGCAGCAAAAGGTGGCTCTACAAAGTATTAACGCAAGGGGGCCGAATAATTTTGCACGCCCCACTTTTAATTTTTTTCTTAGTTAAAAAAAAGTTTCAAAAATCCGATAGATTTCGTTCCACTTCACAATTGTGTCCCATTTGTTGGTGATTCTTCACAAAAAATTAAAATTTTATATCTTTATGTTTGAAGCCTGAAATGTGGCAAAAGGATGAAAAGTTCAAGGGGGCCGAATACTTTCGCAAGGCACTGTATACGGTATGTCCCCAAAAAGTCATGCTATTTTAGCATATCAAATCTTCAAGTTGAGGTATCCCTTTCCTAAATATCCCAATTTACGTTAAAACAGATTGCCAACATCAACCCAGCTTTCCCCAAGAGGAACAACCTTCATTCAAAATACATGTAAACATTTTTTGGAGCCAAACTTATCTGTTATAAATTCAACTCCAGATGACAAACACCACAGAATACCTTTATAAATCAAGACCATCATCCAAAAATTAGCTGGAGATCAGCACTGATTGATTGATACACTCCGGGACGAACTCCTGCAAAAGTAGGCCAAAACCTGCACATGTACCACTAATAGTTACATGTAAACTGAAAACTACATAAGTACATGAACAGGCTAGATGTCCCAAGGAGGAACTGAACAACATTACTTCCCCATCCACACAAGCAAGGTGGATGGAGAAATCCTCCCCGCTGTGCTAATGTATTCTTGTTTGAGAGAAGCCGTATTTAATCCACAATTGCTTTAGTGTGCACATTCGCATGCAAACACTATAAGATAGCCCCCCATATCTCAAATCACTTGTCAGAACAAAAACAGAAAGAATGAGTTGCCATCATATTAAAGCAAACGTGCCATACATGACAAAGAAACGGGTTTACTTCAATGGTGGTGGCACCACCAGCAGCATGTACTCTCCATTCCTTCACTCCCCTATGCAACCAACAGCAAACAATAATACCCAGCACTTTAGAGTGTGGAGCAGGCGACTCACCCCACTTCCTCCCATGTGACAGCCCGGGGGTGAGGGGAGAGTCTACAACTCTGTGTAGGCTCCAAGTTGACAAAAATCCAGGCAACATGTAAAATCAGTCTGCTCCAGAACACGCTGACAGGATTTATTTATTTTTTTCCCGCCTATAAACCCCCTTGCTTCGGAACTCCTCTAGAGCCTGTGTGTGCATGGACACATAGGCTAACATGCACGGGGAGAAAAAAAAAAAAAAGGTGCACCCAAGAGCAGCGTTAAAGGATAAGTTCACCTTTTGACAAATAAAAAAAAAAAAAGTGCATCTATTTTTTGTTTTGGGAGCCTCTAAGGCCACTTTCACACTGAGGCGCTTCTAAACTGCCAGTAAAAACACCGAGCGCTTTTGAGGCGCTTTTCAGGCACTTTTGAAGAGCTTTCCATTCATTTCAATGGAGGGAAGTTTTTCACAGCCCTGCCAGCACACTGCCCCAGTGTGAAAGCATTCATTGATTTTAAAGTGGTTGTAAACCCTGTGTTTCAATTTTTTTTTTTTTTTTACTAACCTGCAAGACAAAGCTATAATGAGCTAGTATGACTAGCATACTAGCTCATTATGTACCACTTACCTTCGATCGGGGCCCCCGAAGTCGTCCGTGTCCCTCCTCTAGCCGCATCCATCGCTGCGGCGATAGCTGGAATGTTACTTCCGGGTATCGCCGCTGCAGCCAATCACAGCGCCGCTCCGACGCTGTGATTGGCCGGAGCGGCGAAGACGTGACTCTGCGCATGCGCGCGTGAGCCGTCGAATTCGGCTACGTCGCCGAATGTTGCGACCTAGCCGAATTTGTGAATGGGGTTAACCCAATGCGCTATGCGCGTGACGTCAGCGTCGCCGCATTTAAATGCAAATATCTCCTTAACCGTGTAGGTTAAGGAGATATTTCATGCACCTACAGGTAAGCCTTAATCTAGGCTTACCTGTAGGTCTTTGTTTATAAAGTGGGTTTACAACCACTTTAATGGAAACAAGTTTTCGTGAGCTTTTTAGGCGCTGTTTTTATCATGAAAGCGCCTGAAAAGCGCCTCAGTGTGAAAGTGGTCTAAAGCTTTGCAGCAGCAATCAGCAGATATCTGATGCCATGCAGGTCTCCTTCAGACCTGTCAGTGTATCGGCATCCTCATACCAGGAAGCCTCAAACTGCTACAGCACTAAGAGTTTATTGAAAACTTCAAGCCAACAGCTGCAAAGGCTGCCAGACCTTGTAGTGTTCCATTCACAGAGGACAGTGAATAAGTGACGTGGCCTGGTGAACGGAGCTCCGCGCGACTGTCTTTTGAATTGTGGCAGCAAATACGGGGAGAAGATCCCCAGTCTGCTGTCACAGCAGGGATCTGGGGGAGGACGCAGGGGGCCGTTGCATTCATAACATGTTATACCCAGAATATGGATGTAGCATGTTATGAACTGTGTACTTCAGCCCCGGACCATTTGGCTGCCAATGACAAGGCCACTTTTTGCAGTTCGGCACTGCGTCGCTTTAACTGACAATTGCGCTGTCATGCGACGTGGCTCCCAAACAAAATTGACGTCCTTTTTTCCCACAAAGAACTTTCTTTTGGTGGTATTTGATCACCTCTGCGGTTTTTATTTTTTGCGCTATAAACAAAATTAGAGCGATAATTTTGAAAAAAAAAAAAATCTATATTTTTTACTTTTTGCTATAATAAATATCACCAAAAAATACATAATTTTTTCTAGATATTTTTGGCAAAAAAAAAAAAATATATATAATCGCAAAATTTGCGCACAAGTTATAGCGTCTACAAAATAGGTTGGTTTTATGGCATTTATTAATTTTTTTTACTAGTAATGGCGGCGATCAGCGATTTTTATCGTGACTGCAACATTAAGGCAGACACATCGGACACTTTCGGCGCTATTTTTGGACCACATTTAAACAGCAATCAGTGCTATAAAAATGCACAGATTACTGAATAAATGTGACTGGCAGGGAAGGGGTTAACCACTAGGGGCGCTGAAGGGGTTAAATCAGGGCTCGACAAACCCCGGGCGCCAGGTCGCCATTGCGACTAGAATTAGCGACCTGGGGCAGCACAGCTGGGGAATCCTGTCTCTCCGTGCCCCCCCCTCCGCGCCGCGCCGGCCGGTAATTGAGGCCGCGGCTTTGCGGCCTTCTGCAGGCCTAGCCTTCCTTCTGTGATCAGGCGCCATCTTGTGGTGGCTGTTGGTATGACAAGACAAACAGCAATGCCAATGGAGTTTCCCTGTCTGTTTTCACTGCCATCTCCTTCCCTCTAATTAGAATAAAAAATATATATATAATGTTTGGGGGTTCTAACACCCTAGAGAATAAAATGGCGGTCGTTGCAATACTTTGTCACACCGTATTTGCGTAGCGGTCTTATAAGCGCACTTTTTTGGGAAAAAATACACTTTTTTTTAGATAAAAAGACAACAGTAAAGTTAGCCCAATTTTTTTTAATATTGTGAAAGATAATGTTACGCTGAGTAAATTGATACCCAACATGTCACGCTTCAAAATTGCGTCCGCTCGTGGAAAGGCGACTAACTTTTACCCTTTAAAATCTCCATAGGCGACGTTTAAAAAATTCTACAGGTTGCATCTTTTGAGGTACAGAGGAGGTCTAGGGCTAGAATTATTGCTCTCGATCTACCAATCGCGGCGATACCTCACGTGTGGTTTGAACACCGCTTTCATATGCGGGCGCTACTCACGTATGCGTTCGCTTCTGCGCGCGAGCTCGGCGGGACGGGGCGCGTTCCTGGCTTTTAACTTTTTTAGCTGGCTCCTAGATTCCAAGCAAATTTGTCAAGCCCTGGGTTAAATGTGTCCTAGGGAGTGATTCTAACTGTTAGGGGGCGTGGCTACGAGTGACACATCACTGGTCGCTGCTCCCGATGAGAGGGAGCATACGATCAGTGCCACTAGGCAGAACAGGGAGATGCTTGTTTACACTTGCCTCTCCCCATTCTGCAGCTCTGACCCGATCGCGGGACACCGGCGGACAGAGTCCATGGTCACAGAGCTTGTGGCAAATTCAAAGTGATGTAAATATATGTTGATTTGCCGGTCCGTGCCATTCTGCCGACGTATATAGTCGTGAGCCGGTCGGCAAGCAATTAAAAACATCCAGTGTGCATGAGGTCTAAAGTGGGAGTACACACTATATGAAAATTGGGCAACTGTTTGTGCAATTTTTCTTGATGTTTTACAGCAAATGGGAACCAATGAAAGAAAATTTGTATGAAAATTCTTACAAATATTCTCGTGTGACAAAGTGTTGCTTTTGATTTTTCTTGTACGAAAACGGTACACATTAAAACGAAAATCGTTCGCTCTGTTCCCGCACACGAAAAATTTGGGATTTTGTCCCTTGGGAGAATTTTCGTACGAAAATTCGCAATTGGCTGTCGAAAGTTGTGTACACACACCAAGAAAATCAGACGAACATTTTTATCCGAAGAATTTTCGTACGATTTTCGTATATAGTGTACGAGCCTTAAAAAAAAAAAAAGCTCATGTGGAATGGGCAGGTCAGTTTCCTAAACTTTGCCTGTTTATCTTTGTCTAATTTATCAGATTCAAACTGCCAGGGCAGGTGGATAAGAATGTTTTATCACAAACACTTTGCAAGTTTTAAGCTTGGGTTTTTTTCCCCCTCTCTCTTCGCAGCTACAGCAGCCAACAGTGATCATTTCATTCCCCACCTGCAGGACACAATAGTACTGTGAAAGGGATTCACACAGTCAGTGCTGATGGGGGAAAATCGAGTGATTTTCTTTCCTCTAACCTATGGTTGAAGGATAGAAAATTGCATAATGTATGGCCTGCCTTAGTCTTTCTGTAGGTGAGAGATTTAGGAGCCAGCAAGCAAAAGTGTTTCTCAATCACCGAAATTACTGAAATAAACTGGGTTAGACTGGCCAACTATTTTTAGAATAAAAAACTAAGGCTGGGCTTGTGAACTATGTATAGATGAAAAACTGAAGTCCTAAGCATATGGACTGCAGTCCTCATAGGCATCTTAGGTTTTTTGGTCTGGCGTATACTGTACATTGAAAAAGGTATCAAAAAAAATAAATAACAAACTCTACCCCTCCTTTATAACGAAACAGACAAGTTATGCAAACTGCATATACATATTTTGAACAGTTGGTCCATTACAATAAAGGCTTTTAACATTATTTAAACTTTAGGATATTAACAGTGGAACTAAACCCTTCTATCCTTTACAGACAAGGAAGCTGCCATCTTACTCTGATCTGCAGTTGCCATGCTGCTGTACATGAGAGCTAGGACGCCTGCAATTTGATGGCTTGACAGGTTACAATTAGTAAATGTACCATTTAAAGCATACCTTGCTTTGGGAAACAGTTGGGGGGGAGGGGGGGCAAACAAGCAGAGCTTCCCCTTTCGGGTGGAGCTCGACTTTAAGCATATTGTGTAGAAAGAGTATGTATACATAACAGGATAAAAATTTCCATAAAACTTATGGAAAAGAAAAAAGCAGCCCTTAAAAGAACATTCAAGCAGAACTCAACTGCTCCCAAATGTCCTCCCCAGAACTGGTCCACAATGCCATTTAGAAAAAAATAGTTGATGCGCCGCTGGTCTCTTCCAGGCATTTGGGAGCTGGCAGAGGCCGGTGGTGCACCAGCGCACACGTGGCAGATTTCCATGCGTGCGCACAAATGGCAGCAGCTTCTTGTGGATGGGCACTGTGGCATTTGCGCACATATGTAGATATCCACACCGCATGTGCACAAATGTGGCTTTTTACACACTGTCTCCTGAGATAGTTCTTCCATAGTAATCCCGGGAGGCAGTAGGGCCCGGTCTAGGTCGGAAACAAAAAAAAAACCACCAAGAAAAAAAAAAGAAAAACATTTTTAGCATTTGTAAAAAGGAGGAGGGGTCAACCAGAAAGTAAAACATTGTTATTTTGGTGAGTCTAGTTCCACTTCTGGCACACATTTGGGCATGCTTGATGCCTGGACTACATATATTACATATTGTAGTTCAATCCATTGGCCCATATTTCATTACAGGTCGCTAAACACTACCGACTTCTCAGACTTCCCTGATCTGCAATGCAAGATGCTGAAGTTGGCTGCTATACCCGCCCAACAATTCCTTCAGCGAAGAACTGACAGGCTCACGTGATGTTTTGCAACAAGTTAGGAAATCTCTATGGATATGAGCAAGTATTTAATGCTGAATGTGTACTCCTAAAATCACCTGATCCTTGACTGAGCATCACACCGGGTGGGATCAGGTGTTTCCAGCCAGTATAATTTAGGAGTGAACTTTACGTGCGCTCTGCTAGGCCCAACAGGGTCACAAAGAAATTAAAAAAAATAAGATGCTGTGCAATTTATGTTGACAAAATAAAAATGTCACCCTATAAAAACTAATCAAATAGAATTCCTGTCTTCTACATGGGACCGTTTCTCAAAGGCCCAGAGAGATCTATTTTATCCCCTAAAAGATGATTAGGGTATTTAAAGGGTAATTCCAGGACTTGGAATTGTCCATGAACTGAACACCTTGCAGAAACAGCAGCAATGAGAGTCTGGAAAGTCTCACATACAATCAGTACACAAAATCCACATCACCAGGGATCACTAATTTTATATATATATATATATATATATATATATATATATATATATATATACACACACACACACACACACATATATATATACACACACACACACATATAATTAGAGCGATATCTCCCCACCTCCTGATCATCCCACACTGGGGCGTTTTTCAGCTGCTAAAGGGCTAAAAAAAAAATAGCACCTGTACAGCGCCAGAACAACATCTCTCAATGCTCCCCAGTGTGAAAGTCTGAGTGCTTTCACACTGGGGCGCTGCGCTGGCAAGCAGCATTTTTGGGGCGGTGTATACACCGCTCCTAAACCGCCCCTGCCCATTGAAATTAATGGGCACCGCTGCCGAAGCGCCTGCAAAGCACTTTAGTTTGGACTACATCTCATACGCACACCAACCTCAGGTGCTACTCTGGATAGCATCTTTATTTTGTCTCAGAACCAACTGGGTTCTTGAAGCAAATACTTCCTATGTATTTAACGGTTAAGAGTTCAACCACTTGGGACCTGGGCCATTGTAAATTGATGGCCACAAGGTGGCTCTACAATGCCGGGACGACGTCATGACATTGTCGGGCCTCCCGGCCACTAGGGGGCGCGCTGCCGATGCGCGTGCCTGGCGGCCGCAATGTCCGCCAGGTACCCGCAATAGTCAGTTACAGAGCCAGGGACGCGGATCTCGGTGTGTAAACACCGAGATCCACGTCCTGTCAGGGAGAGGAGACCGATGGCGTGTCCCTTGTACATAGGGACACAGATCGGTCACTTCCCCCAGTCAGTCCCCTCCCCCACAGTAAGAATCACCTAGCAGGGCACGCATTTAACCCCTTCCCTGCCAGTCACATTTATACAGTAATCGGTGCATATTTATAGCATTGTTCGCTGTATAAATGTGAATGGTCCCAAAAAATGTGTCAAGTGTCCGCCGCAATATCGCAGTCCTGACAAAAATCGCAGATCGCCGCCATTACTAAAAAAAAAAAAAAAAAAAAAAAAAAAAAAAATTTTTTTTTCCCCCCCGCACACTAGTAGATTTTGGAATAAACGTTTGTAAAAAAATATCTATGGGGAAATTCTCAGTACTTGATGACATAAGGAATTAACAGATGACATTCGAAAGTACTTTCTTTGCCTTCAACATTCACTTTTGGAATGAGTGTACTTTCAAAAATAAATAACTACTAAAAATTTGCTGGGGTAAAAAAAAAAAAAAGAGAACTTTTCCCATTCTGCCTCTTTGAATTTTTCTCATCACTGTGGTCAAAAGTGAACATAGATTTGAACTCACTAACGAACAGAAAATCAAAACAAATGTTCTTAAAATGAACACTCAAACACGATTCTACCATTCTATGGCCAGCTTTACGCATGAACAGGAGCCATAAAAAAAGGGTTCAGCATGCACAGCGAGGACCATTTTCTGAAACTGCCAAGGATAGGTTGGGAGGTTAGGTCTGTATAAAAACTAGCAGAGTGATCCTTCAACGTAGACCTAAGCATCTAAGTTTCCCTTAAAGTAATGAGGCATTAGGAAGAGTGGGTAAGTGTATGGCTAAAGTGAAGAAACTTACCTCTCAGATAAAATAAAGCAAAAGTACAAGGCACTTTAGTGGGATGTGTCCTTTGAGGTCTACTAAACATGGGGAATAAAAAAAAAAATTGGGGTGAGAAAATCCACCAGCAACCAGGCCTTGTTTCTATAATGGGAGCCCCAACTTTAAATCCTGGCCTATAGTACTTTACTGAACATACTGGGATTGATTTACTAAAACTGGAGAGTGCTAAATCTGGTGAAGCTCTGCATGGTAGCCAACCAGCTGCCAGGTTATTTTGTCAAAGCTTAATTTAACAAGCTGAAGTTAGAAGCCGATGATGATGCCATGCGTAGCTGCACCAGATTTTGTACTCTCCTTTTTTAGCAAATCAACCGCTGTGTATAAAGACATTTCCAAAATGGAGGATTATGCCCACGCAGTAGCTGTCTTTTGTTGGAAACGTATGCTCATTATCTGCTTTTCAATGCATACATCAACATTAAATCATATAGAGCATATACAGCCACAGTATTCTCCACTTGTTTTATCTTTCCTGTCAAAATGCATACATGCCTCAAAAGCTTTAGAAATGCCGACACTAGATTCACAAAGTGGTTAGCACTTCTACCTTGCAGCACTGGGGTCCTTGGCTCAAATTCTGCTCAGGACACTACCTGCATGGAGTTTGCATATTCTCCCTGTGGGTATTCCAGTTTATCCTTAAAAACTAATTTCTTCAGGGAAGTCCATCACGCCACCACCTAACAACTGAACTTTTTCATCAGCTCATTCCTCACAGTTATTACCTTTTGTATAACTTGCCCCACCCTATTAGATTGTAAGCTCTTATGAGCAGACCCTCTTGTATTTTTATTGTATCTGTAGTCTCTCTTTATTTTGTAAAGCACTGTGCAAACTGTTGGCGCTATTTAAATCTTGAATAATACCTGTAATTATTGTACACACAGACAATGCAAAAAAAAAATTAAGTGCACATAGTACAGTAGCCCTTAAAATCTAAGCAACTTTTTTTTTCCACTGCGCTAGTCTTATAAAAAGGTGTATTCTGATTGGTTACTTAAGACTCCTGCACTTTGCTCTTTCAGGAAGTGTCACATCATATATGTACAAAAATGTTTTACTATACAACACAGAGACGCAGGCAAACCCAGGAAAATGTTGCAATGATAAAATCTTCATGCAAATAGATTTTTTTTTCCCTTACAATGGGGTGCTTTGCATTGTGTTGCCTAAGGAAAGCGCATTGGTCATCTACTAATGTAACAGCCTGACATGAAACATATTTGCAAACTAACGATGAAAATACATTGGGTTTTATTTCCAAACACAGCATTACTAAGGTGATGGTTGCATACCAAGTCTTTGCTGCGTTTATAACCTAAAATAAACAAAAAACATCTCCAAAAAGAAAAAGGGTGAAAGTAAAAGAAACACGAAAAAAAAAAAAAAAATCAAACACTTTAAACAGTTCTATAAAGCCAACAATCAAATAAAACAAGCTCAACTGCCCCCTTTCCCCCATTCATCTACCTTATGTCCATAATATTATCTGTCGTTAGCTTTCATGTAAAGGAGATGGAACAATAGGACCCCCTTCCCCCACCCAAAAAAAAATGTTTAATTAGAATTAAGTCACGCTGCTGGCAAGGGATTGCTCGACAATGCAGTCCCAGGCACATTTAAAAAAAGGAGGAAAAAAAAAAAAACTACACACCATGCGTACAGACAACAAGCATGCTACTAAATATTACTAAAATCAATATATAATATGTAAGGTGAGAGGCAGCAATAGGGATCGCAGTTGTACAATGGCAAGAAAAAGTAGCCTTGTTTATATGTGACTACATGTGACTGATGCGCCTACCTTCACTGGTCTATGGATGTAAAGCACTGCGTCTTAGGTGAGCCTGGTGAAGGCAGCCAACAAGGGGTTAATCACAGTTCAGCTGCCAGAGGGGGTCCCTGACCTATCCCCCCCTCCTACTGCAGATGCAATGGAGATTTTCCTGCCAGGACCAGAGAGCTGCAGTACATACAGACTTAGCAGGAGGTGTGTCCTCCAGATCCTTAAAGTGCATCTCCCTTTAAGCTAGGTTACTGCCAACCGAACCAGTTAACTCTAGATGATGCAATGATCCCCAGCCGATTCATTCCACTCCTGACCCCCCCCCCCCCCTGCTCTTCCTTGCTAATAAAAATAGTAAGGAAAAACTGGAGTCGATAACTTAGAGCACTCAATGTAAATAGAAGCACACGCCGAGCTCAGCTGTCAGTGTCACCAAACAGTTAAATAGGATACATCTACCCAGCGGCCCTGGCTGAGCAGATTTCAAAATCAACACTAGAGCATATTCAGACACCTCCCTGACATTAGATTGGGTGGGGTCAGGAGATTTGAAGATCGGGGCACAGGTCACATCTGACAGGCAGGGATAAGACAAAAAAAAAAACCCAAGTCACCAGAGAGGTCAGCAGGACGTGTATTTAGGCTCATTTACGTAGATCTTCCTAATCCTGCACTGTTCCAATGAAGGCAGCCCAGGCACACCAGGGGGATTATTCTTAGCAGATGGACACAGATGCCTCTATAGGGGACTGAGAATTCTGCTCAAACTGCACATTGCATCAAAAACAACAATTTGATTGGTCGAGGGAAAACTAGGGTCACTTAAGATGCAGCATATTTAATGGATGTTCTGATACAACACCTGGGATGACGATAACTGTGGATGTAGTTTACCACCCGTGATTGAAGCTGATCCTCAACAGATCGCAGCCCGTATACAATGGCACCATGTCAGGTCATAGAAGGTGGAACCACATATTCTGACAGAACTGCCTTACAAAGTACTTCCGTCCGATACCAAACGGTCACATTTAATGCACATAAACTATGTATATTCTATATACTGCTACACATATTAGGAATGAGTTACCTGAATACAAGGATCAGAGCCGTACAGATATACCATTGATGTACACATAGGATAGTGCATGTAGCTAAACACACAAGGGAGGGGGGGGCACAATATACTCAGTGCAATCCTGGAAGAATTACACCTTCAAAGTACAATGGGGGACGACTCAGAAAAGTTACATGCCCCATGTATTTTTTTGCCAGAAAAGGTTCGCACTCTGTCCGCTGTTCACTACCATGCTGCTGTTTTGCTTAAACTGACAGTTGTCAACACACCCAAGATGCAACATGCATTCCCCTCCCCCCATGTATCTGAACAGATCTTACCAAAAGCAACACTAATCCGGGCACTTTGCTGTGTTTGAAAAGGACAGCTCCGTAATCTGTGTGAACAGAACCTTATAATGTGCTGCCTACCCAAATACAACACACTGTGGAGAGCAGTAATGATCACCCATAAACAAAGCCAGATCACAGCTCACCTCACACAATAAGAAAGCCAGGTCTAGTGCAAGGGAGCGCTGACCTAATGATGGCATGGGGGGGGGGGGGGGGGGGAATCAGGTATGGAAGAAGGAACCATGTAGGGTGGCAGGGATCGGGAATGAAAGTGTACAAATAGGGATGAGGTATGGCGGCAGGGAGAAGGGATCATGCACAATAGCAAGGATCTGTATGAAGGGATCCGATACGGAGGAGGAAAGGGATCCGATACGGAGGAGGAAAGGGATCCGAGGAAAGGGATCCGGTACGGAGGAAAGGGATCCGGTACGGAGGAAAGGGATCCGGTACGGATGGGGGGGGAAGGGATCCGGTACGGATGGGGGGGGGGAAGGGATCCGGTACGGATGGGGGGAAGGGATCCGGTACGGATGGGGGGGAAGGGATCCGGTACGGATGGGGGGGAAGGGATCCGTACGGATGGGGGGGGAAGGGATCCGGTACGGAGGGGGGGGGGGGAAGGGATCCGGTACGGATGGGGGGGGGGAAGGGATCCGGTACGGATGGGGGGGGGAAGGGATCCGGTACGATGGGGGGGGGGGAAGGGATCCGGTACGGAGAGGGGGGAGGGATCCGGTACGGAGGGGGGGAGGAAGGGATCCGGTACGGAGGGGGGGAGGAAGGGATCCGGTACGGAGGGGGGGAGGAAGGGATCCGGTACGGATGGGGGGGAAGGGATCCGGTACGGATGGGGGGGAAGGGATCCGGTACGGATGGGGGGAAGGGATCCGGTACGGATGGGGGGGGGAAGGGATCCGGTACGGATGGGGGGGAAGGGATCCGGTACGGATGGGGGGGAAGGGATCCGGTACGGATGGGGGGGGAAGGGATCCGGTACGGATGGGGGGGGAAGGGATCCGGTACGGATGGGGGGGGGAAGGGATCCGGTACGGATGGGGGGGGAAGGGATCCGGTACGGATGGGGGGGGAAGGGATCCGGTACGGATGGGGGGGAAGGGATCGGTACGGATGGGGGGGGAAAGGGATCCGGTACGGAGGGGGGGAGGAAAGGGATCCGGTACGGAGGGGGGGAGGAAGGGATCCGGGTACGGAGGGGGGGAGGAAGGATCCGGTACGGAGGGGGAGGAAGGGATCCGGTACGGAGGGGGGGAGGAAGGGATCGGTACGGAGGGGGGGAGGAAGGGATCCGGTACGGAGGGGGGGAGGAAGGGATCCGGTACGGAGAGGGGGGGAAGGGATCCGGTACGGAGGGGGGGGGAAAGGGATCCGGTACGGAGGGGGAGGAAGGGATCCGGTACGGAGGGGGGGAGGAAGGGATCCGGTACGGAGGGGGGGGAGGAAGGGATCCGGTACGGAGGGGGGGGGGGAAGGGATCCGGTACGGAGGGGGGGGGGGAAGGGATCCGTACGGAGGGGGGGGAGGAAGGGATCCGGTACGGAGGGGGGGGGGAGGAAGGGATCCGGAACGGAGGGGGGGGGGGGAGGAAGGGATCCGGAACGGAGGGGGGGGGGAGGAAGGGATCCGGAACAGAGGGGGGGAAAGGGATCCGGTACGGAGGGGGGGAAAGGGATCCGGTACGGAGGGGGGGAAAGGGATCCGGTACGGAGGGGGGGAAAGGGATCCGGTACGGAGGGGGGGAAAGGGATCCGGTACGGAGGGGGGGAAGGGATCCGGTACGGAGGGGGGGAAGGGATCCGGTACAGAGGGGGGGGAAGGGATCCGGTACAGAGGGGGGGGAAGGGCTCAGGTAGTATGAGGTGTTGAGAAGTTGATGTGTCGGTGGAGGGTCGCTGAGCACGAGGTAGGGAAGTTTACCTCCCTGGTACAATCTAGGAGTGTGGGTCTCCCCGGTAAAGTGTAGTAGTGCGGGTCTCCCCGGTGGAGGACAATGAGTTGTCAGTGAAGATGGAGGCTCCGCGGTCCCCCGTCCAGTGACACATCCCGGATACAGAGCGCTCCGCGGGTTTGTTTTGCTTCCCTGTTGTTGCTGCCAGCCGCCCCACCCCCCTCGGACTCCCCGCACAGCACACGGACGGGTCCCTCACCTACACAGTGGATGAGCCGGTGCCGCCACGAGTCGAGTTCCCGCCGGAATCCCTTCCTCTCCGAGGTGCACCGAGGGCTCCGGCACTGGGCAGCCATTCTGACGGTTCCCTTTTTCCATCTGCGTCTGACGTCATCGCTCGTCACTTACTACTCACTCACACACACAGAGGCACAGCGAGGGGGCGGGACCGGCGGCGCTGATTGACAGACGCTCTGACTGACGCGGCGCTGTGAGATGGGCGGGGTTACGGATGATTGGCAGCTAGAACTGTCAGGCCGTGGAGAGGTGGGCGTGTCTGCCTGAAGCGTTCAACTGTCACTGTCCGGAGAAGCATGCCGGAGGAGAGGAGAGAGGCGGGGCCGCTTCCCGTTGATTGTAGGATCACTTCGTGCTTCTCTCTCTGTACATTGTGCTGGAAAGGTCATGGTGTGATAATCCTCAGCAAATGGCAGAACATGCCCATGGAGGATCATCTCACGGATTATGGCAGAAAGTCAGGACCATGGTGACAGCGAGGTGCACAAGAGGCTCAGGGACCCGTGTGTGTGATGGGGGGGGGCACTTCAAGTCCGGACACTTTTACCCCCTTCCTGCCCAGGCCGATTTCCAGATTTCAGCACTCTCACACTGTGAATGACAATTACTCTGTCCATCTTACACTGTACCCAGATGAAATCTTTATTATTTGTATTAAACAGAGCTTTCTTTTTGCTGGTATTTACCCACTTGACCTCCAGAATATTTACCCCCCTTCATGACCAGGCCATTTTTTGGGTAACTTTAACTGAAAATTGCGCAGACATGCCACATTGTACCCAAATAAAAGTGATGTCCTTTTTTTCCCACAAATAGAGATTTCTTTTGGATGTTATTTGATCACCTCTGCGGTTTTAAATTTTTGCGTTATAAACAAAAAAAGACCAACAATTTTGATCTGATTTTAAAAAATAAAATAATGTATTGGATGTGTTTTATAGCAGAAAGTAAAAATATTATTTCTCTTATCGTCCATGGACTGACACAGCTCTCATACTGTTTACGTGTGGGTATATGTCCCTGCTTGCAGGAGAAGATCTAGGCAGAATGTTAGATGTTAAAACATTCTAGAACAAACCAGAGCTGAACAGCCCCGCCCAGGGGGGCGGTCCCTCCGGACATTACCCTCCCACCTGCAGCTAGCAGACCTCAGTTTTTTTTCTGCCTAGCAGAAGGAGAAGACGTGGCTCTCTCAGGAGCCAGTCTCCTGGAAGATTTTACTTTTAAATTTTATTCCTTTGGGAATTTTGTTATTTTATTTTTGAGACCTTCAATCAACTGTCGGCTGGGCAACAGGTTGGGTACACTAGTATCCTCGTAGTCTTCCCTGTCCGACCATCGAGCGTGCTGATCCTCGCCTTGTGTGCGTGAGACTCAGTTCACGACATACCCCATGGCTCCAGGGCAGTGTTGCCAACCCCCTGAAGTGAAATTTACTGCCAAGGATGCCAACATTTCTGTACGGCACCAATTTCTTACTGGCAAAAATAATGAAGATTACTGGCAGAGCCGCATTTTTTACTGATGCTGCAAAAAAGTACCTAAAATTACGGTTTTTAGTACTAAACAGTGCAAATATCAATATTTCAACTATAAACAAAAGTAAAAAAACATATTTCTCAATTCACATGTCAATTCACATGAAGGTTAGGATACTATAACCCAGCCAGCACAGAGTTCCCTCTTACATCAGAGTCTGCAGGATTCCCCCTTACAGTGCAAGGGAACTCTTATGTAAAGGGGAACGCTGCAGATCATGATGTAAGGGGGAACTCTGATGTGGAGGGGGGCTCTGGTGAATAGAGACCACCTTCCACAGAGTGAATACACTAAGGTAAGGGGGGGTACTAATATAAGGGGGAAACCTTTATATCAGTGCCCCCTTACATTATTGTATTCATTCACCTCCTTACATCAGTGACCCCCCCCCCCCCCTCAGAATGGCCTGGCGGCACTGTCACTTACCTCCACTCGGGTGCACAGTGTGGGGCTCAGTCAGACGGCTCCAGCTTGGTGGCTCTGATCTCCTCTTCCCACTCCACACGTCTGTTTCTTCCTGGGCCGTAACCCCCATCCCGGCGGCACTCCCACTCTTGACTCCTTTCTAGGATCCCCTCAGAGACTGTAGACATGACAAGAGATGGTCAGAGGCTGCGGACACACGATACAGGAGGGGGACAGAGACTGCAGACACACTACAGGAGGGGAACAGAGGCTGCGGACACACTACAGGAGGGGGACAGAGGCTGCGGACACACTACAGGAGGGGGACAGAGGCTGCGGACATACTACAGGAGGGGGACAGAGGCTGCGGACATACTACAGGAGGGGGACAGAGGCTGCGGACATACTACAGGAGGGGGACAGAGGCTGCGGACATACTACAGGAGGGGGACAGAGGCTGCGGACACACTACAGGAGGGGGACAGAGGCTACGGACACACTACAGGAGGTGCCGGTGGAGACAGGCTGTCAACATGATGGTGCCCTCCTCACCCCCTCACAGTAGCCTCCTCCTCTGTCCACCACCATATTACTTCTGCACATCATCAGTGTGCTGTGTCCTCCTCCTGTGCCCCTTTCACCACTCCACAGGTCAGGGCAGCACTGTGCTGCCCTGACCTGTGAAGAGGTGAAAGGGACACAGGAACCAGAGGAGGATACAGCACACTGATGACGCTGTCCCCTTGTATCCCCCCTGTTTCACTGACCTTGAGTCCGTCCTCCTCACCCCTGGCTGGGCCCTGTCAGTGCTCCGCTCCGAGTCCTCCACCGACCACCTATGATGAGTGCATGGCATGCACTCACTGCAGGACGGTGTCCCGCCACTGCTGCCAGCCACTGTGGCCTTTTCAAAAATGGCGCCAGCGGCGCCATCACGTTACTGCGTGTGCGCCGCCGCCGCCCGGCCGAGTTCCGAATGCGCTCGGCCGGCGCATTCGGAACGGCGCATGCGCAGTTGTATGGCTAGCTCGCGGCCATCTTTTTTATGGGCGCCGGTGCCCATAAACGGACTTTTACGTACAGCCCGAAAAAGGGGTTAAATCGCGGGCTGTATGTAAATCTACGTACGGTTGGCAACACTGCTCCAGGGGTGGCCAGGTTGCTTTCATGCTCCCGCGGTCCTCTCAAGATTGAACAATACTTGACTGACTGTATCTCTCGCGGTGGACCGGGCCGACAGCTACGCAGTACTACTCTGTGATAGGTCTGTCTGAGACAAGCCAGTGGGTCCCTCCAGGGACGGGTAAGTAGTCTCTCCTGCTGCAGGTGAGTAAATACTGGCTGTGTTTCTTTATATGGGGGTCCTCCCTGTCCCCCCCCCCTGTTATGCTGCTCTCTGCACCCTGTACTGGTGCTGTGCTGTGTGGGGGTGCTTGGGGGTCACTCTGGCCTGGCTGGGGGAGCTCATGTCTGTTTTAATGGCACTGGGGCAGTGTTCTGGTGTGTGAGTGACATACTGTGGTGGATAGTGGTTTACATGCATGCTTAGCAAAGCTAAGCTTCAGAGGTTTAGTTCCTGAGGGGGGATGTTTGTGTTCAAACGGCCGCCCCAGCGCTTGCCGTGCCACAGCCAGTGAGGGCAGGAGCTCCTGCCTTGTGGTTAGTGAACAACCGCAAAACTTGTGCGCCATTAGAGCTGTGAGGTAATTTTGAAAAAAACTTGCTCGGCGGCCATTTTGCCGTGGATCGATGGCACAGTATTGTATGCGGCCGGCGGCCATTTTCTTGAAGCCGCAGCGTTTTTGCTTACGGTTTCGGCCTCTATCGGCCGCTGCTGCGGCGCGAATATCCAAGTTCTTCACAGTCCGGTCTCCTCACAGTCTCCTCACTCTCCCCAGGCTTCACCGGCGCGGCAGCGCGGTTTCATACAGCGGAATGAGCGGTCCTTACAGGGGTTGGTGAGTAATCTGGGTGTCCCCTCCTCAGCTTCAGCATAGCCAGTGGGTGGACTGTTACTCACTATGATAGTGTTTAACAGTCAGAGGGTGGCAGTATGGAGTCTAGTTCACCTGCTTAAAGCGGAAGTAAACCCATCGATGTAACATTTTCAAAGAACAGTTAACATTCCCGGCATGCCGGGAATGCTGACTGCACATTGGTTGTGCTCTCAACCAAACTGTCAAACCATCCAATGGCTGGTGTCATAACCGATCACATGTGCAGCATCATGGCAATTGTAGATTAAACGGAGGCCAAGATGGCAGCTTCCTTAGCTGAAAAAGATAGGAGGGTTTACTTCCACTTTAACCACACTTGTCTGAGGCAACTGGCAGTGCTCCTGCACCTGCGGTCCCTAGCGACTAGTTGTCGGTAGTCCTGGAATCATTCCTTGTCAGGATGGAAGCGGTGTGCGACCGCAAGGGAGCTGTAAAGTGCCCCCTCCCCACACATCCTCCTGTAGGAGTGCTCTGTCTCCGATATGGGTCTAGTTATGGCTGCTCAGGACCCTAGCTCTGAGGATTTTCATGTTTTTTAAACAGGACATTCCCTGTGAGGAAGACCCCAGTTCTGAAAAACTGACAGGGTGCTTGTAAGTGAACTCATTGATGCTGTGAGGAACACTTTCAAGCTGAATGTTGAGGCTGAGGAACCTCAGGTAAAAACTGTCTCCTTTGGTTCTTTTAAAGCCGTTTATTTAAAAAGGTTTTTTCCATATGTGCCTTTTTTTGATACATTCATTGACTAAGTCTGGGGAAAGCCGCAGAGGTCTTTGGCGGTCCCGCGGCACCTAGCCATGAGGTACCCCTTTAAGGAGGACCTGGTTATGAAGGGGCTCTCCCCCCAGTGGTCGACCCCCCGGTCGCCCGTTTGAATAAGGCTACCACGCTCCCAATGGAAGGGACTCCTGCATTTAAGGATCCCACTGACAGGAGGTCAGAGTGGTGAGTAGAACTATGTTTACCTTATTGGGGTCTGCCTTGCGCCCTATAGGGACGGCGACACTTGTGTCTCAAGACACTCACAGGAAGATTTTGCACCAGACGGTTCAGGAGCATAATCTCCCTCCTGAGACCATTACCCTGGCTCACCAACTGGCGCAGGGTTTAGTCTCGGTGTGCGATGCCACTTTGGATGCGGCCCCTTTAATTTCTGGGGCCTCTATCTGCTGTGGTGCTGCGTCGCCTTGTCTGGCTAAAATGCTGGTCGGCCGACCTAGCTTCCAAATAGCTCCTGGCTGACTTGCCCTTTAAGGGCGGTGGACTGTTTGGGGCCGCCCTGGATGCCATTATTATGGATGTCACAAGGGGTAAGAGCACCTTCCTTCCTCAGTCTGTTACGGACAAAGGAGCCCCACCGTAGGCCGGGCCCTTCCTTTCCGGCAAAGGAGAATGAGTTTCTTCTCATCAGTCAGAATCCACGGGTAAGCCCTCCCAGAATGGGAAAAGTGCGGCTGGGGGACATAAGCGTCCCTGGGTGCGTAAGCCTACCAAGCAAGCTCCCAAGCCCACCGCCACATGGAGTCTTGTCCCTGCCCGACTCTGGGGTTGGGGGACTTCCTTGCAGGTTCTCGGTTCGGTGGACCTCCCGGACCTCCGACCGATGGGTGTGCGAGGTGGTCACCTCAGGATACAGGATAGAATTCCGTTCCTGGCCCCCAGACAGATTCTTTCCCTCAATTCTCCCTCTCCTTCCTGCCCGTCGGGCGACCCTCTTAAGGGCCGTACAGGATTGATCAGGTCCGGAGGATTGTGCCGGTTCCGTCACAAGAGAGGTTGTTCAGGGTTTCTACTCAAATCTGTTGGTAGTCCCAAAAAGTGGACGGGGGTTCGGCCAACCCTAGGCTTCAAGGCCTGGATGCTTTTGTGATGGTGTAAAGTTCCGCATGGAATCCATTCGCGCGGTGTTCGCTACACTCCATCAAGAGGATTTTCTGGCATCCTTGGACATCAAGGCCGCCTACTTGCATGTTCCGATCTGCGCACTTCAACAGTAGTTTCTGCGCTTGCGATCGGCGAAGACCACTATCAATTGTGGCTCTTCCCTTCGGCCTAGCCTTGGCACCAAAGGTTTTTTACCAAGGCGCTTGCTCCGATTCTAGCCTTGCTGAGACAGCGAGGCACTGCTATTATGGGCTATCTGGATGATCTTCTTCTAAGAGCAGACAATGGCTCAGAATTAGAAGAAGTGTGACTATGTCAGTCAGACCCTTAGGGACTTCGGGTGGCGCCCGAACATTCAGAAGTCGGTCCTGGTCCCGGCTTAGCATTTGGAGTATCTCGGTCTGATCCTGGACTCCATGGAGGTGTAGGTATTCCTAACCTTGGAGAAGTTACTGACTTTTCAGTCTGTAGTGCGGGTCCTGACGTCTCGGAAATGGTTGTCAACTCGTTTTTTGCATGAGAGTCCTGGGACTCATGAGGGCCTCGTTCGAGGCTGTTCCGTATGCCCAATCACACACACGGGCATTACAGTAAGAGATCCTGTCTACTTGGGACAAATCCCCGTTGTCTTTGGATCTTCAGATCCAGATGAGTCACCCACTCAGGGCGTCTCTGGCGTAGTGGTTTTGGTCCCCAGCTCTTCGGTCCGGGAAGTCGTCCCTCCCCATCCAGTGGACGGTGTTTATGACGGACACCAGCCTGACGGGCTGGGGTGGAGTCGGGGGAGTCCTGTCAGCCCCAGGGCTTTGGACTCCGGACGAAGCAGTTTACCGATCAATGTTCTGGAAATACGGGCAATCAGAATATAACTCCCCGCGTGGTCTCTCTCGGCCGTCTACGTTCAGCATAGACAATTGGCAGGCGGACTATCGGAGTTGCCAGACGCTGGACCAGGAGAGTGGTCCTTACACCTGGACATACCGGATGTGGACCTGAGGGCCTCTCGACTCAATCGTAAGGTGTCACGGTTTGTGGCCAGGTCCAGGGATCCCTGGGCGGATGCCTCGGATCCGTTGGTGGGCCCCATGGGGTCATTATCACCTGATATCTGTTATCCTCCGCTGCTGCTGCTTCCTCGCCTGCTGCGCAGGGTTGTGGCCGAAGGGATTCCGGTGATCCTCTTGCGCCGGGTGGGTCTCGGCGTCATTGGTACGCTGATCTGGTACGTCTCATTGCGGACGTTTCTTGGCGGTTGCCAATAAGGGAGGACTTTCTGTTTCAAGGTCCTATTTTTCATCCTGTTTTACAGTCTCTGACTTAACGGCATAGCTATTGGAAGCCAGGTGCTGAGAGTCCGAGGTCTCTCGGATTCGGTCATTTCGACCATGTTCAGGGCACGGAAGTCTTCCGCTTGAAAGATATATCACCGTACCTGGGAAGCTTACATCGCTATGTGCAATGAGCTGGACTAGCGTCTACGGACGTATTCCGTCCCTAGTATCCTGCGGTCCTTGCAGCGTGGTGTGACCCAAATGCTTGCTTTGAGTACCATTAGGGGTCAGTTTTCGGCCTTGGCCGTCTTCCTTCAGCAACCGCTAGCGGGTCATTCCTTGGTAGCACCTTTTGTGCAGGGGGTTCGCCATGTGCTCCCTCCTGTTGAAACCTCCTCTCCCTCCTCAGGATTTGAATTTGGTGCTCTCGGTTCTCCAGGAACCTCACTTTGAAAATATCAGAGATTTTCCCCTCTTGACCTTGTCTCAGGAGGTGGCCTTCTTAGTGGCCATTATTTCTGTCAGACGGGTGTCTGAATTGGCGGCCTTGTCCTGCAAGTCGCCCTATTTGGTCATCCATAAGGATAAGGCGGTGTTGTGTCCGCGACCTTCCTTTTGCATAAGGTGGTCTCGGTTTTTCCACCTACATGTGGACATTGTCCTCCCGTCCTTGTGTCTTCACACATCGCATTCCAGAGGGTTTGCGCTTCACATATTTTATGTGGTACGTGATATGACTCACTAGTTGTGTCTGTCTCAGGTCCGAACAGGGCCGAGCGGTGTTGTCTGCCACTTTTTCTAGATGGATCAGACAGACTGTTATACAGGCCTATGCCATTAAGGGGGTGACCCCTCCCTTTCCGGTTACGGCGTATGCCACAGGACAATTAGAGCTTACTGGGCTTTCCGACATCAAGCCCACGTTCACATTGGGGCTGCGGGAGTGAAGCCTGCGAGTTCAGCTGAACTCGCACGATTTCACTCCCGCTGGCAGTCCCGATTTCAGCCCCGATTTCAATGACATCT
This sequence comes from Rana muscosa, assembly GCA_029206835.1. Classification (NCBI taxonomy): domain Eukaryota; kingdom Metazoa; phylum Chordata; class Amphibia; order Anura; family Ranidae; genus Rana; species Rana muscosa. The sequence continues at coordinate 148,651,073 of CM055116.1, forward strand.
GAAACCGATGTTAATGTAAATCGCGGCTGAAATCGCAAAAAGTAGTACAGAAACTACTTTTTGTAATTGGTGCAGCGCCGCAGATGCGGCGTCGCACCGATCAGGACGGTGCCATTGCCCGCAATTTGCGGCAAATTTCGCCGATTTGACATGTCAAATCGCATGTCAAATCGCACCAGTGTGAACCAGGGCCAAGTGTCGGTTGCACAAGTGTGCAAGGCGGCGACCTGGTCGTCCGTTTATGCCTTTTCAAAATTCAATAAGGTTGATGTGGCTGCATCTTCGGATGCTTCCTTCGGCCGCAAAGTGTTGCAGGCCGCTGCTTAATTTTGCAACTCCTCCGTTGAGGAGCTCTGCTGGTTTGGAGTGAAGTTTTAGTTGTTCCTTTACTATTTGCTCCCACCCTTTTCTTATACTGCTTTGGGATGTCCCACACGTAATCAGTATGACAGCTGTGTCAGTCCATGGACGATAAGAGAAAATAGGATTTTTGTACTAACCGTAAAATACGTTTCTCTGACGTCCATGGACCGACACAGCACCCACCCTTCCTCTTAAAGCGGAAGTAAACCCATCCATAAAACCGATTTCATTTACGAAATGTGCCGGAAATGTAACACTCCCATTGGTTGTGCTCTCAACCAAACTGTCAAACCATCCAATGGCTGGTGTCATAACTGATCACATGTGCAGCATTATGGCAGTTGTAGATTAAATAGAGGCAAAGATGGCAGCTTCCTTGGCTGTAAACGATAGGGGGGTTTACTTACACTTTAAGGTTTGTACTGCTTTGTTACGAACTGAGGTCTGCTAGCTGCAGGTGGGAGGGTAATGTCCGGAGGGACCGCCCCCCTGGGCTGGGCTTTTCAGCTCTGAGAAAAAAATAAAAAATATGGACAGCCGCACTCCAAAAAACCTTTGACGGTCGCCTTTATTGTAAAAAATGGAAGATCACACCAAAAATCATCACAGCATAGCCGGGGTAACAGCTTACATGTTTCACCTGTTCAGCTCTGGTTTGTTCTAGAATGTTTTAACATCTAACATTCTGCCTAGGTCTTTTCCTGCAAGCAGGGACATATACCCACACGTAATCAGTATGACAGCTGTGTCAGTTCATGGACGTCAGAGAAACGGATTTTACGGTGAGTACAAAAATCCTATTTTTTTTTCAAAATTGTCGCTATTTTTTTTGTTTATAGCGCAAAAAATTTAAACCGCAGAGGTGATCAAATACCACCAAAAAAAGTTTGATTTGTGGGAAAAAAAGGACATAAATTTTATTTGGGTACAACGTTGCACAACCGTGCAATTGTCAGTTAAAGTAATGCAGTGCCCTATCGCAAAAAATGGCCTGGTCGTGAAGGCAGGGCTGGTGCAAGGGTTTTTGACACCCTAGGCGAAACCTAATTTGGCCCCCCACATTGACTCCACCCCCTTTGCCCTGCCCATGTATACCCAAGCTTTTTAATAAAGCGCCCGTCAAATGCAGCCTCACCAGCGCCCGTCAAATGCAGCCTCACCAGCGCCCGTCAAATGCAGCCTCACCAGCGCCCATCAAATGCAGCCGCCAAATGCGGCCTCACCAGTGCCGTCAAATGCAGCCTCACCAGCGCCCATCAATGAATGTTTGCTTGCTTCCATTCATTTGGGAGTCGGGACACAGACAGTCCTCCGCCACAGCTGCGCCTCTGACACTATGTGTGAATGGAGCGGCGGCTTCCTGCTGATGCTGAGACTTAGTTGCTTGCTGTAGAGAGAAGAGAGTAGGAACACCAGTGGCCGGGCACCCTAGGCAGCAGTGCACCCTAGCCGGCTGGCTAGTTTGCCTAGTAGTAGCACCGGCCCTGCATGAAGGGGGATAAACCTTCCGGAGCTGAAGTGGTTAAAGTAAGAATACACATGCGTCTTGTATTTCAGACAACATTTGCTTATCCCATAGCCCAGCTTAGAGCTGGGCAGCATGATAGTTCAAGTGTTCTGAATTAAAGTCACACTAAAGTCCCCAAATACTCACCTCTACTGCAGCAATGTGATGTCCGGTTTTAGGCAGGTAGAGGTTAACGCTGCGTCAGGTAGGAAGGGTAATTATGTTCCGGGTTTTCTTTTTGGTGGGCTTTGCTTTTTCTGGCCCACTGGTTCTGTGTGTTATAAAAGGAGCAGGGGTCCGAATCCAGGGGGTTTGCGTTTAGAGCTAGGGAAATGTATTGCTCGTCGCCATTGCAGGAGTACAGATTGCCAGAGTAATGCCTATTCTGAAGTTATTCAAGGGGTGTAATGCAAGTGTAGCGATACCCCCAGCTAAGAGGGCCACTGGTATGATTTGTTTCGGGCCCTGTAACACTCACTGTCAACCCCCAGCAATTGGCTCCACCCTCCCTTGGCACAGTTAGTAGGGGATGATAGGATTGTGTAACCCAGTGTTTCTCAACTCCAGTCCTCAAGGCGCCCCAACAGGTCATGTTTTCAGGCTTTCCATTATTTTCCACAGGTGATTTGATCAGTTTCACTGCCTTAGTAATTACCACAGCTGTTTCAACTGAGGGAAATCCTGAAAACATGACCTGTTGGTGCGCCTTGAGGACTGAAGTTGAGAAACACTGGTGTAACCTGTGACTCTTGGCAGCACAATCCCACAAGAAAGAAACACAGCAGTATGGTATGGCGATCACTAACTGTTTCTTCTGCACAGTAATTAACACAAACAACTGGTATACTTAACCCTGGCACTTTACTGAGAATAATGGTTAAGCAGGTAAAACAGTATACATAAACATATGCAGAGCCCTGCAATGAAAGAGTGTTCTAGCACACAGACAGATATACACTCCTGTGACAAGAAACTAACGGACCCCGCTGCAGCTCTTCTCCCTCGTGGGCAAAATGGTGCCCAGCAATGTCTACACCGCTAAGTCAGGCCTGACTGTACTATGTGAAAGTTCTGCAGAGAAAGATCATCGCTAGCAAACGGTGGTGCACTTCTGGAATAGTTTGTAATCCACAAGAATAAAGGGGGGTTGTTAACTTGGTGAACACAGGATAAATCTACTAGCGTTATTCAATGCACTGTCCCTCCGGTGTGCAACTGCAAACACTAACGATAGTTCCGAACAACAGTTACTGGGTTTAGGGATTCTATATTATTCTCTGAGTAGGTGCTCTCTCACCCAACCGGACTAGTCCGTGTATTCCATTGCTGTGTCTTGGTACACAGATTCCACGACACCCGGGTCTTCGGTCCTCCTGGTAGTAGCAGCACAGCAGCAGGATGAGACGTCCCTCGGGCTCCTCAGTGGGTACGGAAGGCTCTTTGGAATAATACAGGCCTAGGCTTCAGGCCCTGTATTCTCAGCAGACTCAGCACAGAGTTCCACTTGCTGGGCGGGTGGTGTCCAAAGAGACCGCACTCCGGTCCGCCCCCTGGTTAAATACCCCACCCCAGCAGTCCTTGCGCGGGGAAATGCATCCTGGGTATGGTAGTCTCTGGGCCTTAAAGCAAACACCCGCTACACACTCCCCCCCACTTAAAATCTTTGGTCCCCAAAGATAAAAAAAAACAGCACTATCTACAAGTAACACAGTTTACGGTTGTAAAGGAGCTGGGCAAGGGAACCTCCCACCAAACTTGGCAAGGGAGATTGTCTTGTCTACAGGTCATATTGGTGGAAGCGACCTGCCTAACTGTGCCAGAGAGCGAGCTGGGGTTGCCCTCCACTAAATGCACAGTGGAGGGGCCAGGTTTCTCTATTGTCCTTCTCGCAGTCACAACTGTGTCTTCAGAACATTCTCCCATCTGAGTGTAGGTTAGTTTTCGGGGAGGACGAATAGCTCTTTTCACTCTTTTTGTTTCCTGGGGACTGAGGCATCAGGTACACTGGGCTCTTCCATTCTTCCTTCCACTGGGTCAGGTGTAAATGGTTCCTGCTGCTTCAGGGGCATCCAACTCTGGTGCAGAGAGGTACAAAGAATCTCTTGGATCTTCGGCTGGGATCGACTCTAGGGCATCTTTCCATTCCTCAGTTAGCGTACACGATGGAATGAACTCAGCAGCTTCAGCATTTAAGGTGCCATCAACGGTAACTTCACAGGGTGCAGGATCCATGACCATGGGTTCAGTTGTCTGAGTGGGCCACAGCCAGCTCAGTTCCATTTGCTCATCTTCACTCTGGTTAGAGGCATTCATCTCTCCTGACTGAGTGGTCTGAGATCTGGTGTTGGGCCTAGGGGTATTGGAGGTTGAAGGTGTTTCAGGAGAATCCAGAGTAGAAGGTATCCGGACTGCTTCGGAGAGAGGCAATAAGTGGTTTCTGTGCCAGGTTTTCAGAGGTCCCACTTGGCCTTCAGGTTTCAGCTGGTACACTGGCAGGCCAGGCAATTTTTTACAGATCATGTATGGCTGTGATTTCCATCTATCAGCAAGCTTATGCTTCCCTGGAACACCAAGATTCTGCAGAAACACTCTGTCTCCTGGTTGCAAGTCAGGGATCCGAACTCTGAGGTCAAAATTCAGTTTATTCCGGGCCCCTCTCTGGTCAGAGGTGGCTTGTGCCTTCTCATAAGCCAGTCTTAAGCTTTTCCGCAGCCTGTGCACATATCCCTTGTGGGAAGCAGCCGATGTGTGGTCTATCGAGGTACCAAAGGCCAGATCTGCAGGTAGTCTTGCTTCTCTGCCAAACATTAATCTGTAAGGGGAGTAACCGGTGACATCACTAGTTGTGCTATTATAGGCGTGCACTATGGCAGCTATATGCTTGCTCCAATGCTGCTTTTCCTCACTGCTCAGGGTCCCCAGCATATTCAACAAAGTTCTGTTAAACCTTTCCGGTTGGGCATCTCCTTGTGAGTGATAGGGGGTTCTTTATCCCTAGGGAATCCAGTAATTTCCAGATTAGTTGACTTTCCAAGTCCCTCCCTTGATCCGAATGAAGATGTTGAGGTAATCCGTAGTGTACAAAATACTTCTCTACAAGTATCTTGGCCACAGTGGAAGCCTTCTGGTCTTTAGTTGGAAAGGCCTGGGCGTAACGGGTGAAATGGTCGGTTATCACCAGAACATTTCCATGTCCCCAGAAATCAGGTTCCAGACAAAGAAAATCAATGCATACCAAGTCCAAAGGTCCTTGGCTTTGCAGGTGGCCCATTGGGGCAGCTTGATGAGGCAGTGTTTTCCTTTCTATGCAGCGAGCACATGAGTGACAGTATTCCTCCACTTCAGCCCGCATACAGGGCCAATAGAATCTGCTCCTTATGAGCTGAAAGGTTCTCTCGGCTCCGAGGTGGCCATGATTGTCATGTAGGGCATTCATAACAGTCTTTCTGTGTTTTTCTGGCAGGAATAGTTGCCACTTGTCTTCCAGATCATCAGAGGGGCCCCTTCGGTAGACCACCCCTTGATGCACCTGCAACCTGTCCCATTCCTTGCGCAGTAAGCGGGCCTCCTTTGAGGGACCATGTAAGAGTCTGTCCGGATCCTGATCTTCCAGGGCTTCCAAAGCCAATCTCCCCAATGGGTCTTCCAGCTGGTCCCGTCTTATATCCTTCTTTGATAATTTGGGCAAGTCCTCTTCACCAATCTGAGTGACATCACAATAGTATTTGGGCACTCCAACAGCTGAGACTCCAATTTCTTCTGCCCTGGATCCTCCACTAGCCTGGAGCTCTGCCCCCTGACACAAAGCCTGTACCCCCTTTGGGGTTTCCTGGGTCCAATCTTCTGCCATGCAAGTGGGAGCATGAGATCTTCGGGACAAGGCATCAGCATCTCGGTTTCCAGTCCCAGGCCTGTACTTCAGGCTGAAATTGAACCCTGAGAGGGCTGCCAGCCAACGGTGTCCGGTGGCATATAGTTTTGCGGTGGTTAGGAGGTAAGTGAGTGGGTTATTGTCTGTCTGAACCACAAAGTCAGCTCCATATAAGTAGTCCTTCAGTTTGTCTACCACTGCCCACTTTAGGGCCAGGGCCAGAAACTCCAACTTGTGGGTGGGGTAATTATTTTCAGCTGGGGTTAAACTCCTACTCACACAGGCAACGGGTCTTAGCTGCACTTCATACTCCTGATATAGTACTCCTCCCAAACCATCATGGCTGGCATCCACGTGTAATTTATAGGGCTTTTGGGTGTCCGCATAGGCTAAAACAGGGGCAGTGGTCAAGCTCTCTTTCAGCTTAATGAAAGCCTCTTCACGCTTTCCAGTCCACTGGTCTTCCACTGACTCTCCCGGTTTCCTGGGGCCTGAGTCATCCTCCTCTCCATCTGTCTTCAACAGCTCATTCAGAGGCTTGGCAATTTTTGCAAACCCCTCCACAAACCTGCGATAGTAGGAGCAGAACCCTAAAAATGACCTAAGCTCAGTCACGGTGGTGGGCCGGGGCCAGGAGGTAACTGCCTCCAATTTGTCAGGATCTGTGGATACTCCTTCTTCAGACACTATGTGTCCCAGGTAATGGACTGAAGACTGATAGAACTGACACTTCTCCCTGAAAAGCTTGAGTCCCTCATCACTGAGTCTCTTCAAGACCTTCTCTAACCTCTCCTCATGCTCCTCCAGAGTCTTCCCAAAGACGATGATGTCATCTAGGTATACTAGGACTTCAATAAGGTTCATGTCTCCCACTGTCTTCTCCATCAACTGCTGGAAAGTGGCAGGAGCTCCCGACAGACCTTGAGGCATTTGGTCGAATTCATAGAACCCCACTGGGGTGATGAAGGCAGTCTTCTCTCTGTCTTCTGGGTGCATTGGGATTTGATAGTACCCACTCTTCAGGTCCATTACACTGAACCATTTGGCTCCAGATAGACTCTGCAGGGCATCCTCTATTCTTGGGGTGCTGTATTGATCAGGTTTTGTCCTCCTGTTGAGAGTCCTGTAATCTATACAGAGTCCCAATGACCCATTCTTCTTCCTGACTACCACAATTGGAGAGGCATATGGGCTTCTGGATTCTCGGATAACACTCGTTCTCTTGAGCTCTGCAAGTTGCTCATGCAGATCTTCCAGATAAGCCAGGGGGACTCGCCGGACTCTCTCTCTAAAGGGTTTGTCTTCCTGTAGGCGAATCCTGTGGGTGGCACTTTTTGCACATCCTACATCGAACTCATCCTTGGAGAAGATCTTCCGCCACTTTGCCAACTGGGCCCTGGCCCTCTCCTTCCATGCCAGGGGTAGGGCCGGGTTCTCCAAGGTGGGTTCCCCTTCTTCTTCCTTCTCCAGGTCGGGCAAGGCAACTGGGGTAGCAGGATTCACTGGGCCCAACAGCATCCGGGCTGGAAACTTCACAGGCGAGTCAGTGGTGTTCCTGATGCTCACTGGCACCCTGCCGTTTGCCTTCTTCAGGACTCTCAGCGGGATTACTTTGGGGATTACTTCCAGTCCTGAGTATGCACCCATAGGGTCTGGTTCCAGGACTACAAAGGGGCCAGGTTGTTCCCAGGTGAGCTTCACAGTGGCTCTCAAGCAGGCCACTTCACCAGGCTGCAGCACTCTCTCTCTCCTCTCCAGTCTCCAAACTTTCCCCACCCCCTCTTCCGGGGCCTTCTTCTCCAAGATCAATCGCTGATAAGCCAACTGCAACATGGGGTGGATTCTGGCTGTCAAGACGTCCTGCTCTTGCACTAGAGGGGCCAGTAGTCTCCTGACCAGGTCAGTGTTGGTTCCTATTATCAGGGAACTTTTGTTGGCCCCTGGTGGGCGGGGGCAGACCACTGCCAAGGTGTCAAAGACCTCTGCCTCTCCTGCCACCGAGGGGTCGAAAGCCAATCTTATCAGAAGGTAACCGTTATAAGGAAAGCTCTGGGTGCCAATTCCCCATATTTCCAAGTCTTCCAACTTCTGCAAGGGCAAATGTTTCAGATGTTTTTGATAAAAATCCCTATACAGGAGGGTTACTTGAGCCCCTGTGTCCAGAATGGCCTTCGTGTAGACTCCCTCCAATTGAATGGGGACTACTGGGGAGGGTCCCACTAACTTGGCTGGGAACTTCTTTGGGGAGGCCTCTTTCCTTGGACTCATGTTTTTTTATTATTTTTTTTTGTTTTTTTCTTTCCCCATTGTTTCCTGGATCTTAATCCCTGTTGGGCCTGGTATGCATTGATCTCTTGTGACTTTTTGGGTTTTACCTCCAAGGGAGGGGTATTATGTGCTTTTGATGGGGAATTATTCCCCTCATTTCTGTTTTTTTTTTTCTTTCTTATTTCAATGGAGCTTGCTGGAGATGACGGATACCCGGTTGACTCCTTCACCGGGGCCCTCTGGAGTTTTCCGCCGGCTGGCGGTAGTTGCCTCGGGTCTTCCTTGGACTAGGGCACACTCGCCCAAAATTGCCAATTCCTCCACAGCTGAAGCAAACAGCTTCCCCTCTATCCCGCGGGGAGACTGGTGTTGAAACACTCTGGTACAGTTCTTTCCTGACTTCTTCTTTTTCTCCAACTCCTGCGTTCTTGGCCATTAAAGAGGTCAACATCTCTAGTACTTGGGTCATCTGCGACTTTAAGACCTCCACTTCCAAGTCCCGTTCAGTGGCCATGGCGGATCTGACCCCAACTGAGGGGGAAGTAGTGGGCTTCCCGGTCACCTGTTGGTCTTTTAGCAGAGCCTCTTCATCCCTTATTATTCGCACAAGGTCCGGGTAGTTCAAGGACATGACCCCACTAGTGTTTTTTAGGTCGAGCCAGACTGGGTCGGAACGCAATGCTCCCCTTAAAATCTGCTTCATTCTGGCCGCATCTATGGCTTGTGGCAGCATCCCCTTCTTAAGGACAATTTGACACAGCATCTTGTTTAATCTGCGAACATATTCAGACAGTCTTTCTCCTGGAAGTTGAAGGGTATGCTCAAACTGGTAGACTAAATCGACCACCTTCTCCAATTGGCCGAACTCTTCCTGTAACATGGTTAAATAGTCATAGGCAGTACAAGCAGCATTGCTGAACATGAGGTTCTTCACGGCTTCAGCAGCAGCCCCCTTTAAACGTTCTCTTATGCGCTGCTTCTTTTGGGCCTCCGGTATTTCCCATCCTTCCACAGCCTGCATCGCCCACTCCATCCAGGTGTCAAAATCCTCTTCTCCGAGTGGTACAGGTTGTTTCCCTGAAAAAATCCTGAGCTTCCGGTACCCAGCTTCTACATGTACCGTATTACTCTTCTGGCACTTTGTGACAAGGTCTCCTAAAGCATTTAGAAGTTCAGGACCTATAGTGGTTAGAGGTGTCCCTAGAGCTGTTATGTCTTTGGAATTTTTGGAAATTGTGGGTGACTGCGGAGGTTCCCTCTTTATAGCCTTCACGTGCGCCAAGTGGTATATCTTCTCATCTATGGACTGCACACTCTGGCCTCTGAAACTCTCAGGTATCTCTTCTCTCCATTCTACCAGTGCATAGGTAAAGGAGGTCTGTCCAACTGGTTTGAGATCAAGTAACCATGCCTTCTGGCTCGGGGACAGTAACTCCATGAGCCGTTCTACATTGCTTCCGGACCAGTCTTTCCCCGGGAAGCTCAACAACTACAGACTTCTCTGGAAAAGCGCCGGCTGATGCACACCACTGGGTCACTGCTAAACAATCCATGCCAGTACTTCTGGCAGGCTCGATTGCGGTGTACAGGTATCCCGGACTCTGAGCCCCCACGTGTAGCGATACCCCCAGCTAAGAGGGCCGCTGGTATGATTTGTTTCGGGCCCTGTAACATTCACTGTCAACCCCCAGCAATTGGCTCAACCCTCCCTTGGCACAGTTAGTAGGGGATGATAGGATTGTCTAACCTGTGACTCTTGGCAGCACAATCCCACAAGAAAGACACACAGCAGTATGGTATAGCGATCACTAACCGTTTCTTCTGCATAGTAAATGACACAAACAACTGGTATACTTAACCCTGGCACTTTACTGAGAATAATGGTTAAGCAGGTAAAACAGTATACATAAACATATGCAGAGCCTTGCAATGAAAGAGTATTTTAGCAAACAGACAGATATACACTCCTGTGACAAGAAACTAACGGACCCCGCTGCAGCTCTTCTCCCTCGTGGGCAAAATGGCGCCCAGCAATGTCTACACCGCTAAGTCAGGCCTGACTGTACTATGTGAAAGTTCTGCAGAGAAAGATCTTCGCTAGCAAACGGTGGTGCACTTTTGGAACAGTTTGTAATCCACAAGAATAAAGGGGGGTTGTTAACTTGGTGAACACAGGATAAGTCTACTAGCGTTATTCAATGCACTGTCCCTCCGGTGTGCAACTGCAAACACTAACGATAGTTCCGAACAACAGTTACTGGGTTTAGGGATTCTATATTATTCTCTGAGCAGGTGCTCTCCCACCCAACCAGACCAGTCCGTGTCCGTATCTTTCATTGCTGTGTCTGTGCAGGATGAGACGTCCCTCTGGCTCCTCAGTGGGCACGGAAGGCTCTTTGGAATAATACAGGCCTAGGCTTCAGGCCCTGTATTCTCAGCAGACTCAGCACAGAGTTCCACTTGCTGGGCGGGCGGTGTCCAAAGAGACCGCACTCCGGTCCGCCTCCTGGTTAAATACCCCGCCCCAGCAGTCCTTGCGTGGGGAAATGCATCCTGGGTATGGTCAGGGGCGGGCTGGCAGGGGGGGCAGGGTGGAAATTTCCCCCCAGGCCGCCGAACTTATACTCAAAAGGGCTGCTGTCTGCTGCCATATTTTTTTTTATGCAGGCAGCAGGAGGTCGATCGTGGCGGACGCCGATTGGCTGTGTTGCTCCTGTGCTGCATTCTGGGAGTTGTAGTCCGGACCGTGCTCAAGATCCTGGTGGCGATGGGTGGAGAGAACTGAGCAGCTGTGCGCAGCAGCAGGAAACTACAACTCTCGCAGACGGAGTCTTCAGAGGCAGGCAGAGGGGGGTGTGACTCACTGGCTCGGGCTGGGAGCTGGATGGCTGCAAGCAGGGGCGGTACAGGGAGCGCCAGGTTGTGAGCAGGAAAATCTGCCCACAAAGTCTAGTTGTATCCCTTGTATGCCCCTATTGCCAGCCCAAAACAAAATTTATGTGCCCCTGTTTGTTGCTCTGTGACAGCGGATACACCCATTTCCAGGCTCCCTCCTTGAGTTCCTGAGTCCCCCCCCCTACCCCAGATCGGAGATGGTACAGTCCCTGCAGGGAAGGAAGAACCTCACACTGCAGCATCGATGATTGGGTCCCGCCCAGCACACTGTAGAGACCTCCTCCAGGGCAGAGTGAAGATTGTGTACAGCATGGAAGGGAGACTGGATCCACTTCTACTCACTGTAAGTCTCCACTGCTCTGCATACTGTCTTGTGAACCTGCTCTGTACTTTTCAGTGCGGGTTTATTGAAAGTGAAAGTAAAATTCTTCAACAGGTTAGGAATTAGTGTGACATTTCAGGTGCTACATAAGATGTAATCCACATACACATTATATCTTCTAAAAATAATGATTTTTAATTAGATATAATGTGTACAGTATGTGGATTATATCGTATGTAGCACCTGAAATGTCACACTAATTCCTAACCTGTTGAAGAATATACACAGCAAAGGATGTGATTTCTTATCCCAGCCCAAGAAAGTACAGAAGAAGCCCACTCTTGCAGTGTGGGGGAGGGGAAGGGGAGAAGGCGGTATAGCCTTTTTTTACTTACCTGATTATGCTCCAGCCAGCTCCAGCGTTCTGCTCCTCCCTAAGACCCCTTTCACACTGGAGCGTATTGCAGGTGCTATAGCGTTAAAAATAGCGCCTGCAATCCGCCCTTAAAAAGCTGCTCCATTGTCTCCAGTGTGAAAGCCCCGAGGGCTTTCACACTGGAGCGGTGCGCTAGCAGGACGGTAAAAAAAGTCCTGCTAGCCGCATCTTTGGAGCAGTGTATATACCGCTCCTCCACCGCTGCTGCCCATTGAAATCAATAGGACAGCGCAGCTATACCGCTCGCAATGCGCTGCTTCATCGGTTTTAGCCCTTTCTCAGCCGCTAGCGGGGGTAAAACCACCCCGTTAGCGGCTGAAATGCGCCGCAAATCCACCATAGCGTCGGCGGTAAAACTAGCGGCGTTTTACCACCGACGCTATGGGCGGCTCAGTGTGAAAGGGGTCTAACACATCATCACATATAGAGGAAGATTAACTCCGTATGGTATGAAGTGGAGGCTGGAGTGTGACCAATGTCAGTCCTAACATACACAGGAGCTGCAGGGGACCAGTAACAGAATTGCAGAGAGAAAGGGTGAAGCAAGGGATAAGGTAAAGCTGGGTACACACAGATCAGATTTCATCGGGTTCAGCAGGGGCTGAATTTTGATTGGTGTGTAACCCTCTATGTTAGGCAGAAACCCATTGTTATATCATCTTCTGCTGGAAATCCTTGCTCAATTAGCTGCTTGCAGCCAAACCGCACCAGTGTATTCTGTCAGGGGACAGTCACAGTAAGGGGGGATTCCCACATCCACCCACTTGTGTGGAGGGAGGAATCTGTCAGCCACTTGCTTGAGCCCCATCTTCATCCAGCAATGTACACAAGAGCAGTTGGTCTCTGATTGGCTGTTTGTTTTAAGTGCACTGTACATTTGATTTGCAGCACTGGAAGTTTGGTAGTAACTCCAATGGGCTGTGGGTCCTGCTGGGAGCAGGCCACTGACCTTTGGGTCCTGCTGGGAGCAAGCCACTGACCTGTGGGTCCTGCTGGGAGCAAGCCACTGACCTGTGGGTCCTGCTGGGAGCAAGCCACTGACCTGTGGGTCCTGCTGGGAGCAAGCCACTGACATGTGGGTCCTGCTGGCCGCCAGCCGACCTGTGGGTCCTGCTGGCCGCCAGCCGACCTGTGGGTCCTGCTGGCCGCTGGGGTCCTCCTGGCCGCTGGCCTGTGGGTCCTCCTGGCTGCTGGCCTGTGGGTCAGTGTTCAGTGGGCCACTTGGCTGGACTTGCCCCCCAGGCCTAAGGCTGCCAGCCCTCCCCTGGGTATGGTAGTCTCTGGGCCTTAAAGCAAACACCCGCTACACAAGCGTAACACCCTCTAATGTGCTAGATGTAGATAGGTTTATTGTTAGTGTAGGTAAAAATTAGTTTAGCTCAGGGCTAAGCCTGAGCTATGAATCTGGGTCAGGGTATAGTGACTCAGGGCTGGGTGACTCATCCTAGCAGCTTCTCGGGTGCCTCCCTGTAAGGGTATGTACTTACCGAGGCCGAGATGCCGAGAGTGGTTCACCTTTGCGACTTGACGCACTCCACCCCCTGGAGTTGAGACAGGGAGTGGATGGCGAGAAGCGGCACCGGCTACCGGCAGGTGGTGGGTATTTGTAGACGGTCCGGCAGAGCTGAGTAGACTGAAGAACAGGCTTCAAGCAGGAACTAGCCGGATTGGTAAAGTTCAAACAGCAGGAGATAATGGAAGCCGGTGCAGGTTGAGTCCGGGTTGTAATGGCTAGGTAACGGTCCCGGCTGGGGGTCAAACACAGTAAAAGGTAACAAGTCCAGAGAGTACCGGGAACCCGGCAGGGGTTCAAAGGAAACGCGGAAGTCCAAAAGGTACAGGCCAGAGGTCAAGGATTGGAGACGGGCAGCAGATCCGAGTCACAGGCCGAGGGTCAAACACAGGAGAAGGCAGAAGTCCGTATCACAAGCCGAGGGTCAGGTCCAGGAGAGAGATCAGAGGAGTCAAGCCAGTCCGGGTCACAAGGAGATTTTCAGGATAGTTTTCCAGAGTCTTGGGAATACAGGAAAGCTGACAAACCAGCAACTTGTCAGTGCAACTGGGTCTCTTTAAATAGGCCCGCCTGGATTCCTATTGGTGCGCCGCCGTGCATGCGCGCGCGCCGCTGCGTCGGCACGCGCACCCGAGAACGTAGAAGCGCCGTCCCGCGCACGCGCATGCGCGGAAGCATCATTCCGCCGCGCGTGCGCATTGGGCGCTGATTGGCGCTGTTGGACGGATTTCCCTGACAGTGCCCCCCTCCTAGGGGCGGACTCCGGACGCCCAGACTAGACATCAACTCGGGATGTTCCTGGTGAAAGACTCTAATTAGGCGGGGAGCATGTAGGTTCCTAGATGGTTCCCAAGAGTTGTCCTCCGGGGGATACCCCTTCCATTTGATTAAATACTGTAGCTGCCTGCCTCTTTTCCTGCAGCCCAGGATAGATTCCACCACGTACTCGTTTTCACCATCAACCTCCACAGGTGGAGGAGGTGGCACATCCCTTCCCGGGAAGGAGCTGGAGACTACCGGTTTCAACAGAGACGTGTGGAAGACCGGGTGTATCCTGTAGGAGTCGGACAGTGCCAATTCAAAGGCCACAGGGTTGATTACTCGCTTGATTTTGAAAGGGCCTATAAATCTTGGTCCCAATTTCCGTGAAGGGATCGGCAATTTGAGGTTGGTGGCGGAGAGCCATACTTCCTCCCCAACTTTGAAGACTGGATTTTCCTTCCTACCCTTGTCATAGTATCTCTTGTAAGACTCCTGGGCGTTTTGCATCATTTCCTGGAGTCTCAGAAAATTAGATTGAACAAAGGCTATCCGATCTTGAACAGCAGGAACAGAGCTCTCCGAAATGTCATCAGGGAGGAAGGAAGGATGGAAGCCAAAGTTGGCCCAAAAAGGAGTTTGACTGGTGGCTGAATGCACCGAGTTATTATATGCAAATTCAGCGTAGGATAATAGGGAGGACCAATCATCTTGTGAGGCTGAGCAAAAACAACGGAGATATTGTTCTAGGGTTTGATTGGTTCTCTCTGTCTGTCCGTTGCTCTGGGGGTGATATGCCGATGATAGGCAAATTTTGATTTCTAAAGATTTGCAAAGTTCCTTCCAGAATTTCGCCGTGAATTGAACGCCTCTGTCAGAGGTGATGCTTTTAGGCACTCCATGGAGCCTGATTATCTCCTGAAAGAAGGCTTTGGCTGTATCTGCAGCAGAGGGAGTACCAATCATGGGCACGAAGTGTGCCATTTTGGAGAGGCGGTCAATTACGACCAGAATCGTGGTAAAACCTCCAGAGGGCGGTAGATCTACAATGAAGTCCATGGACACATCTGCCCACGGACGTTCAGGGATAGGCAAAGGTTTGAGTAGTCCCCAACTCTTGGTTTTGGGTCCCTTATACCGTTGGCAACGGGTACAGGAGGCAACATAGGACTTGCAATCTTGTCTCCAACCAGGCCACCAGAAGGAGCGAGAGATTAGTTCCATGGTCTTTTTGGTTCCAAAGTGACCAGCTAGTTTGTGGTCGTGGAAAGTTTTCAGAGTCAGTTGCCTTGTTTCCAGAGGGACGAAAACTTTACCTTGGGACCAGAACAAGTCATTACGCTTCTCCAAGGAAGAGGTTACTTGGTCAGGACAATGCTTAGAGGCGGCTCTTATGGAGGTTAGTAGATCAGCCTGTGGGATGAGCAGAAAGTTTTGTGCTGATAGGATGGTACTTGGTTCCTCTGCTTGAGGGGTCTCGGGAAACATCCTAGAGAGGGCATCCGCCTTCACGTTCTTGGAACCGGGCCTATAAGAGATATGAAAGTTAAACCTAGTGAAGAAGAGGGCCCATCGGGCTTGTCTGGGTCAAAGACGTTTTGCTGTTCTCAGATATTCTAGATTCTTATGATCCGTGAATATCATGACGGGGTGAGGAGCTCCCTCCAGAAGGTATCGCCATTCTTCCAGGGCGAATTTGATAGCTAATAGTTCCCGGTCACCGACGTCATAATTACGTTCCGGAGAAGTTAGTTTACGAGAGGCAAAGGCTACGGGATGAAGAAGGGATTTGGGGCCCTGCCTTTGAGAGAGGATGGCCCCAGTGGCTGACTCTGAAGCATCTACTTCCAGCGTAAACGGCAGTAGCGGATCTGGATGCTTCAATACAGGTGCCGATGTGAATGCATTTTTTAGTTTATCGAAGGCATCTTGAGCTTCCGGTGACCAGTGAAAGCGGTAGCCCTGGCGTGTCAGTTGGGTTATAGGTGCCACAATAGAGGAGAACCCCACAATGAACCTCCTGTAGAAATTGGCGAAACCTATAAATCGTTGTACCCCTTTCTTGTCTGTTGGGGCCGGCCATTCCTGGATAGCTTTGACTTTCTGCGGGTCCATTGCGACCCCATTGGTAGAAATAATAAATCCCAAAAATTGCACCGTGGTTTTCTCAAAGTCACATTTCTCGGTCTTGAGGTAAAGTCTATGTTCTCGGAGAATAGTGAGGACCTTGATGACATGGATTCGGTGCAGTTCAAGGGAGGACGAAAAAATAAGAATATCGTCTAAGTAGACTACTAGGAAATCGTCCAGGTGTTCACGGAAAATGTCATTGACCAGGTGCTGGAAAGTAGCTGGGGCGTTGCAAAGCCCGAATGGCATGACCAAGTATTCGAAATGACCGAATCTAGATCTAAAAGCCGTCTTCCATTCGTCTCCAGCCCTGATCCGGATGAGGTTGTAGGCCCCTCGAAGGTCCAGTTTAGAGAAGATCCGAGCTGATCGGAATCGTTGGAACAACTCCGGGATGAGAGGAAGCGGGTATCTATTTTTAATAGTAATTTTATTTAATTCCCTATAGTCGATGCAGGGCCTCAGAGTCCCGTCTTTCTTTTCAACGAAAAAGATTCCGGCACCGGCTGGGGAAGAAGAGGGTCGAATGAATTTCTTTTCCAGATTTTCCTCAATGTAAGACTTGAGGGTCTTCAACTCAGATTCGGACAAGGGGAAGATGCGGCCGAATGGAATTTTGGAGCCAGGCAGAAGGTCGATGGGACAATCGTAGGGACGATGTGGAGGTAGGCGGTCGGCCTGCTGTTTGTCGAAGACGTCCTGGAATCCTAAGTATGCTGATGGAACATGTGGTAGGTTATCCGGTTGAGGGGTTAAAGTAGCACAGGCAGTTGGAAGTGCGGAAAGACAGTGTTGAGAACAATATGAAGAAGTGAAGTTAACTTCCCTCTTGGCCCAGTTTATATGAGGCTCATGTGCTTGTAACCAGGGAAGGCCCAGGATGATGGGAAACATGGGAGATGAGATGAGGTCAAATCGAAGGTATTCTTGGTGGCCTGAATCCGTGATAGCAAGGACGGGTCTTGTTTCTTGCGTTATTACCCCTGAACGAGGCAGGGATCCATCCGCCAGACGAACCTGAAGATAACGGTCCTTGGTTTGCAGAGGAAAGTGAAGTTGGGAAGCAAGTGAAGAGTCCAGAAAGCAGCTGCAGGCTCCTGAATCAATAATCGCCGGTAGGCGGGTTGCTCCTGTTGGTAGCTGTAGAGAAATAGAAAGAACAACATAAGTCTGTGGTAAGCCAGAAACTGGGTAGTTCAAAGTGTCTTTGAGGGTACACTTACTAGGTCTCACTGGGCAACTCCGAAGGAAATGGCCAGTACCCCCGCAGTAAAGACACAGATTGGCCTGACGCCTGCGCTGCTTTTCCTCAGGAGAAAGGGGAGGACGAACTAGACCAAGCTGCATGGGTTCAGGCTCGGGGGAAGAAGATGCTGTAGGAACTTGGATGGGTGGATAGGCAGAAGCTGATCGGGGCAAAGTCCAGTTTGGACGGGTAGTCTGGAAACGCTCAGAACGCCGCTCCCGGAGGCGTCTGTCAAGCTGAGTGACAGACTGGATCAGATCTTCCAGAGTAGTTGGAACACCAATCCTGGCCAGCTCGTCCTTAAGAGCCTCAGACAGTCCTTGGCGATATTGGTATTTAAGGGCCGTCTCATTCCAGCCAGTGTCAGCTGACCATTTCCGGAATTCTGCCGTGTAGTCCTCCACCGGCCTTCTCCCCTGGGTTAAACTGTGGAGAACAGACTCAGCTGTAGCTGATCGCTGAGGATCGTCATACAGCTGCGCCATACTCTCGAAGAAGGTGTCCACGGAATCTAGTATGGGGCTGCTTTGCTCCATCAGGCCATGTGCCCAGGCCTGAGGTTCGTCGGTTAGAAGGGAGATGACGAACCCCACCTTTACCACTTCTGAAGAGAAAGTCCTGGGTTGAAGGGCGAAATAGAGAGAACATGCGTTTTTGAAAGCCCGATATTTCTTACGGACGCCAGAAAATCGCTCAGGCAGGGGGACCCTGGGTTCAGGGGTAGCCATTACTACGGTGGGATTTGCCTGATTTTGAGACGTGGAGGCAACATTGGCAATGGTAGCAGCTGGTGATGCTGGTCCTGTAGCTCCAGTAAGTAGCTGAAAGCGGCCATCCATTTGGACATAACCTTCTTGTAATTTCTGAACCGCGTCGGTTAGTGCGGTGACTTGCTGACATAGGGTCTCGAACGGTGAACGCACCCTGTCGGCCTCAGACATCTGGCTGGTTTGTACTGTAAGGGTATGTACTTACCGAGGCCGAGATGCCGAGAGTGGTTCACCTTTGCGACTTGACGCACTCCACCCCCTGGAGTTGAGACAGGGAGTGGATGGCGAGAAGCGGCACCGGCTACCGGCAGGTGGTGGGTATTTGTAGACGGTCCGGCAGAGCTGAGTAGACTGAAGAACAGGCTTCAAGCAGGAACTAGCCGGATTGGTAAAGTTCAAACAGCAGGAGATAATGGAAGCCGGTGCAGGTTGAGTCCGGGTTGTAATGGCTAGGTAACGGTCCCGGCTGGGGGTCAAACACAGTAAAAGGTAACAAGTCCAGAGAGTACCGGGAACCCGGCAGGGGTTCAAAGGAAACGCGGAAGTCCAAAAGGTACAGGCCAGAGGTCAAGGATTGGAGACGGGCAGCAGATCCGAGTCACAGGCCGAGGGTCAAACACAGGAGAAGGCAGAAGTCCGTATCACAAGCCGAGGGTCAGGTCCAGGAGAGAGATCAGAGGAGTCAAGCCAGTCCGGGTCACAAGGAGATTTTCAGGATAGTTTTCCAGAGTCTTGGGAATACAGGAAAGCTGACAAACCAGCAACTTGTCAGTGCAACTGGGTCTCTTTAAATAGGCCCGCCTGGATTCCTATTGGTGCGCCGCCGCGCATGCGCGCGCGCCGCTGCGTCGGCGCGCGCACCCGTGAACGTAGAAGCGCCGTCCCGCGCACGCGCATGGGCGGAAGCATCATTCCGCCGCGCGTGCGCATTGGGCGCTGATTGGCGCTGTTGGACGGATTTCCCTGACACTCCCCCTGTTTTCTGGGACATTTGAGAATGTTCTAGACATAGTGGGTGGAGGGTAGCAGGAGCTGCTGGGCATATTTATGAGGGCCCCAGCCAACCCCGCTAAAGGGCTGGCAGGGGGCAGGCCACCTCATAAATAGGCATGAGTCATGCCAGAGAGGGGAAGTCAGGTGGAAGATGGAGTGCTGAGGAGGCTATCAGTGGCCCTTGAGGATGCTCCCTAGTCTGGGGGGGGGGGGGTTGACCTCGGGCCTGTGGCTTGGGTGATGGAAGGACCCTACCAAAATACATGTTGGAAGCCCTTCCTGGAGGCATGAGTGCAAGGAGAGAGGACAGCGGGAGCAGGTCAGTATGTCTGGGAGATCTCCTGAGAGTCAGCCTGGTGGGCTGGCGAGTGTCAGTCTGGGGGACTGGAGGGCTAGTGAAAGGGGCTGCTGCAGCCAGATGGGTTGGCATTGTCTGAGGAGGTGGTGCTGGGACCAGTAGCCATGGGACTGATGCTAGCTGGACACTGAAATTTTGTTACACAACCAATGGGCCTTGGGTTCTTGTCTGCAATGGGCTGTTGCGTTAATCTGACTGAGTGACTGTCAGATATTCACAGTGTTCCAGCTAGGTTCTGCAAGCAAGTGCTGGAGGAAGAAGTGGAGCTGTATAAAGAAACTGTTTATAGGAAAAGTTATCCCTGAAGTTGTTGTTGAAGTCAAATGGGCATTCCATAACCTCCCATCCCTATCTAAGTTATTACCCTCAATAAATAACAAAAACAAAGTGCTTTGTCTCAAGAGTGCCTGTGAAAATTCAGTGTGCCCGGCTGTGCAAGGTGGGGGATCCCAGTTTACTTACGGCTCCTGAGGGAGTGTGTTACACAAGTAACTGGCACATATAGTCTAAAGGTTAGATTTCTCTAGCCACCTACAGTAAGCGTGTACATGTGACAAGTCTGATTGCTTCTAGCAGGACTAGTTGTTGTCGGCACTCTCTCAATTGGCAGGTCCGTCTCCCATTTCAACTGGGAGCAGATCAGCACCGCAGAGGTCCCCAACCTGTACATAGGTACGGAAGAGGAAGGGATAATTGAAGTGCACGCACAGAGTCATTGCAAGGTTCACGGTGGGGCTCCATACCATTACTGAGGGTAGCAGGGATAGACTGGACAGGTGGAAAGGGCATTGGCTCTGCGTGTCCCGCCTAAATGCATCAGTGACTGTGGCGGTGTATAATACATCAACAGAGTTTACTAAAGTTCAGTCATCAGTTCAAGTAAAGGTACTCTACGTGTGAAGCAATGACCCTATTTAAAGTGCCTAGCGTAGACCAGAAGAACCTATCCTAGGGTAGGCCTCCTATTTGACCCACACTTGGCGCCCAACGTAGAGGAGAACATGGAGGAAGCGTCACCCACCTACTACCCTACCATTACACAGTGCCAACACCTTCACCCCATCTTTTTCTGGGTCTTGATTGACCAGCACGGGCTGACATAATTTCCCAGCATGCGCACGCAAGTTCATTCACTTGCAGTGCACTTGTAGTGCAAAGTGGATTTGCCTTTAGTAAATAAACCCCACTGTGTATGTGCACAAACTGTAAAAACAGCACTAATTATAAACATCACTCAAGAAAAAGGTGACCATCTATTCACTGTGTTTCTACAATACAGTGGTACAGAGAGTGTTAAAGCGGAGGTCTGCCCAAAATTTTTTTAAAAAAACAGCAGCTACACATACTGCAGCTGCTGGCTTTTAATAATCGGACACTTACCTGCCTGGAGTCCAGCGATGTCGGCACCGCAGCTGATTCTCAGCTATAATACCTGATTCCTGGTTCCAGGGTGGAGGAAGCTGTATATTGGAAGAAGCACCCAGGCTGGGTGTCAGGCGGTCCGTCACAAATACATACTTGAATATAATTTACTTTTTATAAACTAGATATTGATGTAATTTTAACTGCCGAGTTAACTGATCCAAGTGGCAATCACGCTCAGTCTGCTTACACTTAGATTGTTGTCCAGCAGGCTGGAAAATCTCTGTGCAGGGAGAGGCTGAAAGCGTCATCATCACATGGCCCCCTTTCTATAAATTGTAGGCTCACAGCAGCCATATTTTCAGTGTGTCTTGGAGCTGTTATGAAAAGTTGCCAATTCCGTGTACAGAATAATACAATTTAAATCTTTATATTTAATTATTTATTTGTTTTAAGTTTGGCATTGATTCATGACCATCATAGCAGTGCCTGGCTTCCTATGCTTTTTGGTTGACAATAGTTTGCTTTTTAGCTCTACAAATAGCTTGATTTAACTTCAGTTGAGTTTGCTGTAAAGTTTGTGAACATTGAGCAAGATTTGAGAAACTGTTTGCAAAATGAACCCAGGCAGATTTGCTTATCCGTACTTAGAATGTTCCTGTATAATCTAGAAACACCCACTACACAAAAAATAATAATACATAAAACAGATATCCTTGCCTTCGACAAATGGTGCAACCGCATCTAATCTGTGAGCCAAGGTTAAGGCTTCTATGGCTCCTTTTGTGGATATAAATTGGGTCCAAAATTCCAGTTAAGCAGTAAAGCTCTATTTTCAATCCACAGCAAGCTTAGATGTACTGTACATGGGTCCATATCTCATTTCCTCCAAAAAGAATTCTGTAGACTATAAGGTAGAGAATCTCTGACACATTCTGTGTTCCTCTACCTACCGGTATGTCTTCTTGAGGCTGTGGTTTTGTGGTTTCTCCACAACTCATCATTAATGCAAAAACCAAATATGAAATATACTGTATATTTAAAATTTTTAAAATACATTGTTGCATTTGAAATATATATTGTTCTTTTTTGTAATGCCCTACAGAATTTTATTGATCGGAAAGGGTATGACCCATAGGGACATTATTAGGTGTCCATGCTGAAAAAAATATTCAGAGATTTCAACAGAGAATTTCTTAACCTCCCTGGCAGTATGATTCTGTCAGATTTTAGGTGCTGAAAGTGGTACCATTATTTTGCATGGAAATTTGGCGTTTTATATTGTAGGCCTGTAATTCTTAGGAATAGCTCACCTAAATCTGTCCAAACAAGAGTCTAGTAGACATCCCGGGTATGATAAAGTTTGAAACACAAAATCATAAATTATAATATAATAAATAACTATAAATAATTATAACAAATAATAATATAATAAAAATTAAAATTATTCAATAATGTAATCAAATCAAAAACACAGAAATTTGCTCAGTTGCAGAATTGTCGCTGTCATTACTTTCAGTGTTTGATGACGAATTTCCCCACAAATCGCTATCGCTCAATTCTGCAAGTGATTCTAATTTATTATCGCTGTTTTCTAGCTGGTCTAAAACCACTTTTGACATAAAGGGACACTTTTTGGTTGCTTTGGACAATCTCCAAATTCCAGGCAGAAAAAAATGTATTTATAATATAAAAGTGCATGCAGGGCACTGGACAGACCACTAGGGACAAAGGGGATGTGTAATTTTTTTTATACAGTACTGTAATCTGTAAGATTACAGTATGCTGTATGTGTATTGTGTTTTTAAGTTTTTGAATTTGGCGCCGATCTCCACCCCCGTGCGCCGCAACGTCGCAGGGAATGGAGCTCGGCGGCACTCAGGCACTGTGTGAATCGAGCGAGGAGACAGCTCGCACACACAGCGGGGAGACATCGCAGGATCCAGGGGACAAGGTAAGTAACTCTCGTTGTATCCTGCGATGCAGCCCGAGTCTGGCTCGGGGTTACCGCTAATGGTTCTGAAATCTTACCCTGAGCCAGACTCGGGAATACCGCCAGGGAGGTTAATAAAGCCAATATGGAGGTTCCATTGCCCCCCCTCCGTGGAGATGGGCAGTAATGTCAAAGTCAATCACCTAGCCAAGCAACTAGGGTCTATGTTCATTGCTCACAGCCTATACTGGATCTTTGTGTAGATGTTTTCCACTTTGCCTCCTATGCTCAAAATTCCTCATATGCACTTGCACTGGGTCTTGTTGCTCTTGGACTCCTGCTGCTGGGTCCTCTTGCACAAGACAGATTAACATCTTGTAGTATGTTAATGTATGTTTTACCACAACGCATATACAGTAAAACCTTGGATTGCGAGTATAATTCGTTCTGGAAACATGCTTGTAATCCAAAGCACTTGTATATCAAAGCGAATTTCCCCATAAGAAATAATGGAAACTCAAACGATCCGTTCCACAACCATTTATTTATAAGTCCTTCAGTTTATAGTCCATATAAAAAGATTATAGCAATGTGACCAGGTTGTGTAACCATAAAATGTCCATCCACAAATGGAAGCCTCCACAAGGGGATTAGAAGCTAAATCCAATAGGAGCTACAGAGTATAAAAGAGAAGAGAGGGGCCTCTAAGTGTAGCAGTATGTTTACATTTAATGAAGGTACAACATTTAGCAACTCACATGGTTGATGATTAAAAGAGGCACATCTAAGCAGGCCCAGACTGGCCATAGGGCATACCGGGCAAATGCCCAATGGGCCGCGGCGGCCCGCGGACCACCAGTGGCCCGCGGGCCGCCGGGCTCCATGTCACGTTTTCCCCATCATCTCCAATGTCTCCGGAGGCAGCCGGAGTTGGTGGGCGGAGCTGGGGGTGTGGCTGCTCCCTCCACTCCTCCCACAGACTCGTTCACTCTGGCTCAGTGGCAGTGCATCCATAGTGGGCGCAGGTGCGCCGCCCCCTCTCGCTCCTGCGCCCGTCACTCACAACAATACATAGGTTCATGAATTGTCGCCGCCGCTGCCGCCCACTATTCAGATGGTCGGCCCCCTGTTGAGTGCCGGCCATCTGAATAACAGCGGCTGGTTGGTGTTTGGAAGTGTCTATCAAAGCCAGCGGCTCTGATAGGCTTCCCGATTACAGCCTGAGGGCTGTAATCGGCTTCCAAATAGCTAACCAAAGGACGCACAGGGAGTGCATTCCCTGGTTAACACTGAAAGGCGTTTCAGCCAATCAGGTTCACCGGGTCTGGTTACCGGTAACCTGATTGGCTGAAGCGACATCGAGGGCGGGAGAAGACATCGAGGACGGAAGAAGGACGGCGCTGACCCGAGGAAGGTAAGTGCAGGGCTGGGGGGGGGGAAACTGTCTGCATTTGGGGACAAACTAGCTGTATTTGGGGGGAAACTGGCTGTATTTGGGGACAAACTGGCTGTATTTGGGGACAAACTGGCTGCATTTGGGGACAAACTGGCTGTATTTGGGGACAAACTGGCTGCATTTGGGGACAAACTGGCTGCATTTGGGGACAAACTGGCTGCATTTGGGGGGAAACTGGCTGCATTTGAGGGGAAACTGGCTGCATTTGAGGGGAAACTGGCTGCATTTGAGGGGAAACTGGCTGTATATGGGGACAAACTGGCTGCATTTGGGGACAAACTGGCTGCATATGGGGACAAACTGGCTGTATATGGGGGAAAACTGGCTGTATATGGGGGCAAACTGGCTGTACTTGGGGACAAACTGGCTGTACTTGGGGGGAAACTGGCTGCATTTGGCGACAAACTGGCTGCATTTGGGGGGAAATTGGCTGCATTTGAGGGGGCAAACTGGTGGCGTTTGGGCACAGTGGCTGCGTTTAATGGGCACAGTGGCGGCAATTGATGTTTTTTTTTTTCAGTTTGTTTGCGCTCCCCCCAAAAATTTTGAGCACCAGCCGCCACTGCTCTGGCTGATCCCACAGCTGAAGGAGAAAGAAACGAGGACACAGCAGCCAGAGTGTCTTCATCTCCAGGCATGCTGTAAGTTACTGCACTGTTGCACATGTCACTACATAGATTCCTAACCTGGCACCATACCACCCCAGCCCATGGGCGTCCGCTCCATAGGGCAAGGGGGGTCAATTGCCCCCCCCTGGAATCATAAGAGTGTTGAAGTCAGAGTGAAGACACTTGCCCCCTGTGTTGCAATAACCCCAGCTAGCGGTCAAAGACAGGGATAAATGCAACTGTGTATCGCCGCTGCCGAAGCGCTTTGCAGGCGCTTCGGCAGCGGTGTCCATTTATTTCAATGGGCGGTGGAGGAGTGGTGTATACAGCGCTGCTCCACTGCCCCAAAGAAGCATGGAGGACCTTAAAATGATGCCCCCCCCTGAAAAAGTTCAGCGGACACCCATGCCCCAGCCTGCCCTATGCCACAGCACCCTGCCCTATGCGTGCCACCGCACCCTGCCTTTTGCCACCGCACCCTACCCTATGCCACCGCAACCTGCCCTATGCCACCGCAACCTGCCCCATGCCACCGCAAACTGCTCTATACCACCCCAACCTGCCCTATGCCACCGCAAACTGCTCTATACCACCCCAACCTGCCCTATGCCACCGCAACCTGCCCTATACCACCGCAACCTGCCCTATGCCACCGCAAACTGCTCTATACCACCCCAACCTGCCCTATGCCACCGCAAACTGCTCTATACCACCCCAACTTGCCCTATGCCACCGCACCCTGCCCTATGCATGCCACCACACCCTGCCTTTTGCCACCGCACCCTACCCTATGCCACCGCAACCTGCCCTATGCCACCGCAACCTGCCCTATGCCACCGCAACCTGCCCCATGCCACCGCAAACTGCTCTATACCACCCAACCTGCCCTATGCCACCGCAAACTGCTCTATACCGCCCCAACCTGCCCTATGCCACCGCAATCTGCCCTATACCACCGCAAACTGCCCTATACCACCCCAGCCTGCCCTATGCCACCGCAACCTGCCCTATGCCACCGCAAACTGCTCTATACCACCCCAACCTGCCCTATGCCACCGCAAACTGCTCTATACCACCCCAACTTGCCCTATGCCACCCCAACCTGCCCTATGCCACCCAGCCTGCCATATACCACCGCAAACTGCCCTATACCACCCAAACCTGCTCTATACCACCCAAGCCTGCCCTATACAACCCCAACCTGCCTATGCCACCCCAGCCTGCCCTATATCACTGCAACCTGCCCTATATTACCCCAACCTGCCCTATATCGCCCCAGCCGGCCCAATACCACCCTATACTTTAATTTACAGGGGTCATTTGGGGGTGCGCCTCGTGACCGTGCGCTGCCTGCAGGGCGCTGGGCAGGATAGACAGGAGGGGGGTGACACCATGCTTTGCCGCACCAGGTGACACCAACCCTAGTTACGCCACTGCCCCAGTGCACTCTCAGCTGCGAGTCGGAGCCGCACTCGAGTGACAGTGACACCCGTCGGCACATCAGGGGACCGGGACCCGCAACGATCCCCTTCTCTCTGGCAAGGTGGCCGCGGCACTGATGATCTGATCAGTCTCAGCTCGGCTGTCTCACACAGCCGAGCAGAGTGAAGCCGCCTCCCCCTCCTCCTTTATGTCCACACAGGAGGAGGGGACCCAACATGCAGTCCCGTGCTGATCTGAGGTACATTATAGGTCTGAAGGGGATTCTGTATTGTAGGGGGGGTTCTGTATTGTAGGGGAGTCTGTAATGTAGGGGGGTTCTGTAATGTAGGGGGGTTCTGTAATGTAGGGGGGTTCTGTATTGGAGGGGGTCTGTACTGTAGGGGGGTCTGTAATGTAGGGGGGTCTGTATTGTAGAGGGGGGCTGTAATGTAGGGGGGTCTGTACTGTAGGGGGGTCTGTACTGTAGGGAGGGGGTCTGTACTGTAGGGAGGGGGTCTGCACTGTAGGGAGGTCTGTGTAACATGCAGGGGGTCCAGAACTGTTAGGGGGTGTCTGTGTAACAAACTGTGGGGGGCTGTGTCATGTAAAGGGGTCCAGAGTTGCAGTGCTATGTAATGTAAAGGGGTCCAGAGGTGCAGGGTGCTGTGTAATGTAAAGGGGTCCAGAGGTGCAGGGTGCTGTGTAATGTAAAGGGGCCTAGAGGTGCAGGGTGCTGTGTAATGTAAAAAGGTCCAGAGGTGCGGTGCTATGTAATGTAAAGGGGTCCAGGGTGCTGTGTAATGTAAAGGGGTCCAGAGGTACAAGGTGCTGGAACCCCACATCCCATCATTAACCGTCGCCGCAAAGCGCCGCCGCCGCACCCCCCCGGGCTGCTCAGTCTAAAATGCCCGGGCCTATTTTTTGTCCCAGTCCGGGCCTGCATCTAAGTATGCAGGGATCCGGGGCTAAGCTGTCTGCAATCGTGACCGGAAAGAATACCCTGCAGTAGAGCGTTCTGAAAGCGAGGCTTGAAGCACTTATGGAGCGCAGCGTGGAAGGGGCAACGTCAATGGTGGTGCGGAGGACGGTCTATGTGGACATCTTTTCCCCGGATACCTGCATACTTAGATGTGCCTGTTTTAATCGTCAACCATGTGAGTTTCTAAATGTTATACCTTAATTAAATGTAACTGTAGTGCTACACTTAGAGGCTCCTCTCTTCTCTTTAATACTCAGTTGTGACGTTACTTGTATATCAAGTCAAAATTTTTCTTGTCTTTCAAAACGCTCTCAAACCAAGTTACTCTCAAACCAAGGTATTACTGTATGTGATTTCCTGGGAAATCTCATCTGTACACTGGGAAATCTCAAGGTTTCAGGAGGAAGGCATTTTTCTCCCTTAGATGATCTACATTGTCACATATTCCAGGAGGCGGACCCAGAGTTCCAGAAAGTGAAGGAAGATGGATTTATCTGCATTTAGTGAAACTGGCCACTGTGAGAAGAATGGGGAGAAAAAGAAAAAAAACTGATGCAATAATTAAAAAGCCTACAATTATCTACAAGTTTCTGTTTGGAGATTGCCATTGCTAAACATTTCTAAACGTTCCTATCTTGTAATATTGAAGATAAGGGTGAAGTTCCTCTTTAAGGGCAATTTGTAAAAATCACACGTTGCCTGGTGTAGAATTTGTGAGCTTGTGGTTGTAAGTGTTCTTCCAATTTTGGACTAACATCTGTTTCTCACCTTTGCTTATCTGTGCTTTGCTAGAACTCTGTGTTTCCTGACCTCAGCTATGTTTTCTGGGTATGTGTTTGCTCCTTCTTTTGGTTTTGAAGTTTGAGGCCTCGTACACACGGCCGAGATTCTCGTCGAAAAAAACATGTCGTTTTTTTCGACGAGATTCTTGGACAAGAAACTTGTCCCGGCCGAGTGTACACACGCTCGATTCAAAGAACCCGCGGTTCTTTGAATGGAGCGTACGCGGTGATGTCATCGACCATGACGAGCATGCGCTCGTCACATTCGATGCCGTCGCCGCCATCTTGGTATACCCTATCTATGCCTAGGAAGCTACCGCGCATGCGTCAAAGTCATTTCGAGCATGCGCGGGCTTCCCGGCGAAAAGGTAAGTGTACACACACACAATTTTCTCGTCGAGAAACAGGCTGACGAGAATCTCAACGAGAAAATAGAGAGCAGGTTCTCTATTTTCTCGTCGAGATTCTTGTCGCTTTTCTTGACGAGAAACCATACACACGAACGAATTTCTCGGCAAAAAATCTCTGCCAGCAAGTTTCTTGCTGGTTTTTGCCGAGAAACTCGTTCGTGTGTACGAGGCTTCACTCTAGTTAACCCATGGCAATGGTCTTACGCAAACCTTCCTGAATTTTACCTATAGGTAAGCCTATAATAAGGCTTACCTATAGGTACTGTAAATATTTCCTATATGTGCACTGTTTAGGTGAGATTTACTGTAAATGCAGTCGGTGACGTCACCAGCACATGTGCTCTGAAGAAACAGCAAACTTGTGCCGTTCCTTTGGAGTCCTGTGCCATAAACGTGACCTCATCACGGCTCCAGTCACTCACACAGACTGAGATCGCGACCCGAAAGGAAGACCAGGTGAAGATCGAAGCGCCTTCAGCTTGACAGCGCACCACTGGAGGGTTTCGTTCTAAGGTAGGTTTAACATAATGTGCTAGTATGCAATGCATACTAGCACATATTGCATTGCCTTGCAGGTTTAAAAAAAAAAGTGTTTTTTTTTGGTGAGGTATCCCTGCGAACGACACAGTTAATGGGGCAGTAATTCTAGCACTAGACCTCCTCTGTTCTATTAAAGTAGTAACCTGTAAAGGCTTTTAAAGCGTCGCCGTGACATCATCTTGTATATTTTACAAAAAAAGCTGGGTTATGTATTGTGTTTTTTTGGTATTAAAATTTTTAAAAGTGTATTTTTTTCCCCATAAACTGCGTTTGAAAAAAACGCTGTGCAAAGACCATGTGACATCTTGCAAAACCCAACAATTTATTCTCTAGGGCCGCTGCTAAAAATATATATATATATATATATATATATATATATATATATATATATATATATATAATGTTTGGGGTTCTAACTAATTTTCTAGCCAAAAAAAAACAAACTGATTTTCACATGTAAACAAAAAGTGCCAGAAAATGCCCAGTCTTCAAGTTGTTAAAGGGGTTGTAAACTCTCATGCCCCATACACACGATCATTTTTAATGTCATTTTTAAAACTGACGTTTTTCTTGTCATTTTTTTTCTTGTTTCCTCTCAAGCCTGTCTTGCGTACACACCATCATTTTAAAAAATGTTCAAGCAAAGCGCAGTGACGTACAACACGTACGACGGCACTATAAAGGGGAAGTTCCGTTCGAATGGCGCCACCCTTCATGTTAGTAAAGTTTGTTGAGCGAAGATTCGCTCTTTTCAGTCTCGTGCTTTTCAGTCCGTGACTGCGTGACGAATGTGCTATCTCCATTACGAACGCTAGTTTTACCAGAACGAGCGCTCCTGTCTCATACTTGATTCTGAGCATGCGCGTTTTTTTCACGTCGTTAAAGCATACACACTATCGTTTTTCACGTCGTTAAAAAAAACGACATGAAAAACGACGTGAAAAAAGAGAGCATGTTCGAAATTTTTAATGGCCGTTTTTCACGTCGTTAAAAATGCTCTGGAGCCTACACACGATCATTTTTAATGGCCATTTTTTTTAATGGCATTTTTAACGGCATGAAAAACGATCGTGTGTATGGGGCATCAGGGTTTTTCACCTTAACTACTTGCTTACTGGGCACTTAAACCCCCTTCTTGCCCAGGCCAATTTTCAGCTTTCAGCGCGGTCACGATTTGAATGACAATTGCGCGGTCGTGCGACGTGACTCCCAAACAAAATTGACGTCCTTTTTTTCCCACAAATAGAGCTTTCTTTTGGTGGTATTTGATCACCTCTGCGGTTTTGATTTTTTGCGCTATAAACAAAAAAAGAGCGACGATTTTGAAAAAAACACAATATTTTTAATTTTTTGCTATAATAAATATCCAATTTAAAAAAAAAAATAATGTTTTCTTTAGTTTAGTCCGATACGTATTCTTCTACATATTTTTGGTAAAAAAAATCGCAATAAGCGTTTATTGATTGGTTTGCGTAAAAGTTATAGCATCTACAAAATAGGGCATAGTTTTAGAGCATTTTTATTAATATTTTTTTTTTTACTAGTAATGGCGGCGATCAGCGATTTTTATTGTGACTGCGACATTATGGCAGACACTTTTGACACCATTTTGGGACCATTGTCATTGATACAGCGATCAGTGCTATAAAAATGCACTGGTTACTGTAAACATGACACTGGCAGGGAAGGGGTTAACCACTAGGGGGCGAGGAAGGGGTTAAATGTGTGCCCTGGGAGTGATTACTACTGTGTGGGGGAGGGGACTGACTGGGGGAGGTGACCAATCTGTGTCCCTATGTACAAGGGACACAGCATCGGTCTCCTCTCCCTGACAGGACGTGGATCTGTGTGTTTACACACAGAGATCCACGTCCCTGCTCTGTGTACGCACCGATCGTGGGTACCTGGCGGACATCGCGGCCTTCAGGCACGCGCATCGGCATCTCAGTGATGCGCCGGGCGCTGGCACGCCCCCCAGTGGCCGAAATAGCCGAGGACGTCTATTGACGTCCTCCCGGATTTTTAGATCCACATTGAGGCCGTCATTTGTCAATGGCCCGGATCTGAAGAGGTTAATGCATTAAGGTGAAAAAACTCCTGTGCTGCAGCTGCCTCCCAGAGCCCCCCTTTTCCTTACCTAAACCCGGTCTTTCCTTCGACAGGGACAAGCACAGCTGCTCCAGCCGGTGTCTCGGGTCCTCATTGGATAGATTGATGGCAGTGCAACCGTTGGCTCCTGCTGCTGTCAATCAAATCCAATGATGCGGGGGCCGGGGGGGGGCTGATCTGATCCTGCTGTCTGTGTCAATGGACGCAGCAGGACACGAGAGAGTGCCCGCACGTGTGCCCCCAGGGAATACGATTGTCCGTCAGGGCACTCGAGAAGAGGAGGAGCCAGGAGCGCCGCAGAGGGACCCCAGAAGAGGAGGATCGGGGCCACTCTGTGAAAAACCTTTGCACAGAGGAGGTAAGTATGACATGTTTGTTATTTAAAAAAACAAAAACAACAACAACAACATGGGTCCATATCTCATTTCCTCCAAAAAGAATTCTGTAGACTAGACTTGTGCACAACGGAAAAATTCGTTCCGTTTCGGTTCGTTTCTTTCCGGTCCTGTTGATTCGTAATCATTCGTAATTTTGCTAGACGGGATTTTTCGTGTTCGGACTCATTCGTATTTTTGCAAGTGACATTTTTCGTTGAATTTTTTGTTGCTTTATAATTCGTACTTTCGGTAGAGTACGTTGTTTTTCGTTGATTCTGGACACAACTCCTACTTTCGTAACTTTTTTTGGGTTCGTTGATTCGTAATTTTCCGTGTCTCTCTCACAACGACGCTGCCTATTATGCCTAATGTGCTTCGAATGGATTTGTACTTTTCTAAATACATAGCAGTTATTTGTAACGATTCGAAATCTCGTATTTTACTTTCGTTTTTTACATGCGGCTATAGGCTCCGCCCCTGTACACCATTTTGAGAGGGTTCAGCACGGTGAGGGAGAAGCAGAGAGCAGAGCAGAGTGAGTGTTATTGTGCTTCGAATGGATTTGAAATCTCGTATTTTACTTTCGTTTTTTCATGCGGCTATAGCCTCCGCCCCTGTACACCATTTTGAGAGGGAGTTCAGCATGGTGAGGGAGAAGCAGAGAGCAGAGTGAGTGTTATTGTGCTTCGAATGGATTCGTACATTCGTAACTTTTTTCATAACGAATTATGCCGAAGACCTTCGGGCATTCGCTATTTTGCGGTATAATTTATTTCGGATTCGGTTTTATTCGTAATTGCTCTGTTCGGAAATTCGAATGCTTCCGAATGTCCGAAAGTTGCTAAATTCGGACGAATTTTGATTCGTTACGAAACGAATTGCACAAGCCTACTGTAGACTATAAGGTGGAGAATCTCTGACACATTCTGTGTTCCTCTACCTACCGGTATGTCTTCTTGAGGCTGTGGTTTTGTGGTTTCTCCACAACTCATCATTAATGCAAAAACCAAATATGAAATATACTGTATATTTAAAAATTTTGAAATACATTGTTGCATTTGAAATATATATTGTTCTTTTTTGTAATGCCCTACAGAATTTTATTGATCGGAAAGGGTATGACCCATAGGGACATTATTAGGTGTCCATGCTGAAAAAAATATTCAGAGATTTCAACAGAGAATTTCTTAACCTCCCTGGCGGTATGATTCTGTCAGATTTTAGGTGCTGAAAGCGGTACCATTATTTTGCATGGAAATTTGGCGTTTTATATTGTAGGCCTGTAATTCTTAGGAATAGCTCACCTAAATCTGTCCAAACAAGAGTCTAGTAGACATCCCGGGTATGATAAAGTTTGAAACACAAAATCATAAATTATAATATAATAAATAACTATAAATAATTATAACAAATAATAATATAATAAAAATAAAAATTATTCAATAATGTAATCAAATCAAAAACACAGAAATTTGCTCAGTTGCAGAATTGTTGCTGTCATTACTTTCAGTGTTTGATGACGATTTTCCCCACAAATCGCTATCGCTCAATTCTGCAAGTGATTCTAATTTATTATCGCTGTTTTCTAGCTGGTCTAAAACCACTTTTGACATAAAGGGACACTTTTTGGTTGCTTTGGACAATCTCCAAATTCCAGGCAGAAAAAAAATGTATTTATAATATAAAAGTGCATGCAGGGCACTGGACAGACCACTAGGGACAAAGGGGATGTGTAATTTTTTTTATACAGTACTGTAATCTGTAAGATTACAGTATGCTGTATGTGTATTGTGTTTTTAAGTTTTTGAATTTGGCGCCGATCTCCACCCCCGTGCGCCGCAACGTCGCAGGGAATGGAGCTCGGCGGCACTCAGACACTGTGTGAATCGAGCGAGGAGACAGCTCGCACACACAGCGGGGAGACATCGCAGGATCCAGGGGACAAGGTAAGTAACTCTCGTTGTATCCTGCGATGCAGCCCGAGTCTGGCTCGGGGTTACCGCTAATGGTTCTGAAATCTTACCCCGAGCCAGACTCGGGAATACCGCCAGGGAGGTTAATAAAGCCAATATGGAGGTTCCATTGCCCCCCTCCGTGGAGATGGGCAGTAATGTCAAAGTCAATCACCTAGCCAAGCAACTAGGGTCTATGTTCACAGCCTATACTGGATCTTTGTGTAGATGTTTTCCACTTTGCCTCCTATGCTCAAAATTCCTCATATGCACTTGCACTGGGTCTTGTTGCTCTTGGACTCCTGCTGCTGGGTCCTCTTGCACAAGACAGATTAACATCTTGTAGTATGTTAATGTATGTTTTACCACAACGCATATACAGTAAAACCTTGGATTGCGAGTATAATTCGTTCTGGAAACATGCTTATAATCCAAAGCACTTGTATATCAAAGCGAATTTCCCCATAAGAAATAATGGAAACTCAAACGATCCGTTCCACAACCATTTATTTATAAGTCCTTCAGTTTATAGTCCATATAAAAAGATTATAGCAATGTGACCAGGTTGTGTAACCATAAAATGTCCATCCACAAATGGAAGCCTCCACAAGGGGATTAGAAGCTAAATCCAGTAGGAGCTAAAGAGTATAAAAGAGAAGAGAGGGGCCTCTAAGTGTAGCAGTATGTTTACATTTAATGAAGGTACAACATTTAGCAACTCACATGGTTGATGATTAAAAGAGGCACATCTAAGCAGGCCCAGACTGGCCATAGGGCATACCGGGCAAATGCCCAATGGCCCACGGCGGCCCGCGGACCACCAGTGGCCCGCGGGCCGCCGGGCTCCATGTCACGTTTTCCCCATCATCTCCAATGTCTCCGGAGGCAGCCGGAGTTGGTGGGTGGAGCTGGGGGTGTGGCTGCTCCCTCCACTCCTCCCACAGACTCGTTCACTCTGGCTCAGTGGCGGTGCATCCATAGTGGGCGCAGGTGCGCCGCCCCCTCTCGCTCCTGCGCCCGTCACTCACAACAATACATAGGTTCATGAATTGTCGCCGCCGGCTGGTTGGTGTTTGGAAGTGTCTATCAAAGCCAGCGGCTCTGATAGGCTTCCCGATTACAGCCTGAGGGCTGTAATCGGCTTCCAAATAGCTAACCAAAGGACGCACAGGGGGTGCGTTCCCTGGTTAACACTGAAAGGCGTTTCAGCCAATCAGGTTCACCGGGTCTGGTTACCGGTAACCTGATTGGCTGAAGCGACATCGAGGGCGGGAGAAGACATCGAGGACGGAAGAAGGACGGCGCTGACCCGAGGAAGGTAAGTGCAGGGCTGGGGGGGGGACTGTCTGCATTTGGGGACAAACTAGCTGTATTTGGGGGGAAACTGGCTGTATTTGGGGACAAACTGGCTGTATTTGGGGACAAACTGGCTGCATTTGGGGACAAACTGGCTGCATTTGGGGACAAACTGGCTGTATTTGGGGACAAACTGGCTGTATTTGGAGACAAACTGGCTGCATTTGGGGGAACCTGGCTGCATTTGAGGGGAAACTGGCTGTATATGGGGACAAACTGGCTGCATTTGGGGACAAACTGGCTGCATTTGGGGACAAACTGGCTGCATTTGGGGACAAACTGGCTGCATATGGGGACAAACTGGCTGTATATGGGGGCAAACTGGCTGTACTTGGGGGCAAACTGGCTGTACTTGGGGACAAACTGGCTGTACTTGGGGACAAACTGGCTGTACTTGGGGACATACTGGCTGTACTTGGGGGGAAACTGGCTGCATTTGGCGACAAACTGGCTGCATTTGGGGGGAAACTGGCTGCATTTGGGGGGGCAAACTGGTGGCGTTTGGGCACAGTGGCTGCGTTTAATGGGCACAGTGGCGGCAATTGATGTTTTTTTTTTTTCAGTTTGTTTGCGCTCCCCCCAAAAATTTTGAGCACCAGCCGCCACTGCTCTGGCTGATCCCACAGCTGAAGGAGAAAGAAACGAGGACACAGCAGCCAGAGTGTCTTCATCTCCAGGCATGCTGTAAGTTACTGCACTGTTGCACATGTCACTACATAGATTCCTAACCTGGCACCATACCACCCCAGCCCATGGGCGTCCGCTCCATAGGGCAAGGGGGGTCAATTGCCCCCCCTGGAATCGTAAGAGTGTTGAAGTCAGAGTGAAGACACTTGCCCCCTGTGTTGCAATAACCCCAACTAGCGGTCAAAGACAGGGATAAATGCAACTGTGTATCGCCGCTGCCGAAGCGCTTTGCAGGCGCTTCGGCAGCGGTGCCCATTTATTTCAATGGGCGGTGGAGGAGTGGTGTATACAGCGCTGCTCCACTGCCCCAAAGAAGCATGGAGGACCTTAAAATGATGCCCCCCCCTGAAAAAAGTTCAGCGGACACCCATGCCCCAGCCTGCCCTATGCCACAGCACCCTGCCCTATGCGTGCCACCGCACCCTGCCTTTTGCCACCGCACCCTACCCTATGCCACCGCAACCTGCCCTATGCCACCGCAACCTGCCCCATGCCACCGCAAACTGCTCTATACCACCCCAACCTGCCCTATGCCACCGCAAACTGCTCTATACCACCCCAACCTGCCCTATGCCACCGCAACCTGCCCTATACCACCGCAACCTGCCCTATGCCACCGCAAACTGCTCTATACCACCCCAACCTGCCCTATGCCACCGCAAACTGCTCTATACCACCCCAACTTGCCCTATGCCACCGCACCCTGCCCTATGCATGCCACCACACCCTGCCTTTTGCCACCGCACCCTACCCTATGCCACCGCAACCTGCCCTATGCCACCGCAACCTGCCCTATGCCACCGCAACCTGCCCCATGCCACCGCAAACTGCTCTATACCACCCAACCTGCCCTATGCCACCGCAAACTGCTCTATACCACCGCAATCTGCCCTATACCACCGCAAACTGCCCTATACCACCCCAGCCTGCCCTATGCCACCGCAACCTGCCCTATGCCACCGCAAACTGCTCTATACCACCCCAACCTGCCCTATGCCACCGCAAACTGCTCTATACCACCCCAACTTGCCCTATGCCACCCAGCCTGCCATATACCACCGCAAACTGCCCTATACCACCCAAACCTGCTCTATACCACCCAAGCCTGCCCTATACAACCCCAACCTGCCTATGCCACCCCAGCCTGCCCTATATCACCACAACCTGCCCTATATTACCCCAACCTGCCCTATATCGCCCCAGCCGGCCCAATACCACCCTATACTTTAATTTACAGGGGTCATTTGGGGGTGCGCCTCGTGACCGTGCGCTGCCTGCAGGGCGCTGGGCAGGATAGACAGGAGGGGGGTGACACCATGCTTTGCCGCACCAGGTGACACCAACCCTAGTTACGCCACTGCCCCAGTGCACTCTCAGCTGCGAGTCGGAGCCGCACTCGAGTGACAGTGACACCCGTCGGCACATCAGGGGACCGGGACCTGCAACGATCCCCTTCTCTCTGGCAAGGTGGCCGCGGCACTGATGATCTGATCAGTCTCAGCTCGGCTGTCTCACACAGCCGAGCAGAGTGAAGCCGCCTCCCCCTCCTCCTTTATGTCCACACAGGAGGAGGGGACCCAACATGCAGTCCCGTGCTGATCTGAGGTACATTATAGGTCTGAAGGGGGTTCTGTATTGTAGGGGGGTTCTGTATTGTAGGGGAGTCTGTAATGTAGGGGGGGTTCTGTAATGTAGGGGGGGTTCTGTAATGTAGGGGGTTCTGTATTGGAGGGGGTCTGTACTGTAGGGGGGTCTGTAATGTAGGGGGGTCTGTATTGTAGAGGGGGGCTGTAATGTAGGGGGGTCTGTACTGTAGGGGGGTCTGTACTGTAGGGAGGGGGTCTGTACTGTAGGGAGGGGGTCTGCACTGTAGGGAGGTCTGTGTAACATGCAGGGGGTCCAGAACTGTTAGGGGGTGTCTGTGTAACAAACTGTGGGGGGCTGTGTCATGTAAAGGGGTCCAGAGTTGCAGTGCTATGTAATGTAAAGGGGTCCAGAGGTGCAGGGTGCTGTGTAATGTAAAGGGGTCCAGAGGTGCAGGGTGCTGTGTAATGTAAAGGGGCCTAGAGGTGCAGGGTGCTGTGTAATGTAAAAAGGTCCAGAGGTGCGGTGCTATGTAATGTAAAGGGGTCCAGGGTGCTGTGTAATGTAAAGGGGTCCAGAGGTACAAGGTGCTGGAACCCCACATCCCATCATTAACCGTCGCCGCAAAGCGCCGCCGCCGCACCCCCCCGGGCTGCTCAGTCTAAAATGCCCGGGCCTATTTTTTGTCCCAGTCCGGGCCTGCATCTAAGTATGCAGGGATCCGGGGCTAAGCTGTCTGCAATCGTGACCGGAAAGAATACCCTGCAGTAGAGCGTTCTGAAAGCGAGGCTTGAAGCACTTATGGAGCGCAGCGTGGAAGGGGCAACGTCAATGGTGGTGCGGAGGACGGTCTATGTGGACATCTTTTCCCCGGATACCTGCATACTTAGATGTGCCTGTTTTAATCGTCAACCATGTGAGTTTCTAAATGTTATACCTTAATTAAATGTAACTGTAGTGCTACACTTAGAGGCTCCTCTCTTCTCTTTAATACTCAGTTGTGACGTTACTTGTATATCAAGTCAAAATTTTTCTTGTCTTTCAAAACGCTCTCAAACCAAGTTACTCTCAAACCAAGGTATTACTGTATGTGATTTCCTGGGAAATCTCATCTGTACACTGGGAAATCTCAAGGTTTCAGGAGGAAGGCATTTTTCTCCCTTAGATGATCTACATTGTCACATATTCCAGGAGGCGGACCCAGAGTTCCAGAAAGTGAAGGAAGATGGATTTATCTGCATTTAGTGAAACTGGCCACTGTGAGAAGAATGGGGAGAAAAAGAAAAAAAACTGATGCAATAATTAAAAAGCCTACAATTATCTACAAGTTTCTGTTTGGAGATTGCCATTGCTAAACATTTCTAAACGTTCCTATCTTGTAATATTGAAGATAAGGGTGAAGTTCCTCTTTAAGGGCAATTTGTAAAAATCACACGTTGCCTGGTGTAGAATTTGTGAGCTTGTGGTTGTAAGTGTTCTTCCAATTTTGGACTAACATCTGTTTCTCACCTTTGCTTATCTGTGCTTTGCTAGAACTCTGTGTTTCCTGACCTCAGCTATGTTTTCTGGGTATGTGTTTGCTCCTTCTTTTGGTTTTGAAGTTTGAGGCCTCGTACACACGGCCGAGATTCTCGTCGAAAAAAACATGTCGTTTTTTTCGACGAGATTCTTGGACAAGAAACTTGTCCCGGCCGAGTGTACACACGCTCGATTCAAAGAACCCGCGGTTCTTTGAATGGAGCGTACGCGGTGATGTCATCGACCATGACGAGCATGCGCTCGTCACATTCGATGCCGTCGCCGCCATCTTGGTATACCCTATCTATGCCTAGGAAGCTACCGCGCATGCGTCAAAGTCATTTCGAGCATGCACGGGCTTCAGGCGAAAAGGTAAGTGTACACACACACAATTTTCTCGTCGAGAAACAGGCTGACGAGAATCTCGACGAGAAAATAGAGAGCAGGATCTCTATTTTCTCGTCGAGATTCTTGTCGCTTTTCTTGACGAGAAACCATACACACGAACAAATTTCTCGGCAAAAAAATCTCTGCCAGCAAGTTTCTTGCTGGTTTTTGCCGAGAAACTCGTTCGTGTGTACGAGGCTTCACTCTAGTTAACCCATGGCAATGGTCTTACGCAACCCTTCCTGAATTTTACCTATAGGTAAGCCTATAATAAGGCTTACCTATAGGTACTGTAAATATTTCCTATATGTGCACTGTTTAGGTGAGATTTACTGTAAATGCAGTCGGTGACGTCACCAGCACATGCGCTCTGAAGAAACAGCAAACTTGTGCCGTTCCTTTGGAGTCCTGTGCCATAAACGTGACCTCATCACGGCTCCAGTCACTCACACAGACTGAGATCGCGACCCGAAAGGAAGACCAGGTGAAGATCGAAGCGCCTTCAGCTTGACAGCGCACCACTGGAGGGTTTCGTTCTAAGGTAGGTTTAACATAATGTGCTAGTATGCAATGCATACTAGCACATATTGCATTGCCTTGCAGGTTTAAAAAAAAAAGTTTTTTTTTTTGGTGAGGTATCCCTGCGAACGACACAGTTAATGGGGCAGTAATTCTAGCACTAGACCTCCTCTGTTCTATTAAAGTAGTAACCTGTAAAGGCTTTTAAAGCGTCGCCGTGACATCATCTTGTATATTTTACAAAAAAAGCTGGGTTATGTATTGTGTTTTTTTGGTATTAAAATTTTTAAAAGTGTATTTTTTTCCCCATAAACTGCGTTTGAAAAAAACGCTGCGCAAAGACCATGTGACATCTTGCAAAACCCAACAATTTATTCTCTAGGGCCGCTGCTAAAAATATATATATATATATATATATATATATATATATATATATATATATATATATAATGTTTGGGGTTCTAACTAATTTTCTAGCCAAAAAAAAACAAACTGATTTTCACATGTAAACAAAAAGTGCCAGAAAATGCCCAGTCTTCAAGTTGTTAAAGGGGTTGTAAACTCTCAGGGTTTTTCACCTTAACTACTTGCTTACTGGGCACTTAAACCCCCTTCTTGCCCAGGCCAATTTTCAGCTTTCAGCGCGGTCACGATTTGAATGACAATTGCGCGGTCGTGCGACGTGACTCCCAAACAAAATTGACGTCCTTTTTTTCCCACAAATAGAGCTTTCTTTTGGTGGTATTTGATCACCTCTGCGGTTTTTATTTTTTGCGCTATAAACAAAAAAAGAGCGACGATTTTGAAAAAAACACAATATTTTTTATTTTTTGCTATAATAAATATCCAATTTTTAAAAAAAAAAAAATGTTTTCTTTAGTTTAGTCCGATACGTATTCTTCTACATATTTTTGGTAAAAAAAATCGCAATAAGCGTTTATTGATTGGTTTGCGTAAAAGTTATAGCGTCTACAAAATAGGGCATAGTTTTAGAGCATTTTTATTAATATTTTTTTTTTTACTAGTAATGGCGGCGATCAGCGATTTTTATTGTGACTGCGACATTATGGCGGACACTTTTGACACCATTTTGGGACCATTGTCATTGATACAGCGATCAGTGCTATAAAAATGCACTGGTTACTGTAAACATGACACTGGCAGGGAAGGGGTTAACCACTAGGGGGCGAGGAAGGGGTTAAATGTGTGCCCTGGGAGTGATTACTACTGTGTGGGGGAGGGGACTGACTGGGGGAGGTGACCGATCTGTGTCCCTATGTACAAGGGACACAGCATCGGTCTCCTCTCCCTGACAGGACGTGGATCTCTGTGTTTACACACAGAGATCCACGTCCCTGCTCTGTGTACGCACCGATCGCGGGTACCTGGCGGACATCGCGGCCTTCAGGCACGTGCATCGGCATCTCAGTGATGCGCCGGGCGCACGCGCGCGCCGCTGGCGCGCCCCCCAGTGGCCGAAATAGCCGAGGACATCTATTGACGTCCTCCCGGATTTTTAGATCCACATTGAGGCCGTCATTTGTCAATGGCCCGGATCTGAAGAGGTTAATGCATTAGGGTGAAAAAACTCCTGTGCTGCAGCTGCCTCCCAGAGCCCCCCTTTTCCTTACCTAAACCCGGTCTTTCCTTCGACAGGGACAAGCACAGCTGCTCCAGCCGGTGTCTCGGGTCCTCATTGGATAGATTGATGGCAGTGCAACCGTTGGCTCCTGCTGCTGTCAATCAAATCCAATGATGCGGGGGCCGGGGGGGGCTGATCTGATCCTGCTGTCTGTGTCAATGGACGCAGCAGGACACGAGAGAGTGCCCGCACGTGTGCCCCCAGGGAAAGCGATTGTCCGTCAGGGCACTCGAGAAGAGGAGGAGCCAGGAGCGCCGCAGAGGGACCCCAGAAGAGGAGGATCGGGGCCACTCTGTGAAAAACCTTTGCACAGAGGAGGTAAGTATGACATGTTTGTTATTTAAAAAAACAAAAACAACAACAACAACCACTTTAACCTACTGTCACCAGTCAGTATACCTGATCACTGTCACACCAGTCGAATAATGATGCTGTACTCTGCACAGGTGACAGTATGTAGGGAATAAAATGTTGAACAAAAAACAAAATTACAACTTCAAAAAACTTGCCATGATTTTTACTAATTACCTCAGACTGTCTACTTTCTAAAAAAGGGGTAATTTGGGGGGTATTTGCATTGTCTTGGAATTTTAAGGACCTCAAGAAAGCAGATAGGCCATCAGTACAATAAATTTTCAAATATATACCAGACGCTATAACTTTCATACAAACCAATTAATATACACTTATTGGGATTTATGGCCCAAATTTACTAAGAAATTTGAGTTTATTGGATATTTTTTTATAACAGAAAGTGGAATTTTTTTTTTTGGTCTTTTTTCGTTTATATGGAAAAACAAAATAAAAAAAACTTGGTGGTGATCAAATACCACAAAAAGAAAGCACTATTTGTGTAAAAAAATTAAATAAATGATATCAATTTATTTTGCGTACAGTGTTGCATGACTGTGCAATTACCAGTTAAAGTAGCGCAGTGCTAAACAGTAAAAAATGGTCTGGTCAAGGGGGGTAAAATTCTGAAGGTTAAGTAGTTAATTGTTCATTTATTTTTCACGCCAACGTGATTTTAATTTTTCTGAACTACCCATTTTGATTTGAGAACTATCATGACAACAAATTGTATCTGCACAGTCCTTTAGCAGCGCTCCTGACTGTACTACTTGACATACAGATAACCACAGGAAGGTGAATGTACAAATCTATTAAGGTGAGCATCAAAATTTGAAATTGCAAACATGTAAAATTAAATAAAAGCTTAACTAAATTTTACAGTAAAAGATTGAAAATATTTACTTGCTGAAAAGAACGCAGTAACTCTCTTTAAAAAGATGTCCTCCTGTTATGTCACAGCAGAGATAGGCACATCTCATTCGATCCAATAAAGTGTACTTTAGTGTCCTTATTGATCATCTGCCACAGATGGCAAAGAGAAACAATGTGATTTGGTGGAACAGACAATATCCTGGTTGTTCCATGAATAGCTGAATTCAAACAAAACCGGCAGTAAAATTGAGATCTCCAAAGTCCAGTCACATGATTAAAGCTGCTTTTTGTCTCCATGTTAATTTATTCTGCATGCACTAATGGCTTAAAAGGGGATGACACTGTGATTAGAAGACACAATGAGCGTCAGAAGCCGTATGGATGTAAGGTCCAGAGAGGCCAAGGTTAAGGAGAAGAAGCTACCGTTCCTGCTTAGAGTTCACCGTCTTAGCAGCTGCGCCATCCATTGTCTTCATTAATACAATAAATAACATGCAGACAGATCAATAAAGAACACCTCATTTCCAATGATCTGTGAAGACTGAAAATTGTAAGCTTATTTATTAGGATAAAGACCAGTCACAATATACAAAGTGAGGTGGCCTATAACAACTGATTAAATTTTGCTTTACTGATCTTCAATCAGTGCAGGCAAATATTAATGTTAATTAAATCCAATCACTAAAATATCATATGAGCTTTAGTTAACATGTTAACCCCTTGGCACCCAGCATCCCCTTAAAGCGGAGCTCCAGACTCCTTTAGAAAAAATACAAATACTGTAGCTATTGACTTTTAATATTAGGACACTTGGTTACGTGGGGAAATATGAGAGTGTATGGACAAGTTGGATAGAGAATCCCACAACAAATAGAATATGAGGTAAAGGGGAAGAATAAATGTTTAATTGTTTATCTGTGTTTTTTTTGATAAATTACTATTAACGAAATTGTAAGGAAGCTCCTGTGAGAGCAGATAAATGTAGAATGTATATTTTGATATTGGAAAATTAATAAAGAGATTATAAAAATAAAAAAAATATTAGGACACTTATGCCGCGTACACACGATCGGAATTTCCGACAACAAAACCGTGGATTTTTTTCCGACGGATGTTGGCTCAAGCTTGTCTTGCATACACACAGTCGCACAAATGTTGCTTGGAAATTCCGAACGTCAAGAACGCGGTGACGTACAAGACTACGACGAGCTGAGAAAAATGAAGTACAATGATTCTGAGCATGCGTCGAATTGATACCGAGCATGTGTAGAATTTGTGTGCGTCGGAATTGGATACACACAATCGGAATTTCCGACGAGAACTTTTGTTGTGGGAAAAATTGAGAACCAGCTCCCAAACATTTGCTGTCGGAAATTCCGACAGCAAATGTCCGAGCCTACACACGGTCAGAATATCCGACCAAAAGCTCACATCGAACATTTGTTGTCAGTAATTCCGATCGTGTGTACGCGGCATTACTGTACCTGTCAAGGAATCCAGCGGTGTCTTTACCCGAGCCGATTTTTCAATTGGCTTTCGGGTGCTGCCGCCACCAACTTGGCTAAAGGAAACTGGTAATGAAGCCCTGCAGCTGCACAGCCGGTTCCCTACTGTGCATGCGCGAAGCACGCTGCGTTTTGTGAATGGCCTTGCAGCGTGAGAAGGAGGAGGGGGGCTGAACTCCCAGCTGAGGTCGCCGTGGCTCAATCTGCCATAAGTGGGAGTGTTTACCTGTTAAAACAAGGTACCCGCACCCCCCCCGAAAGGTGCCAAATGTGGCAGCGGAGGAGGGGGGAGGCATACAAGCAGAGCTTCCCCTTTTGGGTGGAGCTCGGCTTTCGGTGGGTCTTTAAGCTCTGGGGACAAGATGGACTTCCTGATCATGTAATAACCGCTGTGATTAAAGCTGGCCATAGGTGGATGTGATATTTGCAAGAAACAAAATTACTCAAACCCCCCCCCCCCCCGGCAATAATCACATGAAAAATTTGACAGGCTGGTTCCACCCAAGTTGATCTATTGATCAACTTGGGAACAATCACCATGCCCATGCATGGTTTGAATCTCGACCTGTCCCTGCTGATCCGTCCAAGATCTATGGCCGTCTTAACTATCACAGTGGTCACACAATCGGGAACTTGTCCTGCTGACTCCTGATTAGTGATGAGCCGAACACCCCCGGGTTCGGTTCGCACCAGAACCCGCGAACGGACCGGAAGTTCGAACGAACATTAGAACCCTATTAAATACAATGGATGCGAACGTTCGAATTCTAAAGTGCTAATTATAACAACTATTATGCATGTTATTGTCCTAAAAAGGGTTTGGGAACCCGGGTTCTGCACCAGGGGACATGTATCAATGCAAAAATAAGTTTTAAAAACGGTCGTTTTTCGGGAGCAGTCATTTTA
This sequence comes from Rana muscosa, assembly GCA_029206835.1. Classification (NCBI taxonomy): domain Eukaryota; kingdom Metazoa; phylum Chordata; class Amphibia; order Anura; family Ranidae; genus Rana; species Rana muscosa. The sequence continues at coordinate 148,695,762 of CM055116.1, forward strand.
ATGATGCATAAAGTGAAAAAAAAAAAGTCAAATATTCCTTTAAATATCGTACCTGGGGGGTGTCTAAAGTATGCCTGTGAAGTGCCACGTGTTTCCCGTGTTTAGAACTGTCCCTGCACAAAATGACACTTCTAAAGGAAAAAAAAGCCATTTAAAACTGCTTGCGGCTTTAATGTAATGTCTGGTCCCGGTAATATGGATGAAATTCTTTAAGAAAAATGGCATAGCTACCCCATGACCCCCCCCCCCCCCCCCTACCCCAGCCCATTACCAGCCCCTTTGGGTCTTGTATGGATATTAAGGGGAACCCCGCACATAAAATAAAAAAGGCCCTATATACTCTGAACAGCCGTATACAGGCGGTGCATACAAGACAGGGACTGTAGGTTTGTTCTTATGTAGAATCTGTTTGTAATTTTGAACAGGTACATTGTTGAAGTGTAGCTCCAGCCCAAAAATCTATTTTTAAACTTTTTGGAAAACATAGGTAAGGGTTATCACCCCTGTAACATTTGTTTTGCTGTCTGTGCCCCTGTTCAGAACATTTCACCTCACTTTCCGTCCCAATGACAACTGTTTTTGAAATGTGGTGTTTTTCTTGAAACAAGGATTGCTGATAAAGCATCAGTACAGAGGAGACACCTTTCTCCCATATTTATTCTTACAGGAGAGAATTTTCCTTCCTAGTGGTAGATTTCCTCTCACTTCCTGTTGTCTTCTTGCGTTTGCAAGTAGGAGTCGTTTGTAAGTTGGATGTTTGAAAGTAGGGACCTGCCGTATATACTCTGCAGAAATAGGCCCCTTAGTTGTTGGTGTTGGCACAACACTGTAAGCACTCACAGTTACTCTTGGTTGGTGCTGGAACGCCCTGCTGTCAACTATTATATCAGGAATTTTAATTACATATAATTGTTGAACAGTGGTAGTAAAAATTGGGCCTTTGATGGTGGTGCTGGTGCCACAACACTGTAAGCCCTGACAGTTACTCTTGGTGGGTGCAGCAATGGGCCCTGCTGTGAATTATTAGATCAAGAATTGTAATTACATGCCCCTGTTGAACAGGGGCTGAAAAATTGGGCCTTAGGCACTGGTGGCACAACACTGCAACCCCTCACAGATACTGTACTTGGAGCACAGCAATGAGCCCTGTTGCAAAGTATTGCTTCAAAAATTGTAATGACACGCCCCTGTTAAACAGGGGCTGAAAAATTGGGCCTTAGGCACTGGTGGCACAACACTGCAACTCCTCACAGATACTGTACTTGGAGCACAGCAATGAGCCCTGTTGCAAAGTATTGCTTCAAAAATTGTAATTACACGCCCCTGTTAAACAGGGGCTGAAAAATTGGGCGTTAGGCACTGGTGGCGGCACCCATAAACAAAAATGATCTTCCAAGCTATCATCATCAATCGTATCATTGAGGACTCGGAGGAGGAGGATAGCCAGTCAACATAACAGCACAGGCACTCAGCATCAGCATCAGTCTTGAAGGGATGTGACATTTTAAAATCAATTAGTCTGTTATATCAGCATCAGGTGTGTGGTAGCTGGTGGTGATCCAAGACTGGTTCATCTTGATGAAAGTCAGTCGATCAACCGAGTCGGTGGACAGGCGCACCCTGTGATCCGTGACAAATCCTCCAGCAGCACTGAATGTGCGTTCCGAAAGAACGCTGGATGCAGGACAGGCCAGTAGCTCAATTGCATACTGTGCAAGCTCTGGCCAGTGATCCATCCTCAAGACCCAGTAAGCCAGAGGATTTTCGGTGGGGAAGGTGTCCAAGTCTGACCTTGCCCCTAGATATTCCTGCACCATGTTTATCAGACGCTGGCGATGGTTGCTGGAACCAATCATACTTTGGGGCTGCGGACTAAAGAATTGTCTGAACGCATCGGTCAGACGGCCACCTTCCCCACCGCTCCTTCTTTGACTGGCCGAAGCCTCAGCAACTCGTTGTCCAGGACCAGGAGTTTGCAACCTCCCAGTCTCTGGGAACGCGTTGCACAGACCTTTCTGCAAGGCCTCCCGGAGTTGTCTCATCCTCTGCTCCCTCTGCGACGGTAACATAAGGTCCGCAACCTTACCCTTGTACCGTGGATCAAGGAGAGTGGCCAGCCAGTAATGGTCCCTCTCCTTGATCCGAAGAATACGAGGATCCTTCCGCAGACTTTGCAGGATCAGGGAGGCCATGCAGCGTAGGTTTGCTGAGGCATTCGCTCCGGAGTCCTCTGGGTCACTAAGGACGACATGATCCGCAGCCACCTCCTCCCAGCCACGTACAAGTCCACTGGTTTCTTGGGACTGTAAATCATCCCTAAAAGACTGCTGCTGATGATGCTGAGTGCCAGCCTCCACCTCCATGCTGACACAATCCTCCTCCTCCTCCTCCTCCTCCTCCTCTTCCTGTGCGATGGGTGGGACAGAAGGAACACTGTCTGGGTAAAGGGGGCCTTGAGAGGCAAGGAAGTCCTCCTCTTCCTGCCTCTGTTCTGCCTCAAGTGCCCTGTCCATTATTCCACGCAGCGTGTGCTCCAACAGGTGGACAAGAGGTACAGTGTCACTGATGCATGCACTGTCACTGCTCACCATCCTCGTGGCCTCCTCAAATGGTGCCAGGACAGTGCATGCATCCCTGATCATGCCCCACTGGCGTGGAGAAAAAAAACCAAGCTCCCCTGACCCTGTCCTGGTGCCGTAGTCGCACAGGTACTCATTGATGGCCCTCTGCTGCGTGTGCAGCCGCTGCAGCATGGCCAACGTTGAGTTCCACCTGGTGGGCATGTCACATATAAGGCGGTTCTTGGGCAGGTTCAACTCCTTTTGCAGCTCAGCCAGGCGAGCACTGGCATTATAAGATCTGCGGAAATGCACACAGACTTTCCTGGCCTGCCTCAGGACATCCTGTAAGCCCGGGTACCTGCCCAAGAACCGCTGCACCACCAGGTTAAGGACGTGAGCCACACAGGGCACATGGGTCAGTTGTCCCTGTCGGAGGGCGGAGAGGAGGTTGGTGCCATTGTCGCAAACCACCATTCCTGGCTTAAGCTGGCGTGGCGTCAACCACCTCTCGGCCTGGCCCTGCAGAGCAGACAGGACCTCTGCCCCAGTGTGGCTTCTGTCCCCCAAACACACCAGCGCAAGCACGGCATGGCATCTTTTTGCCTGCGTACTTGCGTAGCCCCGTGAACGGCTACGGAGCACCGCTGGTTCATAGGACAAACCACAGGAAGAGGCCATGGAGGAAGAAGAAGAGGAGGGGGTGGAGGAGAGAGGTGTGTCACAACCAGTAGTAGCATTTTGGAGGCGTGGCGGTGGGACAACCTCCAACACTACTGCACCTTGTCCTGAATCCTTCCCAGCTGCCAAAAGAGTGACCCAATGGGCCGTGAAAGAAAGGTAACGTCCCTGTCCATGCCTGCTGGACCATGAGTCAGCGGTAATATGCACCTTACCGCTGACCGCCCTGTCCAGCGAGGCCAAGACATTGCCTTCCACATGCCGGTAGAGAGCCGGAATAGCCTTCCGTGAGAAAAAGTGGCGTTTGGGAACCTGCCACTGAGGAACCGCACATTGCACAAACTCACGGAAGGGGGCCGAGTCTACCAACTGAAAAGGCAGCAGTTGAAGCGCTAGCAATTTAGCCAAGCTAGCATTCAACCGCTGGGCATGTGGATGGCTGGGAGTGAACTTCTTTCGACGGTCCAGCAGCTGGGGCAGGGAAATTTGCCTGCTAGAATCGGACGTCGGTGTACTGCTAGCAGAGTGGGCGCAAGTACTTGGCTGTGACACACCTAATTCTACACCTTCATTCCTCTCAGTGCATGTTTCAGAGAGGACTGAAGTTATAGTGGGGTTGGAGATCCCAGCTGATGCGGTGCAAGGAGAGGTCCGCTTTGTTCTTTGGTGTGGGTCTTTGAGGTAGGCTTGCCAACGAGCTGCATGGCAGGTCAACATATGTCTGGTCAGGCATGTGGTACCCAAGCGGCTGATGTTTTGGCCACGCGATATACGCTTGAGACATATGTTGCAAACAGCAGCTGTGCGATCTGATGCACTAGCCTCAAAAAAGGCCCACACCAAAGAACTTTTTGAATGACGGGCAGAGGCAGCGCCCTGCACAGGCGGAGCTCTGCGGTGTGATTCCGTCGGTGTACTGCCCTTACGCTGGCCACCAAAGGGCATCCTGCCTCGTTGGAGATGTGCCTCCTCCTCATCCTCCTCCTCCTCCTCTCTCCTATTAGGCACCCACGTGGAGTCATTGACCTCATCATCCCCTCCCTCCTCATCACTGGAGCCAATCTGGCAGTATGCTGCAGCTGCTGGAACATGACTGCCAGATTGGTGTCCTTCTTGAGCATCCCCTCTGTCTGCTCTCACGCTACTGCCTTCCTCTAGCTGGGTTTCATCATCAGACCCTTCGAAACGCTGGGCATCCTCCTGGAGCATGTACCCAACACTGTGCTGAAACAGTTCGGGGGACTCCTCAGGAGGAGGACATGGTGGGTCTAGGGAAGGAGTGACTGATGATTTGTCTGACATTGATACCAGGGAAGACGACGCTTTGGCAGCTGCTTTTCCAGTACCCTGAGCCTGGGTGAGAGAGGATGAGGAGGAGGAGGAGGGCTTGGTCATCCACTCTACCAAGTCTTCGGCATGATGTGGCTCAACATGTCCAGCTGCCGAAAAGAAGGACAAGCGTGTCCCATGGCCATGTGCTGATGACAATGCACCGCGTCCACGACCAGCACTGTTGCCCCCAGACACAGAGCCTGCTTGCCCTCTTTTATTGCCTCCTGACTGTCTGCCTCTCCTTGTTTGCCTTCCAGACATTCTAATAGATGGCCTGCAGGGAGATGGGAAAAAAGCAATAAGGGCTACCTTCAGGTGTCCTTCTCTGTCCCTGGAAACAAGGACTTGCAGAGTGAAAGAAAAAAAACACTCTCCCTACCTACAGTTTTCTGTCCCTAGAAAAAATGTTTTTTTTAATCACAATATAGCACAAGGAAAATTAACTCACTGTCCTTACAGGTCCCTGGAAACAAGGACTTGCAGAGTGAAAGAAAAAAAACACTCTCCCTACCTACAGTTTTCTGTCCCTAGAAAAAAATGTTTTTTTTAATCACAATATAGCAAAAGGACAATTCACTCACTGTCCTTCCAGGTCCCTGGAAACAAGGACTTGCAGAGTGAAAGAAACTGACACTGTCCCTACCTAGAGTTTTCTGTCCCTGGAATAAATGTTTTTTTCAGCACAATATAGCACAAGGACAATTAACTCACTGTCCTTACAGGTCCCTGGAAACAAGGACTTGCAGAGTGAAAGAAAAAAAATACTCTCCCTACCTACAGTTTTCTGTCCCTAGAAAAAAATGTTTTTTTTAATCACAATATAGCAAAAGGACAATTCACTCACTGTCCTTCCAGGTCCCTGGAAACAAGGACTTGCAGAGTGAAAGAAACTGACACTGTCCCTACCTAGAGTTTTCTGTCCCTAGAATAAATGTTTTTTTTAATCACAATATAGCACAAGGAAAATTAACTCACTGTCCTTACAGGTCCCTGGAAACAAGGACTTCCAGAGTGAAAGAAAAAAAACACTCTCCCTACCTACAGTTTTCTGTCCCTAGAAAAAAATGTTTTTTTTAATCACAATATAGCAAAAGGACAATTCACTCACTGTCCTTCCAGGTCCCTGGAAACAAGGACTTGCAGAGTGAAAGAAACTGACACTGTCCCTACCTAGAGTTTTCTGTCCCTAGAATAAATGTTTTTTTTAATCACAATATAGCAAAAGGACAATTCACTCACTGTCCTTCCAGGTCCCTGGAAACAAGGACTTGCAGAGTGAAAGAAACTGACACTGTCCCTACCTAGAGTTTTCTGTCCCTAGAATAAATGTTTTTTTTAATCACAATATAGCAAAAGGACAATTCACTCACTGTCCTTCCAGGTCCCTGGAAACAAGGACTTGCAGAGTGAAAGAAACTGACACTGTCCCTACCTAGAGTTTTCTGTCCCTAGAATAAATGTTTTTTTTAATCACAATATAGCAAAAGGACAATTCACTCACTGTCCTTCCAGGTCCCTGGAAACAAGGACTTGCAGAGTGAAAGAAACTGACACTGTCCCTACCTAGAGTTTTCTGTCCCTAGAATAAATGTTTTTTTTAATCACAATATAGCAAAAGGACAATTCACTCACTGTCCTTCCAGGTCCCTGGAAACAAGGACTTGCAGAGTGAAAGAAACTGACACTGTCCCTACCTAGAGTTTTCTGTCCCTAGAATAAATGTTTTTTTTAATCACAATATAGCAAAAGGACAATTCACTCACTGTCCTTCCAGGTCCCTGGAAACAAGGACTTGCAGAGTGAAAGAAACTGACACTGTCCCTACCTAGAGTTTTCTGTCCCTAGAATAAATGTTTTTTTTAATCACAATATAGCAAAAGGACAATTCACTCACTGTCCTTCCAGGTCCCTGGAAACAAGGACTTGCAGAGTGAAAGAAACTGACACTGTCCCTACCTAGAGTTTTCTGTCCCTAGAATAAATGTTTTTTTTAATCACAATATAGCACAAGGAAAATTAACTCACTGTCCTTACAGGTCCCTGGAAACAAGGACTTGCAGAGTGAAAGAAAAAAAACACTCTCCCTACCTACAGTTTTCTGTCCCTAGAAAAAAATGTTTTTTTTAATCACAATATAGCAAAAGGACAATTCACTCACTGTCCTTCCAGGTCCCTGGAAACAAGGACTTGCAGAGTGAAAGAAACTGACACTGTCCCTACCTAGAGTTTTCTGTCCCTGGAATAAATGTTTTTTTCAGCACAATATAGCACAAGGACAATTAACTCACTGTCCTTACAGGTCCCTGGAAACAAGGACTTGCAGAGTGAAAGAAAAAAAATACTCTCCCTACCTACAGTTTTCTGTCCCTAGAAAAAAATGTTTTTTTTAATCACAATATAGCAAAAGGACAATTCACTCACTGTCCTTCCAGGTCCCTGGAAACAAGGACTTGCAGAGTGAAAGAAACTGACACTGTCCCTACCTAGAGTTTTCTGTCCCTAGAATAAATGTTTTTTTTAATCACAATATAGCAAAAGGACAATTCACTCACTGTCCTTCCAGGTCCCTGGAAACAAGGACTTGCAGAGTGAAAGAAACTGACACTGTCCCTACCTAGAGTTTTCTGTCCCTAGAATAAATGTTTTTTTTAATCACAATATAGCAAAAGGACAATTCACTCACTGTCCTTCCAGGTCCCTGGAAACAAGGACTTGCAGAGTGAAAGAAACTGACACTGTCCCTACCTAGAGTTTTCTGTCCCTAGAATAAATGTTTTTTTTAATCACAATATAGCAAAAGGACAATTCACTCACTGTCCTTCCAGGTCCCTGGAAACAAGGACTTGCAGAGTGAAAGAAACTGACACTGTCCCTACCTAGAGTTTTCTGTCCCTAGAATAAATGTTTTTTTTAATCACAATATAGCAAAAGGACAATTCACTCACTGTCCTTCCAGGTCCCTGGAAACAAGGACTTGCAGAGTGAAAGAAACTGACACTGTCCCTACCTAGAGTTTTCTGTCCCTAGAATAAATGTTTTTTTTAATCACAATATAGCACAAGGAAAATTAACTCACTGTCCTTACAGGTCCCTGGAAACAAGGACTTGCAGAGTGAAAGAAAAAAAACACTCTCCCTACCTACAGTTTTCTGTCCCTAGAAAAAAATGTTTTTTTTAATCACAATATAGCAAAAGGACAATTCACTCACTGTCCTTCCAGGTCCCTGGAAACAAGGACTTGCAGAGTGAAAGAAACTGACACTGTCCCTACCTAGAGTTTTCTGTCCCTGGAATAAATGTTTTTTTCAGCACAATATAGCACAAGGACAATTAACTCACTGTCCTTACAGGTCCCTGGAAACAAGGACTTGCAGAGTGAAAGAAAAAAAATACTCTCCCTACCTACAGTTTTCTGTCCCTAGAAAAAAATGTTTTTTTTAATCACAATATAGCAAAAGGACAATTCACTCACTGTCCTTCCAGGTCCCTGGAAACAAGGACTTGCAGAGTGAAAGAAACTGACACTGTCCCTACCTAGAGTTTTCTGTCCCTAGAATAAATGTTTTTTTTAATCACAATATAGCAAAAGGACAATTCACTCACTGTCCTTCCAGGTCCCTGCAAACAAGGACTTGCAGAGTGAAAGAAACTGACACTGTCCCTACCTAGAGTTTTCTGTCCCTAGAATAAATGTTTTTTTTAATCACAATATAGCAAAAGGACAATTCACTCACTGTCCTTCCAGGTCCCTGGAAACAAGGACTTGCAGAGTGAAAGAAACTGACACTGTCCCTACCTAGAGTTTTCTGTCCCTAGAATAAATGTTTTTTTTAATCACAATATAGCAAAAGGACAATTCACTCACTGTCCTTCCAGGTCCCTGGAAACAAGGACTTGCAGAGTGAAAGAAACTGACACTGTCCCTACCTAGAGTTTTCTGTCCCTAGAATAAATGTTTTTTTTAATCACAATATAGCACAAGGAAAATTAACTCACTGTCCTTACAGGTCCCTGGAAACAAGGACTTGCAGAGTGAAAGAAAAAAAACACTCTCCCTACCTACAGTTTTCTGTCCCTAGAAAAAAATGTTTTTTTTAATCACAATATAGCAAAAGGACAATTCACTCACTGTCCTTCCAGGTCCCTGGAAACAAGGACTTGCAGAGTGAAAGAAACTGACACTGTCCCTACCTAGAGTTTTCTGTCCCTAGAATAAATGTTTTTTTTAATCACAATATAGCACAAGGAAAATTAACTCACTGTCCTTACAGGTCCCTGGAAACAAGGACTTGCAGAGTGAAAGAAAAAAAACACTCTCCCTACCTACAGTTTTCTGTCCCTAGAAAAAAATGTTTTTTTTTATCACAATATAGCAAAAGGACAATTCACTCACTGTCCTTCCAGGTCCCTGGAAACAAGGACTTGCAGAGTGAAAGAAACTGACACTGTCCCTACCTAGAGTTTTCTGTCCCTGGAATAAATGTTTTTTTCAGCACAATATAGCACAAGGACAATTAACTCACTGTCCTTACAGGTCCCTGGAAACAAGGACTTGCAGAGTGAAAGAAAAAAAATACTCTCCCTACCTACAGTTTTCTGTCCCTAGAAAAAAATGTTTTTTTTAATCACAATATAGCAAAAGGACAATTCACTCACTGTCCTTCCAGGTCCCTGGAAACAAGGACTTGCAGAGTGAAAGAAACTGACACTGTCCCTACCTAGAGTTTTCTGTCCCTAGAATAAATGTTTTTTTTAATCACAATATAGCACAAGGAAAATTAACTCACTGTCCTTACAGGTCCCTGGAAACAAGGACTTGCAGAGTGAAAGAAAAAAAACACTCTCCCTACCTACAGTTTTCTGTCCCTAGAAAAAAATGTTTTTTTTAATCACAATATAGCAAAAGGACAATTCACTCACTGTCCTTCCAGGTCCCTGGAAACAAGGACTTGCAGAGTGAAAGAAACTGACACTGTCCCTACCTAGAGTTTTCTGTCCCTAGAATAAATGTTTTTTTTAATCACAATATAGCAAAAGGACAATTCACTCACTGTCCTTCCAGGTCCCTGGAAACAAGGACTTGCAGAGTGAAAGAAACTGACACTGTCCCTACCTAGAGTTTTCTGTCCCTAGAATAAATGTTTTTTTTAATCACAATATAGCAAAAGGACAATTCACTCACTGTCCTTCCAGGTCCCTGGAAACAAGGACTTGCAGAGTGAAAGAAACTGACACTGTCCCTACCTAGAGTTTTCTGTCCCTAGAATAAATGTTTTTTTTAATCACAATATAGCAAAAGGACAATTCACTCACTGTCCTTCCAGGTCCCTGGAAACAAGGACTTGCAGAGTGAAAGAAACTGACACTGTCCCTACCTAGAGTTTTCTGTCCCTAGAATAAATGTTTTTTTTAATCACAATATAGCAAAAGGACAATTCACTCACTGTCCTTCCAGGTCCCTGGAAACAAGGACTTGCAGAGTGAAAGAAACTGACACTGTCCCTACCTAGAGTTTTCTGTCCCTAGAATAAATGTTTTTTTTAATCACAATATAGCAAAAGGACAATTCACTCACTGTCCTTCCAGGTCCCTGGAAACAAGGACTTGCAGAGTGAAAGAAACTGACACTGTCCCTACCTAGAGTTTTCTGTCCCTAGAATAAATGTTTTTTTTAATCACAATATAGCAAAAGGACAATTCACTCACTGTCCTTCCAGGTCCCTGGAAACAAGGACTTGCGGAGTGAAAGAAACTGACACTGTCCCTACCTAGAGTTTTCTGTCCCTAGAATAAATGTTTTTTTTAATCACAATATAGCAAAAGGACAATTCACTCACTGTCCTTCCAGGTCCCTGGAAACAAGGACTTGCAGAGTGAAAGAAACTGACACTGTCCCTACCTAGAGTTTTCTGTCCCTAGAATAAATGTTTTTTTTAATCACAATATAGCACAAGGAAAATTAACTCACTGTCCTTACAGGTCCCTGGAAACAAGGACTTGCAGAGTGAAAGAAAAAAAACACTCTCCCTACCTACAGTTTTCTGTCCCTAGAAAAAAATGTTTTTTTTAATCACAATATAGCAAAAGGACAATTCACTCACTGTCCTTCCAGGTCCCTGGAAACAAGGACTTGCAGAGTGAAAGAAACTGACACTGTCCCTACCTAGAGTTTTCTGTCCCTAGAATAAATGTTTTTTTTAATCACAATATAGCACAAGGAAAATTAACTCACTGTCCTTACAGGTCCCTGGAAACAAGGACTTGCAGAGTGAAAGAAAAAAAACACTCTCCCTACCTACAGTTTTCTGTCCCTAGAAAAAAATGTTTTTTTTTATCACAATATAGCAAAAGGACAATTCACTCACTGTCCTTCCAGGTCCCTGGAAACAAGGACTTGCAGAGTGAAAGAAACTGACACTGTCCCTACCTAGAGTTTTCTGTCCCTGGAATAAATGTTTTTTTCAGCACAATATAGCACAAGGACAATTAACTCACTGTCCTTACAGGTCCCTGGAAACAAGGACTTGCAGAGTGAAAGAAAAAAAATACTCTCCCTACCTACAGTTTTCTGTCCCTAGAAAAAAATGTTTTTTTTAATCACAATATAGCAAAAGGACAATTCACTCACTGTCCTTCCAGGTCCCTGGAAACAAGGACTTGCAGAGTGAAAGAAACTGACACTGTCCCTACCTAGAGTTTTCTGTCCCTGGAATAAATGTTTTTTTTAATCACAATATAGCACAAGGAAAATTAACTCACTGTCCTTACAGGTCCCTGGAAACAAGGACTTGCAGAGTGAAAGAAAAAAAACACTCTCCCTACCTACAGTTTTCTGTCCCTAGAAAAAAATGTTTTTTTTAATCACAATATAGCAAAAGGACAATTCACTCACTGTCCTTCCAGGTCCCTGGAAACAAGGACTTGCAGAGTGAAAGAAACTGACACTGTCCCTACCTAGAGTTTTCTGTCCCTAGAATAAATGTTTTTTTTAATCACAATATAGCAAAAGGACAATTCACTCACTGTCCTTCCAGGTCCCTGGAAACAAGGACTTGCAGAGTGAAAGAAACTGACACTGTCCCTACCTAGAGTTTTCTGTCCCTAGAATAAATGTTTTTTTTAATCACAATATAGCAAAAGGACAATTCACTCACTGTCCTTCCAGGTCCCTGGAAACAAGGACTTGCAGAGTGAAAGAAACTGACACTGTCCCTACCTAGAGTTTTCTGTCCCTAGAATAAATGTTTTTTTTAATCACAATATAGCAAAAGGACAATTCACTCACTGTCCTTCCAGGTCCCTGGAAACAAGGACTTGCAGAGTGAAAGAAACTGACACTGTCCCTACCTAGAGTTTTCTGTCCCTAGAATAAATGTTTTTTTTTAAGCACACTATAGCAGAAGCACAAAACACACTGACACTCTCCCTACCTATCCTTCTCTTTCCCTAAACTAAAGGAATCCAGGTTAAGCAAGAAAGAAATAACAGTCACTGTCCCTGCCTATGCTACTCTATCCCTGCTCCGGAACACACTACACTAGGCCGCCGTGCTGGCGGCCTTTTATAGTGTGGGGCGTGTACTAAACACCCTCAGCAATAATTGGCCACAGGCATCCTGCCTGTGGCCAATCATTGCTCTCCTCGCTGCCGGCGCTGTGATTGGCCAAGCATGCGGGGTCACAGTGCATGCTTGGCCAATCACAGCGCCTGGATGACACTGCGATGGCGTAGTGCATTGTGGGCCGTTCGCGTCACTCGAATTTGGCGCGAACGGCCCAAATCGTTCGATCTTCGTCGAACGATCGAACAGCCAATGTTCGAGTCGAACGTATGTTCGACTCGAACACGAAGCTCATCCCTACTCTCAATCAACATGAACTATTTTTAATACTTGTATTGCTAGATTTAGTAAATAGATAGGAAGGTGCTTTATATTTACTTGTTTTAACCACTTCATTCTGAAGAATTCGCCCCCGTAATGAGCAGGCCATTTTTTGTGATTCAGCACTGCGTCGCTTTAACTGACAATTGCGCGGTCGTGCGACGCTGTACCCTAACAAAACTTACGTCCTTTTTTACCCACAAATAGAGCTTTCTTTTGGTGGTATTTTTTTGGATATAATACATATCCCAATTTTTTTTATATAAAATATATATATATATATATATATATATATATATATGTAGCGGGTATTTGAATTTAAGGGAAGCATCTGGGTGGTAGTGTAACCCAGATGCACTGATTGCTAGGGAATCCGAGACCCTTCTTTATGGTTCTTGGAGGACTCTGGTGGTGTGAGGTTCCCTGCGGCCTGCAGGAGGCATTGTCGCCCTGGCCGGAGTTGAACCCACACCGCAAGACTGCTTCCTTTTTGTCCTTTCCTGGCGCTGGTACAGCGGGGCGGGGAACCTGCTGTGACGCAAAAGGCGAGGGGATAAAAGGGGCGGACGCCCTGACCTTGGGTTCAGAGTCGGAGGACGCAGCCGCACCCAGGCACCTTCAGCTTGGGTGATGGCGTTCCGGAGTTCCGGGCCCAGGTGCCCTTAACCTGGCCGGAGCGAGAGATGGAGTCCATCTCAGGCACCTTTAGCCTGGGGTGAGGTACTATGGCGGATGCCTGGGGCTCAGTACCTTCGACTGAGTTCCGCAAGGGTGGAGGAATCCGAGGGGGCCCTAACTCCTTGGGTGCCCGTGTCTGAGGTCTGAGGAGACTGGTGAGCGGAACTTCTCTGGAGAGTCCGGCGCAGCATTGCTGGTGACAGAGAGGCCTCCGGTGACTCCCTTGGATGGATATCCTTCTCCTGACAGGGGCTGTGCTAGCGAAGGTAATTCATGTTCTACCTCATATAGTCAGTGGCAGTGACTATTCGCCATTGGTGACACTACAGTGGTTAGCGATACTTTAAAGGATTGTGCCTCGACCTACTCCCATTAATACTGAACTGTTGCAAAGGTCCTAACTTGACTGTGCTGTACATTTATTCGCTGTGTGTGGAACTCTGGTTACTAGGAGCAAAGGGGAGTGAATCCGAGGAAAGGATTTGACTCTAGGACACCTACACAAAGCCTGATCTTTCTGGCCTTCACCTCTTCACTATGGAGGACATGGGCCGTGGTGTATCTCATCCGTCTCCCTGGTACTAACACCCCTAGACAAAGACAGACAAGCCGAGAATGAGAAGGGGTGAGAGGGTTGAGGTCGCTACACGTGGGGGCATCGTGTCCGGGATGTGTATGGTGTCTGAATTCGAACTTTGCTGCCCGGAGGAGTTCCGAGTAGGTCGGCCATATTGGCCAACGTGCCACGAGGCAAACCATAGCTGCGTAGTTCGTGGGCGGGGAAAAGGAGAAGCCCGCGAACAAGTGCAGAGTGTGGGAGGAGTCTGGCCATGTGGATGAACACACGTGGAGATTCCGGCGTGAGTGGGTCAGTGTGCACTGGAGCAGTGAACAGGGAAGATGACTTCAAGTACCCCGTGGATTTCTGCTTCTTCTTTCACGGACATGACTTCTCTAGCTGCTCTGATTATGGACACAGGAATCAGACTAAGGCCCCGGGGGCAATTGGCTCTGTACACCTGCAGAGACATGGAGGCCCTCGGTGTGATCTGTCCCGGCTGTTCGGGACTGGTGGTCCAATTGAAGCCATTCGGGTGTTGTGAGGTCTGCAAGGAGTTTCTTTTCGAGGTGGAACCATCCACAGAAAGGCCTCGCGCCTTCCACCTCAACTACCTCACTGGTACTGCCACTCCGGAGGGAGAGATCAATGCCATGGTGGGCATTCCTGCGCGCACTGACCAGGGTGAAGTGACTGCCCAAGCGGAAGTAAAGAGAGAAAAATCCGAGGATCCTGCCTCAGTCCCCAGCAGCTCCCTGCTCCGACCGCCGAAGAGGAGAGTCGGCCTGGTACAGGCCTCCTGTGGTCGTGAAAGAGCTTCGCCCCGTCGCTTGCCTGGCCTGGATGGATCCGGAGGGAAGAGCCCTGGACATCCCTGTTCTTCTGAAGGCCCAGGTGAGCCAGGGGTTGGGACTGTGTGTGTGGTTGGAGGTGTCGGCAGCCCACTGTCGGTGGAGGCCGTCAAGGGGGATGATTCCGTGACTGGGAATTATCTGCTCGCTGAGTGTTATGACACCTCCGACCTGGATTCATTGTCTGACAATGGCGATGATGGGGAGATAGACGAGATCTTCCAGCGGAAGGGATGGGACAAGATGAGGTTACCCTCGTCCCATGTCAAAAGGGACCCACCTATGTCCATTGGGGACAGTACACCCCGGGTGGAGGCCTCGGAGCCTAGGGAGGAATCTGGTCCACTTTCTGCAATCCCTCTTCTGGATTCAACTTCCATTTCACCTGCTCCTGTTGCGGGAGTGCAACGCCAGTCACTGCGGGCCCTATGCCCAAGTCTGTTGAGGTGATGAATGCACCTCGCCATCCGGAAGCTATTGTTCTGCCTGGAGAAGGAGACCGTGTTACGATGCCACCTTTGTCAAGGCTGCAGCATCTCTTTGGCCAGAAGGTTGCCCAAGAGTATGGGTGGGAGTACCCATACCTGCCTCGAGAATTGCTATACGAGGTGGAAGTTTTTTGCCGGAGGTGGTACGATACTTTTGTTTGGGACAAACTCAAGGTACCTCAAGCACGCTGATACCTTTCATGTTCACCAACCGTCACTAAAAAGTTTCAGGACTGTAAGGCTAAGTGGATGCTGGGAAGGCATATCCATGCGGACAGAGTGGTAATTTGTCGCAGGGATGGAGGAAATGTTGAGTATAACATGGAGGCTTTTGACAAGCACTTGAAGCCTGTGTTCCTACCGCATCCAAAGTTCTACCTTTAGGAGAAAAAGACTCCTGTGTGTTCTTTCCTGCTGCTCATTGCTGAACTTTCCGGAGTGCCTTTGCCGGAACCCAAGGACTGTGCCCTAGTTTTTTTTGTGTTTGGGCGTTCTATATTTTTATTTTTTTGAGAAATCAGTGACTTTGGGGTTTAGTCAGTGTAAGGCCACAGAGAACAAGAATAAGAGAGAAAAGTTCATCTGGATTTGATAAGTGTCTTTACCGCGGCATTACCACCAGGTGGCAATGTTGCGCAACGGTTGTCGTTTGTTTGTACATTATGCAACACTCATTGGAGTGAATGGGTTTCTTCTCGGATAGACCCATTCGTTCCAAGCAAACACATATATTATGTTAGGATGTGTGTTTCTTTCTTCCCTCTGCAGGAGACTCGTCTATCAAGGCTGCTGAGAATGGGGTGGTCCTTAGATAGCCAGCAGGGGGGGAGAAAGGTAAATGTGTGAGATATTTAAAGTATTTTATTACAAAAGTTTTATGGATTTATATTACTGTTTCCCTTTCCTGTTTTAGGTCCTGGCACAATTCCTAATCGAAATTGTTGCGTTTGGAGAAATGTGAATGTTGTCTCTGGGTTGAACTTATGTTACCACTTTTGGAGACATGGGTTTGTACCAGACACTGGGGACCAGTGTCAAATCACCAGGGGGAGAGTGTAGTGGGTATTTGAATTTAAGGGAAGCATCTGGGTGGTAGTGTAACCCAGATGCACTGATTGCTAGGGAATCCGAGACCCTTCTTTATGGTTCTTGGAGGACTCTGGTGGTGTGAGGTTCCCTGCGGCCTGCAGGAGGCATTGTCGCCCTGGCCGGAGTTGAACCCACACCGCAAGACTGCTTCCTTTTTGTCCTTTCCTGGCGCTGGTACAGCGGGGCAGGGAAACTGCAGTGACGCAAAAGGCGAGGGGATAAAAGGGGCGGATGCCCTGACCTTGGGTTCAGAGTCGGAGGACGCAGCCGCACCCAGGCACCTTGAGCTTGGGTGCTGGCGTTCCGGAGTTCCGGGCCCAGGTGCCCTTGACCTGGCCGGAGCGAGAGATGGAGTCCATCTCAGGCACCTTTAGCCTGGGGTGAGGTACTATGGCGGATGCCTGGGGCTCAGTACCTTCGACTGAGTTCCGCGAGGGTGGAGGAATCAGAGGGGGCCCTAACTCCTTGGGTGCCCGTGTCTGAGGTCAGAGGAGACTGGTGAGCGGAACTTCTCTGGAGAGTCCGGCGCAGCATTGCTGGTGACAGAGAGGCCTCCGGTGACTCCCTTGGACGGATATCCTTCCCCTGACAGGGGCTGTGCTAGTGAAGCGGTGTTTGATCGCTCGGTGTTTGATCGCTCGGTTCTCAGCCTTGGAGCCAGCAGAGGAAAGATAGGTAAGTATGATGCAAAAATAAATGTAAAAAATTCCATTCTTCCCTGCTGTTTGGGGGATGGTGGTACCCTGTTCTGTTCAGTGACCCTGGTAGGGTCGGGAACGGAAAGGGAAAGAATGACACACATGACATGCAAAGAAATGAAAGAACTACCTACACAGTTGCCTTATTATGTTATCATATACTTATCTCTGAATGTCGTGTAGTATTTATTGCTGTATGAACAAATGACATATTAGACCGTATGGTTGTTTCACATTCCTACTTCTGTGTCCTCACCAACATTGGATTTGTTTTGTGTTGTGAAATGAAAAAACGTTTCGTTTTTTGTTTGTTTTAAATAAAAATTATCTGATTTTAAAAAAAAAATAAAAAAAAATCTTCTCTTTTTTGTTTACAAACTTTTTTTATTGGGTATAAAAAAGTGTTACAAAGAGTTGTTATTATATGCCATGAAAAATATATTATATGAAGATGGCTGCAGCTAGAAATGCTAAGATGTGTTTTTTTTTTTTTTTTAAAGTGATTTATTAACAAAGTAAAGCATGGAGACATGGATAGATTTAAAAATAAATTAATTAGCTTTTTTATGTTTGTGGTGATCAGATATAGTTTAATTCCATTCAAATGTATGCATGTTGCTTTTGAGCATTTCTGCAGTGCTTTTTGCTATGCTTTCAGCATTTTTTTTTAACCGCAATTTTGCTAAGCAGAAACACAGAAACCTCTCTTTTAATCCGATGCACCCACTCCCCCCACAGTTAGAAAGCATTCCCTAGAAGCACACCTAACCCCTGTATTACCCCTGGTGTTAACCCCTTCCCTGCCAGTGTCATTTATACAGTGAAAGTGCATTTGTTTTAGCACTGATCACTGTATAGGTCCCCAAAAAGTGTCACTTAGTGTCAGATTTGTCCACCCCAATGTAAGGCCCCTTTCACACGGACGGATAGAATGGTGCTTTTAGCTGCGGATTTTCTAGTTTTCTACCGCAGCTAAAAGCACACAATGCTTTCCTATGGCCCCATTCACACACAGCGTTTAGCTGCGATTTCGTTACATGCGGTTCAGTGCGAATAGAAAAAATAGAATAGAATGCATCCAGGTGCGATGTAGCGCAGCTATCTGCACATAACTGCAGGTAATCGCAGTGCACTGTGTCAGCTGAGGATAGCAGCGTGAACAAAAGAAAAAAACAACAGGAAGCACATCAAAATAAAAACGGTTGCTATGGGGATGACAATAATGGCCAACCACAGCTAAACACAGCCGCATGTAAACGCACGTAAACGCAGCTAATCGCAGTGTACAAATGCAGCTGATCGCTGTGCCTGGGGTCTTGAATTTCAAAAGAAAGAAACATGCTTTTAACTGCGGCAGAACAGCCGCCCGTGTGAAAGGGGCCTAAATTGATGACAAAATTTGATTTTCACATTTTTTTTATTAGGTAGGTTTTATAGCAGAAAGTAAAAAATATATATATATATTTTTTTGTTTATAGCGCAAAAAATAAAAACCACAGAGGTGATCAAATACCACCAAAAGAAAGCTCTATTTGTGGGAAAAAAAGGACATAACATTTATTTGGGTACAACGTTGCACGACTGCGCAATTGTCAGTAAAGCAACGCAGTGCCGTATCGCAAAAAATGGCCTGGTCAGGAAGGGGTTAAAACCTTCCAGGACTGAAGTGGTTAATTGATATTTAATTTACTTTCTAAGTTTTATACATCTAGCCACTGTGTTAATATATTATATTATAACATCTCTTTTAAACGTGATTTTATTGAATGTTCTCACGCTCTGTATGTATCAGCAGTCAGGAAGCACTGTCGGATGTTGGATCAGAGGTGCCGTTATCTCCAGTATGTAGAAATAAGCTATGTGGCTATATTAAATAAATGCGGAATAGCAGGTCTCGTAGAACAACCTACTGGTTGGTCAGTACAGTGAATTAAGATTTTTCCATAGGTCTAAAGAGAGGTCTATGCTGTTAAATGGCTTAATATTCTTCAGGAATTTTCTCAAGAATAATTGAAGAAAATCTCCAGCGGTGGCTAAAGGGGCATTCCTGGTCACAGCCTCTCTAATGCAATTTGGAGAACTAAGTCCATATCTTGTGAATGTATACAGCGGGTGCAATGCCATCTGCCTCGTAACATATAATTACCTTCCTTCAGTTTAGTGCTTTATGAGGAGACGTGTGCTAAAGCCTGAAATGTTCATTTCTAGTCAATCTTTCCCCCATTTCCAAGATAGGGAGTGAAAGAAGCCTTCTGTCCCTTTTTTCATTAAAGTAATACTAAAGTCGCAATTTTTTTACTTAAAAAATAACAAACATGTTCTACTTACCTCCTTTGTGTAGTGGATTTGCACAGAGCAGCCCGGATCCTCCTCTTCTCAGGTCCCGCTTTGGCTCTCCTGGCCCCACCCTCCTGCCAAGTGCCCCCACAGCAAGCAGCTTACTATGGAGGCACCCGAGCCGAGTCACAGCTCTGTGTGTCCATTCAGACATGGAGCCGCGGTCCGGCCCCGCCCCCTTTTTCTCCCTTTTCTCCTGATTGGCTGAATGATTTTGATTGACAGCAGTAGGAGCCAATGATGCAGCGCTGCTCGGACAGACGAGACACTCATGCAACATCGCTGGATAGAGATGGGCTCAGGCAAGTATTAGGGGTGCTGAGGGGGGCTGCTGCACACAGAAGGCTTTTTATCTTAACCACTTAACGGCCATGCACTGTATATATACGTTGGCAGAATGGCTCGTACAGGCACAATCACGTACCTGTACGTCCCCTTTAACTGCCCGAGGTGGGGGTCGCGCACGCGCTGCCGGCGGTGCGCTCGCGACCCCCCTGCCTTCCCCGTAAGTCGGACCGCGATCGTCTCACGGAGGTATGGAGCAGGGAGATGCTTGTGTAAACAAGCATTTCCCTGCTCTGCCTAGTAACAATGACACCGATCTCAACTCCGTGTACATGGAGCGGAGATTGGTGTCATGTGACACATAGCCCGACCCCCTCAGTAAGGAAACACAAGCAGGGAACATTTAACCCCTGCAGCGCCACCTAGTGGTTAACCCCTTCACTGCCAGTGTCATTTTCACAGTAACTAGTGCATTTTTATAGCACTGATCGCTGTAAAAATGACAATGGTCCCAAAAATGTGTCAAAAGTGTCTGATGTGTCCGCCATAATGTCACAGTCATGATAAAAATCGCTGATGCAATAACCACTTAAGCCCCGGACCAATACGCAGCATAAAGATCAGGCCCCAGTAAAAAAAAAAAATATTAATAAAAATGCCATAAAACTATCCCCTATTTTGTAAACGCTATAACTTTTGCGCAAACCAATCAATAAACGGCGATTGCGTTTTTTTTTACCAAAAATATGTAGAAGAATACGTATCGGCCTAAACTGAGGAAAAAAAAAGTTTTTTTAATATATTTTTGGGGGATATTTATTATAGCAAAAAGTAAAAAATATAGAATTTTTTTCCAAATTGTCGCTCTATTTTTGTTTATAGCGCAAAAAATAAAAACCGCAGAGGTGATCAAATACCACCAGAAGAAAGCTCTATTTGTGGGAAAAAAGGACGTCAATTTTGTTTGGGAGCCACGTCGCACGACCGTGCAATTATCAGTTAAATCGACGCAGTGACGAATCACAAAAAGGGGCCTGGTCTTTATGCTGCGTATTGGTCCGGGGCTTAAGTGGTTATTGCATAGAATGGATTAAGATAAAAAAAAACTTCTGCCATTACAATGACTTTAAATCAGATAGTCTGCATAGCATGATATATTCAAATTCAATTCTAACATTATAGCTGAACACCATAAGCTCATATTTCTGTCACTCTGCTCTCTCCTCTTATCATCATGATTCTCACACTACAGCACATCTTCTGTACAGGTACTAACACTTCCCTCTTTAAAAGATTAATTAAAGAATATGTAAACCCAACGTTTCATATTCCTGATATGTGCCACGTACTTGTATGAAAAAGTATCCTGTTCTCTTTGTATTGCTTCCTTTGTATGAAATCCCTGGTGTTCCTGCCAGTCCCTTTGCTTTCCTATTGAAAACTGACTACACTAAGCAGAAGAACACATTGTGGTCAGTTCTCTAGCTATGCTGGGAACTCAGCCTGCTCTCCAAGTACCAGACTTGTCCTGACACCCCCCCCCCCCCCCCCGCACAGTCTTTTACTGGGAAGATTAGTAGTCTGCCGTTTCTGCTCTCCCAGCTCTGCACCTGAGAACAGAGGGAATGTGATAATTTATAACATAAAAAGAGTTTTTATAATGTTTTTAAAAATCTATACACAAATGTTTTGACCTTCATTTCTATTTTAAACTGAATGGGTTGTTTTACAAGGTAATTGTATACAATCACTTTAACCACTTGCCTACAGGGCACTTTTACCTCCTTCCTGCCCAGGCCAATTTTCAGCTTTCAGTACTGTCACACATTTGAATGACAATTGCACGGTAACACTGTACCCAAATGAAATTATTGTTATATTTTTTTCACACAAATTGAGTTTTCTCATGGTGGTATTTAATCACCACTGGGTTTTAATTTTTTTTGGTAAACCTAACATTTTTCATAGTTTTTTATAAAATTATGCAGGTAACAGGTAATTTTTCTCCTCCACTAATGTGCGCTGATGGGCACTGATGAGGCCGCACTGATAGGTGGCACTGATGGGCTCAGATAGGCAGCACACAAGGGCACTGATAGGCAGCACTGATAGGCAGCACTGATAAGGAGGCACTGATAGACACTGATTGGCAGCACTGGTGGGCACTGATAGACACTGATTGGCAGCACTGATAGGTGACACTGATGAGGAGGCACTGATGAACACTGATTGGCAGCACTGATAGGTGACACTGATGGACACTGATAATCAGGACAGAAAGCACAAATCCTTTTCTGGTGAATGCTGACTAAGGACAGGCTTTTCTACTCAGGTAGTGGCTGGATGCATTCGTTTGCTTTTTTTAGGTTTTCTTTCCTTTATTTTCACCTGGTGATCCAGCCAGTAAGTCTGTTTTTTCTTCTTCAACAAAGCAAGTGTAACGGGAAGGCCCGGGGAACTCAGAATCGCTTAGAAAGTATGAGATACCCTTGCTTCAGCTCCCCCAGTGCCTCTTATGTGTCAACCACCCTGTGTCTCTATTAGGGGCACAGGGTGAATGAAAACCCCAATATGGTCTATGATAGCCATATTCAATGCTGCACATACATTGTATCTAGATTGGATGTATACTGTGAGGGGGGGGGGGGTTGTGTAATCATTGCTGTGAGGAGTTAAGGTGATTTGCATTCTATTGTCTATTATGAATTAAGTCTGCTACTGTGACGATGTGGATTGGAGCTGGTCGACCGTCTGGCTGCATATTATGGGATGTTGAAGTGTCTTCTGTGAGGAGGGGGGGAATCACCCCTCCTGCTAAGACTGTTTACTGAAGGAGAAGTTTGAACACACCTGACCTGTATCACCATTGTCATTGGACAGTTTAACCCGCCCTGTTCCCCCAAGGATGGGAGGGAAGGGTTTTGAAGAGAAATGTGTTACCATGTGTTTTGAAAATAAAGTCATTTCCCTGTTTTGGAACTTGAAATACAGAGCGTTGTCTCGTATCTCTGGAAGGATTAATCCTATGGGAAGTGGTCGTCTGACTGTGGAGGATCGACAGGGAATTTGTGTCCAGGAGAGGGAAGGGATCTAAACGGCGTTACCCCCTTTCATATTTGGGGTGCCGTTACATTGGTTGGCAGCAGTGGGATCTTCCCTCCAGTTACTGGGACACTCCAAACCACCACAGTGAATGACCAGCTATGCAGTCAGCAGGAAAGCCACGCTGAAAGACTTACTTGAGAGCCAAGGTGGACCAGAGGGACGGTGATGCAGGACCCTGGTCATTTGAAGATTTGTTTCAGCAACGAGTTCGAGAGCGATTGGCATTATATGGTGCTAACCCATCAGAGACCGCCATACAGGAAGCCATTAGAGACATCCAGCGGCAGGATGAGCAGCAACATGAGCAGAGAATGGCGGAAATACGGCAATCGGAGACAAAACCTAAAGAAGCAGCACCAGCTGAAAGGATAGGAGAGATACAGATACCAGCCGACATGGAAAAGGAATTCAAAAGGAGGTTGCGAGAGATGCAGATACAGCATAGAGGACCAGTATCAGAGGAGGTCCTGCTGGGATGGTCTGATTCGATCCGCTGCGAACTCTGGAAGAAAGTGCTAGCTCTCGAGCAGCAACACCAGGGAAAGGTTCTCCCCTCCATCCATGTAAGGTACTGGTCGCAGTATGAAGTACGAATGCTGTTATTGGGAGAACAACCGAAGCAGGAGTGGACAGCTGAGTTAAGCAGGCTGATCCGGGCAGAGATGCGGTTGGACGAGAGCTACAGAGCCCTCCGGTGGTATGTAGCCCAAGAGTGCCCATGGTCAGCGGATGACAGCCCCATGGAAGGCTTTGACTATGTTGGCCTGGGATTGTTGTATTGGAGGCTGTCCAGTGACCCTGACTTTGGGAGTGATCAGGAGTGGCGTTTGGAGGAAATAATGGAGCACAGGGAGCAAAGACTGAATGTCTCGGAAGAGCACTGGGCACAGGAAGCTTTGGAGTTTCTGGCCGTTCAGGAATGGGAGCTGGAGATTGCCTACAAACAGCTGCTAGACTCTACTCAGCAGCAGGGTGGGGCCCCCTTTGCCTGGGACTATCAGGAAATACCAGTTGACAACTATGAAATCCTGGCTGAAGAATCGGCAGTGGAAAATCTGAAGATTGCCATCCCTAAAGCCGAAGTGGATGATATGGAGTTCCAGGGAGCTAGCCTGGCTGAAGAATCGGCAGTGGAAAATCTGAAGATTGCCATCCCTAAAGCCGAAGTGGATGATATGGAGTTCCAGGGAGCTAGCCTGGCTGAAGAATCGGCAGTGGAAAATCTGAAGATTGCCATCCCTAAAGCTGAAGTGGATGATATGGAGTTCCAGGGAGCTAGGGCAGTTGGCTCATCTTCCCAGCTACAGATTACAGAAGGTATGGACTTAAGGGACTGTTCAGAGGATGTTATGGATTAAGCATCGCCTGCCCAAGTACTTGCAGCAGGACAGAGTACTGCAGACCCCTGCTCTACACCCGTGGCAGTTTTGGAGGCCCGAGATGAGAAGGTGATGGTTCCTCTTTCCCAGGGGATTTCAGAGATGCAGGGGGGAGAAGCAGCCCTTTTCCCTCCCCAACAGTTAGCCAGAGCAGATGGGGTGGAGTCCCCAGCAGAAGTGCTGGCAACAGGGCAGAGTGCTAGCAACCTCTGCCCAGCACCGGAAACAACTGTGGAGTTTCAGGGAGCCGGGGCAGTTGGCCCATCTCTCCAGCAACAAGCTGAGGTGGTAAAGCTTTTACCCCCAGCTGAATCACTGGCAGCAGGGCAGAATGCTACTGGCCGCTGCACACAACTGCCACTTGAGCAGATATCGGTGGATGGGACTTCGGTCCTCACTGACACAACCCCAGAAAATGGTGTGACACTGGGACAGGAGGATGTCAGCCTTGCTTTGCAAGCACTGGGGGATTTTCACCTACCACAAGTGGATGGGACTTCGGTCTCCACTTGTGTACCTCGGGGATGCTGGGCAGTCGGCCCGGATCCCCAGCGGCATGAAAGACTGAGCCCAGTCACCCTGTCTTCTCCGCAGCGGCGGGTATGTTCTCTGAGAGAGGCAGAGGTTGGCTGGGTAAGTGATGCTCTGTTTGGAGCAATTTATTTGGGGTACTGTGTGGATATCGGCATTAGAAGAAGAGACCTATGGACTAACTTCGGAGTCAACCCGTCTGGGGTCCCCTCCTCTGTTAGTCTCCTGCCGAAAGGGGAGAGATGTAACGGGAAGGCCCGGGGAACTCAGAATCGCTTAGAAAGTATGAGATACCCTTGCTTCAGCTCCCCCAATGCCTCTTATGTGTCAACCACCCTGTGTCTCTATTAGGGGCACAGGGTGAATGAAAACCCCAATATGGTCTATGATAGCCATATTCAATGCTGCACATACATTGTATCTAGATTGGATGTGTACTGTGAGGGGGGGGGGGGGTTGTGTAATCATTGCTGTGAGGAGTTAAGGTGATTTGCATTCTATTGTCCATTATGAATTAAGTCTGCTACTGTGACGATGTGGATTGGAGCTGGTCGACCGTCTGGCTGCATATTATGGGATGTTGAAGTGTCTTCTGTGAGGAGGGGGGGGAATCACCCCTCCTGCTAAGACTGTTTACTGAAGGAGAAGTTTGAACACACCTGACCTGTATCACCATTGTCATTGGACAGTTTAACCCGCCCTGTTCCCCCAAGGATGGGAGGGAAGGGTTTTGAAGAGAAATGTGTTACCATGTGTTTTAAAAATAAAGTAATTTCCCTGTTTTGGAACTTGAAATACAGAGCGTTGTCTCGTATCTCTGGAATGATTAATCCTATGGGAAGTGGTCGTCTGACTGTGGAGGATCGACAGGGAATTTGTGTCCAGGAGAGGGAAGGGATCTAAACGGCGTTACCCCCTTTCGTATTTGGGGTGCCGTTACAGCAAGCTATCCTGCAGATGTAGCAGTTAGGGGGTTGAGAAAAAACATTTACTACTTACAGGGGTGCTAACAATGATCAGCTTTTATTTATTTATGCAAAACCTTTATCCCCAAAAAAAACAAAATCTGTTGTTGTAACTGCATGTGTAATTGCAGTATAAGGTGTAGATTGGCTTTGAATTGTTAGCGTATCTAAATCTGCTAGTCTGTCTAACACTCCCCTCCCCTCATATTAACAATGCTGCTGTCAAAAGGTGTAGGCACTCTAATACAGGAGGTGTGTTACAGGCCAGATCACCAGGTGAAAACAAAAGGAAAAAGCCTAAAAAAGAATGGTTGGTAAGCTGCAATATATAACATTTTTGGTTTTTGACTTAACCCCTTGGCACTGACATCACACAAATATGCGGCCCCACTGGACTGGGCTTTTTCGTGGGGCCGCATATTTGTGTTCCTTCCTTTGTGCTGGTAGCACACCACATGGCGCGCTCCCAGCACAGAGACCGGGGTCTCACTGTGTGCCTCGGGTCCCATACCAACGATCAGGACCCAGAACCCAAGATTCTGGGTCACCCGATTGCTGTGATAGCCTCTGATTGGCTTTTTCCATGATCAGTCACTGTGTAGCCCACCCCCGTGTTTTCTGTCTCTGTGAATGGATGAGAAAGATACATTGTCCTTGCAGAGAAAAAAAAAGTGTGTGTAAAAAAAATAAAATAAATAACAATAATTACAAAAATAAAATAAATAAAACATTGTAAAAAATACCTAGACCTAGATTTAATGTAGGTCAGTGCCAGGATTAGTGTTTGGGTCAAGGTCAGGGTCAGTATTTTTGGGGATTTTTTTTTTCTCTTGTAAATAGTATTAGGCTACTTTCACACTGAGGCGCTGGATGCACTGGCGCCGCTATACCGTCGTTTTTGGCGCGATTTGCGGGCGCGAGCGGGGGGTTTTTTACCCCCGCTAGCGACCGAAAAAGGGTTAAAAACGCTCGCAATAACGCCTCTTTGCGGCGTTATACGATCGTTTTGGAGGCGCTACACCATTGATTTCAATGGGCAGGGGCGCTATAGGAGCGCTATTTTAGCGCTCCTATTGCGCCTCAAAGATGCGGCTTGCAGGAGTTTTTTGACCCACCTGCAAGCGCAACGCTCCAGTGTGAAAGCCCTCGGGCTTTCACATTGGATACTATTGAGCGGCTTTTTTGGGGCGCATTGCAGGCGCTATTTTTAGCCTTAGTGTCAGTGTGTTTTAGGTAGGGTAAAAATGCGCACTATTGTTTCTGGGCTATACTTTGGGTACAAACAACAAATTACATACACATATGTGGTATCGCGGCAATCGTTAAGAGAAGGAGAATTTTTATTATGGGTTGTTCTTTGGTGGCAGGTTATGGTAGTTGCAAAAAAAATAAAGCTAAATAAAAAAAAAAAAAAAAATTCTACTATTTTGGGCAATTTTTTCTTTCATAATAATAATAATAATAATAATAATAAAAAAATCAGGGGATATCCGTTACCATTTACCACCAAATGAAAGCCCAATTTGTCCTGAAAAAAAAAAAACACGGTATAATCCACCTGGATGCACAAAGTAGTTGTGATGCTATGTACAGTTTTACTAACACATGTCAAAGTTGCAAAATTGGGCTTAGGCAGTAAGATTTATTTTACCCTTAAAGTGGTTGTAAAGGCAAAAGGTTTTTTTATCTTAAAGTGGAGTTCCACCCAAAAGTGGAACTTCTGCTTAAACCACTCCTCGCCCCCTTACATGCCACATTTGGCATGTAATGTTTTTTGGGGGGGGAGTGGGACTTCCTGTCCCACTTCCTCCTTCCGCCCAGGGACCGCTTAGGTGGCCCCTCCCTGTAGGTGATCACCTGGGACACGTGACAGGTCCCAGGCGATCGCCTGTCCACTCAGGGAGCGCAGCGCCGCTCACGCATGCGCAGTGAGTGCCCGGCCGTGACAGCTTTTGGCCAACAGTTAGAATGGAGGTGCCGGCAGAGGGGGGGGGGGAGAGGAGCGAAGCTCCGGGCGGCCGCATTGCTGGACAGTGGAACAGGTAAGTGTCTGTTTATTAAAAGCCAGCAGCTACACTTTTTGTAGCTGCTGACCTTTAATAAACATAAAAAAGGCTGGAACTCCCCTTTAATTCATTCTATGACTCAAGATAAAAAGCCTTCTGTGTGCAGCAGCCAGGGCTGGACTGGGAAAAAAATTTGGCCCTGGACTTCATCCAGACCGGCCCACTTTAATTCAATAAAATGCTGCTCCCCACCCCCCCAAAAAATCATGCCCACCAAAAGGCCCCTACATCCATTATTGTATATCATGAAAGGGTGAGAGAGAGGGGAATGAGAAAGAGAGAGGGAGGGTTGAGGGAAAGGGGGTGAGAGGGGGTGGATGAGAGGGGGTGGGTGAGAGAGGGGGGTGAGTGTAAGAGAGAGAGAGTGAGTGTAAAAGAGAGGGGGTGATCCCTTTCACACTGAGGCGTTTTTCAGGCGCTTTTGGGCTAAAAATAGCGCCTGTAAAGCGCCTGAAAAACGCCTCCGCTGCAGTCCCAGTGTGAAAGCCTGAGTGCTTTCGCACTGGGGCGCTGCCAGGGCGTTAAAAAAAGTCCTCCAAGCAGCATCATTGGGGCGATGGAGGAGCGGTGTACACACCGCTCCTGCCCATTGAAATGAATGGCCACCGTTGCTGAAGCGCCTGCAAAGCTCTTCGGCAGCAGTGCTACACGGGTGCATTTAACCTTTAATTCGTCTGCTAGCGGGGGTAAAAGCGCCTGCTGGAAGCCGAATAGCGCGGCTAAAACGACAGTTAAGTGCTGCTAAAACTAGCAGCGTTTTACCATCAATGCCCACCCCAGTGTGAAAGCAATCTAAGAGTCAGAGAGTGAATGAGACAGAGGAGGGGGCAGAGAGACAGAGGGGGAGCTGTGAGACAGAGGGGGGAGCTGAGAGACAGAGGGGGGTGCTGAGAGACAGAGGGGGGTGCTGAGAGACAGAGGAGGGGGGGTTGAGAGACAGAGGGGGAAGCTGAGAGACAGCGGGGAAGCTGAGAGACAGAGGGGGAAGCTGAGAGACAGAGGGGGGAGCTGAGAGACAGAGGGGGACCTGAGAGACAGAGGGGGAGCTGAGAGACAGACGGGGGCTGAGAGACAGAGGGGGGAGCTGAGAGATAGAGGAGGAGAGCTGATAGATAGAGGAGGAGAGATGATAGATAGAGGAGGGAGCTGAGAGACAGTGGGGGGTCTGAGAGACAGAGGAGGGAGCTGAGAGACAGAGGGGGGAGCTGAGAGACAGAGGGGGAGCTGAGAGACAGAGGGGGGAGCTGAGAGACAGAGGGGGGAGCTGAGAGACAGAGGGGGGGCTGAGAGATAGAGGAGAGCTGAGAGATAGAGGAGGGGGCTGAGAGACAGAGGAGGGGGCTGAGAGACAGAGGAGGGGGTCTGAGAGACAGAGGGGGGAGCTGAGAGACAGAGGGGGGAGCTAAGAGACAGAGGGGGGAGCTAAGAGACAGAGGGGGGAGCTAAGAGACAGAGGGGGAGCAGAGAGACAGAGGGGGGCTGAGAGACAGAGGGGGGAGCTGAGAGATAGGGGGCTGAGAGACAGGGGGAGCTGAGAGATAGAGGGGGGTAGCTGAGAGATAGAGGAGGGGGCTGAGAGACAGTGGGGGCTGAAAGACAGAGGAGGAGTCTGAGAGACAGAGGGGGGCTGAGAGGGGGGACTGAGAGACACGGGAACTGAGAGACAGAGAGGGGACTGAGAGACAGAGGGGGGACTGAGAGACAGAGGGGGGATCTGAGAGACAGAGGGGGGATCTGAGAGACAGAGGGGGGGCTGAGAGACAGGGGGAGCTGAGAGACAGATGGAGGGAGCTGAGAGACAGGGGGAGCTGAGGAGGGGTCTGAGAGACAGAGGAGGGGTCTGAGAAACTGAGGAGGGGTCTGAGAGACAGAGGAGGGGTCTGAGAGACAGAGGAGGGGTCTGAGAGACAGAGGGGGGTCTGAGAGATAGAGGGGGCTGATAGACAGAGGAGGGGGCTAAAAGGGGGGGGACTGAGAGACAGAGGGGGGTCTGAGAGACAGAGGGGGGTCTGAGAGATAGTGGGGCGGGCTGAGAGATAGTGGGGGGCTGAGAGACAGAGGAGGGGGCTGAAACAAGGGGGACTGAGAGACAGAGGGGGGGACTGAGAGACAGAGGGGGCAGAGAGACAGACGAGAGGGCTGAGACAGACCACATAGCACCTTCCCTTTCTGCAGTCCCTCCTCTGCTCACCCCCCGCTGTCTGGCATATTTGTGTAGGATGCCGGGTACCTGATGGCCAGCAGCGGCAGCGCCGAGTCTCCCTCTTGATCCAGGGGGGTGCTCTCGCTGCTCTGCTCCTTACAGCGGCGCATGTTCTCTTCCTCCAGGCTCCCAGTCAGCCTTCCGTCTGGCCCAGGCCGCATGGTTCCTGGAGCAGAGAGGAGGTGGAGGAATCGAGGTTCTGGGAGCGCCGGGGTGGCCGCGCTTGCTCCTGTTCGCCTCTTCTGTGGTCAGGGAGGGGGTGGAGCTCTTCTCCCTCCTTGGCTTTTACATGTAACTGCCCTCCTCGCTGGCCACCTTCCCAGAATCCCTGCCGCTGTTTGCTGCCATGCTCCCGCTGCCGCCGAAACGGCCCACAAAAAAAATAAAAAAATGTTTACTCTTTCGTCCATGGACCGACACAGCTTCTCTATTGACAAAGTGGGTATTATCCGTTAATTAGGAGTGACTAGGCAGAAAAACTTGTAAAAAGTGTTGCATCACACCTTCTACAGTACCGCCCAGGGGGCGGACCCTCTGGGTATACCCTCTCAGTCTGCATCTTCGCAGATCAGTTTTTTTCTGTCTAGCAAGGAGTAGGACATGGTTCCCTTCGGGCCCATTGGTCCGGGGAAAAAAGATATATATATATATATATTTTTAATTTTTTTGCTACATTTGTTGTTTCCTGCGATCTTCGATCAACTGCCGACTGGGTGACAGGCTGGATCCTCGATCCTTGTAGTCTCCCCAGTTTCGGCCATCGAGCGTGTGCCGACCCTAGCTACGCGCTGGGTTTTCCACGACATGCCCGTCGCTCCACGGGTGGCCGGTGAGCTTACAATCCAGGGCCTGCATCGGACCACTCAGCTTCGGCTGACCTTATGGCCGAGTCGCAGCAGCCTGGCCGGTGAGCTTACGCTCCAAGGCTTGCATCGGACCGCTCAACTTCGGCTGACCTTACGGCCGAGTCGCAGCAGCCTGTCCGGTGAGCGTCATGCTCCAGGGCATACATATGATCGTCCCTTCTGGGTCCAATCACAGCATGCCTGGCCAACAGTCACCTTCCGTGCGCGGACGATGATCTGTTTGGAATGTCTTCCAGCAGAATACATGCAGGATAGGTAAGTAAAACTCCCGTGCCTCGGCTGGGTGATTTAGCTGGACATTCCTGGAGAGATCAAGTAAGTGGTTGTGGCCCCTTTCTTCCCTCTCTCCCTGCCTTTCCCTCCTCCCTGGGCTTCTAGCTAAAGGTTGCTGGGTGCTGGGGGTCACCTAGGGGGTCCCACTGGAGCGGGGCTGGCTGTAACTAACATTTAAAAGAAATGTCATTTTTTCTTACCTGTGTTTGTGTCCTTCCTCCTCCATGCTGTCGGCGGCCATTTTGAGGTGGTCCATGCCAAGTTTGGCCTCTTGTGACTGCCCGGCGGCCATCTTCCTGTGGTTCGGCCACACCCACTGGCCCCTATCAGCTGATCGGCGGCCATGTTTGTCCACCCTGTGTGCAGATATTGCCATTCGGCGGCCATCTTTTTGTGGGCTATGGCTGCTTGACCTCTATCTTCTGTCGGCGGCCATTTTCTTAGAGCCCACATTATCTTCCATACAGACGTTTTTTGGCAACCATTT
Source organism: Rana muscosa (assembly GCA_029206835.1). Taxonomy (NCBI): domain Eukaryota; kingdom Metazoa; phylum Chordata; class Amphibia; order Anura; family Ranidae; genus Rana; species Rana muscosa. Next base: position 148,727,075 of record CM055116.1, read on the forward strand.
TTCGAGAGCCTCCAGCCTCTAGGGTGCATTACACTGGCGCGAAAATTCACACAGGAAGTGCTGATAAAAGAAGCAGACTGACACAGCAGCAGCGGGACAGCATCACAGGCGCAGCATAGCAGTACCTATCCAGGGTGGTGAGTCCTCTGGGTGACCCGGCCTCTCTGCAGCACAGGAGGGTGGCCTATTGATATCTTGCCTGGAGCCCTGTGAGTGTCAGCGTGTGGTCAGCATGGCATCTGAGCCAGATGTCTTCTCCCCTGAAACACCAGATTTAGCAGCTGGTGCCCCTGAGGTGTCTATGAACGCTATGACTGCAATCCTAGAGGCGTTTGCTGCCAGGGTGGAAGCAGCACACGGAATACAGGGGGTAGTAAACGCCCCATCCCCTGCAAGCTTCTGGGGAGAATTCTGGTGCAGAACCAGGTCCAGCTACGGCTCGGGGCCCAGATTCTGACGCATCAGAGACTGCAGACCGTGACCGGACAGTGAGAATGACTCAAAGTCCAGGTCACTACGCGAGACGGCTTTGGTATCTGACCTTATTACTGCAGTGCGGGATATGCTAAAATTGGAAAATACTGCAGAAGCAGCAGAGACTCCGGTCCACTTGGGTTTCATAGACCTGCCCGCACTGCTAAGGTGTTCCCTTGTTTGTCTTTTGATAAACTCTTATACAAGGAATGGGAGAACCCACTGAGGGTCTTTACAGCCCCAAAGAGGTTTGCGGTACGGTACCCCTTTTGAGGAGAGTTTTCTGAAGAAATGGACCTCTCCCCCCTATAGTGGACCCTCCGGTGTCCAGACTTAATAGAGCCACCACAATTCCTGTAGAAGGGGCTCCTGTTTTCTAGGACCCTGTGGATAAGAAGGCTGAAGCACTCGCTTGCTACCTATACTCAGTGGTAGGCTCGGCAGTACGCCCGGCATTGGCGGGGGCCCTAGTGTCTCACACACTTACTGAATGGGCAAGATTGCTACTCCAGGGGTTAAGGAGCGAGATGCTCCTCCTGATGAGATAACATTGGCCGACCTGTTGGTCCAGGGCCTTAGGTTTGTCTGCGAGTCAGACATGAATACTATTCCCCTGCTGTCTAAAACTTCGGTTTATGCAGTAGCAATACGCCGCCTGATCTGGCTAAAAGGCTGGTCTGCGGACCAGACTTCCAAGAAAGCCCTGTTGGATCTGCCTTTTAAGGGCGACAGACTTTTTGGGGCTTCTCTGGATGACATCATCAAGGATGCCACAGGAGGTAAAAGCACTTTGCTTCCCCAAATTAGCAAGGGTAAGGGGCCACGCCAAGGGCAAGGGCCCTCCTTTACTGCACACAAGTGTTTTTTTCGTCCCCCTAGGGCGACAGGGAAAAGACCCCAGGCCGATAAAGCGCCTGCCCAAGGACAAAAGCGTCCCTGGTCCCGCATACCCAATAAGCCTGCGGACAAATTTGCGTCCAAATGAAGGTCCACTCCCACCCAGCTCTCGGGTGGGGAGACGTCTTCGCAAATTCGCGACTCAGTGGACAGCACTAATCTCCGACAGGTGGGTTTGCGAAGTAATCTCCTCAGGCTACAAGATAGAGTTTCTCTCTTGTCCACCGGACAGATTCAACACCTCCAATCTCCAGCTACTACCGACCCGTCGGGAGGCCCTGTATGGGGCGGTCCAGGGTCTACTGGAACGCGGGGTAGTTATTCCAGTTCCAGAACTGGAACGGGGTTTTTACTCAAATCTGTTCATTGTGCCGAAGAAGGAGGGGGTTCGTCCAAGCTTGGATCTCAGAGCCCTCAATTGCTTTGTGAAGGTACAAAGTTTTCGGATGGAGTCGGTTCGATCTTTTCGGATGGAGAGCCGTGACTACAGATCGAACCGACTCCATCCGGGGGACTTTCTGGCCTCCTTGGACATCAAGGACGCATACCTGCATGTCCCCATATACTCCAGACACCAGAGGTTTCTGCGATTTGCTATCGGGAAGGACCACTACCAGTTTGTGGCCCTCCCGTTGGGCCTTGCCTCAGCACCCAGGACGTTCACCAAGGTGCTCGCTCCGATTCTGGCACTTCTAAGACAGCGGGGTATCACTATCACAGGCTACTTATACGACCTTCTGCTGAAGGCCCCTTCAAGCTCAGAATTAGAGGTAAGCGTGTCCATTACCTGTCAGACTCTTCGAGACTGTGGTTGGATACTAAACACACAAAAGTCAGTATTGGTGCCCACTCAACGCCTAGTGTACCTGGGGTTGATTCTGGATTCCTCAGAGGCAAAGGTATTCCTCCCTGTGGAGAAGTTGCAGACCCTCCGGGCTGCAGTACGGCAGCTGACTTCCAGGAATTGGTCGTCACTCCGTTTTTGCATGCGAGTGTTGGGCCTCATGGTAGCCTCCTTCGAGGCGGTCCCATATGCTCAAGACCACACTCGAGTGTTACAGAAGGAAGTTCTGTCCAGATGGAACAGATGCCCTTCATCTCTGGATTATCAAATCCGAGTGAGCCACCTAGTCAGGAGATCCCTGGTATGGTGGCTGACAGCACCGGCTGTAATGGCCGGGAAGTCATTTCTTCCGGTTTACTGGATAGTGATCACGACGGACGCCAGCCTTACAGGTTGGGGGGGAGTCTGGGGTGTCCAGTCGGCACAGGGTCGCTGGACCCCAGAGGAAGCCCTCCTGCCGATCAATGTCCTGGAGATCCGGGCGATCAAGCTGTGCCTCTTCAAATGGTCTCAGAGACTGCAAGGGCGTCCAGTCAGGATCCAGTCAGACAACGCCACAGCAGTGGCATATGTCAATCATCTAGGAGGAACAAAAAGCTCAGCTGCAGCATCAGAGATCGCTCGCATCCTGAAGTGGGCAGAGAGGAGCGTACCGGCACTGTCGGCCGTGTACATTCCGGGTGTGGAAAACTGGCAGGCGGACTACCTGAGCCGCCAGATGCTGGACCAGGGAGAATGGTCCTTACACCCGGAGGTGTTCCAACTCCTCTGCCAAAGATGGGGCACACCAGACGTAGATCTTCTGGCTTCCCGACTCAAACGGAAGGTATTGAGATTTGTGGCCCGGTCAAGAGACCCATGGGCAGACGCAACGGACGCGTTGGTAGCATCGTGGGGTCAGTATCGGCTAATCTATGCCTTCCCTCCCTTAAGGCTTCTTCCTCTTCTGCTCCGCAGAGTGGAGGCAGAGGGAATTTCAATGATCCTAATCGCTCCAGATTGGCCTCAGCGTCCTTGGTACGATGATCTAGTACGTCTGGTAGCAGATGTCCCCTGGCGCCTACCACTACGGAAGGACCTGCTATCGCAAGGTCCCATATTCCATCCTGCTTTACAGTCATTGGCTTTAACGGCATGGCTGTTGAGAACCAGGTACTGAGAGACCGGGGCCTGTCAGACTCAGTAATCTCTACTATGAGAAGTGCTCGAAAACCGACCTCTAGGAAGGTCTATCACCGCACTTGGAGGGCCTACATCTCCAGGTGTGAGGAAATGAAATGGCATCCGCGTACCTATTTGGTTTCCAGAATCCTGCTGTTTTTACAGCATGGGGTGGACCAAGGGCTTGCCCTAAGTACGATTTAAGGGACAGATATCTGCCCTGGCTGTCTTTTTTCAGCGACCCCTGGCGACTCACTCTCTCGTGAGTACATTTGTGCAGGGGGTCCGACAGGTGGCCCCTCCGGTCCGTTCCCCGTTACCTCCGTGGGACTTGAACCTGGTCCTCTCGGTGCTTCAGAAGGCACCGTTTGAGAATATTAGAGATATTCCCCTGTTGACACTTTCTCAGAAAGTGGTCTTTTTGGTGGCTGTTACGTCAGTTAGACGAGTCTCTGAGCTGGCAGCCTTGTCCTGCAAGGCTCCCTATTTGATTTTCCACAAGGATAAGGTGGTGCTGCGGCCGCAGCCTTCCTTTCTTCCGAAAGTCGTTTCGGCTTTTCATCTCAACGAAGACATTGTACTTCCATCCTTGTGTCCTCAGCCGTCGAATCCTAAGGAGTCGGCATTGCATTCCTTGGACGTTGTCCGAGCTTTGAGAGTATACCTATCTGCTACTTCCCTGTTCCGGAAGTCAGACTCACTGTTTGTTTCGGTGGCTGGTCCCAAGAAGGGCCAAGCAGTCTCATCGGCCACCATCTCTAGGTGGATCCGACAGATAGTAATCCAGGCTTACGCCTTAAAGGGTCAGGCGCCCCCCTTTCCTGTCACGGCGCATTTGACCAGGGCAATAGGTGCCTCTTGGGCTTTCCGACATCAAGCGTCTGTTTCCCAATTATGTAAAGCGGCGACTTGGTCGTCCGCTCACACTTTCACAAAATTCTACAAAATTGATGTAGGTGCATCTTCGGATGCCTCTTTTGGCCGCAAGGTTTTGCAAGCGGCTGTTTAGAGTTGCAACTCCTCCGTTGGAGGAGTGCTGTTTTGTGTTTGGGGTGAAGTTTATTTTTATGCTGTTACCACCCCTCGTTTTTTCTCTGACACTGCTTTGGGACGTCCCACTTTGTCAATAGAGAAGCTGTGTCGGTCCATGGACGAAAGAGTAAATAGGATTTTTTACTCACCGTAAAATCCTTTTCTCTGAGTCCATGGACCGACACAGCACCCACCCCTCCTTTTAAGTTTGTACTGCTTTTTGACGAACTGATCTGCGAAGATGCAGACTGAGAGGGTATACCCAGAGGGTCCGCCCCCTGGGCGGTACTGTAGAAGGTGTGATGCAACACTTTTTACAAGTTTTTCTGCCTAGTCACTCCTAATTAACGGATAATACCCACTTTGTCAATAGAGAAGCTGTGTCGGTCCATGGACTCAGAGAAAAGGATTTTACGGTGAGTAAAAAATCCTATTTTTTTGTTTTTTTAAAACAGCCCACCGGGAAACTCCTGGTACTTCGGATGGCCAGTCCATCCCTGGCAGCAGCTCCCCTCAGTACCCCCAATACTTACCTGAGCCCCCATCTAGATCAATGTTGTAGGATTGTCTCGGCTGCCCGGGACTACCTTCTAATTGGCTGAGACAGCTGTGCCGTGCCATTGGCTCGCGCTGCTGTCAAAGTCAGTCAGCCAATGAGGAGAGAAATGGGGTGGGCCACGGCTCAGTGTCTGAATGAACGCAGGGGGCTGTGGCTCGGCTCGGGAGACCCCATAGCAAGCTGCTTGCTGTGGGGGCACTCAACAGGAGGGAAGGGCCAGGAGCACAGAAGAGGGACCCGAGAAGAGGAGGATCCCGGCTGCTCTGTGCAAATCCACTTCACAGGGCAGGTAAGTATAACATGTTTGTTATTTTTAATTTAAAAAAAACAAGACTTCTAAGTATCGTTTTAAGCCTGGTACACACTACAAGTTTTTTTCCAAGATAGGTAGAAGAAGGGAGGTTACCGCTCATGTGCAGCTGATGATCTCCTCACAGGATCCAGAACCAAGGGTGCAGCCAATGCATATAGCAATGCAAAAATGATGAGAGACCTTGGACTGCCGCACTCCAAAAAAATATATTTGTTCTTTTATTTAAAATAAAAACAACAAGTACATGGCACAGCAAAGGAAACAGCTAATGTGAGCTGACGCGTTTCGCACTGAACTTCAGCGCTTAATCATATATTATATCATAGCTATTATTATAGCTATATATGATTAAGCGCTGAAGTTCAGTGCGAAACGCGTCAGCTCACATTAGCTGTTTCCTTTGCTGTGCCATGTACTTGTTGTTTTTATTTTAAATAAAAGAACAAATATATTTTTTTGGAGTGCGGCAGTCCAAGGTCTCTCATCATTTTTGCATTACAAGTTTTTTTCGTTCAACCCAGCTGGTTGAACGAAAAAAACAAAAAAAAACTGACAGCTCCGGTCAGAGCTGCTGTACTCACTATGAAAAGTTAATACAGCGATCTTCCCTGCTGAGCTGTTGTGTTCTGACAGGGGAATGGCCAGAACACTCCGATCATCCATTTTCCAGCATGCTCGTCAGACAGAAGCCAGCCAAACGGCTGCCTTCTGTCGGACAGACCGACATACACACGGCCAATTGCCGGCTGTTTTTTTTTTTAACCAGTCGATGTCTCCCGACATTCGGCCCGTGTATATGGGGCTTTAGGTGCAAAGGGATTAATACCGCTTTAAATTCTTCGATAAGAAAGGGTTAACAAAGGCTTTCATAAAATAATAAACAATTTAAAAGGGGTTACTACATTCACTTACAATTGGGAAGACTCCTCTGGTCCCCTGATAATGGTGATCAGTAGGAGTAATCAGATCCTTATCTTGCTATAGCATTTTCAGAATGATGCTTTTCTTATTGTAATGCTGTCATCTTTCATATTTTGAAATGTTTAAATTGTAAAAACAAATCATTTTATTATATATATATATATAAAGATTGCTGATATATGGCCATCAACAGAGAGCGAATCTTGTTAATTGAAAAAAACAAAAAACAAAAAAAAAAACAGCTCGATTTTACTACATGACAAAGCAACTCTAATTTATTTTTATTGCTGTTTTTTCATAGCCTTGATTTACAGCAGACTAATCCCCTCGAACAAATACACTAATAAATTGAGCCTAAAATATAGGAAAATCAATATGACTACCTTTTTTTCCAACACGGTGTCCACAAGATTTAACAGATTGTAAACTACAGAGCAGAGAGGGATTGTTTAGCTGCTTATACAGCCAGAGATGTTTTAGTAGTCCATAATAAAACTTTAAATGGCACTGCCTTTTCAAGCATGTCATAATAGCATTACATATTTTTCTTTACTGTATCTGAAATACAGTGCCTTGAAAAAGTATTCATACCCCTTGAAATTTTCCACATTTTGTCATGTGACAACCAAAAATAAATGTATTTTATTGGGATTTTATGCGATAGATCAACACAAAGTGGTACATAATTGTGAAGTGGAAATAAAATGATAAATGATTTTCAATTATTTTTACAAATAAATATGTGAAAAGTGTGGCGTGCATTTGTATTCAGCCCCCCGGAGTCAATACTTTGTAGAACCGCCTTTCGCTGCAATTACAGCTGCAAGTATTTGGGGATGTCTCTACCAGCTTTGCACATCTAGAGAGTGACATTTTATCTCATTCTTCTTTGCAAAATAGCTCAAGCTCTGTCAGATTGGATGGAGAGTGTCTGTGAACAGCAATTTTCAAGTCTTTCCACAGATTCTCAATTGGATTTAGGTCTGGACTTTGACTTGGGCCATTCTAACACATGAATATGCTTTGATCGAAACCATTCCATTGTAGCTCTGGCTGTATGTTTAGGGTCATTGTCCTGCTTCCAAAGCCTCGTACACACGACCGGATTTTCCGACAACAAATGTGTGATGGCAGGCTTTTGTCGGATAATCCGACCGTTTGTATGCTCCATCGGACAATTGTTGTTGGAATTTCCGCCAACAAATGTTTTATGGCATGCTTTAAAAATTTTCGACAACAAATGTGTCTTGTCGGATTATCCGATCGTGTGTACATGAGTCCGTTGGAAAAATATCCAAAGTACTAACACGCATGCTCAGAACCAATGCTAACCATAGCACAACATTAGCAGAAATTGCCCAAAGGGTGGCGCTAAAGAGCTGAAAAACCACAGAGTTTCGTGTACGTTGGCTGAAAAAGTTCTGCCATCTGTATGCATACCAAGTTCACGGCCAACGCCCTTCGGACAAAATTCCACGGATTTGTCCGATGGAAATCTGATCGTGTGTACGAGGCTTAAGATTGCCCTGTATTTGGCTCCATCCATCTTCCCATCAAAACTGACAGGCAGACCTGATCAGAAAGCCTGTGTGAAAGGGACCTTACAAGCACATAACATTGTTGATTATAAAGGCAAAATTTAGTACCGTATATACTCGATTATAAGCCGACCCGAATATAAGCCGAGGCACCTAATTTTACCACAAAAAAAATGGGAAAACGTATTGACTCGAGTATAAGCCTAGGGTGTCCATCTGCATGCCTTACTGTGCCCCACTTTGCCTTACTGTGCCCATGCCTCACTTTGTCCATGCCTCACTGTGCCCATGCCTCACTGTGCCCATGCCTCACTGTGCCCAATCTCCCTACCTGATCTCCGGCGCTGTGTGACTAGACTGACGTTTAACATGGGAGTCTATAGAAGGGGTGCCCGGCCATAGGTCCCCTGGACATCAAACTTTTCACACTTGTAGATGAAAAGTGGGGCTACCTGTGTGCCAAGTTTGGGGTCCAGAGGACCTAGGGCCGGCTGGTACCGGGTCCCCAAAATCACTGGAGAAATAACCGTTTAACATGGGAGTCTATGGAAGGGGTGCCTGGCTTTGAAAAATCGGTGCTCCCCGGCCGTAGGTCCTCTGGACAACAAACTTTGCACACTTATAGAGGAAAAGTGGAGCTACATGTGTGCCAAGTTTGGGGTCCAGGGGACCTTCGGCTGGCTGGGATAAGGCGCACAAATTTGAAGATGGACACAGACTCAAGTATAAGCCGAGGGGGCATTTTCAGCACAAAAAAAATGTGCTGAAAAACTTGGCTTATGCCGCGTACACACGATCATTATTCACGGCGGTTTAAAAACCGCCGTGAATAATGATATTTTAAACGAGGGAACAGCTTGTTCCCCACACACGGTCATTTTTCTCGTCATTTTTTAAAATGACGAGAAAAACGATCGTCTATGGGCTCCGCGGCAGTGTTTCCCTATGGGAAACACTGCCGCGGAAGAAATGTCAGGAAAAACGACGAGAAAAATTAGAACATGTTCTAATTTTTCTCATCGTGATTAATGCCGTTTTTCCCGTCGGGAAAAACGGCAAAAAGCCCACAGACGATCGTTTTTCTCGTCCAAAGGAAAAAATGTCATTTTTCCCGACGGGAAAAATGATCGTGTGTACGCGGCATTATACTCGAGTATATACCGTACCTATGTATCCTTTATGGACTGAAATACCATCCGATAATAGCAGATGTTTTATGTTTTCTTTAGTACATCACTGAGCTTCTGTCGGTGATAAATGGACAAAAACGAAGGGGCATTCCTACTAAAACAATTGACTGTCTTGGTCTGTATTCCCTTTAAATACCCAACAGGATTTGAAGCGATTAAAATAGTTGCATCATTTTGAAATGCTTTACCTAATTAATGTATAATTTTCACAAATGCTACCATTCTGTGCACTGCGGACAGTTTTACATTTCCCAACTTACATAATCACACTGAGAAACCCTATGGACAGGAAACCCAGCGGGAGTCTGGAGCATTTAAAATGTAATCAATTCTTAAAGGAAAATAAAATATGCAATTCCTAGAAAAGCAATCTAGTATGACATTTTCCTCTGTGATGGTAAATAAAAGTGATGTACAGTAGTGAAAAAAAATTATATTGCGCTATAATTAGACGTTGAGGATGTTTTTTTTATGTTTTTTTTTTCAGTGCTCAACGAAAGTTATTTCATATCATATAACTGCTGTATGTGATCATTCATGCATCTATAATGAACACAAGCAAACCTTGCTAAAAATGTACCCAGTCTATGGAGCCTGGTTAATAATACATAACTACCTTTTTCAAGAATCCTGATAGAGCAAGAACATTATCTGGAGATCTGGATAGTATTATCTTTCCAGGAATGTACCGCTTATACTCTCCGTGCCTTTCTATTCACCACAAATCTGCAGCATCCCTTTCATGCTGCCAGCGGTAGTTCATATAACTGCTATCAGGGGAGAATGTGGTTTTTAGGTTTGTTTTACAGAATATTCAATTTACATTTGTGTGGACCCAGAAGAATTCCACTCCTTTATGCCACTTAAAAGGTAGCCCTGAAATTCACCTTCCCGTTCCATACTGAGGTCCTAAATGGGTGCTTAGCAGTTATCAGGGAGAAGTCAGGCCATTAAGAGAGCAGCGGTTGTCAAACCTTAGGTGACCTCTGAATCCTTGTTATCAGAATCGAGTGTCAGGCTCACACAAAGTAAGTAAATCTACGCACAATATAAGGGAACATACAATATACACTCACAGGCCACTTTATTAGGTACACTTTGCTAATATGAGGGGCCCCCTTTGCCTTCAGAACTGCCTTAATTCTTCATGGCATAGATTCAACAAGGTGATAGAAACATTCCTCAGAGATTTTGGTCCATATTTGACATGACATGATAGCATCACGCAGTTGCTGCAGATTTGTCCGCTGCACATCCATGATTTGAATCTCCTGTTCCACCACATTCCAAAGGTGCTCTATTGGATTGAGATCTGGTGACTGTGGGAGCCATTGGAGTACAGTGACCTCATTGTCATGTTCAGGAAACCAGTGGTGAGATGATTTGAGTGTAGGACCACAGACTCCAGGGGGCCTTGGCGTGGCTCTGTGGCTCACGCATGCGTTTGCAAATGCGTGCGGACAAACCCCTGTTTTTAACGCATACTGTTAGACAGGTTAATTGGTTGTCAGCGAGCTGGTCGGTAAGTAGGCTTGGTTTTTCTCTGGGCATTCCCCAGGCCATGTTGTTATCTGCTTTAGCCTTCCAATGCTACTTACCGTGATAGCCAGCTATAGATGGGGGCGGTGGACATGTTTTTGTTTTCACCTATGGTGCTTGTATTGGTCCAGCAGTGCACCAACACCTTTGCTGCCATTGTGCTACGCTGGGTGTTTGGTGTGCTCCTGTACCTTTAAGGAAGGGTGGCTCCCCTTCAGTCCACCTGCCCTCATCTAACCATCAGAATGCATGTGCCTCCATTGTGGGGACACTCAATGTTAGTGTAGGACCACAGACCCCAGGGGGCCTTGGCGTGGCTCTGTGGCTCACGCATGCGTTTGCAAATGCGTGCGGACAAACCCCTGTTTTTAACGCATACTGTTAGACAGGTTAATTGGTTGTCAGCGAGCTGGTCGGTAAGTAGGCTTGATTTTTCCCTGGGCATTCCCCAGGCCATGTTGTTATCTGCTTTAGCCTTCCAATGCTACTTACCGTGATAGCCAGCTATAGATGGGGGCGGTGGACATGTTTTTGTTTTCACCTATGGTGCTTGTATTGGTCCAGCAGTGCACCAACACCTTTGCTGCCATTGTGCTACGCTGGGTGTTTGGTGTGCTCCTGTACCTTTAAGGAGGGGTGGCTCCCCTTCAGTCCACCTGCCCTCATCTAACCATCAGAATGCATGTGCCTCCATTGTGGGGACACTCAATGTTAGTGTAGGACCACAGACTCCAGGGGGCCTTGGCGTGGCTCTGTGGCTCACGCATGCGTTTGCAAATGCGTGCGGACAAACCCCTGTTTTTAACGCATACTGTTAGACAGGTTAATTGGTTGTCAGCGAGCTGGTCGGTAAGTAGGCTTGGTTTTTCCCTGGGCATTCCCCAGGCCATGTTGTTTTTTGTTGTTGTGAGATGATTGGAGCTTTGTGACATGGTGCATTATCCTGCTGGAAGTAACCATCAGAAGATGTGTACACTGTAGTCATAAAGGGATGGACATGGTCACCAAAAATACTCAGGTAGGCTGTGGCATTTAACTACTTCAATACCAGACACTTACACCCCCTTCCTGCCCAGGCCAATTTTCAGCTTTCAGCACTGTTGCACTTTGAATGACAATTGCGCTGTCATGCTACACTGTACCCAAACTATTATTTTATCATTTTGTTCCCACAAATAGAGATTTCTTTTAGTGGTATTTGATCATTGCTGGGGTTTTTATTTTTTGCGCAACAAATAAAAAAAAAGACTGAAAATTTTGAAATAAAACGTTTTTCTTTGTTTTGGTTATAAAATGTTGTAAATAAGTAAGTTTTCTCCTTCACTGACGGGCACTGATAAGGCAGCACTGATGAGGTGGCACCAATGATGGGCACTGATAGGCTGCATTGGTATGCAGCACTGATGGGCATTGATAGGCGGCAACGATAGGCAGCACTGATTGGCACTAAAAGGCTGCACTGCTGGGTACTTATGGGTGGCACTGATAGGTGGCACAGATGGGTGGCCCTGATGGACACTAATAGATGGCACAGCTGGCCATCACTGATGAGGAGACATCTGGCAGGCAGTAGTAGTGAGCATTGACTGGCACCATTTGTGGGCACTGGCATATTTTGGGCACTGTGTGATATCCCTGGTGGCCATGGGGGGGCATACCTGGTCATCCATGTCGGGTGGCAACCCTGGTGGTCCAGTGTGGGCATCTGCGGTGGGGGGGGGGGTGTGCTGATAAACAATCAGCGCAGACCCCCCTGTCAGGAGAGCCGCCGATCAGCTCTCCTCTACACGCGTCTGTCAGACGCGAGTGAGGAGAAGCCGATAAACGGCTCTTCCTGTTTACACTGTGATCAGCCATGACTGGATATGGCTGATGACATGGTAAAGAGCCTCTTTACCGAGATCGGTGTGTCAGACTGACACACTGTACCAATGATCGCTGTGCTGCGCGCCCCCACGGGCACGCGCCAGCAGTTATCCTACTGGATGTCATATGACGCCCAGTCAGGATAACTGAACCACCGCCCGGCTGTCATTTTGCTATAGGCCAGGCGGGAAGTGGTTAAACAATACAATTGGTACTAAGGGGCCCAAAGTTTGCCAAGAAAATATTCCCTACGCAATTACACCACCACCACCAGCCTGAACCGTTGATACAAGGCAGGATGGATCCATGCTTTCATGTTTTCACCAAATTCTAACCCTACCATCTAAATGTCCCAGCTGAAATCGAGATTCATCAGACCAGGCAAAGTTTTTCTAGTCTTCTATTGTCCAATTTAGGTGAGCCGGTGTGGTCTTCGGCTGCTGTAGCCCATCTGCTTCAAGGTTCAATGTGTTGTGCATTCAGAGATGGTATTCTGCATACCTTGGTTGTAACGAGTGGTTACTTGAATTACTGTTGCCTTCCTATCATCTCAAACCAGTCTGCTCATTCTCCTCTGACATCAACAAGGCATTTTCGTCCACACAACTGACGCTCACTGGATATTTTCTCTTTTTGGACCATTCTCTGTAAACCCTAGAGATGGTTGTGCGTGACAATCCCAGTAGATCAGCAGTTTCAGTTACCAAGCTCAGGACAAAAAGGGAGGGTAAATCTGCCCAGCAGGGATATGGATGCAGCAGTGGCTGGGGCAGCTGTAAAATCCCCCATTCCACCCGCTGTGCTGGCACTGCTGGCTGTGATTAGTGAGCGGGATGTGCGCCTGTGCTTCCTTGTACCCGCTCTCCTCCTTCAACCTCACCCGCTGTAAGCAGTAAACAGAGTGACTGGCTGTGCTGATGGAGTGGCTCTGTGTGTGTTCAATCCCCACTCCCCCCCCCTCTCACCGGGCTGCTGTGTAAACAGTTGGCTATCAGGCTGTAGGCTGCGGGCTTTCCTCTCACCCCTTGCTTCCCGCTGCACTTTGTCAGAACAGGCTGTGTGATCCCCATTCGCTCCTTTACCCCCCCCCTTCCCCGGCAACAGCAGATCTGAGCCAATCAGCGGAAGGAGGATTTACTATGCAGCTGCCATAGATTCTGGAAACTGTAGTCCTTACAGGAGCATAGTGCAATGCAAGTGAATAGAGATGTATAGGCTGAGTACTAAAAGGAAAATAAGACTTTTCAAAACAAAGGAGGAGATACAGGGCTTTCTCCTGGGTAAATCCAAAGAGATCAGGGTCTTTTGTGTAAAGAGGCCAAGCCATGCAGACTGATGCAAAAGCTTCCATGGCGCAGGGACCAGAAGGTGCAGACCCAAAACTGGGGTGCCCGTGTCTATATCAGAAAGGATGCAGACCTGTTGCTTTTGACTTAGCATAGCACAAGGGAGACTGAGCCTGGGTTCACACTATAGCGAACAGACATCGCATGTGATTCGCACTGCTGTGCCGATCACATACGATGTCTCTGCAATGCAAGTTCATCGCTGGAATCGCGCTGGTTCCTGCATCGCTATAGTGTGAACCCAGGCTTAGTGACTGAGAGATTGCTTACTGAGCTGGGGTTGGAGCTGGAAGGACCCATTGCCATGACTGTCTACAGCAAGGGAAACCACTTGGGACCAGATTTGAGAGACTGAGCCTTATGAGAACCTGTTCATGAGGACTGAGTCACTGGGTTCCAGGTACCTGTGGACAGCAGACCACCAATTGATGTGGACCAAATTCCTACGTAACAGGAAGGGTGATCTTAACCATCTGTGTTTATCTCAACACAGACATAGTTATTGCAATAGAGACTGCTCCATGTTTAGTAGCTCACTAGCCATCCGTTGCACACACTTAAAAAGGTACAGCTACACATGAACCACCTTAAAGAAGGGCCCCAACGAAAGTTGGCCAAAACAAACAATTAGGCACCAGGTACTATGCAGTCACTTCCAGGGTTACCCCTTTCTCAGGACCGTATACATCACCCGCTATTAAGGTGTATGTGTCGTATGCACATTAGGACCTTTTTTTTCCCTGTTCATTTTCCGATTTAAGGATTTACGCATTGTCATAATACATGCAATTAATCTACCACAGGTTGCTTGTGGTCTATCTTCTGTGTGTTATTATAGAGTGGTAGCATACTAAAGTTTAAGTTACACAGGTGTGTCAGTAGACTCCGAGCAGCTTAACCACTTCCCGCCCAGCCTATAGCAGATTGACGGACGGGAAGTGGTTCGGTTATCCTGACTGGGCATCATATGACATGCAGCAGGATAACATGCTGGCGCACGCCTCTGGGGGCGTGCAGATCGGTGATCGCGATGTGTCAGTCCGACACGCCGCATCTACGATCATGGTATATGGTCATACCTACCAGTCAGTGCCCCTCAATAAAGTCTCTCAGTGCCCACCAGTGCCAATGAGTGCCCAGCAGTAACACCTGTCAGTACCTCATCATTAGTGCCATCTATTAGTGTCTATCAGTGCCACCTGTCAGTGCCAATCATTGCTGACTATCAGTGCCATCGGTCAGTTCCCATCAGTGCCGTGTGTCAGTGCCCATCAGTGCTACCAGTACCACCTATCAGTGTCCATCAGTGCCGCTTATTGGTGCTCATCAGTGCTGCATATCAGTGCCACCTATCAGTGTCCATCAATTCTACATATCAGTGCCTCCTCATCAGTGCCGCCCTCATCAGCGCCATCAGTGAAGAAGAAAACAAAATCGTTTGTTTAGCAAAAAATAAAAACCCCAGAGGAGATCAAATACCACCAAAAGAAAGCTCCATTTGTGGGAAGAAAATGATAAAAATTTAGTTTGGGTACAGTGTTGCATGACCGCACAATTGTCATTCAAAGTGCGACAACGCTCAAAGCTCAAAATTGTCCTGGGCAGAAAGGGGCAAAAGTGCTTTTTATTTAAGTGGTTAAAGAGTCGTCGCAGTACAGAGAACCCATCATATTCAGCAGTTCTTGAGAGGGTAAGCGTTCCACGAACAATAATAAGTTCTAATGCTGCTCTACTCTGTTTAAAACTTAAATATTACTAGACATACACTTTAAATAATTACACCTGCACATTTATTACAGTAGGATTTCTCAAGTCCTCATCCACCCCTCCTCTCCAGCTCATGCAATCAGTCAAAAATTATATTATCTTTCTCGTAGAGTATAGGAGAGAGGCATAGTCATAGATGACTGGGCTAATGCAGTTACCAACTGCGTAAGTCAAAAATCAAATATTTTTTTTTCAAATATTTTGGTCTTTGTTCCTATGTACAATAAAACATTAAAAATACAGTGGTCGTTTTGGGAAAAGTATTGCATGAAGGAGTATTTGTTAATCAAACTATCATTGGTAATGAATGGGTAATAGAGGCTGGTACTAAAATGGTTAAAGATGTACTCTGATCTGAAGTGTTGTTGTACAAGTTTATACGCTAATGCCCCATACACACGATCGTTTTTAATGTCATTTTTTAAACCGACGTTTTTCTCCTCGTTTTTTTTCATGTTTCCTCTCAAGCCTGCCTTGCGTACACACCATCATTAAAAAAAACGATCAAGCAAAGCGCAGTGACGTTCAACACGTACGACGGCACTATAAAGGGGAAGTTCCGTTCGAATGGCGCCACCCTTCATGTTAGTAAAGTTTGTTGAGCGACGATTCGCGCTTTTCAGTCCGTTACTGTGTAATGAATGTGCTATCTCCATTACGAACGCTAGTTTTACCAGAACGAGCGCTCCCGTCTCATACTTGATTCTGAGCATGCACGTTTTTTTTCACGTCGTGAAAGCATACACACTATCGTTTTTCACGTCGTTAAAAAAAACGACATGAAAAACGACGTGAAAAAAGAGAGCATGTCCGGAATTTTTAATGGCCGTTTTTCACGTCGTTAAAAATGCTCTGGAGCCTACACACGATCATTTTTAATGGCCATTTTTAAAAATGGCATTTTTAACGGCATGAAAAACAATCGTGTGTACGGGGCATAAGCCTTTACAGTTTTCTGTATTACAATGATATGTTGTATGAACAGCAACTTTGTCCCTTATGCTTTGTTTTTATTTTTGGGTTGTACAACCTTATTTGATAAAATAAAAAAAACTTAAAGATGAAAAAAAAGATGTACTCCGATCATAAATGAACATTTTACCTTAAGGCTCGGTTCACACCTATGCAAATTGAATGCACGTTTCTCCGCATTCAATTCGCATAGCAGGAGAATGTGACTGCCTCTCTATGGAGCTGGTTCACATATCCCCGCAGCATGTCCGGTGCTGTGTGCAGGAAAATCGTGTGCCTTTTTTGGTGCGTTTCTGGTCCGAATTCAGACCAAAATTCGGGCTGAAATCGGACCTGAAACAGTGAACCAGCACACACCGGACCCCTGCTGTGCGACGGATGCAGCGATAGTGTGAACTGAGCCTTAAGTGCAGTAAACGCAACCTTTTTGCAAACCACTACAGGTTCACTTTCCTTGTGAACAACATTGTATAGTTTTTCCCAGTCACACTCTAGGAAAGAGAAGTTCTACATTTTGGAAAACATCTTTTCCTTATTACTCTATGGTTAAATATTATCACATTGCTGTAATTCTTGTAGTTAGGAGGTGTAGCTCTGAATTCATTTATACGGTTCATAGATTAACAGAACACCTAAGGATCTTTAATGCTGGAAGCAGAGGGAGTTGACACAGAGTGAATGCTGCACGTGAAAGGATTGCATCATAATGCTTTGGGACACATTTCCAGAATATTGCTTGTTGCACCTGCAGCCTTGAAGCAATTATGCTTGTGAATGGAAACCAGGATAAGCAAGAATTGAATTTTAGTGAATGACCGTAGTGGCATGTTTTGTACCCATTCAGGCTTATTGAATAATTAATTGATACTTAACCCAAATAAGTAATATCCGGTTGCTTTGTGTTGCTACACGATGAGAAAAGGGAAGCGCAGCAACCCAACACAGCCAATCAGGAGTCACACTTATTGTTCCTACTGTCTCAACCTGATAGAAACCAACACTGGTTGCCCTTAGTTCCTTTTCACACCATCTCTGCTCTTTCCACTGCAAAGAGTCATTGCGCTCAGAAGTGATAGTTCACTAATGGGAATAGGGAAAGGAGTGATAAAAATAGAAGAGAAAGAATACTATAAACCCTGACCAACCTAATTAAGGTCTATAGGGATAATGCTCAAACTGTCTAGCATAATCTGCCACCATTATCAAATTCTTAAAAGAGAAGGAAAGGAAATAAAATTGCAGAGAAAAGTCATTATAATGCCCCTTTCCTCCATAATTATTTTAATTTTTTCTCTGGGCTTTTTTTGTGAAGTGAAGCTTCAAGCATTCTATTACCAGGTGTAGCCAAATCTCCTATCCAGGCTATATATAGGTTGCCGTTGCCTGATTACCATTGTCAGAGCTAGCTGTGAGACATGCATGTCATTGTGGCCGATGGTGCAGGGTGTGCTCTTCCCTGGAGCTAGCAACACTTCTAGGTTTCTGAAATTGGCAATTTCAGCCATTGCTCTGGATGGGAACTTCAATAGTGACACAAAACAGTTGTCCTGGTGGCCTTACTTTTAGCAATTTGTCATTGCACTACAAAACCTCTTCTGACCCTCCTCACTGTAGGGTGGCTGCCTATCTACCCTAGGCGGATTTGCCCCCTAGGGATTTTATATTATATATTACATTATATTGTGTTCTGTTGTAGCCTCGACGAAGAGGGAGTTTTTTTCTGACCCCCAAAAAGCATTGGATGCTTTCTAGTATAAACTAATGACTGAATTTGGACAGGCGCTCCTTTCAGGAGTGCATTTTTTTCCTGGTAACCGGCTGTTTGTTTTGAGAGTACGTGCTGACGTCACCACGCTGTCTCACTAGGAGGACAGGAGTTTGTTTGTAGCCGGCCGGCTCTTAATTTTATGCGCAAATTTTAATCCTTAAAATGTAAGTGCAATATTGTTTTACTTAAATAAACTATCAGCTAGACAATATTACGCTATGATGCGTTTCTCTTTTTGGGTCCATTGCTGAATGTTACGACCACGTACTCTATGGTGTTTTCGGTGTGAGAATCAGTGCAACCATCTACCCAGGGTTTTCCTTACGATAATCCGTGCAAGCAAAGGCCTTGGCTGGGCTATAGCCACATGCCCGGTTTTGCTTGCCATCTGGTAAGCAAGTTTTTTTTAAATGGTGGCGGTGCACTTCATTGAATGAATCACTGTGGTGTTAATACTAGATGAATCTATCTCACTATTCCAAATCACTGGAGCAAGTCATATGTTCTTTAATCAATTAATCTGATTTCCTATTTGGACTAAATTAGCGCGGCTTCTCCCATCTATTTACGTATTTTGTGCATATCTCACATTAAGCTGCTGCTTTTTCTGGACTTTATAATTTTTCTCATTTATTTTTATAGTAGTGCAGTTTTTTCCCCTCCAGGCCTCGTACACACGGCCGAGAATCTCGTCAAGAAAAAACACGTCGTTTTACTTGACGAGATTCTTGGACAAGAAACTTGTCCCGGCCGAGTGTACATGCGGTTCTTTGAATGGAGCGAACGCGGTGACGTCATCGACTACGACGAGCGTGCGCTCATCACATTCGATGCTGTCGCCGCCATCTTGCTACACCCTACCTATGCCTAGGAAGCTACCGCGCATGCGTCCAAGTCATTTCGAGCATGAGCGGGTTTCCACGGCGAAAGGTAAGTGTACACACACACACACTTTTCTCGTCGAGAAACATGCTGACGAGAATCTTGATGAGAAAATAGAGAGCAGATTCTTGACGGTTTTCTTGACGAGAAACTTGATAGCCGCGTACACACGACTGATTTACTCGACAAGAAAGCTCTGCCAGCAAGTTTCTTGCTGGTTCTTGCCGAGAAACTCGGTCGTGTGTACGAGGCTTTACTAAAAAGCCTAACCTGAGCCAGTGAGCTCTCTGACTACTACTTTCTTTGAACTCTATGATGCATTTTTCTTAATTGGAATTCCCCTTAGAGAGTCATACATTGCCAGATGGATTGGAACAGCTGTATAGTTATACGTATGTAAAGTTTTATAATTAAAGTCTTTGTAAAAGCAGATTTTTTTATATTAGTTTTGGATAGAGTGGGGAAATTTTGGGCCCTCTGACAATTTTTTATTGCTGTCTGTGTCCCCGATGTGGAGATTCATCTTCTATTTGTCCTGGTAACCATTGTCACAGAGCGAGATCTCCTCATTTTCAGATGTATACTTACCTCGATTCTCGTTTAGAACCACGGGAAATTACTGCATAGGCGGAGGAGGCAACGACCCCAAAGAAGATAGTGGTGTGGGGGTGTAAACAAACTCTGGAACCCAGCAGTGCAAGAGCAAGGTAAGTACAGTATGCAACAAGGGAGGGGAGGATGGGCTAGTTTACATCAGGGGAGGGGGGGCAGAAAAAGATGCACTTTGTTTTAAAGTGGACTTATCCTTTAACCACTTGCATACTAGTCACTTTTACCCCCTTCCCGCCCAGGCCAATTTTCAGCACTGTCACACTTTAAGTGACAATTGCACGGTGATGCAGCACTGTAGCCATATAAAATTTTTATCATTTTCTTTTCACACAAATAGAGCTTTCTTTTGGTGGTATTTAAATCCCCACTGGGTTTTATTTTTTGCTAAACAAATGAAAAAAGTCCCAAAAATTTGAATTAAAAAACAAACAAAACTTTTTTCTTAGTTTCTGTTAAAAAAAAAGAAAATGCAAACAGGTAATTGTGTCTTCTACACTGATGTGCACTGATGAGCTGCATGCACTGATGAGGAGGTACTGATAGGCACCAGTTATGAGCACTGATGAGCATTAATGGAGCTGCACTGATGATTAATTCCCCCAATTATCAGTGTAGATGTCCCCTTGGACAGCACGAGGAAAGGAATGCTGATAACCAGCAAGTTGTGATTGCAATCAGCTGTGATTTGACACAGCTGATCACGTGGTAAAGGTCCGCTTTGATTGGACCTTTACCCCGATCTATGATCAGCTGTGTCTGAAAGACACAGCAATCACAGAGCACATCCGATGCATGCTGCAGTGGGCCCAGTTCTGGGAGGACGTCAATAGATGCCCTTCCAGAAGTGGTAAACCGCGCTGTAGCCATCATTCCGCTATAGCGCAGTCAGCAAGTGGTTAAACTTTAAATTATATTTAGAAAAAAAGTAATGCTCCTTTTGTAAAGCAACAGTGACAGGAAAACATTCACCTGAAATGTATTTATATCA
The DNA here is from genome assembly GCA_029206835.1 of Rana muscosa. NCBI lineage: Eukaryota > Metazoa > Chordata > Amphibia > Anura > Ranidae > Rana > Rana muscosa. The sequence continues at coordinate 148,747,744 of CM055116.1, forward strand.
TCCATAATGCAGTTCCGTTTATCGGTCAAATGCTATTTTGGTTTAGCGCTCCCTCAGTATGAAAGTAAACAGTCCCTCCTGGGGAACAGTACTGCTAAGGTAATTGCTGTATGTAAAGGACAAATATCTTGCTTCCTCTTCCTTGCCACAAGGTTAACAGATGGCTGCAGGTCATCAGGGACATGCAGATCCACTTGCTTTTATACCTACATTTTACTTAATTTCTAAATTGTTCTGGTTTCCTGGAGGAAATTACATTTAAAACACACATTCGTTGAGTCCTGCAGAGACATGATCAAGTACCTCATCATTTACATCGCAAGCAGAGTGCTATTCTATGTTATTGCATCATAGCAGAGAGTATACATTCTTCAAATGTGTTCATTTTAGAGATTCAGGAGGACATTTTGATTTAATTGTTGCCTGTTTGCAACGCTTTACTGAAACTAACATGGAAGTACTTGTTTTTACTGGTGGGTGGGTTGGGGAAAAAACAGAGGGAAAGAAAAAAATGAAAAGGAGAAAAACAAACAAACAAAAAAAAATATATATGAAAAAAGAGATATGGGGGAGAGAGAAAAGGAAAAATAGATGGGGATAAATAGAGACATCCAGACAGTCACTACGGTTGGTGTCACCTGGTGCAGAAACAATTGGTGTCACCACCCCCCCCTCCACCAACTATCGTCCCCTTTAGTACAGACCCCCCTCCCTCAGTATAGACCCCCTCAGTGTAGACACCCCCCCTCCATCAGTGCAGACCTCCCCCTTCCCATAGCACATGCCCATTTGCATTACATTTTACAGAACTCAGAACAGCGCGGGATAGGCACAGCAGTGTGTCCCTTGTACTCCCCCCTCCTATGTAGATGTGGGAGGCGGCTTCGGTCTTCTTCACTGTGCGAGACAGGGAGACATCCGGAGATGCGAGGGGGGGGGGGGGGGTTTGAGGACCGAGTGGAGTTAGCAGTGCTCGTGGGTGTCACCCGGTGCGGGCTGCACCCACCGCTGCAACCCCACTACATCCAGACTCCAGAGGGGTGGAGGAAATTGAGAGATACGGGGAGAAAGAGGCACAGGGAGACAGAAAAAGAAAGGGAGAAATAAAGAGACATCCAGACTGGGGTGTTTTTTTGGCCAACTGCTGAAACAGAAAAAATAACTTAAAGCCTCTTACACACGGTCAGACTTTGGACAAAAATCAACGGAAAAGTTTGTTTGCAGGGAGTTGGCCGGGAACACCCATAGCACACACAGCCAGACTTTTCTGCAAACTTTGCCAACATCACGTGGTTTTTCTGCTCTTTACCGCCACCCTTTGGTCAACTTCTGCTATTGTTGGTTGATTTTAACATTGGTTCTGGGCATGTGTGTTTGCACTTCGGACAAAAGTCCGATGGACTTCTGTACACACGATAGGACTTTGCACCGTAGGACTTTTGTTGCCGAAAAGTTTGTCCGTTTGCAGAGCGAACTTTTGTCCGATGAAAACCGAAAAAGTTTGTCCCATGGAGCGTACACACGGTAGGATTTTTTTGAAAACTTGCTCATTTTGAAGTTTGTTGTCAAAAAGTCCTACCGTGTGTATGGAGCTTTAGATTGGGTTCACACTAGTGTGAACTGGATGCGGAGTTCTCCGCATCCAAGTCGCACAGCAGGAGATTGTGACCGATTTTCTATAGAGCCGGTTCACACATCTTCACAGCGGCTCCAGTGTGAATTGCACAGGAGCCCTGTGCATCTTTTGAAGCGTTTCAGGTCCAAATTCAGACCAAAATTCGGGCTGAAATGACGAATGGAGACACCAGTTTCCTGCCGGTAGCCGCTGCATTTCCCAGTTTGAACCCAGCCTGAACCATGGACACCCTTGTTGGCAACAACCGGCTCAACAAAAATCAATTATGAATACAATTGATTAACATATTAAGAAGAGCTGGGCCAGCTGTTAGATTACCCACTTTAAAATAAGCCCTAAACAGACAGTGGGACATTTTCCCTAATAAGCTAGAGGGAGGTGGACAAAATGTTTTCTGTGTCCCTTTGGACTACTGGGATCCCCCCCCCCCCCCAAACAAGCTGGAGGGAGGCAGGAAAAACATTTTCTAGAACAGGCCAGAGAGAAAGACAACATACAGTTAAATCATTGGTTTTGCGCAAGCTTAGAAAAAAAAACCCTGACCACAGCACTGGTGCTTTGAACCCAAGTTTTTCTTGAAAATTTAGCTATCAGGCAGGGTGGATTTGATTTAACCACTTAAGGACCAGTGCACGACGATATACGTCAACACAATGGCACCGCTGGGCAGATGGACGTACCTGTACGTCCCCTTTAAGATGTGGCATTATGGGGGCACGCACCCGCCGCGACCACGGGTCCCGCGGACTCGATGTCCACGGGAATACCCGCGATCATCTCACGGAGAGGAAGAACAGGGAAATGCTAATGTAAACAAGCATTTCCCTATTCTTCCTAGTGACAGGACACTGATCACAGCTCCCTGTAAATCAGGAGCGGTGATCAGTGTCATGTCACACATAGCCCATCCCCCCTACAGTTAGAACACATCCCTAGGACACACTTAACCCCTTTACTGCCAGTGTCACTTTTACAGTAATCAGTGCATTTTTATAGCACTGATCGCTGTATCAATGACAATGGTCCCAAAATGGCATCAAAAGTGACCAATGTGTCCGCCATAATGTCGCAGTCACGAGAGGGGGGGGGGGGGGAAGCTGATCTCCGCCATTACTAGTAAAAAAAAAAAAAATTTATAAAAATGCCATAAAACTATCCCCTATTTTGTAGACGCTATAACTTTTGCGCAAACCAAACAATAAACGCTTATTGTGATTTGACTTTTACCAAAAATATGTAGAACACGTATCGACCTAAACTGGAGGAAAGAAAAAAGGATTTTTGTACTCACCGTAAAATACTTTTCTCTGAAGTCTATGGACGGACACAGCTCCTTTAGTCTTGACAAGTGGGTTATGTTCCGTCTATTAGGAGAGGATTAGGCAGACATGTTAGCTACATGTTTTTGTATAATCATACCAAAGCTGAACAGCCCCGCCCAGGGGGCGGTCCCTCTGGTCATAACCCCTCACCCTGCACTCAGCAGCTCAGTTCGTCAAAAAGCAGTACAAACTCAAACAGGAGGGGTGGGTGCTGTGTCCGTCCATGGTCTTCAGAGAAAAGGATTTTACGGTGAGTACAAAAATCCTATTTTCTCTTTCGTCCATGGACGGACACAGCTCCTTTAGCCTTGACAAGTGGGACATCCCCAAGCAGTGTAAAAAAAAAAAACGAGGGGTGGGAACAGCAAGCAAACAAACTTTACCCCAAACAAACAGAGCTCCTCAACGGAGGAGTTGCAACCTTAAACAGCCGCCTGCAAAACCTTGCAGCCGAAGCAAGCATCCACAAATGCATGCACGTCAACCTTATAAAATTTAGTGAAGGTGTGAACGGACGACCAGGTCGCTGCCTTACACACCTGTGAGACAGACGCTTGATGTCGAAAAGCCCAGGAGGCAATCGCCCTGGTCGAATGCGCCGTGACAGGAAAGGGAGATGCCCGCCCTTTAAGGGCATAAGCCTGAATCACAATCTGTCTGGTCCACCGAGAAATGGTGGCCGACGAGACCGCCAGGCCTTTCTTTGGACCAGTCGCCGACACAAACAGTGAGTCTGACCTCCGAAACGGAGCCGTAGCAGACAGATACACCCGCAGAGCACGTACCACATCTAAGGAATGTAATGCAACCTCTTTGGGATGCGACAGCCGAGGACACAAGGATGGAAGTACAATGTCCTCTTTCAGATGAAAAGCCGAAACCACCTTCGGAAGAAACGAAGGCTGCGGGCGTAGCACCGCTTTATCCTTATAGAGGATCAAGTAGGGGGACTTGCAAGACAAGGCCGCCAACTCAGAAACCCTCCTGACAGATGTAATGGCCACCAGAAAGGCAACTTCCTGAGAGTGTCAAAAGAGGAATCTCTCTGATGTTCTCAAAGGGAGGTTTCTGAAGTACTGAGAGCACCAGATTCAAATCCCGCGGAGCTAGTGGTGGTCGAACCGGAGGAGCCACATGTCGGACCCCTTGTACAAACGTACTCACCAGTGAATGAGCCGCCAGGGGTAGTTGAAAGAAAAACAGCCAAGGCTGAAATCTGCCCCTTAAATGGTGCTTAAGACAAGTTTCTGATCTACTCCATGCTGTAGAAACAGCAGGATCCTGGAAACCGAATATGCCCGTGGACACCACTCCATCTCCTCACACATCGAGATGTATGCCTTCCACGTGCGATGGTAGATTTTCCGAGAAGATGACTTCTGTGCCCTCAGCATAGTGGAAATTACTGAATCCGACAGGCCTCGGTCCCTTAGTACCTGGCTTTCAATAGCCATGCCGTTAAAGCCAGCGACTGTAAAGCAGGATGAAGTATGGGACCTTGCGACAGAAGGTCCTCCTGCATCGGCAGTCATCAAGGAGTATCCGCCACCAGGCGCACCAGGTACGCCAAGGCCAATCTGGGGCAATTCAGATTACCAGAATCCCCTCGGTCTCCACTCTGCAGAGCAGACGAGGAAGAAGTTTCAGTGGGGGAAAAGCATTTTAGGCAAAGGAGTTGAAACATGTCCGGGTGCAGCGACCATTCTCCTTGATCCAGCATTTGGCGACTTGGGTAGTTCGCCTGCCAGTTTTTTACGACCGGAATGTATACGGCCGATAGAGCCGACACGCTCCTTTCTGCCCACTGCAGGATGTGAGCGACCTCTGATGCTGCAGCCAAGCTCCTTGTTCCTCCTTGATGGTTGACATACGCCACCGCCGTGGCGTTGTCCGACTGGATCCTGACCGATCGCCCGAAGTTCCAGTACATTGATCAGCAGGCGGGATTCTTCCTGTGTCCAGCGACCTTGTGTCAATTGGACCCCCCCCAAACGGTCAGGCTGGCGTCCGTCATGATCACCGTCCAGTGAAAGGGAAGGAACGACTTTCCTGACTGAAGGGCCGGAGATGTCAGCCACCAGACCAAGGAAGTCCTGACTAGTTGGTTCACCCGGATTTGACAATCCAGGGATGACGGAGACTTGTCCCACTTGGACAGGATCTCCTTCTGCAAGACTCGAGTGTGGAATTGAGCATACGGAACCGCCTCGAAGGAGGCCAACATGAGACCCAGGACTTGCATGCAAAAGCGCAGCGACGACCACCTGCGGAATGCCAACAGCTTCACTGCCACCTGAAGAGCCTGCAATTTTTCTAAAGGGAGAAAAACCTTTGCCTCCGAGGAGTCCAGGATCAAGCCCAGGTATTCCAGGCGCTGAGTCGGCACCAACACTGACTTCTGGTGGTTCAGTACCAAACCAAATTCTTGAAGGGTCTGACTGGCAATCGCTACATCCTCCTCCAATTCTGAGTCTGAAGCAGCTCTCAGAAGGAGGTCGTGCAGGTAGCCCACGATAGTGATACCTCGCTGTCTCAGCAAGGCCAGAATCGCGGCGAGCACCTTGGTGAAAACCTTTGGTGCCGATGCCAGGTCAAAAGGGAGAGCCACAAATTGGTAGTGATCGTCCCCGACTGCAAAACGCAGAAATCAAAAGCATATAAGGAAATGCAAGTATTCGTCCTTGATGTCCAAGGACGCTAGAAAATCCCCCGGATGGATTGCAGCGACCACAGAGCAAACTGATTCCATCCTGAACCTTCGCACCTTTACCAAGGTGTTGAGGGCCTTGAGATGCAGGATTGGACAGACGCCGCCCTTTGGGACTACAGACAGATTGGAGTAAAATCCCTGAAACCTTTCCGGCAGCGGCACAGGTACTATCACCCCGTGCTTTAGCAGGTCCTGCACTGCCCCAAACAGGGCGTTCCGACGAGCTGGAGGAAGATGAAGATTTGAGGGAAAAAAAATCTGTTTTGTGGACAAGAAAGAAATTCTATCTTGTACCCTGATGAAACCACTTCGCAAACCCACTGGTCGGAAAGCAGGGAAGTCCGCCGAGCTGCAAACTCGCGAAGGCGACCCCCCACCCGAGAGTCGGGTGGGGGCAAACCTTCATGCAGTAGCAGATTTGTTCGCTGGCTTGTTTGGCTTTGTGAACCCAGGGACGCTTTTGTCCCTCAGCTGGCCCCTTGTTGGCCTGGGAACGCTTAACTGCGGGCCCTGACTAACGAAAAAACAGCGTCTGAACGGAAAAGGAGGGGCCAGGCCTGCGGCGTGGCTCCTTACCTTTTCTGGATTGTGGGAGCAGTGTGCTCTTACCCCAGTGACATCCTTAATAATGTCATCCAGCAAGGCTCCAAAATAGCCTTCCACCCCGGAAAGGCAAATCAGCCAGAGCCTTCTTGGAATTCTGATCGGTGGACCAGCATTTTAGCCAAATCAGGCGACGCAGTACCACAGCAGATACTGAGGTTCTAGAAAGCAGGGGAGCTGTGTCCAGGGCTGCATCACAGACATATTTGAGGCCATGCACTAACTGGTCAGCCATTTCTATGCAAACCGGGGAAACCTGTTGTCTTTCCAACTCCTGGTGCAAAATTTTAGCCCATTCTTTAAGTGTCTGTGACACCAGAGACGCAGTCAAAACTGGCCGTAATGCAGATCCTAGCATGGTAAACATGGACCGGGCCACCGCCTCGGACCTCCTTTTTCACAGGGTCCTTAAATGCAGGGGTCCCCTCAACCGGAATAGTCGTCCACAACCGGGGGAGATGCCCATTTTTTCAGAAGGCTCTCCTCAAAAAGGGTAACGGACCGCCATGCATTTTGGGACCGAAAAGGTCCTCTGCGGTCGTTCCCATTCCTTGTCTAGAAACTTATCAAAATAAGTTACAAGGAAACACCTTAGTAGTGCGGGTCGGCTTGTGGGACCCAAAAGGGACCGACACCTCAGCAGATGTCCCAGCCGCATCCTCCAGTTTGAGAGTTTTCCGCACTGCGGTGATAAGTGCTCCAACAAGCGCCTTGTCCTGCGCTGACCTGGAGTCTTCCTCACTGTCCGAATGGTTCTGGTCTGCATACTCTGACCCTTCAGAACAGGGGTCCTGTTTCACAGCCAGGCCCGAGTCTGAGTCAGAGCTTTCCCCCAGAAGATGGTGGGGGGGGGGGTGTTTTTTACCTGCCTTGCGCCCGCACACCGCTTCCACCCTGGCAACAAATGATTCCAGGACCGCCGGCAAAGCGTTCACAGGTACCGCAGGTTCAGGGGCACCGGTTGCTACCACCGGAATTTCTGGGGAAGAAAAACGCCAGCTTCTGACGCCATGCTGACCCACACACTTGACAGCCACTCAGGGAACAAATCAAGGTACAAGAAAAGGCCCACCCTCCTAGCTGCCCAGACCGAGGGGTATTCCCAGAGGACTCACCTCCCTGACCCAGGCACTGCTTCAGCGCTGCCGTCCGCTCTAAACTTCTGCACAGTGTGTGCCTGAGGTGATCTGCCGTTCGTGCGGTTCAGAATGACAAACCAGCGCTAGAGGTCCAGCCAATGTAAAAATCCCCACAAAGATGGCCGCCGGTTACCTCAGGAAAAAAAAAGCGCAAGCTACAAGAAAATGGCCGACCACTGTATTAGCATTAGGAACAGCGCAGCTTTCTGAGGTAAAAATACAAATAAAAGGCAGAGAAAACACTAGGCCTCCGAGCAGAGGCCCCCCACAAGAGCGGACCCAGACACACCGCACAGCCCCCAGCCAGGACCCGGAGCCCCCCTCAGGGACCCCCGGGTGAGGTACACAGCAGGCCCAGCAAAGAATAGGGGAGGAGGGATGGACGGGGAGAGAGGAAAGGGAGGACTAGAGACCCCTAATCGACAACCCCAGGAATGCCCAGCTGTTCCATCCTGCCAAGACAGGAGGAACCTTACTTACCCATCCCTGCGAAGGACTGCTGGACGCATTCCTGACAGACCCATCACCGAGCAGTACGGAGTGGCTGTCGACCATGGCCCACTGTGACTGGACAGCAGTAGCCTGGTCATATAGCTCACCTGCCACCCCTGGAGCAAACAGGGTATGTCGTGGCCGACCCATCGCGTAGCTTAAGGCCTGCTCACGCTTGATGGCCGGACTGGGGAGACTATAAGGATCTATATTATCCAGCCTGTCACCCAGCCGGCAGTTGATAGTAGATCTCAGGATCCAAAATTGAAAAAAATTAAAAAATAAAATAGTTCTCCAGGACCAATGGGCCCCTAGGGAGCCAGGTCCTTCTACACTAGGCAGAAAAAAAACTGAGCTGAGCTGCTGAGTGCAGGGTGAGGGGTTATGACCAGAGGGACCGCCCCCTGGGCGGGGCTGTTTAGCTTTAGTATAATTACATGTTTTTGTATATCCAACATGTCTGCCTAGTCCTCTCCTAATAGACGGAACATAACCCACTTGTCAAGACTAAAAAGGAGCTGTGTCCGTCCATGGACGAAAGAGAAAATAGTTTTTTTTTTATATATTTTTGGGGGATATTTATTATAGCAAAAAAAAAAAAAAATTGCTTTTTTTTCAAAATTGTAGTTCTATTTTTGTTTATGGCGCAAAAAAAAACAAAAAACGCAGAGGTGATAAAATACCACCAAAAGAAATCTCTATTTTGTTTGCGAGCAATGTCGCGCAATTTTCAGTTAAAGCGACGCAGTGCCAAATCGCAAAAAGTGCTCTGGTCTTTGGTCAGCCAAATGGTCCGGGGCTTAAGTTGATTTGAATCACTAGTATAAAGGCTTGATTTAAATTGTATTTTTAAAGAGCAACTGTCATCTCTGTCCCACAGCGGCTGCTCCTCTGACCGCTGTTGACTAACTGACAGTCCCATTCAGCGACACAAGGTGAGGGATGCCCGCTAAATGGCGCTGCCATGATGGATCTGAAATGACAGGTGCTCTTTAGATGTAAGGACTCATTCTTGCTGATAGTTAGAATCTTTAATATTTGCAAACAAAATGAAGGTTTCCTATTTAGAATAATAAGCTGTCAGGTAAGTAAAACAGCGATATCAGAACCGATTCAATCATACAGTTTGCAGTGTACATAGATTTCCAAAACAATGGGATAAAGGAATATCCCTGAACTTTGGTTTATCTCAAGTTTACTGTGAAATTATATGAATTCAGTGCATGTTATCTCAGCTTCCAGAGCTTGGATTCATTGAATGAGTTTACCAAAATGTAAATATTGCAGAATATACAGCCTCATGCTTTATAACTAATCTCCATTGCATGCTGAATTAAATTAAATTATTAATGTATCTTAAATAGAAAACTATCTTAAGATATATTTCTACTCCAAAAGCATTTTATTAAAATAATTTTTATTTTTTATCAAAAGGGAAACGTGTTCCACTTTTCATCAATCTTTAAATTCTGTTGAAACATTTTCCTTTTGAGGTTATTCGATTTTTGAGGTTATTTCTTGGCCGCTGGTTGTACTGCAAGCACCAGCTTGTGTGACCAGTACAGATGCCAGTGATAGTCTTCTCTATATCATCAATCCACCATCAGATTTGTGTTCAAAAGATACCTGTCATCAGAATATTCTCGTGTAGCGCTACCCCCAGTTAAGAGAGCCGCTGGATTTGTTTGCGGGCCCTGAATACAGCACCGCCAACCCCTGGCAATCTACTCGACCCACCCTGGCACAGTTAGTCTAGGGATTGTCTCGTATCACAATCTAATAGTACATGCACACAATCTATCTGTATTGTAAGGGTGACCTCTTTGCATAATGATAACACACTGATAGCAAGTGTGACAGGGGTCACTTTGGGCACAGGGTGAAGGAGAACCCCACTATGATCTGTGCTAATCAGATTCAATGCTGTATATGTTGTGTGTATATTGGGTGTTGGGCTGGCTGTTGTGTAATATTTGCTGTGATGGGGTGTGATTGCATTCTATTGTCTATTGTGGCTTGTGGTAATTAAGTCTGCTACTGTGGTGATGTGGATTGGAGCTTGGTAGAACGTCTGGCTGCCTATTATGGGATGTTTAAGTGTCTTTCTGTGAGGAGGGGGGGGGGAAAATCACCCCCCCCCCCCGCTAAGACTGTTTACTGAAAGAGAAGTTTGAACACACCTGACCTGTATGACCATTGTCATTGGACAGTTTAACCCGCCCTGTTCCCCAAGGATGGGAGGGAAGGGTTTTGAAGAGAAATGTGTTACCATGTGCTTGTAATAAAGTCATTCCCTGTTTTGGAACTTCAACAGAGTGTTTGTCTTGTATCTGGGGGAGAATTATTCCTATGATTCTGGGTCGCCTGAATGTGGAGTGTCGCCAGTGGATGTGTGTTCGGAGAGGGAATATCGTAAACGGCGTTAACCCCTTTCATACTTGGGCAGCCGTTACAGCAAGGATGAAGTATAATGGGTTTTTACTTTGGGTAAAAGGCACAAGGTTAACACATAACACATATATGTCTGCAGAGCCCTGCAGCAGAAAATATAGTACACCCTGATAACGCAGGCTATTTCCCTGCTAGTGCAGCTATCTCTATCTATGTGCCCTTATGGCGCAGCAACAAAAGTTCTAACTCCTGGTCAGGCCTGACTCAGATTTAACTCAGTCTCTAATAGAACGATTTCTTCGCATGCAACTTGACTGGTGGTGCACAACAGGAACAGTATTTGTAATCCAAAGGGGTAGACAATAAAGAACACTTCACCGGAGACTAACTCAACTCAGTTCCGCCACTAGTCTCCAGTGGAACAGTAAATAAAGGCCGATGGGCCAAGGCAGTCTCTAGGCCTAACAACAGTACAGCCTATAGGATTGAGCAGGTCACCCAGGTTCTGCAGTGGGGTGGAAGGCTCTCTGGAAGTTGTGCAAGGTCCTGGCTTCAGGCCCTGCACTGCAGCAGATCCGCACAGGAAGACCTGTTGATTGCAGCGCGGTGTCCAAAGAGGCCGAGCTCAGCCTCGCCCTCTTCTTATATAGCTCCTCCCATGAGTCTCTGCGGTGGCTGAATGCACCCTGGGTGCCGAACGGGGTTCTGGGTAACGTAGTCCCGGGGCCTTAAAGGAGACCCCGCTACACACCCCCCCCACTTAAACTCTTTGGTCCCCAAAGATAACATTAAATTACAGTACGCACAACATTAGCCAAAGTTGCGTATGATGTTGGCAGAGGAAATTCCCACCAAAAACAAGAAGGTGAACTCCCCTGCCCACAGGTCACACTGTCATTAGTGTCCTGCCTAACTGTGGGGTTGCCCCCCAACAAATGAACAGTGGAGGGATTAGGGTCTTCCATACTCCTCCTGGCAGTAACCACAGTGTCTTCCGAGCTCCTCCCCATCTGTGGGTAAGTCAATCTTCTGGGAGGTTTTATGGCCCTTCTCATCCTTTGTCCTCTTGGGCTTTCTGGTTCAGCTAAAACAGGTTCCTCTTCTGGAACCAGGTTGGGAGTGTCCACTGGTTCTGGGGCACTTGACTCCGGAGCAGGGAGGTACATGGAATCTCTTGGATCCTCCTCTGGGAGTAAGACACAGGCATCTTCCCAAGAATCCGACAAAGGACTGGACAGGATGAACTCAGTAGCTTCTACATTCAGTGTTCTGTCTATGGTGTCTTCATCAGGTGGAAGATCAATAGCAGAAGTTTCTGGGGCCTGCGAAGGCCAAAGCCAATCAAGTTCTTCTCCCTCATCTTCACTTAGCTCAGGAGGTCTCTATATCCCCAATCTGAGGGGTCTGGGACCGAGTGTTTGGCCTGGGAGTATCCAGGATGGAGGTTGGCTCAGGGGAACCCATCGCAGGGGGAATCCGAACTGGTTCAGCTAGTGGGAGTAGGTGGTTCCGATGTCAAGTCTTTAAGGGCCCCACCTTCCCTTCTGGCTTTAGTCTGTAAACAGGTAGGCCCGGTAGTTTCTTGCAAATAACATAGGGTTCAGGTCTCCATCTGTCTGCAAGCTTGTGTTTTCTAGGGACCCCCAAGTTCCGTAGCAACACTCTATCTCCAGGTTGTAAATCTTGGATCCGAACTTTCAGATCAAAGTTTTTCTTGTTGCGAGCCCCCCTTTGGTCTGAGGCTGCTTGGGCCTGCTCATAGGCCAACTTTAAATTGTGTCTGAGCCTATCAACATATCCTTTGTGGGAAGTGGCAGAACAATGGTCTATGGAGGTGCCAAAGGCCAGATCTACCGGTAGTCTTGCTTCTCTTCCGAACATAAGTCGATAGGGTGAGTACCCTGTAGCGTCACTTGTGGTGCTGTTATATGCATGCACAACTGCTGCTATGTGGTTGCTCCAATGCTGCTTCTTTTCACTGCTTAAGGTCCCCAGCATGTTGAGCAGGGTTCGGTTGAACCTCCCCCCAGCTGAGCATCACCTTGTGGATGGTAGGGGGTAGTTCGTGTTTTCTTGATCCCCAAGGAATCCAGGAGCTTCCGGATTAGCCGACTTTCAAAGTCCCTTCCTTGATCTGAGTGAAGCCGTTGTGGTAGCCCGTAGTGTACGAAGTATTTCTCCATAAGTACTTTGGCTACAGTGGAAGCCTTCTGGTCTTTGGTTGGGAAGGCCTGGGCATACCGGGTGAAATGGTCGGCTACTACCAGAACATTTCCTAGTCCACTCAGGTCGGGTTCGAGGCAGAGAAAATCAATGCATACCAGATCAAGTGGGCTTTGACTTTGCAGATGGCCCATTGGGGCAGCTTGATGGGGTAAAGTCTTTCTCTGGATGCATCGCGCACATGAGTGGCAGTGTTCTTCAACTTCAGCCCTCATGCAGGGCCAATAGAAATGGTCCCTAACGAGTTGGAAGGTCCTTTCCGCCCCTAGGTGGCAATGGTTGTCGTGCAGAGCAACCATGGCAGTCTCTCTGTGTTTCTCGGGCAGGAACAATTGCCTTTTGTCTTCCAGGTCATCAGAGGGGCCCCTTTGGTAGACCACTCCCTGATGCACCTGCAACCTATCCCACTCCTTCCTCAACAGGCGAGCTTCCTTTGAAGGGTTACGTAAAAGTCTATTCGGATCCTGATTCTCCAGGGCCCCTAGAACCAATCTCCCCATGGGGTCTTCCAATTGGTCAGATCTCAACTCCTTTTTGGACAACTTTGGTAAGTTATCTTCCCCCAGTTGGGTTACCCCACAGTACTGCTTGGGAACTCCTACTATGGTAACCCCTATCTTTTCTGCTCTTGAGCCGCCACTGGCTTGGAGTTCAGCCCCTTGACAGAGGGCCCGCACCCGTCGGGTGCCACTTGGGTCCAATCTTCTGTACTGCAGGTGGGGACATGAGATCTTCTAGACAAGGCGTCTGCATCTCGATTTCCAGCCCCAGGCCTGTATTTTAGGCTGAAATTGAAGGCAGAAAGTGCAGCCAGCCATCTATGTCCTGTGGCATCCAACTTTGCTGTGGTGAAAAGATAGGTGAGGGGGTTGTTGTCGGTTTTCACAGTGAATTCTGCCCCATACAGATAGTCTCTGAGTTTGTCAAATACCGCCCACTTAAGGGCCAGGAACTCCAACTTATGGGTGGGGTAGTTCTTTTCAGAGGGAGTCAGACTTCTGCTCACATACGCAATGGGCCTCAGTTGCTCTTCATGCTCCTGGTAGAGCACTCCTCCCAGGCCATCATGACTGGCATCTACGTGAAGTTCGTAAGGCTTCTTAGGGTCTGCGTAGGCCAGGACAGGGGCAGTGGTTAAGTTCTTCTTCAACATCTGAAAGGCATCTTCACACTTCTCATCCCACTGGTCCTTGACTGACTCCCCTGGCTTCCTGGGGCCCGAATCATCCTCCTCCCCCTCCGTCTTGAGCAGCTCATTCAGAGGCCTGGCTATCCGAGCAAACCCTTCCACAAACCTCCTGTAATAGGAACAGAACCCCAAGAAAGATCTGATCTCTGTCACTGTGGTAGGCCTTGGCCAGGAGGTGATTGCCTCCAACTTTTCGGGGTCTGTGGCTACCCCATCTTCGGACACTATGTTACCCAGATAGTTAACTGATGACTGATAGAACTGGCATTTTTCAGGTGAGAGCTTGAATCCCTCCTCACTGAGTCTTCTCAAAACTTTCTCCAGCCTTTCTTCATGTTCTTCCAAGGTTCTTCCAAAGACAATGACATGTCATCTAGGTATACAAGGACTTCGATGAGGTTCATGTCTCCTACAGTCTTTTCCATGAGACGTTGGAAGGTGGCTGGGGCTCCAGACAGACCTTGGGGCATCCGGTCGAATTAAAAAAACCCCACTGGGGTTATGAAAGCTGTCTTCTCCTTGTCTTCTGGATGCATAGGGATCTGATAGTTCCCGCTCTTGAGGTCCATAACGCTGAACCACTTGGCTCCAGACAAGCTCTGTAGGGCATCCTCTATCCTCAGAGTGGTGTATTGGTCGGGTATGGTTCTCCTGTTGAGGGTCCTGTAGTCTATGCACAGCCTCAATGACCCATTCTTCTTCCTGACCACCACTATCGGGGAGGCATAGGGGCTTCTAGATTCTCGAATCACACCAGTTTGCTTGAGCTCGGCGAGCTGTTCCCTCGAGTCTTCGAGGTCTGCTAACGGAACTCGCCTGACCCTCTCCCTGAAGGGCTTGTCTTCCTGGAGGCGGATTCGATGGGTGGCACTCCTTGCACACCCCACATCGAACTCATCTTGGGAGAAGATTTTTTCCCACCTGGTCAACTGGGCCTTTGCTCTCTCTTTCCAAGTTCTGGGCAGGTTTGGGTTCTCCATGGAAAGCTTCTCCCACACAGTCCTTTCTCCTTCTGTCTTCTCCACATCCGACAAAGAAACTGGGGTAGCGGGGCTCACCTGGCCCAGCAACATCCTGGCTGGGATCTCCATGGGGCCATCCGTAGTATTCCTGACACTCACAGGTACTTTACAATGTGCTTTCTTCAGGGCCCTCAATGGGACCACTTCTGGGACTTCTGGGAGTGTTCCCCCTTTGGGTCGGGTTCCAACATGACAAAGAGCCCTGGCTGCTCCCAAGTGAGTTTCACAGTGGCTTTTAGACAGGCTACTTCACCGGGTTGCAGCACTATTCCTCTTCTTCCCAGCCTCCAGAACTTTCCTACCCCTCTTCCGGGGCCTTTTGCTCCAAGATCAATCGCTGGTAGGCTGTCTTCAGCATTGGGTGGATCTTGGCGACTGTGGGGCCTTTTCTTCTTGTTAGAGGGGCCAAGAGTCTTCGGACCAGATCCGTGTTGGTCCCTATTATTAAGGAACTCTTGTTAGCTCCCGGCGGTCGGGGACATACCACAGTCAAGGTATCGAACACTTCGGCCTTCCCGGCTATGGACGGGTCAAAGGTCAGTTTTATAGGCAGATAGCCATCATAAGGGAAACTCTTGGTCCCAATCCCCCATATTTCCAGCTCCTCAATCTTCTGGATGGGTAAGTGACTTAGATGCTTGTCATAAAAGTCCCTGTACAACAGGGTCACTTGTGCCCCAGTATCCAATATGGCTCTGGTGTAGACTCCCTCCACTTGGACAGGTACTAACGGGGAGGGGCCTACCAGCTTCTCTGGATACCACTTCGAAAGGGTCTCTTTCTTTGGATCTTTGCATTTCCCTCTTTGACTCTTTCTTCCATTTCTCTTTGGACTTAAGTCTCTCTTGGGCTTGGTATGCATTGATCTCCCTCCTTTTAATGGGTGTAACTACCCGTTGAGGGACATTATTCTCTTTCTTGGGTGTACGTTCCCACTGAGGAACCCTTCACCGGGGGCCTCTGGAGTTTTCCGCCGGCTTGCGGTTATTCAGTTTCTTTTTCTTGGGACTGGAACACACTTTGGCGACATGGCCAACCCCTCCACAGTTGAAACAAGTCATGTCCCCCCAATCTTGTAGGGACACGGGTGCTGAGGCGTTTAAGAACAGTTCCTTCCTTGGTCCTTCCCTCTCTGGTATCCTTGGATCCTTTTCCATCAGAGAGGTCAGCATCTCCAATACTTGGGACATCTGTGACTTCAAGGCATCCACCTCTAAATCTCTCTCCAGGGTCATGGCTGTCCTGACCATCACTGGAGGAGGATTAGCTGGCTCAATTGGTTGATTCCTCTTTTTTTTCCTCCAGCATAGCTTCTTCCTCTCTGACCACTCGGATTAAGTCAGGGTATTCCAGGCTCTTCCCGTCCTGTCGCGTGCGTAGCACTAATGCGACGGGGTCCAGGGGCTGAGATCCTCTCATCACCTGCTGAACACGGGCCTCATCCACCTTCCGTGGGTCGATCCCCTTTTTCGGTATCATCTTATGTAGGATCTTATCCAGGCGCCTCATGAATTCCGACAGTTTCTCTCCTGTCTTTTGATAGCAGTGCTCCAGCTGGTAAGTGAGCTCAGTGATTTTCTCTGTTCCACCGAACACATTCTGCAGAATATCCAGATAATCCTGTGCATCACAGTCTGTTTTGCTCATCTTGAGGTTGCGTATGGCCTCTAGAGCAGGCCCCTTCAAGCTTTCATGAATTCTTTCTGTGTTCTGGGACTTCCCATTCTTCTAAGGCCTGGGTGGCGCCGTCTAACCACTCCTCAAACCCCTCTTCACCCGAAGGTACAGGCTTCCTTCCAGAAAATATTCTAAGTTTTCTGTATCCCGACATTTGGTAGTCTGTAGGATCCTTCTTACACTGGGCTACAATTTCCCCCAGGACTGCGCATAATTCTGCGCTAAGGGTGGCAGGTGGTGATCCGGGACTCTCTTTCTTCTCCCGTTTTTCTGCTTTTGGGGATGGTGGTGGAGATAGTTTTGGTGTCTGAAACCCTCCTCCTGGCTTGAGTGGCAGCGCATGTATTAGGCTATAAGTCTGATCATCTATTGCTTCTATACTTGGATTCTTGAAATGCTCTGGGATTCCATTCTTCCTCTCTATTAGTGCGTGGGTTCGTGAAGAATTCGACCTGACATCCACCACCCATACCTTCTGGTGCGGGGACAGTGACATCACTAGCTGCTTCACCGCTTCTTCTTGCCAGATCCCTGGGAGTTCTATGACTACTACCCCGGCTGAATCTGTGCCGACCGCCTTGCACAACTGTCCTACTTCTAGTGGGTCCATGCTGGTACTTTTGGCGTGTTACTTGCTGTATCAGGATCCCGGACTCGAGAGCCCCCACGTGTAGCGCTACCCCTAGTTAAGAGAGCCGCTGGATTTGTTTGTGGGCCCTGAATACAGCACCGCCAACCCCTGACAATCTACTCTACCCACCCTGGCACAGTTAGTCTAGGGATTGTCTCGTATCACAATCTAACAGTACATGCACACAATCTATCTGTATTGTAAGGGTGACCTCTTTGCATAATGATAACACACTGATAGCAAGGATGAAGTATAACGGGTTTTTACTTTGGGTAAAAGGCACAAGGTTAACACATAACACATATATGTCTGCAGAGCCATGCAGCATAAAATATAGTACACCCTGATAATGCAGGCTATTTCCCTGCTAGTGCAGCTATTTCTATCTATGCGCCCTTATGGCGCAGCAACAAAAGTTCTAACTCCTGGTCAGGCCTGACTCAGATTTAACTCAGTCTCTAATAGAACGATTTCTTCGCATGCAACTTGACTGGTGGTGCACAACAGGAACAGTATTTGTAATCCAAAGGGGTAGACAATAAAGAACACTTCACCGGAGACTAACTCAACTCAGTTCCGCCACTAGTCTCCAGTGGAACAGTAAATAAAGGCCGATGGGCCAAGGCAGTCTCTAGGCCTAACAACAGTACAGCCTATAGGATTGAGCAAGTGCTCGCTCACCACTCCGAACGCGATCTCAGTCCGGGACTTCCACCTGCTGTGTCTACACACACAGCGTCTGCAATGGTCGGGTCTCCGATCCAACTGATGTAAGTAGTCAGCGAAGTCAGGTGTCACCCAGGTTCCGCAGTGGGGTGGAAGGCTCTCTGGAAGTTGCGCAAGGCCCTGGCTTCAGGCCCTGCACTGCAGCAGATCCGCACAGGAAGACCTGTTGATTGCAGCGCGGTGTCCAAAGAGGCCGAGCTCAGCCTCGCCCTCTTCTTATATAGCCCCTCTCATGAGTCTCTGCGGTGGCTGAATGCACCCTGGGTGCCGAACGGGGTTCTGGGTAACGTAGTCCCGGGGCCTTAAAGGAGACCCCGCTACACTTGCATTGTCCACTTCTTGCATACTTGATGGATGACATGGCTTGTTACATTTAGTAGTCTGCACCTCTCATGAGATCTCTTTAAGTCATGTAGTAAATGGTCTGCCCCAAGGATGATAAAAAATAATGTGTCCTCTGCAAAAAACAGTCTTTCAGCAAGGTTGGTCTTAGTTACCCAAAATCTCTGGTCACATGCTGAAAGGGCACGGCTGTGCCATTTCCACAAGAAACTGAATGGAGAAACTAGAAGCCCCGCCTGCCACTGCTGCAGATGGAGTTGTAGTTTAAAAGAATCGGCAGTCTTGTAGTTCATTCACACTGCCTACAGCTCTAAAATGACTGCCTATACAGAGAGATGGGCACAGAGCTGTAGGCAATGTGTGCAGGAGCCCAACATTGCACCTGTGACCTGCTGATTGTGGGTGAACTTGGCCTTTAAGAAAGAACTCCTTTGCTGCCTGCAGAAGCCTGTGGCATTTGATGGAAGTTATGGAGATGCTCATCAAGGCTTCAAATCTTTTACTCATGACATCACGGGATATGCTTTTTGCTATTACTTTCCATATATCATCAGCTATTTGCATAAAAAACAAACAGTATTGAAGAAGTTGAGGATCTTTCACGAATAGGTTTGTACCATTTGATATGTCACAAAGTGTTGCCTGTGATATAAGTAGTTGCTTATCGTCTGGTTGCTGAGGAACGGTTTTTGGGCATTATAAAAATTGGTTAACCTTTTCAATGCTCTTCACAAAATTTAAGTTTAAACAATTAGGCTCATAAAAAAAAAACAAAAAAAAAACTAAATTGTCCTTAACCTCCTGTTTATAGTTCTTGATACTCAAACTGCCGTGCAAGTTTGATGTGAAATCCTTGAGCATTGCCCTTCATACAGTCCAGCTTTTCTCATTTTTAACCTTGTCTGGATGGTCCAAAGTGATTCCGTGAAAAATAATTATCCTCTGGTATGTCATCTGCTTTTTCCCCTCTTCTTCCTGCTCTATGTTCTCCACTGTGGGCAATTCATGAGAGAGTCTTACGAAGAAGCGGAGGCTTCTTCAGATACAAATGGTGAATCCACTGCAGGCATTGATGGTCCTGGTTCTTCAACCAATACCAGGTTCCATATAGTGATCAGTGGGTAAAAGTCTATGTTGCACATATAATGAATGAATGAATAAATAAAATTCCACAATGCGATAGGGGCGGGAAACTGGGGTGTTTAATTGATGGTAGCTGCAAAAAACACAAGGGACAACATACATTAGGGAACAGGGTGCAACTGAACAAAACAATAATAAAATACAGCAAACATACATAAAACTCTGCACATATAGTCTCAAATTCTTCTGAATAAAATTTTAGTAATCGATTACAAAAAGCACATGTCCTGCACACTAGGAATTTATATCTGCAAAAGTCAAATAAAAATCATAGTTTGTTCTCATATTACCCTGTGGCAGCATTTACTTGTCACAAGAACATACACTAAATGATTTTAGTGCTAGTTCTGGCCTGGATTTGATATTTCTTACCTGTAAGACACATGGGACATACATTCCCCTGTGGGAACAGGGTGCAACTGAAGGAAGTTCCCACCAGAAACAAGTTACTGTATTTTCCTTTCCACCTGCAGTGCACTAGGAAATGTGTCCCCTTTTCAGAGAAGGATTTTGGTTCTAGGCTGCTGACCATATAAACAAAAAAAACAACAAAAAAAACATTTGGAGGGGTGTCTTTTTATACATCCTTTACACTCTCCCCCACAAAATGTTATGTCGTCCTCGACATAAGCAGATGGGTTATGATAAAGCATAGACCCAACAGAAATATAACTAGCAGACTTCAATGCTGTGCAATTCTGTTTAGCAAAAGTGTACAGTCATATGATCCACAGAAAAGTCACTAACCAACTTTAAATGCTGTGCCTTTTTCATTAGCAAGAGTGTATAGTCGTACTGAGTAGAATTTTAGGGGTCTGATAATGTTGAGTAATATAATTTATATATACATTCACATATATCTATCTATCTATGTGTAGCAGATGTCAAATTTATAGGGGCGTATCTGGGCCATAGATGGCCCAGATACATTGATTTTTTAGGGATTTATGGACACTTTGGAGTGTGGGAGGTATGAATGGTGTCATGTTCCCTGCGGTCCGTAGGTGGCGCTGTCACCTGGGACCGGGGTTGAACTGCCATTCTAGCGCCGTGCCCTTTGTGTCCTCTCGCGGCAGTAGTACAGCAGGGCGGGGAACCCGTTGTGCCTGCTGGGAGAGGATATAAGGGGGGCGGACATCTTGCGCACGAGGTCCATTCCCCAGGCACCTTCAGCCTGGGGGCTGCTGCGGTTCGTCTGTGCCCAGGCGCCCTTGGCCTTGGCGCGTGGAGTCGAGTTCCATCCCAGGCACCTTCAGCCTGGGGTGAGGTACTTTACAAGGAGGCCGCCTGGGGCCCAGTACCTTCGACTGGGTCCCGCGAGGGCGAAGCATTCCTAAGGTGCCCCTGGTATTGGGTGCCTGAATCCAGGGCGTAAGGGACCGGAGAGGTGACCCTCCCGTAGAGCCGGTGCAGCATTTTGCCGGTGCCGGTGTGGGCCTCTGGTGACCGTCCGGATGGATGTCTTCCTCTGACAGGGGTCGTTTGTCCTAACGGAGGTATATCATGTTCTCATGGTCTGTGGCAGAGACCCATCTTCATCAGGTCAGTGGCAGGCCTCATCTAAGGCCTGTGGCAGAGGCCTCAACGTTCACCCAGGTCAGTGGCAGGGACCAAATTCACAGTCGGTGGAAGCGACTGTGCGCCAAGCCCGTTTGCACTAAACGGAACAGGAGAGACTTTATTCATTAAGTTGTGCCTGGACCTACTCTTCCCCACACCCTGTCTGTTCTTTTAAAGTTCAACCAGCCTACCTATTGATCAAAGCAAATAAAACAGTGTTGGACTTTTTATTGGTGTGGAACTCGTGTTACTGGAAGCTAAGTGTCCCTGTCTATGACAGTGGCACTCATCCTCCATATGAGAAGCTGAGGCTCCAGCCTAAAACGCAGACCCGAAGGTAAACGGTTAGCTCATATCTCTGCATACTACATCAGAGAGCCGAGTTGGTCGTGTGCATCTTTCCCCCTTCTCCCAGATACCCCTAGATGAGTCATACAGCCATAAGAGAGGGAAGAAGGCGGGTGAGACCGCTACACGTGGGGGCTCCAAGTCCGGGATTTGTGTTTATCTAATGGAGCCGAAGCTATCAGAGTTTGAACGTTGCTGCCCAGAAGAGTTCCGAGTAGGTTGGCCATATTGGCCACTGCGCCAGCAGGCACACCCTCCCTGCACAGTTTGTGGGCTTGACATGGAGAAAGCCCGTGAACTAGTGCACCAAAGGGGAGGAGTCCGGCCATGTGAAGAGGTACACGTGGGGACTTTGGCGCCAGTTATGCAGTGCGCGATGGAGCAGCAATCAGTCACCATGTTCAGCAATGCCTCATGGGTTCCAGTCTCTAATACTACGAGGATGACTTCAACTGCTGCTCCGATCACAGATACGGGGATTCGGCTCAAGCCCCGGGGACGATTTGAGTTGTACACCTGCAAGGATGTTGAGGCCCTGGGTATGATTTTGTCATGGATATGCATTAATGTCTGTCTGCCATCTTACCTTCCTCCTCATGTGTTCATCTAGAGACCAGACCTCCTTCACCTGGCTTCCTTTATAATCTCCTCCCAGCCTGACTCCACCCCAGGCCCTATCACTGAACACTATATTAACCTGTGCACTGCAAGCCTGCTTTGCTGATCAACGTGTTTGTTAGGCATTGTGTGTTTGGGTTCCTGCCTGCCGTGTGCTACGTCTGTCTCTCTGTTACGTTATTGGCTTGTCCCCGACCATCCCTGTCTGCTCGTGACCCTTGACCTTCGGCTCGTTCTTCGTTATCCTTGTCTGCTTGTGGCCCCTGACCTTCGGCTTGTTATTCGGTTCTCTCTATCGTGTGCTGCTGCTTCCCCTTATCCTACGGGGCGTGAGCTAGGAAACTCCAGGGGCCGCGACCTGGTCCCAGCCTGCAGCGTAACATCCTCACCACTAGAGGCCCTGGAGAAGACCAGCTGGGTCTTAGACTCCGCGCCCTGGGGAATCTTGGCTCTCGCTTCCGTTGGGATCCCGGTTGTGCTCCTCTGGTCCCGCTTTCCACAACCACCCAGTTTCCTATCCACAGAAGCCAGCCATAGGGTTCACTACCTCGCGGTGCACTCCTGTCCCCCTACGGTGTGCATCTGTCACCTGGCCACAGGTGACCCTGACAGTTTGATCAGCCATGAACCCGGCTGACATCCCGCTTCCCGCGGATGATCCATTGCAGGGCATAGTTCGCAGACTTGAGACCCAGGAATCAAATCAGACCCAGGTGATGCGATTCCTCCAGGATCTGGCTTCTCGATTCGAGCAGCTTCAGGTCTCCTTGGGAACCCCGAATCCGCAACCCCAAGTACAACCAGCGGCTGTACCTATCGCACCAGTCGCAGCCTCACACTCACTAAGATTGCCAGCTCCGTTCCGTTTCTCTGGGGACTCCAAGGCCTGCAGGGGGTTTCTCAGCCAATGCACTATTCATTTTGAGCTTCAGCCTCAAAGCTTCCTATCTGACCGGGCTAAGGTAGCCTATATCATTTCCCTCCTCTCCGGTGAAGCTTTGGCCTGGGCTGCCCCCCTGTGGGAGAGGAACGATCCGGTGGTTTCCAGTCTGTCCGAATTCTTGAAGCTCTTTCGTAATATCTTTGAAGAGCCGGCTCGGGCTTCTTCAGCGGCTAGTGCTGTCTTACGTCTTCGCCAAGAATCTAGTTCAGTGGGGCAATATGCTCTTCAGTTCCGTATCCACACAGCTGAATTGAGCTGGAATAATGAGGCCCTGGTCGCTACCTTTTTACATGGCCTCTCTGACCGAGTGAAAGACGAATTAGCGGGAAGAGCCATTCCCGTCGGTCTGGACGATGTAATTTCATTATGCAACCAGATCGACATTCGTTTTCAAGAGAGGTCCTTAGAAAAAAGACGCCAGCACTCTCTGGGTCCTAGCCAGTCTGAGCTCCCCTCCCTTCATTCCGTGGAGCATCCTCTACCTGCTGAAGAACCTATGCAGCTGGGCCGGACCAGACTAACCCCCGAAGAACGTGCTAGGCGCAGAACTCTGGGCTTGTGCCTCTATTGTGGGGGCAAGGGTCATTTTCGTGACTCCTGCTCGCTTCGTCCGGGAAACGCTCGGGTCTAATACATTTGGAAGGTGGAGTATTGGACCCAGAAACATCACCTTCTCGCCTGCTCTTGCCGGTGTCCCTTCATGTAGGCACTTCTCCTCAGTCAACCCTTGCATACCTGGATTCCGGGGCTGCCGGCAATTTCATGGATTGGAGAACTGCTTCTTCTATGAAGCTTACCCTTTCACCTCTCACTACCCCATTGGTAGTCTCGGCAATTGATGGCACTGTTCTCCCAGGGGGCCCTATTCGCTTCCAGACGCTACCCATTAGGATGTCGGTAGGGATTCTCCACCAGGAGTGGATATCCTTTCTTATTCTACCCAAGGCCTCTACCCCAGTTGTATTGGGCCTCCCTTGGCTACAGCTCCACTCTCCACATGTGGACTGGGTCTCTGGGCAGATCCTGGCCTGGGGTTCCTCATGTTTCTCGTCGTGTCTTCTCAAGGTGACCCCCAAGGAGAGTCTTCCGGTTGCTGCCACTTCTGTTTCTTCTGATCTTCCCGCCGCATACAGCGATTACCGGGATGTGTTCTGTAAAAAATCAGCTGAGGTGCTTCCTCCCCACAGGTCTTTTGACTGTGCTATTGATCTTGTCCCCGGAGCAACTCTACCCAGGGGTCGTACCTACCCTCTGTCCATCCCAGAGACCCAGGCCATGTCGGAGTATGTAGCAGAGAATCTGGAGAGAGGGTTCATCCGGAAATCCTCATCGCCTGCAGGGGCAGGGTTCTTTTTTGTTGCCAAAAAGGATGGTACCTTAAGACCCTGCATCGATTATCGGGGTTTAAATGCGGTTACTATTAAAAATCGATACCCCTTACCCTTAATATCTGAGCTATTCGATAGGTTGAAGGGTGCCTCCATTTTCACCAAGTTGGATCTCAGAGGCGCGTACAATCTCATTCGAATACGGGAGGGTGACGAATGGAAGACTGCATTTAACACTAGAGACGGGCATTACGAATATCTGGTGATGCCTTTTGGTCTGTGTAATGCTCCAGCCGTGTTTCAAAACTTTGTCAATGAAATCTTCAGAGATCTGCTGTACCAGTTTGTTGTCATCTATCTGGATGACATTCTGATCTTTTCTGAAAATCTGCTCGTCCACAGAAACCATGTCCGCACTGTACTTCAACGTCTTAGAGAGAACAATCTCTATGCCAAGCTGGAGAAATGTTCCTTTGAATGTTCTGAGGTCCTGTTTTTGGGGTGCTTTGTCTCATGTTCGGGGCTTCGTATGGACCCTGGGAAGGTCTTGGCTATCACCAACTGGCCTCTTCCTGCTAGCCTCAAGGCCACACAGCGCTTTCTTGGCTTCACTAATTATTATAGGCAGTTCATAAGGAATTACTCTTCCATTGCCGCGCCTATTATCGCTTTGACCAAGAAGGGTGTGAATGCCAGAGACTGGCCTCCCGAAGCTGTCTCTGCATTTCACAACCTGAAACAGGCCTTTGTTTCTGGCCCCCTCTTGAGGAGACCAAATCCTGGGAATGCATTTTTTATTGAAGTGGACGCTTCCTCAATGGGGGTGGGAGCTGTGCTTCTTCAAATCTTTGAGAAGAGACGCCAACCATGTGCGTTCTTCTCCAAAAAATTTTCTCAGGCAGAGAGGAATTATGCCATCGGTGATCGGGAACTTCTCGCAATTAAATTGGCGTTAGAGGAGTGGCGTCATCTCTTGGAGGGTTCCCCTCACTCCATAACGATCTTTACCGATCACAAGAATTTACAGTATCTACAGAATGCTAAACGTCTGAATCCTAGACAGGCCAGGTGGAGTCTCTTCTTTGCCCGTTTTAATTTCACGATTACCTACAAACCTGGTTCCTGCAACGGTCGGGCTGATGCGCTCTCTAGGTCATTTGACACTTTGGACGAGGAGTCCGCCCCTGAACCTGAGCCGATCATTCCCACCTCATGCATTGTTGCCCACTCTACCACCCTGAAGTCTAAAATTCCGCCTGGTAAGACCTTTGTCCCCACTGAGCTAAGAGCTAAGATCCTTCGTTGGGGACATGATTCCAAGGTGGCAGGGCATTCTGGATTCCTCCGATCCTTCCTACTCATCAGTCGTCACTACTGGTGGCCTAATCTCCGCTCAGACGTCAAAGACTACGTTAAAGCTTGTCATGTCTGTGCTCAGTCCAAATCCTCCACACAAGCTCCTGCTGGTCTCCTCATGCCCTTGCCTATTCCTAAGGAACCCTGGGCCCATATTGCCATGGATTTTATCACCGATCTCCCACTGTCTGAGAATAATACAGTCATTTGGGTGGTAATCGATCGATTCTCCAAGATGGCTCATTTTGTTCCTCTTCCTGGTCTTCCTTCTGCCCCTGCCTTGGTTCCCATTTTCATTCGAGAAATTCTCCGCCTACATGGGGTCCCTTCTCATATTGTTTCCGACAGGGGAGTCCAATTCACGTCTCGTTTTTGGAGAGCCTTTTGCAAATCCCTCAATATTGTCTTGGATTTTTCTTCTTCTTACCATCCCCAATCCAATGGACAGACTGAGAGGGTTAATCAGGAGTTAGAGGTCTTTCTTCGCACCTTTGTGTCTTCTCACCATGACGATTGGTCCTCTCTACTCCCGTGGGCAGAATTCTCCCATAACAATCATGTGAATACCAGTTCGCAGAAGACACCCTTTTTCACAGTTTATGGAAAACACCCTCAACTTCCTCCTTCCTATGATCTGTTCTCCAGACATTCCAGCTTTGGCTTCGGTTCAGGAGTCTCTCAATTCCGTTTGGGGTCACGTTCATGATTCCCTCCGGGCAGCTGCTGAAAAATTCAAAGGCTTTGCCGACCGCCGCAGGCGTAAACCGCCTTCTCTTCAGCCAGGGGACAAAGTCTGGCTCTCTACCAGGAACATCAAGCTCCGAGTTCCTTCTCTGAAGTTTGCTCCACGATTCATCGGTCCATACACGGTAACTGCTAAACTGAATCCGGTTTGTTTCAAACTCCAGATTCCTAAGAGCCTTAAAATCACTAACTCCTTTCATGTTGCTCTTCTAAAGCCTTTAGTCCTCAATAAATTCTCTCGTCCTCTTCCTACCGTGGCGCCTGTCTCGGAGGATAATCAGGAGTACGAGATCAGTCAAATTCTGGACTCCCGACTCTGTAAAGGCGTTCTTCAGTACCTCGTTCATTGGAAAGGGTTTGGTCCTGAGGAGAGGTCTTGGATCACTGCATCTGAGGTCTTTGCACCTCGTCTGTTAAAGGAGTTTCATCTGAAGTTTCCCTCTAAACCTGGGCCCAGGCGGGGAAGGGGGAGGCCTCGTAAGAGGGAGGGTACTGTCATGGATATGCATTAATGTCTGTCTGCCATCTTACCTTCCTCCTCATGTGTTCATCTAGAGACCAGACCTCCTTCACCTGGCTTCCTTTATAATCTCCTCCCAGCCTGACTCCACCCCAGGCCCTATCACTGAACACTATATTAACCTGTGCACTGCAAGCCTGCTTTGCTGATCAACGTGTTTGTTAGGCATTGTGTGTTTGGGTTCCTGCCTGCCGTGTGCTACGTCTGTCTCTCTGTTACGTTATTGGCTTGTCCCCGACCATCCCTGTCTGCTCGTGACCCTTGACCTTCGGCTCGTTCTTCGTTATCCTTGTCTGCTTGTGGCCCCTGACCTTCGGCTTGTTATTCGGTTCTCTCTATCGTGTGCTGCTGCTTCCCCTTATCCTACGGGGCGTGAGCTAGGAAACTCCAGGGGCCGCGACCTGGTCCCAGCCTGCAGCGTAACATCCTCACCACTAGAGGCCCTGGAGAAGACCAGCTGGGTCTTAGACTCCGCGCCCTGGGGAATCTTGGCTCTCGCTTCCGTTGGGATCCCGGTTGTGCTCCTCTGGTCCCGCTTTCCACAACCACCCAGTTTCCTATCCACAGAAGCCAGCCATAGGGTTCACTACCTCGCGGTGCACTCCTGTCCCCCTATGGTGTGCATCTGTCACCTGGCCACAGGTGACCCTGACAGATTTGTCCCGGATGTTCGAGACTGGTGGTACAGTTAAAGCCATTCGGGCGCTGTGAGGCCTGCGGGGAGTTCATGTTTGAGGTGGAGCAATCCATAGAGAGACCTCGGGTCTTCCACCTCGGCCCTACATCAGGCGCTGCCACTCAAGAAGGAGAAGTCAATGCTTGGACAGCCATCCCTACGCGCACTGTGGAGACCTCCGTGGAGGTCGCGAGCAAAGAGATGGAGGATGCAAAATCCAGAGATGCTGCTTCGGTCACCACAGTTTCCCTACTCCCAGCGCCAACAAGGAAGGTCGGTCTTGTGAGAGCTTCCAGCGTCCGAGATGGAGGACAACCCCTGCGCTTGCCTGGCCTGGATGGATCCAGTAGGAAGAGTCCTGGACAGCCCTTTACAAGTTTGGGTCGAGGTAAGCCAGGGAACGGGACTTGGTGTTGGGACGGAGGTGTCAGGATACACGGCCCCTTGAGCCCGTGGGTGGGAGCGATTCTGTGCTCACTGGGAACTACCTGCCCGCGGAGTAGTGTGACACCTCTGACCTGGAGTCGGTCTCTGATGTGGGAGACGACGTTGTCATAGACAAACTATTTGCTGAGAAGGGCTGGGACAAGATGCCTCTCTCCTCATCCCATAGAGCCAGGGATCCACCTATGTCCACAGGTAATAGTACACCCCGGGTGGAGGCACCAGCACCTGAGGCGGGACCCCGTCCCCTACCTGCCCTTCAGTCCCCGGTGCATCCTGCATCTACCACCGGGGACAAGAGACTGTCGCTGCGGGCGCCCATGCCCAAATCAGAGGTGGTCAAGGCACCTCGCCATCCGGATTCGATCCTCCTGCCGGGCGAGGGAGACCGCTCTACTATGCCTCCCTTGTCTAGGCTACAACGTTTGTTCTGCCAGAAAGTTGCCAACGAGTATGGGTGGGACTACCCATACTTATCTAAGGAGCTGCTTTATGAAGTAGAAGTCTGCAGGGAACGCTGGTATAATGACTTCATGTGGACACACATCAAAGTTCCACACGCACGCAGGTACCTCGCTTGTTCCCCAACAGCATCTCAAAGATTCAAGGACTGTAAAAGCAGAGTGGATGTTGGTTCGGCACATCCATGCTGACAAAGTGTTGATTCGAAGGAAGGGGAGGATGTCGAATATCACCTAGAGACTGTTGACCAACATTTAAAACCCCTTGTCTTGCTGCATCCCAGATTCTACCTGTAGGAGAAAAGACTCCTGTCCCTTGTGCCTTTAAAATTTGCTGAATTTTCCGGGGTTTGTTTGTCCTTCCCGGAAACCCAGGAACTGTACCCGAACTTAACGGGTGTTGTGCTCTTTGCAGGAAAGGGGGACTGTTGCAGTTGTTCTCCTTTCTTCCCTCCCGCAAAGTAATCATGGACTTTGGGGTAGTTAGGGCCAAAGCACAGATAAGTAGTTTTGTTCCAGGATTCGACAAGTGCTTTTACCGCGACATTGTCACCAGGTGTTATTCACTTTACACCACATACTTCTTGGAAGGAAAGGATTTCTCTTCGGAGAGATTTTTTCGTTCCAACACCCACACATGTCAGGAAATTTGTGTGTTTACCTTTCTTTTGTCCCCTCTGCAGGAGAACGTCCGTCAAGACTGCTGAGAATGGGGCGGGTCTTAGTTAGTGATGTGGGCGGGGGAAAATGTCAATGGTGTTATTGTGATATGTATGCTGTTATGTGTTGTTTTCCTTTTCCCTTCCATGTCAGGTTCAGGCACAACTACCAGTTTTTTAAATTTTACATTTTTTGCGCATTTTTGAAGCAGTCTCTGGATTGGGTTTATGTTGGCTCCCTTTGGGGCATGACTTGATCCAGACACTGGGGACCAGTGTCAAATTGCTGCGGGGAGAGTGTAGCGGGTGTCAAATTTATAGGGGCGTATCTGGGCTATAGATGGCCCAGATACATAGATTTTTAGGGATTTATGGACACTTGAGTGTGGGAGGTATGAATGGTGTCATGTTCCCTACGGTCCCTAGGTGGTGCTGTCACCTGGGACCGGGGTTGAACTGCCATTCTAGCGCCGTGCCCTTTGTGTCCTCTCGCGGCAGTAGTACGGTGGGGCGGGGAACCCACTGTGCCTGCTGGGAGAGGATATAAGGGGGGCAGACATCTTGCGCACGAGGTCCATTCCCCAGGCACCTTCAGCCTGGGGGCTGCTGCGGTTCGTCTGTGCCCAGGCACCCTTGGCCTGGGCGCGTGGAGTCGAGTTCCATCCCAGGCACCTTCAGCCTGGGGTGAGGTACTTTACAAGAAGGCCTGGGGCCCAGTACCTTCGACTGGGTCCCGCGAGGGCGAAGCATTCCTAAGGTGCCCCCGGTATTGGGTGCCTGAATCCAGGGCGTAAGGGACCGGAGAGTTGACCCTCCCGTACAGCCGGTGCAGCATTTTGCCGGTGCCGATGTGGGCCTCTGGTCACTGTCCGGATGGATGTCTTCCTCTGACAGGGGTCGTTTGTCCTAGCGGAAGTATTTCATGTTCTCATGGTCTGTGGCAGAAACCCATCTTCATCAGGTCAGTGGCAGGCCTCATCTAAGGCCTGTAGCACAGGCCTCATCGTTCCCCCAGGTCAGTGGCAGGGACCAAATTCACAGTCGTGGCAGCGACTGTGCGCCAAGCCTGTTTGCATGAAATGGAACAGGAGAAACTTTATTCATTAAATTGTGCCTGGTCCTACTCTTCCCCACACCCTGTCTGTTCTTTTAAAGTTCAACCAGCCTACCTATTGATCAAAGCAAATAAAACAGTGTTGGACTTTTTATTGATGTGGAACTCGTGTTACTGGAAGCTAAGTGTCCCTGTCTATGACAGTGGCAATCATCCTCCATATGAGAAGCTGAGTCTCCGGCCTAAAACACACACCCGAAGGTAAACGGTTAGCTCATATCTCTGCATACTACATCAGAGAGCCGAGCTGGTGGTGTGCATCTTTCCCCCTTCTCCCAGATACCCCTAGACGAGTCATACAGCCATAAGAGAGGGGAGAAGGCGGGTGAGACCGCTACATATGTATGTATGTATGTAGGATGCATAGGATGCATTAAGGTGAAAAAAACAGGGAGGGTTTACAACCCCTTTAATGCTATGCATTTTATTAGCAACAGTGTACAGTCATAACCCACAGAAATATCAGGAGAAAACGTCAATGCTGTGCATTTCTGATTGGCAACAGTGTACAGTCATATGATTAATGGAAAGGTTGCTAACTTTATTTGCTATGCCTTTTTGAATAGTACCAGAGTACTGTGTCACTTAACAAAATTTGAATGTTGTGCATTTTACATTAGCAACAGAGTACCGTTCCATAACCAGCGGAAATGTTACCAACAAAATTCAATGTTAGGCATTTCTAGTGAGCAATAAAAGTCATATAACCAAGATGATAGAACAGACACAAAACAATGTTGTGCATTTGTGATGCTCAACAGGCACAGTCAAACAGAAAAAGACAGACAACTCAGTGTTGTGCATTTCTGATGAGCAGCAAGACAACCAGAAAAGTACCAAAATAAACTTCCACATTGTGTGTGTGTAGCACACAGATTCTTCTCTACCATGCTTACCTCCACTTGCAGAGTGGGACACACCATGCCACATGCCCAGTATCCTCCATCTTGTAGAGGGTGAGCGGTGTTAATAGTTTTGGGTCCTGCAGCGCGTTACCTCTTTTTGTTGGTTCTCGTCCCTAGAGTGTAGGGAAAAGTCTATTCTCTCTCTCTCTCAGAAGGCCATTGTCCAGACAGTATTAAACCCAACAAAAGAGTTTATTTTTCTTGCTTGCAACTTGACAGGAAAGGTTGGAGATAGAGAAAGTTGAACAGGGAGGCAGGTTCAGGCACACGGCACTTAATTACCCTCGTCGCCACTCAAGCCTAAGTAGGCTCTGCTTACCCGGATAGTCCCCTCTCACGGTCCCAGCAGCCGGTGTGGAGCACGAACATTCACTTTAAAGTTCTTTTCCTAAGGATACGATCATGATATGAACCTTTAAGTCTTGAACTTCCCAGCACTTGTAACACTTGAGACCTTAGGTGCCAATGGGGCACATTACAAGGCTTGTGGCGGATTGTGGAATCCTTCTCTCTGACAGGTAACCAGGCCTCTCCCGAGACAGTGACTTCCTTCACCGATCCCCTGGATAGGTCCTCCCCTGGTTCCCGCTCCTTCAGAGCGGGTCACCCTCCCACGGGTACCCTGGGATTCCGCTGTTTGGCATAGGCCTCAGCTAAAAGGTGCTGGGCCTACCTGGAACGATGCAGCCTCGGGCTAAAGGTGCCCGGGACTGAACACTCACACACACCCCTGGCCTGGAGGGCCGAAAGGGCGCAAACTCTCGCTAAATCATGGCGTCTGCCCCTTATGTACCCTCTCCCAGCATGCACAGCGGGCAGACCACGCCCACTGCACGGCTGCCGAGAGAGGACACCCGATAGCGCTGCAATGCTACCTGTGGCTCGACCTGAGACCTGGGCGACAGCGCCACCTACAGGTCACAGGGAACTGTATTGCCAGGCAACATCACAATAGAGCAGAGGCCAATTAAAAGAATTCCAACAGCCTGAGCCTAACTATTTGCTCAGGCTACCCCCTAAATTTAGGCATAGCTACCCCAGTTTTGAGGGGTCCGCTACATGTGTTACTGATGTGCAGCCAAAGCATAAAGTCATGGTATATTCAACTGCCCAACAAAGGGCAAAATCTACCATAGGCATAGCCTGGAATCTATATACTAACCTTCAACCACCAGAGAGGAAGCAGGGTAGTTCCAAATAATGGAAGTCTAAGGTGTGTGAATACTCCACAGTAGTAATAGCTGTTGGTCTACCCCTTTAAAGTATGAGCAGGTGTAGTTAAAAACACACGTCCAAGCATCTAAGGTCTTAACGAGCACAGACCTAGAGATCAATTACGTCAGCCTCAAAGAGAGGTGGTCACAATCTCAGGCTGGGTTCACACTGATACGACAGTCGTACGACTGTGGATCTGACTTTGCGGTCGTCGTCGTCGTCATCAAATTGGTTACCCCTTCAAGACCATACTAGAACCTCCAATCTGTTATAGATTTTAACCACTTGACCACTGGGCACTTAAACCCCCTTAATAGTGATGAGCCGAACACCCCCGGGTTCGGTTCGCACCAGAACCCGCGAACGGACCGAAAGTTCGCACGAACATTAGAACCCTATTAAATACAATGGATGCGAACGTTCGGATTCTAAAGTGCTAATTATAACGACTATTATCCATGTTATTGTCCTAAACAGAGTTTGGGAACCCGGGTTCTGCACCAGGGGACATGTATCAATGCAAAAAGAAGTTTTAAAAACGGACGTTTTCCGGGAGCAGTCATTTTAACCACTTAACGACCGCCCACCGCCGATTTACGTCGGCAGAATGGCACGGACAGGCAGAATCACGTAGATCTACGTGATCGCCTTTGTGCAGTTGGGGGGTCCATCCGGACCCCCCTTCACTGCAGTGAGCGGCCGTTAAGTGTTCGGGAGCGATCAGGCATGAGGGGGGGGGGTGCTCGATTCCGCCCCCCCCTCGCGATCGCTCCCGCCCAATGAAAATGCTTCCTCCGCCATGTGATGTAAACAAGGCTGGAGGAAGTGATGTCATCTCCCTCGCCGCGGTCTTTCCGTTCCCGGCGCCGAGCAGAGAAGAAGCAGGTTAGTGCACCAACAGTCCACTGACACGTAGGTACACATAGGCACACAAATCACCCCCCAGTCACCCCCAGATCACCCCCCAGGTCACCCCAAAGCCCCCAATCACAGTGTCACTGATTGCAGTGATCATTTATTTTACTGATCACTGCATTTAGTGTCATCTGTGATTGTAAAAAGTTGCAGGGCAGAAAGGATTGGGCCCCTTTAGGTCCAGGGTAGCCCCCTAACCCCCCCCTAATAAAGGTTTAACCCCTTGATCACCCCCCAGGTAACCCTTTCACCCCCTAACTTCAGCGTCACTAAGCGATTGTTTTTCCGATCGCTGTATTCGTGTCGCTGGTGTTTTAGATAGGCAGTTATTTTTTTTTAGGTTCGCCGCAGGTTTTTATTAGTGTCAGGTACCCCCATATATTATTTTAACCCCCTGATTGCCCCTAGAGTTAACCCTTTCACCAGTGATCGCCGTATAAGCGTCACTGGTGTCACTGGTTAGCCAGTAAGTTATTTAGTTATTTAGGTTACCCGTCAGGTTTTTATATAGTGTCAGGTACCCCCATATTTAACCTAATAAAGGTTTTAACCCCCTGATTGCCCCTAGTTAACCCTTTCACCAGTGATCACCATATAAAGGTTACGGGTGACGCTGGTTGATTAGTTTGCTTTTTATAGCATCAGGGCACCCGCCGTATATAACCCAATAAAGGTTTAACCCCCCTGATCGCCCGGCGGGTGAGATCAATTAGGTTTTAGCGCCAGAGAGGGTCTGCGTCGCCCCAGGCAGTGTTAGGTTAGTGACAGTAACGCTAACACCCACGCGCAAAGCATACACCCCCCTTAGTGGTATAGTATCTGATCAGATCTGATCAGATCTATACTAGCATCCCCAGCGGTTTAGGGTTCCCAAAAACGCAGTGTTAGCGGGATCAGCCCAGATACCTGCTAGCGCCTGCGTTTAGCCCCTCCGCCCAGCCCAGCCCAGCCCACCCAAGTGCAGTATCGATCGATCACTGTCACTTACCAAACACAACACACATAACTGCAGCGTTCGCAGTGCTTGGTTTTTGGGGCCCTGTACGCGGCTAGGCTCCCAAAAAGTCCCACACATGTGGTATCCCCGTACTCAGGAAAGGCAGCAGAATGTATTTTGGGGTGCAATTCCACATATAACCATGGCATGTGTGAGCAATATATCATTTAGTGACAACTTTTTGTACATTTTTTTTTTCTTTTTGTCATTATTCAATCATTTGGGACAAAAAAAAAAAATATTCAATGGGGTCAACATGCCTCTCAGCAAATAGCTTGGGGTGTCTACTTTCCAAAATGGGGTCATTTGGGGGGGTTTTGTGCCATCTTGGCATTTTATGGCCTTCAAAACTGTGATAGGTAGTGAGGAGTGAAATCAAAAATTTATGCCCTTAGAAACCTTGAAGGCGGTGCTTGGTTTTTGGGGTCCCGTACGCGGCTAGGCTCCCAAAAAGTCCCACACATGTGGTATCCCCGTACTCAGGAGAAGCAGCAGAATGTATTTTGGGGTGTAATTTCACATATGCCCATGGCATGTGTGAGCAATATATCATTTAGTGACAACTTTGTGCAAAAAATAAAAAGTTTGTCATATTCCCGCAACTTGTGGCAAAATATAAAATATTCCATGGACTGAACATGCCTCTCAGTAAATAGCTTGTGGTGTCTACTTTCCAAAATGGGGTCATTTGGGGGGGTTTTGTGCTATTTTGGCATTTTATGGCCTTCGAAACTGTGATAGGTAGTGAGGAGTGAAATCAAAAATTTGCGCCCTTAGAAATCCTGAAGGCGGTGCTTGGTTTCCGGGGTCCCGTACGTGGCTAGGCTCCTAAAAAGTCCCACACATGTGGTATCCCCGTACTCAGGAGAAGCAGCAGAATGTATTTTGGGGTGCAATTCCACATATAACCATGGCATGTGTGAGCAATATATCATTTAGTGCCAACTTTTTGTAATTTTTTTTTTTTTGTCATTATTCAATCACTTGGGACAAAAAAAAAAAAATATTCAATGGGCTCAACATGCCTCTCAGCAATTTCCTTGGGGTGTCTACTTTCCAAAATGGGGTCATTTGGGGGGGTTTTGTACTGCCCTGCCATTTTAGCACCTCAAGAAATGAGATAGGCAGTCATAAATTTAAAGCTGTGTAAATTTCAGAAAATGTACCCTAGTTTGTAAACGCTATAACTTTTGCGCAAACCAATAAATATACGCCTATTGACATTTTTTTTACTAAAGACATGTGGCTGAATACATTTTGGCCTAAATGTATGACTAAAATTGAGTTTATTCGATTTTTCTTATAACAAAAAGTAGAAAATATCTTTTTTTTTCAAAATTTTCATTCTTTTTCCATTTATATCGCAAAAAATAAAAATCGCAGAGGCAATCAAATACCATTAAAAGAAAGCTCTATTTGTGGGAAGAAAAGGACGCAAATTTCATTTGGGTACAACATTGCATGTCCGCACAATTTACAGTTAAAGCAGCGCAGTGCCGAATCCCAAAAACAGGCTTGGTCCTAATGGCCCGAAATGGTCCGAGGCTTAAGTGGTTAATGATGCATAAAGTGAAAAAAAAAAAAGTCAAATATTCCTTTAAATATTGTACCTGGGGGGTGTCTAAAGTATGCCTGTGAAGTGCCACGTGTTTCCCGTGTTTAGAACTGTCCCTGCACAAAATTACATTTCTAAAGGAAAAAAAAGCCATTTAAAACTGCTTGCGGCTTTAATGTAATGTCTGGTCCCGGTAATATGGATGAAAATCTTTAAGAAAAATGGCATAGCTACCCCATCACCCCCCCCTACCCCAGCCCATTACCAGCCCCTTTGGGTCTTGTATGGATATTAAGGGGAACCCCGCACACAAAATAAAAAAGGCCCTATATACTCTGAACAGCCGTATACAGGCGGTGCATACAAGACAGGGACTGTAGGTTTGTTCTTATGTAGAATCTGTTTGTAATTTTGAACAGCTACATTGTTTAAGTGTAGCTCCAGGCCAAATACCTATTTTTAAGCTTTTTGGAAAACATAGGGAAGGGTTATCACCCCTGTAACATTTGTTTTGCTGTCTGTGCCCCTGTTCAGAACATTTCACCTCACTTTGCGTCCCAATGACAACGGTTTTTGAAATGTGGTGTTTTTATTGAAACAAGGATTGGTGATAAAGCATCAGTAGAGAGGAGACACCTTTCTCCCATATTAATTCTTACAGGAGAGAATTTTCCTTCCAAGGGGTAGATTTCCTCTCACTTCCTGTTGTCTTCTTCCGTTTGCAAGTAGTAGTCGTTTGTAAGTTGGATGTTTGAAAGTAGGGACCTGCCGTATATACTCTGCAGAAATTGGCCCCTTAGGTGTTGGTGTTGGCACAACACTGTAAGCACTCACAGTTACTCTTGGTGGGTGCTGGAACGCCCTGCTGTCAACTATTATATCAGGAATTGTAATAACATATAATTGTTGAACAGTGGTAGTAAAAATTGGGCCTTTGATGGTGGTGCTGGTGCCACAACACTGTAAGGCCTGACAGTTACTCTTGGTGGGCGCAGCAATGGGCCCTGCTGTGAATTATTAGATCAATAATTATAATTGCATGCCCCTGTTGAACAGGGGCTGAAAAATTGGGCCTTTGGTGGTGGTGGTGGTGGTGGTGGTGGTGGTGTTGACACAACACTGTAAGGCCTGACAGTTACTCTTGGTGGGCGCAGCAATGGGCCCTGCTGTGAATTATTAGATCAATAATTATAATTGCATGCCCCTGTTGAACAGGGGCTGAAAAATTGGGCCTTAGGCACTGGTGGCACAACACTGCAACCCCTCACAGATACTGTACTTGGAGCACAGCAATGAGGCCTGTTGCAAAGTATTGCATCAAAAATTGTAATTACACGCCCCTGTTAAACAGGGGCTGAAAAATTGGGCCTTAGCCACTGGTGGCGTCACCCATAAACCAAAATGATCTTCCAAGCTATCATCATTAATCGTATCATTGAGGAGGAGGAGGCGGATAGCCAGTCAACATAACAGCACAGGCACTCAGCATCAGCATCAGTCTTGAAGGGATGTGACATTTTAAAATCAATTAGTCTGTTATATCAGCATCAGGTGTGTGGTAGCTGGTGGTGATCCAAGACTGGTTCATCTTGATGAAAGTCAGTCGATCAACCGAGTCGGTGGACAGGCGCACCCTGTGATCCGTGACAAATCCTCCAGCAGCACTGAATGTGCGTTCTGAAAGAACGCTGGATGCAGGACAGGCCAGTAGCTCAATTGCATACTGTGCAAGCTCTGGCCAGTGATCCATCCTCAAGACCCAGTAAGCCAGAGGATTTTCGGTGGGGAAGGTGTCCAAGTCTGACCTTGCCCCTAGGTATTCCTGCACCATGTATATCAGACGCTGGCGATGGTTGCTGGAACCGATCATACTTTGGGACTGCGGACTAAAGAATTGTCTGAACGCATCGGTCAGACGGCCACCTTCCCCACCGCTCCTTCTTTGACTGCCCGAAGCCTCAGCAACTCGTTGTCCAGGACCAGGAGTTTGTAACCTCCCAGTCTCTGGGAACGCGTTGCACAGACTTTCTGCAAGGCCTCCTGGAGTTGTCTCATCCTCTGCTCCCTCTGCGACGGTAACATAAGGTCCGCAACCTTACCCTTGTACCATGGATCAAGGAGAGTGGCCAGCCAGTAATGGTCCCTCTCCTTGATCCGAAGAATACGAGGATCCTTCCGCAGACTTTGCAGGATCAGGGAGGCCATGCAGCGTAGGTTAGCTGAGGCATTCAGTCCGGAGTCCTCTGGGTCACTAAGGACGACATGATCCGCAGCCACCACCTCCCAGCCACGTACAAGTCCACTGGTTTCTTGGGACTGTAAATCATCCCTAAAAGACTGCTGCTGATGATGCTGAGTGCCAGCCTCCACCTCCATGCTGACACAATCCTCCTCCTCCTCCTCCTCCTCCTCTTCCTGTGCGATGGGTGGGACAGAAGGAACACTGTCTGGGTAAAGGGGGCCTTGAGAGGCAAGGAAGTCCTCCTCTTCCTGCCTCTGTTCTGCCTCAAGTGCCCTGTGCATTATTCCACGCAGCGTGTGCTCCAACAGGTGGACAAGAGGTACAGTGTCACTGATGCATGCACTGTCACTGCTCACCATCCTCGTGGCCTCCTCAAATGGTGCCAGGACAGTGCATGCATCCCTGATCATGCCCCACTGGCGTGGTGAAAAAAACCCGAGCTCCCCTGACCCTGTCCTGGTGCCGTAGTCGCACAGGTACTCATTGATGGCCCTCTGCTGCGTGTGCAGCCGCTGCAGCATGGCCAACGTTGAGTTCCACCTGGTGGGCATGTCACATATAAGGCGGTTCTTGGGCAGGTTCAACTCCTTTTGCAGCTCA
The DNA here is from genome assembly GCA_029206835.1 of Rana muscosa. Classification (NCBI taxonomy): domain Eukaryota; kingdom Metazoa; phylum Chordata; class Amphibia; order Anura; family Ranidae; genus Rana; species Rana muscosa. The sequence goes on from CM055116.1 coordinate 148,786,190, forward strand.
GCCAGGCGAGCACTGGCATTATAAGATCTGCGGAAATGCACACAGACTTTCCTGGCCTGCCTCAGGACATCCTGTAAGCCCGGGTACCTGCCCAAGAACCGCTGCACCACCAGGTTAAGGACGTGAGCCATACAGGGCACATGGGTCAGTTGCCCCTGTCGGAGGGCGGAGAGGAGGTTGGTGCCATTGTCGCAAACCACCATTCCTGGCTTAAGCTGGCGTGGCGTCAACCACCTCTCGGCTTGCCCCTGCAGAGCAGACAGGACCTCTGCCCCAGTGTGGCTCCTGTCCCCCAAACACACCAGCGCAAGCACAGCATGGCATCTTTTTGCCTGCGTACTTGCGTAGCCCCTTGAACGCCTATGGAGCACCGCTGGTTCCGAGGACAAACCACAGGAAGAGGCCATGGAGGAAGAAGAAGAGGAGGGGGTGGAGGAGAGAGGTGTGTCACAACCAGTAGTAGCATTTTGGAGGCGTGGCGGTGGAACAACCTCCAACACTACTGCACCTTGTCCTGCATCCTTCCCAGCTGCCAAAAGAGTGACCCAATGGGCCGTGAAAGAAAGGTAACGTCCCTGTCCATGCCTGCTGGACCATGAGTCAGCGGTAATATGCACCTTACCGCTGACCGCCCTGTCCAGCGAGGCCAAGACATTGCCTTCCACATGCCTGTAGAGAGCCGGAATCGCCTTCCGTGAGAAAAAGTGGCGTTTGGGAACCTACCACTGAGGAACCGCACATTGCACAAACTCACGGAAGGGGGCCGAGTCTACCAACTGAAAAGGCAGCAGTTGCAGCGCTAGCAATTTAGCCAAGCTAGCATTCAACCGCTGGGCATGTGGATGGCTGGGAGTGAACTTCTTTCGACGGTCCAGCAGCTGGGGCAAGGAAATTTGCCTGCTAGAATCGGACGTCGGTGTACTGCTAGCAGAGTGGCCGCAAGTACTTGGCTGTGACACACCTAATTCTACACCTTCATTCCTCTCAGTGCAGGTTTCAGAGAGGACTGATGGTATAGTGGGGTTGGAGATCCCAGCTGATGCGGTGCAAGGAGAGATCCGCTTTGTTCTTTGGTGTGGGTCTTTAAGGTAGGCTTGCCAACGAGCTGCATGGCAGGTCAACATATGTCTGATCAAGCATGTGGTGCCCAAGCGGCTGATGTTTTGGCCACGCGATATACGCTTGAGACATATGTTGCAAACAGCAGCTGTGCGATCTGATGCACTCGCCTCAAAAAAGGCCCACACCAAAGAACTTTTTGAATGACGGGCAGAGGCAGCGCCCTGCACAGGCGGAGCTCTGCGGTGTGATTCTGTCGGTGTGCTGCCCATACGCTGGCCACCCAAGGGCATCCTGCCTCGTTGGAGATGTGCCTCCTCCTCATCCTCCTCCTCCTCCTCTCTCCTATTAGGCACCCACGTGGAGTCAGTGACCTCATCATCCCCTCCCTCCTCATCACTGGAGCCAATCTGGCAGTATGCTGCAGCTGCTGGAGCATGACTGCCAGATTGGTGTCCTTCTTGAGCATCCCCTCTCTCTGCTCTCACGCTACTGCCTTCCTCTAGCTGGGTATCATCATCAGATCCTTCGAAACGCTGGGCATCCTCCTGGAGCATGTACCCAACACTGTGCTCAAACAGTTCGGGGGACTCCTCAGGAGGAGGACATGGTGGGTCTAGGGAAGGAGTGACTAATGATGACATTGATACCAGAGAAGAGGACGCTTTGGCAGCTGCTTTGCCAGTACCCTGAGCCTGGGTGAGAGAGGATGAGGAGGATGAGGTGGGCTTGGTCATCCACTCTACCAAGTCTTCGGCATGATGTGGCTCAACATGTCCAGCTGCCGAAAAGAAGGACAAGCGTGTCCCATGGCCACGTGCTGATGACAATGCACCGCGTCCACGACCAGCACTGTTGCCCCAAGACACAGAGCCTGCTTGCCCTCTTTTTTTGCCTCCTGACTGTCTGCCTCTCCTTGTTTGCCTTCCAGACATTTTAATGGATGGCCTGCAGGGAGATGGGAAAAACAGCAATAAGGGCTACCTTCAGGTGTATACTGTGCAGGAGGCTTAGCAACAAAGACATTGACACTGTCCCCTGCCTATCCTTCTCTGTCCCTAAACACAAGGATTTCAAATATGGTTCAGCAAGATTGGTTTAGCACAGAATAGCACACTGATAGTTTCCCTCACTGTCCTTCTCTGTCCCTACAAACAAGCTTTAGCACAGAATAGCACACTGATAGTTTCCCCGAGTGTCCTTCTCTGTCCCTAAACTCAAGGATTTCAAATATGGTTCAGCAAGATTGGTTTAGCACAGAATAGCACACTGATAGTTTCCCCGAGTGTCCTTCTCTGTCCCTAAACTCAAGGATTTCAAATATGGTTCAGCAAGATTGGTTTAGAACAGAATAGCACACTGACAGTTTCCCTGAGTGTCCTTCTCTGTCCCTAAACTCAAGGATTTCAAATATGGTTCAGCAAGATTGGTTTAGCACAGAATAGCACACTGATAGTTTCCCTCACTGTCCTTCTCTGTCCCTACAAACAAGATTTAGCACAGAATAGCACACTGACACTTTCCCTCACTGTCCTTCTCTGTCCCTACAAACAAGGTTTAGCACAGAATAGCACACTGATAGTTTCCCCGAGTGTCCTTCTCTGTCCCTAAACTCAAGGATTTCAAATATGGTTCAGCAAGATTGGTTTAGAACAGAATAGCACACTGACAGTTTACCCGAGTGTCCTTCTCGGTCCCTAAACTCAAGGATTTCAAATATGGTTCAGCAAGATTGGTTTAGAACAGAATAGCACACTGACAGTTTCCCTGAGTGTCCTTCTCTGTCCCTAAACTCAAGGATTTCAAATATGGTTCAGCAAGATTGGTTTAGCACAGAATAGCACACTGATAGTTTCCCTCACTGTCCTTCTCTGTCCCTACAAACAAGATTTAGCACAGAATAGCACACTGACACTTTCCCTCACTGTCCTTCTCTGTCCCTACAAACAAGGTTTAGCACAGAATAGCACACTGATAGTTTCCCCGAGTGTCCTTCTCTGTCCCTAAACTCAAGGATTTCAAATATGGTTCAGCAAGATTGGTTTAGAACAGAATAGCACACTGACAGTTTCCCCGAGTGTCCTTCTCTGTCCCTAAACTCAAGGATTTCAAATATGGTTCAGCAAGATTGGTTTAGAACAGAATAGCACACTGACAGTTTCCCCGAGTGTCCTTCTCTGTCCCTACAAACAAGATTTAGCACAGAATAGCACACTGATAGTTTCCACGAGTGTCCTTCTCTGTCCCTAAACTCAAGGATTTCAAATATGGTTCAGCAAGATTGGTTTAGCACAGAATAGCACACTGATAGTTTCCCTCACTGTCCTTCTCTGTCCCTACAAACAAGATTTAGCACAGAATAGCACACTGATAGTTTCCCCGAGTGTCCTTCTCTGTCCCTAAACTCAAGGATTTCAAATATGGTTCAGCAAGATTGGTTTAGCACAGAATAGCACACTGATAGTTTCCCTCACTGTCCTTCTTTGTCCCTACAAACAAGATTTAGCACAGAATAGCACACTGATAGTTTCCCCGAGTGTCCTTCTCTGTCCCTAAACTCAAGGATTTCAAATATGGTTCAGCAAGATTGGTTTAGCACAGAATAGCACACTGATAATTTCCCTCACTGTCCTTCTCTGTCCCTACAAACAAGATTTAGCACAGAATAGCACACTGATTGTTTCCACGAGTGTCCTTCTCTGTCCCTAAACTCAAGGATTTCAAATACGGTTCAGCAAGATTGGTTTGGAACAGAATAGCACACTGACAGTTTCCCTCACTGTCCTTCTCTGTCCCTACAAACAAGGTTTAGCACAGAATAGCACACTGACACTTTCCCTCACTGTCCTTCTCTGTCCCTACAAACAAGATTTAGCACAGAATAGCACACTGACACTTTCCCTCACTGTCCTTCTCTGTCCCTACAAACAAGGTTTAGCACAGAATAACACACTGAGGCCTCGTACACACGACCGATTTTCTCGGCAAGAACCAGCAAGAAACTTGCTGGCAGAGAGGTCTTGCCGAGTAAATCGGTCGTGTGTACGCGGCTATCGGGTTTCTCGTCGAGAAAACCGACAAGAAACCTCGACGAGAAAATAGAGAACCTGCTCTCTATTTTCTCGTCGAGATTCTCCTCGGCGTGTTTCTCGACGAGAAAAGTGAGTGTGTGTACACTTACCTGTCCGCCCGGAAGCCCGCGCATGTTCGAAATGAATTTGACGCATGCGCGGTAGCTTCCTAGGCATACGTAGGGTATACCAAGATGGCGGCGACGGCATCGAATGTGACGAGCGCATGCTCGACGTAGTCGATGACGTCACCGCGTACACTCCTTTCAAAGAACCGCGGGTTCTTTGAAACGAGCGTGTGTACACTCGGCCGGGACAAGTTTCTTGTCCAAGAATCTCGTCGAAAAAAACATGTTTTTCTCAACGAGAATCTCGGCCGTGTGTACGAGGCCTGACACTCTCCCTACCTATCCTTCTCTGTCCCTAAACACAAGGAATCCAGGATTAGTAAAGGAAAAAAATGACACTGTCCCTGCCTATGCTTCTCTTTCCCTGCTCCGGAACACACTACATAAGGCCGCCGCGCTGGCGGCCTTTTATAGTGTGGGGCGTGTACTAAACCCCCTCAGCAATAATTGGCCACAGGCATCCTGCCTGTGGCCAATCATTGCTCTCCTCGCTGCCGGCGCTGTGATTGGCCAAGCATGCGGGGTCACAGTGCATGCTTGGCCAATCACAGCGCCTGGATGACACTGCGATGGCGTAGTGCATTGTGGGCCGTTCGCGTCACTCGAATTTGGCGCGAACGGCCCAAATCGTTCGATCTTCGTCGAACGATCGAACAGCCGATGTTCGAGTCGAACGTATGTTCGACTCGAACACGAAGCTCATCCCTACCCCTTAATAACCAGACCAATTTTCAGCTTTCGGTGCTCTCACATTTTGAATGACAATTACTCAGTCATACAACACTGTACCCATATGAATTTTTTGTCCTTTTTTTCACACAAATAGAGCTTTCTTTTGGTGGTATTTAATCACTGTTGGGTTTTTTATTTTTTGCGCTATAAGAGAAAAAAGACTGAAAATTCTGTAAAAAAATTGTTTTTTTTTTCGTTTCCGTTATAAAATTTTGCAAATTACTATTTTTTCTTCATAAATTTTGGCTAAAATTTATACTGCTACATATCTTTGGTAAAAATAAGTACAAATTGGTGCATATTATTTGGTCTTTGTGAAAGTTATAGAGTCCACAAGCTATGGTGCCAATATCTGAAAATTGATCACACCTGAAGTACTGACGGCCTATCTCATTTCTTGAGACCCCAACATGCCAGAAAAGTACAAATACCCCCCAAATGACCCCTTTTTGGAAAGAAGACATTCCAAGGTATTCAGAAAGAGGCATTGTGAGTTTTTTGAAGTTGTCATTTTTTCCCACAATTCTTTGCAAAATCAAGATTTTTTTTTTCTCTTTTTTTTTTTCCACAAAATTGTCATATTAGCAGGTTATTTCTCACACACAGCATATGCATACCACAAATTACACCCCAAAACACATTCTGCTATTCCTCCCGAGTATGGCGATACCACATGTGTGAGGCCTCGTACACACGACCGATTTTCTCGTCGTAAAAAACACGTCGTTTTTTTCGACGAGATTCTTGTTAAGCTTGTCGATTTTCTCGTCAAGCTTTCTATGCGTACACACTGTCATTTCCCAATTTCCTCGTGGTTCTCTGCGCTCACGTCCAGCACGTACGACGGCACTATAAAGGGGAAGATCTTTTTTCTTGGCGCCACCCCTTGGGCTGCTTTTGCTGATCTCGTGTTACCGCGTGTGAAGTAAAAGTTTGGGAAGAGACGATTCGCGCTTTTCAGTCTTCGTACTTTTCAGATCGTTTTCTGCCGTTCAGTTTGTGCTTGTGGGTTCGTATCTTGACTTTCAGGGCGTCTAGGCAGGTCGTATCTGTTTTACAGTGCGTTCTTGCCTGTTCGTTTCTGAATTTCAGTTCGTTATTCATAGGCCTTGCTGTTCTAAAGTGCGTTCTGTTCTGTACGGTCTGATTAGACGACCGTTTCCTAGCCATGTCGCCTGGACGTTCTCGTCGTCGAGTTCGTGCTGTGCGTGCGCTTGGTGTTGGTCTGCTTGTTTTGGACCAAGACCAGTCCATGAATGGTGTGAGGAGGAGTTCATGGACCAAGAATTGGTTGCTCCAGCGGGACCAATTCTGCCACATGCCTCTGCTGCGGGAGATCGTCGAGAATAATCCTGAGGACTACAGGAATTTTCTGAGGATGTCTGACCCCGTTTTTCAGGAACTGTTGGCTTTGGTGTCCCCCTATATTACCAGGAAGGACACCGTTATGCGGGAAGCCATCAGTGCTGAGCAGAGGCTCATCGCCACGTTGCGTTACCTGGCGACAGGGAGAAGTCTTCAGGACTTGAAGTTCACCACAGGCATCTCCCCCCAGGCTCTGGGCCTCATAATCCCAGACACCTGTTCTGCTATTATACAAGTCTTGCAGGAGGACTATATTAGGGTAAGTTTTCTCCCTTCACATCACATTTTATGTATTACATGTATGCTAATGTATTGTATTTCTTTCATCCTTTCCTAATTACCATGATTGTAATATGCTGAGAATGTCCCCTTTGTCCCCATGCATGCTGGAAGTTTTTAAATGCCCCTTTTTTATCCTCCCTAAATATTTCCCCTCACTAACTTTTCCAGCAGGGGCGCCTGTTGCTCCAAATGTTGGGGGGTTACAACCCCAATTTCGTAAATAAACTTCCTCCTTTTTTGCTCTGTTGCCTAATAAACGCCCCCAGTTGTCCCCTCCAATGCAGCCATTTAGTCCCCTCTATTGCAGCCAGTTTCCCCCCAGCCCTGCACTTACCTTCTTGTGGTCAGCGCCATCCTTCTTCTGTCCTTGATGTCTTCTCCTTCCCTTCATGTTGCATCAGCCAATCATGTTACCATTAAACAGACTTGGTGAACATGATTGCCAGAGCTGCCTGTCAGTGTTTACACAAGGAATGCCCCCTCCTTGCGTCCCCGATTTTTCTTTGAGGAAGCCAATTACATCCCTCAGGTTGTAATTTGCAAGACTTTTTTAATACCTGTTTCTGCTCTGCAATTTTAACCCCCTAAATGACGCAATTAATCATATGTCGGTCGCTTTACAAGAGGCCATCCACCTGAATAGTGTGCGGCATAGACAATACATAGGTTCATGCAACGCATGAACCTATGTATTGTTCTGAGTGATGGGCACAGGAGAGAGGGGACAGTGCTCCAGCGCCCACTCTGGACGCACTGCCACTGCAATGCTATCCTGTGGCCAAACACATCTCCCCCCCCCCAAAATAATTTAGTAATGGCCCATCAGAGGGGGTGATGAATATGATAAATGAGCCTTCCATTATACTTTTTTTACACACCTTAATAAACGTATAATTAGATTGATGTTGGTCTCTAATTTTTTGGTCTTGAATTTGCTTGTAATGTATGCCTTTGTTTTTCTAATATTATTTCATCTTGTTTCACTCCACAGCTTCCTTCAACGCCACAGGAATGGCAGACTGTGGCATCGGAGTTTGCCACGCGGTGGGACTTCCCCAACTGCGGTGGTGCCATAGACGGGAAGCACGTCCGCATCGTGCCGCCACCCCGTTCTGGATCCTACTACTACAACTACAAGGGGTTTCATAGCATTGTGCTGATGGCGGTGGTGTCAGCACGGTATGAATTCCTCTATGTTGATGTAGGGAAGAATGGCCGGATGTCCGATGGGGGATCCTTCATCCAGACGGAGTTTGCCCTCCGTCTCCAGAGTGACGACCTTGCATTGCCACCGGATGCAGGGAATATTGAAGGACTCCCCTTTGTTTTCTTGGCTGATGAAGCCTTCGGACTCGGACGGCATCTTATGAGGCCATTTCCACAGAGGACCCTGACCCCAGAGAAGAGTGTGTTCAATTACCGGCTGGCCAGGGCCCGAAGAGTCGTTGAAAATGCCTTCGGCATAATGGCCAGCCGGTTCCGCCTTTTTATGACTTCCATCCACTTGGCGGACTACAAAATAAACTATGTAGTGTTATGCTGCTGTGTGCTACACAATTTTCTTTGCCGCAAAGCGAATTCATATATGGCCTCAGTTTTGCCAGAGGCTGGACTTTCCCCTGCAAATCCCCTTCCGGGCCTGGAATCTGCCCGTCTTGGCTTGCCCCCCCAAAATGCCCGTGTGGTTCGGGACAAATACATGGAGTATTTCACGGGTAGGGGGGCAATTCCTATGCCAGCCTATGTCTAAGTATCCCAATAAAAATCTTGTTTAAACCTTTAATTATTTGTTCTTTCCTGTCTCCTAGTTTGTCTTTGTGCATTTGTAGTGGCAAGTGTATTTTACTTTAGTAAATAACAACCAATTTCACTATGTTACCTTACAAAAGAACCAAATAAGCTTAGAGTGTATTATAAAAAGAAGCTACACGTTGTTTGTGGTCAAATATTTTACTCTCTGCACATTTTTTTTTTGTTTTACTTTGGGGTTGGCCTGACCACAACCCGTCAAATTTTGGCTTATGAAAATACAAAAATACCACTTGCATTTCTAAAATGACAACATTGGATACCTCTGAGCAATCTGAGACATTCAGTTACACAAACTATGTCTCTATGTGCCCGTCCTAATATGGGGTCCTGCTACCCCTTGCCCAGCCAAAAATTCAATATGCACACATTTTTACTTTTTTGCAAATAGGAAGTTTACAATCCTGATCCCTATTGTCAACATGTGCTATCTGCCATCAGGGGTGATCAATGGATGTGTTTTGGGGGTGCATCCCCTTCCTCAGTTCACCGACTTTTGATACGAGGAAGGGGTTGCACCCACAAAAGACGTACATGGATATCCCCTGATGGCAGATAGCACATGTTCACACACTGTGTGCATATTCAATTTTTGGCTGCTTTGTTACTCAAAAAATTAGTAAAAATATAAAAACAAACATGTAAAAACAAATGTGTTTGGATGGCTTATTGAATTCTCCCCAAAACATCGAGAATGTCTTTAAATGTTTGTTCCATCACATGGATTCTTTGTTTAATTAGGTCCAGTTCCGTGCTACATTCCATCACTTGCTGGATGAGGCGGAGGGCACTGTCAGCAGAGAACGGTGTGCTATCCTTCACAACATTTCCATCCCCTAAAAACCATAAAAAAAAATTAATAAAACTCTGCAGGCCTACCTCGCTTACCTTAAGCTGTGGTGTCAGATACTGACCTGTTGTGGTGACCAGATCCACAACGTCATCCACCTCTCCTTCCTGCACTTCTCCTTCCTCCACCTCAACTTCCTGCACATCTTTCGGTTGTGGATCTTTGGGAGTTTGGGGTTGCTTGGAAGTTGTGGGGTGCATGTGCTCCCTGGAGTGTCCTCCTCCCAGTCTTCTCTCCCCTATGAGAATAAAACCAAAGGTCTATTTATCACACTGTAAAAATCTCATTTTTAAACTTAAAACAGGCTAAATTGTTTGGAAGTGGGGTACAAGTGTGTGTTTGTGCGGAATTTAAAGAAAAATGCATTCTTTATGACCCCAAATATGTTTATTATTCACATTTGGATGTAATTTTTTGGACATGGAGGCACCACAAATAAACTCTGATGCACCTGTGTGGGACACCCAAAAAAGGCGGGTCTGGTGGCCCACACTATAGTGCTCCAAAGTACAGATGTGGAAGCAGCTGCTGAGTGTCCTCTCCTTTACACTGATTAAAGTTTGCATTTCATTCTCCTTACAAACACATCATCTAGACTTAAAAATTATCCACAATACTTGATCAAAAATGGCAGATGTCTAATTACTTTTGGGGGTCTTAAATAAGCCAAAACCACGGATAGTGGCCGAACGAAGTGTCGGTAACGTAACGAACGATTACTGTGCCCAACCTAGTTCAAAATAATACATTTTGGAAGGGAGTCCAATATGCTTTAAAAAAAAAAAAAGTCAGTTTCTAAAAAGATTAATAGCAGAAAGGTCGTCATTTTACTTACTTTTAGCGAGCATCCTCTTTATGCTCCTCAACTGGTCTGGCTCCCTCAGTTTGAGGTCTGACCACCTCTTTCTGAGCTGCTCATTTGAGCGTTTCACCCCGAACTTCGCCCTCAGACTCTTCACAACTTTAGTGAGGATTTTGGCCTTCCTTCTATTTGGTTTGCTATACGGCCCATGCTTGGCATCATAATCAGCCTTGACCAAGATGTCCACCATCTCCGCCATCTCCGCCAAAGACATATTCGATGCCTTGAATCTCCTCCTTGATCGTGACGTGTCCTCGGTCTCCGGGCTTGTCTCCTCGCTAGTTGCGGAATTATCAGACACCTGCTGTAACTCCGCCATATCTGTCTGCGCGCCGAAAGAGAAGGGGCGGGGAAAAGATGTTAGTTAGAACGTCATGGGCGGGCGACGTGTGCGGAGCGACGTGTTCGAATTTGGACGCATGCGTGGTGTGTATATAGCAAACACACATGTGACTATAGTACGTTCGGTGTGCGGAGAGAGGAGTTCAAGTGACGGACGTGCGAACGAAGGTATGTGATTTTGTGAGACTTGTTAAAATTGTTGGCCTATACTGTCTTGAGATTGTTGGAGGATATATATGGTGACTAGGATGTGAAGGAGGTTAGACTGTTTGCCTCACATTATTTAAATATAATTTATTTTACTTGCAGACACAATATGAATGTATTTATTAGCGACAAAGAGTTCCTGGCGGAATTTATTGACCGGGTAAGGGAGCTGCCGGCTCTGTGGGAGACCAAAAACCCCATCCATAAAAAAAAAGGGGTGAGAAAAGCAGCGCTGGAGAAGCTGCTCCCATTTGTGCATACCAAGGTGCCCACAGCCACAGCAAAACAAGTAGACACTAAAATTGGGAGCTTGAGAGGTACCTACAGGACTGAACGCTCTAAGGTGCTGGCTTCTCAGAGGTCAGGAGCAGCAGCAGATGATGTTTATGTCCCGGTTTTGTGGTACTACAGCAGGATGTCCTTCCTGGATGACCACATTGAGCCAAGGCCATCACTCTCCACTCTTCCCCCCAGACTTCCCTGCAGCCAACCTGAGCCTTCTCTGGAGCAAGAGGAGGCAGCCATCCTGGATGATCCTGATTTGGCCATCTGGAGCCAGGTATAGTATTAACTGAAAATGTAGTGGGATAAAATTAATGTTTCCCAAATATGTCAGGATGAGAAACATACATTATTTTGTATTCAACAAGTGAAATCATGATCTGTAGACATTATTCTGCACTTAATTGTGTGGTAAATAGTCAAGCTGATGTAGTGGTAAATTTAAAGCAAGGATTTATGCATTTACATTCTAATTGCTTCCATCAGGATTACAAAGTTTGATGCAAAGATTAAACCAACATATTAAACTATGTTTCTTTTTCATACACAGGATGAAATCAGCCAGGAGGAGGGTCTGGAAACTGTCAGGCAGGAGGAGGAAGGGCCCAGTGGCAGCCAGGAGGTGGCAGGGCCCAGTGGCAGCCAGGAGGTGGCAGGGCCCAGTGGCAGACAGGAGGTGGCAGGGCCCAGTGGCAGCCAGGAGGTGGCAGGGCCCAGTGGCAGACAGGAGGTGGCAGGGCCCAGTGGCAGCCAGGAGGTGGCAGGGCCCAGTGGCAGCCAGGAGGTGGCAGGGCCCAGTGGCAGACAGGAGGTGGCAGGGCCCAGTGGCAGACAGGAGGTGGCAGGGCAAAGGAGAAGCACCAGATCCCAGGTGCCTCCCATCAGGCTTCACAAAAGAGGCAGGAGGGACAGGACCACCAGTGAGGCAGCAATGGCCCTTATTAAAGAGGCCCATGCCACCCTCAAGGAGCCCACATCCCCTGAAGAGGCCATTGCCGGCCTAGTGGAGGCTAAGTTCAAGGTGATGAGCATGGAGCAACGCCTCCTATGCAAACCCCTGCTCATCACCTTGCTCAACAAGGGGGTGATGGAGCAAATTACCCCCAATACCGCCATATGTGAGGTGGCCCAACTGACCCAACCTCAACCTCCACCTCCACCTTCCTCTTCTGCCCCACCCCCTTCTGCTACCCCTCCACCTTCTGCCCCACCCCCTTCTGCTACACCTCCACCTTCTTCTTCTGCCCCACCCCCTTCTGCTACACCTCCACCTTCTGCCCCACCCCCTTCTGCTACACCTCCACCTTCTGCCCCACCCCCTTCTGCTACACCTCCACCTTCTTCTTCTGCCCCACCCCCTTCTGCTACACCTCCACCTCCTCCTCCTGACAGGAGTACCCCTCCAGTGGGCCAGCCTCCAGCTAAACGAAGAAGGAAGGCTTCAGTAAAGGCTGCAGGGAAGGTTGCCAGGAAGAAGAGGAAGTGATGGCCTTGCTTCATTGTGGTCGCACTGGTCGGACAGAAGGCAGCCTGTTGTAGTACCACACACTTGGGACATATATCTCACCTGCTGCTGTTCCTGACCTCTGGGAGGCCAGCATCAGATTGTGTTCTGAAATGTGGGCCTTCTCAAGCTCCCAATTTTAGTGTCCACACAGGGTTGCTGTGTGCTCTGGGGTCCCTGGGATGCACAAATGGCAGCAGCTTCTCCAGCGCTGCCTTCTCTTTATTTAATTTATAAACATGAATAAATGTGTTTTTTGTTTAAGTTCATACTTGACTATGTGTATTTTTAAATAAAAAAAAACAAGCTTTGGAGTAAGCAGATACATTTGACTGACAATAAAAGGCACAGATATCACCCCCCCAAAAGAATAACTAAATCTGATTAGCTCAAAAACATGGTGTGAAATTTTAAAAATATAGATTAGAAAATTAAATGGGAGATCGCTATCAAAACATTGAGAAATTATAATTAACATCATTTTGAAAAATCTAACCATTTAAATTATTCCTAAAAACTTGCACGATATAATACACATAAATCTTATAAAGAGCAGCATGAAAAAGGTTAAAAATAAGGCATAACTCTGTGTGAATATCAGCAGCAAAAGAAGGTCTCTCGTTTTGATTAATGTAACATTCTAACGAAGAATTCAATGCAGAACATTTAAACGATGAAATATTTATGAGCGTGACGAATGTGCTCTCTCCATTATGAAGGCTTGTTTTACCAGAAGATGCGCTCCCGTCTCATAGTTGCTTGTGAGCATGCGCACTTTTGGAAGAGTCGTAAAAGCATACACACGAACCATTTTCTCGTCACAAAACAGGCCGACGAGAAACACGACGAGGAAATCTGGACTCCTGACGAGAAAATAGAGAGCAGGTTCTCTATTTTCTCGTCGAGATTCTCGTCAAGTTTCTCGTCGTAAAACCATACACACGAACGTTTTTCTAGACAAAAAAACTCTCGCGGCACTTTTCTTGACTGTTTACGACGAGAAAATCGGTCGTGTGTACGAGGCCTCAGACTTTTACACAGCGTGGCCACATACAGAGGCCCAACATGCAGGGAGCCCCTTCAGGCGTTCTGGAGCACCGAGGCCAATTCTGACATTTCTCTCCTACATGTAAAAATCATCATTTATTTGCTATAAAATTACATAGAACCCCAAAACATTATATATGTTTTTTTTAGCAAAGACCTTAGAGAATATAATGGTGGTTGTTGCAACTTTTTATCTCGCACGATATTTGCGCAGCAATTTTTTTAACGCGTTTTTTACGGAAAAAAAATGTTTTGTGCTTAAAAAAAAAAAAAAACAGTAAAGTTAGCCCAATGTTTTTGCATAATGTGAAAGATGAAGTTGCGCCGAGTAAATAGAAACCTAACATTTCACCCTTAAAAATTGCACACGCTTGTGGAATGGCGCCAAACTTCGCTACTTAAAAATCCCCATAGGCGACGCTTTAAATATTTTTACTGGTTACATGTTTTGAGTTACAGAGGAGGTCTAGGGCCAAAATGATTGCTCTCGCTCTAACGTTCGCAGAGATACCTCACATGTGTGGTTTGAAAACCGTTTTCATATGTGGGCGGGACTTACGTATGCGTTCGCTTCTGTATGCGAGCTCACGGGGACAGGGGCGCTTTAAAAAAAAAAAAAAAATTTATTGTTCATTTTACTTTATTTATTTTAGTTTGACATGTTTTTCCGCCCCAAAATTTTTTTTGATCACTTTTATACCTATTACAAGGAACGTAAACATCCCTTGTAATAGGAATATGGCATGACAGGTCCTCTTTACAGTGAGATATGGGGTCAATAAGACCCCACATCTCACCTCTAGGCTGGGAAGCCTGAAAAAACCCCCCCAAAAAAAACAACAATCCTGGCTTTGATCGTAGCGGTGAGTCGGTAGGAGCACCGGAGGGCGGCGGGGGGGGGGAATCCCCTCTCGCCTCCCGTAAGAATGATCAAGCGGCGGAACAGCCACTATGATTGTTGTTATGGTGTAGGGAATCGCCGGCTGAAAAAGCTAATATCTGAATGATGCCTGTAGCTGCAAGCATCATTCAGATATCCCCGCACAAAGTCAAGGACGTCATATGACGGCCGGCGGGCGGGAAGTGGTTATTGCAGAGTATGGCAGGGCATTGCGGAGTATGGCAGGGTATTGCATGGGGTATTGCACAGGGTATTGCAGAGTATTGCGCAGGGTATTGCAGAGTATTGCACAGGGTGTATTGCGCAGGGTATTGCAGAGTATTGCGCAGGGTATTGCAGAGTATTGCGCAGGGTATTGCAGAGTATTGCGCAGGGTATTGCAGAGTATTGCGTAGGGTATTGCAGAGTATTGTGCAGGGTATTGCAGAGTATTGCAGAGTATTGTGCAGGGTATTGCGCAGGGTATTGCAGAGTATTGTGCAGGGTATTGCAGAGTATTGTGCAGGGTATTGCAGAGTATTGTGCAGGGTATTGCAGAGTATTGTGCAGGGTATTGCAGAGTATTGTGCAGGGTATTGCAGGGTATTGCAGAGTATTGCAGAGTATTGCGCAGGGTATTGCAGAGTATTTTGCAGGGTATTGCGCAGGGTATTGCAGAGTATTGCGCAGGGTATTGCAGAGTATTGCGCAGGGTATTGCGCAGGGTATTGCAGAGTATTGCACCAGGGTATTGCAGGGTATTGCAGAGTATTGCACCAGGGTATTGCAGAGTATTGCACCAGGGTATTGCAGAGTATTGCACCAGGGTATTGCAGAGTATTGCACCAGGGTATTGCAGAGTATTGCACCAGGGTATTGGCAGGGTGTATTGCAGAGTATTGGCAGGGTGTATTGCAGAGTATTGGCAGGGTGTATTGCAGAGTATTGGCAGGGTGTATTGCAGAGTATTGGCAGGGTATTGCACAGGGATGGCTGAGCAGGGATGGATGGATGGCTGGATCTGTGACTGCAATTGTCACAGATCCAGCCCACAGTGCTGCTGCTGCCATCCGCTCCCTCCCCCTCCCCTCTCACACTGTACCGATCGGTACAGAGAGGGGAGGGAGGAACCAGCGTCATCAAATGACGCCGGTCTGTTTACAAGCGATTGCTCCGTCATTTGACGGAGCGATCACGTGGTAAACGGCCGCTATCAGCAGTTAAGCAACCACCTTGTCGACGTTATTTGTCGGCAGGTGGTTGCCAAGTGGTTAAGGGGAACCCCGGCCCTCCCAAAATCCATACGAGACCCTTATTCGAGCATGCAAACCAGCAAGTCAGGAAAAGGGAGGAGACGAGGGGGGGGGGGTTGATGCTTTGGGGTGGGGGGGCTCTGACCACCCCAACCCAAAGCACCATATTGATGGGGACAAGGGCCTCTTCCTGACAATCCTGGCCATTGGTTGTCGGGATCTGCGGGTGTGGTGCTTATCAGCATGCAGAAGCCCCCAGATTCCCACCCTATGTGAATGAGTATGAGGTACATTGTACCCCTACCTATTCACCTAAAAAAAAAAAAAAAAAGTCCACAGGTTTTTACCCACTTCAGCTCCTGCTGCTCAATGACTGGGCCATTATTTGCGATACGGCACTGCATCGCTTTAACTGACCATTGCGATGTTGTACCCAAACAAAATTGACGTCCTCCCCCCCCCCCCACAAATAGGAGCTTTCTTTTGGTGGTATTTGATCACCTCTGCGGTTTTTATTTTTTGCGCTATAAACAAAAAAGGGCAACAATTTTGAAAAAAAGGGCTCTTTTCCTGTTTAGGCAGATATGTATTCTACATTTTTATTTATTTTTTTGGTAAAAAAATAACCCCAATAAGCGTATATTGATTGGTTTGCGCAAAAGTTAGTGTCTACAAACTATGGGAAAGATTTATGGCATTTATTTATTTTTCCCACTAGTGGTGTCGGTGATCTGCAATTATTTGCGGTATTGCGACGGACAGGTCGGACACTTGACACATTTTTTGGGACCATTGACATTTACAGAGCGATCGGTGCTATAAATATGCACTGATTACTATGTAAATGTCACTGGCAGGGAAGGGGTTAACACTAGGGGCGATCAAGGGGTTAACTTTATTCCCTATGGTGTGTTCTAACTATGGGGGGAGGGGACCAACTAGGAGAGATTTCAGATCGGGGTTTCTACTTTGTAGAATCACACGATCTGTCCATCTCTCCTCAGACAGCACAGGGATTTGTGTACACACACACACACACAAACACACACAAACCCCCTTGCTCCCACTCGTGCACGTGATCACCGGCCACGCGCATCGGGTTCCCCGCCGTGCAGGATTGCGAGTCAAGCGAGGATGAGGACGTGAGGACGTGACGGGCTTCACGGAGGCAGGGGCCTGATAGTGCCAGCCGGAGTGTGAGCGGAGACCCAGGAAGAGCCGTGGCTGACCCATAAAGTGAGAGGCTGCGGTGTCGCCACAGATGACACCCCGATTCCACCCGGAACCTACACACTACCATCCGCGGAGTAGACAGGACATCGGTGCACGGGACGATGCACGAGGACTGAGACCCGCCGCCCCTCCCCTCTCCGTTTTCCCCAGCCGTCTCTCCAGGGATCCGAGTCAACACCACCACCACCACCACCACCAAAGGCCCAATTTTTCAGCCCCTGTTCAACAGGGGCATGCAATTATAATTATTGATCTAATAATTCACAGCAGGGCCCATTGCTGCGCCCACCAAGAGTAACTGTCAGGCCTTACAGTGTTGTGGCACCAGCACCACCATCAAAGGCCCAATTTTTACTACCACTGTTCAACAATTATATGTTATTACAATTCCTGATATAATAGTTGACAGCAGGGCGTTCCAGCACCCACCAAGAGTAACTGTGAGTGCTTACAGTGTTGTGCCAACACCAACACCTAAGGGGCCAATTTCTGCAGAGTATATACGGCAGGTCCCTACTTTCAAACATCCAACTTACAAACGACTACTACTTGCAAACGGAAGAAGACAACAGGAAGTGAGAGGAAATCTACCCCTTGGAAGGAAAATTCTCTCCTGTAAGAATTAATATGGGAGAAAGGTGTCTCCTCTCTACTGATGCTTTATCACCAATCCTTGTTTCAATAAAAACACCACATTTCAAAAACAGTTGTCATTGGGACGCAAAGTGAGGTGAAATGTTCTGAACAGGGGCACAGACAGCAAAACAAATGTTACAGGGGTGATAACCCTTCCCTATGTTTTCCAAAAAGCTTAAAAATAGATTTTTTGGCTGGAGCTACACTTAAACAATGTACCTGTTCAAAATTACAAACAGATTCTACATAAGAACAAACCTACAGTCCCTGTCTTGTATGCACCGCCTGTATACGGCTGTTCAGAGTATATAGGGCCTTTTTTTTTTTTCGTGTGCGGGTTCCCCTTAATATCCATACAAGACCCAAAGGGGCTGGTAATGGGCTGGGGTAGGGGGGGGGGGGGTGATGGGGTAGCTATGCCATTTTTCTTAAAGATTTTCATCCATATTACCGGGACCAGACATTACATTAAAGCCGCAAGCAGTTTTAAATGGCTTTTTTTTCCTTTAGAAATGTAATTTTGTGCAGGGACAGTTCTAAACACGGGAAACACGTGGCACTTCACAGGCATACTTTAGACACCCCCCAGGTACAATATTTAATGGAATATTTGACTTTTTTTTTTTCACTTTATGCATCATTAAAATGACTGCTCCCGAAAAACGGCCGTTTTTAAAAGTTCTTTTTGCATTGATACATGTCCCCTGGTGCAGAACCCGGGTTCCCAAACTCTGTTTAGGACAATAACATGGATAATAGTCGTTATAATTAGCACTTTCGAATTCGAACGTTCGCATCCATTGTATTTAATAGGGTTCTAATGTTCGTGCGAACTTTCGGTCCGTTTGCGGGTTCTGGTTCGAACCGAACCCGGGGGTGTTCGGCTCATCACTAGTAAGAAGGTGATGGTTCCTCTTTCCCAGGGGATTTCAGAGATGTAGGGAGGAGAAGCAGCCCTTTTCCCTCCCCAACAGTTAGCCAGAGCAGATGGTGTGGAGTCCCCAGCAGAAGTGCTGGCAACAGGGCAGAGTGCTAGCAACCTCTGCCCAGCACCGGAAACAACTGTGGAGTTTCAGGGAGCCGGGGCAGTTGGCCCCCCTCTCCAGCAACAAGCTGAGGTGGTAAAGCTTTTACCCCCAGCTGAATCACTGGCAGCAGGGCAGAATGCAACTGGCGTCTGCACACAACGGCAACTGGAGCTGATATCGGTGGATGGGACTGTGGTTTCCACTCACAGCAACCCAGCGGAAGAGCTGGCAACAGAGCAGAGTGCCGCGGGCCTCTGCTCTCAACTAACGGAAGAGGGAGTTCCTGTGGTACTGGATGGGACTTCGGTCCTCACTGACACAACCCCAGAAAATGGTGTGACACTGGGACAGGAGGATGTCAGCCTTGCTTTGCAAGCACTGGGGGATTTTCACCTACCACAAGGGGATGGGACTTCAGTCTCCACTTGTATACCCCAGGAATGCTGGGCAGTCGGCCCAGATCCCCAACAGCATGACGGACTGAGCCCAGTCACCCTGTCTTCTCCCCAGCGGCGGGTATGTTCTCGGAGAGAGGCAGAGGTTGGCTGGGTAAGTAATGCCCTGTTTGGAGCAATGTATTTGGGGTACTGTGCGAATACCGGCATTAGAAGAATGGACCTATGGACTAACTTCGGAGTCAACCCGTCTGGGGTCACCTCCTGTGTTAGTCTCCTGCCGAAAGGGGAGATGTGTGACAGGAGGGTCACATTGGACACAGGGTGAGCCAGGAAACCATGGACATTAAGAATATGGCTTGGATTGCTTGAAATTGAAATAGTAATATTAGTCCACAATATTGTTTTATTCTGAACTTAACAGGTTAATTGAGAGATACTGAGGTGTTCAGCCTCAATCACCTGTTTGCCTAGTGTAATGCTAATGAATTCCAGCTTCTAGAAGACCTGTTCATTGTTTGTGGTGATGTGGATTGGGGAAATTAAGTCTGTCCTTGTGTGTATTGTAAAGTACCAGACAGTCTGGTGAATATAAAGGTCATGCATAGTTATTTAAACATAAAGGGGATTAGAACCTGTTGTCTCCTAGCAGACGTCAAAATAATGTGTATTGGCTCTTGTTATGTTGTGGGTGGAGCTGGACCATTGTTCATTTTAGGTTAATGCAGTATTGGATGGGTATAAAAGTTACAATGTTTTTCTCAATAAACTCATTCGATCCTAGGAAGATACAGAGTGCGTCTCGTTCTTCCAGAAGGAGTAATTCCTATGGGAAGGGGTCGGCTGGCTGTGCAGTATCGGCAGTGAATTTGTGTCTAGGAGAGGGAAGAGATCTAAACGGCGTTCCCCCCTTTCGTATTTGGGGTGCCGTTACAACCACCTTACCACCGAAGTGGAAGGAGAGAGCCAAGGCCCAGCTGACCAGATGGAGAAAAATATTCTCGGAAGATGAGTTTGACGTGGTGTGTGCGAGGAGTGCCACCCATAAGATTTGTCTGCAGGAAGATAAACCCTTCCGGGAGAGGGTCCAGCGAGTCCCCCTGGCTGACTTGGAAGATTTGCATGAACAGTTGGCCTAGCTTAAGAGAACTGGGGTTATTCGAGAGTCCAGAAGTCCATATGCCTCCCCCATCGTGGTGGTCAGGAAAAAGAACGGGTCGTTGAGACCCTGTATAGACTACAGGACTCTCAATAGGAGGACCATACCCGACCAGTATACTACCCCCAGGATAGAAGATGCCTTACAGAGTCTGTCTGGAGCCAAGAGGTTCAGTGTCATGGACCTGAAGAGTGGGTATTACCAAATCCCAATGCACCCTGAAGACAGAGAGAAGACGGCTTTCATTACCCCAGTGGGATTCTATGAGTTTAATAGGATGCCTCAAGGCCTGTCGGGGGCCCCCGCCACTTTTCAGAGTTTGATGGAGAAGACAGTGGGGGACATTAATCTTATCGAAGTCTTGGTGTACTTAGATGACATCATTGTCTTCGGTAAGACTCTGCAGGAGCATGAAGAAAGAATATAAAGTTACCGATCATCGTTACTTTGTTGGATTACAATTGTTCTTAAAGTGCACCACCGTGTTTTGCTAGCGAAGATTTCTTCCACAGAACTATACCCAAATCATAGTCAGGCCTGACTGGGTAGTATAGGACATTGCTGGGCGCCATATTGTCCACGAGGGAGGATAGTTGCAGCGGGGTCTGTTAAACTGTCTATCATATTGCTGAACGTTTTGATGTTTTAATAAGTATATCCATATTGCAGGGCTCTGCATGTGACATTGCATACTGTTTATTATTTTAACCTTTACCAACAGTAAAATATTAGAGTTAAGTATATTGGTTGTCAGTGTCATTTACTGTTCTATACCATTACTGTGTGCCTTACTGTGGGATTGTGTCATAGAGAATATTAGAGTGATTGCAATTCTATCATCCCCTTTACTAACTGTGCCACAAGAGGTTAGAGCCGATTGCCAGGGGTTGACAACGGTGCACTACAGGGCCCGAAACAATCAAGGCAGCCCTCTTAACTGGGCGTATCGCTATAGTAGCATTAGGAAAATCAGGCGTAAGGACCACAATTTTCCACTATATGCAGAATTCTGCTAAAGCTCTGGATAGGAAAAACAACGTATATGCTGCCAAATTAAATCATAAAAAAGGCGAGCTTCACTCCCTTGCAAAGACAGTAAATTACATCTGTAAAAGATAATTTTATCTCGGTTCTTGTACAACACTCACCGTTTTCCCTAAATGCTGCCTGGGTTCAGAAAATAATGTATTTGCATAATAATGCAATTGGAGCATAGAAGGGACACTTATTCAAAATGAATTGGAAGGCAGTGTTACAAAATGATGCCTTCATTGAGACGCATGCAGACAAGGACAATTACGGCTCATTTGCTGCAACACAAAAAATATATATTTTCACCTATGTATTACATGTGCATTCATTTCAAGATCTCTTATGGTAAATTTGAGTTTACAGTTTTAGAAAGAAAGCAGACAACGCTTTATTCACTGGTACAGTAAACATGCAAATCAGTAGATTTAAAGGCACATTACTGTTTTTTTTTAAATAGAAGCTTTGGCATACACAAAGCTAAGGAAGAGTATTGCATCATGGGAACTATGCTTTTTTCTCCTGGTTCATACCTGTTCAGTTAGGACAAACTAAGGGGAGAGCAAGTCATGTTTGTGGACAGGGCAAAGGGAGCTGGGTCTTGGGTAAAAACATTTCATTGGTGCTAGTCAGTCCCATTTCCACATCATACTTATTTTTATGCAAGTCTTGCAGGGCAAATAACAGGCTTGCTTTAATCCAGGGGTCTCAAACTGGCGGCTCTCCAGCTGTTGCAAAACTACAAGTCCCATGAGGCATTGCAAGGCTGATAGTTACAAGCATGACCCCCACAAGCAGAGGCATGATGGGACTTGTAGTTTCACAACAGCTGGAGGGCCGCCAGTTTGAGAACCCTGCTTTACTCCCTTCATGCCTAAGCCTTTTTCTGATATTCATTGCTTAAAATACGTATTTTTTTTGCTAGAAAATTTCCTAGAACCCCCAAACATTATATATATGTTTTTTTTTAGCATAGACCCTAGAGCAGGGGTCTCCAAACTTTCTAAACATAGGGCCAGTTTACTGTCCTTCAGACTTTAGGAGGGCCGGACTAGGGCCATTGGGAGTAGAAAATGTTGAGAGGGAGTAAACAATACCATTCCTTTGGTGTCAGTGGGAGGACTAGTGCCCCATTGTTGGTGTCAATAGAAGGAGTTGTACCCTTTTGATAGTGTAAGTTGGATGAATAGTGCCCCATTGGTAGTTTCAGCAATAAAAATGATTTGCCATTGTTGGTGTCAGTGGATGGAATAGTGCCCCAAGGGCCGGATAAAGGCAAGCAAAGGGCGCATCTGGCCCCAGGGCCGCAGTTTGGAGACCCTTGCCCTAGAGAATAAAATGGCAATCTTTGCAATTCTTTATGTCACACTATATTTGCATAGCAGTCTTTCAAATGCAATTGTTTTGGAAGAAATACACTTTAATGAATTAAAAAAAAAAACAGTAAAGTTATCCTAATATTTTGGTGTAATGTGAAAGATGATGTTACGTCGAGTAAATAGAGACCTAAAATGTCAGTCTTTAAAATTGTGCACACTTGTGGAATGGCGACAAACTACGATACTTAAAAATCTCCATAGGTAACGCTTTAAATATTTCTACAGGTTATAAGCCTAGTGCACACGGCCGAGAATCTCGTCTGGAAAAAACCCGTCGTTTTTCCTGGCAAGATTCTTGACAAGAATCTTGTCTGAGCCGAGTGTACACACGTACGATTCAAAAGAACCGCCGTTCTTTTGAATGGCACGAACGCGGTGACATCATCCACTACGACGAGTGTGCGCTCGTCACATTCAATGCCGTCGCCGCCATCTTGCTACACCCTACCTATGCCTAGGAAGCTACCGCGCATGCGTTAAAGTAATTTCGAACATGCGCGGGTTTCCACGGCGACAGGTAAGTGTACACACTCTCGGGTTTCTCGTCGGGAAACAGGCCGACGAGAATCCCGACGAGAAAAGAGAGAGCATGTTCTCTTTTTCTCGTCGAGATTCTGCCCAGTTTTCTTGACGAGAAACCTGAAAGCCTTGTACACACGCACAGTTTACTCGGCAAGAAAGCTCTGCCAGCAAGTTTCTTGCTGGTTCTTGCAGAGAAAACCGGTCGTGTGTACAAGGCTTAAGAGTTACAGAGGAGGTCTTGTACTGGAATTATTGCACTTACTCTAATAATCACGGATATACCTCACATGTGTGATTTAAACACTGTTTACATTTGTGGGCGCGACTTACGTATGCGTTCGCTTCTGCGTGCGAGCACGGAGGGATGGGGCACTTAAAAAAATAAATCTTATTTCTTTTATTTCATTTTTTTACACTGTCCCTTTAAAAAACATTCTGATCACTTTTATTGCTCTCACAAGGAATGTAAACTTCCTATGTGACAGTAATAGGCAGTGAGAGGTATTCTTTATGGAGGGACCGGGGGTCTATAGGACCCTAAATCCCTCCTCTGCATTCAAAAGCATTCAAAACGCCAAGTTTGGCAGTTTTGAATACTTTAATTTTTTTAAATCTGGCACCTTTAAGTCTTCTGTAAACCGGAAGTGATGTCATGACATAGTTTCCATGTTACTAGATCCGAGACCTGATCGAAGCAGATTCCGGCTTTGTTCGGGTCTCCAGCCAGCCGACGGAGGTCGCTGGTTGCTCGGGCCTCCCAGTGGGACGGGAGAGCCCGGGAGAGCCGCAGGAGGGGGAGAGACATCTCCTCCCACTACTTGGGATCAGTGCCATCTTAAGAGCATTATAGGCCCCGGACAATACAGTGCATTGGGGCCCTGTCTACACAATCACGCACGAGAATAAAAACGCAAATTATCAATAAGGCTATATTTATTGGTACTTCCAACAAAATCACTGTTTAAGCATTAACACAACGTTTGGACAATATAACAAGAGCTTGAAAAGCAAGAAATTGAAAAACAAGAAATTACAGATTGAAATGGGACAGTACAAAAGCACTAATTATTTATTAAATTTGCAATACTTCTTTGTAGAGAATTCCTTTATAATTGGCTTGAAGTCAATGGTTTTTAGTATGTCATTTTTTTGCCCAGCAACTGCCCAGCGTGCCCATGCGAAAAGACGGCCCTGCTTGGGATAACAGCCGAGCGGCTTCTTAGCAACATTGGTTGTTATCACAAGAAAGCCGACTGTCGGCTCCAAAAAACGGGACCTAAGGCCCCTTTCACACTGGGGCGGGCAGGTGCGGTGGCGGTATAGCGGTGCGATTTTCAGCGCCGCTATACCGTCGTTATCACCGCGGTATGCGGCCGCTAGCGCGGTGAATTTAACCCCCGCTAGCAGCCGAAAAAGGGTTAATACCGCCCGCAAACCGCGGCTATTGCCGCAGTTTGTGGGCGGTATTACCGCGGTGTCCCATTGATTTCAATGGGCAGCCGCGGTAAAGGAGCGGTGAACACAACTCTCCTTCACCGCTGTAAAGATGCGGCTAGCAGGACTTTTGGCGCGGTCCTGCTAGCGCACCGCTTCAGTGTGAAAGCCTTCGGGCTTTCACATTGAAGAATACAGGGCACGATTTTTCAGGCGGTATAACAGCGCTAATATTAGCGCTAAACCGCCTGAAAAACGTGCCAGTGTGAAAGGGGCCTTAGTGATGCGTGCAGCTGCATTCATCACCCCGGTACAACCCATTTAAGGCCGCATATTTGCGTTACGTCAGCTTGAAGGGGTTAATGCCTCCTTCCCTGCCCAATGCTCTGCTTTGTCAGAGAAAATACTCAATACTTCCAGGTTTGGAGAAGCATGTAACTCACTGGCTTTCAGAACACACACAACTGAATAAGTCAGAAGATGTTTTCATGCATTTTAAATTTAGAGTACTGTAGATGGGTTTTTCAAAATTAGAAAAAGAAGTTTAGTAAAGTTGGACTTTCAGTTTGGACAGAAAAAATAAGTAACTACTGCATATTCTCTTTGAACTAAATGTTTATATGCAAGATAAAGTTACTATAAGTAATGAACAAATTCTTTTAGATTAAATTATAACCAAAATTCCAAAAGAGTTGGGACTCTGTGTAAAATCTACATAAAAACAGAATTCAATGATTTACACATTTTATTAAAAAACAGAAAATAGAAAACATATCAAATGTTTAAACTGAAAAAATATACAATTAAAAAAATAAAAATAAGGTAACTTTGAACTATGAGTAAAACTGCTCTTACTGACCACTTAGGGGAGGACACTGAATACCACAAAGCAGTAAGAGGGTACTGCTTTGTGTCATTTGGACCTCAAAGAGGCACGCTGACTAAACTTATGAGAAAAAACACTCCTGATCACCAATGTTATGAGGCACTCTCCACCGATCCCCAGCTGTTAAGAGGGCACACCACTTTACCACCAACATTTAAAGGGATACTCACCACCAATCACCACTATTAGGGAGCACTAATATCTAAAAGCAATTCTCTCCATAATAGAGCCTGAACTTTGCACGCTGTCTGCTGTACTATATACAATATGCCTTAAACAAATCAGTTTGGGACATTTTAGGACACTCAATAACGTGGTACATGATTTGTTTTCATCAAAATTATTGGTCTTTTCCCCTTTATCTAGTGAAAAATATAAAAACCTTCCGGTTATTAAAGTGGTTGTGAAAATTAAATGTTTTTTAATTTTTTTTTTACCTTAAAGTGGATGTAAACCCTCTCCTATACCCAGTGAAGTGAATCGCCTCAGATTGTTCACAGAGATTAACCACTTAAGCCCCGGACCATTTGGTAGCTAAAGGACCAGAGGTGATTTCAGAATTTTGCACTGCGCTGCTTTAACTGTAAATTGTGCAAACATGCAATGTTGTACCCAAACGAAATTTGCGTCCTTTTCTTCCCACAAATAGAGCTTTCTTTTATTGGTATTTGATTGCCTCTGCGATTTTTATTTTTTGCAATATAAACGGAAAAAGACCGAAAATTTTGAAAAAAAATGATATTTTCTACTTTTCATACATTTAGGCCAAAATGTATTCAGCCACATGTCTTTAGTAAAAAAAATGTCAATAAGCGCATATTTATTGGTTTGCGCAAAAGTTATAGCGTCTACTAACTAGGGTACATTTTCTGGAATTTACACAGCTTTTAATTTATGACTGTCTATCTCATTTCTTGAGGTACTAAAATGGCAGGGCAGTACAAACCCCCCCAAATGACCCCATTTTGGAAAGTAGACATCCCAAGGAAATTGCTGAGAGGCATGTTGAGCCCATTGAATATTTTTTTTTTTGTCTCAAGTGATTGAATAATGACTAAAAAAAAAACAAAAAAAAACATTACAAAAAGTTGTCACTAAATGATATATTGCTCACACATGCCATGGTTATATGTGGAATTGCACCCCAAAATATATTTTGCTGCTTCTCCTGAGTACGGGGATACCACATGTGTGGGACTTTTTGGGAGCCTAGCCACGTACGGGCCACCGGAAACCAAGCACCGCCTTCAGGATTTCTAAGGGCGCAAATTTTTGATTTCACTCCTCACTACCTATCACAGTTTTGAAGGCCATAAAATGCCAAAATAGCACAAACCCCCCCCAAATGACCCCATTTTAGAAAGTAGACACCCCAAGGAAATTGCTGAGAGGCCTGTTGAGCCCATTGAATATTTTTTTTCTTGTCCCGAGTGATTGAATAATGACAAAAAATAAATAAAAAAATTACAAAAAGTTGTCACTAAATGATATATTGCTCACACATGCCATGGTTATATGTGGAATTACACCCCAAAATATATTTTGCTGCTTCTCCTGAGTACGGGGATACCACATGTGTGGGACTTTTTAGAAGCCTAGCCGCGTACGGGACCCCGAAAACCAAGCACCGCCTTCAGGATTTCTAGGCACAAATTTTTGATTTCACTCCTCACTACCTATCACAGTTTCGAAGGCCATGAAATGCCAAAATAGCACAAAACCCCCCCAAATGACCCCATTTTGGAAAGTAGACACCCCAAGCTATTTGCTGAGAGGCATGGTGAGTATTTTACAGCTCTCATTTGTTTTTGAAAATAAAGAAAGAAAATATATATATATTTTTTTTCAATTTTCAAAACTTTGTGACAAAAAGCGAGATCTGCAAAATACTCACAATACCTCTCAGCAAATAGCTTGGGGTGTCTACTTTCCAAAATGGGGTCATTTGGGGGGGTTCTGTGCCATCTGGGCATTCCATGGCCTCCGAAACTGTGATAGGCAGTGAGAAGTGAAATCAAAAATTTACACCCTTAGAAAGCCTGAAGGCGGTGCTTGGTTTTTGGGGTCCCGTACGCGGCTAGGCTCCCAAAAAGTCTCACACATGTGGTATCCCCGTACTCAGGAGAAGCAACAGAATGTATTTTGGGGTGTAATTCCACATATGCCCATGGCATGTTTGAGCAATATATCATTTAGTGACAACTTTGTGCAAAAAAAAAATAAAAAAAAAAATATTGTCTTTTTTCCGCAACTTGTGTCAACATATAAAATATTCCATGGACTCGACATGCCTCTCAGTATATAGCTTGGGGTGTCTACTTTCCAAAATGGGGTCATTTGGGGGGGTTTGAACTGTTCTGGCATTTTATACACAACATTAGGAAGCTTACATTGACTCTTCTAACCCCTTGAAGACAAAGCCCTTTTTGACACTTTTTGTTTACATGAAAACATATTTTTTTTTTGCAAGAAAATTATGTTGAACCCCCAAACATTATATATATTTTTAAAGCAAAGGCCCTACAGATTAAAATAGTGGGTGTTGCATTTTTTTTTCTACACAGTATTTGCGCAGCGATTTTTCAAACGCATTTTTTGGGGAAAAAATACACTTTTTTTAATTTTAATGCACTAAAACACACTATATTGCCCAAATGTTTGATGAAATAAAAAAGATGATCTGAGGCCGAGTACATAGATACCAAACACGACATGCTTTAAAATTTTGCACAAACGCGCATTGGCGACAAACTACATACATTTTTAAAAGCCTTTACAGGTTACCCCGTTAGATTTACAGAGGAGGTCTACTGCTAAAATTACTGCCCTCGATCTGACCTTCGCGGTGATACCTCACATGCATGGTGCAATTGCTGTTTACATATGACGCCAGGCCGACGCTTGCGTTCGCCATTGAGCAAGAGCAGGGCAGGACAGGGGTGCTTTTTTTTTTTTTTATATTTAATTTTGCTTTTTTATTTTATTTTTAAATTGTTCCTTCCATATTCTTTATTTTTTTATCATTTTTATTGTTATCTCAGGGAATGTAAATATCCCCTATGATAGCAATAGGTAGTGACAGGTACTCTTTTTTTGAAAAAACTGGGGTCTTCTAGACCCTAGATCTTTCCTCTGCCCTCAAAGCATCTGACCACACCAAGATCGGTGTGATAAAATGCTTTCCCAATTTCCCAATGGCGCTTTTTATATCCGGAGGGGGGACATTCCCTCCCACTGCTTGTAAAAGCAGTCCAGAGGCTAATTAGCCACTAGGATTGCTTTTACATGAAAGCCGGCCGCTGGCTGAAAAGAATGATACCAAGATGATACCTAAACCCGCAGGCATCATTCTGGTATAAACATTCAAAGTCCAGCAACATACCAGTACGTTGCTGGTCCTTGTTGGACATGTATTGTAATCTTTGTTTTTTCATGCAGCCAGTTGGCTGAACGAAAAAAGAGATTGATCGGTGGGTATGCCCACCATTAGAATACCGCCCTTCATCCACCCACTTCTAATGATGGGCATACATGCACCATTTATATATGCCGAAGCATGGGGGCATCCTCCCGCAAAAAAGTTATGCCGCACACACATGGTCGGACTTTTCCACGGGCAAGCCTCCGTCGGAATTTCGACCGTATGTACGCGGCATTAGGAGCAAAATCACTCCTCCGCCCCTGCTGCCCCAATGCTTTGGCATATATGCTTTTTTTTTTTTAACTGTGGTGGTGAAATCACCTCCTACAGCACTGGAGTCGCAGGGATCAGGCCTGTCTCTGCGAACGCTGCAGTTATGTGTGTTGTGTTTTGCAAGTGACAGTGATCGATCGATACTGCACTTGGGTGGCCTGGGCTGGACGAAGGGGCAAAACGCAGGTGCTAGCAGGTATCTGGGCTGATCCCACTAACACTGCGTTTTTGGGAACCCTAAACTGCTGGGGACGCTAGTATAGATCTGATCAGATCAGATATTGATCTGTTCAGATACTATACCACTAATGGAGGTGTATGCTTCACGCGTGGGTGTTTAGCATTACTGGCACTAACCTGACGCTGCTGGGGTGTGACGCAGACCTTCTCTGACGCTAAAACCTAATTGATATCACCCGCCGGGCGATCAGGGGGTTAAACCTTTATTGGGTTATATACGGCGGGTGCCCTGACACTATAAAAAGCAAACTAACTAACTAGCGTCACCCGTAACACTTATATGATGATCACTGGTGAAAGGGTTAACTAGGGGCAATTAGGGGGTTAAAACCTTTATTAGATAATATATGGGGGTACCTGACGCTATAAAAACCTGCGGCGAACCTAAAAAAAATTACTGGCTACCGATCCGCATCACCGACACTAAGACAGCGATCAGAAAAACGATCGCTTAGCGACAGTGGTGATAGGGGTGAAAGGGTTACCTGGGGGGCGATCAAGGGGGTTAAACCTTTATTCGATAATTTATGGGGGTACCTGACGCTATAAAAACCTGCGCGAACCTAAAAAAAATTACTGGCTACCGATCTGCATCACCGACGCTAAGACAGCGATCAGAAAAATTATCGCTTAGCGACAGTGGTGATAGGGGGTGAAAGGGTTACCTGGGGGGCGATCAAGGGGGTTAAACCTTTATTCGATAATTTATGGGGGTACCTGACGCTATAAAAACCTGCGCGAACCTAAAAAAAATTACTGGCTACCGATCTGCATCACCGACGCTAAGACAGCGATCAGAAAAATTATCGCTTAGCGACAGTGGTGATAGGGGGTGAAAGGGTTACCTGGGGGCGATCAAGGGGGTTAAACCTTTATTAGATAATTTATGGGGGTACCTGACGCTATAAAAACCTGCGGCAAACCTAAAAAAAATTACTGGCTACCGATCTGCATCACCGACACTAAGACAGCGATCAGAAAAATGATCGCTTAGCGACGGCGGTGATAGGGGGTGAAAGGGTTACCTGGGGGGCGATCAAGGGGGTTAAACCTTTATTAGATAATATATGGGGGTACCTGACGCTATAAAAACCTGCGGCGAACCTAAAAAAAATTACTGGCTACCGATCTGCATCACCGCCACTAAGACAGCGATCAGAAAAACGATCGCTTAGCGACAGTGGTGATAGGGGGTGAAAGGGTTACCTGGGGGGCGATCAAGGGGGTTAAACCTTTATTAGATAATTTATGGGGGTACCTGACGCTATAAAAACCTGTGGCGAACCTAAAAAAAATTACTGGCTACCGATCTGCATCACCGACGCTAAGACAGCGATCAGAAAAACGATCGCTTAGCGACAGTGGTGATAGGGGGTGAAAGGGTTACCTGGGGGGCGATCAAGGGGGTTAAACCTTTATTAGATAATTTATGGGGGTACCTGACGCTATAAAAACCTGCGGCGAACCTAAAAAAAATTACTGGCTACCGATCTGCATCACCGACGCTAAGACAGCGATCAGAAAAATTATCGCTTAGCGACGGCGGTGCTAGGGGGGTGAAAGGGTTATCTGGGGGGTGATCAGGGGGTTAAACCTTTATTAGGGGGGGGGGTTAGGGGGCTACACTGGACCTAAAACTAACTTTAGTGACACTTTTACAGTCACAAATGTCACTGATTGCAGTGATCAGTAAATAAATGGTCACTGCAATCAGTGACACTGTGACTGGGGGCTGGGGGGTGATCTGGGGGTGTCTGGGGGGGCGATTTGTGTGCCTATGTGTCCTGGTGTCAGTGTAGTGTTTTGTGTACTGACCTGATGTCTTCTCTTGTACGGCGCTCGGTATATGTGAGCGCCGCATGAGAGATGACATCACTTCCTCCTGCTTCCTCTGCCTGTGTTTACATTACAGGACAGAGGAAGCATTTTCATTCGCCGGGAGCGATTGCGGGGGGTGGCCGGAATCGAATGGCCGTCCCCTCCTCTTGGATCGCTCCCCAACGAATACCGACCGCTCACTGTATAGGAGGGGGGTCCGATCGGACCCCCAACTGTACAAAGGCAATCACGTACACTGTACGTGATTGTGCCTGTCGGTGCCATTCTGCCGACGTACATATACAGTGAGCGGTCGTTAAGTGGTTAAACATATCTCCCTACATAAGTTTTACATGTATATGTGCTGTCTTCAGCTTTGCTATATACTTTAGAATTCTTACATTGTGTTAGAATTTTTACTTCCTCATTCTGCAGTAGGAGTGGTGTCTGGGCTTACACTGAGAGTAAGCTGATTGGAGGAAAGGCACACACCCCCACTCCAAATAGGCAGAAGAATGAAGATACTTTCAGAGCTGTGCTGTGAAAAGACAAGCTCCCTGCTAATCTATTTATAGCACCCACCTCAACAGAAATCTCATGCCGCGTACACACGTCCGTTTTTAATGTCATTTTTAAAACCGACGTTTTTCTCGTCGTTTTTTTTCTTGTTTCCTCTCAACCCTGTCTTGCGTACACACGATCATAAAAAAAACACGCTCGAGCAAAGCGCACTATAAAGGGGAAGATCCGTTCGAATGGCGCCACCCTTCATGTTAGTAAAGTTTGTTGAGCGACGATTCGCGCTTTTCAGCCTCGTGCTTTTCAGTCTGTTACAGCGTGACGAATGTGCTATCTCCATTACGAACGCTAGTTTTACCAGAACGAGCGCTCCCGTCTCATACTTGATTCTGAGCATGCGCGTTTTTTTCCCCTCGTAAAAGCATACACACTACCGTTTTTCACGACGTTAAAAAAACGACATGAAAAACGACGTGAAAAAATAGAGCATGTTCTAAATTTTAATGCCCGTTTTTCACGTCGTTAAAAATGCTCTGGAGCCTACACACGATCGGTTTTAATGCCCATTTTTAAAAATTGCATTTTTAACGTCATGAAAAACGATCGTGTGTATGCGGCATTAGGCTGCTTTTATCTCCCGTCTCAAAGAACTTATCAGAAGTTATCATGCTGATAACAGAGGAAAAAACAGCAGAAACACAGGGGACTTAGTGCTTTGGAGAGAGATAAGAAAACACTACAGATATATGTGCTTAGGTAAAACTTCATGAATCGGGTTTATATCCACTTTAATGCATTCTTTGCATTACGGTAAGAAAACCTTTTTCAATCAGCCCCAGCCCCCTCCTAAATACCTTTGTCCGATCTTGTAGGTGCAAGTTGTCAAAGTGGGTTTACAACCACTTTAAAGGCTCTCTGGATAAAAGTCATTCTATTATACTAAAGTAGCAAGTTTCATTATGGCCAGTTATAGTGGGCTGAAATGTACAGTGATACTAAACCCAGGAACCTGTATTCACTATATCTGGTCTCCCACAGTACACAGAACATGTAAATGCAATTATTTTAGTAAATATAAACTGCTAAATACCCTTTCTCATCAGAAATCTATAGCAGTCTCGTGAATTCTATCAGTGTCTGGTTAAAGCTTGCAGGAGGAGATTTTATTTTACTCTGACTGTCCTATGAGGCTGCAGGACCTCTGATCCTCTGTCTGGACAGTGCTGATTGGCCCTGTGCTGATCACATGCACCCCCCCCCCAAAAAACCACACCAAACTGAGCATGTGCAGGGTGCCTCCAAAGGCTCAGTCTTATCAGGAGATGGATTGGGGACTGTGGAAGAAGGGGAGGATCAGAGAACACAGGATCAAACAGCCTTTTTACCCAAAGCAGAGGATTAACCCTTTAGGTTCCACAGTGAGTATACCAAGCATGCTTTACTACGTATACATTTTTTTTTTTTTTTTACTACATATACAGACTGATTTTACTGTTGTGGGTATAGTAACACTTTAATGTCAACCATTAGCTTTTCCACCTATCCAAAATGCAGACATGGTTAGGCAACTCCCCTTACAGCTTACTTATTACTGAATTTTATGGTGTACCAATACATTTTGGTATAGATACAATTACATGGATTGTATATGTGGCTTGAAGAATTGCTACATCACCTGGGTCTCATTCTCAAACTGCTCAAAGAGTTGGCCAAGCTTGTTGTTTCCACCTGTTTTCCAGCTAGCAAGGTGCCCATCTATTGGATGCCATGTATCAAGGCTCTACCGTGTGTCTCAAAATAGTTTTCAATAAAGATTTGTCGCACAGGATACTTGTGGGCACCTAGAGCCCATTTCTCAAGTCATTCCTAAGTGAAACGTAGGCCCCCTAATACAATAATTTGCTAATTTGCTCCTTTGCTGTCACATTTAAGAATATCGGGACTCTTTTCATTCATGTACTGTGTATCTACACCTCACTAGTGCTGCCATGTCAACTCACTCTAAAATCCAGGGATCCACCTTGTTTTCTACCTCTCTCACCAAGTGATTATGTTGATTTCGTTAAGTGAATCAGCCTGAGATTAAAAGACCACGCTAGCAAATGTTAATTTTTTTTTTTTGGGACATTCAACCACAAATACTTATAAGCTTAGGCAGGCCACAGACAGTGCAAGTTTCTTTCCTGCAACTATGGGTTGCAAGAAAGAAATTGAAACGATTCCCCCATCAACACAGACAGTGCTGACAGGAAAATCTCTCCTGCCTAGCAATTGTCTGTTCCCGGTGGGTGGGGGAAGCCGTTCCTGCTTAGTGCTGCCATGTCAACTCACTCTAAAATCCAGGGATCCACCTTATTTTCTACCTCTCTCACAATGTCTCCCTGCATGATGCACAAATCACCCTTTATTCCTCTCATTTATCAGGGACCTGACACAGCCCTAGTCCCCATATAGTTGCCAGATGCCAACAACACAAGAAAAATATATTGCGGGTTAACAGTGCTTAGATAAGATGGCTTTATTCGTTTTCATTTTTCAGGCTAAGAACATATTTGGAAAGGACAAAAAATACCCATTTCCAGAAATTTGGTGTCCCTGAGCTGAGCTGATAGCACAAATATGTTATCTTTCTTCTGTAAACTACTAATCCCCCCCCCCCCACATGTAATGGAAATGAAAAGAGGTAGACATGTTGAATGTTCAACTTAGGTGACAACCATGGTTCCCTCCATACATACAGTGAGGTGAATTAGCATAGCTACCCTAGTTGTTATTTGCAGGCTTGCGAGGTACAAATAAAGGAAAAATCCTGAAAAACTGATGCAGCCACCACATCTTAGGGCTGGTAAGCTGCAATATATAAGCTTTTTTGTTCTGGGTTTTGAATATGCTTGAAAGGGTGACTTCTCAGGCTGCTTTTGTAAAGGGTTTCCTAATTCCAAAATTGCTAAGGATTTTCATTGCGTCTGAATAAAGGATTCAATGTTAAAAAATAGAATGAGAAATAGGTGGCACTTTACAGTAAACTACATTTAGCCCTGGTTCACACTGGTGCGATATGACATGCGATTTGACATGTCAAATCGGTGGCAATTGGCAGCAATGGCACCGTCCTAATCGGTGCGACGCCGCATCTGTATTTCAAAAAGTAGTTTCTGTACTACTTCTTGCGATTTCGGGCTGCAATTTACATTGACATCTGTGCAGAAACCTGCACAGATGTCTCTGTAATCGCGGCCGAAATCGGGACTGACCTGCGAGAGTGAAATCAAACTCGCACAGCTTCATTCCCGCAGCCCAGTGTGAACCTAGGCTGAATGAATATCACTCTGCTGTTAGATGAGTCAACGGACATTTCCAAACATAAAAAAAACATCTCTCATCATTTGTTTTGACTATGCAATACAAGCTTTACCCACTTGTTCATTTAAAAGATGCATTTTTTTAATATGATTTTCAGTGCCATGAATAATTTCTTTACCCGGGATGCAATACTACTAAAATCTGTGATGAGGGGGGTCAGTGTTATGCTCTAAAAACTCTCTATTATCAAGGATTAAAATTGATCAACCGTCAGTATTTCACATACACTTCTAATGTGATAGTGCTGCTTTATTTATGATTGTTGCAAAGCTGTTTCCTAAGTTGTGGAACAACCCTGTAGAGATATCCTCAACCACTTTGCACACTCTAGTAAATGCCTACAGGTTTACCAAGAATTTCTAGAATTTGTGTTGGTAGACTGCATGCAAATTATGTAGTTAAACTTCCTAGAGTGCATTAAACGTATACTAAATCAATATGACACTCACTTCAGCCATTTCTAGGGAAGTGATTATGTTGATTTCGTTAAGTGAATCAGCCTGAGATTAAAAGACCACGCTAGCAAATGTTAATTTTTTTTTTTGAACATTCAACCACAAATACTTGTAAGCTTAGGCAGGCCACAGACAGTGCAAGTTTCTTTCCTGCAACTACGGGTTGCAAGAAAGAAATTGAAACGATTCCCCCATCAACACAGACAGTGCTGACAGGAAAATCTCTCCTGCCGAGCTATTGTCTGTTCCCGGCGGGTGGGGGAAGCCGTTCCTGCTTAGAGAAGACATAGTGATTATTGCTAGCGGCTATAGCACCCCCTAGCGATAATCACAAGTGAATTTTGGCAGTTTGGTTTTACCCAAATTGATCGATCCACTTGGTACATTCAGCCTGCTCACACATGGTTCGAATCTCAGCCGCTTCCTGCTGAACCAGCCGAGATTCGAACCGTCTATGGTCGGCCTTAGATGGGGCTTCTTGATGGAATTTGATCACAACAAAGTAGACAACTTTAGACCCCAGAACCATTAACAATAGAATTGTTAGATTGATACTACACCCCACAAAGAGATCTGTAGAGCAACCATGCTTTATTTTACAGCTAGCTAATTGTTTCCTCCAAATTTTAGTCCCTTCCAACATTGATAAATTACAATTTGAAAATAGTGAATATCAAGTATGTGACTTGAGTCAGTTTTCCCACATTCAGGTGAATTCATAAACAGTGTGTATGACACACTTTAGAATTCTGTTGTGTCTCCACGCTGCAAATGTTGGTGCAGATGACAGATTCATGAATTTGGACACCCACCATGTGCGAAAGTGCACTCAGACCACAGTGTTCACACGGACAATCTGTGCAGCTAAGCTCCCTCCTGCTGATGAAGCTGTTACAGACACAATAGCAGCTAATTATTTTTGAAGCTGGGAGTCTGATGGAGATTATAAGACGCTGTTTCCCATTAGGTCTGCTGCCCTTGTGATTAATAGTAGACAGTGGGTCGATTCCTTAGTAAATAGGCAGCCTGCTATTGGCTAGGGGATCTTTGCACTGCTTGCTGTCAATCACAAACAGAAAACAGACCTGTTGGGGAACTATTCCCTCAGCTTCCCCATCAGGCTTTGTCCACTGTTTGCAATCAGTGGTTGCTAGGAGCTTGTTGGCTGTTAAGCGTCCTTAACAACCAAGACAGGTTGGAAGGGGAGAAGGTATCAGCCAGTGGCGTCACTATGGGGGTGCGGACCACCCCCGGATGACACCCGCCAGAGGGGTGACCGCCACTACCAGCAGAGAAAGGCGGCCAAACCAGGCCACCATCAATTGTGGGAAGTGAAATGTTAAACACTCCCTGGTACCGCCCATCCACAGCCAAGAGACTGATCACCTCCTGTATTGACCACGAATTGGAAAATCACAGCGCCTACTGTGTGCAGTGCAAGACCCCCCTCTGTACTACCAGTGTCCAGGGGGAAAAGGAGAACAAGGTGAGGTGGAGCACGGGGGATGGAAAAGCTGCACAGGGTGGTGGGGGTGCACAAGGTGAGGGGGTTGCACAAGATATGGGGGAAATGGAAATTGCACAAGGTGAGGGGGTGTACAAGGTGAGGCGGAGGGCGTGCACAATATATGGGGAAAGGGAAGCTGCACAAGGTGGGGGGGGGGGCAGGGGGAAGCTGCACAAGGTCAGGGGAGAGAAGGACAAGGTGAGGGGGTGCACAAGATGAGGGGAAGATGAGGAAGCTGCAAAAGATGAGGGGGAAGGGGGAGCTGCACAAGGTAGGGGTGTAGTAGAGTGCAAGGTTTGAATGGGGGGTGCACTAGAGGGGGCATAGGGAGAATGTACAAGGTGAGGGAGGGGGGTACAGGAGGACAAGGGGGGTGCACAAAGGGGGGTATGAAAAGCTGCACAAGTTGGGGGTGGGGGGGAGACGAGGGAAAGGTGCACAAGGTGAAGGGGGGAGGAGGACAAAATAGGGATATCAGGGGGTCCCCCGGAAGAGGGGGAGGGTGGGGAAGCTGAACAAGGTGAGGGTGGAGGGGGAGCAGGACAAAATGGGGATATCAGGGGGTGCACCAGAAGAGGGGGAGGGGGAGGAAACTGCACAAGGTGAGGGGTCACTGTCACTCTGCAGCGGCAGGACAGGACACTGTGGCAGGCTGGAGGGGGGGGGGGGCGCCAATGCACTAGCCTGCTCACTTCCCTACTATCTGTCCTGCTCTCACTTTGCAGCAGCAGGACAAAGCACTGTGGCATGCTGGGGCGGGGGAGCCGCGCCGATGCACTAGCCTGCAAAGTGCCCTACTGCCTGTCCTGCTGTCATTCCGCACAAGCAGGGCAGAGCACTGTGGCAGGCTAGCTTTACATGTAGTGTTATATGGGAAAAAATTATTGGTGGGAGTGACACCTTGTTTTACAACACCAGGTGAAACCAGCCCTAGTGTCGCCACTGGTAGCAGTGGCAAACATTCCTCTTGACAAACACTTACAGTTGGTCTTAATTACCCAAAGCTTGTTATCTACAAGCTGGAGGTAATTCTTTTTGAATTTGCAATTTGCTTTTTAAATGTGGAACTAACAAGAATTAGTTGAATCTGATGCGCGTGTCAGGAAATCTACCTAAACGGGCGGCAAGGCCCAGGCCTAGGGCAGCACTTTGCAGGGGGGCAGCATGAAAAGAGTCCCCGCCAGCTTGCGCTACACTTTTATTGCAGTGCCAGTCTTATGAGGTGGACTGGGCCGCAAAGACAAATCGATCTGGTGCCCCCATAAAGCGACAGCACTGCTGCTGGTATAATAGGGATGGCGCAGACACATGGGACACTGACATGGTCACCTATACCTGGCAGGTAGGTAGTAGTACTCTCCTGCAATCCTTTGCTTGTGTCAGTTGTACATAGTAGGGAATCTTAATTTTATTTCTGTTGATTGCTGATGAGAAAAATAAACAGATGGATTTATTTGTTCCTTCCCCCAATCCTTCCTTTGCTCACTGCCTGGACCACATACCTTCATCACCATGCTACATGTTTTCTGCTGCACCACTGGCATGGTTATATCCTCTTAGTCCTCCACAAATTTAGCAGAAATTTGTGCTTAACCACTTCCCGCCCAGTCAATAGCAAATTGACGTCCGAGAAGTGGTTCTGTTATCCACACTGGACGTCATATGACGTCCTGCGGGATAACAGCCGCCGCGCGCCCGGGGGGGCGCGCATCGCGGCGATCGGTGGAGCGGTGGGTCAGTCTGACCCACCGCTACACTGATCTCGGTAAAAAGCCTCTGTCGGAGGCTTTTTACCATGTGATCAGCCGTGTCGAATCACGGCTGATCAGGAAGTAAACAGGAAGAGCCGTTGATCGGCTCTTCCTCACTCGCGTCTGACAGACGCGAGTAGAGGAGAGCCAATCGGCGGCTCTCCTGACAGGGGGGGTTCGCGCTGATTGTTTATCACCAGGGAAGCCCCCAAGGACCACCAGGGAAGCCCTAAGCATGTGGATGGCCCCCATGGCCATCCATATGTAGTAAAACTAAAGAACATTTTAAAAAAACATAAAAAAATATGCCAATCAGTGCCCACACATGGGCACTGACTGGCACGATCATGCCAAGAAAATAATGTGTGGTGGCTGGCATTGCTAGGCAGCAGTGTCACCAGTGCCACCTACTAGTGTCCATCAGTGCCACCTATCAGTGCCCATCCGTGCCCATCTGTGCCCATAAGTGCCCACCTATCAGTGCCCGTCCGTGCCACCTATCAGTGCCACCCATAAGTGCCCATCAGTGCCGCCTAAA
The DNA here is from genome assembly GCA_029206835.1 of Rana muscosa. Classification (NCBI taxonomy): domain Eukaryota; kingdom Metazoa; phylum Chordata; class Amphibia; order Anura; family Ranidae; genus Rana; species Rana muscosa. The sequence continues at coordinate 148,825,449 of CM055116.1, forward strand.
AGTGCCCATCAGTGCCGCCTATGAGTGCCCATCAGTGCCGCCTGTGAGTGCCAATCAGTGCCGCCTGTGAGTGCCAATCAGTGCCACCTATGAGTGCCCATCAGTGCCGCATACCAGTGCCACAAATAAGTGCCCATCAGTGCCGCCTATCAGTGCCCATCATCAGTGCCCATCAGTGCCACCTCATCAGTGCCACCTCATTGGTGCCACCTCATCGGTGCCCATCAGTGTCGCCTTATCAGTGCCCTTCAGTGCCGCCTTATCAGTGCCCGTCATTGAAGTAGAAAAGGTACTTATTTACAAAAAAAATTAACAGAAACAAAGAAAAACATAGTTTTTTAAAAAAATTTCGCTCTTTTTTTTTTTGTTGCGCAAAAAATAAAAATCGCAGAGGCGATCAAATACCACCGAAAGAGAGCTCTATTTGTGGGAACAAAATGATAAAAAATTTGTTTGGGTACAGTGTAGCATGACTGCGCAATTGTCATTCAAATTGCGACAGCGCTGAAAGCTCAAAATTGGCTTGGGCAGGAAGCTGTATAAGTGCATGGTATTGAAGTGGTTAAAGTAGAACTATAGGCAACACTTTTTTTTTCCATTTTGGATAGAGTAAGGGATGGTTAAAGCCCCCGGTAATTATTTTTTTGCCATCTATTCATTTATCTTTATTTCCTGCCCTTCCATAGCCAAACAGGAAGTGTTTGCCCCCCCAGGCCCTCAGAACTAGAGTCCCCACTGGAAAATCTCAGGGCAGGTCTCAAACAGGAAGGGGTGTGACCTTGACAGGAAGGGGTGGATAATATTTAAATTAGGGGGTGCACGAGTTTAGTCAGGCCTAGGTCAGCACAAAACCTAAATACACCACTGACAGGTGGCAGGGATTTTTTTATCTGGTGCAGGCTTTTCTAAAGGTCCATACCACCAGAAAAATGTCATTAGGGTTTTATTGAAATCCCCCTGTTATATGCTTTGAAAAATACTTGCAGGGGACCAGCAGAATTTCATATGTGCACAGATGTACTTTTGTCCAATCAACAGAAGGTAAAAATAACTTGACTATAGAAAATAACCTTGTGTGAACCTTATTCCGCAGGTATGCACACACACACATTGTCACTGCTCATAGCTGCTACAATATTTTATCTTGCTGATTTATTAGTATGCCAATATATATGTGTGAAATAGATGAGTGTTTACAGGGTTGCACAAATTGTAAATCTGTAATTTATGTGTGTGAAAAAAAGTTGAGGTGTATGTAAAAACAGGAAAAAGTTAAATGCCCTAAATTGTTTAGCCCTCTATCTGTAACCACAGGTGCTTCCTCAAGGCTGACACGTGTCTTATTCTTTAGTAGGTCAGCATATTTTAGTAATGTAAAAAAAAAAAATGCCTTGACTTTCCATTTAAGGCCTGGTTCCCTTAATCCTTTTCCCTCATGCTGCACTTTTGCCCATCAATATGATAAGTAATCTCTCAATTTTGGAGGAGGAGGAGGAAGAAGTTGGGATGCTAGAATTCCAAGCGTGGGCTGAAGTTGCTATTAACTGAACACCTGAGAGAATACTGCAGCTGGACTCCAGACAGATATAAAACACACAATACAGTTCTCTGATCATAAATAATTTATTGAATGTACATGTTAATACAAGCAATGTAAGTAGTTCAATTTCACCTGAAATCAACCTCATGCAGCAGAGTGTACTCTGTTATTAGGAGAAGCAGCACAAGAAGCCAATCAGTTGTGCTGCAGTACTCATGTGTCATGTGCAAACAAGGGACATGTTAATAGGAGGCGATAGCAGAGTAACTTTGTGTTTAGAAAAAACAGTAATAGCATTTTGGAGACTTCTCAGGGCTGGGTTAGGTGAGAGTATAGATTGGAACTAGGAACTGTGTTCCCAAGCTTAAAGTGATTTGTAAACATATATGTTTTTTTTATTAAAATAAAAAAGAGGTTTATACTTACCTGGTATGTGCAGTGGTGCACAGAACGACCCCTTTGCTAGTTTTTCTGGGCTCCTGCCGGCACTCTCCGCTACTCCCGGCCCCACCTCCTCACAGGATTTGACTAACAGCATCAGGAGCTAATGGCCTTTTGCCTTTAGTCCTACTTTAAATATTACAGTAACTTAAAATGTATACTTTCTGAATCTATTGTTTTGTAGTTTTAGCTAAGATAAGACCTCATTGGTGATCCCAGCGTAGGAAGAAAACTATTCAGCCTCAGGGAGTGTAGAAAGACACGGGGCCATACAATGTGCTGTGCAGGTTTTTTTTTTTACTGTCAGGGCGATAAGAATGTGGAACTCTCTTCTACATTCGGTGGTGTCAGCAGAAAGTATTGATTGTTTTAAAAGGCTCTTGGACATGCATCTTAGGGAACACAATATACAGGGATATGAGAAATTATTATCAACATGAACACACATACACCAATACACAGGTTGGTCTGGTGTCTTTATAGTGTCTTTATTCTACCTTACCAACTATGAACTTAAGACATTTTGAGTTTTGTATTGCCCTTTGTGATTTTTTTTTTCTTCTCTGTCCAAGAAGAAAAATACCAAACAGTTCTCAACTTTGTTGATACAATCGTGCTGATACAGCTACAATAACCTCAGTGGGGCCGCTGGGAGACTGAGCCAGCCACTCCCTGCCTCTCCACAGCTCAGCGCTCCAGTGAGCGAGGAAGAAGCAGCAGAGCGGAGAGCTGTAACTGACAGTCTACAGCTCTTTGCTCGGGGAGGTGTGAGAACTGAGCCATCGGCGGTGTTCGACAGCTCAGTTCTCAGTGTAGAGGCGCCAGGGGACAGATGCAGCATCGGACCCATGCTGCATCCACCTAGGTAAGTATGAAACTGAAAAAAAAAAATTCCTTTACTTCTCTTTTAACCTCCCTGGCGGTATGATTCTGTCTGGAATTATGTACCAAAAGCGGTACAATTATTTTGCATGGAAATTTGGTGTTATGTATTGTAGGACTGCAATTCTTAGTAATTACTTACTTAAACAAGAGTCTAGTAGACATCCCGGGTATGATAAAGTTTGAAACACAAAATCATAAATTATAATGTAGCGGGGTCTCTAAATTTAGGTGGGGTACACCTGGGTGGTAGTGAGGTTCAGGTGTGTAAAGTTTGGGAGTAATTGGACCATTTGTATTTGTGGAGGATTGGGTGGTGTAATAATCTCCTTGGCCTGTGGGTGGCAGGTGCCCGCAGGCTCAAGGTAGATTTGCCGCCACAGTGCTGTCCTTTTTGTCCCTTCTCGGAGATGGTACGGCGAGGGCGGGGAACCTGCCGTGCCGTCGTTGGAGGGGATAAAAGGGGGAGACGCCCTGGTCACGAGGTCTTGCTCTTCTGGAGGTCTTTCATCACGCGTCCAGGCACCTTAGGCCTGGGTGTGGGCGGTTCTGGATTCCGGTTCAGGTGCCCTAGGCCTGATCGGAATGGAGTTGGAGTCCATCCCAGGCACCTTTAGCCTGAGGGAAAGGTACTAAACCAGGAGGCCTGGGGCCCAGTGACTTTGACTGGGTCCCGTGAGGGTGGAGAAGTCTGAGGGTCCCTGAAGTGGATGGGGCCCGTGTCTGAGGTGAGGAGGCCAGGGAGGTTACCCATTCGGAGAGTCTGGAGCAGCATCAACCCAGTGACGGATGGGCCTCTGGTAACTCTCTTGGAGGGACATCTTCCCCTGACAGGGGCCACAACGCAGCGAAGGTACTCCTATCTACGTCCTCTTGAGTCGCTGGTAGAGACTCTCAAGTTCTAAGTCCTTTCTAGCCAAGGCTATAGTAACCGCTGTTGAGATCACAGTGGTTTAGCTGACAATCAGGACAGTGCCTCAACCTGCTCATTCCCCTGTATCAAACTGTTATCAAGTCTCAACCAGTTGGCTACTGAAGCACTGTTTATTGTGAGATATGCAATAAAACAAGAGTTGGACTGTGATCGGTGTGTGGAACTCTGGTTAATGGGAGCAAAGGGAAGTGTTGGCACAGCAGGACTTAATCCTTTACAGAAACGCACAGGCCCGAGGAAATATCTGGTACTGGCCTTCACCTCACCCACAGCTATGGGGAGGACATGGGCCGTGGCGCATCTCACCCTGTCGTGTGTGATACCCCTAGACAAAAGAGATGGGGTGAGGTCGCTACACGTGGGGGCTCGTGAGTCCGGGATGATGTGTGTTTTAACTTTGGAAGTAAGAATGGCTGTGTCTGGACTTTGCTGCCCTGAGGAGTTCCGAGCAGGTCGGCCATGTGATCGGCCAAAGTGCATCCCTGCTCAAAGTCGTGGAAATTACCCTAAAACGGGAAAGGCCCATGTGGAGGAGCGAGAAGAGGGAGAAGTCCAGCCGTGTGACGTACTACATGTGGGGGCTTTTACTGCACTGCGCCATGAGGCACCCCGTGACTACACAGTTCGTGGGCGGACTTTGATGGAAGCCCGCAAAAACGTGCAAGTCGTTGGAGGAGTCTGGCCATGTGGAGGAACTCACGTGGAGACTTTGGCGCGTGGTCAGTGCGTGATGGAGCAGCAGACAGTCGGGATGGCCTCAAGCTCTCCGTGGATTCCGGTTCCCTACCCCACGAAGATGACTACCTTTGCTGCTCCCCTTACAGACACAGGGATAAGACTCAGGCCCCGAGGACAGTTGGCTCTGTACACTTGCAGAGACATGGAGGCCCTCGGCGTGATCTGTCCCGGATGTTCGGGACTGGTGGTCCACCTAAAGCCATTCGGGCGTTGCGAGGCATGCAAAGAGTTCTTGTTCGAGATGGAGCCATCCACAGTAAGGCCCCGGGCCCTTCGCCTCAACAGCCTCACAGGTACCGCTACTCCGGAAAAGGAGATCCAGGCCTTTGCGGAGGTTCCCGTACGCACTGGGCAGTCACATCACCCTGGTCAATCAGAGACTGAGAAAGAAAAATCCGAGGATGCTGCTTCGGTCACCACAGATTCTCTGCTCCCACCTCCGAAGAGGAAAGTCGGCCTGGTGCAGGCCTCCTATGGTCGTGGAAGAGCTTCACCCCGTCGCTTGCCTGGCCTGGATGGATCCGGTTGGAAGAGTCCTGGACATCCCAGTTCTACAAAAGGTAAAGGTGATCCAGGGGCTGGGACTGTGGTGGTGGTTGGAGGTGTCGGGGGTCCACAGTCGGTGGAGCCCGCTAGGGAGGGTAGTTCCACGTCTACTAGAGACTACCTTCCAGCGGAGATGTATGACACCTCCGACCTAGAGTTACTGTCGGATTGTGGAGATGACGGTGAGATCGATGAACTGTTTCACCAGAAGGACTGGGACAAACGTCCATTACCTATGCTACGTGCACCCCAAGATTCGCCTATGTCTATAGGAGATAGCACGCCCCGGGCGGAAGCCCCAGAGTCTACGAGGAAGCCTAGTCCTCCAATTGCTCTTCCACAATCCACGGCATCACCCATTTTGTTGGCGGGGAAACAACGAGCATCACTACGGGCACCGAGAGAAAAGCCATCAGAGGTAGTGAAAGTACCTCGGCACCCAGAGGCCATTGTTCAACCAGGAGGAGGTGAGCGGGCCACAATGCCTCCCTTGGCCTGATTGCAACGACTCTTTTCGCAGAGGGTCGCTCACGAGTACGGATGGGAATATCCTTACTTGCCCAGGGACTTACTGTTTGAAGTTGAAGTTCTGCAACAGCGGTGGTACGATGAGTTCGTTTGGGAGAAACTTAAAGTGCCTCATGCCCGGCGATACTTGTCTTGTTCGCCACCTGTATTGAAAAAGTTTAGAGACTGCAGAGCAGACTGGATGTGGGGCCGCCATATCCATGCAGACAAGGTGCGCATCTGCAGGAAAGATGGAGAGGACTCTGACTATTCGATTGAGGTTTTCGATAAACATCTGAAGCCCTTGTTTTTGCCTGACCCGAAGTTTTACTTGTGAGAAGAGACTCACTTGTTTTTTTTTCCTCTGTAGCAACTTTCTGGAAGTGTTCTTGCCGGAGCATCGAACTGTACCCTAGTTTTTTTTATTTGGGTTTTTTGTTTTTTTTACTCTTTGGAGGAATGAGAGCTGTTGGTTTGTTCTCTCTTCTTTCACAAATTAAAGACAGAGAATCTGGGGGTAGAATCAGAGTAGGGACGCAGGAAGACTGAAGATTTCACCAAGTGTCATCACCGTGGCATCGTCACCAGGTGGCGGTGTTGCGCAACGGCTGTTGTTTGTACATTTGCATCACTTTACTCGTTGGAGCGAATGGGTCTCTCGGCTGATAGACCCATTCATTCCAAATTAACACAGAATGTCAGGATGTGGCTTTTCTTGTGTGTTGTTTTTTTTTTTCTTCCCTCTGCAGGAGATTCGCCTGTCAAGACTACTGAGTATGGGGTGGTTCTTAGACAGTAAAGGGAGGGATTGTATATGTGTACATGCTTAGAGGGTTTTATAAAAAAAAAAAAAAGTTTATTGTTTTATGTTCCCCTCCCCGTTGAGCAGGTCTTGGCATGGTTAAGGTTCAAATTTTTAGGGATAGCCTCTGGGGTCAGGCTTATGTCACCACTCTTTGGGAGACATGGGTTTGCACCAGACGCTGGGGACCAGCGTCAAATCACAGGGGGGAGTATGTAGCAGGGTCTCTAAATTTAGGTGGGGTACACCTGGGTGGTAGTGAGGTTCAGGTGTGTAAAGTTTGGGAGTAATTGGACCATTTGTATTCGTGGAGGATTGGGTGGTGTAATAATCTCCTTTGCCTGTGGGTGGCAGGTGCCCGCAGGCTCAAGGTAGATTTGCCGCCACAGTGCTGTCCTTTTTGTCCCTTCACGGAGATGGTACGACGAGGGCGGGGAACCTGCCGTGCCGTCGTTGGAGGGGATAAAAGGGGGAGATGCCCTGGTCACGAGGTCTTGCTCTTCTGGAGGTCTTTCATCACATGCCCAGGCACCTTAGGCCTGGGTGTGGGCGGTTCTGGATTCCGGTTCAGGCGCCCTTGGCCTGATCGGAATGGAGTTGGAGTCCATCCCAGGCACCTTCAGCCTGGGGTGAGGTACTAAACCAGGAGGCCTGGGGCCCAGTGACTTTGACTGGGTCCCGCGAGGGTGGAGAAGTCCGGGGGTCCCTGAAGTGGATGGGGCCCGTGTCTGAGGTGAGGAGGCCGGGGAGGTTACCCATTCGGAGAGTCTGGAGCAGCATCAACCCAGTGACGGATGGGCCTCTGGTAACTCTCTTGGAGGGACATCCTCCCCTGACAGGGGCCACAACGCAGCGAAGGTACTCCTATCTACGTTCTCTTGAGTCGCTGGTAGAGACTCTCAAGTTCTAAGTCCTTTCTAGCCAAGGCTATAGTAACCGCTGGTGAGATCACAGTGGTTTAGCTGACAATCAGGACAGTGCCTCAACCTGCTCATTCCCCTGTATCAAACTGTTATCAAGTCTCAACCAGTTGGCTACTGAAGCACTGTTTATTGTGAGATATGCAATAAAACAAGAGTTGGACTGTGATCGGTGTGTGGAACTCTGGTTAATGGGAGCAAAGGGAAGTGTTGGCACAGCAGGACTTAATCCTTTACAGAAACACACAGGCCCGAGGAAATATCTGGTACTGGCCTTCACCTCACCCACAGCTATGGGGAGGACATGGGCCGTGGCGCATCTCACCCTGTCGTGTGTGATACCCGTAGACAAAAGAGATGGGGTGAGGTCGCTACAATAATATAATAAATAACTATAAATAATTATAACAAATAGTAATGTAATTATAATACAAATTATTCAATAATGTAACCAAATCAAAAACAAAGAAATTTGCTTAGTTGCAGAATTGTCGCTGTCATTAGATTTAGTGTTTGATGACGAATTTCCCCACAAATCACTATCGCTCAATTCTGCAAGTGATTCTAATTTAATATCGCTGTTTTTTAGCTGGTCTAAAACCACTTTTGACATAAAGGGACACTTTTTGGTCAATCTCCAGTTTCCAGGCAGAAAGAACAGTTTTTATAATATACAAGTGCATGCAGGACACTGGACAGACCACTAGGGACAAAGGGGGTGTGTAATTATTTGATACAGTACTGTACACAGTAAGATTACAGTATACTGTATCTATACTGTGTTTTTCACTTTTTGAATTTGGCGCCGAACTCCGCCCGTGCGCCGCAACGTCGCAGGTAACGGAGCTCGGCACCTGGCAGTGTGAATCGAGCAAGACACGACTCGCACACACTGCGGAGAGACATCGCAGGATCCAAGGTAAGTATCTTCCCCTGGATACTGTGATGCAGCCCGAGTCTGGCTCGGGGTTACCGCTCTTAGCATTAAAAACTCACCCCGAGCCAGACTCTGGAATACCGCCAAGGGGCTTAAAGACACTGGGGGACACAGAGGTCCCCAGAAGCATAGAGTGTGGGGGTTACTGAAGACAGGAGAGGCACAAAAAGAGTGTACAGAGGTCAAAGGGAGCACTAATATTCTAGAATTACAAGAACACAAGAGTGAGTGTCTCATGCAGGACTGGAGTGTTGGGAACACAGGAGTGAGGGAAATAACAGAGTGACTAGAGGCACTGAGGTGCAGGGATCACTGGAGGCACAGGGATCACAGAAATGCTTGGGGATACAGAAACGAGGAACTGAAACTCAGGGTCACCTGAAGGTCAGTTGACTTGCAAACACTGGGACTGGGGCATGCAGCTAGGACAACAACTTGTAGCTTTGGCACTGGATGGCAGTCTGAGCACAGTTTAAATATAGAGGAAAACTGGGGGGGCTGGACAGAAATTGGCCATAAACCAAGCTGTATATTAATCAGCTGGTGAGATGCAACAACACCTATAGCTGTCAGAATAGTAAAAATATACCCTTTTTATTCTTTATTTTGGACATAACATGGGTAAATTTACAATCTTTTCTGTACATCTCAAAATCAAGTGATATCATGTAAAATATGACATTATTTTAGAACAATTGGCAGGGAAGGCTAGTTATGTATTTAATAAATTCCGGTCCAGTATCTTGCCTGTGCCAATTAATTTTTTCCCCTGTACAATAAAGACTTGACAATCCTGTTTGGTTTTAGTAAAAGGATAAGTTGGTGTACATAGGCTCTGTCCAGTGTTTCTGTTAATTAATTTTATTTTTTATTTTTTTATTCTTTATTTTATTTTATCAAAAAGCACATGGATACAGGAATGTGGCATTGCATAAGTGGAGTACAATACACGCTCATTACAAAACCTTGTATCCTTTTGGCTTCTAATTTAACCATATCTCTTCTCCCCACGACCCAACCACCCAACCCTCCCTCAACCCACCCACCCAACCCCCACCCTGACACGCCCACCCCTACCTCTGAAGCCTCGTACACACGGCCGGTTTTCTCGGCAAGAACCGACAAGAAAACTTGCAGAGCTTTCTTGCCGAGAAAACCGGCCGTGTGTACGAGGCTCTCAGGTTTCTCATCAGGAAAACTGACCAGAATCTCAACGAGAAAAAAAGAAGACCTGCTTTCTTTTTTCTCGTCGGGATTCTCGTTGGCCTGTTTCCTGATGAGAAACCCGAGTGTGTGTACACTTACCTGTCGCCGTGGAAACCCGCGCATGCTCGAAATGACTTTGTTGCATGCGCGGTAGCTTCCTAGGCATAGGTAGGGTGTAGCAACATGGCGGCGATGGCATCGAATGTGACGAGCGCACGCTCGTCGTAGTCAATGACGTCACCGCGTTTGTGCCATTCAAAAGAACGGCGGTTCTTTTGAAAGGTACGTGTGTACACTCAGCCGGGACAAGATTTTTGTCAAGAATCTCGTCAGGAAAAATAACGGGTTTTTTCCTGATGAGATTCTCGGCCGTGTGTACAGGGCTTTACACTTGGTGAAAAATGTTTTCACATTTTTGGTTGCTATCACTTAGTGGCGGGGATTCCTCTATCTATGAACTAAACACCTCCTATATATCTCGTTGTCTTTTTAAACGCCTTCCATCTCTCCCATTTATCTATTGACTCAACTCTTTCTTCTTCTATGATCTGCCTCAGACCCTCCATGTTATATGTATCCTCCACTGTGATTAGCCACTCTCGAATTGAGGGGGCTTCCTCCTCTTGCCATTTTTTGGGGATAAGTCTTTTTGCAGCATTCAACATATGTGGTATTACTGAATTTTTATATTGTTTAACTGGTCCTTCAATCCCATGTAACAAAATTATCCACGGGTCCGCTGGTATTTATTTACTAGTTATTTATTTTATTAGCTGCATGATCCCTTGCCAATATTTCTTAATTTTTGGACAGTCCCACCATAGGTGGGCCATCGTTCCCAGTACCTTACAACCACGTCAGCACTCCGCAGATTTTCCCAGTCGGTACCTACTGACTCTATCAGGGGTTGAATACCACCTTGTTAGACATTTATAATTAATTTCGACCGTTCTAGTGTCTACTGCCGAGCTGTGGGTTTGATTTAGAATTTTACTAATAGTAACTTTATCTATATGTGACCCCAGTTCCCTTTCCCATTTAGTTATGAATGGCGGGATCTCCAGCTGTCCCAGCGACAACAATATTGTATAGATTCGAGATATATTACCTCTTGTATTTTCTGTGATACACAGCCGCTCAAGCGGCGTTAAATCCGTCTCAGATCTTATTGGCTGGGGTAGTTGCTCAACAAAATGCCTCAACTGGAGATACCGCCATTCATCGATTAATCTAAATTCGGGTTTGTGTTTCAACTCGTGAAATGGTAGGATTTTTCCCCTACTAGTTACATCTCTTAGTTGTGAATTCTTGTTTATTATCCAATTTCCTCCCATTGCTCTTTTACCAGGTATAAAATAATCATTATCTTTCAATAAAATTAAAGGTGAGTTAAATCTATCCTTACTTTTTTTGGGGGTAGCGTCCCAAATTTTTAGTGCATTTAATGTCAGTGCATGTGTATTATCACCTAATTGTCTAAATTGTGGGGGATTCCAAACTATAATTCTTAAATGTGCTTTGCTCATAGTGTTCTGTAGTTTAACCCATCTTTTTTCGCTTTGTCTCTTAGTCCATTCCACTACTCTGGATATCACCACGGCCTTATAATATTCTTTAATGTCAGGTACTGCTAGCCCACCTTGTTTTTTCTCTAGTTTGAGTATCGCTAATGATATTATTGGTTTCTTATTTTGCCAAATGAATCTCCTTAAAATACTTGTTAGTACGCAAAAATAGGATTGTGGCAATGCGATAGGTACCATTTGAAACTTATAGATAATCTTAGGTAGTAATACCATCTTTACAGTACTAATCCTCCCTATCCATGATAGGGGTCTATACATTACTCTATTGATCTCATTTTTGATTTTGTCAAGTAGGGGTATATAATTGATCTTATATATAATAGACATGGTATTCACCAGTTTGATTCCTAAATACTTTAATTCTTTTTTCCAAGGAAATGGGAATTTATTCTGTAAATCAGCTGCTTCCTGATTACTTAAATTAATATTCAGAATCTCTGACTTATTCAGGTTAATTTTAAAATTTGCCAAGTCGCCATATTGTTTTAATACTTTTATTAAGTTAGGCATTGTAATCCTCGGATTTGTAATATAAAACAACATGTCGTCAGCAAACGCTGCCAGCTTATGTTCCTCATCGCCTGCCATAATACCTCTTATATCAGGATTATCTCGGATCGTTGCAAGTAGGGGTTCTAGAGGCAATACAAACAAAAGGGGAGAGAGGGGGCACCCCTGTCTTGTCCCATTCTTCATCTCGAAGGGGAGGGACGACACCCCATTAACTTTTATATTTGCCGTAGGATGGTGGTACAGTACTTTAATCCACTGGATCATTCTTGGACCAACACCCATCTGTTCTAACGTTTTTATCATGAGTCCTCAGTCAACCCTGTCGAGCGCTTTTTCAGCGTCGATCTACAGGAATAGACCGGGGGCCCCCTCTTTTTTCATTTTCTGGAGGAGGAGCAATGTTCTCACCCCATTGTTCCTCCCCTCCCTTCCTGGTATGAATCCCACCTGGTCCGGATGGACCAATGTGGTCATCATACCTTTCATCCGTCCTGCAAGGATCTTAGCGTATAATTTAGTGTCCGCATTAGGAAGCGATATCGGTCGATAGCTTGAACATAGCGTGCCGTCCCTTCCCTCCTTCGGGACAACAGTTATAGATGCAAGGAGGGCCTCACTACTCATGTCGTACTCTACTCCCAAACCATTTATGTACCGAGCTATCCTTGGGGTCAAGATTTCTTTGTACTTTTTTAAATAGAAAGTCGTAAAACCGTTGGGACCAAGGCTTTTACCCGGGGCTGATTCTTTTAATGCGTTGTTGATTTCGTCCTCAGTTATGGGTTTATCTAGTATTTGACTTTCATTTTCGGGTATAGTAGGTAATCTGGCGTTTTTTACAAATTAATTTATTTGTTCTATTTTATCTTTTACCTGTTCTTCCTTATGATTTACAGAATATAACGCCTCATAGTAGGTTTTAAAGCTATCTGCTATTTCTCTAGTCGTATATACCATTTCCCCATTCTTTTTTTGAAATTTTTCTATATAATTTCTTGATTTTTTCTTTTGTAGAATTCTAGCTAGATGTTTACTAACTTTGTTCCCCCATCGGTATCTTTCTTTTGCTATTTTATTATAAGTTTTTCTCGTCTCTTGCTCCATTAATTCCTTTAATTCGTCTCTCTTAATAACCAATGATTGATATAATTTGTGTTGTCCTCCCTGCGATTTTTTATGATCCTGTTCTATTTTATGTATGTCATCTATTAATGTTTGGATTTTAATCTTCCTCTTTTTTCTTACCTGCCCCGATGGCTATTAATATACCCCTAATATAGGCTTTATGGGCCTCCCATAGAGTGTTCCCGGAGATATCTTGAGTATCCTTTATTGAGAAGTACTGCTCCATTTCTTTCCTTACTATTTCTACTACTTCATTATCATGTAGAAGTTCTTCATTTAGGTGCCATGTAAAAGGTAGTCTTTGAGATCCAGGTACCATCATTTTCATTCTCACGGGGGAATGGTCGGATAGCGTAGAAATTTCTATGCTTGACTCTATAACATTTTCCAGGGTCCTATGGTCCACCAAGATATAATTTATTCTGGAGTACGTCCCGTGCACGGGAGAATAGAATGTATAGTCCAGTATTTTAGGGTGCATTACCCTCCATATGTCTATTAATTGACCAACATGCATTGTCTGTTTGATCTTTTTTAACTGTGCATTCTTTATCTCCCGTGCATGGGAAGTACTATCATCCCCGGGTCCATACAGAAATTCATGTCACCCATTATAATGACGTATCCCATCTTAAAATCCGTTAATTTCACTAGTAAATCCTGTAGAAATTTAGTGGGGTTCTTGTTGGGAGCATATATATTAACTAAAGTGCATGTCATATAACGTAATTTCCCCTTCAGGAAAATATATCTTCCTTCCGGGTCAGTCAACATATCTTCCAACCTGAATCTCGTGGTTTTCACAAATCCGATTGCTACTCCCCGCGCTCTCCTTGTTGTAGAATCAGCATAGTACCAAGTGGGAAAATCCGCAGAGTGCAATTTCACATTTGTGTCATGAGTGAGATGGGTCTCCTGCAGGGACACCACATCAGCAGCGTAGTGTGTAAGCTCTTTAAGGATCTTATGACGCTTTGAGGGTGTGTTTAGAACACGTACATTATACGTGATATAGTTTATTGTTGTCATCCTGTTAGGTCCCCCAACCATTTATAATTTCCTAAAAAGTGTAAGAGGTACCTCTTCCCCCCTACCGCTATCCCCCTCCTCCACCCCCCCTCTCCCATCCTTGAGAGGGAGAATTGGCTTCCACAAAGCCTACTGGACCATGGCCCTCCTCATACCTCCCGGCCCCTTGGTTCATCTCCCTAGAGGTTGGGCTCTAAGATGATCTGTGGACAGGGCTATTAATTAAATTCTAAGAGCAAAAGGAAGGGCTTTAAGGTATTCCCTGGGAAAGGGGACATAGTAACTGAGTTAGGGGTGAGTGTGGGGTGAGAAAAGAGAAGGGGGGATGGAGTGAGGGTGAGTTAAGGGGTTGGTGATTGGGGAAGGTGGTGCATCAAGAGTGTGGCTGGGTGGAGATATCTAAAGGGTTTACTGTACTGTGTTGAGCCTCCATATAATTTTAACTTTATAGCTGAAGACTTTCACATAGTGGTCTCCATAATGATGCTGCAGTTGAAAGATGACGTTTCTGGCTCTTATCAAGTATCCATTTGAGGGTCAGTGGGAGTCAGCATAATTTTGTATGTGACGTCTATCCTGGGAAACTTGGTGTATTGGTATTTTACCTTTCTGTGAAAAAGAGATGCTGTAAAATCTTCCACTGTCTTGATTTTTTAAATTTTAGCAAAGCATAGGTAGAATAGTAGGAGGTTCAGTTTGCTTTCACGTAGTGTAACAGAGAGAGGCTCTGTCACTATAGGTTTATAGGAAAAGGAGACTCAGGAGTCTCCTTAAGGGTTAATGCAAGGTTCAGAACTAGCATCTCTCCAGATTCTCTAGTTCTGAATCAGAACATTCAATCCTGGGTCCAGGTTTTGCTGGATGCCTGCAACCTGACTCACTACACAGGTGTGCAGGGTCATTATATAGTCAGGTCTGAGAATTGCTCAAAGCTCTCGTTTTTGGAGACAGCTTCCAGTTTGGTGTCTGGAAGGTCTCACCTGGGGTCAGGGGGCCCCAGCCAGAAGCCACAGGACAGAGGTCTCATCAAGGGGTCAGAGGACCCAGCCCCAAGGCAGCGGATCTTGGTCCCAGGAGTCAGGTCGGCTCCTATCAGGGGTGTCAGGAGAACCCCAATTCCTAGGCCAGAGGTGGGCCATGCAGAAGGGCGCTGCAACTGAAGGCTAGAGAGTAAAAGTGTGCGAAAGAGCTGAATGACACAGTCAAAGGACTGGTAAGAGGAGCAGCAGTGCTGCCAACACGTAAGCCAGGTGGCTTGGTATTTTCGTTCATTCCTGTTTTGTGGAAGAAACCCCTGCGTGGGCAACTGGTGTATAAGTGAACTTTTCTTTTACTCAATAAAAGTAGGCTGCCACGCCCTAAAACTACAGTTTAGACTGGCGCTGCTCATTGTGAATGCACCTGCTACTTGAGTTTAATTCCCCCAATCTTACAGTAGATATAATACAAGCTTGTGCTGTTTTTAAAAATTGATTGACCGTAAGGGTGCACTGAGTGCATGTTTTGGCAAAGCTCCTCAAACAGGGAGGTAGTTAATCTCGACCCAGGAAACACCATGGAAAGTGTTGAACTTGCTCATAAATGCAAAGATGGTAAGAACAAATTTTTAATTACTTCTTGGCTTAGCTAACCAAAAGGAACCATAAAATTCAGAATCTAAAGCTTGCCCGAATATCTGAGCCATTTGAGATGAGATAGGTGGGAAAAAGGGTCCCTCCAGATTGGTGTCATGGGGGTGGGATGGGGGGCAGTTACTGGTAAGTAAAATATCAGGTTGATGGATCTGATGATGGCTCCAATGGTTGGTTTCAGGCTGTGAAGATGCAGTGGGGTTAGTGCTGATGATGTCTGCAGGAATCAGGATGTTGGGAGCTACAGGATGGTAGATCCTGGTGTAGCAGGGCAGTAACTCTGAATTCACACATTGTTACATCTTCACATTCCCATATCAGCCACACCCGCTGGTGCACCCTAGCTTCCTGATTCAGCTTTTCTGCTTTCTAGATAATATCTATATCTATCATCTATATCTATAATATAATTGGACAAATGGTGATAATGCTGATTTGCTGTCTAGTAAACAGGCAGGAGGTGCACAGGTGACATGGAAACTTGCATTGTTGAAAAGAGAATGTAGCCTCACCTGGCTACACAGTGCAAAAAATGTGGCTGAACATAATTACTAATGCTTTGTAGGCAAAATATAAACACTGGAGATAATTTTGTGAAGGAATGTTCAGAGTTAACCCTTAGAAAAGTGCATGTTTACTTTGCACAATGACTGATAGATGAATGTGTGTGAATCTGTGTTTTTCTTAGAATACCCAATCATGTGCAAAAAAAAATAATGATTTTTCCAGTATATGATTCTTTGATTGAAGTGAACGCAACTTCATCTTACACTACAGTATTTACTAAATTTAGTGAATATTCCCTGTTCGTTCAGTAAATCAACTGTAATGCATTTTAGCTGTGTATTTAGCAATTTGCTTGGAGTCTCACTTAAAGTGTTTTAGTGAATATTTATCTCTTCCATTGCCTGCATCAATGAGCTCTTCCATGAGCCTGCATAATGAAAATAAATTGCTGATTAAAGTCAGAAACTGACACATCTAGAAGTGTTGACTCCCTGATGTACCACTATGCTTAATGGCTGCTCCTGCCACACCCCCGTGTCACCATAATACACAATAATTATGATGTTATATTAGTGGCACAAACTACTGAGCGCAATGGGGGTCTGAGAATCTGACACTAACATATGTGTGAATATTTCTGAACAGATTTCAGGTGACATTTTCTATTTATTACAGTGACATGCAGTGAGGCAGACAGTGGGAGAGGCAAGTACCAAAATCTTTCCATTGAAATTGTTTCTGCCTCTAGATGTCCTCAGTCTGATGGCCAGCACCATTCAACCCACTTCTTCTGAGCCCATTATGTCCTGGACCTGTACCAGCCTATGACTGTACAATAAAAAAGCAAAGCAGCACAGTGATGAGTCCATCTTTCAGCTCCCTGCTTTCTCTTCCTATCATACTTCTTGTCAGCACATAAACTCGTTGGCTTTTTTTCCTTAACAACATTTTTTATTGATTACACAATAATAAGTACATACATTGGTTATTTATGCAAGGATACAGATAATGACGTTTACATAAAGGTTTTTAAAAAAGAAATAATGGATAACATAGAATATTTAACCACTTCCATACCGGGTCATTGTAAAATGACGCCAGCAGGAACCCTCTCTTCCTCCGGGTGGACGTCATATGACGTCCTGGGTTTGTGGGGGGATATCTGAATGATGCCTGCAGCTAGAGGCATCATTCAGATATCCTTCTCTTCTGCCGGCGATTCTGCGCACCATAAGAATGATCATAGCGTGAATGATCGTTCTTATAGGTGGCGCGAGGGTACATCCCCCCTCCCGCCGCCATCCGGTGCTTCTTCGGGCTCTCCCGTGCCATCGGGGACCCGGAGAGAATCGTCCGGCGCTGGTGGTGGGTCATGTGACGAGCATAGAGATGACTGGTGACCAGATGGTCACCAGTCATCTCTATGACCGTTGGAGGCCCGGGCGCGATGTGATGACGTCACGCCCGGGTCCTCATAAGTAAACAAAGCTGCCATTGCGGCTAGTAAGCATGAGATCGGTGAATTTTTTTTCACGAACTCATGCTTTCCAGCCTGGAGGAGAAATGTGGGGTCTTATTGACCCCGCATCTCTCCATAAAGAGGACCTGTCACACACCATTCCTATTACAAGGGATGTTTCATTCCTTGTAATAGGAATAAAAGTGATCAAAATTATTATATATTTTTTTAAAGTGTAAAAATAAAAAAAATTAAGTAAAATAAAAAAAATAAAAAATATATATATTTTTTTAAACGCCCCTGTCCCCAATAGCTCGCGCTCAGAAGCGAACGCACACATAAGTCTCACCCACATATGTAAACACCGTTCAAACCACATATGTGAGGTATCCCCGCGTGCAATAGAGCACGTGCAACAATTCTAGCACTAGACCTCCTCTGTAATTCTAACCTGGTAACCTGTAAACATTTTCAAAGCGTCGCCTATGGAGATTTTTAAGTACCGAATTTTGGCAACATTCCATGAGTGTGCGTAATTTTAAAGCGTGACATGTTAGGTATCTATTTACTCGGCGTAACATAATCTTTCATATTTTACCAAAAAATTGGGCTAACTTTCCTGTTTTGTTATTTTTTAATTCATGAAACCATTTTTTTTCCCCAAAAAGTTAAAAGATAAAAAGTTGCAATGACCGCCATTTTATTCCCTAGTGTGTCTGCTAAAAAAAAACATATATAATGTTTGGGGGTTCTGAGTAATTTTCTAGCAAAAGAATGATGATTTGTACATGTAGGAGAGAAGTGCCATAATAGGCCCGGTATGTAAGTGGTATAAAAAGCCCTGTATGGAAAGGGTTAAAGAGAATTAATTAGATCTTCACTAACTAGATAGCCGGTGAGTAGCATTGTATACATGACTACCGTGCCTTAAAGTATAATTAACAAAACATAACAAATGTTGCAAACATGCATATATATTAATTTCAGTGACACCAAGTGACTGAGTGTGATCCGTGAAAAAAAATATATTATATGTAAATAAATCAGAACAAAACAGTCCTCTATTGTGACCACACACAAATAACAGTCCAAAAGTGTAGAAAAAACTGCAAGGTTGAAAAAAAGAGTCCCACATGGATATGACCCTCTCTGTGAAAGGATAGAGACACCACCACCGATTATAAGGAGGAGGCTTACCAGATGGTATTGACTTGGTAAGGTGTATACCACCCAAGTCAAAACAGGCTTAAATAATCAGTCAGCAAGGTGTATCCAGCTGGTCCTGAATCCGCATATCAGTCGGCACCGCAAATTCCCGTAAACACCAGGAAGTGTGAATACATATAGTCTTGTTGGAGCCAGAGATACGGTAACCACATAACATGCGTAATGGGGAAAAAAACTCACATAGTGTGATACCGTACAAGGAAGTATTTATTTAAAAAAAGATTAAAAAATGTACACTCACATTTGGAAGAACATCATAGGCATATCACAAAATGCAAGAGCGATGTGTGTAAATGGGTCCACCCGACGCGTTTCAACTAAAAAGTCATCATCTGGGGTGTGGACCCCCACAACAACACCGCTATTTATAGATGGAATGACCCCAGCTGGAGTGACCCCGGAAATTACATCACTTCCTGTTGGTGAACAGGAAGTGGCGGCTGCTATTTAAAATATCCCATTTGATCTCAAAAAATCTTCCCATAATATAGGATAATACTGCCAATGAATATTTATTAGATTGTGTTAGATCAATAGATAAATAAGCAGTATAGACATGGCCAGAACTTCTATATCAGCCATATAGAACAGGAAGCGCCATCCAAGCCTCTCTATGAAGACGAGGCTGGATGACATCACTTCCGCTCTGCACAGGAACATTGGAAAAGATCCCCAAGCCTCACTATGTCTGATATGGCACTGTTTTTTATGAGCCCTAACAAACACTTCCAGTGGTGGTGCTATGGGCAAAGCGCCTGATGTGTTATTGGGAGGTTGTGAGTTCGACTCCCCGCTTTGGCATGTCGAATTTGAAGTCAAATCAAACTGGGGTCATCCCTAAAAATCTAGAATGCTAATATTGGTTAATGTTCCAAAACCGACAAATTCAACTGTCAAACACAAACTAGCCATTTGAATGGTGACTAGATAGTTGACAAGTTGAAATGAGTATTAAAATTATTAAAACATTTTATTAAAAAAAGGATAAAATTTTAAATTACTACAAAAATTTATGAAAAATCGTCCTTGGAGTCAAGATCTATTAATAAAAGCGTTAATATCCCACTCCACATTTAACCCCTGTGGGTGGTGAGTCTGTAACTCGTAAATCCAGAAAGTTTCGAGTCTGGAAACTCCTCTAGTGTTGGCCCCACCCCTCCATGGAGCAACATAACGGTCAATAATCAAGAATTGGGTCCCTGTTGGGTCACGGGCATGGTTTTGCCGATAATGCCGAGGGACCGTGTGTTTGACACTCCCAAACTTGATTAAGTTGATATGCTCGGTTACCCTGGTCGTGAATGACCTAATGGTCCGCCCAACATATTGTTTACCACATGGACATGTCAGTAAATACACGACATTAATAGTTGCGCATGTACAAAATGGTTTGATTGGATAGACCCGGTTAGTCGCTGTGGACCTAAATTCTTTACTGGCCTTTCTCCCACAGGTGTTATACTGGCATACAAGGCATTTCTTACAGGGGTAGTAGCCTGTCCAGTTATGAAAAAATGTTGGCCTAATCGGAGGATTAATGATGGTTGGTGCAATTTTACTTTTAAGTGAGGGCACTCCTCGGTATATCACTTTAGGTCTTTCTGGTAAAAGTGTACCAAGGATTCGATCATTCCTCAAGATACCCCAATGTTGTTCAAAAATAGCCTTGATTTGCTTGTGTTGGGTAGAAAAGGCTGTAAGAAAAGACCATCTAAAATTGTCTTCCCTTTCTCTTTGAGGTCTATCTGCTAACAATAGAGATCGGTCGATATTCAGAACCTTAGTCATCTCATTCTCGACATCTCGATTGTCATATCCCTTTTCAATAAACCGGTCTCTTAGAATGTCAGCTTGTATCCTGAAAGTTTCTGTGTCAGTACAATTCCTGCGGAGTCGCAGGAATTGACTTTTGGGAACGGATTTTAGCCAGGACTTATGATGGCAACTGTCTGTGGGTATATATCCGTTTCTATCCGTAGGTTTGAAATACGTACTGTACTTGAATTGATACTCAAACCTTTCTATTTCAAGATCCAAAAAATGGATTTTAGACTGGCTAAATTCGTATGTAAGTGAAATCCCTCTGTCATTCTCATTGAGCTCTGAGAAGAAATCTTCAAGAGATTCAGGGGTGCCAGCCCAAAGGAGGAGGATGTCGTCTATGTACCTGGCCCACATAATTAACTGCGGGTGTTCCAGGGCATAGACGGCATCCTCCTCCCACTTGGCCATGAAAAGGTTTGCTAAACTGGGAGCAAACTTTGCTCCCATCGCAACTCCCTTATGCTGCAAATAAAAGCGACCATCGAACCAAAAATAATTATGTTGGGTGGCAAACTCCAACAAATCAACTGTTCCTGGAACAATATGTGACGGAACAGATGGTCCCACGAAGTCTCAGATGGGACATTCATCCACAACAGGGTGAGGGAGATTTTGACTCCTGGTTTAAATATTTCAATGAGGCTGGTACCAAATTTTTAAATTTCCTCATTACCAGGAAGAGAAGTCGCCTCTCTGTCTTGGATAGAGAGATCAAGGAATTAAAGGAAGGACTGCTTGTGTATAAAAACTCAGTTGAATACAATTCCTTGTCCTCTAACCTTCAGGCCCATTTGATCAAGGAGGATAAAGATCAAAAGGCTAAAAAACATAAAAAATACTCGCGGGATATAGGTGACTATAGGGCGGGTAAGGTATTCAGCTGGCAGAAAACCCCAGTACAGGATCAAACTATGGAAGTTAATTCTTCTAATATAGGAGCGCAGGCTCCTCTGATTGATTACCAGACCCAACCGAAACCTTCTATGAATAGGAGCCTACTACCTAGGGATCCTCCTCCAACCCAGGGTGGTCGCCCCCAAAATGTACATACCCCTAGGAACACACAGAAGGGTAGAGGACATAATTCTAATAGAAGGGGAGGGAGAGGACATAGAGGGAACCATTCTAACCCTGACGGTCATTATTATGATCGTGAGCCATCCTATCAGAGGGGGTCTCCCTATTATAGGGGATCACCCGCTAGATATCAAGACCACCATAATGGTTACCCTAAACCGTCCCACTATAGTCATCCACCAACATCCACTTATAACAGATATTCTCCACTTCAAGATCAGTATAATGATGGAGTATATCCGTATCCAAATGCCGAGTATGATCAGCCTTCCTATGGATATCAACAACCAATCTCCCAACCCCGCCCAAATCAGGGTTTTCACGAGGACCCCCCAGGGAGAAAAAGGGGCCGAGACCCAAGAGAGGGTCCAGAGGAGGGAGGAGGAGCCAGAGACGAAAAGCGAGGGCGAACATAATCTGTAAAGGAGTGTTCAACCTGAGTAGTACTGTTTTAACACATGAAGAAAAGATTGTTTTGGACAAGGGTCTCAAATTTGCTCCCCCGCGGAGGTTGAACAAATTTGACACCTTTGTCGACATTCATAAGTACATTAGGAAGATTAACATACAGCGCTATATTACTTCCAATCCTACTAGAAGTATAGCGAGGGCAGATACGTCAGGTACTGTCCATTCAGGTTTATCCAATCCATCCCTGTTCAACCCCCCTAACCAGCTTGCTCCAGCAATAAACATGTTTAGAGATCTGGTATTGAAAGATCTTGCCAAATTACCTCCTAAACGAGTTTTCAATAATCCTTTACCTAGTCAGGCTCTTAAATCCTTGTGTGACAATAAGGATCTGGTTATCCGTCCCGCTGACAAAGGCGGAGGTATTGTATTGCTGGACAAACAGGACTATATGGGGGAGATGTACAAAATTCTGAGTGATCAGGATACGTACAAAGAGCTACCCAGTAATCCGACATCTAAATTCAAGAGACAATTAACCAGTCTTATCGCTCAGGGTTATGAGTCCTCAATTTTAAATAGTAAAGAAAAATCGTTCCTTGTTCCTTTAGCCCCCCGCATTCCTGTTATTTATTATTTACCTAAGGTTCATAAAGATTCCCTTCATCCCCCTGGACGTCCCATCATTAGCGGGATAGATTCCGTCACCTCTAGAATTGGTAGGTACATTGATTTCTTTTTGCAACCATCTGTACGCAAAACTCCATCCTACCTTAAAGACACGAAGGATGTGATTAAACGCCTGTCTGCTATCACCTTTGAAGGCGATTTGATTATGGCCACAGCGGATGTGGCATCCTTATACACCTGCATTCCTCATCAGAGAGGAATGGAGGCTGCTAAGGATTTTCTAAATAGGGATGTCACTCTCGCTAAACCTCAGGTGGATTTTATAGTTGATTTGTTGGAGTTTGCCACCCAACATAATTATTTTTGGTTCGATGGTCGCTTTTATTTGCAGCATAAGGGAGTTGCGATGGGAGCAAAGTTTGCTCCCAGTTTAGCAAACCTTTTCATGGCCAAGTGGGAGGAGGATGCCGTCTATGCCCTGGAACACCCGCAGTTAATTATGTGGGCCAGGTACATAGACGACATCCTCCTCCTTTGGGCTGGCACCCCTGAATCTCTTGAAGATTTCTTCTCAGAGCTCAATGAGAATGACAGAGGGATTTCACTTACATACGAATTTAGCCAGTCTAAAATCCATTTTTTGGATCTTGAAATAGAAAGGTTTGAGTATCAATTCAAGTACAGTACGTATTTCAAACCTACGGATAGGAACGGATATATACCCACAGACAGTTGCCATCATAAGTCCTGGCTAAAATCCGTTCCCAAAAGTCAATTCCTGTGACTCCGCAGGAATTGTACTGACACAGAAACTTTCAGGATACAAGCTGACATTCTAAGAGACCGGTTTATTGAAAAGGGATATTACAATCGAGATGTCGAGAATGAGATGACTAAGGTTCTGAATATCGACCGATCTCTATTGTTAGCAGATAGACCTCAAAGAGAAAGGGAAGACAATTTTAGATGGTCTTTTCTTACAGCCTTTTCTACCCAACACAAGCAAATCAAGGCTATTTTTGAACAACATTGGGGTATCTTGAGGAATGATCGAATCCTTGGTACACTTTTACCAGAAAGACCTAAAGTGATATACCGAGGAGTGCCCTCACTTAAAAGTAAAATTGCACCAACCATCATTAATCCTCCGATTAGGCCAACATTTTTTCATAACTGGACAGGCTACTACCCCTGTAAGAAATGCCTTGTATGCCAGTATAACACCTGTGGGAGAAAGGCCAGTAAAGAATTTAGGTCCACAGCGACTAACCGGGTCTATCCAATCAAACCATTTTGTACATGCGCAACTATTAATGTCGTGTATTTACTGACATGTCCATGTGGTAAACAATATGTTGGGCGGACCATTAGGTCATTCACGACCAGGGTAACCGAGCATATCAACTTAATCAAGTTTGGGAGTGTCAAACACACGGTCCCTCGGCATTATCGGCAAAACCATACCCGTGACCCAACAGGGACCCAATTCTTGATTATTGACCGTTATGTTGCTCCATGGAGGGGTGGGGCCAACACTAGAGGAGTTTCCAGACTCAAAACTTTCTGGATTTACGAGTTACAGACTCACCACCCACAGGGGTTAAATGTGGAGTGGGATATTAACGCTTTTATTAATAGATCTTGACTCCAAGGACGATTTTTAATAAATTTTTGTAGTAATTTAAAATTTTATCCTTTTTTTAATAAAATGTTTTAGTAATTTTAATACTCATTTCAACTTGTCAACTATCTAGTCACCATTCAAATGGCTAGTTTGTGTTTGACAGTTGAATTTGTCGGTTTTGGAACATTAACCAATATTAGCATTCTAGATTTTTAGGGATGACCCCAGTTTGATTTGACTTCAAATTCGACATGCCAAAGCGGGGATTCGAACTCACAACCTCCCAATAACACATCAGGCGCTTTGCCCATAGCACCACCACTGGAAGTGTTTGTTAGGGCTCATAAAAAACAGTGCCATATCAGACATAGTGAGGCTTGGGGATCTTTTCCAATGTTCCTGTGCAGAGCGGAAGTGATGTCATCCAGCCTCGTCTTCATAGAGAGGCTTGGATGGCGCTTCCTGTTCTATATGGCTGATATAGAAGTTCTGGCCATGT
This sequence comes from Rana muscosa, assembly GCA_029206835.1. Taxonomy (NCBI): domain Eukaryota; kingdom Metazoa; phylum Chordata; class Amphibia; order Anura; family Ranidae; genus Rana; species Rana muscosa. The sequence continues at coordinate 148,850,044 of CM055116.1, forward strand.
CTATACTGCTTATTTATCTATTGATCTAACACAATCTAATAAATATTCATTGGCAGTATTATCCTATATTATGGGAAGATTTTTTGAGATCAAATGGGATATTTTAAATAGCAGCCGCCACTTCCTGTTCACCAACAGGAAGTGATGTAATTTCCGGGGTCACTCCAGCTGGGGTCATTCCATCTATAAATAGCGGTGTTGTTGTGGGGGTCCACACCCCAGATGATGACTTTTTAGTTGAAACGCGTCGGGTGGACCCATTTACACACATCGCTCTTGCATTTTGTGATATGCCTATGATGTTCTTCCAAATGTGAGTGTACATTTTTTAATCTTTTTTTAAATAAATACTTCCTTGTACGGTATCACACTATGTGAGTTTTTTTCCCCATTACGCATGTTATGTGGTTACTGTATCTCTGGCTCCAACAAGACTATATGTATTCACACTTCCTGGTGTTTACGGGAATTTGCGGTGCCGACTGATATGCGGATTCAGGACCAGCTGGATACACCTTGCTGACTGATTATTTAAGCCTGTTTTGACTTGGGTGGTATACACCTTACCAAGTCAATACCATCTGGTAAGCCTCCTCCTTATAATCGGTGGTGGTGTCTCTATCCTTTCACAGAGAGGGTCATATCCATGTGGGACTCTTTTTTTCAACCTTGCAGTTTTTTCTACACTTTTGGACTGTTATTTGTGTGTGGTCACAATAGAGGACTGTTTTGTTCTGATTTATTTACATATAATATATTTTTTTTCACGGATCACACTCAGTCACTTGGTGTCACTGAAATTAATATATATGCATGTTTGCAACATTTGTTATGTTTTGTTAACTGACTCTTTCACAAAAATAAGCGCTACACTTTTTCATATTCACCAGTTTTTGCTTTGTCTCAGCTGTGTTGGCAGCTAATTTTTGTGTTCACTCATTGCACAGCGCAGTATATCCCATATCTAATTTTTTAAAGTATAATTAAACTACCGTCATATTAACTACATGAGTTGTGACCTAACAACTTAAACTTATTGTAGTGAAGAACAATATATCTATAATAAATAGGGAGAGTAAAGAAAAGAGTAGTGAGAGAGAGAGAAAGTCCACAAGGGCGATCCAAGAACCAGTACGATGCGTAATGATTACCATTTCTTAGGTATATGGCGTTTGCATTGAAGCGATTAATCAGCTACCATGGCAGAAGGACCTCATCATTGTTGTTGGCTTTTTTTAATTCTTTTTCTTCTTACACTCAGCTGTGCAGGGACTGCAAGAGGCTATTACCAGGTCAGATTCGGGTATGCTTGCAATTATGTATTATTGATTATAGCACTGCTCTGTGTCTCTTATATCTGCCTAGATTTCAGCTTTAATAACTAATATATTAAAAAGGACCTAAAAAAAACATAAGTGCAGCCAAATAGGTAAATATCATCTGTTATGGTCAGTCTAATTTTGTCAATACAAAGTGTAAAATGTTTGAGCTGTGGGTGAAAAATTATTCTCATATATTCAGTATATAGTTCATCCATTATTATTTTATTCTCATGTTTTGTTTTCCATACTTTTGCTTAGAAATCAATCACATTTGTGATTTTCAGGAATTTTTGTTTCATATATAAGCACCTGGTAGTTAAAGGGTTTGTAAAGAAAAATAAAAAAAAACCAAACGTGTTATACTTACCTCCACTGTGCAGCTCGTTTTGCACAGAGTGGCCCCGATCCACGTCTTCTGGGGTCCCTCAGTGACTGTCTCAGCTCCTCCCCCGCAATCACTCACCACCTATATGCGAGCGAGCGAGCATGGTGGTGAGTGATTGCGGGCGCGCTCCAGTGATACAGCCAGCGGCTATTGCCGCTAACTGTATCGCTCGTTCCCCCCCCCTGACACGCCGCGTCATTGGATGTGATTGACAGCAGTGCCAGCCAATAGCTGTGCATAGAATGCATTAAGGTGAAAAAACATTTACCTTTACAACCCCTTTAAGTTATAAATTCTTTCTTTACAAAGGTCAGTGAATAATAACTGCAAGAGAAAAAAGGAATAGGGAGAGAGGAAGGAGCCAAGCTGCCAATAGTGTAGCGGGTTTTATTAGTAGAAAAAGTTAAAATACAAATCTTATGCCCTCACAGACATTGCTGGTGCTAAGCATTGAAACAAGCTCCATGTAAAAGTCATCAGTTACAAGGAGCTTGTTGCATTGCTTAACACAGCAATGTCTGTGAGTGCATACGATTTGAATTTAAACTTTTTCTACTAATTAAACCTGCTACACTATTGACGGCTTGGCGCCTCTCCCCCCATTTCTTTGCTCTCTTGCAGTGTTTGGATTCCCAGCCCGCTCAGGAGCAGTGTTGCCAACCTACCAGATTGAAAATTACTGACACAACACCCAAAATTCACTAACACAGCCAAGTTTTTACTGGCATTTGCAAAAGTTACAAAATTACAGTTTTAAGTGCAAATTAGAGTATTTAGACTACAAACAAATACAATATGCAATATACAGCCGCACAGATGATGATGAGACCTCACTGACACAACACATCCCCTACTGAGTCACAGAGACAGTCTCTCTCCAAGCCAAGTGGTCCCTCCAGTCCACTCCAGTCTAAACAGCACTGACGGTCCCGGTCCCAGCCTGCCTTGCTCCCATATCGCAGACCTGCACCCGAGGCTCTGGCCACTCTGCTTGGCTCCATTGCACCATGACATCACACGAAATGCTCAGGCACTGCCTCCGCCAGAGCTGCTCGATCACACTGTAGAAAGCACTCGAATGGTCCCAGCTGGCTCCGGACCAAGCCGAGCGTCACAGCCATATTTTTTACTGGCAACCTTTTACTTTTACTGGCAATTGCTGGCAAGAGAAAATTGCCTGTTTTTTACTGGCTGCCAGTAAAAATACTGTCGGTTGGCAACACTGCTCAGGAGACTCATTAGCTAGTATTGATACTAGGCTTGTGCAATTCGTTTCGTAACGAATCGAAATTCGTCCGAATTTAGCAACTTTCGGACATTCGGAAGCATTCGAATTTCCGAACAGAGCAATTACGAATAAAACCGAATCCGAAATAAATTATACCGCAAAATAGCGAATGCCCGAAGGTCTTCGGCATAATTCGTTATGAAAAAAGTTACGAATGTACGAATCCATTCGAAGCACAATAACACTCACTCTGCTCTCTGCTTCTCCCTCACCATGCTGAACTCCCTCTCAAAATGATGTACAGGGGGCGGAGGCTATAGCCGCATGAAAAAACGAAAGTAAAATACGAGATTTCGAATCCATTCGAAGCACAATAACACTCACTCTGCTCTGCTCTCTGCTTCTCCCTCACCGTGCTGAACCCTCTCAAAATGGTGTACAGGGGCGGAGCCTATAGCCGCATGTAAAAAACGAAAGTAAAATACGAGATTTCGAATCGTTACAAATAACCGCTATGTATTTAGAAAAGTACAAATCCATTCGAAGCACATTAGGCATAATAGGCAGCGTCGTTGTGAGAGAGACACGGAAAATTACGAATCAACGAACCCAAAAAAAGTCACGAAAGTAGGAGTTGTGTCCAGAATCAACGAAAAACAACGTACTCTACCGAAAGTACGAATTATAAAGCAACAAAAAATTCAACGAAAAATGTCGCTTGCAAAAATACGAATGAGTCCGAACACGAAAAATCCCGTCTAGCAAAATTACGAATGATTGCGAATAAACAGGACCGGAAAGAAACGAACCGAAACGGAACAAATTTTTCCGTTGTGCACAAGTCTAATTGATACCTCTGGGATTGTATACATTTTTTTTTTATAGTAAATGTCATTATAAATAAAATTAAAGTCAATATTAATCCCCTCATACACCACTCAGTTAAGATTGTATGAGATCTTTCCCCTCGATCTAGCAAGCGCAGCACAGAGTGCTGGTGTCTTCTCAGGGAATAATAACCGTTGCTGATGTCTGTGTGTTGTAAGTAAATAAACCCTCATATTTGCTCCTAGCCCTATAGAAATTGCCATTCTCTTAGACGCCCTTTGTACTGTAATTCAGAGTGTGAAACAGGAATCTCTTTTTGAGATCTACGTTTACGGAAGCTAGGCTTTGTACACTTTAGTCATGTAAATGTCTTTTCAAGTAAAGAATTTAGTAGCATAAATGATGTGGGGAAAAAAAAGTAATTTTATCTGACATCACCTTACAGGGAAACTCTACCTTTTTATCATTTCAGTAAAAACATGTTTTAATAATATTCATAGATACATGTGTAATTTGTGGAATATTTTAGAAGAAAGGAAATTTAAAATGAAGGTTGCATAAGGGGGAGGGGGGTATTTCTTAATACACAACTGTCTTTCTTTCTGTTTCCAACTTTTTGCCAGCAGTATTAGATAGAGTAGGCTACACATGGAGCAACTTTGCCTCATTTGTATAGATTTTATCAGAATATTCCTTTGTACAATATTTGAAAACATTTTCTTTCAATTTGCCAAAAAAGTATTTGATCTTCATAAACTGTATGCAAACCCTAACTTCTCTTATATGCTCCCTATTGGTCTATGTTAAATAGACCATTGAAAACCTTTTGTTATATCTGTGTGATAAGCGCAAAAAAAAAAATACTTGTTGATTTTGCCATAAAACTACTGAGCTGATAACTTCCTCTGCACTTTGCCTCTGGTGCGCTGTTTTCTGTTAGCATTGTTCCCAGTTCTCTCTGTCAACTACAGAACATCTCCCCCTATGTTATTGTGATGAGAAGACGGAAGGTTGTGTAGCGGGGTCTCCTTTAAGGCCCCGGGACTACGTTACCCAGAACCCTGTTCGGCACCCAGAATGCAGTTAGCCACCGCAGAGACTCATGGGAGGGGTTATTTAAGGAGGAGGCGAGGCGGAGCTCGGCCTCTTTGGACACCGTGCTGCAAGCAAGAGTTTCTTCCTGTGCGGATCTGCTGCAGTGCAAGGCCTGAAGCCTGGGCCTTGTGCAACTTCCAAAGAGCCTTCCACCCCTCTGCGGAGCCTGGGTGGCATCTGACTTGTCGAGTGAGGACATCAGTTGGATCGGGGACCCGATCGTTGCCGACGCTGTGTGCGGAGACACAGCAGGTGGAAGTCCCGGGCTGGGATCGCGCCCGGAGTGGTGAGCGAGCACTTGCTCAATCAAATAGACTTTACTGATTCTAGGCCTATAGACTACCGTGGCTCACCGATCGTTTGCTTGTTGTTCCACTGGGGGACCGGTAGCAGGACAGAGTTGAAGTGTCCCCCCCCATCATAGTGTTCTTAGTGATTGCCAGTTTATGGATTACAAATACCATTCATCAAGTGCACCACCGAAAGTTTACATGCGAAGAAATCCCTATAGGAAGGACTGAGATTTATTCTGGGTCAGGCCTGGCCAGGGTGGGGATATAGGAGATTGTTTAGTGCGCCACAGGGCGTGTATACCATAATAGCTACGCGTGGTGGATTACCGCGCAGCGCCATTATTGTGTGCTATATTGATTGCTGCAGGGCTCTGCAAGCCAGTTGTGTGTACTATATTCTGTTTAAGCCTTTTCTTTTACAACCTAAGTAAACTGTTATACTTAATCTTTAACATTGGTGTGTTGTCTTACTGTAAGGAAGGTGCCTTTGCCATACCCATTGATTGTGATACAAATATAAACCCTAGACTAGCTGTGCCAGAGTGGGTCGAGCAGATTGCCGGGGGTTGGTGGTGCTGCACACAGGGCCCGAAAACAAATCCAGCGGCTCTCTTAACTGGGGGTAGCGCTACACGTAGGGGCTCGTCCGGGATCCTGTTGCAGCAAGTAATGCGCCAAAAGTACCAGCATGGACCCACTAGAAGTAGAACAGTGGTGTAAAGCGGTCGGCACAGATCCAGCCGGGATAGTAGCCATAGAACTCCAGGGATCTGGCAAGAAGAAGTGGTGAAGCAGCTAGTGATGTCACTGTCACCGTATCAGAAAGCATGGGTGGTGGATGTCAGGACGAATTCCTCACTGACCCACGCGTTAATAGATTGGAAGGACGGAGTCCCAGAACATTTCAAGAATCCAAGTGTAGAAGCTATAGATGATCAGACTTATAGCCTAATACACACGCTGCCGCTCAAGCCAGGAGAACAGTTTCAGACACCGAAACTATCTCCATCACCCACCCCAAAAGTAGAAAAACAGGTGAAAAGGGAAAGTCCCGGGTCGCCATCTGCCACCCTCGGCGCAGAGTTGTGCGCGGTCCTGGGGGAACTTGTGGCACAGTGTAAGAAAGATCCTACAGATTTCCAGATGTCAGGATACAGAAAACTTAGAATATTCTCAGGAAGGAAACCTGTACCTTTGGGTGAAGAGGGGTTTGAAGAGTGGTTAGACGGTGCCACTCAGGCCCTAGAAGAATGTGAAGTCCCAGACCACAGAAAGAAGCAGAGAATTGCTGAGAGCTTGAAGGGGCCTGCTCTAGAGGCCATACACAACCTCAAGATGACTAAGACAGACTGTAATGCGCAGGACTATCTGGACATTCTGCAGAATGTGTTCGGTGGAATAGAGAAAATCACTGAGCTCACTTATCAGCTGGAGCACTGGTACCAGAAGACAGAAGAGAAGCTGTCAGAGTTCATGAGGCGCCTGGATAAGATCCTGCATAAGATGATTCTTAAGAAGGGGATTGACCCACGGAAGGTGGATGAGGCCCGTGTTCAACAGGTGATGAGAGGATCTCAGCCCCTGGACCCCATCGCATTGGCGCTATACACAAGACAGGACGGGAAGAGCCTGGAGTACCCTGACTTGATTTGAGTGGTCAGAGAGGAAGAAGCTATGCTGGAGGAGAAGAAGAGGAGCCTACCAGTTGAGTCAGTAAATCCTCCTCCAGTGATGGTCAGGACGGCCATGACCCTGGAAAGAGACTCAGAGGTGGATACCTTGAAGTCACAGATGTCCCAAGTATTGGGGATGCTGACCTCCCTGATGGAAAAGAAGTCAAGGGAACCAGAGAGGGAAAGTCAGAGGAAGGAGCTGTTTCCCAACACCTCCGCATCCCTGGAAGATTGGGGGGATGTGATTTGTTTCAATTGTGGAGGAGCTGGCCATTTCACCAAAGTGTGTGCCAGCCCAAAGAAAAAAAAGATGAATAACCGCAAGCCGCCGGAAAACTTCAGCGGGCCCCGGTGAAGGAGTCAACCGGGTGCCCATCATCTCCAGTGAGCACCAAACTGAATGAGAAGCACATGAAAAGAGTGGAGAAGACCCCTCAGAAGAAACGCAAGGTTCCTCAGAAGGAACGCACCCCAAAGAAAGAGTAGTGTCCCTCAGCGGGTAGTTACACCCACCAAAAGGAGGGAGATCAATGCATACCAGGCCCAAGAGAGACTTAAGTCCAAAGAGAAATGGAAGAAAGAAAGTCAAAAGGGAAAATGCAAAGATCAAAAGAAAGAGACCCCCTTGAAGCGATATCCAGAGAAGCTGGTGGGTCCCTCCCCGATTAGTACCAGTTCAAGTGGAGGGGGTCTACACAAGAGCCATATTGGATACCGGGGCGCAAGTGACCCTGTTGTACCGGGACTTTTATGACAAGCATTTAAGTCACCTACCCATCCAGAAGATTGAAGAGTTGGAGATATGGGGAATTGGGACAGAGAGTTTCCCTTATGATGGCTATCTGCCTATAAAACTGACTTTTGACCCGTCCATAGCCGGAAAGGCTGAAGTGTTCAACACCTTAGCTGTGGTGTGCCATCGACCGCCTGGAGCTAACAAGAGTTCCCTGATAATAGGGACGAACACGGATCTGGTCCAAAGACTCTTGGCCCCTCTGACAAGAAAGAAAGGCCCCACAGTCACTGAGATCCACCCAATGTTCAAGACAGCCTACCAACGACTGATCTTGGAACAGAAGGCCCCGGAAGAGGGGGTAGGGAAGGTCTGGAGGCTGGGAAGAAGGGGAATAGTGCTGCAGCCCGGTGAAGTAACCTGCTTGAAAGCCACAGTGAAACTCACTTGGGAGCAGCCTGGCCCTTTTGTCATGTTGGAACCCGACCCAAGGGAAGAACATTCGGGCTTAGAAGTAGTCCCAGAAGTGGTCCCGGTGAGGGCCCTGAAGAAGGCTCATTGTAAAGTGCCTGTGAGCATCAGAAATACCACGGATGGCCCCATGGAAATCCCAGCCAGGCTGTTACTGGGCCGGGTTAGCCCAGCTACCCCAGTTGCTTCACCAGATGTGGAGAAGACAGATGGAGAAAGTACTGTGTGGGAGAAACTTTCCATGGAGAATCCAAATCTGCCCAGGGCTTGGAAAGAGAGAGCCAAGGCCCAGTTGACCAGGTGGGAAAGGATCTTTTCTCAAGATGAATTCGATGTGGGGTGTGCTAGGAGTTCCACCCATCGAATCCGCCTCCAGGAAGACAAGCCCTTCAGGGAGAGGGTTAGGCGGGTTCCGTTAGCAGACCTCAAAGACTTGAGGGAGCAGCTCGCTGAGCTCAAGTGAACAGGGGTGATTCGAGAATCTAGAAGTCCCTATGCCTCCCCTATAGTGGTGGTCCGGAAGAAGAATGGGTCACTGAGGCTGTGCATAGACTATAGGACCCTCAACAGGAGAACCATACCGGATCAATATACCACTCCAAGGATAGAGGATGCCCTACAGAGCTTGTCTGGAGCCAAGTGGTTCAGTGTTATGGACCTCAAGAGCGGGTACTATCAGATCCCGATGCATCCAGAAGACAAAGAGAAGACGGCTTTCATAACCCCGGTAGGGTTCTTTGAATTCGACCGGATGCCTCAAGGTCTGTCTGGAGCTCCAGCCACCTTCCAACGTCTCATGGAGAAGACTGTGGGAGATATGAACCTCATCGAAGTCCTTGTATACTTGGATGACATCATTGTCTTCGGAAGACCTTGGAAGAGCATGAAGAGAGGCTGGAGAAAGTTTTGAAGAGACTGAGTGAGGAAGGACTCAAGCTCTCACCTGAAAAATGCCAATTCTATTAGTCATCAGTTAACTATCTGGGGCACATAGTGTCTGAAGATGGGGTAGCCACAGACCCCGAAAAATTGGAGGCAGTCACCTCCTGGCCCAGGCCCACCACTGTGACAGAGCTCAGATCCTTTTTGGGGTTCTGTTCCTATTACAGGAGGTTTGTGGAGGGGTTTGCTCGGATAGCCAGGCCTCTGAATGAGCTTCTTAAGATAGAGGGGGAATAGGATGACACAGGCCCCAGAAAGCCAGGGGAGTCAGTCAAGGATCAGTGGAACGAGAAGTGTGGCCACTGCCCCTGTCCTGACCACTGCCCCTGTCCTGGCCTACGCCGACCCTAAGAAGCCTTATGAACTTCATGTAGATGCCAGTCATGATGGTTTGGGAGGAGTGCTGTACCAGGAGCATGAAGAGCAACTGAGGCCTGTTGCGTATGTGAGCAGAAGTCTGACTCCCTCCGAAAAGAACTACCCCACCCATAAGTTGGAGTTCCTGGCCCTTAAGTGGGCGGTAGTTGACAAACTTAGAGACTATTTGTATGGGGCAGAATTCACAGTGAAAACAGACAACAACCCCCTCACCTACCTTTTCACCACAGCAAAGTTGGATGCCACAGGACATAGGTGGCTGGTGGCGCTGTCTGCCTTCAATTTCGGCCTGAAGTACAGACCTGGGGCTGGAAACCGAGATGCAGACGCTTTGTCTAGAAGATCTCACGTCCCCACTTGCAGTACAGAAGACTGGACACAAGTGGCACCCGACGGGGTGCGGGCCCTCTGCCAAGGGGCTGAACTCCAAGCCAGTGGCAGCTCAAGAGCAGAAGAGATAGGGGTTACCATAGTAGGAGTTCCCAAGCAATACTGTGGAGTAGCCCAACTGGGGGAAGATAACTTGCCAAAATTGTCAAAAAAAGAGTTGAGATCTGACCAATTGGAAGACCCCATGGGGAGATTGGTCTTGGAGGCCCTAGAGAATCAGGATCCGAATGGACTCTTACGCCACCCTTCAAAGGAGGCTCGCCTATTGAAGAAGGAGTGGGACATGTTGCAGGTGCATCAGGGAGTGGTCTACCGAAGGGGCCCCTCTGATGACCTAGAAGACAAATGGCAATTGTTCTTGCCTGAGAAGTACCGAGAGACAGTCCTGGTTGCTCTGCACGACAACCATGGCCACCTAGGGGCAGAAAGGACCTTTCAACTCGTTAGGGACCGTTTCTATTGGCCCTGCATGAGGGCTGAAGTTGAAGAATACTGCCACTCATGTGCACGATGCATCCAGAGAAAGACTTTACCTCATCAAGCTGCCCCAATGGGCCAATTGCAAAGTCAAAGCCCACTTGATCTGGTATGCATTGATTTTCTCTGCCTCGAACCTGACCTGAGTGGACTAGGAAATGTTCTGGTAGTAACCGACCATTTCACCCGGTATGCCCAGGCCTTTCCAACCAAGGACCAGAAGGCTTCCACCGTGGCCAAAGTGCTGATGGAGAAATACTTAGTACATTATGGGCTACCACAACGGCTCCATTCAGATTAGGGAAGGGATTTTGAAAGTCGATTGATCCGGAAACTCCTGGATTCTTTGGGGATCAAGAAGACAAGAACTACCCCCTATCATCCACAAGGTGATGCTCAGCCGGAGAGGTTCAACCGAACCCTGCTCAACATGCTGGGGACCCTAAGCAGTGAAAAGAAGCAGCATTGGAGCAACCACATAGCGGCAGTTGTGCATGCATACAACAGCACCACCAGTGATGCTACAGGGTACTCACCCTATCGACTTATGTTCGGGAGAGAAGCCAGACTACCCATAGATCTGGCCTTTGGCACTTCCATAGACCATTGTTCTGCTGCTTCCCACAAGGGATATGTCGATAGGCTCAGACGTAATTTGAAATTGGCCTATGAACAGGCCCAGGCGGCCTCGGAGCAAAGGGGGGCCCGCAACAAGAAAAATTTTGACCTAGAAGTTAGGATTCAGGATTTGCAACCAGGAGACAGAGTGTTGCTACGGAACTTGGGGGTCCCTGGAAAACACAAGCTTGCAGATAGATGGAGACCTGAGCCTTATGTTGTTTGCAAAAGACTACCGGGCCTGCCCATTTACAGACTTAAACCAGAAGGGAAGGTGGGACCTTTGAAGACCTGGCATCGGAGCCACCTACTCCCACTAGCGGAGGCAGTTCGGATATCCCCCGTGACGGATTCCCCTGAGCCAACTTCCATCCTGGATACTCCCAGACCGAGCACTCGGTCCCAGACCCCTCAGATTGGGGATACAGAGACCTCGGAGATAAGTGAAGATGAGGGAGCAGAACTTGACTGGCTTTGGCCTTCACAGGCCCCAGGAACCTCTGCTATTGATCTTCCACCTGAAGAAGACACCATAGATCAGACGCTGAATGCAGAAGCTACTTAGTTCATTCCGTCCAGTCCTTGGTCAGATTCCTGGGAGAGTGCCTGTGACTTACTCCCAGAAGAAGATCCAAGAGAGTCTCTGTACCTCCCTGCCCCGGAGTCCAGTGCTCCCGAACCAGAAGTAATTCCTGAGTTGGTTCCAGAGGAGGAGCCTGTTCTAACAGAGAGCCCAAGAGGACAGAGGAAGCGAAGAGCCATAAAGCCTCCCAGAAGATTAACTTACCCACAGATGGGGAGAAGTGTGGAAGACACTGTGGTTACTGCCAGAAGGAGTACGGAAGACCCTGACCCTCCCACTGTTCATTTAGTGGGGGGCAACCCCTAGCTCATTCTCTGGCACAGTTAGGCAGGACACTAGTGATGGTGTAACCTGTGGGCAGGGGAGTTCACCGCCTCGGTTTTGGTGGGAATTTCCTCTGCCAACATCATACGAAACTTTGATTGATGTTGTACGTTCTGTGATTTAAGTTTATGTTATCTTTGGGGACCAAAGAGTTTAAGTGGGGGAAGTGTGTAGCGGGGTCTCCTTTAAGGCCCCGGGACTACGTTACCCAGAACCCTGTTCGGCACCCAGAGTGGAGTTAGCCACCGCAGAGACTCATGGGAGGGGTTATTTAAGGAGGAGGCGAGGCGGAGCTCGGCCTCTTTGGACACCGCGCTGCAAGCAAGAGTTTCTTCCTGTGCGGATCTGCTGCAGTGCAAGGCCTGAAGCCTGGGCCTTGCGCAACTTCCAAAGAGCCTTCCACCCCACTGCGGAGCCTGGGTGGCATCTGACTTGTCGAGTGAGGACATCAGTTGGATCGGGGACCCGATCGTTGCCGACGCTGTGTGCGGAGACACAGCAGGTGGAAGTCCCGGGCTGGGATCGCGCCCGGAGTGGTGAGCGAGCACTTGCTCAATCAAATAGACTTTACTGATTCTAGGCCTATAGACTACCGTGGCTCACCGATTGTTTTCTTGTTGTTCCACTGGGGGACCGGTAGCAGGACAGAGTTGAAGTGTCCCCCCCCCCCCATCATAGTGTTCTTAGTGATTGCCAGTTTATGGATTACAAATACCATTCATCAAGTGCACCACCAAAAGTTTGCATGCAAAGAAATCCCTATAGGAAGGACTGAGATTTATTCTGGGTCAGGCCTGGCCAGGGTGGGGATATAGGAGATTGTTTAGTGCGCCACAGGGCGTGTATACCATAATAGCTACGCGTGGTGGATTACCGCGCAGCGCCATTATTGTGTGCTATATTGATTGCTGCAGGGCTCTGCAAGCCAGTTGTGTGTACTATATTCTGTTTAAGCCTTTTCTTTTACAACCTAAGTAAACTGTTATACCTAATCTTTAACATTGGTGTGTTGTCTTACTGTAAGGAAGGTGCCTTTGCCATACCCATTGATTGTGATAAAAATATAAACCCTAGACTAGCTGTGCCAGAGTGCGTCGAGCAGATTGCCGGGGGTTGGTGGTGCTGCACACAGGGCCCGAAAACAAATCCAGCTGCTCTCTTAACTGGTAGCGCTACAGTAGTATACAGTATATCCCTCCCTCCTAGATTGTAAGCTCTAATGAATAGGGCCCTTTAATTCCTACTGTATTGTAACTGTATTGTCTGCCCTCCTGTTGTGAAGCATTGCACAAACTGTTGACGCTTTATAAATCCTGAATGATAATAATATAGTCCTGGATGACGCCCTGTGGGAGGGGCGAAACTCGTTGACGAAATTTCAGGTTCCCTAACCAATTGCGTCACTTCCGCCAGCGGTTGATGCACGCCAAGCCGCAGCAAACCTAGATGAGCCCTATACTCTGCAAAGCGATACTCTGTCCTACATTCTGTAAGTGTAATTTTAACCTTGTTTCTGAATAAATTGAAAATACTACACTAAAGCCGTGTACACACGATCGGTTTTACCGATGAAAACAGTCCGATGGACTTTTGTCATCGGACAAACCGATCGTGTATGGGCCCCATCGGTCTATTTTCCATCGGTGTGAAAAAATAGAACCTGTTTTAAATTTATCCGATAGGAAAAAAAAAACGATAGCAAACTGATAGCAAATTCCGATCGTCTTTGGGGATTTCCATCAGATAAAAAACCCACGCATGCTCAGACTGACTTATGATACGGGAGTGCTCGTTCTGGTAAAACTAGCGTTCCTAATGGAGATAGCACATTAGTCATGCTGTAATGGACTGAAAAGCACGGAGACTGAAAAGCGCGAATCGGCTCTCACCAAACTTTTACTAACACGCGGTAACACGAAATCAGCAAAAGCAGCCCAAAGGGTGGCGCCATTGGATTTGAACTTCCCCTTTTATGGTGCCGTCGTACGTCACGGCGTTTTGGACGATCAGTTTTTTGACTGATGGTGTGTAGGCAAGACTGATGGAAGTCAGCTTCATCGGATTTCCGATGGAAAAATCCATCGGATTAGAATCCATAGGAAATCCGATCGTGTGTACAGGGCTTAAGAGTTCTCTCTCTCTATTGAGCCTGGTGGAAAACGAGCAACAAATACAGCGATAGTTGCACATAGGACCATGCGTGTGGGAGGCATAGAAGGAGAGAGAAGATTTGGGGTACCCCCTCACCAGATACAAGTGAGTTTGACCCTCAGGTTAAAAAGCCGAGGGTCTATATTCTCTGGTGAGTATGGGCACAAGAGGGGTGTGTGCCACACTTCACAGCATGTTTCTTTGGAGTGCTTTAGCACTTTGTTTATGAACTATTGAGCACAAATTGAAAGATGTTGAATTATGAAATTAATCATTATTCAACATTCTATTTATTTATATATATTGTGAGGGGGTTAACTCGGTAGCGGGTGTGTGTGACCCCCTGGATGGGCTCCCCACACAAAAACAGGCCCAGCAGACGGAGGTTGTGGTTTTCAAGATCAAAAGGTGCGGTTTATTTCTCTATTTACAGTGACAAAAACACAGCAAAGCAAAAAGAAACATAAACAAAATAAATCCTGGTCAGCTTGACCTCTGACTAAACATGCAGGTTTCCCTAACTAACAACTGGGATCAGCCTGGTGCTGTCCTAGTCCCTAAGTCCCTGGTTTAGTAAATGTCCAAACAAATAGCCACACAGGCTTTGTCTCACCGCACAGGGGTTCACTCTCCCTAGACAGTCCACACAGGTCTGGTTCCAGGCATGAGCAAACACCTAATGAAGCTGGGAGTTTTTATAGAGGCCTTAAACGAGCTGACAAGCTTCAGCTGGTCTCATCAACTCCCTGCCTGCACGACGCCCAGCACTCTCCCTAGAGGTATGAATCATCCATGAGCCCACTAGCCTCAGCTGGGCTTCATCAACTCTCTCCCTAGTTGTATAAGTCGGCATAAAGCCTGAATCTGGGAGAAATATACCTACCCCCCTGGATGCAACCAGGTGACTTTACCTTCCTGCTGTCACAATATATATATATATGTTTTTTGGTTTGTTATGTGATGTGGAATACACTGTATGCGCTGTGATAATATTTGATAATAATATAGTCCTAACACACTTCCCAGACTAGAATGGCAATGCTGCTCCTTCTCCTAGAGTGAGTAAGCATTATCGTCCTAGGACGGGAGTTATGTCACTGATATCATGACCGGATTCAAGTAAAGAAAAAAAGAAAAAAAGCTTGAAAAAATGTTTGCAGTTACTACATCTAAGGGCTGGTAAGGTGTCATATATTAGATTTGTGTTCTTCAATTTAAATACACTTTAATTAATTCCAAATTAGCAGGACCTAATATTAAATTTTATCTAATGTATTTTTTGTATATTCCACACCAGAGTAAAAAAAAAGTCATATACAATACATGCTACAACCTCATGGAAAAATATGAATTATGATTGCTTTCTTTTCTATTGCAGACAGTTGACTGAAAGTGAAAATCTGAAAATTGAAAAATCAAATCAATATCAACATGTTACACCCTCAATATTTAAACTATTTCGTTTTTGGTGTCTATAATCACAAATGCAATGTGCAATGACATAATTGCAAATTTAATTTGTAGTTTTTATTTCATATATCATAACATTTTTGTTTTGGGCAAAGTGGTTCTTTAAAAAAATTGTTTTTTTAGTAGAATTAATTTTTACATTTTCCGGTAACCAATTATCCTGTTATATACCGTTTGCTAATTGATATTTTAGTGCTTTAATTTACAAATTACTATACAGTATATGAAGGGGTATTCATGACACTTATTGCAAAACACGTCAGGCTTTCTAATATAAAGGTTGGACATTGTCTGCTTGCTTTTTGGCTTTTTTGCTAACTGACTAATTAAGACATGCCCACCTTTGGCAGGAGAGAAGAAAGAGGTTTTCTATTTTTGCACAGTTAACAATAAAATCCTTTAGAGAAAGTTTGCATTAAATGTTATTTTTCGGACACAAAACATAAAGGATTCATATAAAATATTTAAAGTGATACTAAAGCTTTGAATATTTTTTTAAAAAAAAATGTGCAGCTCGTTTTGCACAGAGTGGCCCCGATCCTCGTCTTCTGGGGTCCTTCGGTGGCTGTCTCGGCTCCTCCCTGCTTCTGATAACCCCCACCGGGAAGCGCTCTCTCAAGGGGGTTACCTTGCGGGCGTGCTCCCGAGTCCTGTATTCGGCGTCCATAGCCGCTGACTACAGGACTCGGCCCGGCCCCCCGGCCCTTGCATTATTGGAGTTGATTGACAGCAGTGCGAGCCAAGACCGAGCAAAGGAGGAGCGTGTTTGCGACACAGGACTTTCCAGGGCTCAGGTAAGTAAAACAGGGGGGCTGGGGGGCCGACAATCATCAGATGTTTTTTCACCTTAATGCATAGAATGCATTAAGGTGAAAAAACATGAACCTTTACAACCCCTTTAATCTTTTTCCACTGTAACAAAAAATAGCAAAAATAGTGTGCCTATATTGACCTGGTGGCTATTAGGACAGGCGGCCCTCTGCTGTAAAGAATAAACTTTATCCTTGCCAACCTAACATGTTTTTCCTGTTACTCTCTTATTCCTTTTACTCTCTTATATCTATTGCCATTGTTTATTAAAATAAACACTAATGATAAGATTAAAAAAATGTATTATGTATCCCATAGCTTAGCTCTGATTCACACCTGCTGGAATTTCTTCTGTACCATGACTTGTGAACGTGTCCTAGTTGACCATACAATACAAGGTCCAAATTTGAAACAAAGCATACAAATTTTGCATTAAAATTAATAGGCATCAAAGCCTGGGTTACAGGGTATAGGAAATGATAGGTCAAAAATGAACCCTCCTTTCACACATTAGCATGGATTCTTCTTGCAATAGTTATTAATGTTAACTGTAGTATTTTACCTTTGCAGCCTGGCAGTGACAATAATGTATGACAATCTGTTATGCAAAATAAATGGCTCCATGTGCCCCATTCTTTCAACCTAAATACCAGCCTATACAATTTGCTTACTCTCATTACCAATTTAATATTTACAATTCTGTTTCTCTGGATGTCTCTTTAAAGGTTTAGATTGCCTTGACCTTTTTGTCTCTAATCTCTGAGGAGTGATTGCTTCATAGCTGCTTAGCAACATCTGTTATGCACTTTGACCTTTTCTGGGTCAATTCAAGTCTTGTAAATAAGCTCTGTTTAGTTTTTGGGTAGAGCCTAGGATATTGCAGTGTTACTAAACCCATGACCCTGCATTCACTATATCTGGTCTCCCCCCCATACACAAAACATGGAAATGCAATTATTTTAGTCAATATAAAATGCTAAATACCTTTTTTCTTCAGCAGTATACGGCAGTCTTGTGACTTCTATCAGTGTTTGGTTAAAGGGGAGTTCCAGACTTTTTTATGTTTATTAAAAGTCAGCAGCTACAAAAAGTGTAGCTGCTGGCTTTTAATAAACAGACACTTACCTGTTCCACTGTCCAGCGACGCGGCCAAACGGAGCTTCGCTCCTCTCCCCCCCCTCTCCACCGGGGCCTCCATTCTAACTGTGGGTACCCCGCCGTGACAGCTTTTGGCTTCACGGCCGGGCACTCACTCACGAGCAGCGCTGCGTAATCTGAGTGGACAGGCGATCGCCTGGGATCTGTCACGTGTCCCAGGTGATCGCCTACAGGCGAGTCGCCTTAGCGGTCCCTGGGCGGAAGGAGGAAGTGGGACAGGAAGTCCCACTCCTACTGAAGCCCCCACTCCCCCCCAAAAAAATGACATGCCAAATGTGGCATGTAAGGGGGTGAGGAGTGGTTTAAGCGGAAGTTCCATTTTTGGGTGGTACTCCGCTTTAAAGCTTCTAAGAGGATTTTTCATTCTCCCTGATTCTTCTATGAGGCTGCAGGACCTCTGATCCTCTGTCTGGACAGTGCTGATTGGCCCTGTGCTGATCACATGCACTCTCCCCCAAAAAAATACTCTCTAGCACTACAAACCAAACTCAGCATGTGCAGCTTGTCTCCAATGCTCTGTTTAATCAGCAGATACATTGGGGACAGTGGAAGAAGGGGAGGTTAAGAGAAGACAGGATCAAACAGCCCTTTTACACAATGCAGAGGATAAATCCCTTAGGTTATACAGTGAGTATAACAAGCATGCTTTACTGTATATACAGACTGATTTTACTGTTGTGGGTTTATTAACACTTTAAATTTTTTATATATTATGTTATTATTATTATCATATCTTATGTAGCGCTACCCCCAGTTAAGAGAGCCGCTGGTTTTTAGTTAGTTCGGGCCCTGTATACAGCACCGCCAACCCCCGGCAATCTATTCAACCCTCTATGGCACAGTTAGTCTAGGGAATGTTTCCTTCATATAATGCTATACCTGGTTATACACAATCTCACAGCAGGATAGGCAGTTAATATGCAATGATAAACACTGAGTCAGGATTGGTAAACTATATCTGATTTACTTAGGTATAAAGGTATACTTTAAACATAACACATAGCATACATGCAGAGCCCTGCAGCAATAAGGCCTACTAATAGTGATAGTGCAGAGTGATCACACGCCACGTGCAGCTATCTTCTCTATGCGCAATGTGGCGCAACAACAAAGTTTTAAACCCCTGGTCAGGCCTGACTCAGATAAAGCTCAGTCTCTGTGAAAACAACTCTTCGCATGCAGATAAACGGTGGTGCACATTCAGGAACAGTATTTGTAATCCATAAACGGGTAATAAAAGAGGAACACTTCACCCGAGACTACACAACTCAGTTCAGCCAATAGTCTCCGGCGGGATAATAACTACAGCACGATGGGCCAAGGCAGTCACTAGGCCTAATCAAAGTACAAGCTAAATAAGTGAGCAGATGCTCGCTCGCCCCCCTGGACGCGATCCCAGTCCGGGACTTCCACCACTGTGATTCCACACACAGTGCCTGCAACGATCAGGTCTCTGGTCCAACTGATGTCAGCAACTCAAAGAAGTCAGGTGTCACCCAGGCTCAGCAGTGGGGTGGAAGGCTCTTTGGGGGGTATGCAAGGCCCAGGCCTCGGGCCTTGCACTGCAACAGATCCGCACAGGGAGTCCCCTTGATTGCAGCGCGGTGTCCAAAGAGGCCGAGCTTAGCCTAGCCCTTTCTTTTTATAGCCCCACCCATGAGTCTCTGCGGTGGCCAAATGCACCCTGGGTGCCAAGCGAGGTTCTGGGTAATGTAGTTCATAGGGCCTTAAAGGAGACCCCGCTACACACTCCCCCCACTTAAACTCTTTGGTCCCCAAAGATAACTATTAGCAAACACTACGCACAACATTTGATAAAGCGGTGTATGATGTCGGCAGAGGAAGTTCCCACCAAAAACGAGAGGGTGAACTTCCTTGCCCACAGGTCACACTGTCATAAGCGACCTGCCTAACTGTGCCAGAGAGTGAGTTGGGGTTGCCCTCCACTAAATGAACAGTGGAGGGATCAGGGTTTTCCACACTCCTCCTGGCAGTGACCACAGTGTCTTCTGAGCTCTCCCCCATTTGTGGGTAAGTCAATCTCCGGGGAGGCCTTATGGTCCTTCTCATCCTTTGTTCTCTTGGAATGTTTGGTTCATATACTGCAGGTTCCTCTCTTGGAACAGACTTGGGGGTTTCCACTGGTTCTGGAGCACTTGACTCAGGAGCAGGGAGATACATGGAGTCTCTTGGATCCTCCTCTGAGAGTGAGTCACAGGCATCTTCCCAAGAATCTGGTAAGGGACTGGACGGGATGAACTCAGTAGCTTCTGCTTTCAGTGTACTGTCTATGGCAGCCTTTCTCAACCTTTTCAACACAGAGGAACCCTTGAAATAGTTCTCCGGTCTTGGGGAACCCCTGCTAAAATTGAGAAATCTACAACTCATGATACATTAGTGTGACAGTCAGTTGAAAGAATGGTCCTTACACTTGCAGCAATTGGGAAGAATTGCCTCCTTACAGATAGCTAAAAAGATCAATGGGGTCAGTGTGAACTTATCTGAGAGGCAGAAATTGCCCAATGCTGAAGGAACCCCTAGCAATCTCTGGAGGAACCCTAAGGTTCCACGGAACCCTGGTTGAGAATCACTGGTCTATAGTGTCTTCAGTAGGTGGAAGATCTATAGCAGAAGTTTCTGGGGCCTGGGAAGGCCATAGCCATTCAAGCTCCTCTCCCTCTTCATCACTTAGTTCAGAGACATCTGTTTCCTCAGCTTGAGGGGTTTGGGAGCGAGTGTTTGGCTTGGGAGTATCCAAGATGGAAGTTGGCTCAGGGGAATCCCTCGCAGGGGGTATCCGAACTGCTTCGGCAAGTTGGAGTAAGTGATTCCGATGCCAAGTCTTTAATGGACCCACCTTTCCTTCCGGCTTTAGCTTGTAGACAGGTAGGCCTGGCAGCTTCTTGCAAATAACATAGGGTTCAGGCCTCCATCGATCTGCAAGCTTGTGTTTTCCAGGGATCGCCAGATTCCGGAGCAGCACTCTGTCCCCAGGCTGTAGATCTTGAATCCGGACTTTCAGGTCAAAGTTTTTCTTGTTGCGGGCTCCCCTTTGATCTGAGGCTGCTTGGGCCTGCTCATAGGCCAACTTTAAACTGTGTCTAAGCCTGCCTACATAACCTTTGTGGGAAGTGACTGAGGAATGGTCTATAGAGGTGCCAAAGGCCAGGTCTACGGGTAGTCTTGCTTCTCTCCTGAACATAAGTCGATAGGGTGAGTACCCTGTTGCATCACTTGTGGTACTGTTATAAGCATGCACGATTGCTGCTATGTGTTTGCTCCAGTGCTGCTTCTTCTCACTACTTAAAGTCCCCAGCATGTTGAGCAAGGTTCGGTTGAACCTCTCCGGCTGAGCATCCCCCTGTGGATGATAGGGAGTGGTTCGGGTCTTCTTGATCCCCAAAGAATCCAGGAGCTTCCGGATCAGCCAACTTTCAAAGTCCCTTCCTTGATCCGAGTGGAGCCGCTGTGGTAGCCCGTAATATACAAAGTATTTCTCCATGAGTACTTTGGCTACAGTAGAAGCCTTCTGGTCCTTAGTTGGAAAGGCCTGGGCATACCGGGTGATTTGGTCAGTTATCACCAGAACATTTCCTAGTCCACTCAAGTCGGGTTCGAGGCAGAGAAAATCAATGCATACCAAATCCAGTGGGCCTTGACTTTTGTAGATGGCCCATTGGGGCAGCTTGGTGGGGTAAAGTCTTCCTCTGAATGCAGCGTGCGAATGAGTGGCAGTATTCCTCGACTTCGGCCCTCATGCAGGGCCAATAGAACTGGCTCCTAACTAGTTGAAAGGTCCTCTCAGCTCCCAAGTGCCCGTGGTTGTCATGCAGGGCGACCAGGACGGTCTCTCGATGCTTCTCGGGTAGAAACAGTTGCCATTTGTCTTATAGGTCCTCAGAGGGGCCCCTTCGGTAGACCACTCCCTGATGCACCTGCAGCCTGTCCCACTCCTTCCTCAACAAGCGAGCTTCCTTTGAAGGGTGACGCAAGGGTCTATCTGGATCCTGACTCTCCAGGGCCTCCAGGACCAATTTCCCCATAGGGTCTTCCAATTCGTCACATCTCAACTCCTTTTTGGACAGTTTTGGCAAGTCATCTTCCTCTAGCTGGGTTACCCCACAGTATTGCTTGGGGACCCCTACCACGGTGACCCCTATTTCTTCCGCTCTTGCTCCACCACTGGCCTGGAGTTCAGCCCCCTGACAGAGGGCCCGCACCCCGTCGGGTGCCACTTGAGTCCAGTCTTCCGTACTGCTGGTAGGGGCATGAGACCTTCTTGACAGGGTGTCTGCATCTCGATTCCCAGCCCCAGGCCTGTATTTCAGACTGAAATTGAAAGCAGACAGTGCCGCCAGCCATCTATGTCCTGTGGCATCCAGCTTTGCTGTGGTGAAAAGATAAGTTTGGGTTGTTGACAGTTTTCACTGTGAATTTAGCCCCATACAGATAGTCTTTGAGTTTGTCAACTACAGCCCACTTGAGGGCTAGAAACTCCAACTTATGAGTGGGGTAGTTCTTCTCAGAGGGGGTCAGACTCCTGCTCACATAAGCAACAGGCCTCAGTTGCCCTTCATGCTCCTGATAGAGCACTCCTCCCAGACCATCATGACTGGCATCTAGGTGGAGTTCATAAGGCTTCTTTGGGTCAGCGTAGGCCAGGACAGGGGCAGTGGTTAGGCTTTTCTTCAACATCTGGAAGGCCTCTTCACACTTCTTGTTCCACTAATCTTTGACTGACTCCTCCGGCTTCCTGGGCCCCGAGTCATCCTCTTCCCCTTCTGTCTTGAGCAGTTCATTCAGAGGTCTGGCAATCCGGGCAAACCCTTCCACAAACCTCCTGTAATAGGAGCAGAACCCCAAGAAAGATATTGTCAGGGTCACCTGTGGCCAGGTGACAGATGCACACCGTAGGGGGACAGGAGTGCACCACGGGGTAGTGAACCCTATGGCTGGCTTCTGCGGATAGGAAACTGGGTGGTTGTGGAAAGCGGGACCAGAGGAGCACAACCGGGATCCTAACGGAAGCGAGAGCCAAGATTCCCCAGGGCGCGGAGTCTAAGACCCAGCTGGTCTTCTCCAGGGCCTCTAGTGGTGAGGATGTTACGCTGCAGGCTGGGACCAGGTCGCGGCCCCTGGAGTTTCCTAGCTCACGCCCCGTAGGATAAGGGGAAAAGAGGGGAAGCAGCAGCACACGATGGAGAGAACCGAATAACAAGCTGAAGGTCAGGGGCCACAAGCAGACAAGGATAACGAAGAACGAGCCGAAGGTCAAGGGTCACGAGCAGACAGGGATAGTCGGGGACAAGCCAATAACGTAACAGAGAGACAGACGTAGCACACGGCAGGCAGGAACCCAAACACACAATGCCTAACAAACACGTTGATCAGCAAAGCAGGCTTGCAGTGCACAGGTTAATATAGTGTTCAGTGATAGGGCCTGGGGTGGAGTCAGGCTGGGAGGAGATTATAAAGGAAGCCAGGTGAAGGAGGTCTGGTCTCTAGATGAACACATGAGGAGGAAGGTAAGATGGCAGACAGACATTAATGCATATCCATGACAGATATGAGTTCTGTCACAGTGGTGGGCCATGGCCAGGAGGTGACTGCCTCCAACTTCTCGGGGTCTGTGGCTACCCCTTCTTCAGACACTATGTGTCCCAGATAGTTAACTGATGACTGACAGAACTGGCATTTTTCGGGTGAAAGTTTGAGTCCCTGCTCACTGAGTCTTTTCAAAACTTTCTCTAGTCTCTCTTCATGTTCCTCCAGAGTTCTTCCAAAGACAATGATGTCATCTAAGTATACAAGGACTTCGATGAGGTTCATATCTCCTACAGTCTTTTCCATAAGGCGTTGAAAGGTGGCTGGGGCTCCAGACAGACCTTGTGGCATCCGGTCAAATTCAAAGAACCCCACAGGAGTTATAAAAGCTGTCTTCTCCTTGTCTTCCGGATGCATAGGGATCTGGTAGTAGCCGCTCTTTAGATCCATGACACTGAACCACCTGGCTCCAGACAAGCTCTGTAAGGCATCCTCTATCCTCGGAGTGGTATACTGGTCGGGTATGGTTCTCCTGTTGAGGGTCCTGTAATCGATACACAGCCTCAATGACCCATTCTTCTTCCTGACCACCACTATCGGAGAGGCGTAGGGGCTTCTAGACTCCCGGATAACACCGGTTCGTTTGAGCTCGGCGAGCTGTTCCCTCAAATCTTCTAGGTCTGCTAACGGGACTCGCCTGACCCTCTCCCTGAAGGGCTTGTCCTCCTGGAGGCGGATTCGGTGGGTGGCACTCTTCGCGCACCCCACATCAAACTCATCTTGAGAGAAGATCCTTCTCCACCTGGTCAACTGGGCTTTGGCTCTCTCTTTCCAAGCCCTTGGCAGGTTTGGGTTTTCCATGCAGAGCTTCTCCCAAACGGTCTTTTCTCCCATTGTCTTTTCCACATCTGACAAGACAACTGGGGCAGCAGGGCTCACCTGGCCCAGCAATATCCTGGCTGGGATCTCCACGGGGCCATCTGTAGTATTCCTGACACTCACAGGTATCTTACAGTGTGCCTTCTTCAAGGCCTTCAACGGGACCACTTCTGGGATCACTTCCAAGCCCGAGTGTTTTTCCCTTGGGTCTGGTTCCAACATAACAAAGGGCCCAGGTTGCTCCCAAGTAAGCTCCACAGTGGCTTGGAGACAGGTTACTTCACCGGGCTGCAACACTATTTCTTTCCTGCCCAGCCTCCAGACTTTCCCCACCCCCTCTTCCGGGGCCTTCTGCTCTAAGACCAGTCACTGGTAGGCTGTCTTCAGCATTGGGTGGATTTTGGTGACTGTGGGGTTCTTCCCTCGTACTAGAGGGGCCAAGAGCCTCAGGACCAGGTCCGTGTTGGTCCCTAGGATGAGGGAGCTCTTGTTGGCTCCAGGCGGTTGGGGGCACACCACAGCCAGGGTGTCAAACACTTCAGCCTTCCCTGCCACAGATGGGTCGAAGGTCAGTTTTATGGGCAGGTAACCATCATACGGGAATCTCTGGGTTCCAATTCCCCATATTTCCAAATCTTCAATCCTCTGGATGGGTAGATGACTTAGATGCTTATCATAGAAGTCCCGGTATAGTAGGGTCACTTGCGCCCCAGTGTCCAATATGGCTCTTGTGTAGACTCCCTCCACTTGGATAGGCACTATGGGGGAGGGGCCTACCAGCTTCTCTGGATATTGCTTCGAAGGGGTCTCTTTCCTTTGACCTTTGGACTCTCTTTTCTTCCATTTCTCTTTGGACTTTAGTCTCTCTTGGGCTCGGTATGCATTGATTTCCCTCCTCTTAATGGGTGTACATACCCGCTGAGGAACATTATTCTCTTTTTTTGGCGTACATTCCCCTGGGGAACACTGCGCTTCTTTTGGGGGGCTTTATCCTCTCTTTTTCTGTATTTCTCATTCAGTTTGGAGCTCACTGTGGAAGATGGGCACCCGGTTGACTCCTTCACCGGGCCCTCTGAAGTTTTTCCCCGGCTTGCGATTATTCAGCTTCTTTTTCTTGGGACTGGAACACACGTTTGCGACATGGCCAACTCCTCCGCAGTTGAAACAAATCGTGTCCCCCCAATCTTGTAGGGAAGCGGGCGCTGAGGCATTTGGGAACAGTTCCTTCTTTGGTCCTTCCCTTTCTGGTACCCCTGAATCCTTTGCCATCAAAGAGGTCAGTATCTCCAACACCTGGGACATCTGTGACTTCAGGGTATCCACCTCTGAGTCACTTTCGGGGGTCATGGCTGACCTGACCATCACTGCAGGAGGGTTGGTTGGTTCGACTGGTTGGCTCCTCCTCTTGTCTTCCAACATAGCCTCTTCTTCTCTGACCACTCGGATTAAGTCGGGGTATTCCAGGCTCTTCCCGTCCTGTCAAGTGCGTAGCGCTAATGCGATGGGGTACAGAGGCTGAGCCCTCAACACCTGCTGGACACGGGCCTCATCCACTCTCCTTGGGTCAATCCCTTTTTTTAGTATAATCTTATGCAGGATCTTATCCAGACGTCATGAAGTCTGACAGTTTCTCTCCCGTCTTTTGGTAGCAGTGCTCCAGCTGGTAAGTGAGCTCAGTTACTTTTTCCGTTCCCCCGAACACATTCTGCAGAATGTCTAGATAATCCTGTGCATCACAGTCTTTCACAGTCTTTCTTGCTCAGCCTAAGGTTGCGTATGGCCTCCAGAGCAGGCCCCTTCAAACTCTCATGCCGCGTACACACGTGAAAACACCGTCGAGAAAATCAACGGGAAAAACGAGGGAACGGCTTGGTTCCCTACACACGTCCGTTTTTCACTGCATTTTTTTTTTGGTCGAGAAAAACGACCGTGTGTGGGCTCCGTGGCAGTGTTTCCCAATGGGAAAACTGCCGCGGAAAAAAAAACAACGGGAATCACGACGAGAAAAATTAGAGCATGTTCTAATTTTTCTCGTCGTGATTAATGCCGTTTTTCCCATCGGGAAAAATGACAAAAAGCCCACACACGGTCGTTTTTCTTGTTAAAAAAATAAATAAATTTTTTTCCCGACGGGAAAAATTATCGTGTGTACGCTTTAGGGGATGGCGGTGAAGATATTTGTGGAGGTGATGGTTTTGGTGTTTGGAACCATTCTCCCTTGAGTGGCAACGCATGTATCAAGTTATAGGTCTGATCGTCCATTGTTTGTATGTTTGGACTTTTGAAATGCTCTGGTATTTCGTTCTTCCATTCTACTAATGCGTGGGTAAGCGAGGAATTTGACCTTACATCCATCACCCATGCTTTCTGACATGGCGATAGTGTCATTATTAACTCCTTTATCGCTCCTTCCTGCCAGATCCCCGGAAGTTCAATGACTACTGCCGCGGCTGAATCGGCGCCAGCCACTGCGCACCACTGTCCTACTTCCAGCGGGTCCATGCCGGTACTTTTTGGCGTGTTACTTGCTGTATAAGGATCTCGGACAAAGCCCCCACGCGTAGCGCTACCCCCAGTTAAGAGAGCCGCTGGTTTTCAGTTAGTTCGGGCCCTGTATACGGCACCGCCAACCCCCGGCAATCTACTTAACCCTCTATGGCACAGTTAGTCTAGGGAATGTTTCCTTCATATAATTTTATACCTGGTTATACACAATCTCACAGCAGGATAGGCAGTTAATATGCAATGATAAACACTGAGTCAGGATTGGTAGACTATATCTGATTTACTTAGGTATAAAGGTATAGGTTAAACATAACACATAGCATACATGCAGAGCCCTGCAGCAATAAGGCCTACTAATAGTGATAGTGCAGAGTGATCACACGCCACGTGCAGCTATCTTCTCTATGCGCAATGTGGCGCAACAACAAAGTTTTAAACCCCTGGTCAGGCCTGACTCAGATAAAGCTCAGTCTCTGTGAAAACAACTCTTCGCATGCAGATGAACGGTGGTGCACATTCAGGAACAGTATTTGTAATCCATAAACGGGTAATAAAAGAGGAACACTTCACCGGAGACTACACAACTCAGTTCAGCCACTAGTCTCTGGCGGGATAATAACTACAGCACGATGGGCCAAGGCAGTCACTAGGCCTAATCAAAGTACAAGCTAAATAAGTGAGCAGATGCTCGCTCACCCCTCCGGACGCGATCCAAGTCCGGGACTTCCACCACTGTGTTTCCACACACAGTGCCTGCAACGATCAGGTCTCTGGTCCAACTGATGTCAGCAACTCAAAGAAGTCAGGTGTCACCCAGGCTCAGCAGTGGGGTGGAAGGCTCTTTGGAAGGTATGCAAGACCCAGGCCTCGGGCCTTGCACTGCAACAGATCCGCACAGGGAGTCCCCTTGATTGCAGCGCGGTGTCCAAAGAGGCCGAGCTTTGCCTCGCCCTTTCCTTTTATAGCCCCACCCATGAGTCTCTGCGGTGGCCAAATTCACCCTGGGTACCAAGCGGGGTTCTGGGTAACTTAGTCCATAGGGCCTTAAAGGAGACCCCGCTACACTTACACTTATTGTAAAAGAAGAACACAGGATGTAAAGTTCCCCCTTTAGTT
Organism: Rana muscosa; assembly: GCA_029206835.1. NCBI lineage: Eukaryota > Metazoa > Chordata > Amphibia > Anura > Ranidae > Rana > Rana muscosa. Next base: position 148,877,417 of record CM055116.1, read on the forward strand.
TCACCCTGATATAAACATTGTATGTTCAAAATAATAGTATAGAAAGTTTACTTTTACCTTGAAAGAAATAAAGAATAAAATTGGATGTTGGGCTTCTAAGGGGGCCAGTCAGTGTCAGAAGTGTGTCAGAAGCATAGGATGCCTTAAGGTGAAAAAACACAAAGGTTTACAACCCCTTTGAAGTGGAGGTCCCACTAAAAAAAATAATATTAAAAGCCAGCAGCTACAAATACAGCAGCTGCTGACTTTTAATATATGAACACTTCCCTGTCCAGGGCGCCCGCGATGTCGGCAGCCGAGGCCGACCCGTCGCTCGAGGATCAGCTGCTGCCGCCGCCATACTCAGTAAGGGAGACAGGAAGTGAAGCATTGTGGCTTCACTTTCCGGTTCGCTACTGCGATGCGCGAGTCGCACTGCGCGTCTTCACTGGTCCCCGCTGTGTTCTGGAAGCTGTGTGTCTCCCAGAAGACAGCGGGGGTACAGAGTAGGCGCTGGAAGTGGCGTAGATCACCGATGTGATCTATGCCAGGAAGTGGGAGCAAATACCTGTATTAGACAGGTATCTGCTCCCCCCTCCCCCCTGAAAGGTGCCAAATGTGACACCGGAGGGGGGGGGGAGGGTTCCAAAAAGTGGAAGTTAAATTTTTGAGTGGAACTACACTTGAAGGAGATTCATTCTCTTTATTTGTCCTGTTTATCATTATCATTGAAAGTGAAAGTAAAAGAGAATCCCAATATTTGGGTTGTCCCCAGAAAAGTAATAGAAGGAAAATTTTCCAATGGGGACACTAGTTCTGGTGATCTGGGGCTCCCCAAGGAATTACTTTACTTTGCATGGATTTGCTCTGACTTCCTGTTTGGCTATGAGAAAAGAAGTGAAGGGAAATCTCCGCAATGGTATATATATATTGTGACAGAACAAGGCTCGGTCACTATGAAAAGGGATGGAATAAGGACACAGAGTTTGCATGTCAGGTGACTGCAAGGCTACAGAGCAGTTATTTTGAGAGGAGAAATTTGCTCTGGCAGCTTTCTCCAGGTTTTGCTAGTTCCGGATGGGGCTCTGTAGTTTGGAGATCCCTCAGAGATTTGGGTGGGATGTAGGGTGACCACGTGTCCTGGATTGCCCGGGGCAGTCCCACATTTTGCAGGTCTGTCCCGGGCAGATTCATTCCAGGACAATACAGTGTCCCGGAATGAAATTGACACAGCCACCTCCCGGGCCAATCTGATGCCCCCAAAAAAGGCTGCCACATCACCGCTTTACTCACTGACAGTACCTGTCCTGGCCGGGAATGCCTGGAGGAGCACAATCCCGCCCCCTGCTTGTGATTGGAGAAATCAAAAAAAACGCCTCTAGTGTCCAATCACTGTGCTGTGATTGGTTACAGCACAAGCTGATTTTTGGGAAGGGAGGGTGTCCCTGAATGGTAGTTTGGAAATGTGGTCACCCTAGTGGGACGGGATCTCCAACCCTGCATCCGGGTCTTGTGGACAGCCAGCAGGGTGTGTGCCCAGGTGCACACAGCCCATATAATGAGGGACTAGAGAGAGCAGTGAGGGAAGGAAGGTGGAGTGTGTGCAGCTTGTTACTGCTGCTGCTGTATGAAGACAGACCTGTGTCTGGAAAGCTATCTGCCCTGTGGGAGACTGCAGCCCGTGTTAGGGTGACTCTTTGCCCATTGACTAGGAAGGGCTGACCAGCCTTGACAGTCAGGAAGACTACGGAAGCCAGTGAGTCCAGGGGGCTGGAAAGAATCGCACATTGCACAAACTCACGGAAGGGGGCCGAGTCTACCAACTGAAAAGGCAGCAGTTGAAGCGCTAGCAATTTAGCCAAGCTAGCATTCAACCGCTGGGCATGTGGATGGCTGGGAGTGAACTTCTTTTGACGGTCCAGCAGCTGGGGCAGGGAAATTTGCCTGCTAGAATCGGACGTTGGTGTACTGCTTGCAGAGTGCCCGCAAGTACTTGCCTGTGACACACCTAATTCTACACCTTCATTCCTCTCAGAGCAGGTTTCAGAGAGGAGTGAAGGTATAGTGGGGTTGGAGATCCCAGCTGATGCGGTGCAAGAAGAGGTCAGCTTTGTTCTTTGGTGTGGGTCTTTAAGGTAGGCTTGCCAACGAGCTGCATGGCAGGTCAACATATGTCTGATCAAGCATGTGGTGCCCAAGCGGCTGATGTTTTGGCCACGCGATATACGCTTGAGACATATGTTGCAAACAGCAGCTGTGCGATCTGATGCACTCGCCTCAAAAAAGGCCCACACCAAAGAACTTTTTGAATGACGGGCAGAGGCAGCGCCCTGCACAGGCGTAGCTCTGCGGTGTGATTCCGTCGGTGTGCTGCCCATACGCTGGCCACTCAAAGGCATCCTGCCTCGTTGGAGATGTGCCTCCTCCTCATCCTCCTCCTCCTCCTCTCTCCTATTAGGCACCCACGTGGAGTCAGTGACCTCATCATCCCCTCCCTCCTCATCACTGGAGCCAATCTGGCAGTATGCTGCAGCTGCTGGAGCATGACTGCCAGATTGGTGTCCTTCTTGAGCATCCCCTCTCTCTGCTCTCACGCTGCTGCCTTCCTCTAGCTGGGTATCATCATCAGATCCTTCCAAACGCTGGGCATCCTCCTGGAGCATGTACCCAACACTGTGCTCAAACAGTTCGGGGGACTCCTCAGGAGGAGGACATGGTGGGTCTAGGGAAGGATTGACTAATGAAGATAATGATACCAGAGAAGAGGACGCTTTGGCAGCTGCTTTGCCAGTACCCTGAGCCTGGGTGAGAGAGGATGAGGAGGATGAGGTGGGCTTGGTCATCCACTCTACCAAGTCTTCGGCATGATGTGGCTCAACATGTCCAGCTGCCGAAAAGAAGGACAAGCGTGTCCCATGGCCATGTGCTGATGACAATGCACCGCGTCCACGACCAGCACTGTTGCCCCCAGACACAGAGCCTGCTTGCCCTCTTTTTTTGCCTCCTGACTGTCTGCCTCTCCTTGTTTGCCTTCCAGACATTTTAATGGATGGCCTGCAGGGAGATGGGAAAAAGAGCAATAAGGGCTACCTTCAGGTGTATACTGTGCAGGAGGCTTAGCAACAATGACACTGACACTGTCCCCTGCCTATCCTTCTCTGTCCCTAAACTCAAGGATTGAAAATATGGAACAGCAAAATTGGTTTAGAACAGAATAGCACACTGACACTTTCCCTCACTGTCCTACTCTGTCCCTCCCTACAAACAAGATTTAGCACAGAATAGCACACTGAAAATTGCCACGAGTGTCCTTCTCTGTCCCTAAACTCAAGGATTGAAAATATGGAACAGCAAAATTGGTTTAGAACAGAATAGCACACTGACACTTTCCCTCACTGTCCTACTCTGTCCCTCCCTACAAACAAGATTTAGCACAGAATAGCACACTGAAAATTGCCACGAGTGTCCTTCTCTGTCCCTAAACTCAAGGATTTGAAATATGGAACAGCAAAATTGGTTTAGAACAGAATAGCACACTGTCAGTTTCACTCACTGTACCTCTCTGTCCCTAAACTCAAGGATTTGAAATATGGAACAGCAAAATTGGTTTAGAACAGAATAGAACACTGACACTTTCCCTCACTGTCATACTCTGTCCCTCCCTACAAACAAGATTTAGCACAGAATAGCACACTGAAAATTGCCACGAGTGTCCTTCTCTGTCCCTAAACTCAAGGATTGAAAATATGGAACAGCAAAATTGGTTTAGAACAGAATAGCACACTGACACTTTCCCTCACTGTCCTACTCTGTCCCTCCCTACAAACAAGATTTAGCACAGAATAGCACACTGATAATTTGCACGAGTGTCCTTCTCTGTCCCTAAACTCAAGGATTGAAAATATGGAACAGCAAAATTGGTTTAGAACAGAATAGCACACTGACACTTTCCCTCACTGTCCTACTCTGTCCCTCCCTACAAACAAGATTCAGCACAGAATAGCACACTGAAAATTGCCACGAGTGTTCTTCTCTGTCCCTAAACTAAAGGATTGAAAATATGGAACAGCAAAATTGGTTTAGAACAGAATAGCACACTGACACTTTCCCTCACTGTCCTACTCTGTCCCTCCCTACAAACAAGATTTAGCACAGAATAGCACACTGAAAATTGCCACGAGTGTCCTTCCCTGTCCCTAAACTCAAGGATTTGAAATATGGAACAGCAAAATTGGTTTAGAACAGAATAGCACACTGTCAGTTTCACTCACTGTACCTCTCTGTCCCTAAACTCAAGGATTTGAAATATGGAACAGCAAAATTGGTTTAGAACAGAATAGAACACTGACACTTTCCCTCACTGTCATACTCTGTCCCTCCCTACAAACAAGATTTAGCACAGAATAGCACACTGAAAATTGCCACGAGTGTCCTTCTCTGTCCCTAAACTCAAGGATTGAAAATATGGAACAGCAAAATTGGTTTAGAACAGAATAGCACACTGACACTTTCCCTCACTGTCCTACTCTGTCCCTCCCTACAAACAAGATTTAGCACAGAATAGCACACTGAAAATTGCCACGAGTGTCCTTCTCTGTCCCTAAACTCAAGGATTTGAAATATGGAACAGCAAAATTGGTTTAGAACAGAATAGCACACTGTCAGTTTCACTCACTGTACCTCTCTGTCCCTAAACTCAAGGATTTGAAATATGGAACAGCAAAATTGGTTTAGAACAGAATAGAACACTGACACTTTCCCTCACTGTCATACTCTGTCCCTCCCTACAAACAAGATTTAGCACAGAATAGCACACTGAAAATTGCCACGAGTGTCCTTCTCTGTCCCTAAACTCAAGGATTGAAAATATGGAACAGCAAAATTGGTTTAGAACAGAATAGCACACTGACACTTTCCCTCACTGTCCTACTCTGTCCCTCCCTACAAACAAGATTTAGCACAGAATAGCACACTGATAATTTGCACGAGTGTCCTTCTCTGTCCCTAAACTCAAGGATTTGAAATATGGAACAGCAAAATTGGTTTAGAACAGAATAGCACACTGTCAGTTTCACTCACTGTACCTCTCTGTCCCTAAACTCAAGGATTGAAAATATGGTTCAGCAAAATTGGTTTAGAACAGAATAGCACACTGACACTTTCCCTCACTGTCCTACTCTGTCCCTCCCTACAAACAAGATTTAGCACAGAATAGCACACTGATAATTTGCACGAGTGTCCTTCTCTGTCCCTAAACTCAAGGATTTGAAATATGGAACAGCAAAATTGGTTTAGAACAGAATAGCACACTGTCAGTTTCACTCACTGTACCTCTCTGTCCCTAAACTCAAGGATTGAAAATATGGTTCAGCAAAATTGGTTTAGAACAGAATAGCACACTGACACTTTCCCTCACTGTCCTACTCTGTCCCTCCCTACAAACAAGTTTTAGCACAGAATAGCACACTGATAATTTGCACGAGTGTCCTTCTCTGTCCCTAAACTCAAGGATTTGAAATATGGAACAGCAAAATTGGTTTAGAACAGAATAGCACACTGTCAGTTTCACTCACTGTACCTCTCTGTCCCTAAACTCAAGGATTTGAAATATGGAACAGCAAAATTGGTTTAGAACAGAATAGCACACTGACACTTTCCCTCACTGTCCTACTCTGTCCCTCCCTACAAACAAGATTTTGCACAGAATAGCACACTGAAAATTGCCACGAGTGTCCTTCTCTGTCCCTAAACTCAAGGATTGAAAATATGGAACAGCAAAATTGGTTTAGAACAGAATAGCACACTGACACTTTCCCTCACTGTCCTACTCTGTCCCTCCCTACAAACAAGATTTAGCACAGAATAGCACACTGAAAATTGCCACGAGTGTCCTTCTCTGTCCCTAAACTCAAGGATTGAAAATATGGAACAGCAAAATTGGTTTAGAACAGAATAGCACACTGACACTTTCCCTCACTGTACCTCTCTGTCCCTAAACTCAAGGATTGAAAATATGGTTCAGCAAGATTGGTTTAGAACAGAATAGCACACTGACACTTTCCCTCACTGTACCTCTCTGTCCCTACAAACAAGGATTAGCACAGAATAGCACACTGTCACTGACACTCTCCCTACCTATCCTTATCTGTCCCTAAACACAAGGAATCCAGGATTAGTAAAGGAAAAATAATGACACTGTCCCTGCCTATGCTTCTCTTTCCCTGCTCCGGAACACACTACACAAGGCCGCCGCGCTGGCGGCCTTTTATAGTGTGGGGCGTGTACTAAACCCCCTCAGCAATAATTGGCCACAGGCATCCTGCCTGTGGCCAATCATTGCTCTCCTCGCTGCCGGCGCTGTGATTGGCCAAGCATGCGGGGTCACAGTGCATGCTTGGCCAATCACAGCGCCTGGATGACACTGCGATGGCGTAGTGCATTGTGGGCCGTTCGCGTCACTCGAATTTGGCGTGAACGGCCCAAATCATTCGATCTTCGTCGAACGATCGAACAGCCGATGTTCGAGTCGAACGTATGTTTGACTCGAACACGAAGCTCATCCCTAATATTGGTGTACCTAGACAACGGAGCTGAAGGATCCACTTGTGGGAGGTAATTGCTGCAGACCCAAAGTAAGGAAACCAGTAGATCCCATTAACAAATAGGGGTCTGCGGGTATGTGGAGTACCGGGGGAGGTAGCTACACAAATATATATATATATATATAAAAATGTATATAGTCCATTGTTCCAGTCTAAAATGCTCATTATGTATAATACAAGGCCAAACCGTGAATCAGAGCATACACAGTGGACACTGATGTACGCAAGCAGTAAAAAAAGAGCGCTTTGAAAACAAAGCAACTTTTCAATTAGATCTTTTTAACCTGTGCCCTTCCATATGTTTTCAGATCTGTCATCACAAGGCCAGTGTACACAATGTTTTTTTTTTTTTACATTTAGCTTGTCTGCAGCCCACACTGATCAACTACACAAAGTTGACAGCAGATACCTGCTTCAATCAGTGTCTTCAGTGTTGGAAAACATACATGATAATTGATATGCTGTGTTCCTATTTATTACTTAACCACTTCAATATCGGGCACTTTCCCCCCTTCCTGCCCAGGACAATTGTCATCTTTCAGCGCTGTCACACTTTGAATGACAATTGCACTGTCCTGCAACACTGTACCCAAACTACATTTTTATCATTTTCTTCCCACAAAGAGCTTTCTTTGAGTGGTATTTGATCACCTCTGCGGTTTTTATTTTTTTGCGCTATAAACAAAAAAATACAGACAATTTTGAAAAAAAAAAAAAAAACGATGGGCACTGATAGGCGGCACTGATGGGCACAGATAGGTGGCACTGGATAGGCAGCACCGATGAGGAGCTACTGACAGGCATGACTGAGCGGCACCTGAAGGGCACTGACAGGCATTACTGATCGGGCACTGATTGGCACTGTTTTGGGCACTGATTGCCACTTTTATGGGCACTGGCAGGCGTTTATTATGGGGCACAGGCTGGCAGGTGATGGGCACTTATTGGCAACTGATGGGCACATCTGATGGGGGCTGCACTGATAATCTATGTGCTGATTATCAGCGCAGACCCCCCTCTGACAGGGAGAGCCGACAATCGTCTCTCCCTATCAGTGCGAACCTGAGGAAACCCGTTTACCAGCACTTCCTGGTTCACGCGACGATCAGCTGTGATTGGTCACAGCTGATCACGTGGTAAGAAGCCTCTGCCAGAGGCTCCATACTACGTTTGGAGTTGCGGTGTGTCAGACTGACACACAGCACCTCTGATCACCGCGCTGCACGCCCCTGCAGGCGTGCGCCGGCTTATTATCCGGATCATGTCATATGACGTCCAATCAGGATAACAGAACCACTTTATCGCTGTCATATTGCTATATGGCGGGTGGCAAGTGGTTAAAGGCTTTGTAAATTTTCAAATGTTTTGTTGTCTTAACTAGGTATTAATGTAGCTATATTTCCTGTGTATCGTTTTGTTTGCCTTGTCTTAGATTGATGGGCTCATATGTTGTGGCTGCAGTTTGCACATATCCATGTACTCATCCACTAAGCTTGCCCCATTCACTATAGGGACAGGCACTTCTTGTTCTGGGTCACGCAGCATTCAATCCAAGCCTTGCTCTTTTCTCTGTGTTGTATCACAAATGTAGGAGTGCTATTGTGATGAAAACAAAGCTTCCTATTATTTGGGGGTCACAACTGCTGGTGAGGTGCATCAGGTGAACATCATTGGGTGTTTTACTTAAAAAGAAGAAGATTGTTTAATTTCTGTTATATATTTGGATTTGATGACTATCACAGAATTTCGACGGAATTAAGACTTTATTTTATACATTTGGATTTAGAGACTATCACAGATTTTGTATGAAATTGAAATTGTATTATGTATATCTTATTATTTATGGTTTACAACCATGGCTAGCTTATAACTAACACATGAATGGGTATATAGCTCCGTTCTTTTGTTAGGATTACTGTATATACAGTGGTATTTTATGTAAATGGTTGGTGTTAGGGTTTAATAAAGTGTGCAGTGTTCAGTTAGGTTTACGTTTTCTGTTTGTGACTGATCTAATTACTATTTTGCTCTCACCTGCAGAACACTAGACAAAGAGATCCAGGGATTGTGGGATATATAGTTTCTTCACATAAAGTGTCAGTTTTTAGACTACAGACACACATTAACCTGCACAGTGCCACCTACTTCATGTTTGAACACAAACAGAAACTTTTAACACTAAAATGTGAAGCTTTATTGTACTATAGGCTATGGACAGAGGCCAAAAAATGACACCATGAAATTACATGATCATTGCACATCTTATGCAAGGTTTATAATGTCTTTAAGTAACACATTACAAACTGAATGAAGGAATGAATAACTTGTATAGCGCTACAAACGCGAACTAAATTGCCTTAAGGCGCTTTTGCAGCCAGTGTCCGCCTGTGTTTTCAGAAGAGATGGGTCTTAAGCTTCTTCCTGAAGGCCAGATGGTTTTCTTCCAAGTGGATGTCCGCGGGTAGAGCGTTCCATAGCCGGGGTCCTTGGACTGCGAATCTTTGTTCGCCTTTTGATTTGTAGTGGGTCTTGGGAATGTGGAGGAGGTTCTGGTTAGTTGACTGGAGGGGGCGACTTGGGGTGTAGTGCTTTATTTTTTCGCAGAGGTATTGCAGGGCTTTTCCTTGTGTACATTTGTGAGTGAGACATAGGGTCTTAAATGTAACCCGATCCTTCACAGCTAGCCAATAGAGGGTCCTCAGGGACGTGGTAAATGATTCACAGGGTTTTTTTCCAGTTACCAGTTTGGCTGCTGTGTTCTGGACACGGCCGGTTTTCTTGACCAAGAGAAAACATGTCGTGAAAAACGGCCGTGTGTAGGGGACCAAGCCGTTTCTCGTTTTTCCCGTCGGGTTTCACGGCGATGTTTTCACCGCCGTGAAACTCGATCGTGTGTACATGGCATAACTCCACTTATGTTAAGAAAAAAAACATTCCCCTCTGGTCCATCCATGTACATTGCAAGGGTTTTAACAAACTTTGTTGCATAGTTCTACCTTTTGTTATTCTGAAGAAATCCCTGTGTGTTTGTCTGTGTCCATGTGGTAAGTGAATCTAATGGGAGTGGTTTCATGATTATCAACCAGCTGCTGCACCTGCAGGGCTCTAATGAGGAAAATTGCAGAGCTGCATCCCTTTAGACGTGATTTCATTTTAAATTTACATTTTTGTTTCAGGGGGTGGCTGATATCTGACCTGAATCTTAGTGCAGACTTCTGGAAAAAATCAGTGAGCCAATCACACAAGCAGGAAATTATGTTTCTGTGCAGAACACCTTTAGGTAGCCATATTGCATTGCACTTTACAGAAACTTACAGAGCTGCAGATTGAAAAGGAAAGGTCATTCTGAATAACATTCAATAACAATATAACTTGAGTCGCAATTGTATATGCTATATTACATACCGTATATACTCGAGTATAAGCCGACCAGAATATAAGCGGAGGCACCTAATTTTACCACAAAAAAATGGGAAAATGTATTGACTCGAGTATAAGCCTAGGGTGTCCATTAGGGATGAGCCGAACACCCCCCGGTTCGGTTCACACCAGAACCTTCGAACAGACCGAAAGTTCGCACGAACGTTAAAACCCTATTAAATACAATGGAAACAAACGTTCGAAATCTAAAGTGCTAATTATAACGACTAATATGCATGTTATTGTCCTAAAAAGGGGTTGGGGACCCGGGTTCTGCCCCAGGGGACATGTATCAATGCAAAACGAAGTTTTAAAAACGGCCGTTTTTCGGGAGCAGTCATTTTAATGATACATAAAGTGAAAAAAAAAAAAGTGAAATATTCCTTTAAATATCGTACCTGGGGGGTGTCTAAAGTATGCCTGTGAAGTGGCATGTGTTTCCCGTGTTTAGAACTGTCCCTGCACAAAATCAAATTTCTAAAGGAAAAAAAGCCATTTAAAACTGGTTGCGGCTTTAATGTAATGTCTGGTCCCGGTAATATGGATGAAAATCTTTGAGAAAAATGGCATGGCTACCCCATCACCCCCCTACCCCAGCCCATTACCACCCCTTTGGGTCTTGTAAGTGTAGCGGGTACTTACTTTCCCGGGGTAAATTTTGAATCTTTCGGTGACACCGGTGGTGTGTTCCGGCGGTCCACTGGGTGGCGCTGTCACCATGGGCTGACGGACGGATATCGCTGTGTGCTGGGTCTCCTTTTTGGCCTCTCCCGGCAGCGGTATAATGGGGCGGGGAGCCCGCCGTGCTTGCTGGGAGAGGATATAAAGGGGCCGGCCATCTTGGTCACGGGGTCTTCGTCCCAGGCACCTTCAGCTTGCGGACGGTGGTTCGCGTCCATCCTCTAGGCGGCCTAGGCCTAGAGGACCACCGGAGATCGTGTTCCACCTCAGGCACCTTTAGTCCTGGGGTGAGGTACTTGGATGGAGGTCCGGAGCTCAGTGCCCAACACTGAGTTCCGCGAGGGAAGGATCCTAGGGCACTCCGGGGGCGGATGCCTGAATCCGAGGTGGGCGTAATGGACCGGGAAGAGCTCCTCATCTGAAGACCCGGTGCAGCAGACTGCCGGTGACGGGTGAGTCTCTTGTCGGAGACCGTCCGGAAGGAGAATTTCCCTCGTGCGGAGACCATAGACCACTCTCAGGGAGGAGAGTGGATGATAGAACTTGTGTCTGGGCCTATTCGTACACACACCTCCTCTTCTGTTCTTAAGCCAAGGGAGTCCATGTTATGTTCTAAATAAAGGAGTGTTGGACTTTGACGGTGTGTGGCTCAATTTCTGGCGGACAAGGTTAAAGGAGACTCTTGGAGGGAGGATCCGTTGCACAGCACAGGTAATAAGGTAATAAGAGACATTGCTGAGACCACATACACAATTGTGGTGGAAGCCTGGCGTAGCTCACCCCTCTCCCTCCCCTATCATACCCCTAGACCAGAGACAGTGCGAGTTGGAAAACTTTAATAGAGGGGAGTGGGGAGAGGGTGTGCGCTACACGTGGGGGCTCGGGTCCGGTATTGTGTTGTGCATCACTGTATGGAACGTGTCTGCTGGAAGAGTTAAACGAATAGGCCAAAGTGCAGCCCTGCTTGAAGTCGTGGACATGACCCCAAGAAGGGAAAGGCCCGCGCAGGAAGAGCGGTGAACGGGGGGAAGCTCAGCCGTGTGAAGTAGTACACGTGGGGGTTTCTAATTGCACTGCGCCACCAGACACAACCCCCGCCGCTTAGTTCGTGGGCGTGGCTCAACCAAGGAAAAGTGAAGAAAGCCCGCGAACTGGAGCAAAGGGGAGGAGTCCAATACGTGTGAAGGGACTACACGTGGGACATTGGCGCGAAAACTCTGCAGTGTGCGATGGATCAGCAACAGGTCGCCATGTTTGGACACACCTCGTGGATTCCGGTACATCCTTCCACCGCGACACTGACTGCTGCTGCTCTAATAACGGATACGGGGATTCGACTGAAGCCAAGGGGTCGATTCGCCCTATACTCATGTATGGACGTTGAGGCCCTGGGTATGATTTGTCCCGGGTGTTCGGGACTGGTGTGCCTGCTGAAGCCGTTCGGACGTTGTGAGGCCTGTGGGGAGTTCACGTTTGAGGTGGATTCGGCAGTAGAGAGGCCGAGAACCATCTACCCAGGCCGGGCTTCAGGTACTACCACTCAAAGAGGAGAAATCACCGCTGTGAGAGTCGCCCCAGCGCACACTGCAGCGACCAGCGACCAGGGAAGAGGTCGTTAAAACTCTGCGGGAGAAATCCGAGGATGCTGACTCAGTCACCACTGTCTCGCAGCATCTGCCACCGAAGAAAATAACCAGCGTGATAGCCCCGACCAGCGGTGGTGGTCTCACCCGCTTACGCCAGGCCCGGATGGATCCGTTGACGAGGGTTCCGGACGTCCCGCTTCAAGGAAAGGCCGAGGTAACCCAGGCGAAGAGACTTGGTGTGTGGGAGGAGGTGTTGGGAAGGCATGGCCTAGTAAGTCCGCGGAGTGTGGAGTCTCCGTTTCTACAAAGAGCTACATACCCGCGGAGGAGTGTGACACCTCCGACCTGGAATCGCTCTCGGATCTGGGAGATGATGCCATCATTGATGATTTGTTTGCAGAGAAAGGCTGGGACAAGGTACCGCTTGCTTCATTCCGCAGATCTCGGGATTCACCCATGTCAACAGGGGAAAGTACGCCCCGGGTGGAGGCGACAGCGCCTGGAGAAGACTCTTGTCCTCAGTTTGTCCCTACATCCCCGGCGCAACCTGCATCTGATGCTGGGGTAAAGAGACTGTTGCTGCGGGCACCAATGCCCAGATTGGAGGTGGTCAAAGCGCCTCGTCATCCAGACTCGGTAGTTATGCCTGGTGAGGGAGACAGAGCTACCATGCCTCCTTTGGCAAGACTACAACGCCTATTTGGCCAAAAAGTTGCAGAGGAGTACGGATGGGAGTATCCCTACTTATCGAAGGACTTGCTCTACGAGGTGGAGGTGTACAGAGAGCGCTGGTACAATGACTTTGTGTGGACCCACCTAAAAGTTCCGCACGCCCGCAGGTACCTGGCGTACTCTCCTAGTGCTTCACAGCGTTTCAAAGATTGCAAGGCCGATTGGATGTTAGGAAGACACATCTATGCAGATAAAGTGCTGATCCGACGCAAAGAAGGCGAAGATGTGGAGTATCATCTGGAGACCGTGGATCAACACTTGAAGCCACTGATTCTGCCGCATCCCCGCTTTTACTTATAGGAGACAGAGACTCCGCTCTTATCATGTTGATTGAACTTTTCGGGCAGTTGTTGAGTATGCCCAAAGGAATGAGGAACTATTCCTGTGTTTTTTCTTTTCCCTCTTCCTGCAAAGAGATCACAGACTCTGGGGTTAGATAGGGCCAAAGAGAAGAAGAAGAAGCTTCACGAGTGCAGTACCGCGAGGTTGTCACCAGGTGGCAGTCTTGTGCAACATTTTTTTAAACACTTTTCATGCACTCACTCTTAGGAGGGAAGGAATTTCTTCTCGGAGAAGTTTATTTTCTTCTTACACGAATACATGTGTCAGGGTTTTTTTTTGTGTGTTGGTTTTGTTTTCTTTTCTTTCCCTCTGCAGGAGAGCATCCCGTCAAGATTATGGAACCTGGGACGGTTTTTAGTTAGGATGGGAGGGAAAGGTATAATGTTGAAATGTGAGTTCATGTTTAATGTTGTCTTTCACTCCTCTTTTGTTGCAGGGGCTCAGACACAATTTCTCCGTTAAGATAGTTTCCTAAAATTTTTAGTTTTTTTCAGATTGTTAGTTGGTTTCTGGATTGGGTTGTGTCAGCCGTTGAGGGCATGATTCACTCCAGACACTGGGGACCAGTGTCAAATGACAGGGGGAGAGTGTAGCGGGTACCTACTGTCCCGGGGTAAATTTTGAATCTTTCGGTGACACCGGTGGTGTGTTCCGGCGGTCCACTGGGTGGCGCTGTCACCATGGTCTGACGGACGGATATCGCTGTGTGCTGAGTCTCCTTTTTGGCCTCTCTCGGCAGCGGTATGGTGGGGCGGGGAACCCGCGTGCTTGCTGGGAGAGGGTATAAAGGGGCCGGCCATCTTGGTCATGGGGTCTTCGTCCCAGGCACCTTCAGCTTGCGGACGGTGGTACGCGTCCGTCCTCTAGGCGGCCTAGGCCTAGAGGACCACCGGAGATCGTGTTCCACCTCAGGCACCTTTAGTCCTGGGGTGAGGTACTTGGATGGAGGTCCGGAGCTCAGTGCCCAACACTGAGTTCCGCGAGGGAAGGATCCTAGGGCACTCCGGGGATGGATGCCTGAATCTGAGGTGGGCGTAATGGACCAAGAAGAGCTCCTCATCTGAAGACCCGGTGCAGCAGACTGCCGGTGACTGGTGAGTCTCTTGTCGGAGACCGTCCGGAAGGAGACTTTCCCTCGTGCGGAGACCATAGACCACTCTCAGGGAGGATAGTGGATGATAGAACTTGTGTCTGGGCCTATTCGTACACACACCTCCTCTTCTGTTCTGAAGCCAAGGGAGTCCATGTTATGTTCTAAATAAAGAAGTGTTGGACTTTGACGGTGTGTGGCTCAATTTCTGGCGGACAAGGTTAAAGGAGACTCTTGGAGGGAGGATCCGATGCAAAGCACAGACCCGAAGGTAATAAGAGACATTGCTGAGACCACATACACAATTGTGGTGGAAGCCTGGCGTAGCTCACCCCTCTCCCTCCCCTATCATACCCCTAGACCAGAGACAGTGCGAGTTGGAAAACTTTAATAGAGGGGAGTGGGGAGAGGGTGTGCGCTACATATGGATATTAAGGGGAACCCCGCACCCAAAATAAAAAAGGCCATATATACTCTGAACAGCAGTATACAGGCGGTGCAAACAAGACAGGGACTGTAGGTTTGTCCTTAAAGGAGCACTATACCTTTTTTTTTTTTTCCTTAAAAATAACAAACATGTTATACTTACCTCCACTGTGCAGCTCGTTTTGCACACAGTGGCCCCGATCCTGGTCTTCTGGGGTCCCTCGGCGGCTGTCTTGGCTCCTCCCCGCAAGGACTCCACACCTTAATGCGAGTGAGCTCGCATGGTGTGGAGTGATTGCGGGCGCGCTCCCGTGATACAGCGGCGGCCATAGCCGCCGACTGTATCACTCGGCCCCGCCCCCCGGCGTGCCGCGTCATTGGATGTGATTGACAGCAGCGCCAGCCAATGGCTGCGCTGCTTTCAATCCATGCAGTGTAGCCAATCGGCGGCCAGGCTGAAAAACGAAGAGGATGACGGGGACGAGCATGGGACTTTCGAGGGGCCAGGTAAGAAAAACGGGGGCTCGAGGGGGGGCGGTATTGTCGAATGTTTTTTCACCTTAATGCATAGGATGCATTAAGGTGAAAAAACATGTAACTTTACTACTCCTTTAAGTAGAATCTGTTTGTAATTTTGAACAGGTACATTGTTTAAGTGTAGCTCCAGCCAAAAAATCTATTTTTAAGCTTTTTGGAAAACATAGGGAAGGGTTATCACCCCTGTAACATTTGTTTTGCTGTCTGTGCACCTGTTCAGAACATTTCACCCCACTTTCCATCCCAATGACAAATGTTTTTGAAAAGTGGGGTTTTTATTGAAACAAGGACTGGTGATAAAGCATCAGTAGAGAGGAGACACCTTTTTCCCATATTAACTCTGAAGCCTCGTACACACGACCGAGTTTCTCGTCCAAAACCGGCAAGAAAAGTGCCGCGAGAGCTTTTTTCTCGAGAAAACCGTTCGTGTGTATGGTTTTACGACGAGAAAATTGCCATGAATCTCGACGAGAAAATAGAGAACCTGCTCTCTATTTTCTCGTCAGGATTCCTGATTTCCTCGTCGTGTTTCTCGTCGGCCTGTTTTGTGACGAAAAAATGGTTCGTGTGTATGCTTTAACGAGTCTTTCAAAAGCGCGCATGCTCAGAAGCAAGTATGAGACGGGAGCGCATCTTCTGGTAAAACAAGCCTTCGTAATGGAGATAGCACATTCGTCACGCTCGAAATTATTGCATCGTTTAAATGTTGTGCATTGAAATCTTCTTTAGAATGTTACATTAATCAAAACGAAAGAACTTCTTTTGCTGCTGATATTCACTCAGAGTTATGACTATCTTTTTTTAACCTTTTTCATGCTGCTCTTAAGTGTATTATATCGTGCAAGTTTTTATGAATATTTAACATTTTGATATTTTTCAAACTGATGTTAATTTTAATTTCGCAATGTTTTGATAGTGATCTCCCATTGAATATTTTAATATCTAGATGTTAAATTTTACACCCTCTTTTTGGGAAATCAGATTCTTTTATTTTTTAGGGGGGTTGTTATCTGTCCCTTTTTTTGTCAGTCAAATGTCTCTGCTTACTCCAAAGCTAAATTTAAAATTTTTACAAATACACATAGTCAAGTATGAACTTAAACAAAAATAACATTTATTCATGGTTTGTAAAAAATAAAGAGAAGGCAGCGCTGGAGAACCTGCTGCCATTTGTGCATCCCAGGGACCCCAGACCACACATCAACCCTGTGTGGACACTAAAATTAGGAGCTTGAGAAGGCCAACATTTCTGAGCACAATCTGATGCTGGCCTCCCAGAGGTCAGGAACAGCAGCAGGTGAGATATATGTCCCAAGTGTGTGGTACTACAACAGGCTGCCTTCTGTCCGACCACAATGAAGCAAGGCCATCACTTCCTCGTCTTCCTGGCAACCTTCCCTGCAACCTTCCCTGAAGCCTTCCCTGCAGCCTTCCTTCTTCGTTTGGCTGGAGGCTGGGCCACTGGAGGGGTACTCCTGTCAGGAGGAGGAGGAGGTGGAGGAGAAGGGGGTGGCGCAGAAGAACAAGGTGGAGGTGGAGGAGAAGGGGGTGGGGTGGAAGAATAAGGTGGAGGTGGAGGTGGAGGAGAAGGGGGTGGGGCGGAAGAACAAGGTGGAGGAGGAGGTGGAGGAGAAGGGGGTGGGGCGGAAGAACAAGGTGGAGGAGAAGGTGGAGGAGAAGGGGGTGGGGTGGAAGAACAAGGTGGAGGTGAAGGAGAAGGGGGTGGGGCAGAAGAAGGTGGAGGTGGAGGAGGAGGTTGAGGTTGGGACAGTTGTGCCACCTCACAAATTGCTGTATTGGGGGTAATTTTTCCCATCACCCCCTTGTTGAGCAAGGTGATGAGCAGGGGCTCGCATAGGAGGCGTTGCTCCATGCTCATCACCTTGAACTTTGCCTCCACTAGGCCGGCAAGGGCCTCTTCAGGGGATGTGGGCTCCTTGAGGGTGGCATGGGCCTCTTGAATAAGGGCCATTGCTGCCTCACTTGTGGTCCTGTCCCTCCTGCCTCTTTTGGGAAATCGGATGGGAGGCACTTGTGATCTGGTGCTTCTCCTTTGCCCTGCCACCTCCTGCCTGCCACTGGGCCCTGCCACCTCCTGGCTGCCACTGGGCCCTGCCACCTCCTGCCTTCCACTGGGCCCTGCCACCTCCTGGCTGCCACTGGGCCCTGCCTCCTCCTGCCTGACAGTTTCCAGACCCTCCTCCTGGCTGATTTCATCCTGTGTATGAAAAAGGGACATAGTTTAATATGTTGCTTTAATCTTTGCCTCAAAATTTATAATCATGATTGAAGCAATTAGAATGTAAATCCTGAAATCATTTTCTAAAATTTATAACTACATCAGATTGACTATTTAGCACCCAATTAAGTGCAGACTAATGTCTAGAGATCTTGATTTCACTTGTGGAACTTTTCGCCATTTTTTTGGGATCAACCTTTTGGCCGCGTTTAATAAATGTGGGATCAGTGAATCTTTATACTGTTTCATTCCTCCATCACCTCCATGGAATAAAACTATCCAAGGATCTTTTTTAATCTCCTTCTCTGTAATTATTTTTATCATTTCCAGTATCTTTTCCCAATATGTTTGAATTTTAGGGCATTGCCACCATATGTGGGCCATTGTTCCCCTCCCCCCACATTCTCTCCAGCATTCTGTCTTCTGTTCTACTTGAAATTTACTCAATTTATCTGGTGTGGCATACCAGCCTGTAATACATTTATAATTCATCTCTGCAGTCCTGTTGTCCATGGCAGACGAGTGGGCCAATTTTATTATTTTCTCTATAGTCCTTTTATCCCTACATGTTCCCAATTCTCTTTCCCATTTCTTTATAAATGGGGGCATCGCCAGTTCATCCACTGTCATCAGTAATTTATAGAGTTTTGATATAGTTCCTGTTAGGTTATCGGCCATACAAAGCCGTTCCAACGTTGTAAGTTCCTCCCCAGACCTAATTGGCTGGGGAAGGCTTTGTACAAAGTGGGTCAACTGGTGGTACCTCCATTCATCTACTATCATTAATTCCCTATTGTGTCTCAATTCTTGAAGTGGTATAATTTTCCCTTTTTTTATTATATCTCTTAACTATGCTCTCTCTTTTTTAATCCAATTTCCTCCCACTATTTTTTTTCCCGGTGCAAAATATTCGTTTTCTTTTAATTCTATAAGGGGAGAGTTATATTCCCTATCTATTTGTTTATGTAATCTATCCCAAATTTTCAGTGCTATTCGTGTCATGACGTGAGTGTTTTCACCTAGTGCTCTAAACTGGGGGGGGGGGGTTCCATATTACACCTCCTAATTGTGTTTTTGCCATTACCTTTTCAATTTTTACCCACCTTTTTTCGTGCCTATCTTTGGCCCACTCCACTACCCGGGACAACACCACCGCGTCATAATATTTTTTAATGTCTGGCACTGCCAGCCCTCCATGCTTTTTTTCCTGTTTTAATACAGAGAAGGAGATTCTATGTTTTTTATTATTCCATACAAAGTTCATTAGCATCTTTTTTAACACTCTGAAGTACGGTTGAGGTATTGCAACTGGTAACATCTGGAACTTATACAAGATTTTCGGCAGCAGGACCATCTTTAAGATGTTAATTCTTCCTATCCATGATATCGGGCGGTTTATAATTTTTCGAATTTCGCTTTTTATTTCATTTAACAGAGGGATATAATTTATCTTGTATATTTTTTTTTATTGAGTTGGCAAGTTTTACCCCTTAGTACTTAAGTTCCTTCTGCCAAGGAAAGTTGTACTCTTTTCTTAAGCTCTGTTCTTCTACCTTTCCAATATTGACATTTAGAATCTCAGTTTTAGCTATATTGATTTTAAAGTTTGATATTTCTCCATATTGTTTAAGTGTTTTGAGTAAGTTCGGTAATGTGGTCCTGGGTTTGTTAATAAAGAACAAGACATCGTCCGCAAAAGCTGCGAGTTTGTGTTCATCTTCCTCCAATCTAATCCCTTTAATGTCTGGATTATTCCGTACCGTCGCAAGTAAAGGTTCTAGGGACAGGACAAATAAGAGGGGGGACAGGGGGCATCCCTGCCTTGTCCCATTTTTCATCTCAAAAGCTTGAGACAGTGTGCCATTTATTTTAACCCTACCCATAGGATGTTGGTACAATGTTTTAATCCACTGTATCATCCTGGCTCCTAGGCCCATAGTTTCCAGGGTTTGTATCATGAGTCCCCAGTCTACCCTGTCGAATGCCTTCTCTGCATCTACCGACAGGAGTAGACTTGGGGACCCATTCTCTTTTATTTTCTGGAGGAGTAGCAATGCTCTCACACCATTGTCCCTCCCCTCCCTACCTGGGATGAATCCCACCTGATCCGGATGTACCAGTGAGGGCATCCATCCCTTCATTCTTTCTGCCAGGACTTTCGCGTATAATTTTACATCCGCATTTAATAGCGAGATTGGTCTATTTCCTGGAACATAAGCTTTCATCTTTCCCCTCTTTTGGTATGACCGTTATTATGGCCACTGAGGCTTCCCTTCCCATTTCATAGTCTGTCCCTAATCCATTCATGTAGTTGCATATCCTGGGTACCAGTATCTCCTTACATTTTTTGAAGTATAAAGCTGTAAACCCATCAGGGCCGGGACTTTTCCCTAGGGCTGAGTCTTTTAGTGCCTTACTTATTTCTTCTTCCGTTAAGGGTTTATCTAATGCTGTTCTTTCCTCTTCATTAATCCTATGCAATCCTGCCTTGTTTAAAAATTCTTTAATTTTCAGTTGTTTCTCTCCTACTCCCCATCTGTTCTGCTCCACTGAGTACAGCCCCTCATAGTAGTTTTTAAATGCATCTGCTATGTCCTTAGTTCTATATACTTCCTCTCCGTTTTTAAAAAAAATCTTTTCTATGAAATTTCTAGTCTTTTTATTTTGTACCATTCTTGCAAGGTGTTTACTAGACTTATTCCCCCACTTATATCTTTCTTTTGCTATGCGATGTAGTTTTATTTTTGTCTCTTGTTCCATTAGTTCTTTAAGTTCATCCCTTTTCATCACTAGTTCATGGTATAACTCTTGTTGTTGTCCCTGTTGTTTTTTGTGTTCTTGCTCAATTTTGAATATTTCTTCTATTAACACATAAAATTTTCTGTTTCTCTCTTTTTTTTTCCTTGCCCCTTCCGAGACCAAAATCCCCCTGATATAGGCTTTATGTGCCTCCCATAAAGTTGCCCCCGATATCCCTTCCGTATCGTTTACCTGGAAGTAATGCTCTAATTCCTCTTTCACCCTCTTTAATCCTCCCTCATCCCGGAGCAATTCCTCGTTTAAACGCCAAGTATAGGGTTGTCTATGATATTCGGGTACTTTTAGTTTCATGCTTACTGGGGCATGGTCAGAGAGTGAGGCAATTCCTATATTTGATTCCGTGACCATATCCAGCATTCTATGTTCGACCATTATGTGGTCTATCCTCGAGTACGTCCCGTGCACAGGGGAGAAAAACGTATAATCCTTTGATTTTGGATGCATAATCCTCCATATATCAACCATCTGACTGCTATGCATTTTTTGTTTTATCCTTGTTAATTGTACGTTATTTGTCCCCTGTGTCCGGGACGTACTATCCACGGCCGGATCCAAACAAAAGTTCATACCTCCCATCAATATTATATATCCCTCCCCAAAATCCTTCAGTTTCCCCAGAGTCTCAATAAGGTAATTAATGGGGTTCACATTAGGGGCGTATATATTTGCCAGGGTACATTTCATTTCCCCCAACTTCCCTTTTAGAAAAATATATCTACCATCTTTATCCATCATTCTTTCCTCCAATGTGAACCTCATTTCCCTTGAAAACCCTATTGCGACCCCCCTTGCCCTTTTTGAGATAGTATCTCCATAGAACCAATTCGGAAAATTGGGTGAGTGTAATTTAATATTTGATTCTAGAGTCAGATGGGTCTCCTGTAGGAAGACTACATCTGCTCTATAATATTTAAGCTCTCTTAAGACCTTATGTCTTTTGGTAGGTATATTGAGCCCTCTCACATTATAGGACAGGAAATTTATTGCTGTCATATCTGTCTTTCATCCCCTTTTCCCTTTCTTTTTTTGTAGAGTCAAAAAGGTAGAATCCCCTCCTTTCTCCCCATTACAAAACCCCTCTCCCTCCCCCCACCTTTCCCATTGCTGATCCCTTCCCTCCTCCCCCCATTTCCCTTTTGGCCCATTATTGGCCTTAGAACCATCAATGATCTTTTCTCCTGGTTCTCCCATTTTAGAGGTGCAACTCTAACCCTGCCGCTCAGCCCCCTCCTCCTCCCTTTAAATTTAGGGAGGGTGAGGGAGGTCCGGAGACGCTGCATGGTGGGCCGGTCTACCCTTTCCCACCCTTTCCCACCTCCTACACCTCTCCCCCACATTCATATTGTATCTGCAAGTAAAATAAATAATATATAACGAATGTGAGGCAAACAGTCTAACCTCCTTTTTTTTTTTTTTTTAAACATTTTTTTTATTGAAGTTTTATATGCATAACATACATTGGTGGATGTGTCGACTAGACAGCATCCATATACCGGCCTAAACCAACCGTCTAACATAGACCAATCTATCCAACCTTCCCCCTCCCCCCCTCCCTTCCCACCCCCCAGTCACATCTCGACTATTATACGGATCTTGACATCAGTCACTTATAATTCTATCCATGCTGATTTCTGGTGTCCTAATCTACCATCTCGATTTCACCATGTTTAGCCGTCTATACACATCACATTGGAGTGAGCCAGTCAAGATTCCATTGCCTGCGCCACACAAACATTTCCTACCCTACAGTACTATCCGAGTTAAGCCATGAGTGCCATATTTTATCAAATTTCTGTATACATCCCCTACTCTCATAAGTGGCTTTGTAATAAGGTAACATTGTATTTACTAGGCCTTTCCAAGCGGAAACGCTTGGAGCCACCGGTTTTTTCCAGGCAAGCAGGATAGCCTTCTTGCCATAGAAGAACAGTATATTCAACATTGTACGCATTGCTCTTGAGGGCACCACATCATCAACCAGACCCAGGAGACAGGTCTTTACATTCATTGGGATCGGGACCGACAGGACCGACAGGAGATCTGAAATACATGCAGTGATATCTTTCCAGAAATTCTGTATGATTGGGCAATGCCAGAAAATGTGGTCAGTGTCAGCAGGTGAATGGGAACATCTCCAACACTCCGCCGAGGTCGAGGGAAAAATTCTCCCCAGTCGCTCCGGTGTGTAGTAACTCCTGTGCAAAAATTTAAATTGGATCAATCTGTCCCTGGCCGACACGAGATTCTTAACAGGTTGAGACCAGAGGTCCTCCCAATCATCGCCTTGTACCTCTGGGACCTCTCTAGCCCACGCTTCCCGGCACCTAGTGATAGCTTTAGGGGTCACCTTAAAGAATTCCTTGTATGTGTCTCAGAGAGGCTTTGCCAGTTCCTCTCCCGTCAGCATCGTTTCCAGGGATGAAGGTACAGATTCGACCCCCATTTCCTGAAATTGAGCTTGAAAAGCATGTCGGACCTGAAAAAATCTAAACAGGTAATGATTGGGGAGGCCGTGTCTAGATTTAAGTTGTGAAAAGGTTTGTATTTCTCCAAAAGTCGTTATGTCTTTTAGCGTCTTAATTCCTCTTAATTCCTCTAACTGCCCAGATCATAGGTTCTGGTAGGTTATAGAATTGTGGTAGAGTTGGGTTCATCCAAATAGGGGTAGAGGGCGACACCCCCCGATAGCTGGGGCACGCTATTTTTACCGCCATTTTCCAGGCTTTGATGCTTGCCTTCATCGTCTGTGTCAGTGGGAGATCAGATCTAGTGCCTCTAAATAGTGCATACTTCAGGCTTTCATATGATCCCAGGAGGGCCGCCTCTAAAACTGTAGCCGCATCACCATCATCTGCCGTCAACCACCTGCGGGCAAAAACCATCTGACCCGCTAGATAATATTTTTGCCAGTCTGGCACCGCTAGACCCCCTTGCACTCCTGGTTCCTGCAGTACTTTTAGTCCAATTCGAGTAGGCCGGGGGGTCCACAAGAAGGTTGAGACTACACTGTCAAACTTCCGAAAGATAGCTTTCGGAATCCAGACTGGCGCATGGCGCAGGAAATACAATACCACGGGGAGAAATTTCATCTTTAAGAGACTTATTCTGCCTACAAGGGATAGTGGGAGCTTGGACCAGGTCTGTGTCTTCCGCTTTATTCTCGTGATTAAGGGAAGTATATTAAGAGGGATATAGTCCTGCACATTTGCCGTCACCCGAACTCCTAGATATTTTAGAGAGGAGACCCACTGTAATGGTAACTTAGGGTCAGCCTTATCCCATTCCCTAGCTCCTGGGTCTATCGGCAGAATAGAGGATTTGCCCCAGTTCACTTTCAGACCCGAGGTGGCAAAGCGATCGATTGTCACCAGCGCTTTATTCAGGGACTCCCCCGGGTCATCCAGGAACAGCAACATGTCGTCCGCATATAATGCCAAGGTTTCGTCAATCGTACCCACCCTTATGGAATTAATGTCTCGATCCGACCTAAGTGCCACTGCCAACGGTTCAAGAGCAAGGGAGAACAGGAACGGGGACAGTGGGCAACCCTGCCTAGTCCCCCTACCCACCTCAAAGAAATCCAAGGTGGAGGTTCCTATCCGAATAGCTGCTCTCGGTCGTCTGTAGAGCAGAGACACCCACCTCCTGTACTGCGGTCCAAACCCCATCACCTCCAATACCCTAAACATATATAACCAATCGACGGAGTCGAAGGCTTTCTCAAAGTCTATAGATACTATAATTCTTTTACTGTCAGGTTTTGGTGGAATCTGCAGATGTGTGAAGAGTCTCCGTAGGTTCGTGTCCGTTGACTTACCTGGCATAAAGCCCGTCTGGTCAATGTTAACTATGGATGGGAGTACAGTCGCAAGTCTGAGGGCTAGTATCTTGGTCAAGATTTTTAGGTCGGTGTTAAGTAAAGCTATCGGCCTGTATGAAGCACATTCCCTCGGGTCCTTGCCCGGTTTCAAAAGCAGAACCATATAGGCTTCCACCATGGAATCGGGCAAGGTATCATGTTCGTGGCAATACTCCAGAAGTGCATTTAGCCGTGGAGCCACCACTTCTATATTAGCCTTGTAAAAGTCAGTCGGGAGACCATCAGGACCCGGGGCTTTGTTAGGAGGGAAAGTACAGATGGCCCTTTCAATTTCTTTTTTGTAATTCTAGCATCCAAATTGCGCACGTCCGTGTCAGATAATTGAGGTATGGGTAAGTCATGTAAGAGAGATTCCAAGGTCGACATGTCATAAGGAGGGATAGGAGAGTACAGGGTTGAGTAATATTGAACAAAAGTGTGCATAATGCGCCCCGGTTCATCTATCAAGTTCCCTGCTGTGTCCTTTATTATTGGAATGCAGGTGGGTGAGTGGTAATCAGCCACCAGCATGGCCAATAGTTTGCCATTTTTGTCCCCTTCAGCAAAGGTCGATTGTGCGTTCCTGACTAGGTCTGCACGGGCCTGCCCTGTAAAATGTATCGATAATGTACGTCTCGCTTCCATCAAGGCTGTATACGAGGCCCCCGTGGGGGCGTCAGCATACGCCCCGGCCCTCACTCTTTCTTCCTGCTGCAGCATCTCTGTTTCTTCCCCATCGTTTTTCTTCACTACTTTAATGGCTGAGATGTACTCCCCCCGTGTCACAGCCTTGAATGCTTCCCAGACAATCGTGGGGTCAGCTGTGTCTTCGTTGGATGACCAGTACCCTTGCACGGCTTCAGTCACCTGAGCCGAGACCATCTCGTTTTGTATCCAGCCCGGATGAAGCCTCCATCCCCCCTCCGGGCCCCCACCCGAAAGGACAGGGTGACCGCAAGGGGGTTGTGGTCCGTCAGGCCCCCTGGGAGGTAAGAAACCTCCTTGACCCACGGCAACAGCAGCCCGTCCTGAAGGCCAAGTCGATCCTAGCGGCCGACCTATGCATTGTGGAGACATGCGAGTAACATTTATCAGTTGGATGCTTCCACCTCCAGAGTTCAGTTAAATTTGCCACCGATCCCCAACCATTTAGGTCCGAGGACCCCTTTCTAGTCAGATTGGTGGAGTCCAAGGCCGCATCCAGGACGGCATTGAAATCCCCCAACACCACCAGCGGCAAATGAGCATAAGGAGCAAGTTTACTCAACAGACCGACCAACAGTTCTATCTGGAACGGGGGGGGGGGACATATACATTCACCATTACAATACTTTTATAACATACATCCATCACCACCGCCACATATCTGCCTCCCGGATCAGAAATCACTTGTGTTATCGAGCAGGGGATGGACCTACTTATCAGGATTGAGACTCCTCTAGCAAAAGTAGAGTATGTCGAGTGCAGGGCTTTTTGGATCCACGGTTTCCGCAAGGAAAGGACCCTGCTACCGTCCAAGTGTGTTTCTTGCAGGAAGATGATATGTGGTCTGGTCCGTTTAAGGTACTGGAAAATTGATGCTCTTTTTAGTTTGTTATTCAGGCCCCTAACATTCCAGGAGACAATCTTAATCTCATCCGCCATCTATCCTGAAATAGTCATAGCACATACTGCCCTGAAACAATGGCGCTCCCGGTGACTGTCGACCCGTGCCCCACCCCCCCAAGGCAGGAAGATTATATTCCCAGTGCAGAGTAGCTCCCGGCACCAATAGTTTCTTAACTCGTTCATCAAAAGGACACACAGCATAATTAATTGGACTAAATATTTTGTGCAAACTTCCCCATGTCGAGATGTGACTGTATTCAAACCCACCCTTGCTTTTGTACCAACAACCCCCCCAACAACAACAAATTTGGTACATAGCTTCTTCCCAAAACCAAAGAACAAAAAGATATCTTCTGCGGCTTCCTGCCGCCGTGACCTAAAGTTCGGCAGCTTTGTTTTCCTCCCCCGCCTCTCCACGTGCTCCTTACAGAAATAACACCGGGGTTACGCTCAGGAGGGCAAAGTGCGGCAAACATGCGCAGAAAAGAGGAGTCAAAGTGCATGAGAGGCAACCCACCTTAGAAAAAAAGAAACTATAAAAATATAAAAATATATATAGAACAAAAACAAAGGGAGATGTGTAGAAAAAGGAGATTCAAAAAAACAGCGTGGGGCAATCAAGCCGAGAAAGGAGCAGGTATCAATGATAACCCATAGCTGGGAACAAGTCCTCTATCTGTGCGGGTCACATCAATGGCAGAGACCCGTATATTGTGACCCCCTCCCAATGGGGGAGCTAGTGTGATGATCAAAAATCAGGACACGTTCGCCCCGGCTGTTCCTCTTTCCGAAACGGGAAAGCTAAAAATCATCCGGATCTATGCTGGAACCGCTGGGGGGAAATAGATCTGTACGAGAGAGGGACTTAGACAACCCCAGCTTGGGTACCTCCTCCAGGACAAAATAGGATGCTTAGAGAGCTTTTTCCATCCACTCGCAGGCCTCCTCGGGGTGTTCAAAGAACTTCACTGTACCCTTGTATTGGACTCTGAGCTTGCTTGGGTACAGCATGCTGTATGTAATCTCTTTTTCCCTTAAGCGTCTTCTGACCTCTGTGAAAGATCTTCTCTTTTGCTGTGTGGCCGTGGAGAAATCTGGAAACAGCATAATTTTTACATTTTCATGTCGTAGCTCTTGCGTTCTTCTGGACAGGGCTAGGATCATGTCCCTGTCCCTAAAGTTCAGGAAACGGACCAAGAAGGGGCGAGGGAAGGCACCCGGTGGCCTATTCCCGGTGGGGACTCTGTGTGCCCGTTCGACCACATACGTGGGAGGCATCTCTGGCATAGAAAGCAGGTGTTTAAAAAAGCCTTCAGCAAACTGCGCAGGCTTGTCACCCTCAGCCCCCTCCGGGAGTCCCACCACCCTTATATTACTGTGCCTCTGTCTGTCTTCAGCATCTATGGCCCTATGTTGCAGGGCCCTCACCTGGTCTCTGAGCTCTGCTAGCTGGGCTCCATGGTCGTGGGATGTGTCCTCCACCTCCGACACCCGCGTTTCCACTGTCGTCAGGCGGCCTCGGATCTTGTCCAGGTCATGCCGGATCAGATTACTCTCCGAGGAGAGATGATCTATCCTTCCCATCAGCTCTGCCTTGCTGGCGCTGATAGCTTCCAGGATTGGCCGAGTAATAGCGTCCGCATCCACCGCGGGAGACTGCTCCAGCATCCGCTCCTCCTCGCCCAGCACGTCAGCCTGCGCCATCTTGGACGTTCTCCCTGTGCTGGCGCGCTGGGGCTGCGGCGGTGAGGAAGCCAACATGGCGTGGGCGGGGCCTGCCACCGTGTCCTTCCCAGCCCGTGTCTGCCGCTGCTCCGTGTGACCCCTCGCTGCCTTCTTTGCGGAGGATGATGGCATCCTTAGCCTCCGCAGACCTTCCCCCGTTCAGTAATGTGTTTGTGGGGATGTAAAACGTCCCGGTATGCACGGATTATGGTCCGGAGTAGCGGAGCTGTGGGCGCGTGCTGCTGCCTTGTTCACATCCGGCCGGAAGTCCCACAGTCTAACCTCCTTAACATCGTAGTCACCATATATATCCTACAACATTCTCAAGACAGTATAGGCCAACAATTTGTCCAACTCACAAAATCACATACCTTCGTTCGCACGTCTGTAACTTGAACTCCTCTCTCCGCACACCGAACGTAGTATAGTCACATGTGTGTTTGCTATATATACACCACGCATGCGTCAAACTACGAACACGACGCTCCGCACACGTCGCCCGCCCATGACGTTCTAACTAACATCTTTTCCCCGCCCCTTCTCTTTCGGCGCGCAGACAGATATGGCGGATTTACAGCAGGTGTCTGATAATTCCGCAACTAACGAGGAGGAGACAAGCCCGGAGACCGAGGAAACGTCACGATCAAGGAGGAGATTCAAGGCATCTAATATGTCTTTTGCGGAGATGGTGAGATGGTGGACATCTTGCTCAAGTCTGATTATGACGCAAAGCATGGGCCGTATAGCAAACCAAATAGAAGGAAGGCCAAAATCCTGAAGAAAGTCGTGAAGAGTCTGAAGACGAATTTCGGGGTGAAACGCTCAAATGAGCAGCTCAGAAAGAGGTGGTCAGACCTCAAACTGAGGGAGCCAGAGCAGTTAAGGGGCATTGAGAGAATGCTAGCAAAAAGTAAGTAAAATGTACACTTTTCTGCTATTAATGTTTTTCTCAACTTACATGTTGCTCCTTTTTTTGATTTTATCATATTGGACTCCCTTCCATAATTTAATAATTTGAACTTGGTTTGGCACAGTAATCGTTCGTTACGTTACAGACACTTCGTTCGGCCACTATCCGCTGTTTTGGCTTATTTTATAGCCACAAAAGTAATTAGACATCTGCGTGTGTTTAAAAAAAATTTGTTCCAAATTTTTAGGCTAGATGATGTGTTTGTAAAGAGAATGAAATGCAAACTTTAGTCAGTGTAAAGGAGAGGACACTCAGCAGCTGCTTCCACATCTGTACTTTGGAGCACTATAGTGTGGGCCACCAGACCCGCCTTTTTTGGGTGTCCCACACAGGTGCATTAGTGATTTTTTGTGGTGCCTCCATGTCTAAAAACTGACAGCCAAAGGTGAATACTAAACATATTATTGGTCAGAAATAATGCATTCATCTTTAACTTCCGCCCAAACACACACTTGTACCCCACTTCCAAGCAATTTAGCCTGTTTTTATTTTTCATAGAGAATTTCAGTGTGATAAATAGACCTTTTGTTTGATTAACATAGGGGAGAGAAGACTGGGAGGAGAACACTCCAGGGAGCACAGGAACCCCACAGCTTCACAACAACCCCAAACTCCCAAAGACCCACAACCGAAGGATGTTGAGGAAGTTGAGGTGGAGGAAGGAGAAGTGCAGGAAGGAGAGGTGGATGACGTTGTGGAACTGGTCACCACAACAGGTCAGTATCTGACACCACAGCTTCAGGTAAGAGATGTAGGCCTGCAGAGTTATAATACCTTTTTATTTTGTTTTTAGGGGATGTAAATGTTGTGGTGAAGGATAGTACACGTTTCTCTGCTGACAGTGCCCTCCGAATAATACAGCAAGTGATGGAATGTAGCACGGAACTGGACAGAATAAAACAAATAATTCATGTGATGGATCAAACATTTAAAGACATTCTAGATGTTTTGGGGAGAATCTAATAAGTCAACCAAACCCCCATTTTTTTTCGGGAATGACTGTTCATCAACCTTTTAAACTGTTTTTGACAATGCAACCAGCCAAAAATTGAATATGCACACAGTGTGTCAACATGTGCCATCTGCCATCAGGGGATATCCATGTACGTCTTTTGGGGGTGCAACCCCTTCCTCGTATCTAAAGTAGGTGAACTGAGGAAGGGGTTGCACCCCCAAAACACATCCATTGATCACCCCTGATGGCAGATAGCACATGTTGACAATAGGGATCAGGAGTCTAAAATCCCTAGTGGAAAATAATACAAAATGTGTGCATATTCAATTTTTGGCTGGGCAAGGGGTGGCAAGACCCCATATTAGGACGGGCACATAGAGACATAGTTTGTGTAAGTGAATGTGTCAGATTGTTCAGAGGTATCCAATGTTGTAATTTTTGGAATGCAACTGTTGTTTTTGTATTTTCCTAAGAAAAGAATTGGCGGTTTGTGGCCAGGACAAAAAAAAAAAAAAAAAAAAAAAAGGAAACATGTGTGTGAATGTGCACAGAGTAAAATGTTTGAACAGAAACAACGTGTAGCTTCTTTTTTCAATACGCTCTAACCTTATTTGTGTTTTTTTTTAAGGTTACATAGTGAAATGGTTGTTATTTACTAAAGGAAAATACACTTGGCACTACAAATGCACTAAGACAAACTAGGAGACAGGAACCAAACAAAAGTTAAAATTTGAAATCAGAATTTTATTTAGCTCATTCTCCAGGAATCTTTAGCCATAGCCTGGCATAGGAATTGCCCCCCTACCCGTGAAATATTGCATATATTTGTCCCGAACCTCACGGGCATTTTGGGGGGGCAAGCCAGGACGGGCAGATTCCAGGCCCGGCAGGGGATTAGCAGGTGAAAGTCCAGCCTCAGGCAATACTGAGGCCATATATGAATTGGATTTTCTGCTGAGAAAATTGTGTAGCACACAGCAGCTTAAAAATACATAGTTTATTTTGTAGTCCGCCAAGTGTATGGAAGTCATAAAAATGCGGAACCGGCTGGCCATTATGCCGAAGGCATTTTCAACGACTCTTCGGCCCCTGGCCAGCCGGTAATTGAACACCCTCTTCTCTGGGGTCAGGGTCCTGTGAGGAAATGGCCTCATAAGATGCGGTCCGAGTCCAAAGGCTTCATCAGCCAAGAAAACAAAGAGGAGTCCTTCAATATTCCCTGCATCCGGTGGCAATGCAAGGTCGTCACTCTGGAGACGGAACTCCGTCTGGATGAAGGATCCCCCATCGGACATCCGGCCATTCTTCCCTACATCAACATAGAGGAATTCATACCGTGCTGACACCACCGCCATCAGCACAATGCTATGAAACCCCTTGTAGTTGAAGTAGTAGGACCCAGAATGGGGTGGCGGCACGATGCGGACGTGCTTCCCGTCTATGGCACCACCGCAGTTGGGGAAGTCCCACCACGTGGCAAACTCCGATGCCACAGTCTGCCATTCCTGTGGCGTGGAAGGAAGCTGGGGAGTCAAACAAGATGAAAGAAAATTAGAATTTAAAAATATTACATTACAAGGAGATTATAATAAAAAACATTAGAGGACAACAGCAATCAAATTCTACGTTTATTAAGGTGTTTTAAATAAGTATAATGGAAGGCTCATGTTTCATATTCATCACCCCCTCTGATGGTCCATTAATACATTATTTTGGGGGGGGGGGTAGATGTGTTTGGCCACAGGATAGCAGTGCAGTGGCGGTGCGTCCAGAGTGGGCGCTGGAGCACTGCCCCCTCTCTCCTGTGCCCGTCACTCAGAACAATACATAGGTTCATGTCTTGCATTAACCTATGTATTGTCAATGCCACCCACTATTCAGGTGGATGGCCCCCTCTTAAGCGACCAACATATGAATAACTGCGGCATTTATGGGGTGAAAATTGCATATCAGAAACAGGGAGGCAAATAGGCTTGCACATTACAGCCTGACTTCATAAAAGTTAAATAGGGGACGCAGGGGGGGGGGGGGGGGCATTCCTTGGGTAAACACTGACAGGCTGCTCTGCCAATCATGTTCACCAAGTCTGTTTAATGGTAACATGATTGGCTGATGCAACATCAAGGGAATGAGAAGACATCAAGGACAGAAGAAGGATGGCGCTGACCACAAGAAGGTATGTGCAGGGCTGGGGGGAAACTGGCTGCATTGGAGGGAACAAAATGGCTGCATTGGAGGGGACAAAATGGCTGCATTGGAGGGGACAAAATGGCTGCATTGGAGGGGACAAAATGGCTGCATTGGAGGGGACAACTGGGGGCGTTTAATAGGCACCTTTGCAAAAATGGAGGAAGTTTATTTCCTAAATTGTGGTTGGACCCCCAAACATTTGTTGCAACAGGCGCCCCTGCTGGAAAAGTTAGTGAAGGGAAATATGCATGGAGGAGAAAAAAGGGGCAATCTAAAGCTTCCAGCATGCATGAGGACAAAGGGGACATTCTCAGCATATTACAATCATGGTAATTAGGGAAGGATGAAAGAAATACAATACATTAGCATACATGAAATACATAAAATGTGATGTTAAAGGAGAAAACTTACCCTAATATAGTCCTCCTGCAGGACTTGGATGATGGCAGAACAGGTGTCTGGGATTATGAGGCCCAGAGCCTGGGGGGAGATGCCTGTCGTGAACTTCAAGTCCTGAAGACTTCTCCCTGTCGCCAGATAACGTAACGTGGCGATGAGCCTCTGCTCAGCACTGATGGCTTCCCGCATAACGGTGTCCTGCCTGGTAATATAGGGGGACACCAAAGCCAACAGTTCCTGAAAAACGGGGTCAGACATCCGCAGAAAATTCCTGTAGTCCTCAGGATTATTCTCGACTATCTCCCGCAGCAGAGGCATGTGGCAGAATTGGTCCCGCTGGAGCAACCAATTCTTGGTCCATGAACTCCTCCTCACACCATTCATGGACTGGTCTTGGTCCAAAACAAGCAGACCAACACCAAGCGCACGCACAGCACGAACTCGACGACGAGAACATCCAGGCGACATGGCTAGCAAACGGTCGTCTTATCAGAACGTACAGAACAGAACGCACTTTAGAACAGCAAGGCCTATGAATAACGAACTGAAAATCAGAAACGAACGGGCAAGAACGCACTGTAAAACAGATACGACCTGCCTAGACGCCCTGAAAGTCAAGATACGAACCCACAAGCACAAACTGAACCTCAGAAAACGAACTGAAAAGCAGGAAGACTGAAAAGCGCGAATCGTCTCTTTCCAAACTTTTACTTCACACGCGGTAACACGAGATCAGCAAAAGCAGCCCAAGGGGTGGCGCCAAGAAAATCGATCTTCCCCTTTATAGTGCCGTCGTACGTGGTGGACGTGAGCGCGGAGAACAACGAGGAAATTGGGAAATGTCAGTGTGTACGCATGGAAAGCTTGACGAGAAACTCGTCAAGGTTAACAAGAATCTCGTCGAAAAAAACGATGTGTTTTTAACGACGAGAAAATCGGTCGTGTGTACGAGGCTTGACAGGAGAGAATTTTCGCTTCCCATAGGTAGATTTCCTCTCACTTCCTGTTGTCTCCTTAGGAGTCGTTTGTAAGGTGGATGTTTGAAAGTAGGGGCCTGCCGTATATACTCTGCTGAAATTTGCCCCTTAGATGTTGGTGTTGCCACAACACTGTGTGCCCTCACAGTTACTCTTGGTGGGCGCTGGAACGCCCTGCTGTGAACTATTATATCAGGAATTGCAATTACATGCCATTGTTGAACAGTGGTAGGAAAAATTGGGCCTTTGGTGGTGGTGCTGGTGCTACAACACTGTCAGCCTTCACAGTTACTCTTGGTGGACGCATGAATACTGTAAATTATTAGATCAAGAATTGTAATTGCATGCCCCTGTTGAAGAGGGGCAGAACAATTGGGCCTTTGGTGGTGGTGCCACAACACTGCAACCCCTCACAGATACTGTACTTGTAGCACAGCAATGAGCCCTGTTGCAAAGTATTGCATAAACAATTGTAATTACACACCCCTGTTAAACAGGGGCAGAAAAATTGGGCCTTAGGCACTGGTGCCACAACACTGCAACCCCTCACAGATACTGTACTAGGAGCACAGCAATGAGCCCTGTTGCAAAGTATTGCATCAAAAATTGTAATTACATGCCCCGGTAAACAGGGGCTGAAAAATTGGGCCTTAGCCACTGGTGGTGGCACCCAGAAACAAAAAAGTTCTTCCAAGCTATCATCAAGAATCGGATCATTGAGGAGGAGGAGGATAGTCTGTCAACATAACAGAGGAAAGGAAGGTGCGCCAAACTAAGTGCAGTATTAACGTTTTAATAACCATTAATAAATACAGCCAAATGGCTACTCACAAATAGGAAGAAGTAATCAGGCATGTAGAGTGTAAATAGCATACAGGGTCCGGTGTCATCAACAGTCCGAGGGAAAGATGTAGGTCCCAGATGGAGAATAAGGCTGAAAGCTGAAGGCAGATGTAGTGTCAGCAATGGAAGTCCTGGGCGTAGAGATGCTGTATGTATGTTGTTATTCTTCCTGTAGTGGAGGAAGATCCAGGACGATGCGCATCAGCGTGCGCTTCAGCGTGGAGCGCAGCGTGCCGTCGGACCGGAAGTGACCGGAAGTGACGTGGTAAGAAGAACGGACCAATAGGATGACGCGTTTCTCAGCTTCCGCTGTTTCATCAGATCCATGGATATCATGGGGGTGGGCGGAGAATATATGGCAGAAAGGAGTGCTGTGATAGGTCGATTAGCACATATGCATTTGTGGGAAAAGCGCAAAGGGATATTGAAAACATGTATTGCAGGGATACAAGACGGCATGTTTACGAAAAGGAAATTGAATGAAAAATAGTGTGATTTGATAATGGAAGGGAAAAAGGCTTTAATACTTGAAATAATATATATATAAAAAAAGGGGGGAGGTATTATAAGACGAATTTCAAGAGGAGGCAAGGGGAGGGGGGAAAAAAAGGGGGAGGGGGACGGTGGTGCTGTTAATATTTAAGCAAGTACAGGGAGAATGATATAGCAATTATGAGAGATCAGGGCTGGATGGAAGACCATGTAATACCAAGCAGGGATAGTAGGAGAGGATTCATAATCGTGATAATAATGATGATAATGAACTATATAAAATTAAACCATAAATAAAAGTTGGATACAACAAGAGAAAAGGAAGAAGGGGATGGAGTATTGATAACATGATATGTAATGTATAAAGAGGTACACATATATGAATATACACATATGTATACAAAAATAAAAATAAAAATAAAGATAAAAATAAAGGTAAAAATAAAATAAAGATGGAAATAAAAATAAAAAATAATAAAATAAAAAGGAAAATTATAATAATAAAAAAAAAAAAAAATGGTGTGGGTTAGGCGAATGAAAGTGAGGGGACATCTGTATTAATGTGTAAAGAACATGGAGATTATGGGGAAATGGGGGGTATATGTAATAAACATGCATAAAAACACAATAACACATATACATATATAATAAAATCCTACATATATAAAAATATTATATAAATTATACATAGGTGATAGAAAACACATGTATAAAACATATATAAATATATATAAATATATATATATAAAAAATATATAAAATATATACACATAAAAAATATATATATATAAAAAATATATATATAAAAAATATATATATAAAAACTATGTGAAAAGGGGGAGGGGGGTGGGGTGTAGGGGGAGAAAAAAGGTGAGGGGGAGGGTAAAATATAATAATAAAAGCATAATGAAACACATGCAGCGAATTGCATGAGACAAGAATACGCAGGGAAGTAGCAACGCAAGAATATTTAGATGATGTTGTTAGTTTCTATTTCTTCATTAAGGCCATGAGGCGACATAGTGTTCAAAGAATATATCCAGTAAGTCTCTTGTCTGCAGAGACGTTGGAATCTCTCAACTGCAGTGGGAGTATCTGGTATGGATTCAATGATCCACACTTGGAGGGCACTAGTGTCTTTGTGATGGTGGGCTGAAAAATGGCGTGCCACACTGTATTTAGGGTTGCCTCCTTGAACTGCACGACGGTGTTCTCCAAATCTGGCCCGTAAGGCTCTGATGGTTCTGCCTACGTAGAGGAGGCCACATGGGCAAGAAATGCAATAAATTACGTAGGTAGTAGAGCAATTGTAAAAAGAACTTAGGTTAAAAGTTTTATTATTGGCCTTGAAAGATTTTTTACCGTGGGTAACATTAGAACAAGTTAGACATAGGGCCTTTTTACATTGAAACATCCCTACAAGGGGGATTAAAGTAAGCTGTTTTAGCATATAGTTCTTATGATTGTTCGGTGCTTTCATTTTGCTTGGAGCAATCTTGCTCTTAATATTTGGGGCCCTACGATAGGCGAACTTGGGAGTGGCTGGTATGGACTTCGATAAGTGAGGATCTTGAGTGAGAATAGTCCAATGCTTCATGAAGATGTTTTCCATTTTCTTATGTTTGGCATGGTATTGGGTGATGAAACGGGTGGTGGGTTCTGGGTTGGATTTTTTGGGGGGCGGCAAGGAGTCTTGGAGGTAGATGGTACGAACTTCTTTTTTTTTTTTTTATTATTATAATTTTCCTTTTTATTTTATTATTTTTTATTTTTATTTCCATCTTTATTTTATTTTTACCTTTATTTTTATCTTTATTTTTATTTTTATTTTTTATTTATTTTTTGTATACATATGTGTATATTCATATATGTGTACCTCTTTATACATTACATATCATGTTATCAATACTCCATCCCCTTCTTCCTTTTCTCTTGTTGTATCCAACTTTTATTTATGGTTTAATTTTATATAGTTCATTATCATCATTATTATCACGATTATGAATCCTCTCCTACTATCCCTGCTTGGTATTACATGGTCTTCCATCCAGCCCTGATCTCTCATAATTGCTATATCATTCTCCCTGTACTTGCTTAAATATTAACAGCACCACCGTCCCCCTCCCCCTTTTTTCCCCCCTCCCCTTGCCTCCTCTTGAAATTCGTCTTATAATACCTCCCCCCTTTTTTTTATATATATTATTTCAAGTATTAAAGCCTTTTTCCCTTCCATTATCAAATCACACTATTTTTCATTCAATTTCCTTTTCGTAAACATGCCGTCTTGTATCCCTGCAATACATGTTTTCAATATCCCTTTGCGCTTTTCCCACA
Source organism: Rana muscosa (assembly GCA_029206835.1). NCBI lineage: Eukaryota > Metazoa > Chordata > Amphibia > Anura > Ranidae > Rana > Rana muscosa. The sequence goes on from CM055116.1 coordinate 148,914,223, forward strand.
AATGCATATGTGCTAATCGACCTATCACAGCACTCCTTTCTGCCATATATTCTCCGCCCACCCCCATGATATCCATGGATCTGATGAAACAGCGGAAGCTGAGAAACGCGTCATCCTATTGGTCCGTTCTTCTTACCACGTCACTTCCGGTCACTTCCGGTCCGACGGCACGCTGCGCTCCACGCTGAAGCGCACGCTGATGCGCATCGTCCTGGATCTTCCTCCACTACAGGAAGAATAACAACATACATACAGCATCTCTACGCCCAGGACTTCCATTGCTGACACTACATCTGCCTTCAGCTTTCAGCCTTATTCTCCATCTGGGACCTACATCTTTCCCTCGGACTGTTGATGACACCGGACCCTGTATGCTATTTACACTCTACATGCCTGATTACTTCTTCCTATTTGTGAGTAGCCATTTGGCTGTTTTTATTAATGGTTATTAAAACGTTAATACTGCACTTAGTTTGGCGCACCTTCCTTTCCTCATTTATCTTCCAGAGCCTGCTTCTGCCTATGGTAGCTGCCGCTGGTGCATACATCATCTGATGGACATTGGAATAATTTATAGTGTATTTTCCAGTGACATTTTAACTCCTATTATACCAGAACTATTTTGCGCCATTTTTACCTTTTCCTGTCAACATAACAGGACAGTCACTCAGCATCAGCATCAGTTTTGAAGGGATGTGACATTTGAAAATAAATTATTCTGTTATATCAGCTTCAGGTGCTTGGTAGCTGGTGGTGATCCAAGACTGGTTCATCTTTATGAAGGTTAGTCGATCAACCGAGTCGGTGGACAGCCGCACCCTGTGATCCGTGACAAAGCATCACTGAATGTGCGTTCCGAAAGAATGCTGGATGCAGGACAGGCCAGTAGCTCAATTGCATACTGTGCAAGCTCTGGCCAGTGATCCATCCTCAAGACCCAGTAAGCCAGAGGATTTTCGGTGGGAAAGGTGTCCAAGTCTGACCTTGCCCCTAGGTATTCCTGCACCATGTATATCAGACGCTGGCGAAGGTTGCTGGAACCGATCATACCTTGGGGCTGCGGACTAAAAAATTGTCTGAACGCATCGGTCAGATGGCCACCTTCTCCACCGCTCCTTCTGCTACTGACTGAAGCCTCAGCAACTCGTTGTCCAGGACCAGGATTTTGTAACCTCCCAGTCTCTGGGAATGCATTGCACAGACCTTTCTGCAAGGCCTCCCGGAGTTGTCTCATCCTCTGCTCCCTCTGCGACGGCAAGATAAGGCACGCAACCTTACCCTTGTACCGTGGATCAAGGAGAGTGGCCAGCCAGTAACGGTCCCTCTCCTTGATCCGAAGAATACGAGGATCCTTCCGCAGACTTTGCAGGATCAGGGAGGCCATGCAGCGTAGGTTAGCTGAGGCATTCGGTCCGGAGTCCTCTGGGTCACTAAGGACGACATGATCTGCATCCACCTCCTCCCAGCCACGTACAAGTCCACTGGTTTCTTGGGACTGTAAATCATCCCTAAAAGACTACTGCTGTTGATGCTGAGTGCCATGTTCCACCTCCATGCTGACACAATCCTCCTCCTCCTCCTCCTCGTCCGCTTCCTGTGTGATGGGTGGGACACAAGGAACACTGTCTGGGTAAAAGGGGCCTTGAGAGGCAAGGAAGTCCTCCTCTTCCTGCCTCTGTTCTGCCTCAAGTGCCCTGTTCATTATTCCAGGCAGCGTATGCTCCAACAGGTGGACAAGAGGTACAGTGTCACTGATGCATGCACTGTCACTGCTCACCATCCTCGTGGCCTCCTCAAATGGTGCCAGGACAGTGCATGCATCCCTGATCATGCCCCACTGGCGTGGTGAAAAAAAACCGAGCTCCCCTGACCCTGTCCTGGTGCCGTAGTCGCACAGGTACTCATTGATGGCCCTCTGATGCGTGTGCAGCGGCTGCAGCATGGCCAACGTTGAGTTCCACCTGGTGGGCATGTCACATATAAGGTGGTTCTTGGGCAGGTTCAACTCCTTTTGCAGCTCAGCCAGCCGAGCACTGGCATTATATGATCTGCGGAAATGCACACAGACTTTCCTGGCCTGCCTCAGGACATCCTGTAAGCCCGGGTACCTGCCCAAGAACCGCTGCACCACCAGGTTAAGGACGTGAGCCACACAGGGCACATGGGTCAGTTGTCCCTGTCGGAGAGGAGGTTGGTGCCATTGTCGCAAACCACCATTCCTGGCTTAAGCTGGCGTGGCATCAACCACCTCTCGGCCTGCCCCTGCAGAGCTGACAGAACCTCTGCCCCAGTGTGGCTCCTGTCCCCCAAACACACCAGCGCAAGCACGGCATGGCATCTTTTTGCCTGCGTACTTGCGTAGCCCCTTGAACGCCTACGGAGCACTGCTGGTTCCGAGGACAAAGCACAGGAAGAGGCCATGGTGGAAGAAGAAGAGGGGGGGGGGTGGAGGAGAGAGGTGTGTCACAACCAGTAGTAGCATTTTGGAGGCGTGGCGGTGGAACAACCTCCAACACTACTGCACCTTGTCCTGCATCCTTCCCAGCTGCCAAAAGAGTGACCCAATGGGCCGTGAAAGAAAGGTAACGTCCCTGTCCATGCCTGCTGGACCATGAGTCAGCTGTAATATGCACCTTACCGCTGACCGCCCTGTCCAGCGAGGCATGGACATTTCCTTCCACATGCCGGTAGAGAGCCGGAATCGCCTTCCGTGAGAAAAAGTGGCGTTTGGGAACCTGCCACTGAGGAACCGCACATTGCATAAACTCACGAAAGGGGGCCGAGTCTACCAACTGAAAAGGCAGCAGTTGAATTGCTAGCAATTTAGCCAAGCTAGCATTCAACCGCTGGGCATGTGGATGGCTGGGAGTGAACTTCTTTCGACGGTCCAGCAGCTGGGGCAGGGAAATTTGCCTGCTATAATCGGACGTCGGTGTACTGCTAGCAGAGTGCCCGCAAGTACTTGGCAGTGACACACCTAATTCTACACCTTCATTCCTCTCAGTGCAGGTTTCAGAGAGGACTGAAGGTATAGTGGGGTTGGAGCTCCCAGCTGATTAGGAGCAAGGAGAGGTCCGCTTTGTTCTTTGGTGTGGGTCTTTAAGGTACGCTTGCCAACGAGCTGCATGGCAGATCAACATATGTCTAGTCAAGCAAGTGGTGCCCAAGCGGCTGATGTTTTGGCCACGCGAGATACGCTTGAAACATATGTTGCAAATAGCAGCGGTGCGATCTGATGCACTCGACTCAAAAAAGGCCCACACCAAAGAACTTTTGGAATAACGGGCAGAGGCAGCACCCTGCACAGGCGTAGCTCTGCGGTGTGATTCAGTCGGTGTGCTGCCCTTACGCTGGCCCCCGGAGGGCATCCTGCCTCGTTGGAGATGTGCCTCCTCCTCATCCTCCTCCTCCTCCTCCTCTCTCCTATCAGGCACCCATGTGGAGTCAGTGACCTCATCATCTCCTCCCTCCTCATCACTGGAGCCAATCTGGCAGTATGCTGCAGCTGCTGGAACATGACTGCCAGATTGCTGTCCTTCTTGAGCATCCCCTCTCTCTGCGCTTACGCTACTGCCTTCCTCTATCTGGGTATCATCATCAGACCCTTCGAAACGCTGGGCATCCTCCTGGAGCATGTACCCAACACTGTGCTCAAACAGTTTGGGGGACTCCTCAGGAGGACATGGTGGGTCTAGGGAAGGAGTGACTGATGATGACATTGATACGAGGGAAGAGGACACTTTGGCAGCTGCTTTGCCAGTACCCTGAGCCTGGGTGAGAGAGGATGCGGAGGATGAGGAGAGCTTGCTCATCCACTCTACCAAGTCTTCGGCATGATGCGGCTCAACACGTCCAGCTGCCGAAAATAAGGACAAGCGTGTCCCATGGCCATGTGCTGATGACAATGCACCGCGTCCACGACCAGCACTGTTGCCCCCAGACACAGAGCCTGCTTGCCCTCTTTTTTGGGCTCGTGACTGTCTGCCTTTCTTTGTTGGCCTTCCAGACATAGTAATGGCCTGCAGGGAGATGGGAAAACCAGCAATTGGGTATTGTATGTTGTGCTGGAGGCACACAACACCCACTAACTCCTGCAGATGCCTGTATTAGAGAACAGTAATGACGGATATATACAGGTGTACACTGTGCCACTAACTCCTGCAGATGCCTGTATTAGAGAACAGTATTGACGGGTATATACAGGTGTACACTGTGCCACTAACTCCTGCAGATGCCTCTATTAGAGAACAGTTATGACGGGTATATACAGGTGTACACTGTGCCACTAACTCCTGCAGATGCCTGTATTAGAGAACAGTAATGACAGGTATATACAGGTGTACACTGTGCCACTAACTCCTGCAGATGCCTGTATTAGAGAACAGTAATGACGGGTATATACAGGTGTACAATGTGCCACTAACTCCTGCAGATGCCTGTATTAGAGAACAGTAATGACGGGTATATACAGGTGTACAATGTGCCACTAACTCCTGCAGATGCCTGTATTAGAGAACAGTAATGACGGGTATATACAGGTGTACACTGTGCCACTAACTCCTGCAGATGCCTGTATTAGAGAACAGTAATGACGGGTATATACAGGTGTACACTGTGCCACTAACTCCTGCAGATGCCTGTATTAGAGAACAGTTATGATGGGTATATACAGGTGTACACTGTGTCACTAACTCCTGCAGATGCCTGTATTAGAGAACAGTAATGACGGGTATATACAGGTGTACACTGTGCCACTAACTCCTGCAGATGCCTGTATTAGAGACAGTAATGACGGGTATATACAGGTGTACACTGTGCCACTAACTCCTGCAGATGCCTGTATTAGAGAACAGTAATGACGGGTATATACAGGTGTACACTGTGCCACTAACTCCTGCAGATGCCTGTATTAGAGAACAGTAATGACGGGTATATACAGGTGTACAATGTGCCAATAACTCCTGCAGATGCCTGTATTAGAGAACAGTAATGACAGGTATATACAGGTGTACACTGTGCCACTAACTCCTGCAGATGCCTGTATTAGAGAACAGTAATGACGGGTATATACAGGTGTACACTGTGCCACTAACTCCTGCAGATGCCTGTATTAGAGAACAGTTATGACGGGTATATACAGGTGTACACTGTGCCACTAACTCCTGCAGATGCCTGTATTAGAGAACAGTAATGACGGGTATATACAGGTGTACACTGTGCCACTAACTCCTGCAGATGCCTGTATTAGAGAACAGTAATGAGGGGTATCTACAGGTGTACACTGTGCCACTAACTCCTGCAGATGCCTGTATTAGAGAACAGTAATGATGGGTATATACAGGTGTACACTGTGCCACTAACTCCTGCAGATGCCTGTATTAGAGAACAGCAATGACGGGTATATACAGGTGTACACTGTGCCACTAACTCCTGCAGATGCCTGTATTAGAGAACAGTAATGACGGGTATATACAGGTGTACACTGTGCCACTAACTCCTGCAGATGCCTGTATTAGAGAACAGCAATGACGGATATATACAGGTGTATATTGTGCTGGGGGCACACAACACCCACTAACTCCTGCAGATGCCTGAGAAAAGAATAGAACATAGAACACACTGTCCCTGCCTATGTATCTCTTTCCCTACCTGCCTATCTAGCTTAGAGAACAGCAATGACGGATATATACAGGTGTATACTGTGCTGGGGGCACACAACACCCACTAACTCCTGCAGATGCCTGAGAAAACAATAGAACATAGAACACACTGTCCCTGCCTATGTATCTCTTTCCCTGCCTGCCTATCTAGCTAAGAGAACAGCAATAAAGTGTAGATCCAGGTGTATACTGTGCTGGAGGCACACAACACCCACTAACTCCTGCAGATGCCTGAGAAAAAAAAAAGAACACGGAGCACACTGTCCCTGCCTATCTATCTCTTTCCCTGCACGCCGGAACACACTGCACGAGGCCACCGCGCTGGCGGCCTTTTATAGTGTGGGGCGTGTACTAAACCCCCCTGAGCTATGATTGGCCACAGGCATCCTGCCTGTGGCCAAATATGGCTCTCCTCGCTGCCGGCGCTGTGATTGGCCAAGCATGCAGGGTCACAGTGCATGCTTGGCCAATCACAGCACCGGGATTGCACTGCGATGGCGCAGTGTATTGTGGGCCGTTCGCGTCACTCGAATTTGGCGCGAACGGCCCATAACGTTCGATCTTCGTCGAACGATCAAACAGCCGATGTTCGAGTCGAACGTGTGTTTGAGTCGAACACCGAGCTCATCCCTAGTGTCCATCTGCATGCCTCACTTTGCCTCACTGTGTCCATGTGCATGCCTCACTGTGCCTCACTGTGTCCATGCCTCACTGTGCCTCACTGTGTCCATGCCTCACTGTCACTGTGCCCATGCCTCACTGTTACTGTGCCCATGCCTCACTGTGCCCAATCTCCCTACCTGATCTCCGGCGCTGTGCGACTAGACTGTTGTTTAACATAGGAGTCTAAGGAAGGGGTGCCCGGGTTAGAAAAATCAATGCTCCCGGGCCGTAGGTCTCCCGGACAACAAACTTTGCACCCTTGTAGATGAAGAGTGGGGCTACATGTGTGCCAAGTTCGGGGTCCAGGAAACCTATGGATGGCCAGGATCAGGTGCACAAATGTGAAGATGGACACAGACGCGAGTATAAGCCAAGGGGGGCATTTTTAGCACAAAAAAAGTGCTGAAAAACTCGGCTTATACTCGAGTATATACGGTATATATATTTTTTTACTTGCTATTTTGTTCCCCACGAAACTGGAGTTACCCTTTAAATTGGAGAAAGAGCTTGGTTCTGTAATGGTGGGGATGAGCGACAACTGCTGGAAGGGTCTTAGCGACTATATAGCAACAAGGTAGGAAAGAGGGATGCCATCTCTGGGAATTTTTTGGACAGACTTTGGGAGACCTATAGCTATGGCATTATCCAACTTTAGTCAAAGCTGCAAATATTGTTTTTATCTATAGGTGCCCCTTACTTGCACAGGCAAATCAATTTTTATGAAGAATACAGCAGAAGATGTGAGATTTATGGGAGAATAGAAACATTATCTGGAACTCTAGATTTAACATGTATTTTTTATTGCCCACAAAGACTTAATCCTAGTACACCCGATGAGATTATCGGACGAATGATCGTCCTTTTTTTTTTTGGATGCTAATCTGCTGATCTGCTGGTTTTTTGCTGTGGCATGTTGTTTGTGCTTTTGTTTTAAATAAAATAACCTTTTTTGGAGTGCGGCTGTCCAAGCGTTTTCCTCAGATTTTTTGCACTCCACAGAAACTGCTCTGCTAAGACTAAAGCTAACAAACGATCTACTACTGGCCAAAACCAATGGACACTATTCTGTACTCCTACTCCTGGACCTCTCTGTTGCCTTTGATACGGTTGACCACCCCCTCCTCCTCAAAAAACTCCACGCCTTTGGTCTCTGTGACTGTACTCTTCGCTGGTTCTCTTCCTACATATCCAACCGCACCTTTAGCGTTTCTTACAACTCTACTTCCTCCTCTCCTTTTCCTTTTTATCTGTTGGGGTTCCCCCAAGTTTCTGTTCTTGGACCTCTACTATTTTCAATCTACACCTCCTCCCTGGGTCAGCTGATGCCACCAATACCAACTCTACGCTGATGACACACAAATCTATTTCTTTACCCCTCAGCTCACTCTCTCCGTCTCCTCATGTATCACTAATTTACTATCAGATATATCAGTCTGGATGTCACACCACTTCCTCAAACTCAATCTATCCAAAACCGAACGTATAATTCTTTCTCCCCCATGTGCGCCTTCTTCTGATCTCTCTGTCAAAATCAATGGCACAACTATAAGCCCATCCCAGCAAGCCAAGGTTCTAGGTGTAGTCATGGACTCTGAACTCTCTTTTAAGCCCCACGTCCAATCACTGTCCAAATCTTGCCGCCTCAACCTCCGCAACATCTCCAAAATACGCCCTTTCTAACCAAAGACACAACAAAGCTCTTAATTCACTCCCTGGTCATCTCTCGCCTCGATTACTGCAACTCCCTCCTCATTGGCTTACCTCTGCATATTCTATCCCCCCTTCAGTCCATCATGAATGCTGCTGCCAGACTTATCCACTTTACCAATCACTCTATCTCTGCTACTCCTCTCTGTCAATCCCTCCACTGGCTTCCACTCACCCAACAAATTAAATTCAAAATACTAACAACTACTTACAAAGCCACCCACAACTTAGCCCCCAGCTACATCACTAGCATAGTCTCTAAAACCATCCTACTCGTTCTCTTCGTTCCTCTCAAGACCTCCTGCTCTCTAGCTCCCTCGTCACCTCCTCCCATGCTCGCCTCCAGGACTTTTCCAGAGCCTCTCCAATCCTATGGAATGCCTTACCCCAATCTGTCCGATTATCTCCTACTCTATTAGCTTTTAGATGATCCCTGAAAACCGTGCTCTTCAGAGAAGCCTACCCTACTCACACCTAACAACTCTATTTTAATTTTCTCCATCAGCTCACCCCCCACAGTTATTACCTTTTGTTCCACTTGAACCTCTTTTCTAGATTGTAAGCTCTAATGAGCAGGGCCCTCTGATCCCTCCTGTATTAATTTGTATTGTAAGTGTATTGTCTGCCCCCATGTTGTAAAGTACTGCGCAAACTGTTGGCGCTATATAAATTCTGTATAATAATAATACTAACGATCAGATTATCGTACAATCGCTTTGAAAAGCAGTATTTTTTGTACGATATTCTGATCATGTGTATGGGGCTTTAAGAAGCTAGTAACTGAGTTAGCTCAATGACTTCCAACCATTATCTTTTGGTGGAATGAACTTTGACAAAAATGAAAGATAGGAAGGTAAAATGTAGGTGAATACAAGGAGTTAATAACACTAGCCTGCTTGGCCTCCGGTGAATGCTGATGCATTAGTTATAGGGTGGCATTGAACCAGAGAAATGATAAAAACGGCGGGAACGGGACAAAGTGATTTTATTGAAAATAAGAAACATTGCCACTAAATACAAACTTTTTAGCAGAAAGAGTTATTATTTTTTACATCAAGAGACGTTCTTAATTCTTTCTTTACCAGATCAAGTTGGAAAAATAATAAGACTGTAGATGATTTGCACACCATTCTTTATTGCTGAGGCTGAACAAGTTACAGGTCCATTATCCTGTATGTGTAAAACACTATATAAAGTAATCTGCTTACTTCCCTGTATCTGCTCAACATTACTGTAGATGGGAAAAGAAGATTAAAAATATCTCTGCCATCTACGCTAACTCCAAAACATTTATGGTATACAAAGTCCATGGGGAATGCATTCCAAATGTAATTATTTGGAGGAGCACGAGATCCAGATGAACAGAAATTGATGCTGAGCTGTCATTGTTTGCCTCATTTGTGCCTTATCTGTGCTGTTGCAAATAAGGAGGAGGGGGATGGGAATCTCCATAGAAACCCAAATCCTCCCCCCTAAATAGCCTTCCTCACATTTGCAGGGCATAAAAATGTCTTTATGTGAAAACAAATTCAACTTGACCTTGTCTTTGCAATATTATCTGATCTCTTCCACCAAAGTGCTGGCAGATGGGAGGGATTAAAACAAAAACACATTTTTAATATAAATGTATTTGTATAGTTGCATGTAGTCGCTGTTGTATCCTAGAAGGTACTATAACATTTAATAGTAACTAGCAGAGAGGCTCTTTTTTAACGCCCAGTAGAAAGCAATTTTTGCATAGTTATATATATATTGGCAAAATGTAATGCATTATTGAAGTAAGCTGACCTTTCTTTACAAATTTTATGTCAGTTACATAAACAATTGCATACCTCCCAACTGTCCCTGATTTAGAGGGACTGTCCCTGATTTGGATTAATGTCCCTCTGTCCCTCATTCCTCTTCATTTGTCCCTCAAATTGGTCTGATCTATATAGATGTATATAAAATGCACTTTTTATCTATCAAAAAGTGTTTCCCAGTGCTAAACCTTTCATCTGATTTCTAAATTTCTGCATTTGTAAATTCCAAAAGCCAATATGAAGGAATAGTAGTGGTAAAAAATCAGTTGTGGGTTTAACCAATCTTATTTTTTTGTAAAATTCTCCTTTAAGGGGGCGTGGTAAGGGGTGTGTCCTATGTCTACATACTTTTGCTGATTGGTGTCTCTCATTCCCATCTCAGAAAGTTGGGAGGTATGCAATTGTACTATTAGGGCCCCTGGTGCACGGGGTCGCCTAGGTGCAGAGCGTTCCTCCTGGTGTTCTAGCCCAGGTGGGACAGGTGCAGTGTCTATGGTAGGCTGCGGCTGGATGGAGTACACAGGTCTTCTGCATTCTGAGCATTCCAAGTATTTGTCCCTGAATGTACAGGGCCCTAATCTCTGATACCACCATGTTCAGCCCTGTCCATCCACAGCCTGCCATAGACTTTGACAGGCTTCAGCAGTGGGCTGAGTGCTTCACCTGTCCCTCCCCGGCGCACTGAAATTCCAGGAAGAGCATACCGCACCTTGATGGGCCCCCTGTGCAAAAGCCTTAGGCCTCGTTCAGACCATGGCGCGGAGTAGGGTTGCCACCTTTTCTTCAAGTCAAACCCAAACACTTTAGCGGCGCACAGCAATTTTTTTTTATAGTATAAACTATACATATACATACCTCCCAACTGCCACGGATTGGGCGGGACTTACCCGCAATGACACCTGTTTCCCGCATGCCCACAAGAGGATATTTTCTCGCATGCATAACACTAGTGAAGAGGAGGAAGAGGAGGTCCGAGGTCCCCCACCCCCATCCCCACACTAAACCTTGTGTGCAGGAAGAGGCAAGAAGCATCCCCCCCCCGCTCATGATCACTTATTTAAATTACCTTAAAAAAAAAAAAAAAATCGGCATCCCGCAGCTCAATGATGAAAAGTTGGGAGGTATGCATATATTTTGCTATTGAATAACATTTCTAATCATATAAAGTTAATAACAAGAGTCCCCCTTTACATCAGAGTCCACAGAGTTCCCCTTTTACATCAGAATCCACAGAGTTCTCCTTTTAAATCTGAACTCGCTGTAAGGGGGGGGGACTCTGCAGACTCTGATGTAAGGAGTAACTCTGGGGACTCTAACATAAGGGATGCATTGGGAACCCCTATCTAAGGGGGAACACTGAGAACCCTGATGTATGGAGAAGACTCTGATGTAAGGGGAAACATTGTAGCCTCTGGTGTAAAGGGTAACTCCGATCCGGTGAATCCTGGACAGGTGGCAACCCTAGTGCAGAGACATCAGTTTTTCTGCATGCATTCTGCTAGGACACAAAAAAAAACAATTGTTCTCTGTGCCCTGTTCACACCACAACACTGATATTATGTGCAGATTTTTTTTGCACAGGAAAAAAACTGACATGACATCAACATTGGTGTGAATAGGGCAACAGGGATAGGGATAATAGGGATAACTGACGTGTATGAAAACGGATGTCAGTTTTCCCATCAGTTGCCATCAGTTTTCATGCACGTATGGTGTGAACGAGCCCTTATTGTTACTAGTATTATTGTTGGTATTATTTTTAATATACCCACATGGTGTAAAACACTTTAAAGTGAAATTCCAGTCAAATTCTAACCTAACTAAATTTTCTTCCATCCCAATTCTAATAGTATTCTACTACCCTGCAAAAAAAGAGATGTCAATGCTTAACTAGTCTGAAGCTGCTTCGGTTGGGTCACATGATGGGGTCCCAGCACCAGCTTCAGTGTAGAGGAGAGGCAGTGGAAATGGCTGCAGAGACGGGGCGATGACATCACTCATAGGCTTACTATGGGGCAGCCATTGTTGGCTCCCTCATCAACACGGAAGCTGGCGCTGCAAGCCAGGACTGGAGCAGCTTCAGAATAGGTAAGTATACACATCTTTCTTTTACAGGGTATATAGAATAGGCTTAGACCCTGATAAGGTTGCCACCAAAGCTTGGTATACACTAGTAGATGTAGATTGTTTAACCGGTTCACGTGTATTTACGGGGGCAGAATGGTTCCCCTGCGCGCTGGAGGGCGTGCACGTGCAGCCAAAGGGACGTGTGCGCGCTGCACGACGGGAGGACCCGATTCGCGTGGCCTGTGGACGTGATCGCTGCCAGCCACGCCCGATCGCATGCACGAGGGCCAGAGTGGGGATTTATGTGTGTAAACAGAGGAGTAAATAGGAACAGCGATATGTCTCCTCTCCTACTCAGTCCTATCCCCATACAGTTAGAACACACTGAGGGAACACACATTTAACCCCTTGATCGCCCCCTAGTGTTAACCCCTTCCCTACCAGTGTCATTTACACAGTAATAATTGCATTTTTATAGCACTGATCGCTGTATAAATGTCAATGGTCCCAAAAATGTGTCAAAAGTGTCCGATCTGTCCATCGCAATTTTGCAATTCCGCTAAAAATTGCAGATCAGCGCCATTACTAGTATAAAAAAAATAGCTTATTGCGATTTGTTTTACCAAAAATATTTAGAAGATATATATATTGGCCTAAACTGATTTTGGGGATATTTATTATAGCAAAAAGGAAAAAAATACTGTTTTAACAAAGTTTTAACAGTATATGTTTTCCTATCTTTTTCAAACGTTACCGATTCATATACCCCCAGAATTTTTTAAGCAAGTAAATGCAATAATTACAAAATGTATTTGGGCAAATAAGAGACCTAGAACAAGACAACGACTTTTGACAATGCCCAAACAATATGGGGGGTTGGCAGTACCTGACATAAGGAAATACTATCAGGCAGCCCATATGGGGAGATTAATAGATTGGTGTAGGCACACAGAGCTTAAATTATGGCCAAAAATTGAACAATCACAAAGCAGTGTGGTGTTTTACAGACATTGATCCCACTATTAAGAAACATCCAATTATAGGGACTACGCTACAGATATGCTCTAAGATCTGTAGGACAACCTCACTGTCACCCCTATACTCCCCCCTCTACCCTATATTAGGGAACCCACGTTTCCCTCCAGGAATAGACCAGGGTAACTTTAGAAGACTACTAGATTTACAATGCTATCAAGTCTCACATTTTTCACAATCAGTGACATGGCCCTCAATGGAGGTTTTGACAGCACCAAACGACCAATATTGTTTAGATTTCTGGAGTGGAATTCAGTTGAAGCCTCGTACACACGGCCGATTTTCTCGTCGTTAAAAACACGTTGTTTTTTTCGACGAGATTCTTGTTAACCTTGACGAGTTTCTCGTCAAGCTTTCCATGCGTACACACTGACATTTCCCAATTTCCTCGTTGTTCTCCACGCTCACGTCCAGCACGTACGACGGGACTATAAAGGGGAAGATCGATTTTCTTGGCGCCACCCCTTGGGCTGCTTTTGCTGATCTCGTGTTACCGCGTGTGAAGTAAAAGTTTGGGAAGAGACGATTTGCGCTTTTCAGTCTTCGTGCTTTTCAGTTCGTTTTCTGAGGTTCAGTTTGTGCTTGTGGGTTCGTATCTTGACTTTCAGGGCATCTAGGCAGGTCGTATCTGTTTTACTGTGCGTTCTTGCCCGTTCGTTTCTGTTTTTCAGTTCGTTATTCATAGGCCTTGCTGTTCTAAAGTGCGTTCTGTTCTGTACGTTCTGATAAGACGACCGTTTCCTAGCCATGTCGCCTGGACGATCTCGTCGTCGAGTTCGTGCTGTGCGTGCGCTTGGTGTTGGTCTGCTTGTTTTGGACCAAGACCAGTCCATGAATGGTGTGAGGAGGAGTTCATGGACCAAGAATTGGTTGCTCCAGCGGGACCAATTCTGCCACATGCCTCTGCTGCGGGAGATAGTCGAGAATAATCCTGAGGACTACAGGAATTTTCTGCGGATGTCTGACCCCGTTTTTCAGGAACTGTTGGCTTTGGTGTCCCCCTATATTACCAGGCAGGACACCGTTATGCGGGAAGCCATCAGTGCTGAGCAGAGGCTCATCGCCACGTTATGTTATCTGGCGACAGGGAGAAGTCTTCAGGACTTGAAGTTCACGACAGGCATCTCCCCCCAGGCTCTGGGCCTCATAATCCCAGACACCTGTTCTGCCATCATCCAAGTCCTGCAGGAGGACTATATTAGGGTAAGTTTTCTCCTTTAACATCACATTTTATGTATTTCATGTATGCTAATGTATTGTATTTCTTTCATCCTTCCCTAATTATCATGATTGTAATATGCTGAGAATGTCCCCTTTGTCCTCATGCATGCTGGAAGCTTTAGATTGCCCCTTTTTTCTCCTCCATGCATATTTCCCTTCACTAACCTTTCCAGCAGGGGCGCCTGTTGCAACAAATGTTTGGGGGTCCAACCCCAATTTAGGAAATAAACTTCCTCCATTTTTGCAAAGGTGCCTATTAAACGCCCCCAGTTGTCCCCTCCAATGCAGCCATTTTGTCCCCTCCAATGCAGCCATTTTGTCCCCTCCAATGCAGCCATTTTGTTCCCTCCAATGCAGCCAGTTTCCCCCCAGCCCTGCACATACCTTTTTGTGGTCAGCGCCATCCTTCTTCTGTCCTTGATGTCTTCTCCTTCCCTTGATGTTGCATCAGCCAATCATGTTACCATTAAACAGACTTGGTGGACATGATTGGCAGAGCAGCCTGTTAGTGTTTACCCAAGGAATGTCGGCCCCCCCCTGCGTCCCCTATTTAACTTTTATGAAGCCAATTACATCCCTCAGGCTGTAATGTGCAAGCCTATTTGTCTCCCTGTTTCTGATATGCAATTTTCACCCCATAAATGCCGCAGTTATTCATATGTTGGTCGCTTAACAGGGGGCCATCCACCTGAATAGTGGGCGGCATTGACAATACATAGGTTAATGCAAGGCATGAACCTATGTATTGTTCTGAGTGACGGGCACAGGAGAGCAGGGCCGGTCCTAGGCGGGTGCGCCGCGTGCACCGCACCCAGGCGCCTGCAGAGGGGGGGGCGCTGAAGTGCCAGAGTGCTCCCCTCCCGCCTCCCCCTTATTGTCACTGTCTCAGGCTGTGGTGAACCCCTAGCTGGCAGAGAGCCAGAGACCCCTTTTTACTTTATTTACTATGCCGCTGGCTCAGTGCCCAAACTGGTTGCTACTTGACGCCCGCTTGGCGTGTAGCAACCAGTGACGTCAGAGCAGGAGAGAGGCAGAGACCTATCAGAGCAGAGGAGATTTAACTTCCTCCTCCGCGCCTTCTGTTTAGCTCCACCCACATCCTCCCTGTATGTTCGGGACTCCAGTCAGGCAGCGGCATGCAGAAGAAACCTCTGAGACAGACTGCAGTGCACAGATGAAAGGAAGAGATGGTGAAAGGCAAGTGACATGCAAAGCACTGACTGACCAACATTACACATCCATCAGGGTTAAAATCCTGTCATCTCTCCCCCAGCAGCCACAGTTCAGCACTTCTCAGAAACTCGAGTGTGTGTGTCAGCCTGGAGCCTGGAGGAGCCTCTTAGTGTAGTGTGCAGAATAAGGAGATAAGGGTCAGATAAGGGGTCGAGAGGACACCGACAGATTACACCTTGGATGGAAGGAGGACACATCCTTAGATATCAGGGCAGGGTTCATGCTGGGACTTGTAACCCTTCACTTTTGGGGGATGTGACTCCCCCCCCCCACCAAAAGTGAAGAACTACAGGTCCCAGCATGAACCCCTCAGAGCTGAAGATGTTTCCTGCATCCCTGCACACAACTCCTCCCACTCGGCCCTTCTGTCCAGCTGCTCACTGTCTCTTCTCTCCCAATACTTGTTTGCCTCTCACTGCAGCAGCCCCCCCCCTCCTCCTTCACCCTCATTTAGAGCAATGTCCCTCTGTCCCTCTTTCCTCCTTGTTTGTCCCTCATTTTGGTCTGATCTATATAGTTGTATTAAAAATGCACTAATTATCTATTAAAAAGCATTTTACAGAGCAAAACCTTTAACCCATATTCCAAATTGCTGCATTTGTAAATCCCAGAAGCCAATATAAAAGAATAGTAGTGGTAAAAAGCACCTGTGGGTTTAACCAGTTTTTTTTGTATAATTCTCCCTTAAAGGGGGCGTGTCCTATGTCTACATATTTTTGCTAATAGGTGTGCCTCATTCCCATCTCAGAAAGTTGGGAGGTATGCTTCTATCCATCCCACGGTCCCCCTGTCCATCCCACGGTCCCCCTGTCCATCCCACGGTCCCCCTGTCCATCCCACGGTCCCCCTGTCCATCCCACGGTCCCCCTGTCCATCCCATGGTCCCCCTGTCCATCAGTCCCCCTGTCCATCCCACTGCCCCTCTGACTACTCTGCGGCCCCCCTGACCACTCTGTTGTTCTTCTTGATGCCTAGAGCCCACTTTTGATCTTGCACACAGGCCCGCTGATTTCATACGCCCCTGCCCCAAAAATATGCAAAAAAATATGTCAAAAATCATCTTTTTTGGGGGGGTGTCCCTGAATGGCAGTTTGTAAATGTGGTCACCCTAGCATAAGTAAAACTACTTCCGAACTGTCCCAGCTTTGGAACAGCATGGACAGTTCATGGCTGAATCTAGGGAGGTGTGCTGTGTGCCCGCCTCCCAGGCAACAACTACCAGGATGTAGATTGTGCCTGGGCAGTGTTGCTAAACTTCAGTGAGAAGAAGCTGTCTCCGGGCATGGCATGGCAGGGCGGGGCGGGATGGACAGGCTGGCTGCACCTGTGTGTGTTGATTTTCCCCCAAAGCCATGCCAGCACACTGCCCCTTTCTGCAGAGACGGTGTACTGCCGAGCATTGCCCCCCAGCGCATTCTGCCCGCTCTGTACTGCGCAGGCGCGGCGCTTTTTCCGAAAATAGCCGAACATGTAGAGCTGAGAGTCAGCTCTACATGGCGCCTGCGCACACCAAATTGTGCTACACTGCTGACATCCAGGCTCTTTCTTTACCATCCCCGTGGACATGGAGGATGTTAAAAAAAGAGCCAGGAGGCCGAGCGAGCGTAGCGAGCCGTCCGAGCGAAGCGAGGACGTGAGGCCGACTGGCCACATACATCTAGGTCCACGCAGGCGCCGTGTAGAGCTGACTCTCAGCTCTACACGTTCGGCTATTTTCGGAAGCTCATTGACGTTCGTACTGCGCAAGCGCCGCGCCTGCGCAGTACAGTTGGGGGCAGAATCCGCCGGGGGGACGTTTGTCGGCAGATCAACGGGACAGGAGAGGAGAGAGATATTGATTTGCTCATCCTCCTCCCGCCCCTCTCCTCTGTGTCTGCCCCGCCCACACTCCAATCCCTGGCTTAGTACTGTGCACGAGAAAGGGGTGTGGCGGGAAATTTTAAGCAATGGAGGAGACAGATCCACCTGAGTGTATGATTGTCACTGTCAGAGCCTGCAGAGACCAGCCCTGGAGTAAGTGAGTTCTACATGACTACTGGGCTCTCCCCAGGGAGTGAGTGTATGGGAGGGGTGGAAGACTGCAATCTCCTCATGCTGTGTGGAGGACTGGTGGCAGCCCACTATGCTGGGACTTGTAGTGCCCTCTGTGGGGGGACTGAGGAATCTTCAGTTCCCCACAAAGGGCACTACAGGTCCCAGCATAGTGAAATGCATTCTTCAGTCCCCTCTAGGGCACTACAAGTCCCAGCATAATGGGAATGCATTCTTCAGTCCCCTCTATTCTAGTGCACTACAGGTCCCAGCATAATGGGAATGCATTCTTCAGTCCCCTCTAGTGCACTACAGGTCCCAGCATAGTGGGAATGCATTCTTCAGTCCCCTCTAGTGCACTACAGGTCCCAGCATAGTGAAATGCATTCTTCAGTCCCCTCTAGGGCACTACAGGTCCCAGCATAGTGAAATGCATTCTTCAGTCCCCTCTAGGGCACTACAAGTCCCAGCATAATGGGAATGCATTCTTCAGTCCCCTCTAGTGCACCACAGGTCCCAGCATAGTGGGAATGCATTCTTCAGTCCCCTCTAGGGCACTACAAGTCCCAGCATAATGGGAATGCATTCTTCAGTCCCATCTAGTGCACCACAGGTCCCAGCATAGTGGGAATGCATTCTTCAGTCCCCTCTAGTGCACTACAAGTCCCAGCATAGTGGGAATGCATTCTTCAGTCCCCTCTAGGGCACTACAAGTCCCAGCATAATGGGAATGCATTCTTCAGTCCTCTCTAGTGCACTACAGGTCCCAGCATAGTGGGAATGCATTCTTCAGTCCCCTCTAGTGCACTACAGATCCCAGCATAGTGGGAATGCATTCTTCAGTCCCCTCTAGTGCACTACAGGTCCCAGCATAGTGGGAATGCATTCTTCAGTCCTCTCTAGTGCACTACAGGTCCCAGCATAGTGGGAATGCATTCTTCAGTCCCCTCTAGTGCACTACAGGTCCCAGCATAGTGGGGATGCATTCTTCAGTCCCCTCTAGTGCACTACAGGTCCCAGCATAGTGGGAATGCATTCTTCAGTCCCCTCTAGTGCACTACAGGTCCCAGCATAATGGGAATGCATTCTTCAGTCCCCTCTAGTGCACTACAGGTCCCAGCATAGTGGGAATGCATTCTTCAGTCCCCTCTAGGGCACTACAGGTCCCAGCACAGCAGGTTGCTCTGACAGAACAGAAGGAGCCTGAGAAGATTGGCGCCGCTCTGCGTGATCCAGGGGCACTGGCAGACTTAATTTGCTGGGCACTGCTAGGCTGCAATTGAGGTATTGATCTCTTGTATCATATCTGCAGTCTCTGGCCATGTCTTGTATCATGTCTGCAGTCTCTCACCATCTCCTGTACTATGTCTGCAGTATGTCTGGGGGCTCTTTCTAACAGCCCTCTCTGTGTCCGTTAGAGAGACCCCCCCTTCCAGTTCCCATTAGAGCACTCTCTTCCTGTATTTTGTTTATTGTTAAGAGATCATATGAGGATCCCAGGGTATCAAAGACTTCTTAGGGGAGCATCTCTGTGTTTAATTCGTTGCCATAGAAACATTTGTAAAGGGGAGGAGTTAGTATAATGAACACACCCATGCGAGGGCGCAGAAATATTTTTGCACCCAGGCGCCTGTGACCCTAGGATCGGCCCTGCAGGAGAGAGGGGGCAGTGCTCCAGCGCCCACTCTGGACGCACCGCCACTGCACTGCTATCCTGTGGCCAAACACATCTACCCCCCCCAAAATAATTTATTAATGGACCATCAGAGGGGGTGATGAATATGAAACATGAGCCTTCCATTATACTTATTTAAAACACCTTAATAAACGTAGAAATTGATTGATGTTGGCCTCTAATGTTTTTTCTTAGAATCTCCTTGTAATGTAAGATTTAAAAAAAAAAATTCATCTTGTTTGACTCCCCAGCTTCCTTCCACGCCACAGGAATGGCAGACTGTGGCATCGGAGTTTGCCAAGCGGTGGGACTTCCCCAACTGCGGTGGTGCCATAGACGGGAAGCACGTCTGCATCGTGCCGCCACCCCATTCTGGGTCCTACTACTTCAACTACAAGGGGTTTCATAGCATTGTGCTGATGGCGGTGGTGTCAGCACGGTATGAATTCCTCTATGTTGATGTAGGGAAGAATGGCCGGATGTCCGATGGGGGATCCTTCATCCAGACGGAGTTTGCCCTCCGTCTCCAGAGTGACGACCTTGCATTGCCACCGGATGCAGGGAATGTTGAAGGACTCCCCTTTGTTTTCTTGGCTGATGAAGCCTTTGGACTCGGACCGCATCTTATGAGGCCATTTCCTCTGAGGACCCTGACCCCAGAGAAGAGGGTGTTCAATTACCGGCTGGCCAGGGGCCGAAGAGTCGTTGAAAATGCCTTCGGCATAATGGCCAGCCGGTTCCGCATTTTTCTGACTTCCATACACTTGGCGGACTACAAAATAAACTATGTAGTTTTATGCTGCTGTGTGCTACACAATTTTCTCAGCAGAAAATCCAATTCATATATGGCCTCAGTATTGCCTGAGGCTGGACTTTCACCTGCTAATCCCCTGCCGGGCCTGGAATCTGCCCGTCCTGGCTTGCCCCCCCAAAATGCCCGTGAGGTTCGGGACAAATATATGCAATATTTCACGGGTAGGGGGGCAATTCCTATGCCAGGCTATGGCTAAAGATTCCTGGAGAACGAGTTAAATAAAAATCTGTTTTAAAGTTTTAACTTTTGTTTGTTTCCTGTCTCCTAGTTTGTCTTAGTGCATTTGTAGTGCCAAGTGTATTTTCCTTTAGTAAATAACAATTTGTGTAACCTTAAAAAAAACACCAAATAAGGTTAGAGCGTATTAGAAAAAGAAGCTACACGTTGTTTGTGTTCAAACATTTTACTCTGTGCACATTCACACACGTTTTTTTGCCTGGCCACAAACCGGCAATTGTTTTCTTAGGAAAATACAAAAACAACAGTTGCATTCCAAAAATTACAACATTGGATACCTCTGAGCAATCTGACACATTCACTTACACAAACTATGTCTCTATGTGCCCGTTCTAATATGGGGTCTTGCCACCCCTTGCCCAGCCAAAAATTGAATATGCACACATTTTGTATTATTTTCCACTAGGGATTTTAGACTCCTGATCCCTATTGTCAACATGTGCTATCTGCCATCAGGGGTGATCAATGGACGTGTTTTGGAGGTGCAACCCCTTCCTCAGTTCACCTACTTTAGATACGAGGAAGGGGTTGCACCCCCAAAAGACGTACATGGATATCCCCTGATGGCAGATGGCACATGTTGACACACTGTGTGCATATTCAATTTTTGGCTGGTTGCATTGTCAAAAACAGTTTAAAAGGTTGATGAACAGTCATTCCTGAAAAAAAAATGGGGGTTTGGTTGCCTTATTCTATTCTCCCCAAAACATCTAGAATGTCTTTAAATGTTTGATCCATCACATGAATTCTTTGTTTAATTCTGTCCAGTTCCGTGCTACATTCCATCACTTGCTGTATTATTCGGAGGGCACTGTCAGCAGAGAAACGTGTACTATCCTTCACCACAACATTTACATCCCCTAAAAAAAAAATACAAAAGGTATTATAACTCTGCAGGCCTGCATCTCTTACCTGAAGCTGTGGTGACAGATACTGACCTGTTGTGGTGACCAGTTCCACAACGTCATCCACCTCTCCTTCCTGCACTTCTCCTTCCTCCACCTCAACTTCCTCAACATCCTTCGGTTGTGGGTCTTTGGGAGTTTGGGGTTGTTGTGAAGCTGTGGGGTTCCTGTGCTCCCTGGAGTGTTCTCCTCCCAGTCTTCTCTCCCCTATGAGAATCAAACAAAAGGTCTATTTATCACACTGAAATTCTCTATGAAAAATAAAAACAGGCTAAATTGCTTGGAAGTGGGGTACAAGTGTGTGTTTGGGCGGAAGTTAAAGATGAATGCATTATTTCTGACCAATAATATGTTTAGTATTCACCTTTGGCTGTCAGTTTTTAGACATGGAGGCACCAGAAAAAATCACTAATGCACCTGTGTGGGACACCCAAAAAAGGCGGGTCTGGTGGCCCACACTATAGTGCTCCAAAGTACAGATGTGGAAGCAGCTGCTGAGTGTCCTCTCCTTTACCTGGACTAAAGTTTGCATTTCATTCTCTTTACAAACACATCATCTAGCCTAAAAATTTGGAACAAAATTTTTTAAAAAACACACAGATGTCTAATTACTTTTGTGGCTAATTGGCTATAAAATAAGCCAAAACAGCGGATAGTGGCCGAACGAAGTGTCTGTAACGTAACGAACGATTACTGTGCTAAACCAAGTTAAAATTATTAAATTATGGAAGGGAGTCCAATATGATAAAATCAAAAAAAGGAGCAACATGTAAGTTGAGAAAAACATTAATAGCAGAAAAGTGTACATTTTACTTACTTTTTGCTAGCATTCTCTTAATGCTCCTTAACTGCTCTGGCTCCCTCAGTTTGAGGTCTGACCACCTCTTTCTGAGCTGCTCATTTGAGCGTTTCACCCCAAAATTCGTCTTCAGACTCTTCACGACTTTCTTCAGGATTTTGGCCTTCCTTCTATTTGGTTTGCTATACGGCCCATGCTTTGCGTCATAATCCGACTTGAGCAAGATGTCCACCATCTCCGCCATCTCCGCAAAAGACATAATAGATGCCTTGAATCTCCTCCTTGATCGTGACGTTTCCTCAGTCTCCGGGCTTGTCTCCTCCTCGTTAGTTGCGGAATTATCAGACACCTGCTGTAAATCCGCCATATCTGTCTGCGCGCCGAAAGAGAAGGGGCGGGGAAAAGATGTTAGTTAGAACGTCATGGGCGGGCGACGTGTGCGGAGCGTCGTGTTCGTAGTTTGACGCATGCGTGGTGTATATATAGCAAACACACATGTGACTATACTACGTTCGGTGTGCGGAGAGAGGAGTTCAAGTGACGGACGTGCGAACGAAGGTATGTGATTTTGTGACTTGGACAAATTGTTGGCCTATACTGTCTTGAGAATGTTGTAGGATATATATGGTGACTACGATGTTAAGGAGGTTAGACTGTTTGCCTCACATTAGTTATATATTATTTATTTTACTTGCAGATACAATATGAATGTCTTCATTAGTGATAAAGATTTCCTTGCGGAATTTATAGACCGGGTAAGGGAGCTGCCCGCTCTGTGGGAGACGAAAAACCCCATCCACAAAAAAAGAGGGGTGAGAAAAGCAGCGCTGGAGACCCTGCTCCCATTTGTGCATACCAAGGTGCCCACAGCCACAGCAAAACAGGTGGACACTAAAATTGGGAGCTTGAGAGGCACCTACAGGACTGAACGCTCTAAGGTCCTGGCTTCTCAGAGGTCAGGAGCAGCAGCAGATGATGTGTATGTCCCGAATTTGTGGTACTACAGCAGGATGTCCTTCCTGGATGACCACATTGAGGCAAGGCCATCATTCTCCACTCTTCCCCCCAGACTTCCCTGCAGCAAACCTGAGCCTTCTCTGGAGCAAGAGGAGGCAGCCATCCTGGATAATCCTGATTTGGCCATCTGGAGCCAGGTATAGTATTTATAGAAAATGTATTGGGATAAAATTAATGTTTGACAAATATGTCAAGATGACAAACATAAACTATTTAGAGTTCCACAAGTGAAATCAAGATCTCTAGACATTAGTGTAGTGGGGTGTTCCCCTTTAATGCAGAGAGACTACATTACCCAGAACCCTGTTCGGCAATGTTTCCACCGCAGAGACTCATGGGAGGGGTTATAAGAGGAGGAGGCGAGGCTGGGCTCGGCCTCTTTGGGACACGAGACTTCAGAGACTGATCCTCCTGTGCGGATGTGTCGGAGTGCAAGGCTTGAAGCCTGAGACCTTGCGCAGCACCAAAGAGCCTTCCACCCCTCTGCGAGCCTGGGTGGCATCTGACTTCGCTCGACTACAGCCTTGTTGGATCGGGGACCCGATCGCTGAAGAGACTGAGTGTGTGTGGGACACAGTTGGTGGAAGTTCCCGGACTGGAACCGTAGTCCGGGCGGGTGAGAGGGCATATGGCCAACTGATATACTGTTACTGCATATAGGCCTATAGACTGCCGTGGCCTACGAGTTATTCTTGGTATTCTTACTGAAGGCCCTTGTCGGAGCTGAACCTACTGTTCGTATAGCCGAGTTTCTACCCCATCTTTACCTACCCTATTGGATTACAAAGTTTGTACTCTGTTAATGTGCACCACCGTTAAAGATCTGCCGGTGAAGAAAAAGGACTAAGTTGTAGATATCAGAACCATGCCTGGTGGGGGGTTTCTAAGGTGTTTTGGTTACTGCGCCACAGGGCACTTAGCTAACGGTTGCCCGCGTGGCGCACTTGTTATGTGTTAACCCTATAGTGTGTTAGTGTGGCTGGGCTCTGCATTACAAATGATTATTCTGTAAACTGTTATTATTGTTACCCTTTTCCTTACCAAGAGCTTAAGTAAAATCTTACATTTATTTCAATTTAGTATTGTCTCAATGCTCAGTTATTCATACAGTATAAGATATACAATTTACTGTCAGTACTAGCTGTGCCAGTAGGGGGTAGAGCATATTGCCGGGGGTTGGCGGAGCTGTCTTCAGGGCCCAAACTAAATCTGCGGCCTTCTTAGTTGGAGGTATCGCTACACGTGGGGGTTCTCGTCCGGGATCCTGATGCAGCAAGTGAACGCCAGAGGTGCCGGCATGGACCCCATGGATCCACGAGCGGTAGAAGAGTGGTGCAAAGCCTCTAACGCAGAGCCAAACCAGTCGATAGTCATCAGCCTCCCTGGGGAGGCATGGTCGACTGAAACGGTAGAGGAGTTGATGAAGTCAGTGTCCCCAAATCACACACCGTGGATGACGGAGCTAAAGTCAGACCTAGATATCTCATATCAGTATGCATTAGTGGAGTACTGGAACGGGATGCCAGAGGCCTGTAAGCGCAAGCGTGTGCGGACGCCAGACAACAGAACTTATAGGTTGGTGCACGCAGTAACTAAAAAAAAGGAACCATCACCAACGGGATCACCGCAGGCTACGGCCCGTACCCCACCGGAAAAAGGAGGCAGGGCGACGCCTCCGGTGACGCCTGCACCTATCACTGCTATATCACCAGAACTGATAGGTGCGATAGGGGATCTGCTAACCAAGTGTCAGAAGGCAAGCACGGTGCATGTAGAGACTAGCTACCGGAGACTAAAGACATTCTCAGGGAAGCTCCCTGTCCCCGCAGGGGAAGAAGACTTTGACACCTGGGTGGAGCAGGCATTGCAGGCAGTAGAGGCATGGGAGGTGCCTGAATCGCAGAAGAGGCAACGAGTGATGAAAAGCCTTAAAGGCGCAGCAGCAGAAGCAGTGAAAAGTTTTCGGTTTGGGAATGCAGATTGCACGGCTCAAGACTGTCTAGCCATGCTGCAAGAAGAGTTTGGTCAATTGGAATAGGTGACAGAGATGGTCTACCAATTTGAACATACTTTCCAACAACCAGAGGAGAAACTTTCCGAGTATGTTAGAAGACTGAACAGGTTGTTGTGCAAGATTGTGTTGAAGAAGGGGATGAGGCCCCAAGATACAGATGCGGCAAGAATGAAGCAAGTCTTAAAGGGAGCGCTGCGCTCGGATCCAGTCTGGCTGCACCTGAAAACCTCAGGAGGAGGAACGTTGCTGACTTATGCTGACTTGATAAAAATCATCAGAGATGAGGAGGCACTACAACAGGACCAGCAGATGATTAAGGAAAATGTTGTACCCGCACGGGTGCTAGTCAATCCAGTAATGACCCCTGAAAGAGATTCGGAGATAGACACCCTGAAAGCTCAAATGTCCAAGGTGTTAGAGATGTTGACCTCTCTGATGGAAAAAGACACAGAGTGTCCCAAGAGAGAAGTACCAAGGAAGGAATTATTCCCAGTTGCCTCAGCACCCGCATCTTTACAAGAATGGGGAGATATAGTCTGCTTTAACTGTGGAGGAATTGGACATATTGTGACTACATGCCCCAGTCCCAAAAAGAAGAAAATAGACAACCGCAAGCCGGCGGGAAACTTCAGAGGGCCCCGGTGAAGGAGTCAACCGGGTGCCCATCACCTTCAGTGAGCTCCAAGCTGAAAGCAAAGCAGAAAACAACAGGAGATAAAACGCCTCGGGGGAAACACAACATTCCTCGACAGAGATACACCCCAGAGAAAGGGGGTAAGACCCCTCAGAAGAGGCACAGCACTCCCCAGAGGGGGTGCACACCTAAGAAAAACAATAGTATCCCTCAGCGGGTCCCTACACCCAGTAAAGGGGGGGAAGTCAATGCATACCAGACTCAAGAAAGACTGAAGTCCAAAGGGGATTGGACGAGAGGAGGTTCAAAGAGAAAAAGTCTGAAGAAAGCGACCCCTGCCGGGCCTTACCCGGAGAAGCTGGTAGGCCCATCTCCTATAGTGTCCATTCAAGTGGAGGGAGTCTACACCAGAGCAATCTTGGATACTGGGGTGCAAGTAACCCTGCTATACAGAGACTTTTACGATAAGTACTTGAGTCACCTACCCATCCGGAAAATAGAGGGACTAGAGATATGTGTTATTGGAACCCAGAACTTCCCCTACGATGGCTATCTGCCTGTCAGGATGACCTTTGACCCATCTGTGGCTGGAAAAGCCGAAGTGTTTGACACCCTGGCAGTTGTGTGCCCTCGGCCACCAGGAGCCAACAAGAGTTCCCTGATAATAGGGACAAACACGGACCTGGTCCGAAGACTTCTGACCCCTCTAGTGAAAGAGAAAGGGGCAGCGGTCACCAAGATCCACCCCATGCTGAAGACAGCTTACCAAAGGCTGGTCTTAGAGCAGAAGACCCCAGGAGAGGGGATAGGGAAGGTGTGGAGACTTGGAAGAGGAGGGATAGTGCTGCAGCCCGGCGAAGTAACCTGTCTCAGAGGCACTGTGAAGCTTACTTGGGAGCAGCCTGGACCCTTTGTCATGTTGGAATCTGATCCAAGAGAAGGGTCCCACGGTCTGGAAGTGATACCAGAAGTGATTCCGCTGAAGGCCCTAAAGAAGGCCCATTGTAGAGTTCCAGTGAGTGTTAGGAACAATACGGATGGCCCCATGGAGGTCCCAGCCAGGATGCTGCTAGGCCAGGTGAGCCCTGCTGCCCCTGTCAACCTGTCAGAGGTGGGCGAAGGAGGAGATGCTTGGGAGAAGATATCCATGGAAAACCCGAATCTGCCCAGGGCTTGGAAAGAGAGAGCCAAGGCCCAGCTGAACAGATGGGAGAAGATCTTCTCTAAAGATGAGTTCGATGTGGGGTGTGCAAGGAGTGCCACCCATCGGATCCGCCTCCAGGAAGATAAGCCCTTCAGAGAGAGAGTCAGGCGGGTCCCCCTAGCAGATCTGGAGGATCTAAGGGAACAACTCTCAGAACTCAAGAGGACTGGAGTGATACGGGAATCTAGAAGCCCCTATGCATCCCCGATAGTGGTGGTCAGGAAGAAGAATGGGTCATTGAGGCTCTGTATCGACTACAGGACTCTCAACAGGAGAACCATACCCGACCAGTATACCACTCCAAGGATAGAGGATGCCCTACAGAGCTTGTCTGGAGCCAAGTGGTTCAGCGTTATGGATCTCAAAAGCGGGTACTATCAGATCCCTATGCACCCAGAAGACAAGGAGAAGACAGCTTTCATAACCCCAGTGGGGTTCTTTGAATTCGACCGGATGCCCCAAGGTCTGTCTGGAGCCCCAGCTACTTTCCAGCGTCTCATGGAGAAGACTGTAGGAGACATGAACCTTATTGAATTCCTTGTATACCTGGACGATGTCATAGTCTTTGGAAGAACCCTGGAGGAACATGAGGAGAGGCTGGAAAAAGTCTTGAGGAGACTCAGTGAGGAGGGACTCAAACTTTCGCCTGAAAAGTGTCGGTTCTACCAGTCTTCTGTGAACTATCTGGGGCACATAGTGTCCGAAGAAGGGGTGGCCACAGACCCCGAGAAATTGGAGGCAGTTACCTCCTTGCCACGGCCCACCACAGTAACAGAACTCAGATCCTTCTTGGGTTTCTGCTCCTACTATAGGAGGTTTGTGGAGGGATTCGCCCGAATTGCTAGACCATTGAATGAACTGCTCAAGACTGAGGGAGAAGAGGATGACTCAGGGCCCAGGAAGCCGGGAGAGTCCATCAGAGATCAGTGGAATCAGAAGTGTGAAGAGGCCTTCCAGGCCTTGAAGAAGAGCCTGACCACTGCTCCAGTCTTGGCCTACGCAGACCCAACCAAACCCTATGAACTACACGTAGATGCTAGTCATGACGGTCTGGGAGGAGTACTTTATCAAGAACATGAAGGGCAACAACGGCCTGTTGCCTATGTGAGCAGGAGCCTGACCCCCTCTGAGAAGAACTACCCCACTCACAAGCTGGAGTTCCTGGCCCTTAAGTGGGCGGTAGTAGACAAGCTCAAAGACTACCTGTATGGGGCGGAGTTCACTGTGAAGACCGACAACAACCCCCTTACCTACCTTTTCACCACGGCCAAGCTGGACGCCACTGGACACAGGTGGCTGGCCGCACTGTCTGGATTCAACTTCAGCCTAAAGTATAGGCCAGGGGCTGGGAATAGAGACGCAGACGCCCTGTCCAGGAGATCTCATGCCCCCACCAGTGATGTAGAAGATTGGACCCAAGTGGCACCGGATGGGGTGCGGGCCCTTTGTCAAGGAGCTGAATTCCAGGCCAGAGGAGGCTCCAGAGCAGAAGAAATAGGAGTTACCATGGTGGGAGTCCCAAAACACTACTGTGGAGTGACTCAATTGGACGAAGACAACCTGCCGAGATTGTCCAAGAAGGAGTTGAGGTGTGACCAATTGGAAGACCCCATGGGGAGATTGGTCCTGGAGGCCCTGGAGAATCAGGATCCAAACAAACTCCTGCGTCATCCCTCAAAGGAAGCTCGCCTGTTGAGGAAAGAATGGGACAGGTTGCAGGTACATCAGGGAGTGGTCTACCGAAGGGGCCCCTCTGATGACTCAGAAGATAAGTGGCAACTGTTCCTCCCAGAGAAACATCGAGAGACTGTTCTGATTGCCCTGCATGACAATCATGGCCATCTAGGGGCTGAAAGGACCTTTCAACTTGTCAGAAATCGGTTCTATTGGCCCTGCATGAGGGCAGAGGTAGAAGAGTACTGCCACTGCCATGTGCACGATGCATCCAGAGGAAGACTTTACCCCATCAAGCTGCCCCAATGGGCCATCTACAAAGTCAAGGCCCAATGGATCTGGTATGCATTGACTTTCTCTGCCTTGAACCCGACCTGAGTGGACTAGGAAATGTTCTGGTGATAACCGACCATTTCACCCGGTATGCCCAAGCTTTCCCAACCAAAGATCAGAAGGCCTCCACCGTAGCCAAGGTACTTATGGAGAAGTACTTTGTCCATTATGGGCTGCCACAGCGACTTCATTCAGATCAAGGAAGGGACTTTGAGAGTAAACTGATCCGGAAACTCCTGGATTTGTTGGGAATCAAGAAGACTCGAACTACACCTTACCACCCACAAGGAGATGCTTAGCCGGAAAGGTTTAACCGAACCTTGCTCAACATGTTGGGGACTCTGGAAAGTGAGAAAAAGCAACATTGGAGCAAACACATAGCAGCCCTAGTACATGCTTACAACTGCACCATCAGTGATGCTACAGGCTACTCCCCATATCGACTCATGTTTGGGAGAGAAGCAAGACTACCTGTGGACTTGGCCTTTGGCACCTCTCTGGACCATTCCTCAGCCACATCCCACAAAGGATATGTGGACAGGCTCAGACACAGCCTGAAGGTAGCCTATGAACAAGCTCAAGCGGCCTCAGATCAAAGGGGAGCTCGAAACAAAAGAAACTTCGACTTGAAGGTCCGGGTACAAGACCTACAGCCCGGGGATCGAGTACTGTTACGCAATCTGGGGGTCCCTGGGAAGCACAAACTTGCAGATAGATGGAGATCTGAACCTTATGTCATCTGTAGGAAGTTGCCGGGCCTGCCTGTCTACAAGTTGAAGCCGGAAGGAAAGGTGGGCCCCCTGAAGACGTGGCATCGAAACCACCTGCTCCCACTTGCTGAGGCAGTTAGAATACCTCCCGTGGGAGACTCCCCTGAACTGGCTTCTATCCTGGATACTCCTAGGCCGAACACTCGGTCACAGGCCTCCCGAGCTGAAGATGGAGAGGCCTCTCAACTTAGTGGAAATGAGGAGGGAGAACTTGATTGGCTGTGGCCTTCCCCAACTCCAGGAACTTCTACCATAGACCTTCCAACCACTGAAGACACCACAGATGAAACACTGAACCCAGAAGCCACAGAGTTCATCCCCTCTAGTCCTTCAGCAGATTACTGGGAAGATGCCCATGATGGTTGCTCAGAGGAAGTGGAGCCTGTGGCACCAAAACCAGAAATCCCAAGAGAGCAAAGGGCTCGAAGTGTCATCCGGCCTCCTAAGAAGCTGACCTACCCACAAATGAGGAATAGCTCAGAGGATTCTGTAGTTACCGCTAGGAGGAATGCTGAAAATCCGGATCCCTCCACTGTCCATTTAGTGGAGGGCAACCCCAGCTCACTCTCTGGCACAGCTAGGCAGGCCATCCATGATAATGTGACCTGTGGGCAAGGGAATTCTACCCCTCGGTTTTGGTGGGAATTCCCTATGCCAACATCGTTTGTAGAATTGTCTAGAGTTGTACATAGTCTTTGTTAAGGTTTATCTTTGGGGACCAAAGAGTTTAAGTGGGGGGAGTGTGTAGCGGGGTGTTCCCCTTTAATGCAGAGAGACTACATTACCCAGAACCCTGTCCGGCAATGTTTCCACCGCAGAGACTCATGGGAGGGGTTATAAGAGGAGGAGGCGAGGCTGGGCTCGGCCTCTTTGGGACACGAGACTTCAGAGACTGATCCTCCTGTGCGGATGTGTTGGAGTGCAAGGCTTGAAGCCTGAGACCTTGCGCAGCACCAAAGAGCCTTCCACCCCTCTGCGAGCCTGGGTGGCATCTGACTTCGCTCGACTACAGCCTTGTTGGATCGGGGACCCGATCGCTGAAGAGACTGAGTGTGTGTGGGACACAGTTGGTGGAAGTTCCCGGACTGGAACCGTAGTCCGGGCGGGTGAGAGGGCATATGGCCAACTGATATACTGTTACTGCATATAGGCCTATAGACTGCCGTGGCCTACGAGTTATTCTTGGTATTCTTACTGATGGCCCTTGTCGGAGCTGAACCTACTGTTCGTATAGCCGAGTTTCTACCCCATCTTTACCTACCCTATTGGATTACAAAGTTTGTACTCTGTTAATGTGCACCACCGTTAAAGATCTGCCGGTGAAGAAAAAGGACTAAGTTGTAGATATCAGAACCAGGCCTGGTGGGGGTTTCTAAGGTGTTTTGGTTACTGCGCCACAGGGCACTTAGCTAACGGTCGCCCGCGTGGCGCACTTGTTATGTGTTAACCCTATAGTGTGTTAGTGTGGCTGGGCTCTGCATTACAAATGATTATTCTGTAAACTGTTATTGATGTTACCCTTTTCCTTACCAAGAGCTTAAGTAAAATCTTACATTTATTTCAATTTAATATTGTCTCAATGATCAGTTATTCATACAGTATAAGATATACAATTTACTGTCAGTACTAGCTGTGCCAGTAGGGGGTAGAGCATATTGCCGGGGGTTGGCGGAGCTGTCTTCAGGGCCCAAACTAAATCTGCGGCCTTTTTAGTTGGAGGTATCGCTACATTAGTCTGCACTTAATTGGGTGCTAAATAGTCAATCTGATGTAGTTGTAAACTTTAGAAAATGATTTCAGGATTTACATTCTAATTGCTTCAATCATGATTATAAATTTTGAGGCAAAGATTAAAGCAACATATTAAACTATGTCCCTTTTTCATACACAGGATGAAATCAGCCAGGAGGAGGGTCTGGAAACTGTCAGGCAGGAGGAGGCAGGGCCCAGTGGCAGCCAGGAGGTGGCAGGGCCCAGTGGAAGGCAGGAGGTGGCAGGGCCCAGTGGCAGCCAGGAGGTGGCAGGGCCCAGTGGCAGGCAGGAGGTGGCAGGGCAAAGGAGAAGCACCAGATCACAGGTGCCTCCCATCAGAATTCCCAAAAGAGGCAGGAGGGACAGGACCACCAGTGAGGCAGCAATAGCCCTTATTCGAGAGGCCCATGCCACCCTCAAGGAGCCCACATCCCCTGAAGAGGCCATTGCCAGCCTAGTGGAGGCAAAGTTCAAGGTGATGAGCATGGAGCAACGCCTCCTATGCGAGCCCCTGCTCATCACCTTGCTCAACAAGGGGGTGATGGGAAAAATTACCCCCAATACAGCAATTTGTGAGGTGGCACAACTGTCCCAACCTCAAACCTCCTCCTCCACCTCCACCTTCTTCTTCTGCCCCCCCGCTTCTCCTTCACCTACGCCTTGTTCTTCCACCCCACCCCCTTCTCCTCCTCCTCCATCTTGTTCTTTCGCCCCACCCCCTTCTCCTCCACCTCCACCTTGTTCTTCTGCCCCACCCCCTTCTCCTCCACCTCCTCCTCCACCTTGCTCTTCCGCCCCACCCCCTTCTCCTCCACCTCCACCTTGTTCTTCTGCGCCACCCCCTTCTCCTCCACCTCCTCCTCCTCCTGACAGGAGTACCCCTCCAGTGGCCCAGCCTCCAGCCAAACGAAGAAGGAAGGCTGCAGGGAAGGCTTCAGGGAAGGTTGCAGGGAAGGTTGCCAGGAAGACGAGGAAGTGATGGCCTTGCTTCATTGTGGTCGGACAGAAGGCAGCCTGTTGTAGTACCACAGACTTGGGACATATATCTCACCTGCTGCTGTTCCTGACCTCTGGGAGGCCAGCATCAGATTGTGCTCAGAAATGTTGGCCTTCTCAAGCTCCCAATTTTAGTGTCCACACAGGGTTGATCTGTGGTCTGGGGTCCCTGGGATGCACAAATGGCAGCAGGTTCTCCAGCGCTGCCTTCTCTTTATTTTTTATAAAACATGAATAAATGTTATTTTTGTTTAAGTTCATACTTGACTATGTGTATTTGTAAAAATTTAAAATTTAGCTTTGGAGTAAGCAGATACATTTGACTGACAAAAAAAAGGGACAGATAACAACCCCCCAAAAAAATAAAAGAATCTGATTTCCCAAAAAGAGGGTGTAAAATTTAACAACTATATATTAAAATATTCAATGGGAGATCACTATCAAAACATTGCGAAATTAAAATTAACATCAGTTTGAAAAATATAAAAATGTTAAATATTCATAAAAACTTGCACGATATAATACACATAAATCTTCTTAAGAGCAGCATGAAAAAGGTTAAAAAAAGATAGTCATAACTCTGTGTGAATATCAGCAGCAAAAGAACTTCTTTCGTTTTGATTAATGTAACATTCTAAAGAAGATTTCAATGCACAACATTTAAACGATGCAATAATTTCGAGCGTGACGAATGTGCTATCTCCATTACGAAGGCTTGTTTTACCAGAAGATGCGCTCCCGTCTCATACTTGCTTCTGAGCATGCGCGCTTTTGAAAGACTCGTTAAAGCATACACACGAACCATTTTCTCGTCACAAAACAGGCCGACGAGAAACACGACGAGGAAATCAGGAATCCTGACGAGAAAATAGAGAGCAGGTTCTCTATTTTCTCGTCGAGATTCATGGCAATTTTCTCGTCGTAAAACCATAAACACGAACGGTTTTCTCGAGAAAAAAGCTCTCGCGGCACTTTTCTTGCCGGTTTTGGACGAGAAACTCGGTCGTGTGTACGAGGCTTGAGACATTTTCTCAATACTTTACCCCCACTGAGTAGGTTTCAGCGACCACGTACCACACTGGAAAAAATGTGTGAAGAGGTGGGACCTTCCTCTCATACACTCTCACAAATGTACGCCTTTTTGATTGCTCCCCCAGATGAATATGTACCCCCGTTTTTAAGGAAATGGGAAATAGAACTGGGAAGATCCCTTTCCCCCTCACAACAAAGACAGATTATAAATAATTACATATAAAACACAGTCATATAAAAACTCCCATAAAAAAGTTCAGAATAAAACTGTAGCAGCGCTACGGACAAATAATGTTCATTTGTGCGTCTTCTATATAAATGAATATATCGGTGATGATGATAGTGAATGGTGAGTTTGGTTCTACTTGATCCTAGTTTCAGTGCTTCTTTTCACCCAGATGTAATTCACCACGTGGGGGGTAATAACAGTCCCCCTATGGGGATGCACTCACCAGATCATAAATCAAAAAAGACATGTATACACCATCCTCATTCCATGTGACTGCAGCCTTAAACTTGGACACCGCTTGCATATGTAAGGGGAAAACAAATCCACATAGGGCAATATTGTTTGCAACTTTTATTTAACAATCAATCCCCGCCATCCCCTTTATAAAATGCATGTACCAAAGCTTAATGAAAAACAGGCGTTTGTGTATAATGAGCGCTGTTGGTGCTTTAAACTTGCCACTTGATGAGCGCCCCTGGCGTCCTCCTGGTGCTGCAAGTCGTGGAGCGCATACAGCTTCACTTCCGGTCTGCTTGGTTTGCTGGTCACGCCCTGACGTTTCGTCACTTCCTGACTTCTTCTGAGGGCGTGACCAGCATTACCTGAGACCGGATTTAAGTATTGCATCCGTCCCGCCCCTTAACGTCTGGATGGCGTCAGTGCGTCCGCGTCATCACGCATGCGCACTGGACCATCGACGTCTAGTGCTGTTGTGGGCGGCGGTGCTTCCTCCCGAGGTTTGCAATTGTGCTGTCCTCATTGGTGCACTCGTCCGCTGGCCACTCTGATTGGATGCTCAGTGCAACCAAGGCAATGTTAATGGAAAGATTCAGACCCGGTTAACCCCTCGCGGGACGTTCACAAGTTATATTGTGTATACTGCACAAGCCTTTTGGGTAAGGCGAGTGTACAGGTCTTTCTATAGTGCTGACATCTGCTTTGCTGACAGTATCTCTCGGTACCTAGTGTCCGCAAGCTGCCCTGCTCAATATCCACTGTTGGCGCCGTCTTGGTGCAGATAGCGCCATCTGGTTGATACTGCAAGGCCTTGTCAGTTAGTTATGCATAACCTTACATAGGCAAAAGACACAGGGGACATATAAATTAAATAAAATGTTAACTACATAAGAACCACTATAAAAGGTCAAACTTCGCCACATAAAATAACCCATATGTATACACATACAGCCATGTATAAAATTACATATACAGGATATATAAAATTATATATAAAATATAAAAATATATATAAAATTACTTCTGTGTACAAAATGGTCATATAAAAAAATAAAATATAAAATATAAAATATAAAATATAAAATATGCACCCCACATGGACATGAAAAAAAATCAATAAAACTGTGTCTCTATAAAAGCTTATAAAACTCATACCCATGCTGAACCGTAATAAGATGTCCTAAAAAATATATATATATATATATATATATGTCTAATCTAGCTGGATGAGACCTCATGTCACTGAGGTCTTTCAATTTTCAATCTCATG
The DNA here is from genome assembly GCA_029206835.1 of Rana muscosa. Taxonomy (NCBI): domain Eukaryota; kingdom Metazoa; phylum Chordata; class Amphibia; order Anura; family Ranidae; genus Rana; species Rana muscosa. The sequence goes on from CM055116.1 coordinate 148,949,234, forward strand.
TGGACATAAAATTGGACCATAATTTCTACAACAATCTTAGGAGTCACTTATGAAACAATTAATATCAAGTTCGACGTTCAGTCCTTTCGGCACTAGAACGTCTGTTAGAAAAATCCATTTAGTTTCTTTCTTTGATAGTTCCCTTACTTTGTGTGAGCCCCTCCAATTAGGCTCTAGGCATTCGATACCCCAAAATTGGAGGCCTGAGGCATCTTGGTTGTGTTTTAATTTAAAATGTAATGACACATTATGGTCCTTAAAGCCAATTTTTATATTTTTAATGTGTTCTGCTATCCTGATCTTCAATAGTCTCTTTGTCCGACCAATATAGAGCAATCCACATGGACACCTAAGAGCATATACCACGTAACTGCTATTACATGTTATGAACTGCTCAATTTCGAATTGTTGTTGGTTAGAGGGGGAGGTAAACTGTTCCAGACCTCTGATTGGTTGAGATACTTCTCGACATGCCTTACATTTCCTACAGGCGAAGAATCCGTTTTGGTTCCAAAATGTTGGAGGTTTACCTGGGGGGTCTAGGACTTTTTTGACCACTCTGTCTCCATGATTGGATGCTTTCCGGTAAATGAACTCCGGTTTTGGAGGTAATACTGGGCCCAATTTTTTATCGAGTAATAATATGTGCCAGTGTTTTACAAATATTGCTTCTACTTCCTTATACTGGGCGTGGAATTGGGAGATGAATCCCCACTGTTTTGAGTTGCTCCCATCTAGAGGTGGTTTGGGTTTGGTTTGCAGACAGGTTTCCCTGGGTATTAATGCCACCTCTTCTACAATTCTCTGCAGGGTTTCCGGAGCGTAGCCTTTTGCTGCGAATCTGTCCGAGAGGATTTTCACCTGTGTGTAAAAATTCTTATCATCGGAACAATTGCGTTTCACTCGCATGAACTGGCCTTTGGGTATATTCTTTAGCCATTGTGGATGATGTCCACTTGTTGTCGGGAGATAGCTATTCCTGTCCGTTGGTTTAAAATAGACTTTTGTACACAAATGTTGATTTTGACGGTAAACAGTGACATCTAGAAAATGTATTGTTTCTTTGTGCCATTCTGACGTCAGACTGATGTTGTTATCGTTCCTATTTAAAACCTTTAAAAATTCTTGAAGTGTCTCCACCGTGCCCGTCCATATTAAAAACAGATCATCAATAAAACGTTTATAAAATATGAGCTCAGCTCTTCTGTTTTTAAAAATCACTTTGTCCTCCCACTCTGCCATAAACAGGTTCGCGATACTTGGAGCAAATTTAGCTCCCATCGCGACCCCCTTCTGTTGCAGATAAAATTTGTTAGCATACCAGAAGTAATTATGTGAGAGGCAGTAATCTAGGGCATGGCCGATAAACACCTTTTGGTTGTGGGGTAAGTCCTCCCTCTTGCTCAAGGCCCAATTTAGGGCCAGTAGAGCATCATCGTGTTGGATGATTGTATAGAGGGAGGACACATCCGCTGTTACCAACAGAATTTCTTGGTTTTCGGTAAGTGTGATATTTTGTAAACAATTCAGGAAATCTTTCGTATCTCTCAGGTATGCTTGTGTTGTTTTCACACTGTTTTGTAGGAACGTATCTAGGTATTGTCCCATTCGCGATGCAATCGAGTCTATACTGTTGACAATAGGTCTTGGGGGTGGGTTGATAGGATCTTTATGAATTTTCGGCAATGTGTAGATCGTGGGGATTTTGCTGCTTGTTGGTATCAGATATTGTTTTTCTTTCTCTGACAGTACTCCCAACTTTGAGCCAATTCCTACTAGTACTGTTAATTGATTTCTGAACGCCAATGTTGGGTCCCCCTCTAATACTTTATACGTGCCTACATCAGACAGCATTTCCATAATCTGCGTATGATACATTTCTTTTGTTAATATCACAACTCCACCTCCTTTGTCGGCTGGCCTGATAATGATGTCTTTCCTTTTTTCCAGTGCCACAATGCCGTCTTGTATATGTCTCAAACTTGTATTCTTCTTGGGTATAAGATCATGTAGATCGCGTATAATGAGACCCTTGAATACCTCCACCTGATGATTGGGGTTGTTCAGGGGATTGAATAGCGATTTGTTTTTTAGTCCGCTATTTACAGACTTCTGAGGGTCTGTGTTTGTGATCATATTCTGTGTATTCAGTCCTACAAAATGTTTTTTTTATATTTAGCTTCCTGATATATTTGTGTACGTCTATATAAACATTGAATTTATTCACCGGTTGCTTTATTCCACATTTCAGGCCCATATTCAGAATGTTCACCTCCTTATGTGTGAGCTCTACTGGGCTTAAGTTGTATATTCCGTTGTTCAGTGGTTTCTCATTCTTTTTCTTGACCTTCCTCCCTGCCCGGCATCCTCTGAATCTATATTCCTTTGATGTATATACTGGGTTTGGTCTCTGGTCCACTGGTTCTGGTTTTGTGGGTCCCTCCAATCTTGATCTCTCGGATAAGCCATGGGGTACTGGGGTTTGCCTCTGTGTGGTGGGGCCCCTCTTCCCCTTCTCGGTCCCCCCCTCCCCTCCCTAAAAAAGGACGGGGTGGTGGGTAATAATTCTGTTGTTCTGGTGGTTGGAGTTTATGTTGAATAGATGCTTGATACGGTGTGTATTGACGATTATTATGTTGGTGATTCGTTGCTTGATTGTTTTTTCCACCTCCTCCTTTCGGTTTTCCCTTTTTAGTTGTTGGGATTGGGGTGGAAAAGTTTGCAGGCGAATCAAATTCTATATCGTCATCACTTATAAAGCCCCTTACTCTATCCATCAGTGTTGTGATGGCTTGATTGATCAGGGGTTCATTTGTTTTTGGCTTTTCTACTAAGTTTACATTCTCAGGCAGGGTTTGTTGCCATGCATAAATGCTATTGGCCTTGAAGTCGCCCATGTCTCTGTGAAATTTCTTAATTTTCTTTTTTTTGTGTGTCTTTGTCTACTTTTTCTAATCTCCTGTTGGTTCTGACATTGAAGTCCGTGATGGATTGAGTGTCTTTAATAGGTTCTAATTGTTGCTGTAATGCATTAATTTTGCTCTCCAAGATCGTCATTTTGCGTTTTTTTCTTTGTAGGATTAGTTCTTGTAACTTATATCCCACTCCATTGAAAAAATCAAACCATTCTTGCACGGAGCCCTGATCGTCTAGTCCATCTTGGGGTACTACCTCCCATCTTAGGCTCCGAATATTGATTTTTTCTTTAATGTATTTCTCTAGGGTGCATATGTCCCACCATGTTCTCAGTTGCTTTTCTAAAATATTCCCCAACATTGACATGGCCCCATTATAATTTACCTGGGTTGCAGTGGGTTCACTATCAGAAAATAATGTATCTATATTAATATTCTATATTAATATTTCTATTGCTTAAAAACCTTAGAGCATCCATAGCTGCGGAGTAAAACAATATAGTAAAATCAATAAAAGATACTAAAAATCCGGTCTCAGGTAATGCTGGTCACGCCCTCAGAAGAAGTCAGGAAGTGACGAAACGTCAGGGCGTGACCAGCAAACCAAGCAGAACGGAAGTGAAGCTGTATGCGCTCCACGACTTGCAGCACCAGGAGGACGCCAGGGGCGCTCATCAAGTGGCAAGTTTAAAGCACCAACAGCGCTCATTATACACAAACGCCTGTTTTTCATTAAGCTTTGGTACATGCATTTTATAAAGGGGATGGCGGGGATTGATTGTTAAATAAAAGTTGCAAACAATATTGCCCTATGTGGATTTGTTTTCCCCTTACATATGCAAGCGGTGTCCAAGTTTAAGGCTGCAGTCACATGGAATGAGGATGGTGTATACATGTCTTTTTTGATTTATGATCTGGTGAGTGCATCCCCATAGGGGGACTGTTATTACCCCCCACGTGGTGAATTACATCTGGGTGAAAAGAAGCACTGAAACTAGGATCAAGTAGAACCAAACTCACCATTCACTATCATCATCACCGATATATTCATTTATATAGAAGACGCACAAATGAACATTATTTGTCCGTAGCGCTGCTACAGTTTTATTCTGAACTTTTTTATGGGAGTTTTTATATGACTGTGTTTTATATGTACTTGTGATTTTTTAAGCAGCTGCTGACATCTTTTATATTCCTATTTTAGCATTATTTCCTTTAGAATTTTATCCATAAGCGCAGAGCGATACTAAAGGGGAGGGCCAGCATTTTTTAGTATCTTTTATTGATTTTACTATATTGTTTTACTCCGCAGCTATGGATGCTCTAAGGTTTTTAAGTAATAGGAATATTAATATAGATACATTATTTTCTGATAGTGAACCCACTGCAACCCAGGTAAATTATAATGGGGCCATGTCAATGTTGGGGAATATTTTAGAAAAGCAACTGAGAACATGGTGGGACATATGCACCCTAGAGAAATACATTAAAGAAAAAATCATTATTCGGAGCCTAAGATGGGAGGTAGTACCCCAAGATGGACTAGACGATCAGGGCTCCGTGCAAGAATGGTTTGATTTTTTCAATGGAGTGGGATATAAGTTACAAGAACTAATCCTACAAAGAAAAAAACGCAAAATGACGATCTTGGAGAGCAAAATTAATGCATTACAGCAACAATTAGAACCTATTAAAGACACTCAATCCATCACGGACTTCAATGTCAGAACCAACAGGAGATTAGAAAAAGTAGACAAAGACACACAAAAAAAGAAAATTAAGAAATTTCACAGAGACATGGGCGACTTCAAGGCCAATAGCATTTATGCATGGCAACAAACCCTGCCTGAGAATGTAAACTTAGTAGAAAAGCCAAAAACAAATGAACCCCTGATCAATCAAGCCATCACAACACTGATGGATAGAGTAAGGGGCTTTATAAGTGATGACGATATAGAATTTGATTCGCCTGCAAACTTTTCCACCCCAATCCCAACAACTAAAAAGGGAAAACCGAAAGGAGGAGGTGGAAAAAACAATCAAGCAACGAATCACCAACATAATAATCGTCAATACACACCGTATCAAGCATCTATTCAACATAAACTCCAACCACCAGAACAACAGAATTATTACCCACCACCCCGTCCTTTTTTAGGGAGGGGAGGGGGGGACCGAGAAGGGGAAGAGGGGCCCCACCACACAGAGGCAAACCCCAGTACCCCATGGCTTATCCGAGAGATCAAGATTGGAGGGACCCACAAAACCAGAACCAGTGGACCAGAGACCAAACCCAGTATATACATCAAAGGAATATAGATTCAGAGGATGCCGGGCAGGGAGGAAGGTCAAGAAAAAGAATGAGAAACCACTGAACAACGGAATATACAACTTAAGCCCAGTAGAGCTCACACATAAGGAGGTGAACATTCTGAATATGGGCCTGAAATGTGGAATAAAGCAACCGGTGAATAAATTCAATGTTTATATAGACGTACACAAATATATCAGGAAGCTAAATATAAAAAAACATTTTGTAGGACTGAATACACAGAATATGATCACAAACACAGACCCTCAGAAGTCTGTAAATAGCGGACTAAAAAACAAATCGCTATTCAATCCCCTGAACAACCCCAATCATCAGGTGGAGGTATTCAAGGGTCTCATTATACGCAATCTACATGATCTTATACCCAAGAAGAATACAAGTTTGAGACATATACATGACGGCATTGTGGCACTGGAAAAAAGGAAAGACATCATTATCAGGCCAGCCGACAAAGGAGGTGGAGTTGTGATATTAACAAAAGAAATGTATCATACGCAGATTATGGAAATGCTGTCTGATGTAGGCACGTATAAAGTATTAGAGGGGGACCCAACATTGGCGTTCAGAAATCAATTAACAGTACTAGTAGGAATTGGCTCAAAGTTGGGAGTACTGTCAGAGAAAGAAAAACAATATCTGATACCAACAAGCAGCAAAATCCCCACGATCTACACATTGCCGAAAATTCATAAAGATCCTATCAACCCACCCCCAAGACCTATTGTCAACAGTATAGACTCGATTGCATCGCGAATGGGACAATACCTAGATACGTTCCTACAAAACAGTGTGAAAACAACACAAGCATACCTGAGAGATACGAAAGATTTCCTGAATTGTTTACAAAATATCACACTTACCGAAAACCAAGAAATTCTGTTGGTAACAGCGGATGTGTCCTCCCTCTATACAATCATCCAACACGATGATGCTCTACTGGCCCTAAATTGGGCCTTGAGCAAGAGGGAGGACTTACCCCACAACCAAAAGGTGTTTATCGGCCATGCCCTAGATTACTGCCTCTCACATAATTACTTCTGGTATGCTAACAAATTTTATCTGCAACAGAAGGGGGTCGCGATGGGAGCTAAATTTGCTCCAAGTATCGCAAACCTGTTTATGGCAGAGTGGGAGGACAAAGTGATTTTTAAAAACAGAAGAGCTGAGCTCATATTTTATAAACGTTTTATTGATGATCTGTTTTTTTTTTTTTTTACAAATAACGTGGTGTTTTATTAAGAAGAATATGAACAGGTTACATTTTATAAGTTGACATTACATCAAAACATAGCAGGACAGTATCAAGGTACAAGCAAGTAATGAAATAAATCTTGTCTTTCCACATATTGAGTCGGCAATTGGCAAAGGCGTCCTATACTGACAAACCGGGGAGCCCTGGGCAGCAGGTGTCTAGTCACAATGAGCTGGGTTCATCATCAGGGGGGAGCATACGGGTCCAGTGTGCTCCAGCCGGAGACCCCGATGTATGATGGGAAGGGAAACCGACAGATCAAACCGGGACCGATAGGAGATCAGGAAAGGAGTATAAGGAGGGGCATCAGACTGGAGTCCCGCCGCAGGTAGCGGCATTACCCAGCCAGGCGTCCCAGATCTTATCGTATTTAGTGGGGCATCCCCTGTGAATATAGATTTCTTTTTTATAAGGGAGCACCTGATTAACCGCTGATTTCCATTCTTGTAGCGAGGGGGGTGCTACCTGAAGCCATTTCCTTGCTACAAGCAATCGGGCTATGAATAGGGTCTCCTGGAGGAAAGTTTTGTGAAGTTTATCCGAGTCTGGGTTAGGGAAGATCCCCAATAAACATTCCTTGGGGCATAGTTTCAGAGGTGAGCCCATCTCATCATGGATGAACTGCACAATATGAGACCAATAGTCTTGTATTGCTGGGCAAGACTATAAAATATGAAAAAATGTGCTGGTAGGACTATTGCACCTGGGGCAGAGGGGGTTATAATCAGGTTTAAATCTGGAGATTCTAATCGGGGTCAGGTAGGATCTGTGCAAAATGTAAAGGTGTGTGAGGCGGTCAGACAGTCTGGTGGAGACCTTTTTACAGGCGTCCAGCGCATCCTCCCATTCATCATCCTCCAGCTCCCCCACATCCCCAGACCACCGGTGTTTCAGATTGTACGCCAGGGTCACCGCAGGAGGGCGGATGAGAGAATTGTAGAATATCGAAATGAGTTTACGAGAGTCAGGCCCCACCATCGTGCGGATAATATCCAAGCGCTCTACATTGGGGGGTGCGTCTCGAAATTGTGACCGGAGGGCGTGGCGGAGCTGGAGGTAGCGAAAGTGCATGGAGTTGGGGAGTTCAAAGTCATCTTTAAATTGCTGGAACGATTTTATGACAGACCCACAATAAGCATCCGACAGGTACCTGACCCCAAAGTTAAGCCAGATAATGCAGTCGGGTACAGATAGCAGTTCGTTTAGGCCAGGATTGTCCCAGAGGGGCGTGTGAAAGTGTGTACTAGGCATTTTCAGTTTTCGCCGCACTACCTCCCATATCTTGCAGTGATTGTAAAGCAGGCCCTTACGAGGACCTAGCGCCCCTGTGTCCGCAAAGTCTTTAAGGATGATCTGGAAAGGGTGAGTGATCCCGGGAGTTGTGGGGGAGCATATCAGTGTGACATACCGGGCCCTGTCGTGCTTGTCTAAGTAGAAAAAATGGGAGAGTTGAGCCGCCATGTAGTAGAAGTTAAAGTCCGGCAGAGCTGCGCCCCCCAACTCTGTGGGGTTCTTCAGTACCTGCCAGGACAGCTTATGTCGGGAATTACCCCAAACAAATGAGTTGAGGATTGCCTCCACCGATTTAAAGAGCCTGAGGGGTATGTAGGCGGGAGCGTGCCACAACATATATAAAAATCCGGGGAGGATAACCATCTTGATTAGATTTACCCGGCCCATCACCCCCAGTGGCAACCTGGACCAAGTCTGGGTTTTGGCTTTCATATGTAATATCAGGGGTTCAATATTTAGTTTGACATAGTCCTCTGGTGAGCGGGTGACATTGATACCAAGGTATTTTATTGAGCTGACTCTACGGAGCGGAGACAAGGCCTGGAGCTCGGTTGGGACCCCTACGTCTATAGGGAGGATCTGGGATTTGTCCCAATTAATTCTAAGACCGGAGTAATCACCAAAAGAGCGGATAGTCTCAAGGGCTATCTGCAGGGAAGGGCCTGCATCAGCTAAATATAATAGCATGTCGTCCGCGTATAAGCTAATTTTCTCCTCTAGGTCCCCGCAGCTTAGGCCCCGAATTCCCGGGTGTGTTCTAAGGGTGGCGGCAAGGGGTTCCACGGCTAAAGCATAGAGCAGGGGGGGCAGGGGGCACCCCTGCCGCGTACCTCTCGAGAGGGGGAAGGCGTCCGAGACCCTTCCATTAACCAATATCCTGGCCCGGGGGTTCTGATATAGGAGGCGGATTCATTTGATAAAGCGAGACCCGAAACCAAACCTTGCCAGGCATTCCCATAAGTATGCCCATTCAACGGAGTCGAATGCCTTTGCGGCATCTAGGGAGACCACTACCCGGGACCCCATTTGGTCATGCGTAGCTTGCAAGTTCATATGGAGCCTGCGTAGGTTAAAGGCCGCGTTTTTGGCAGGCATAAACCCTGTTTGGTCTGGGTGAATTAGTGTAAGAATAACCGCATTCAGGCGCACCGCTAGGACCTTGGCCAGGATCTTGATGTCGAGCTGGAGAAGGGAAATAGGGCGGTAGGACTCGGGGAGCTCCAGGTCCTTACCGGGTTTGGGGATGAGCACTATATAGGCCTCTCCCATAGAGGGGGGCAAGGACCCGGATTCAAATATATGGGCAAACAGCTCCTGTAGTTTCGGTACTAAGGTGTCAGCATATGTAGTGTAAAATTCTAGGGGGAGACCATCCGTTGATGATCTGTTTTTAATATGGACGGGCACGGTGGAGACACTTCAAGAATTTTTAAAGGTTTTAAATAGGAACGATAACAACATCAGTCTGACGTCAGAATGGCACAAAGAAACAATACATTTTCTAGATGTCACTGTTTACCGTCAAAATCAACATTTGTGTACAAAAGTCTATTTTAAACCAACGGACAGGAATAGCTATCTCCCGACAACAAGTGGACATCATCCACAATGGCTAAAGAATATACCCAAAGGCCAGTTCATGCGAGTGAAACGCAATTGTTCCGATGATAAGAATTTTTACACACAGGTGAAAATCCTCTCGGACAGATTCGCAGCAAAAGGCTACGCTCCGGAAACCCTGCAGAGAATTGTAGAAGAGGTGGCATTAATACCCAGGGAAACCTGTCTGCAAACCAAACCCAAACCACCTCTAGATGGGAGCAACTCAAAACAGTGGGGATTCATCTCCCAATTCCACGCCCAGTATAAGGAAGTAGAAGCAATATTTGTAAAACACTGGCACATATTATTACTCGATAAAAAATTGGGCCCAGTATTACCTCCAAAACCGGAGTTCATTTACCGGAAAGCATCCAATCATGGAGACAGAGTGGTCAAAAAAGTCCTAGACCCCCCAGGTAAGCCTCCAACATTTTGGAACCAAAACGGATTCTTCGCCTGTAGGAGATGTAAGGCATGTCGAGAAGTATCTCAACCAATCAGAGGTCTGGAACAGTTTACCTCCCCCTCTAACCAACAACAATTCGACATTGAGCAGTTCATAACATGTAATAGCAGTTACGTGGTATATGCTCTTAGGTGTCCATGTGGATTGCTCTATATTGGTCGGACAAAGAGACTATTGAAGATCAGGATAGCAGAACACATTAAAAATATAAAAATTGGCTTTAAGGACCATAATGTGTCATTACACTTTAAATTAAAACACAACCAAGATGCCTCAGGCCTCCAATTTTGGGGTATCGAATGCCTAGAGCCTAATTGGAGGGGCTCACACAAAGTAAGGGAACTATCAAAGAAAGAAACTAAATGGATTTTTCTAACAGACGTTCTAGTGCCGAAAGGACTGAACGTCGAACTTGATATTAATTGTTTCATAAGTGACTCCTAAGATTGTTGTAGAAATTATGGTCCAATTTTATGTCCACATGAGATTGAAAATTGAAAGACCTCAGTGACATGAGGTCTCATCCAGCTAGATTAGACATATATATATATATATATATTTTTTAGGACATCTTATTACGGTTCAGCATGGGTATGAGTTTTATAAGCTTTTATAGAGACACAGTTTTATTGATTTTTTTTCATGTCCATGTGGGGTGCATATTTTATATTTTATATTTTATATTTTATTTTTTTATATGACCATTTTGTACACAGAAGTAATTTTATATATATTTTTATATTTTATATATAATTTTATATATCCTGTATATGTAATTTTATACATGGCTGTATGTGTATACATATGGGTTATTTTATGTGGCGAAGTTTGACCTTTTATAGTGGTTCTTATGTAGTTAACATTTTATTTAATTTATATGTCCCCTGTGTCTTTTGCCTATGTAAGGTTATGCATAACTAACTGACAAGGCCTTGCAGTATCAACCAGATGGCGCTATCTGCACCAAGACGGCGCCAACAGTGGATATTGAGCAGGGCAGCTTGCGGACACTAGGTACCGAGAGATACTGTCAGCAAAGCAGATGTCAGCACTATAGAAAGACCTGTACACTCGCCTTACCCAAAAGGCTTGTGCAGTATACACAATATAACTTGTGAACGTCCCGCGAGGGGTTAACCGGGTCTGAATCTTTCCATTAACATTGCCTTGGTTGCACTGAGCATCCAATCAGAGTGGCCAGCGGACGAGTGCACCAATGAGGACAGCACAATTGCAAACCTCGGGAGGAAGCACCGCCGCCCACAACAGCACTAGACGTCGATGGTCCAGTGCGCATGCGTGATGACGCGGACGCACTGACGCCATCCAGACGTTGAGGGGCGGGACGGATGCAATACTTAAATCCGGTCTCAGGTAATGCTGGTCACGCCCTCAGAAGAAGTCAGGAAGTGACGAAACGTCAGGGCGTGACCAGCAAACCAAGCAGACCGGAAGTGAAGCTGTATGCGCTCCACGACTTGCAGCACCAGGAGGACGCCAGGGGCGCTCATCAAGTGGCAAGTTTAAAGCACCAACAGCGCTCATTATACACAAACGCCTGTTTTTCATTAAGCTTTGGTACATGCATTTTATAAAGGGGATGGCGGGGATTGATTGTTAAATAAAAGTTGCAAACAATATTGCCCTATGTGGATTTGTTTTCCCCTTACATATGCAAGCGGTGTCCAAGTTTAAGGCTGCAGTCACATGGAATGAGGATGGTGTATACATGTCTTTTTTGATTTATGATCTGGTGAGTGCATCCCCATAGGGGGACTGTTATTACCCCCCATGTGGTGAATTACATCTGGGTGAAAAGAAGCACTGAAACTAGGATCAAGTAGAACCAAACTCACCATTCACTATCATCATCACCGATATATTCATTTATATAGAAGACGCACAAATGAACATTATTTGTCCGTAGCGCTGCTACAGTTTTATTCTGAACTTTTTTATGGGAGTTTTTATATGACTGTGTTTTATATGTACTTGTGATTTTTTAAGCAGCTGCTGACATCTTTTATATTCCTATTTTAGCATTATTTCCTTTAGAATTTTATCCATAAGCGCAGAGCGATACTAAAGGGGAGGGCCAGCATTTTTTAGTATCTTTTATAGATTATAAATAATACCTTAAAATCATCAATAAGTACACGGGTACAGGAAACAAATTTTAAAATATTGACGAGATGGTATTGTACACCCTCAGTGCTCCATAAGTATTCACCATCGATATCAGAAAGATGCTGGAGATGCAAATTAGATAGAGGGACGTTACTTCATATTTTTTGGGCATGCCCGAAATTGGAATACTTATGGAAGGAGGTGCATCGAATATCTCAGAAATTCACAGATTATAATCTCCCGATAGACCCAGCGCTATTTTTATTACATGTTTCTAGCATACCAGGGAAATTGTACAATAAACTGATTCTTCGGCATCTTTTTAATGCCGCCAGGTCGTGCATAGCACGACGATGGAGGGGCACAAACTCCCCGACAGTACCGGAGTGGCTTAAAAGAGTCGAAGAGTTGGAAGAGTTGGTAACAAAATGGAAGAGTTGGTATTATTAGGTCAAAATAAATGCGAGAGGTATTCCCAGACGTGGGCTGAGTGGAATGTATTTAAATCATCAGAAGAAGGAAAGGCCCTTTCTGTATTATGATTCTTAAGAGGTAGAATAGGAGACAAAATAGACTACTTTGTAATTTTGTCAATATTTTTAAATTAAACGTGGAGATTGTGGAGGGGGGGGGGGCGGGGAAGGAGAGGTGGGAGAAAGGAGGGCTTTTTTTTTGTGTGTTTTTTTTTCTTGTTGTTTATTTAGGTGATTTAAGGGAAAGAAAAAGGAAAGAAAAAACGGTTGTTTAAAGGACTAGGGTGGGTAAGATGGAAGGGACTCTGAATACGAACCATCCTTAAATTAAAGGATAGGCCCTGATGAATACAGAATAGAGGAAACCCAAGTATAGTAGCATATACAGGGTGTTATTGTTTGGCATGATGTTAGATAATGGAATATGTAAAAAATGCATGTAATAATGTGAAGCGCCAAAAGGAAAAAGCAATATATGTAATATGTTATAGGGAATATCCACCCTTTGTATAATGAATAACCGGAAATAAAAAAAAAATTAAAAAAAAACAAACAAAAAAAAAAAACAGTATATGTGGCTTTTACTCTGGAAATTGCAATAATTCCAAAATTGAATGTTAAAAGCAAATGAAATTTTGAACAATATCCCTCAAGCTGTCAAACATACAGAGATTAGTTGTACAAATTTTTCATTAACCACTTCAGCCCCCTTCCTGACCAGAGCACTTTTTGGAATTTGGCACTGTGTCGCTTTAACTGGTAATTGCGCGGTCATGCAATGCTGTACCCAAACAAAATTTGCGTCCTTTTTTCCCCACAAATAGAGCTTTCTTTTGGTTCCATTTGATCACCTCTGCAGTTTCTTTTCCCTACTGCTCCTTTGAATTTGCTTGGAGAGGGAGAGAGGGAGAGAGAGAGGGAGGGAGGGAGGGAGGGAGGGAGGGAGAGAGAGAGACAGGGTATTTATTAAAAAAGAAAAAAAAAATTCCAGCAATGTAATCCTTCCTCGTCCCAGGATACGGAGAAACACGCCGCCACGACACGATCCGCCTCCATGGGAGGCGCCCACCGAATGATGCTAGACCCGCAGTGACAGCTCTTAAGTGCTGAGGGCGGGGCCACCTGTGACGAGCGAGGGTGACCCCGCCCCCTCTGACACAACGGTGAAACGCTGCGGGGTTACCCAGTGACATGTACGTGTGACCCCGCCCCCCTCTGACATCATGGGTGTTTCCCGTGGCGTCAGAGGGGGCGGGGTCACCCCTGGCGCTACGGGGAACCGCCAGAAACCCTGTTGCATCAGAGGGGGCGGGGTCACCCGCGCACGTCACGGATGGCCCCGCCCTTAGCTATTTAAGAGCTGTCACCGTGGGTCTAGCGTCATTCAGCGGGCGCCTCCCATGGAATATTTCACTTTTATTGTTTCACTTTAAGCATTATTAAAATCACTGCTCCTGAAAAAACGGATGCTTTTAAAACTTTTTTTTGCATTGATACATGTCCCCTGGGGCAGGACCCGGGTCCCCAAACACTTTTTATGACAATAACTTGCATATTAACCTTTAAAATTAGCACTTTTGATTTTTCCCATAGACTTTTAAAGGGTGTCCCGCGGCTTTCGAATTTGCTGAGAACACCCCAAATTGTTTGCTATTCGGCGGACAGGCGAATACCCGATGTTCGAGTCGAACTTAAGTTCGACTCGAACATCGGGCTCATTCTTAGTCCTAATTAGGGATGAGCTCGGTGTTCGAGTCGAACATACGTTCGACTCGAACATCGGCTGTTCGACCGCTCAGCGAAAATCAAACGATTTGGGCCGTTCGCGCCAAATTCGAGTGACGCGAACGGCCCACAATACACTGCGCCATCGCAGTGCAATCCCGGCGCTGTGATTGGCCAAGCATGCACTGTGACCCCGCATGCTTGGCCAATCACAGCGCCGGCAGCTAGGAGAGCCATAATTGGCCACAGGCAGGTTGCCTGTGGCCAATTATAGCTCAGGGGGTTTAGCACACGCCCCACACTATAAAAGGCCGCCAGCGCGGCGGCCTTGTGTAGTGTGTTCCGGCACAGGGAAAGAGAAGGATAGGCAGGGACAGTGTTGATATTCTTTGTGCTATTCTTGTGTGCAGGGAGAGAGAAGGATAGGCAGGGAGAGTGTCAGTGTCATATTCTTTGCTAAACCTTGTGTGCAGGGAGAGAGAAGGATAGGCAGGGGACAGTGTCAGTGTCATATTCTTTGCTAAACCTTGTGTGCAGGGAGAGAGAAGGATAGGCAGGGAGAGTGTCAGTGTCATATTCTTTGCTAAACCTTGTGTGCAGGGAGAGAGAAGGATAGGCAGGGGACAGTGTCAGTGTCATATTCTTTGCTAAACCTTGTGTGCAGGGAGAGAGAAGGATAGGCAAGGAGAGTGTCAGTGTCATATTCTTTGATAAACCTTGTGTGCAGGGAGAGAGAAGGATAGGCAGGGGACAGTGTCAGTGTCATATTCTTTACTAAACCTTGTGTGCAGGGAGAGAGAAGGATAGGCAGGGAGAGTGTCAGTGTCATATTCTTTGATAAACCTTGTGTGCAGGGAGAGAGAAGGATAGGCAGGGGACAGTGTCAGTGTCATTGTTGCTAAGCCTCCTGCACAGTATACACCTGAAGCTAGCCCGTATTGCTGTGTTTTCCTGGTGTGTTACACTAACAGGCATTTGCAGCACTTACAGAGGGCGGAGTGTGCCTCCTGCACATTATACACCTGAAGCTAGCCCGTATTGCTGTGTTTTCCTGGTGTGTTACACCAACAGGCATTTGCAGCACTTACAGCAGGCGTAGTGTGATTCCTAAAAAATATACTCTTGAAGCTAGGCCTTATTGCTGTGTTTTCCTAGTGTGTTACACCAACAGGCATTTGCAGCACTTACAGCGGGCGGAGTGTGCCTCCTGCACATTATACACCTGAAGTTAGCCCGTATTGCTGTATTTTCCTGGTGTGTTACACCAACAGGCATTTGCAGCACTTACAGCGGGCGGAGAGTGCCTCCTGCACATTATACACCTGAAGTTAGCCCGTATTGCTGTGTTTTCCTGGTGTGTTACACCAACAGGCATTTGCAGCACTTACAGCGGGCGGAGTGTGCCTCCTGCACATTATACACCTAAAGTTAGCCCGTATTGCTGTGTTTTCCTGGTGTGTTACACCAACAGGCATTTGCAGCACTTACAGCAGGCGTAGTGTGATTCCTGCAAAATATACTCCTGAAGCTAGGCCTTATTGCTGTGTTTTCCTAGTGTGTTACACCAACAGGCATTTGCAGCACTTACAGCAGGCGTAGTGTGATTCCTGCAAAATATAATCCTGAAGCTAGGCCTTATTGCTGTGTTTTCCTAGTGTGTTACACTAACAGGCATTTGCAGCACTTACAGCGGGCGGAGTGTGCCTCCTGCACATTATACACCTGAAGTTAGCCCGTATTGCTGTGTTTTCCTGGTGTGTTACACCAACAGGCATTTGCAGCACTTACAGTGGGCGGAGTGTGCCTCCTGCACATTATACACCTGAAGTTAGCCCGTATTGCTGTGTTTTCCTGGTGTGTTACACAAACAGGCATTTGCAGCACTTACAGCGGGCAGAGTGGGCCTCCTGCACATTATACACCTGAAGTTAGCCCGTATTGCTGTGTTTTCCTGGTGTGTTACGCCAACAGGCATTTGCAGCACTTACAGCGGGCGGAGTGTGCCTCCTGCACATTATACACCTGAAGCTAGCCCGTATTGCTGTGTTTTCCTGATGTGTTACACCAACAGGCATTTGCAGCACTTACAGCAGGCGTAGTGTGATTCCTGCAAAATATACTCCTGAAGCTAGGCCTTATTGCTGTATTTTCCTAGTGTGTTACACCAACAGGCATTTGCAGCACTTACAGCAGGCGTAGTGTGATTCCTGCAAAATATACTCCTGAAGCTAGGCCTTATTGCTGTGTTTTCCTAGTGTGTTACACCAACAGGCATTTGCAGCACTTACAGCGGGCGGAGTGTGCCTCCTGCACATTATACACCTGAAGTTAGCCCGTATTGCTGTATTTTCCTGGTGTGTTACACCAACAGGCATTTTCAGCACTTACAGCAGGCGTAGTGTGATTCCTGCAAAATATACTCCTGAAGCTAGGCCTTATTGCTGTGTTTTCCTGGTGTGTTACACTAACAGGCATTTGCAGCACTTACAGCGGGCGGAGTGTGCCTCCTGCACATTATACACCTGAAGTAAGCCCGTATTGCTGTGTTTTCCTGGTGTGTTACACCAACAGGCATTTGCAGCACTTACAGCGGGCGGAGTGTGCCTCCTGCACATTATACACCTGAAGTTTGCCCGTATTGCTGTGTTTTCCTGGTGTGTTACACCAACAGGCATTTGCAGCACTTACAGCAGGCGTAGTGTGATTCCTGCAAAATATACTCCTGAAGCTAGGCCTTATTGCTGTGTTTTCCTAGTGTGTTACACCAACAGGCATTTGCAGCACTTACAGCAGGCGTAGTGTGATTCCTACAAAATATGCTCCTGAAGCTAGGCCTTATTGCTGTGTTTTCCTAGTGTGTTACACTAACAGGCATTTGCAGCACTTACAGCGGGTGGAGTGTGCCTCCTGCACATTATAACCTGAAGTTAGCCCGTATTGCTGTGTTTTCCTGGTGTGTTACACCAACAGGCATTTGCAGCACTTACAGTGGGCGGAGTGTGCCTCCTGCACATTATACACCTGAAGTTAGCCCGTATTGCTGTGTTTTCCTGGTGTGCTACACAAACAGGCATTTGCAGCACTTACAGCGGGCGGAGTGTGCCTCCTGCACATTATACACCTGAAGTTAGCCCGTATTGCTGTGTTTTCCTGGTGTGTTACACCAACAGGCATTTGCAGCACTTACAGCGGGCAGAGTGTGCCTCCTGCACATTATACACCTGAAGCTAGCCCGTATTGCTGTGTTTTCCTGGTGTGTTACACCAACAGGCATTTGCAGCACTTACAGCAGGCGTAGTGTGATTCCTGCAAAATATACTCCTGAAGCTAGGCCTTATTGCTGTGTTTTCCTAGTGTGTTACACCAACAGGCATTTGCAGCACTTACAGCAGGCGTAGTGTGATTCCTGCAAAATATACTCCTGAAGCTAGGCCTTATTTCTGTGTTTTCCTAGTGTGTTACACCAACAGGCATTTGCAGCACTTACAGCGGGCGGAGTGTGCCTCCTGCACATTATACACCTGAAGTTAGCCCGTATTGCTGTGTTTTCCTGGTGTGTTACACCAACAGGCATTTGCAGCACTTACAGTGGGCGGAGTGTGCCTCCTGCACATTATACACCTGAAGTTAGCCCGTATTGCTGTGTTTTCCTGGTGTGTTACACCAACATGCATTTGCAGCACTTACAGGGGGCGGAGTGTGCCTCCTGCACATTATACACCTGAAGTTAGCCCGTATTGCTGTGTTTTCCTGGTGTGTTACACCAACAGGCATTTGCAGCACTTACAGCAGGCGTAGTGTGATTCCTGCAAAATATACTCCTGAAGCTAGGCCTTATTGCTGGTTTTCCCATCTCCCTGCAGGCCATTAGAATGTCTGGAAGGCAAACAAGGAGAGGCAGACAGTCAGGAGCCAATAAAAGAGGGCAAGCAGGCTCTGTGTCTAGAGACAACAGTGCTGGTCGTGGACGCGGTGCATCGCCATCAGCACGTGGCCATGGGACACGCTTGTCCTTCTTTTCGGCAGCTGGACGTGTTGAGCCGCATCATGCCGAAGGCTTGGTAGAGTGGATGACCAAGCCCTCCTCATCCTCCTCATCCTCTCTCACCCAGGCTCAGGGTACTGGCAAAGCAGCTGCCAAAGCGTCCTCTTCCCTGGTATCAATGTCATCATCAGTCACTCCTTCCCTAGACCAACCATGTCCTCCTGAGGAGTCCCCTGAACTGTTTAAGCACAGTGTTGGGTACATGCTCCAGGAGGATGCCCAGCGTTTCGAAGGGTCTGATGATGATACCCAGCTAGAGGAAGGCCCCCCGTTATTCAAAAAGTTCTTTGGTGTGGGCCTTTTTTGAGTCGAGTGCATCAAATCGCACAGCTGCTGTTTGCAACATATGTCTCAAGCGTATATCGCGTGGCCAAAACATCACCCGCTTGAGCACCACATGCTTGACCAGACATATGTTGACCTGCCATGCAGCTCGTTGGCAAGCCTACCTTAAAGACCCACACCAAAGAACAAAGCGGACCTCTCCTTGCACCGCATCAGCTGGGATCTCCAACCCCACTATACCTTCAGTCCTCTCTGAAACCTGCACTGAGAGGAATGAAGGTGTAGAATTAGGTGTGTCACAGCCAAGTACTTGCGGGCACTCTGCTAGCAGTACACCGACGTCCGATTCTAGCAGGCAAATTTCCCTGCCCCAGCTGCTGGACCGTCAAAAGAAGTTCACTCCCAGCCATCCACATGCCCAGCGGTTGAATGCTAGCTTGGCTAAATTGCTAGTGCTTCAACTGCTGCCTTTTCAGTTGGTAGACTCGGCCCCCTTCCGTGAGTTTGTGCAATGTGCGGTTCCTCAGTGGCAGGTTCCTTTTTCTCACGGAAGGCGATTCCGGCTCTCTACCGGCATGTGGAAGGCAATGTCTTGGCCTCGCTGGACAGGGCGGTCAGTGGTAAGGTGCATATTACCGCTGACTCATGGTCCAGCAGGCATGGACAGGGACGTTACCTTTCTTTCACGGCCCATTGGGTCACTCTTTTGGCAGCTGGGAAGGATGCAGGACAAGGTGCAGTAGTGTTGGAGGTTGTTCCGCCGCCACGCCTCCAAAATGCTACTACTGGTTGTGACACACCTCTCTCCTCCACCCCCTCCTCTTCTTCTTCCTCCATGGCCTCTTCCTGTGCTTTGTCCTCAGAACCAGCGGTGCTCCGTAGGCGTTCAAGGGGCTACGCAAGTACGCAGGCAAAAAGATGCCATGCCGTGCTTGCGCTGGTGTGTTTGGGGCACAGGAGCCACACTGGGGCAGAGGTTCTGTCTGCTCTGCAGGGGCAGGCCGAGAGGTGGTTGACACCACGCCAGCTTAAGCCAGGAATGGTGGTTTGCGACAATGGCACCAACCTCCTCTCCGCCCTCCGACAGGGACAACTGACCCATGTGTCCTGTGTGGCTCACGTCCTTAACCTGGTGGTGCAGCGGTTTTTGGGCAGGTACCCGGGCTTACAGGATGTCCTGAGACAGGCCAGGAAAGTCTGTTTGCATTTCCGCAGATCTTATAATGCCAGTGCTCGCCTGGCTGAGCTGCAAAAGGAGTTGAACCTGCCCAAGAACCGCCTTATATGTGACATGCCCACCAGGTGGAACTCAACGTTGGCCATGCTGCAGCGGCTGCACAAGCAGCAGAGGGCCATCAATGAGTACCTGTGCGACTACGGCACCAGGACAGGGTCAGGGGAGCTCAGGTTTTTTTCACCACGCCAGTGGGGCATGATCAGGGATGCATGCACTGTCCTGGCACCATTTGAGGAGGCCACGAGGATGGTGAGCAGTGACAGTTCATGCATCAGTGACACTGTACCTCTTGTCCACCTGTTGGAACATACGCTGCGTGGAATAATGGACAGGGCACTTGAGGCAGAACAGAGGCAGGAAGAGGAGGACTTCCTTGCCTCTCAAGGCCCCCTTTACCCAGATAGTGTTCCTTCTGTCCCACCCATCGCACAGGAAGAGGAGGAGGAGGAGGAGGATTGTGTCAGCATGGAGGTGGAGCCTGGCACTCAGCATCATCAGCAGCAGTCTTTTAGGGATGATTTACAGTCCCAAGAAACCCGTGGACTTGTACGTGGCTGGGAGGAGGTGGCTGCGGATCATGTCGTCCTTAGTGACCCAGAGGACTCCGGACCGAATGCCTCAGCTAACCTACGCTGCATGGCCTCCCTGATCCTGCAAAGTCTGTGGAAGGATCCTCGTGTTCTTCAGATCAAGGAGAGGGACCATTACTGGCTGGCCACTCTCCTTGATCCACGGTACAAGGGTAAGGTTGCGGACCTTATCTTACCGTCGCAGAGGGAGCAGAGGATGAGACAACTCCGGGAGGCCTTGCAAAAAGGTCTGTGCAATGCGTTTCCAGAGACTGGGAGGTTACAAAATCCTGGTCCTGGACAACGAGTTGCTGAGGCTTCGGTCAGCCAAAGAAGGAGCGGTGGGGAAGGTGGCCGTCTGACCGATGCGTTCAGACAATTATTTAGTCCGCAGCCCCAAGGTATGATCGGTTCCAGCAACCATCGCCAGCGTCTGATATACATGGTGCAGGAATACCTAGGGGCAAGGTCAGACTTGGACACCTTCCCCACCGAAAATCCTCTGGCTTACTGAGTCTTGAGGATGGATCACTGGCCAGAGCTTGCACAGTATGCAATTGAGCTACTGGCCTGTCCTGCATCCAGCGTTCTTTCAGAACGCACATTCAGTGCTGCTGGAGGATTTGTCACGGATCAACCGACTCGGTTGATCGACTGACCTTAATAAAGATGAACCAGTCTTGGATCACCACCAGCTACCAAACACCTGAAGCTGATATAACAGACTAATTTATTTTCAAATGTCACATCCCTTCAAGACTGATGCTGATGCTGAGAGACTGTCCTGTTATGTTGACTGACTATCCTCCTCCTCCTCAATGATCCGATTGATGATGATAGCTTGGAAGAATATTTTTGTTTCTGGGTGCCGCCACCAGTGGCTAAGGCCCAATTTTTCAGCCCCTGTTTAACAGGGGCATGTAATTACAATTTTTTATGCAATGCTTTGCAGCAGGGCTCATTCCTGCACTCCAACTAGAGTATCTGGGAGAGGTTGCAGTGTCGTGGCACCAGCACCAGTGGCTAAGGCCCAATTTTTCAGCCCCTGTTTAACAGGGGCATGTAATTACAATTTTTTATGCAATGCTTTGCAGCAGGGCTCATTCTTGCACTCCAACTAGAGTATCTGGGAGAGGTTGCAGTGTTGTGGCACCAGCACCAGTGCCTAAGGCCCAATTTTTCAGCCCCTGTTTAACAGGGGCGTGTAATTACAATTTTTGATGCAATACTTTGCAACAGGGCTCATTGCTGTGCTCCAAGTACAGTATCTGTGAGGGGTTGCAGTGTTGTGGTACCAGTGCCTAAGGCCCAATTTTTCTGCCCCTGTTTAACAGGGGTATGTAATTACAATTCTTGATCTAATAATTCACAGCAGGGCCCATTCCTGCGCCCACCAAGAGTAACTGTGAGGGCTTACAGTGTTGTGTCAACACCACCACCACCAAAGGCCCAATTTTTCAGCCCCTGTTCAACAGGGGCATGCAATTACAATTCTTGATCTAATAATTCACAGCAGGGCCCATTCATGTGCCCACCAAGGGTAACTGTGAGGGCTTACAGTGTTGTGGCAACACCAACATGTAAGGGGCAAATTTCAGCAGAGTATTTACGGCAGGCCCCTACTTTCAAACATCCAACTTACAAATGACTCCTACTTGCAAACGAAAGGAGACAACAGGAAGTGAGAGGAAATCTACCCCTAGGAAGGGAAATTCTCTCCTGTAAGAGTTAATATGGGAAAATGGTGTCTCCTCTCTACTGATGCTTTATCACCAATCCTTGTTTCAATAAAAAACCCACTTTTCAAAAACATTTGTCATTGGGACGGAAAGTGAGGTGAAATGTTCTGAACAGGGGCACAGACAGCAAAACAAATGTTACAGGGGTGATAACCCTTCCCTATGTTTTCCAAAAAGCTTAAAAATAGATTTTTTGGCTGGAGCTACACTTAAACAATGTACCTGTTCAAAATTACAAACAGATTCTACATAAGAACAAACCTACAGTCCCTGTCTTGTATGCACCGCCTGTATACGGCTGTTCAGAGTATATAGGGCCTTTTTTATTTTGTGTGCGGGGTTCCCCTTAATATCCATACAAGACCCAAAGGGGCTGGTAATGGGCTGGGGTGAGGGGGGGGGGGGTGGTGATGGGGTAGCTATGCCATTTTTCTTAAAGATTTTCATCCATATTACCGGGACCAGACATTACATTAAAGCCGCAAGCAGTTTTAAATGGCTTTTTTTCCTTTAGAAATGTCATTTTGTGCAGGGACAGTTCTAAACACGGGAAACACGTGCCACTTCACAGGCATACTTTAGACACCCCACAGGTATGATATTTAAAGGAATATTTGACTTTTTTTTTCACTTTATGCATCATTAAAATGACTGCTCCCGAAAAACGGCCGTTTTTAAAATTTCTTTTTGCATTGATACATGTCCCCTGGTGCAGAACCCGGGTTCCCAAACCCTTTTTAGGACAATAACATGCATAATAGTCGTTATAATTAGCACTTTAGATTTTGAACGTTCGCATCCATTGTATTTAATTGGGTTCTAACGTTCGTGCGAACTTTCGGTCCGTTCGCGGGTTCTGGTGCGAACCGAACCCGGGGGTGTTCGGCTCATCACTAGTCCTAATTAACTTCCTATTCTACTCCATTTCATTATTAATTTCCTGCTGACTTTTGTTCACTTCTATTTTGTAAACGATTAATGATTAAAACTTTTTTTTTGTTTGTTAATATTTTTACACCTTTTAACATTAATTTACATGTTTCACTTTGAAAAAAGTGCAAAATTAATTTATTTTATTTGTAAATTTTCAATGCTTTGTACCTTTGCTGACAGCTGAAGTGTAAATAAAACAGTTTCAGTAGGTATCGGTAATTGGTATCTGGGAGTACTAAAAAAAAATTATCGGTACTCGTCATAATAAAAATGGTATTGGTGCATCCCTAGTAAACTATGTTGGCCTTATGATCTCCTTCCTATTAATTGCATTGTCAGAAAGTCACATTTTACCAGCCAGGTGAAATATGAGCTAAAAGGCAACCCTGGTCCCTACCCAACAGAAACTTACAGTCTACTCCAGCCTTTCTCAACCTTTTCAACACAGAGGAACCCTTGAAATAGTTCTCCGGTCTCGGGGAACCCCTGCTAAAAATTAGAAATCTACAATTCATGATACCTTTGTGTGATGGTCAGTGGGAAGGATGGTCCTTACACTTGTGGTCATTGGGAAGAATTACCTCCTTACAGATAGCTAAAAAGATCAATGGTGTCAGTAGGAAATTATCTGAGAGGCAGAAATTGCCCAATGCTGAAGGAACCTTTAGCAACCTCTGGAGGAACCCTAGGGTTCCACGGAACCCTGGTTGAGAATCACTGGTCTACTCTATCCCTGAAGTAATAAAAAACAAACACCTAATGGGTTAATGTAAACACAAGCCAGTTAAACCCCAAATCTCCTCTTTTTAGTTCTATATGAAGTGTAGAAGTGTTAGAGCCCCTTTTTTTTTTTTAATCTGTCTTCCTATTAGAAATGTGTACCCTAATGCCTCATTTCCACTGAGCGGATCGGTTCGGTACGGTTCGGTACGGTACGCTATTTTGGGTGTTTCCATTATAAAAGCGTGCCATAAAACTGAACCGTACCGCACCATTCTGGGTCCTGCTTCAGATGTGGGGCCATAGAAAATGGAACGGTTCGGTTAGGGCGGAGCTACAATACATTCCACTGATTGGCGGACACGCGAGGCATTTTTTCTAAACCCTGAATGGTCCCTGACGGTCCGACTTGCAGTGGAAACGCTCACCAGAATAGACCGGACCATTCAAACCGTTCCATTCTGTACCAACCCGAACCGTTCCGTTCAGTGGAAACAAGGCATAAGTTCCTATTCTCGGTACAGGGTGTCACTGGGACAGGAAATTGGGGAAAAAAATTATCCAATGGGGCACATTCAGAGATGAAAGGGAAGGGCTAGAATTTCTATTGCGGAGTGTATCTTACTATATCTGTGACACCCATTATCCTAATTTCCTATATGTGTAGCACCCATTCTCCTAATTTTCTATATGTGTAGGCATCTCAGGGTTCCTGCACTTCTGTTCTGATAGCACTTTACAGAGCTAGCAGTGACTATACATACACTGTAACTCTGAACAAAAGCATCCAATTATCTTAAATATATATTTTACATACTGATAGGGTGCTTATTTGCAGTTTCTCTTTATAGTAGTTTTCAATAATTACCAGCACATTCCTTACATAATTGCCTGCACATATGCTGGTAAAATATTGGTAGCATTTTTACGGGAGGGGATATCAAACAAATGACATCTTCAGTGTGCCTTCAAATAAGGACATCCAATAAATGCAAAGATCAATAGTTTGAAACGACTAAATCAGAAAGATTCAGTACAACAAGGCACATACAATTTTTGTATTTCCCCATTATTGCAGAATTTCCAGTATATAAAAGTAACTCTATATTAGGTTTCCTCATTTTTAGCCAAATTGTGTCTATATAATGATAGGCTTGAAATGTAGGTGTACTGTTGGCTAATGGCAGTGGCTTTTTTATGTTCAATCAATATTATGTGTAGTAAAACACTCATTCTGAGCTAAATGGAATTGTGAAAACTGCATATATGTTTACATGGGTTGCACCCACAAGTTCTAGATTATGTTAACTCTTCTGTTGTCTGTAGACCAAGCCAAACGTATACTTCTGGCAGTTTGTCATTTCACTTTTATCAGGCTTTTCACAGAATCAAACAAACATTTTCTTTTGTAGTTAATTCAAAGGCCTACCACCACTTTGTGTGGTAATTGTAAAGAAATGGGTGAAAGTTTACATGATCTCTTATCAGCACAACAGACATAATAAATGAAACCCAAAACCTAAATGACCTGCATAACACGTACAGTAAGTTAAACAAAAAGTATTAATCAGTAGGGATAAATGGAATGATTTGGGGGGGGGGGTTGACTTTGCTGAAAATTACCAATTTAGCAATAGAAGGAAACGTAATTTCCTGGCACATCATGGCAGCATACAATGGGTTATTATTATTATTATTATTATACACAATTTATATAGCGCCAACAGTTTACGCAGCGCTTTACAATGTATAGGGGGGGGGGACACAATTACAGTACAGTTCAATACAAAAGGTACAGGAGGGCCCTGCTCGTAGAGCTTACATTTTAAAGGGAGGAATGGTGGTACAAAAGGTAATAGCTGCAGAGAATATGATGGGGGTGGCTCAGGGATAGTTGTTAGGTGGGTGTGGGATAGGCTTCCCTGAATAAATTAGTTTTCAGGGATCTCTTAAAGGTGGACAGGGTAGGGGCTGATCGGACATACTGGGACAGGGAGTTCCAGAGGACGGGAGAGGCTCTGGAGAAGTCCTGAAGGCGAGCATGGGAGGAGGTAACATGGGAGCTAGAGAGCAGGAGGTCCTGGGATGAGCGGAGGGGACGATTTGGGCGATATCTGCAGATGAGGTTGGTGATGTAGATGGGGGCGATGTTGTGAATGGCCTTGTATGTTATGGTTAGCATTTTGAATTTTACACGGTGGGGTAGGGGAAGCCAGTGAAGGGATTGGCAGAGAGGAGCAGCAGTCACAGATCGGTTAGTGAGGTGTATTAGTCTAGCAGCAGAATTCATAATAGACTGAAGGGGGATAGCCTGCTTAAGGGTAGGCCATTAAGGACAGAGTTGCAGTAGTCAAGGTGGGAAATAATCAAAGAGTGAATAAGTTGCTTTGTGGTGTCATTAGTCAGGAAGGGTCGAATTCTGGAGAAGATGGCAAGATTTAGCCAGTGATTGAATATGGGGGCTGAAGGAGAGGTCTGAGTCAAGGTTTACACCCAGGACCTTGGCATGTGTGGAGGGACCAATGGTTGTGTTGTTTATATTAATGGTGAAGTCACACGGGGGGACCGTGAAGGAGGAAATATAACAAGCTCAGTTTTAGAAAGATTGAGTTTGAGAAAGTGGTGTGACATCCATACCGATATGTCATTCAGTAAGTTTGAGATCCATGAGGAGATCAAGGGGGTGAGTTGAGGAGTGGAGAGATAGATCTGGGAGTCGTCAGCATAGAGGTGGTATTGGAAGCCATGGGAGGTTATCAACTGGCCCAGGGAAGAGGTATAGAGTGAGAATAGGAGAGGCCCAAGGACGGAGCCTTGGGGTACCCCAAAAAAAGAGGAAGAGGAGCGGAGGAGGTGGAGTTGTAAGTGACACTGAAAGTGCGCTGAGATAGGTAGGAGGAGAACAGGGATAAAGCAGAATCACGGAGGCCAAGGGAGTGTAATTTACTGAGGAGGAGCAGGTTGTCAACTGTGTCAAAGGCAGCAGAGAGGTCTAAAAGTATGAGTATGGAGTAATGGCCATTGGTTTTAGCAGTTAGTAGGTCATTGGTGAGTTTTAGTAGGGCAGTTTCAGTAGAATGTTGTTGTCTGTGAGGTAGCGACTCATTCGGTCATGGACAAGGCGTTCGATGAGCTTGGAGGCAAATGGGAGCAGGGAGATGTGTCTCAGGTTATTCAAACAGGTGGGGTCTAGTGAGGGTTTTTTTAAGTATGGGGGTAACCAGTGCATGTTTGAGCGGGGAGGGAAAGGTGCCGGACGAGAGGGAGGGGTTGAAGATGTGAGTTAGGGAGTTAAGGATAGAGCTGGAAGGTGGTCGCAGTAATTGAGAGGGAACAGGGGACAGGTAGTGAGGTGGGCCATGGAGAGGAGTTTATCAACTTCATCTGTGGTAACTGGGCAAAAGGAGGAGAGTATTGAGTGTGGTGTTGGACCCGATGTGTTGGGTAGGGGAGGAATTTGAATGCTGGATATCTCCTTGCGAATTGTGTCTATTTTGCCTTTGAAATGGTTGGCAATCTGTTGAGCGGTAAGCAAGTTGGTGGGTGGGGGCAGTGGGGGTGAAGTAAGGAATTAAGGGTAGAAAAGAGTTGACGAGGTTTGGATCAGAGGGTTTTGATGAGAGTGTTGTAAGAGGTTTGTTTAGCAGTGTGGAGGCAGGATTTGTATTTGAGAAGGGCAGATTTGTAGAGAATAAAGTCTTGCAGGGATTTAGATTTACGCCATGCTCGCTCAAGAGCACAGCTGCATCTCTTGAGACTTCTGTTGTCTGTTGTCATCTGTTTTCCAGGGTTGTGGCAGATGGGGCCTGGTTCTGCGTGTAGAAAGAGGAGCAAGTATGTCTAGGGAGGATGACAGCGTAGTGTTGTAGATGGAAGTGGCTAGGTCTGGGCAGGATAGGGGTGCGATTTTGTCATAAAGGCCATCAGTAGCAGAGTAAAGAAGGGAAGGGTTGAGGTTGCGAAGGTTTCTGCGGGTAGTGGTTTGTGGGTTGGCAGCATGGGATGTAGGAGACAAGGACAGTGTAAAACAGATAAGGTTGTGATCAGAGAGAGGTTGCAGGGAGTGCAGCGATGGGAGATTACGAGGTCGAGAGTGTTGCCATTGGAGTGAGTGGTGGTTTGTGTCCATTGTGTTAGGTTAAAAGAGGAGGTCAGGTTGAGTAGTTTAGAAGTGGTAGCAGTATTAACATTGATTGGAATGTAAAAGTCACCTAGGATGATGGTAGGCACTTCAGATTAGAGAAAATAGTGTAGCCATGCAGAGAAGTCATCCAGAAAGCGTGACACTGGTCCAGGAGGCCGATAAATAACTTATGGCTCCACCCCCACAACCTGAAAGGACCTATAAGGAACTATAAGTGAACTATAAGTGAAACACAAACCTGGCTTAGGGCATTCTTCTTTTTGTCCTCAGCTGATCAGGACTGTAATTGCTAGTTATTCCTTACTGCTTGTTACAACCGCCATATTCAACCTCTCCTGCGTGGAAGTCCTTCCTGTACAGCCTCTAAATGAGCTATATGGTTGGAACCCCATTCTAGTGGTCTGGGGGGGGGGTGATTCAGCCTCTCCTGGGTGGAAGTCCTTCCTGTACTGCCTCTAAATGAGCTGTATGGACAGAGGCGTACTAAGTGGGGGGCGGGGGGGCGGGCCGCCATGGGTGACACACACTGGGGGGGGGGTGTCAGGCCGGTGCCCCCCCTCCGCAGCTGAAGTAAAGACAGCGGGGCGGGTGGGTTTAAGCCGCGGCACCGCGGCGGTGACAGGAAGAGCCTGTAGTGGCTTTGCAAGGAGGGGAGGGTGCGAGCCGAGTGACACCCGGGACCCGCAGCGATCCCCTTCTCTCATGACCGCGGCTGAGCGGCTCTGTTCAGTCTCGGCTGTCTCAGCCGAGCAGACAGAGTGCTCAGTGAAGCCGCCTCCCTCTCCTCCTCCCTACACAGGGGGAGGGGACCGGACCGTCACCTGACCAGTTCTGTGCATGTCCCGCGCTTATCTGACTGAGGTACATTATGGGGCTGCTCTGTGGGGGTCTCTGTACTGTGGGGGTCTGCACTGTAGGGGTCTCTGTACTGTGGGGGTCTCTGTACTGTGGGTCTCTGTACTGTGGGGGTCTCTGTACTGTGGGGGTCTCTGTACTGTGGGGGTCTGCTCTGCAGGGGTCTCTGTACTGTGGGGGTCTGCACTGTAGGGGTCTCTGTACTGTGGGGGTCTCTGTACTGTAGGGGTCTCTGTACTGTGGGGGTCTGCTCTGTAGGGGTCTCTGTACTGTGGGGGTCTGCTCTGTAGGGGTCTCTGTACTGTGGGGGTCTCTGTACTGTGGGGGTCTGCTCTGTAGGGGTCTCTGTACTGTGGGGGTCTGCACTTTAGGGGTCTCTGTACTGTGGGGGTGTGCTCTGTAGGGGTCTCTGTACTGTGGGGGTCTGCACTGTAGGGGTCTCTGTACTGTGGGGGTCTCTGTACTGTAGGGGTCTCTGTACTGTGGGGGTCTGCTCTGTAGGGGTCTCTGTACTGTGGGGGTCTGCTCTGTAGGGGTCTCTGTACTGTGGGGGTCTCTGTACTGTGGGGGTCTGCTCTGTAGGGGTCTCTGTACTGTGGGGGTCTGCACTTTAGGGGTCTCTGTACTGTGGGGGTCTGCTCTGTAGGGGTCTCTGTACTGTGGGGGTCTGCACTGTAGGGGTCTCTATACTCTGGGGGTCTCTGTACTGTGGGGGTCTGCACTGTAGGGGTCTCTGTACTGTGGGGGTCTCTGTACTGTAGGGGTCTCTGTACTGTGGGGGTCTGCTCTGTAGGGGTCTCTGTACTGTGGGGGTCTGCTCTGTAGGGGTCTCTGTACTGTGGGGTCTGCACTGTAGGGGTCTCTGTGCTGTGGGGGTCTCTGTACTGTGGGGGTCTGCTCTGTAGGGGTCTCTGTACTGTGGGGGTCTGCACTTTAGGGGTCTCTGTACTGTGGGGGTCTGCACTTTAGGGGTCTCTGTACTGTGGGGGTCTGCACTGTAGGGGTCTCTGTACTGTGGGGGTCTCTGTACTGTAGGGGTCTCTGTACTGTGGGGGTCTGCTCTGTAGGGGTCTCTGTACTGTGGGGGTCTGCTCTGTAGGGGTCTCTGTACTGTGGGGTCTGCACTGTAGGGGTCTCTGTGCTGTGGGGGTCTCTGTACTGTGGGGGTCTGCTCTGTAGGGGTCTCTGTACTGTGGGGGTCTGCACTTTAGGGGTCTCTGTACTGTGGGGGTCTGCTCTGTAGGGGTCTCTGTTCTGTGGGGGTCTCTGTACTGTGGGGGTCTGCTCTGTAGGGGTCTCTGTACTGTGGGGGTCTGCACTGTAGGGGTCTCTGTACTGTGGGGGTCTGCTCTGTAGGGGTCTCTGTACTGTGGGGGTCTGCACTGTGGGGGTCTCTATACTGTGGGGGTCTCTGTACTGTGGGTCTCTGTACTGTGGGGGTCTCTGTACTGTAGGGGTCTCTGTACTGTGGGGGTCTGCTCTGTAGGGGTCTCTGTACTGTGGGGGTCTGCACTGTGGGGGTCTCTGTACTGTGGGGATCTGCTCTGTAGGGGTCTCTGTACTGTGGGGGTCTGCACTGTAGGGGTCTCTGTACTGTGGGGGTCTCTGTACTGTGGGGGTCTGCACTGTAGGGGTCTCTGTACTGTGGGGGTCTGCACTGTAGGGGTCTCTGTACTGTAGGGGGGTCTGCACTGTAGGGGTCTCTGTACTGTGGGGGGTCTGCACTGTAGGGGTGTCTGTACTGTGGGGGGGGGGTGGGGGTCTGCACTGCAGGGATGTCTGTACTGTGGGGGTCTGCACTGTAGGGGTGTCTGTACTGTGGGGGGTGGGGGATGGGGGTCTGCACTGTAGGGGTGCCTGTACTGTGGGGGTCTGCACTGTGGGAGGTCTGCACTGTAGGGGGAAGGGGATCTGCACTGTAGGGGGGTGTCTGTGGGGGGCTGTGTAATGTAAAGGGGTGCATGGTGCTGTATAATGTAAAGGGGTTTAGAGGTGCAGGGTGCTGTGTAATGTAAAGGGGTCCAGAGGTGCAGGGTGCTGTATAATGTAAAGGGGTTTAGAGGTGCAGGGTGCTGTGTAATGTAAAGGGGTCCAGAGGTGCGGGGTGCTGTATAATGTAAAGGGGTTTAGAGGTGCAGGGTGCTGTGTAATGTAAAGGGGTCCAGAGGTGCAAGGTGCTGTGCAATGAAAAGGGGTCCAGAGGTGTAGGGTGCTGTGTCATGTAAAGGGGTCCAGAGGTGTAGGGTGCTGTGTAATGTAAAGGGGTCCAGAGTGCTGTGTAATGTAAAGGGGTCCAGAGGTGTAGGGTGCTGTGTAATGTGAAGAGATCCTTAGGTGCAGGGTGCAGTGTAATGTAAAGGGGTCCAGAGGTGCAAGGTGCTGTGTAATGTAAAGGGGTCCAGAGATGCAAGGTGCTGTGTAATGTAAAGGGGTCCAGAGATGCAAGGTGCAGTTTAATGTAAAAGGGTTCAGAGGTGTAGGGTGCCGTTTCATGTAAAGGGGTCCAGAGGTGCAGGGTGCTGTGTAATGTAAAGGTGTCCAGAGATGCAAGGTGCAGTGTAATGTAAAAGGGTCCTGAGGTGCAAGGTGCAGTGGTAATGTAAAGGGTCCAGAGGTGCAAGGTGCTGTGTAATATAAAGGGGTCCAGTGATGCAGGGTGCTGTGTAATGTAAAGGGGTCCAGAGGTGCAAGGTGCTGTGTAATGTAAAGGGGTCAAGAGGTGCAGTTGTGGAGAGGGGGTACACAGTAGTGACAAAGAGATATTGAAGGATACAGAGGTATGCCGGGGCACAGTGGGGTGTTTTTACATTTTAAGGTGGGGGGGTGCCATATATAGGATCCGCCCCGGGTGCCAAATGCTCTAGGTATGCCCCTGTGTATGGAGCCCCATTCTGGTGGTGCAGGTCTGTCAAAGAAAGCTTTAAACAATCTTTGGATTAAGTGGCAGCATTTTCCCTTTGTTTTCCTGCTTTCCTCTGTTTGTCAGTGTTTTTTGTGATGCACTTGTTTGTTTGTGGGCATTTGCCATTTCCAAGATGGCTGCAGCAGTGCAAGTACACTCTGAACATGGTGGGCAGGAAGTGATGTGGGCAACTGTGGGCAGATTTTCCTAGACTGCCCTTTCCCAAAATGGTGCCGGGAGCTGAGGTTGCAATCTGAGCATGCTCGGGCACTGATTTCATCACTGATGGCCAGGGGTGCCAGATTTAAATGGATGTAAGGCATTTTTAGGCAACGTATGGTGGTGGTCTCTACTCACGCATGCTTGATGTTTATGTGGTCTTTGTCTGGAGGTATTATTTATCTTTTTATGGCGTTCACCTGGGCTCTTCCTATCTCAGGCTTCTTCTATGTGCTCGATCTGGGATCATGATGTCATGCTGTTTTTCACGTCAGTCTTTTGCTTTGCCCTATCTCTATGGGGAACTCTGCCCAGTCAGAACACCCATTGCGTGTAAGTTTAAGGGATTAGGTAAGCAGTGAAAATATTAAGAAAAAAGAGCGCATCTGGTCCCAATACTGTTGTATTATCTACAGCCCCGAAAGGACCTCTAGATGGAAGGAGACCTCTAAAGGCCAAAACAAGTCGCCATCTAGGTGCAGGCAACCAGGCAATGTTGACAAGAGAAGTCATTGTCTGACAAGCCCATTTGGAGAAAGCGGCACCTAACAAAGAAGCAGTGGATACATGAAGCCTCTACTTCTCAGTCGGCAGCTGAATTGGCTAGCACTTCCAGCCAGAGCCAGCAGGTGGCATCAGAATTGGAGAGATTGTCGGAGGACAAAGACTTTTCCTAACAGAGCCTTTTGCAAGGGCAGTTAAGAAGGCTATTGCCTTCTTAAAGGCCTGTATAAACATCAGGTTGTCAAAGCTGTATCCCCTGAAAGAGCCAAAGGTCAATCTGCTGTTGCCTCCGATGGTGAATACATCATTAACGCGACTGACAAGACAAGTCACCTTGGGATTATGTTCAAGGATGCTCCAGTTCGAAAAATTAGATCTAGATCTGAAGTGCTCTTTTGTAGCATCTGCAGGTGCCTGCAGACCAGCAATAACATTTTCAGCGGTAGGCAGACCAATATCGAGTGGGATGGCAAATATTAAAGAAGCCCTTTTGGAGGAAGTGGAGAGAGACAAGGTGGTAAAAGCTGAAATTGGCAGGAGACTTAGTGGCAGAGGCGTCAGTAGACATCATTAAATGTTCTTCCAGAGCGATGTTGTCCACAGTCACAAGGAGGACATTATGGCTGAAGCCATGGTTGTTGTTTCCTGCCTCAAAATCAAACTGATGCAAGATACCAAACAGCGGCTTTAATCTACTTGGGAATAGACTGAATAAAGCCATCTTAGGGTGACCATAGCATGTCAGCGCTGATAGCATCTGACAAAAAAACAGAAGAATGAGAAAGATACAGCATACAGGTGGCAACTCCCGGGTAGATACGAGGATGCAAAATCCTACAGACTGGAAAAAGATTACAAAGTGAACTGGAGAAGTACCCAATCTTCATTGTTGAAGCTTTAAAAAACGTAAGGCATCCATCCGTCTTGGGGGAACAACACAATTCCTTTTAAGGGTGCGCTCATCCAGGGGTTGCCTGTGGGAGCCAGATTGAAGCTTTGTGCATTCACCTGGATGGAAAATATTCAGAACCAGTGGGCCATAATGGCTATATCAGTGTGACATTGGTAGTTTAAGAGATATCCACCTTCTGATCACTTCCAGCCAACCAGGCTACCTGATTTGACGGAAAAGGTTCAGGTCCAGTTTGTATTGAATTGAAAAATGGGCGATTATGAAAGTTCCAAGTGCCCAGAAGATATGAGGAATCTGTTCACCTCTGTACCTAGTAAAAAAAAAAAAAAAAAAAACCCCAGCGATCTGTATCCAATGATAAACTTGAAAAAACTCAACAAGCACATAAAATTGCAGTCGTTCAAGATGGAAAATCTCAAATCAATTCTATTATCGAGAAATTTGGAAGATTGTATGCTCTCTGTAGGTTTATCAGAGGCCTACTTACACATTCCAATACACCCTGCATTTTAGTCCCACTGACAGTTTTGGTGCCTTCCTTTCAGTCTGTCCACCTCCCTCAGGACATTCACAAATGTCCTACTGTCTGCCTGATGTTGAAAGTGCGACTGTTAATCTAATGAGCTCAGATTCATCAAAAAGACCAGAGGGCAGTCCTTATGCCAGCAACTCAAAATCAGTTAGCAGACTCGTTGAGCTGCACCTTCTTATCAAATGAGTCATCCCTCAGCTGGGGTGTTCAGCCATTTAAATCTGAAGGGGGGATCTCCCCAGGTGGATCTAGTAATAACTCCCTGGATTATGAAATGTGTCAGATTCCTAGCAAGATCGCCATACCCAGCAGTGGAATAGTAGACTTTTTAGATTGCCAGTGGAACTTCCAGTATTTATAATTGCATTTATACCATTTTGGCTGTGAATGCTCTGGTTTCTGTCTCTCCTACAGTTAAGCATTAAG
This sequence comes from Rana muscosa, assembly GCA_029206835.1. Taxonomy (NCBI): domain Eukaryota; kingdom Metazoa; phylum Chordata; class Amphibia; order Anura; family Ranidae; genus Rana; species Rana muscosa. The sequence continues at coordinate 148,983,442 of CM055116.1, forward strand.
TCACCACTGCTTCTGCCAGTGATGTCGGATTTGCTCTCTCAAGGCCAGTTTTTGCTATCCAACCCCAAAAGGCTATATTTGATGGCATGGAGGTTGAGAGGTGGAGCCTACCAAATCAAAAGGTGCTTAGTGCAGGTAGTGGCTACTCTTTTTCAAGCCAGAAAGGCCTCCCTAAACAAGACTTACCAAAGAATATGGGTAAAATTTGCAGATCTTACTTAGCAAAAGCCTAGAGTCCTTTATTACCAGAACCAACCAAAGTTGTGCATTTTTTACAAATTGGGCTGGAAGAGCTACTAGGTTCAAATATGTTTAAAGTTCAAGTGTCAGTCTTGTCCATGCATACTGGGGTTCAATGGGCCCTTAACCATTTGGTGATGCATTTATTAAAGGTTTGCATGAAGTTAAGACCTCCCAGGAAACCATTGTTCCCTAAGTGGGACATGCCTACAGTCATTGCAGCTCTATCAAGGCCTCTCTTCTTTCTTACAGAACTAGCTACACCCTGCAATCTAACCTTGAAAACCTTTCTTCTGGTTGCCACAACCTCTGCGAAAAGGGGGTCAGAACTGCAGGCTTTGTACTTGAGGAGCCTCACCTAACATTCTACTGTCAGAGTAGTCCTAAAACCCTCAGACTACTTTTATCCCTAAGGTGTCTTCCTTCTTCTACTTTAACCAGGAAGTCAATTTACCATCTTTCCTTGGTAAGTTGGAGAACCACATCCCCTCGATGTTGGTATAACTCTGATGACCTACTAGGCAGCTACCTCTTCATTTAGACAAGCTGAAATCTGTGTTTTGTCCCGCATGGCTTAAGGCAGGGTCAGTCAGCATCAACATGTATAATCGCCTCCTGGATTGTTAAGACAATTAAAAGAGCCTGCTCTTGATAAGACCTTCCATTTTCCAGAAGACTTAAGAGTACATTCAACCAGGGCAGTGCCAACTCTCCTGAAGCTATTTTGCAAGTCAGCAACATGGTCCTCCTGGAACACCTTCTTTAAGCTTAGGTGAGCCCAGCTCAGCGTAGAATTTCAAAGTTTGTTGTGCAGGCGCATATTTATGCTATTGATTTTTACAATTTTGTTCTTGGGCCCTCCCATTCTGGGCATTAGTTCCCATTGTATGCTGCCAAGATGCGTTAGAAAAACTGAAAATTGTATACTCGCCTTTCTGTAATTTGCCTTTCCTGGTGCATCTTCATGGCAGCATACAGATGCTCACCCAAATGGTGAGAGTTTCAGAGAATGCTGTGAGCCAGGTCTGTCTTTTGATTTACAGTTAACCAGTCCTATCGGGTTGTTTGAGCGGAGCCACAACCCATTGTACGCTGCCATTAAGATGTACAAGGAAAGGAAAATTACAGAAAGGTGAGTATAGAATTTTCTATTTTTGCTTACTGAGGTGAAATTTGTTTAAAAAAATATATATTTTTTGTTTATTTAAATGTTGATTTTTAGGGGGTGTATTTAGAGGTTTTTTTTTTTTGTTTTTTTTTAAGATTTCTTTTTTGTGCAGCTGATTGTTACTTATTGTTATGTGTGTTGTTACATTTTTATTTTACTTTTATTTTTACCGTCTATTTTTTTCTTTGAAAAAACATTAAATAATCAGGCAAAATAGATTTTTGGCACACGAACTGATCCAGGACTGTTGAAAGGAGCTTCTGAAATTCCCAGGAGTGATTTAATGTCCATTGTGCCAATAATAACTCGAAAATTCATTTTGACCCGGAATGCTGGGCTACCAAGGTTGTTAAAACACTTAGAGATATCCTACGTGGAGGATAGATTTATGACATTCAAGAACCAGAAAATGAAAATGTACTCTTCCCAATTTCTATTTCTTTTGATGTTTACATCTATGCTATGCCTTTTGGAGCAATAATTAGCCCTCATTGCTCGAGGTAATGGCACTATCAACTTGTATAGAAAAAATTTAATTATTGTTTTTATTATTCCACTGAATAAAAATATACTGTTCCATGAGTCTGTTTGTCGCCTCTCTCTTTCTTTGTTGTTTTTTTATAGGTTCCAGTTCCCCAAGCCAGCGGGGGGAGGCAGCCTAGCTATTAACCAGTAGCAGTTTTTAGTATTCAGTGATTGCTAACCTCCGGGTCCTAAGCCAGTTTAAATATAATGCTATTTACTTTGTATTATAAATTATTATGCTTTCTAACAACATAACACTTGGTCTTTATATTGCCAGTGTTGTTTACAGAGCTGTCTTAATAGTTTGCTACTTATTATCCTTTCTTTTTCGTACATCACGGGACACAGAGCGACTTAGTCATTACTAATGGGTTATATAGTTTACCTTCAGGTGCTGGCACTGGCAACTTCCAAACCGGAAGTACCCTCCCTTATATAAGCCCCTCCCATCCGGGAGCACCTCAGTTTTTTGCCAGTGTCTAAGGTGTTGGCCAAAGAGTAACATGTGTTTTCCTGGGCTTGCGTACAGGTTCTTTTACAGGCCTTAGTAAGCTGTTCCGGATCCCACCAAAAAAGCTTCATAGCTAAACGGTCGGTACCCGGGCCTTGCAACAGAAGAGCAAGGTTTTGCCTGTAATGCCTCTCTTAGGAGGGCTGGACCCTGGGATCCAGAGCTCTGGTCATACCCACGACCAAGATGTTTTCTGTGCAGGGTGCTATACAGGTCCAGGGGAGTGGAATCCTTGGGAACCCGGTCCCTGAAGGTTTAATTACAATGCCTGCCGTGATAGGTGAAGTTTGGGCTTCTGTGGACCAAACAGAGTCCTGCGGCGGGGAACAGGTAAGTGGGGGCCCCCAGGAACTTGGTTCTATTGGGGGACCCCCAAGCCTAATTTGTCTTTCTGTCTGTTACCTAATGGTATTCCCGCTAATATCTGTGTATGCCTGTAACTACTGGAAAATGTAAAATTTTAATAGTAGTCAAGAAAAAAAAAAAGAGAGGACCGCGGTACCTGTGTTAAACCACTAGAGGCCGCTGTGGTCCATTTTTTCTTGTCATGTGGATCTTTGGTTTTCTCAAGTCAAAAGATCCAGGCAGTTGGTAAGTTCTCTGTGGGAATCCACTTCCTCTGCCCTGTTGCTGCGCTCATCCACCGCACAGGCTCTCCGGCAAAAAGGGCCCTGGCTCCTAGTCCCTGCTTGGTTTCGAAAAGGGCGCCAATGGCGCACGGGCGCGCGCGCGGGCGCGTGCACGCGCCTCCTATGAAAAAAAAGGGGCGGGTGGATGACGCTCGATGCGCGCCGCGGCGCTTCTGCGCATGTGCAGGCGTCCCAGCATGTGTAAAAGACACAGTACAAGTGTCAGCTGGATGCAAGCAGAGCTAGCAACAAAACGGTGGCACACAGAGGCGGTTGATGCAGGCATCCCCATAGAAAGACACTTTAGTGGACACCAGCTGGTATATAGCAGCAACTGTGTTAGACTATTACCAGCAAAATTGGTGTTTGACGACGGGAATACCTCAGCTTTGTGCTTATAGGATATGTCGTCCAGACGCTCTGGAAATAAATCTTCCAAGAAGCGAAAGGGGTCTCCATCGGGCTCTGAGGATTTTGGGCATGCTGTACTGCGCCAATCTCCCCTGAAATTTCAGAGGTCAGTAGCCGTAGGAACCCCGCAGGAGTACCTGGTACTGCGGCTGTCCCCAGTCCACCTGCTCCTGTATATATAACAGAGGAGGTTTTATCCTCAACTCTGGGAGGATTGGAAGAGAGATTAACAGCATTGATCGCTGCTTCCCTGTCACAGGAAAAGCGCGTCCGATCTCCGTCTCCTCCTGCAGAGTGCCTGTTAGTGGAGGAACAGTCCCAGAGATCGGCCTACCTGAAGGGGATCAGGTGATGGTTGATAAAGTTATAGAGGAATCAACAGTGGAAGAACCTTTCTCAGCATCTCAGGCTGAAAGATTATGGGTTCAGTCTCTGACTAACATGGTCCGAGCAGCATTTTAAATGCCTCTGGCGGAACCATCAACCACTACTGTCTCCTCGCTGGGGTCGCTGAAAGCTCCCCAGACTGTCTGTTCCTTCCCAATCCACCCTTTATTGGAAGGGCTTATTTACCAGGATTGGGAGCATCCTGTTAAAATATTTACTCCCCCCCAAGAGATTTCCAGTGATCTATCCCATGGAGGATAAGTTCATAAAAAAAAATAAAAAAAAATGGAGGGTCCCTACAGTGGACACAGCCATCTCTTGTGTAAATAAATCACTGACATGTCCAGTAGATAATGTTCCAATGTTCAAAGACCCAATAGATAAAAAATTGGAGTCTTTACTAAAATCTGCTTTCTCTACAGCAAGCATGGTGACACAACCTGCAGTAGCAGCGATTGGAGTCTGCCAAGCAATGAAAAGATCAGTTGAAACAAGTCTTAAGGGACTTACCAGATCAGCAGGCTCTTGCCCTAGCTGACCTACCTAGAGCCTTGTGTTGCGGTGGAAGCCAAAAAGGATACAATCCAACAGGCCTCCCGCTTTACGCTGTCTGTAGACATATGCGTAGGCTTCTATGGCTCAAAAACTGGTCTGCTGAAGCTCCCTGTAAGAAATTGCTGATTAGCTTCCCATTTCATGGAGAACGCTTATTTGGAGAAGATCTGGACAAATATATCCAGAAAACTTCTGCCGGTAAAAGTACACTCTTGCCGGTTAAGAACAAGGGTAGAAGTCCTTCTTTTAAGAGGCCTACTTCTCCAGTCCCTGGCACATCGGCTGTGAAACAGTTCCGACGGCCTCCGCGGTCAAATCCAGGGGGCAGAAATCAGGGACAATCACAGGGTAACAAGAAACCCTGGGTCAAGAGAGGTACAAAACCTCCCCCCAAGTCATGAAGGGTTGCCCCCACTCAATCGGGTGAGGGGAAGACTTCAGTTGTTCACAGAGACCATGGCGGGACACCATCAGAGACAGATGGGTGATCTCCGCAGTAAGTCTGGGATACAGGCTGGAGTTAAAAGACATTCCTCCTGCCCATTTTATGAGGTCAAACGTGCCAAGCGATCCCCAGAAGAGAGGGTCCCTCCTTCTGGCACTAGAACAACTATTGCTCCAGGGGTAATCATGAGGTTCACTTGGAAGAAAGCGGGTTCGGGTTTTACTCGAACCTTGTCACAGTCCCCAAACCAAATGGGGACGTGAGGCCCATATTAAATATAAAAGGGCTAAACAAGTTCCTACATATCAGGACTTTTTCGGATGGAGTCGATCCGATCGGTGGCCACCGCCCTACAAGGGCAGGAATGGTTAGCCTCGATCGACATAAGGGATGCTTATTGCATATTCCCATCTGTCCGGCCCACCAGAAATTTCTACGCTTTGCAGTAGAAGGGCGCCATTTTCAGTCCAGAGCCTTACCTTTCGGTCTGGCCACAGCACCACGAGTGTTCACAAAAATTCTGGCCCTACGATTGGCCAAACTAGGAACACAAGGTGTAACGATAATGGCATATCTAGACGACTTGTTGCTGATAGACCACTCAGTGGAAAAAAACAGAAGTGGTCGTTCACAAGACAATCAAGTATCTGGAAATCTCACGGTTGCATTATCAACCGAGACAAGTCAGCCCCAAAAACCAGTCAAAAGTCTGGAATACTTGGGGGCTAAGACTGGATTCAAATCAGAGAAAGATTTTCTTACCTCCAGAGAAGGTGTCGTCTTTGAAAAATTTGACCCACTTAGTGGGTACAAAAAAGAAAACCATCCATACGCCTGTGCATGAGGCTGCTGGGAAAATGGTGGCTTCATTCGAAGCAGTACCCTACGGTCAGTTCCATTCAAGGAACTTGCAGAGGGCCATACTGTCAGCCTGGAACAAAAAAATTCAGGCTTTAGACTTACCAATGTCCCTGTCCCCTTCCGTTCGCAAGAGCCTCCATTGGTGGTTGGTGCCCCAGAATCTGGAAAAAGGGAAACCCTTCAGTCCGGTTTCTTGGAAGGTGGTCACTACAGATGCCAGCCTCATAGGCTGGGGGGCAGTACTGGAGCAATGGTCTTGCCAGGGCAAGTGGTCAGAAGCAGAGAAGGCCCTGCCCACCAATCTCTTAGAGATACGAGCAGCCCGGTATGCCCTAGTAGCATGGACATCCAAACTCCAATCAGACAATGCCACAGCAGTGGCATATATCAATCACCAGGGTGGCACCAGGAGTCGTGCAGCCCAGAGGGAAACGAATTGCATCCTGGAATGGGCAGAAAGATATGTCACAGCCATATCCGCGGTTTTCACCCCAGGAGTGGAAAATTGGAGAGCGGACTTTTTAAGTCGCCAGCAATTATGCCCGGGGGAATGGTCTCTTCACCCCGAGGTTTTTCCAGGCAATATGCCAGCGGTGGGGAACACCGGATGTAGATCTGCTAGCATCCAGATTCAACGCAAAGGTGGACAGATTTGTGTCTCGCACAAAGGATCCCCTAGCTTGCGGTTCGGATGCCCTCGTGTTCCCTTGGGATCAGTTCAAGCTGATATATGCATTCCCACCGCGATTAATCCGCAGAATCAGGGTAGAAAAGAAACCAGTGATTCTGGTGGCTCCAGCGTGGCCCCGAAGGGCATGGTACGCGGAGATTGTAAAAATGTCAGTGGGAAGTCCTTGGACCCTCCCACATCGTCCGGACCTGCTTTCGCAAGGACCGATATACTACCCTTCCTTACCAGCCCTAGGTTTGACGGCCTGGCTATTGAAGCCCACATTCTAAAAAAGAGAGGGCTCTCTAATCCTGTGGTATCTACCATTATCAATGCCAGGAAGCCGGTATCCAGGCAGATCTATTATAGGATCTAGAAGGCGTACATCACGTGGTGTGAGGCCAAGAAATGGCATCCACGTAAGTACGTAATAGGTAGGATTCTGGACTTCCTACAGTGGGCTGTACATAGGAAGCTTGCCTTGAGTACTATCAAGGGTCAGACGGCCTTGTCAATATTTTTTCAAAGGCCCTTGGCTTTGCATTCATTAGTCAAAGCTTTCATACAAGGAGTGATGCGTATTAGCCCTCCGGTTAGTATTCCCATATGTCCATGGGACTTAAACCTGGTTCTGTCGGTTCTACAGAAACAACCATTTGAACCATTGCGGCACGTTTCCTTGGTTCTTTTCACCAGGAAATTGATTTTCTTAGTAGCCATTTGTTCGGCTAAAAGAGTATCGGAATTAGCCGCCTTGTCCTGTAAGGAGCCATATCTGGTTGTCCATAAGGACAGAGTAGTATTACGTCCTCATCCAGCCTTTCTTCCTAAGGTGGTATCGAGGTTTCATTTGAACCAAGATGTGGTTCTTCCTTCTTTTTCCCCCAAACCTAGCTCGGTAGAGGAAAAGTTATTGCATTCTTGGATGTAGTAAGAGCAGTTAAAGCTTATCTAAAAGCCACTGCTCAGAGTCGCAGAACGGATACTTTGTTTATTCTGCCGGAAGGCCCCAGAAAGGGTCAGGCAGCATCAAAATCTACTTTAGCCAAGTGGATTCGACAGGTCATAATACAAGCCTATGGCTTGAGAAGGAGACCGCCTCCGTTCAAAGTTAGGGCGCACTCCACAAGAGCAGTTGGAACTTCATGGGCAGTGCATCACCAGGCCTCCCTGGCTCAAGTCTGTAAGGCCGCAACATGGTCTTCAGTACACACGTTTACTAGATTCTACCAGGTAGACGTTAGAAGTCAGGAGGATGACTAAGTCGCTCTGTGTCCCGTGATGTACTCCAAGAAAAGGATTTTACAGGTAAGCTGTTATAAAAATCCCTTTTTTGCTACTGTACTTTGTTTTCTCCATGTGATTCTTTTCACTCCCCAGTGGCTGCTACTAATAATCATTACATCTTTTCCTGGGTATTTGGGATCTTAATGTGCGCTGTGGGAGATTTGTGGGTGGATGATTTAATTTTGACCTCCCTATAAACTCTAATGCTTTTTACCAAAATCTTCTGAAATTCCGTGGGAGACAAAAGCTCTTAATTTCACTCATCCCTATTTATAAATGTGATTGTATACTACTTTACCCATTGGTAGTACAGACTTTGGCTCAAAAACATTTCCCCATTGTTATCTATCCTCTGCCTTATTTTACCAAAGGCAGACTACCAATCTGCTAATGTCATCTTCAACAGTACCCAGCCTCTTCATCCTCTGTATTCTTACTGCACTCTTCTTTCCCACTTGCTATTAAGCATTTTTTTGTAATTTTTTTTCCTTTTAATTGGCTTCCCCATAGGTGTTTATTTCTCAAATTGCCTACAGAAACTATATAGTAGACAGTCATTTCCAAATTTTGCTTCTACATAAGCATCAGCTGCACATTCATGTTTGTGTCTGTAGCGGGGTTCCTTTAAATGCTCTCGAACTACCGTTCCCAGAACCCCACTGGTTCCCAGGATGTTTTGCTTCTGCCCCAGAGACTCATGGGTGGGGATATATAAGGAAGGGGAGAGGCCTGGCTCGGCCTCTTTGGACACGGGACGGCAGAGACTGATACACCTGTGCGGACCTGTGCTGGGTAAGGCCTAAAGCCTGGGGCCTTCCGCAGCCGACCAAAGAGCCTTCCACCCCACTGCGAGCCTGGGTGGCATCCGACATCTCTACTTACAGCCTGGATGGGATCGGGGACCCGATCGCAGCAACCGCTGTGGGCGAGTGAAGTCACAGCCGGTGGAAGTTCCGGACGGAGATCGTGTCCGGCGGGTGAGCGAGCGTAAGCTCATTCCCTAACCTGTTTGCTAGTACTGTGCCTATAAACTGCCGAGGCCTACTACCTCATGTTAAAGACTCTCACTGGAGATTCACAGCAGGACTGATCCAGAGGATCTCCAGTGAAGTGTTGCCAGTTATCAACTTTCCTTTTCCTGGATTACAATTGTTGTTTATTCTTAAGTGCACCACCTCTACAGATGCCAGTGAAGAATCCATCATTCATACAGGACTGAGTTCTAGAGTTAGGAATCAGGCCTGATTCATTAGGGACCTAGTTTAGTTATTGCGCCACAGGGCGTCTAGTTAACAGTCGCCCCACGTGGCGTCTCCTTATCCACCCCCCCTTCTTCCAGGGTGTAGTGTGACTGATATTGTAATATTGCAGGGCTCTGTGAATATTCTAATGGTCAAGTTGTTATCACTGTTCATTCTCTTTGCATAGCGGAAAGTAAAATCTGTTATTCCTTTATACAGTAACTACTCCGTGTCTGAGTCTCTCATAAAGTATAAGTATTAAATGTGTATACCCCTAAACTAACTGTGCCAGAAAGGGTCGAGTAGATTGCCTGGGGTTGGCGGAGCTGTACTCAGGGCCCAGACCAAATCTGCGGCCCTGTTAGTTGAGGGTAACGCTACATGTCTATGGAGGTTAGTGGAGCGCTCAGGCTCGGGCTTCACTCAAGGAAAAAACACAACAACATTTGGCTGGGATAAATTGATCCTTCACCTAACTGTCTTGACTAGGGATGAGCTTCGAGTTCGAGTCGATCCCATGTTCGATTTCGAACATCGCCTATTCGGTTGTTCGGCAAATTGTGAACATTATGGGACGTTCGTGCCAAATTCGAATGGCGCGTCACGGTCCATTATTCACTGCGGCATCGCAGTGCATTGCTGACTGATGATTGGCCAAGTATACACTATGACCCGCATGCTTGGCCAATCACAGCGCCGTCTGTACAGAGAGCCGTAATTGGCCAAAGCCAGGGTGGGGGTTAAAACTTTGTTGCTGCGCCATATTGCGCATAGGGAAAGAAGATAGTTGCACGTGGCGGGTGATCACTCTGCACTATCACTGATGAATATGTTTATTGCTGCAGGGCTCTGCATGTATGCTATGTGATGTGATGTGTTTAACCTTGAACCTTTATACCAAAGTAAATCCAGTTATATTTTATCACATTAGTGTCATCTTTGCAGATAGTAGTTATCTATCAATAGTGCCAGATTGTGTATAATCGGGTATAGACCGTTACGAGGTAACAATCCCTAGACTAACTGTGCCAGTGTGGGTTGAGTCGATTGCCGGGGTTGGCGGTGCTGTATACAGGGCCCGTGTCATGGATATGCATTAATGTCTGTCTGCCATCTTACCTTCCTCCTCATGTGTTCATCTAGAGACCAGACCTCCTTCACCTGGCTTCCTTTATAATCTCCTCCCAGCCTGACTCCACCCCAGGCCCTATCACTGAACACTATATTAACCTGTGCACTGCAAGCCTGCTTTGCTGATCAACGTGTTTGTTAGGCATTGTGTGTTTGGGTTCCTGCCTGCCGTGTGCTACGTCTGTCTCTCTGTTACGTTATTGGCTTGTCCCCGACCATCCCTGTCTGCTCGTGACCCTTGACCTTCGGCTCGTTCTTCGTTATCCTTGTCTGCTTGTGGCCCCTGACCTTCGGCTTGTTATTCGGTTCTCTCTATCATGTGCTGCTGCTTCCCCTTATCCTACGGGGCGTGAGCTAGGAAACTCCAGGGGCCGCGACCTGGTCCCAGCCTGCAGCGTAACATCCTCACCACTAGAGGCCCTGGAGAAGACCAGCTGGGTCTTAGACTCCGCGCCCTGGGGAATCTTGGCTCTCGCTTCCGTTGGGATCCCGGTTGTGCTCCTCTGGTCCCGCTTTCCACAACCACCCAGTTTCCTATCCACAGAAGCCAGCCATAGGGTTCACTACCTCGCGGTGCACTCCTGTCCCCCTACGGTGTGCATCTGTCACCTGGCCACAGGTGACCCTGACAGTTTGATCAGCCATGAACCCGGCTGACATCCCGCTTCCCGCGGATGATCCATTGCAGGGCATAGTTCGCAGACTTGAGACCCAGGAATCAAATCAGACCCAGGTGATGCGATTCCTCCAGGATCTGGCTTCTCGATTCGAGCAGCTTCAGGTCTCCTTGGGAACCCCGAATCCGCAACCCCAAGTACAACCAGCGGCTGTACCTATCGCACCAGTCGCAGCCTCACACTCACTAAGATTGCCAGCTCCGTTCCGTTTCTCTGGGGACTCCAAGGCCTGCAGGGGGTTTCTCAGCCAATGCACTATTCATTTTGAGCTTCAGCCTCAAAGCTTCCTATCTGACCGGGCTAAGGTAGCCTATATCATTTCCCTCCTCTCCGGTGAAGCTTTGGCCTGGGCTGCCCCCCTGTGGGAGAGGAACGATCCGGTGGTTTCCAGTCTGTCCGAATTCTTGAAGCTCTTTCGTAATATCTTCGAAGAGCCGGCTCGGGCTTCTTCAGCGGCTAGTGCTGTCTTACGTCTTCGCCAAGAATCTAGTTCAGTGGGGCAATATGCTCTTCAGTTCCGTATCCACACAGCTGAATTGAGCTGGAATAATGAGGCCCTGGTCGCTACCTTTTTACATGGCCTCTCTGACCGAGTGAAAGACGAATTAGCGGGAAGAGCCATTCCCGTCGGTCTGGACGATGTAATTTCATTATGCAACCAGATCGACATTCGTTTTCAAGAGAGGTCCTTAGAAAAAAGACGCCAGCACTCTCTGGGTCCTAGCCAGTCTGAGCTCCCCTCCCTTCATTCCGTGGAGCATCCTCTTCCTGCTGAAGAACCTATGCAGCTGGGCCGGACCAGACTAACCCCCGAAGAACGTGCTAGGCGCAGAACTCTGGGCTTGTGCCTCTATTGTGGGGGCAAGGGTCATTTTCGTGACTCCTGCTCGCTTCGTCCGGGAAACGCTCGGGTCTAATACATTTGGAAGGTGGAGTATTGGACCCAGAAACATCACCTTCTCGCCTGCTCTTGCCGGTGTCCCTTCATGTAGGCACTTCTCCTCAGTCAACCCTTGCATACCTGGATTCCGGGGCTGCCGGCAATTTCATGGATTGGAGAACTGCTTCTTCTATGAAGCTTACCCTTTCACCTCTCACTACCCCATTGGTAGTCTCGGCAATTGATGGCACTGTTCTCCCAGGGGGCCCTATTCGCTTCCAGACGCTACCCATTAGGATGTCGGTAGGGATTCTCCACCAGGAGTGGATATCCTTTCTTATTCTACCCAAGGCCTCTACCCCAGTTGTATTGGGCCTCCCTTGGCTACAGCTCCACTCTCCACATGTGGACTGGGTCTCTGGGCAGATCCTGGCCTGGGGTTCCTCATGTTTCTCGTCGTGTCTTCTCAAGGTGACCCCCAAGGAGAGTCTTCCGGTTGCTGCCACTTCTGTTTCTTCTGATCTTCCCGCCGCATACAGCGATTACCGGGATGTGTTCTGTAAAAAATCAGCTGAGGTGCTTCCTCCCCACAGGTCTTTTGACTGTGCTATTGATCTTGTCCCCGGAGCAACTCTACCCAGGGGTCGTACCTACCCTCTGTCCATCCCAGAGACCCAGGCCATGTCGGAGTATGTAGCAGAGAATCTGGAGAGAGGGTTCATCCGGAAATCCTCATCGCCTGCAGGGGCAGGGTTCTTTTTTGTTGCCAAAAAGGATGGTACCTTAAGACCCTGCATCGATTATCGGGGTTTAAATGCGGTTACTATTAAAAATCGATACCCCTTACCCTTAATATCTGAGCTATTCGATAGGTTGAAGGGTGCCTCCATTTTCACCAAGTTGGATCTCAGAGGCGCGTACAATCTCATTCGAATACGGGAGGGTGACGAATGGAAGACTGCATTTAACACTAGAGACGGGCATTACGAATATCTGGTGATGCCTTTTGGTCTGTGTAATGCTCCAGCCGTGTTTCAAAACTTTGTCAATGAAATCTTCAGAGATCTGCTGTACCAGTTTGTTGTCATCTATCTGGATGACATTCTGATCTTTTCTGAAAATCTGCTCGTCCACAGAAACCATGTCCGCACTGTACTTCAACGTCTTAGAGAGAACAATCTCTATGCCAAGCTGGAGAAATGTTCCTTTGAATGTTCTGAGGTCCTGTTTTTGGGGTGCTTTGTCTCATGTTCGGGGCTTCGTATGGACCCTGGGAAGGTCTTGGCTATCACCAACTGGCCTCTTCCTGCTAGCCTCAAGGCCACACAGCGCTTTCTTGGCTTCACTAATTATTATAGGCAGTTCATAAGGAATTACTCTTCCATTGCCGCGCCTATTATCGCTTTGACCAAGAAGGGTGTGAATGCCAGAGACTGGCCTGCCGAAGCTGTCTCTGCATTTCACAACCTGAAACAGGCCTTTGTTTCTGGCCCCCTCTTGAGGAGACCAAATCCTGGGAATGCATTTTTTATTGAAGTGGACGCTTCCTCAATGGGGGTGGGAGCTGTGCTTCTTCAAATCTTTGAGAAGAGACGCCAACCATGTGCGTTCTTCTCCAAAAAATTTTCTCAGGCAGAGAGGAATTATGCCATCGGTGATCGGGAACTTCTCGCAATTAAATTGGCGTTAGAGGAGTGGCGTCATCTCTTGGAGGGTTCCCCTCACTCCATAACGATCTTTACCGATCACAAGAATTTACAGTATCTACAGAATGCTAAACGTCTGAATCCTAGACAGGCCAGGTGGAGTCTCTTCTTTGCCCGTTTTAATTTCACGATTACCTACAAACCTGGTTCCTGCAACGGTCGGGCTGATGCGCTCTCTAGGTCATTTGACACTTTGGACGAGGAGTCCGCCCCTGAACCTGAGCCGATCATTCCCACCTCATGCATTGTTGCCCACTCTACCACCCTGAAGTCTAAAATTCCGCCTGGTAAGACCTTTGTCCCCACTGGGCTAAGAGCTAAGATCCTTCGTTGGGGACATGATTCCAAGGTGGCAGGGCATTCTGGATTCCTCCGATCCTTCCTACTCATCAGTCGTCACTACTGGTGGCCTAATCTCCGCTCAGACGTCAAAGACTACGTTAAAGCTTGTCATGTCTGTGCTCAGTCCAAATCCTCCACACAAGCTCCTGCTGGTCTCCTCATGCCCTTGCCTATTCCTAAGGAACCCTGGGCCCATATTGCCATGGATTTTATCACCGATCTCCCACTGTCTGAGAATAATACAGTCATTTGGGTGGTAATCGATCGATTCTCCAAGATGGCTCATTTTGTTCCTCTTCCTGGTCTTCCTTCTGCCCCTGCCTTGGTTCCCATTTTCATTCGAGAAATTCTCCGCCTACATGGGGTCCCTTCTCATATTGTTTCCGACAGGGGAGTCCAATTCACGTCTCGTTTTTGGAGAGCCTTTTGCAAATCCCTCAATATTGTCTTGGATTTTTCTTCTTCTTACCATCCCCAATCCAATGGACAGACTGAGAGGGTTAATCAGGAGTTAGAGGTCTTTCTTCGCACCTTTGTGTCTTCTCACCATGACGATTGGTCCTCTCTACTCCCGTGGGCAGAATTCTCCCATAACAATCATGTGAATACCAGTTCGCAGAAGACACCCTTTTTCACAGTTTATGGAAAACACCCTCAACTTCCTCTTCCTATGATCTGTTCTCCAGACATTCCAGCTTTGGCTTCGGTTCAGGAGTCTCTCAATTCCGTTTGGGGTCACGTTCATGATTCCCTCCGGGCAGCTGCTGAAAAATTCAAAGGCTTTGCCGACCGCCGCAGGCGTAAACCGCCTTCTCTTCAGCCAGGGGACAAAGTCTGGCTCTCTACCAGGAACATCAAGCTCCGAGTTCCTTCTCTGAAGTTTGCTCCACGATTCATCGGTCCATACACGGTAACTGCTAAACTGAATCCGGTTTGTTTCAAACTCCAGATTCCTAAGAGCCTTAAAATCACTAACTCCTTTCATGTTGCTCTTCTAAAGCCTTTAGTCCTCAATAAATTCTCTCGTCCTCTTCCTACCGTGGCGCCTGTCTCTGAGGATAATCAGGAGTACGAGATCAGTCAAATTCTGGACTCCCGACTCTGTAAAGGCGTTCTTCAGTACCTCGTTCATTGGAAAGGGTTTGGTCCTGAGGAGAGGTCTTGGATCACTGCATCTGAGGTCTTTGCACCTCGTCTGTTAAAGGAGTTTCATCTGAAGTTTCCCTCTAAACCTGGGCCCAGGCGGGGAAGGGGGAGGCCTCGTAAGAGGGAGGGTACTGTCATGGATATGCATTAATGTCTGTCTGCCATCTTACCTTCCTCCTCATGTGTTCATCTAGAGACCAGACCTCCTTCACCTGGCTTCCTTTATAATCTCCTCCCAGCCTGACTCCACCCCAGGCCCTATCACTGAACACTATATTAACCTGTGCACTGCAAGCCTGCTTTGCTGATCAACGTGTTTGTTAGGCATTGTGTGTTTGGGTTCCTGCCTGCCGTGTGCTACGTCTGTCTCTCTGTTACGTTATTGGCTTGTCCCCGACCATCCCTGTCTGCTCGTGACCCTTGACCTTCGGCTCGTTCTTCGTTATCCTTGTCTGCTTGTGGCCCCTGACCTTCGGCTTGTTATTCGGTTCTCTCTATCGTGTGCTGCTGCTTCCCCTTATCCTACGGGGCGTGAGCTAGGAAACTCCAGGGGCCGCGACCTGGTCCCAGCCTGCAGCGTAACATCCTCACCACTAGAGGCCCTGGAGAAGACCAGCTGGGTCTTAGACTCCGCGCCCTGGGGAATCTTGGCTCTCGCTTCCGTTGGGATCCCGGTTGTGCTCCTCTGGTCCCGCTTTCCACAACCACCCAGTTTCCTATCCACAGAAGCCAGCCATAGGGTTCACTACCTCGCGGTGCACTCCTGTCCCCCTACGGTGTGCATCTGTCACCTGGCCACAGGTGACCCTGACAGCCCGAAACAAAACCCAGCGGCTCTCTTAACTGGGGGTAGCGCTACATATATATATATATATATATATATATATATATATATATACATATATATATATTTATATATATATATATATATATATATATATATATATATATACACACTGTATTCAGTTTAGCTAGATCCGGTCCTGTTATTCTCTTCATAATATACTGACAGGCAGGCAGGTGATTGTGCTAGCTGCAGTATTTTCATTTAGTGTACTGTGTCCTTTGCACAGTGTGCACCTAAAGCTACTTGAATACAATTGCTGGTGTTCTCATACAAATACAGGCAGGGAGCTGCAGTATTTTCATTTAGTGTACTGTGTCCTTTGCACAGTGTGCACCTAAAGCTACCTGAAGACAATTGCTGGTGTTATGATCATATTAATACCACAGGCAGGCAGCTGCAGTATTTTCAGTTAGTGTACTGTGTCCTTTGCACAGTGTGCACCTAAAGCTACCTGAAGACAATTGCTGGTGTTCTTCTGATCCTATTAATACCACAGGCAGGCAGCTGCAGTATTTACAGTTAGTGTACTGTGTCCTTTGCACAGTGTGCACCTAAAGCTACCTGAAGACAATTGCTGGTGTTCTTCTGGTCCTAATAATACCACAGGCAGACAGCTGCAGTATTGACAGTTAGTGTATTGTGTCCTTTGCACAGTGTGCACCTAAAGCTACCTGAAGACAATTGCTGGTGTTCTGATCATATTAATACCACAGGCAGGCAGCTTCAGTATTTACAGTTAGTTAGTGTACTGTGTCCTTTGTACAGTGTGCACCTAACGCTACCTGAAGACAATTGCTGGTGTTCTTCTGATCCTATTAATACCACAGGCAGGCAGCTGCAGTATTTACAGTTAGTGTACCGTGTCCTTTGCACAGTGTGCACCTAAAGCTACCTGAAAACAATTGCTGGTGTTCTAATACTAATAATACTACAGGCAGGCAGTTGATTCTGCTAGCTGCAGTATAATCAGTATATATATATACATCCCAGCTTTGTGCAGCTACATCTCACTGCAGACCATTAGTATGTCTGGAAGGCCAACAAGGAGAGGCAGACAGTCACAAGCCAATAAAAGAGGGCAAGCCGTCCTCATCCTCCTCATCCTCTCTCACCCAGGCTCAGGGTACTTTGTCTGGCAAAGCAGCTGCCAACGCAGCCTCTTCCCTCGGCACAATGGCATCAGTCACTGCTTCCCTAGCCCCACCATGTCCTCCTGAGGAGTTCCCTGAACTGTTTGACCACAGTGTTGGGTACATGCTCCAGGAGGATGCCCAGCGTTTTGAAGGCTCCGATGATGGTACCCAGCTAGAGGAAGGCAGTAACGTGAGCCCAGAGAGAGGGGCTGCCCAACAAGGACAGCAATCTGGCAGTCATGTTCCCCCCAGCTCCAGCATATTGCCAGATTTGCTCCAGTGATGAGGAGGGAGGGGATGATGAGGTCACTGACTCCACGTAGGTGCCTGATAGGAGAGAGGAGGAGGAGGAGGAGGCACATCTCCAACGAGGCAGAATGCCCTCCAGGGACCAGCTTAAGGGCAGCACACCGACTGCATCACACCGCAGAGCTCCGTATGTGCAGGGCGCTGCTGTCTCTGTGCGTTATTCCAAAAGTTCTTTGGTGTGGTCTTTTTTGAGATGAGTGCATCAGATCGCACCGCTGCTATTTGCAACATATGTCTCAAGCGTATCTCACATGGCCAAAACATCACTAGCTTGGGCACCACATGCTTGACCAGACATATGTCGACCTGCCATGCAGTTCGTTGGCAAGCGTACCTAAAAGACCCACACCAAAGAACAAAGCGGACCTCTTCTTGCTCCTCATCAGCTGGGATCTCCAACCCCACTATACCTTCAGTCCTCTCTGAAATCTGCAGTGAGAGGAATGAAGGTGTAGAATTAGGTGTGTCACAGCCAAGTACTTGCGGGCAATCTGCTATCGTTACACCAACGCCAGATTGTACCAGGAAAATTTCCCTGCCCCAGATGCTGCACCGCCGAAAGAAGTTTGCTCCCAGCCATCCACATGCCCAGCGGTTGAATGCTAGCTGGGTAAATTGCTATTACTTCAACTGCTGCCTTTTCAGTTGGTAGACTCTGCCCCCTTCCGTGAGTTTGTGGAATGTGCGGTTCCTCAGTGGCAGGTTCCCAAACGCCACTTTTTCTCACGGAAGGCGATTCCGGCTCTCTACCGGCATGTGAAAGGCAATGTCTTGGCCTCGCTGGACAGGGCGGTCAGCAGTAAGGTGCATATTAGCGCTGACTCATGGTCCAGCAGGCATAAACAGGGACGTTACCTATCTTTCACGGCGCATTGGGTGACTCTGCTGGCAGCTGGGAAGGATGCAGGACAAGGTGCAGTAGTGTTGGAGGTTGTTCCGCCACCACGCCTCCAAAATGCTACTACTGGTGATTCTGACACATCTCTCTCCTCCACCCCCTCCTCTTCTTCTTCCTCCATGGCCTCTTCCTGTGCTTTGTCCTCGGAACCAGCGGAGATTCTGTCTGCTCTGCAGGGGCAGGCCGAGAGGTGGTTGACGCCACGCCAGCTTAAGCCAGGAATGGTGGTTTGCGACAATTGCACCAACCTCCTCTCCGCCCTCCAACAGGGACAACTGACCCATGTGCCCTGTTGGCTCACGTCCTTAACTTGGTGGTGCAGCGGGTTTTGGGCAGGTACCCGGGCTTACAGGAAGTCCTGAGGCAGGCCAGGAAACTCTGTGGGCATTTCCGCCAATCATATAATGCCAGTGCTAGGCTGGCTGACCTCCAAAAGGAATACAACCTGCCCAAGAATCGCCTAACCTGTGACATGCCCACCAGGTGTAACTCAACGTTGGCCATGCTGCAGCGGCTGCACACACAGCAGAGGGCCATTAATGAGTATCTGTGCCAATATGGCACCAGGACAGGGTCAGGGGAGCTTGTTTTTTTGCCACGCCCGTGGGTCATGATCAGGGATGCATGCACTGTCCTGTCACAATTTGAGGAGGCCACGAGGATGGTGAGCAGTGACAGTGCATGCATCAGTGACACTATCCCTCTTGTCCACCTGTTGGAGCACACACTGCGTGGAAAAATGGACAGGGCACTTGAGGCAGAACAGAGGGAGGAAGAGGAGGACTTCCTTACCTCTCAAGGCCCCCTTTATCCAGACGGTACTCCTGCTGGCCTGCCTATCACACAGGAAGAGGAGGAGGAGGAGAAGGAGGATTGTGTCAGCATGGAGGTGGAGCCTAGCACTCAGCATCAGCAGCAGTCTTCAAGGGATCAATTACAGTCCCAAGAAACCCATGGACTTTTACGTGGCTGGGAGGAGGTGGCTGCGGATCATGTCGTCCTGAGTGACCCAGAGGACTCCGGACCGAATGCCTCAGCAAACCTACGCTGCATGGCCTCCCTGATCATACAAAGCCTGCAGAAGGATCCTCGTATTCGTGCTATCAAGGAGAGGGATCATTACTGGCTGGCAACCCTCCTTGATCCACGTTACAAGGGTAAGGTTGCGGACCTTATCTTGCCGTCGCAGAGGGAGCAGAGGATGAAACATCTTCGGGAGGCCTTGCAGAAAGGTCTGTGCAACGTGTTCCCAGAGACTGGGAGGTTACAAATTCCTGGTCCTGGACAATGTGTTGCTGAGGCTTCGGTCAGTCAAAGAAGGAGCGGTGGGGAAGGTGGCCATCTGACCGATGCTTTCAGACAATTTTTTAGTACGCAGCCCCAAGGTATGATCGGTTCCAGCAACTATCGCCAGCGTCTGATTTACATGGTCCAGGAATACCTAGGGGCAAGATCAGACTTGGACACCTTTCCCACCGAAAATCCTCTGGGTTACTGGGTCTTGAGAATGGATCACTGGCCAGAGCTTGCACAGTATGCAATTGAGCTACTGGCCTGTCCTGCATCCAGCATTCTTTCGGAACGCACATTCAGTGCTGCTGGAAGTTTTGTAACCGGTCACATGGTGCGCCTGTCCACCGACTCGGTCGATCGACTGACCTTCATAAAAATAAATCAGTCTTGGATCACCACCAGCTACCAAGCACCTGATGCTGATGTAACCGAATAATTTTTTTTGAAATGTCAGATCCCTTCAAGACTGCCTATGCTGATTCTGAGTGACTATCCTGTTATGCTGAGTGACTATCCTCTTCCTCCTCAATGATCATGCTGATAGCTTGTACGAACATTTTTGGTTCTGGGCGCAGCCACCAGTGGCTAAGGCCCAATTTTTCTGCCCCTGTTCTACAGGGGCGTGTAATCAAAAATTTTGATGCAATACTTTGCAGCAGGGCTCATTCCTGCGCTCCAACTAGAGTATCTGTGAGGGGTTGCAGTGTTGTGGCACCAGTGCCTAAGGCCCAATTTTTCTGCCCCTGTTCAATAGGGACATGTAATTACAATTCTTGATCTAATATTTCAGAGCAGGGCCCATTCCTGCGCCCACTAAGAGTAACTGTGAGGGCTTACAGTGTTGTAGCAACACCACCACCACCACCAAAGGCCCAATTTTTCTGCCCCTGATCAACAAGTGCATGTAATTACAATTCTTGATATAATATTTCACAGCAGGGCCCGTTCCAGCGCCCACCAAGAGTAACTGTGAGGACTTACAGTGTTGTGGCACCAGCACCACCACCACCACCACCACCAAAGGCCCAATTTTTCTACCACTGTTCAACAATGGCATGTAATTACAATTCTTGATATAATAGTTCACAGCAGGGCGTTCCAGCGCCCACCAAGAGTAACTGTGAGGGCTTACAGTGTTGTGGCAACACCAACACCTAAGGCCCAAATTTCTGCAGAGTATATAGGGCAGGCCCCTACTTTCAAACATCCAACTTACAATCGACTCCTACTTGCAAACGGAAGGAGACAACAGGAAGTGAGAGGAAATCTAACCCTAGGAAAGGAAATTCTGTCCTGTAAGAGTTAATATGGGAAAAACGTGTCTCCTCTCCACTGATGCTTTATCACCAATCCTTGTTTCACTAAAAAACCCACATTTTCAAAAAACATTTGTCATTGGGACAGAAAGAGAGGTGAAATCTTCTGAAGAGGTGCACAGACAGCAAAACAAATGTTACAGGGGTGATAACCCTTCCCTATGTTTTCCAAAAAGCTTAAAAATTGTTTTTGGCAATAATAACAATGATCCCTAAACCTCAGCCTGTGCAAATTATAGGCCAATATCTTTATTAAATTTAGACATAAAACTACTAGCGAAAGTTATGGCATTTTGGCTGAATAATATAATTGGTTCCCTAATCAACAAAGATCAAGTAGGTTTCATCCCCTTTCGCCAAGCTTCAGATAATGTCCGTAGAACAGCCCTATTGATCCAAGCAGCTAAAACTAGACGAATACCTACATGCCTTGTATCACTCGTAGGGATGAGCTTCGAGTTCGAGTCGAACTCATGTTCGACTCGAACATTGCCTGTTCGCCCGTTCGCCGAACAGCGAACAAATTGGGGTGTTCGCGGCAAATTCGAAAAATCTATGGGAGAAATCTAAAGTGCTAATTATAAAGGCTTATATGCAAGTTATTGTCCTAAAAAGTGTTTGGGGACCCGGGTCCTGCCCCAGGGGACATGTATCAATGCAAAAAGAAGTTTTAAAAACGGCCGTTTTTTCGGGAGCAGTGATTTTAATAATGCTTAAAATGAAAAAATAAAAGTGAAATATTCCTTTAAATTTCGTACCTGGGGGGTGTGTATGATATGCATGTGAAGTGGCGCATGTTTCCCGTGCTTAGAACTGTCCCTGCAAAAAATGTCATTTTTGAAAGAAAAAAATAAGGGGAACTCCACCCCAAATTTAAAAAAAAATGGCGTGAAGTCCCCCTAAAAATCCATACCAGACCCCTTAACCGAGCACGCAACCTGGCCGGCCGCAGGGGAAAAGGGGGGGACGAGAGAGCGTAATTTAAATTTACATAGTGAAGGAAGTTCCCCGCTCAAGCCAATGACGTAGGCGGGTCCGACATACCGAGGGGGAACTGCTCTCACTTTGGTAATACATGTATAGACCCGCCCCTTCTCATGTTCCGCATCTGGTCCGCTGAGCGGACCTGATGGGGAACTTTAGAAGGGGCGGGTCTATACATTTAAAACACTGAGAGGGAGTTCCCCATCAGGTCCGCTCAGGCACAACCAATGAAGGACAGCGCTGGACATCGGGATCGCCGCGGGACACTGGATTTCACCGCTGGAATGTTTTTTGTTTTTTTTTTTAAATAAAGGACTTTTTCAAGGTGTTTGTGTGTTTTTTTTTTTATTTTTTTACACTTTCTTCGTGAAATGGTAGGGGTACAATGTACCCCTTACCAATTCACATGGGGGGGGCGGGATCTGGGGGTCCCTTTTGTTAAAGGGGTCTTCCAGATTCCGATAAGCCCCCCGCCCGCAGACCCCCACAACCACCGGGCAAGGGTTGTGGGGATGAGGCCCTTGTCCCCATCAACATGAGGACATCCTCCCCATGTTGAGGGCATGTGGCCTGGTACGGTTCAGGAGGGAGGGGGGGCCGCTCTCTCGTCCCCCCCTTTTCCCCTGCGGCCGGCCAGGTTGCGTGCTCGGATAAGGGGTCTGGTATGGATTTTTAGGGGGACTCCACGCCATTTTTTTAAAATTTGGGGTGGAGTTCCCCTTAAAATCCATGCCAGATCTGAAGGGCCTGGAATGGATATTTGGGGGAACCCCACGTCAATTTTTTTTTAAATTTGCGGCGGGGTTCCACTTAATATCCATTCCAGACCTGAAGGGCCTGGTAATTGAATTCTGGGGAACCCCCACGCTTTTTTTTTTCTTTTTATCAATGACTTTTGAATGTATTGCCGGGAGCCGACAATTCATTAATAGCCGCGAGTGAGTTTTAAATGACTTTTTTTCTTTCAAAAATGAATTTTTTTGCAGGGACAGTTCTAAGCACGGGAAACATGCGCCACTTCACATGCATATCATACACACCCCCCAGGTACGAAATTTAAAGGAATATTTTACTTTTATTTTTTCATTTTAAGCATTATTAAAATCACTGCTCCCGAAAAAACGACCGTTTTTAAAACTTTTTTTTGCATTGATACATGTCCCCTGGGGCAGGACCCAGGTCCCCAAACACTTTTTAGGACAATAACTTGCATATTAGCCTTTATAATTAACACTTTAGATTTAGAACGTTCGAGTCCATTGTATTTAATAGGGTTCTAAAGTTCACACAAACATTTTGTCTGTTCGCAGGTTCTGGTGGGTGTTCGGCTCATCCCTGATCACTAGACATCAAAAAAGCTTTTGACACTGTATCATGGTCATATTTACATTTCGCTCTACAAAAATGGGATTTTGGCCCCCACTTTCTAAGCTGGGTTTCATCATTATATAATAAACCCAAAGCTTATGCTAAATACGCAGGATACAAGTCTGACATGTTTGATATCAATAGAGGTACACGCCAGGGATGTCCTCTCTCCCCACTCCTATTTGCTCTATTAATTGAACCCCTTGCCCAATCCATTCGTGCTGATCCCTCAATCAAAGGTATAAAATTAGCAGGTCATCAACATAAGCTTTGCTAATTTGCTGATGACATCTTAATTTTTATGACTTCCCCACATATTACTGCCCCTAATCTTATCAACAAATTAGACCAATTTGCCCGAATATCAGGTTTAAAAATAAATTCACAAAAATCTACAGCTCTAAATATTTCTTTATCTCCAGATACATTACAGCAAGCGAAAACGTCCCTCCCTTTTACTTGGTCATCTACACACTTCACTTATCTAGGTATTACTCTCACTCCTGATCTCACCGACATATTCTCTGCTAACTATCCCCCACTATTACGGAAAATTACTAATTATCTAAAACAATGGTCTACTCTACCAATATCATGGATAGGCAAAATAAATGTCATAAAAATGACTATACTTCCAAAAATATTATACCTTTTTTGTGTTTTACCCATTCCAATACCCTCATACTTCTTGAGAAATCTTCAACGCAAAACACAAGCATTTATATGGAACTCTCTAAAATCCCGCTTACCCTCACACACTCTATATCTCCCAAAATTGAAAGGTGGACTAGGCTTTCCCAATTTTACCACCTATTTCCATGCCACACAAATAGCGAATATCCCCAAATATCATACAAAACATGAAATCCCTCTTTGGGTAGCAATTGAAACAATTGATAGTAACCCAACATCCTTACCTAATCTAATATAGTCTACCTCTTCTGACCATAAAATAATTGAAAATAAAATAACCAAACATACAATTACCATTTGGGATAAATTTAAAATAACCAAAGGTTTGCAATCTCCACATACACCTTTAATATCATTTATCAGAAACCCCAAATTTTACCCAGCCCACAAATACCCGTACACACGATAGTTTTTCATGCCATTTTTTTAACCAACGTTTTTCTCGTCGTTTTTTTCATGTTTCCTCTCAAGCCTGTCTTGCATCCACACGATCATTAAAAAAAACGCTCGAGCAAAGCGCAGTGACGTACAACATGTATGACGGCACTATAAAGGGGAAGTTCCATTCGAATGGCGCCACCCTTCATGTTAGTAAACTTTGTTGAGCGGCGATTCGCGCTTTTCAGCCTCGTGCTTTTCAGTCCGTTACAGCGTGACGAATGTGCTATCTCCATTACGAACGCTAGTTTTACCAGAACGAGCGCTCCCGTCTCATACTTGATTCTGAGCATGCACGTTTTTTTCCCCTCGTAAAAGCATACACACTATCGTTTTTCACGTCGTTAAAAAAAACGACATGAAAAACGACGTGAAAAAATAGAGCATGTTCGAAATTTTTAATGGCCGTTTTTCACGCCGTTAAAAATGCCCTGGAGCATACACACGATCGGTTTTAATTGCCATTTTAAAAAATGGCATTTTTAACGGCATGAAAAACGATCGTGTGTACGCCGCATTATACTTTCAAAAAAATTGACTTCTGCTGGCCTAACACAATTAGCTGATTTTTTTAACATTAACCTCATTCAAAACATTCCCTGAAATATGTGAACATCACAAACTCCCGGCTTCTGAACTCTTTCGCTACTTACAAATCAATTTTTTTTTTAACCTTATTTACATGATACTAATCAATTAAGTAATATGTCGCAATTCGAACGTATATGTAAAAAAGACCCTCATACCAAAGGTCTTATTTCAATGTTATATAATCATCTGATCACTACTTCTGACTCAAAGCTACCTTCATATGTGGAAAAATGGGAGAAAGAACTTGGAACTAAAATCGACATTTACGACTGGAATAAAGTCTGGACCAATACAAAAATGTCTTCTCAAAATATAATTGCTTTGGAAACAAACTATAAAATAATCATGCACTGTTCCTGTTCAAATTGCAAAATATGCTCCTCAATTCTGTTTTCGTGGCTGTGGTGGTCTGGGAACGCACTTACATACATTCTGGAATTGTCCGATTGCAAAAAAGTTCTGGAATGAAATTTTCCTCATGGTATCTAAAATATTTAAGATAGCTATCATTCCAGACACGACTATTGCGCTTTTAACCACTTGACCACTGGGCACTTAAACCCCCTTAATAACCAGACCAATTTTCAGCTTTCGGTGCTCTCACATTTTGAATGACAATTACTCAGTCATACAACACTGTACCCATATGAAATTTTTGTCCTTTTTTTCACACAAATAGAGCTTTCTTTTGGTGGTATTTAATCACTGTTGGGATTTTTATTTTTTGCGCTATAAGAGAAAAAAGACTGAAAATTTTGTAAAAAAATGATTTTTTTTTCGTTTCTGTTATAAAATTTTGCAAATTACTATTTTTTCTTCATAAATTTTGGCCAAAATTTATACTGCTACATATCTTTGGTAAAAATAAGTACAAATTGGTGGATATTATTTGGTCTTTGTGAAACTTATAGAGTCCACAAGCTATGGTGCCAATATCTGAAAATTGATCACACCTGAAGTACTGACGGCCTATCTCAATTCTTGAGACCCTAACATGCCAGAAAAGTACAAATACCCCCCAAATGACCCCTTTTTGGAAAGAAGACATTCCAAGGTATTCAGAAAGAGGCATTGTGAGTTTTTTGAAGTTGTCATTTTTTCCCACAATTCTTTGCAAAATCAAGATTTTTTTTTTCTCTTTTTTTTTTTCACAAAATTGTCATATTAGCAGGTTATTTCTCACACACAGCATATGCATTCCACAAATTACACCCCAAAACACATTCTGCTATTACTCCCGAGTATGGCGATACCACATGTGTGAGACTTTTACACAGCGTGGCCACATACAGAGGCCCGACATGCAGGGAGCACCTTCAGGCGTTCTGGAGCACCCAGGCCAATTCTGACATTTCTCTCCTACATGTAAAAATCATCATTTGTTTGCTAGAAAATTACATAGAACCCCAAAACATTATATATGTTTTTTTAGCAAAGACCTTAGAGAATATAATGGTGGTTGTTGCAACTTTTTATCTCGCACGATATTTGCGCAGCAATTTTTTTAATGCGTTTTTTACGGAAAAAAAATGTTTTGTGCTTAAAAAAAAAAAAAAACAGTAAAGTTAGCCCAATGTTTTTGCATAATGTGAAAGATGAAGTTACGCCGAGTAAATAGATACCTAACATGTCGCCCTTAAAAATTGCACACACTCGTGGAATGGCGCCAAACTTCGCTACTTAAAAAATCCCCATAGGCGACGCTTTAAATATTTTTACTGGTTACATGTTTTGAGTTACAGAGGAGGTCTAGGGCCAAAATGATTGCTCTCGCTCTAACGTTCGCAGAGATACCTCACATGTGTGGTTTGAAAACCGTTTTCATATGTGGGCGGGACTTACGTATGCGTTCGCTTCTGTATGCGAGCTCACGGGGACAGGGGCGCTTTAAAAAAAAAAAAAAAATTTATTCTTCATTTTACTTTATTTATTTTAGTTTGACATGTTTTTCTGCCCTAAACATTTTTTTGATCACTTTTATACCTATTACAAGGAACGTAAACATCCCTTGTAATAGGAATATGGCATGACAGGTCCTCTTTACAGTGAGATATGGGGGGGGGGTGTCAATAAGACCCCACATCTCACCTCTAGGCTGGGAAGCCTGAAAAAAATACAAAAAAAAAACCCAACAATCCTGGCTTTGATCGTAGCGGTGAGTCGGTAGAAGCACCGGAGGGCGGCGGGGGGGGGGGGGGGACGGACATCCCCTCTCGCCTCCCGTAAGAATGATCAAGCGGCGGAACAGCCGCTATGATTGTTCTTATGGTGTAGGGAATCGCCGGCTGAAAAAGCTAATATCTGAATGATGCCTGTAGCTGCTCCCATCATTCAGATATCCCCGCACAAAGTCAAGGACGTCATATGACGGCCGGAGGGCGGGAAGTGGTTATTGCAGAGTATTGCCGGGCATTGCGGAGTATTGCTGGGCATTGCGGAGTATTGCCGGGCATTGCGGAGTATTGCCGGGCATTGCGGAGTATTGCCGGGCATTGCGGAGTATTGCAGGGCATTGCGGAGTATTGCGGTGTATGGCAGGGTATTGCGGTGTATGGCAGGGTATTGCGGTGTATGGCAGGGTATTGTGGAGGGTATTGCACAGGGTATTGTGGAGGGTATTGCGCAGGGTATTGTGGAGGGTATTGCAGAGTATTTTGGAGGGTATTGCAGAGTATTGTGGAGGGTATTGCAGAGTATTGTGGAGGGTATTGCAGAGTATTGTGCAGGGTATTGCAGAGTATTGTGCAGGGTATTGCAGAGTATTGTGCAGGGTATTGCAGAGTATTGTGCAGGGTATTGCAGAGTATTTTGCAGAGTATTTTGCAGGGTATTGCAGAGTATTTTGCAGGGTATTGCAGAGTATTTTGCAGGGTATTGCAGAGTATTTTGCAGGGTATTGCAGAGTATTGTGCAGGGTATTGCAGAGTATTGCACCAGGGTATTGCAGAGTATTGCACCAGGGTATTGCAGAGTATTGCACCAGGGTATTGCAGAGTATTGCACCAGGGTATTGCAGAGTATTTCGCAGGGTATTGCAGAGTATTTCACAGGGTATTGCAGAGTATTGCACCAGGGTATTGCAGAGTATTGCACCAGGGTATTGCAGAGTATTGCACCAGGGTATTGCAGAGTATTGGCAGGGTATTTTGCAGAGTATTGGCAGGGTGTATTGCAGAGTATTGGCAGGGTATAGCACAGGGATGGCTGAGCAGGGATGGATGGATGGATGGATCTGTGACTGCAATTGTCACAGATCCAGCCCACAGTGCTGCTGCTGCCATCCGCTCCCTCCCCCTCCCCTCTCACACTGTACCGATCGGTACAGAGAGAGGAGGGAGGAACTGGCGTCATCAAATGACGCCGGTCTGTTTACAAGTGATTGCTCCGTCATTTGACGGAGCGATCACGTGGTAAACGGCCGCTATCAGCGGCGATTTACCGCGATTCGTGATCCGCCGGGTCCTCTGGACCCGGCGGTCACGGAGTTTCCCGTGTGCGCGCCCCAGGGGGCGCGCGGGAGCGCGATTCTGGGAGGACGTTATATAACGTCCTCCCAGAGTTAAGCAACCACCTTGTCGACGTTATTTGTCGGCAGGTGGTTGTTAAGTGGTTAAATATAAAACCAGTTCATATTTCTTACACTCAATTTAGGCTCTTTCTCCAGATCACCACAGCCGCAAAGGAAACCATTGCCAAAGCTTGTAAAACCAATACATTAATGATCTCTGAAGCTAAAAACAGAATAAACCAAGCAATGATCCTTTCCAAATCAGAAGCCATAACCAACGGTACTAAACAAAATTTTGAGAAAATATGGAATCCTTGGATGATGTATTTTCTTCCTACGATCCCTGACAATTCCCTATTAAGACCTTGATATACGATAATAAAAACAAAGGATTCGCCCCGGGACTTTAATTGAAGTGGGTACCGTTTCCGCCAGTAAACATAACAGTAGTAAATACAGTATATGGTTTATTATTATAAGTAAAATAGTTTACATTAGGGCTGTTACTGATTAAAATTTTCGTGTTAGATTAATTGATTTTTTTTAATCGATTAATCGACTAATTTCGATTAATTATAACGCACATAGATCCAACTACTTTTAGCTGATCTCCTTGCAGGCCGATTCCCAGTGCAGCTACCAACCACTGGAAAAATGGATAGCAGGATACAAAAAACACACAAAGGCAGCGCTCGATGGGAATAGCATTAAAACTTTTATAGTCTTCAAGTAGGTAAAATAAATATTGCACTGGAGATAAAATCGATGTAGCTACATAAACTGTAAAAATAATGCGAGTAATACCAAACGGTAGCAAAAGCAGTCATAAAAACATGTAGCTAAGTATGATACTGGTATAAAAATGTGTACAACGATACCACTGCTGAATCCAGATGAGGAGGGGCTAACATCAGTCCGTCGGCATGTAGATGTCCCGTGAAGGGAACTATCACAACTCCCAGTGGATAGCTGTAGAATCCCAGGTTGATAGAGGGAAGTGTAACAGCCCTTGCGTGTGGCAGATAGTAAGGTCCCGCCGGCATGCAGATGCAAAGGCACAGGAAAGGAGCCCTTCAGATGGACACAGCAAGCCCCGCCGGTGTTCGTGACATCACCGTATCTCCCTGAAGACCCGGAAGCCGGGGGAGAGGTGAGTACCGATCAAATGAATTTTAATCGATCAAAACAATTTTGATCGATCAAAACAATTAATCGATTAATCGAGGAATTAATAGTTAATTTCCACAGCCCTAGTTTACATGCATAGATAACACCAACAGTTGCCAATTAAAAAAATACATAAACAAGGAATATTGGTACATAAATGTAGTAACAGTCAGAGTACACGGGCATCATACTACCCGACTAGTTTCGCTAGATCCAGCTCGCTCTTCAGGGGTTGATGTGTGTAACAATGTACCTAGGATGAAAAAATATATATATACACGTTTGGCAATATGGCACAGTATTAGTTGTAAAGGCACAGGGTAGGAGGGGTTGTGGGTCCCCATACTTACCACTGAGCTTGACCATGGCTACAGGTGTGCGGCTCCAAGACGGCGGCAGCAGGTGCCTCATCAGGGAGCTGAGGGAGTGGAGTCAGAAGGGACCCCACCAGGGGCCAAACGGAGAACAGGCATGGCATAGGTGTAGTGATGTATCCATAGAGACCTCGTTAGTCCATAACAAGTATAGGCTGTGAACATAAGTATGTTTGTCAGGCATCTAAAGTAGTAAAGTAGAGAGGAAGGAGAGGTGAATTACAATTCTATGAATGTGTGTGTAGTGACGTGGCCCTAGAAACCTTGTTAGTCCATAAAGAGTATAAGCTATAAACATAAATATGTTTATCAGGCATCTGATGGAAAACATAGGATAGTACAGGGATACTAGCAAGTGACAAGATGACAAAGAGAGATAGAAAGAGAGAGAAAGAAAAAGAGACAGAGGAAAAAGGTGGACACATCGGCACCATGTTCAGGCGCCAGATGCGTGGCGTCTGCGATCCCGCAGATGTCGGCGCAGCTGGACGCACTATACCATCGGAAATCCGATGAAACTGTCTTCCATCAGTCTTGCCCACACACCATCAGTCAAAAAACCGACCGCACCAAAACGACGTGACGTACAACACGTACGACGGCACTATAAAGGGGAAGTTTAAATCTAATGGCGCCACTCTTTGGGCTGCTTTTGCTGATTTCATGTTACCGCGTGTTAGTAAAAGTTTGGTGAGAGCCGATTCACGCTTTTCAGTCTCCATGCTTTTCAGATCGTTTTCTGGTGTTCAGTTTGTGCTTGTGGGTTCGTATTTGTCATTCAGTGCGTGCAGTCAGGTCGGTTACTGTTTTGCAGTGCCTTCTTGGCCGTTCGTTACTGTTTTTCAGGTCGTTCTTCTCAGGCCTTGCTGTTCCTCAGTGCGTTCTGTTTGAGTTCGTTCTGACCAGCCTACCGGTTTAAAGCCATGTTTGAAGTACGTTCTCGTCATGGGTATGGACTTGGTGTTGCGGTTAACACTGTAACCCGAGTTCAGTCCATGAACAGGGTGAGGAGGAGTTCATGGGCCAAGAATTGGTTGTTCCAGCGGGACCAATTCTCTCATATGCCTCTGCTGTGGGAAATCCAGGAGAATAATCCTGATGATTTCAGGAATTATCTCCGGATGACGGACCCCGTTTTTCATTGTCTGTTGGATTTGTTGTCCCTCTATATCACGAGGCAGGACACTGTGATGTGCCAGGCGATCACTGCCGAGCAGAGGCTTATTGCCACGTTAAGATACCTGGCGACTGGGAGAAGCTTGCAGGACCTCAAGTTCACGACAGGCATCTCCCCTCAGGCTCTTGGGATCATTATCCCTGAGACGTGTTCTGCCATCATTCAAGTAATGCAGAAGGACTATATTAAGGTACACTTTCTCCTTTAACATCACATTCTATGTTTTGATTGTTTGCTAAAGTATTGTATTTCTTTCATCCTTCCCAAATTACCATGATTGTAATATTCTGGGAATGTCCCCTTTCTCCCCATGCATGTTTTTACTTTTAACTGATCCTTTTTTTGCCTACATGCCTATTTCCCTTCACTAACCTCTCATGCATACTATCCTGGGCCCCTACACACCTAGCCTAGTCTGTTCTTAATGATGTTTTTTGTCAGCGCCATTGTAGTTTTGGACCCCTCCCCCCTAAAATGTGTCCTAAAGATTTTTTGCACATTCAAGGTCAGCAGAGTGGTAGAGCCTTTTGTTGCAGGGCACAAAATCAGCTTTAACACCCCCCCCCCCTTATAATTTGTTCCAATGGCCTATCAGCGGGGGTGAGTCATCTGATAAGTGGGCCTTCTATTTTTGTGTTTAAATACTCCAAATAAATGATATACTGACGTTGGCTAAGAATGTATTTGTGTAATCTGCTTGCAATGTAATGTGCAAAAGTACTAATTTCTTCTTTTTGTTTGACTCCACAGTTTCCTTCATCGCCACAGGAATGGCAGACTGTGGCCTCCCAATTTGCCCAGCGGTGGGACTTCCCCAACTGCGAAGGGGCAATCGATGGGAAGCACGTCCACATAGTGCCGCCACCCGGTTCAGGGTCATACTATTATAACTATAAAGGTCTTAATAGTATAGTGTTAATGGCGGTGGTGTCGGCACACTATGAGTTCCTGTATGTGGACGTGGGGAAGAATGGCCGGATGTCCGATGGCGTAGTGTTCGCGCAGACAGAGTTCGCTCACCGTCTGCAGTCTGGGGGCCTGGCACTGCCTCCAGATGCAGACAACGTGGATGGACTTCCTTTCGTCTTTATTGCGGATGAAGATTTCGGGCTGGGACCACACCTGATGCGGCCGTTCCCCCAGAGGACCATCACCCCGGAGAGGAGGGTTTTTAATTACCGGCTGGCCAGAGCCCGGAGGGTTGTTGAGAATGCCTTCGGGATAATGGCCAGCCGGTTCCGCCTGTTTCTGACAGCCATACACATGGCGGAATACAAATTGAACTACCTTATATTAAGCTACTGCATATTGCACAATTTTCTGAGAGAATACTCTCCGTCCTATATCTCAACTGTTGGGCCCGGTGTTTCTGAAATGCACATTCTGACCGGCCTGGACACTGGCCGTACTGGCTTGGCCCCCCAAAGCGCCCGTGAAGTACGTGATAAATACGTTGAGTATTTCACGGGTAGGAGGGGCCATCGCAATGCCAGACCATATCTGATACTTTTTACCAAAAATTTAAAAACAAAAAAATTAATTGAAAAGCTTGTTTTGTCATTATTTCTTTTTTATTATTATGTGTCTCCCAGGTTCTCATAGTACACTTTGTAGTAGTGCCAAGTGTATTTGTCTTTAGTAAATAGCCACAATTGTCACAGTAAAAAACCTGACCTTTGCCATTTTCCATAACTGTTATCGAGCAGAGAAAGAACAAGCCACACATTGTTGAGTGTCCAAAATATTTTTTACTCTGTGCACAACATGTGCCTTATTTTTATTTTCAAAATACAATCTTGACATTTTGGCCTCCAAATTTTGGAGAAATTTTATTTTTTATTTTTTTTTGGTTTTCAGAAACATGCATGGGTAAAAAAAAAACATATAAAAAAAATGGAACTTACAAAGTTCAACCTTAAAAAGATAAACATGAGATGGGGTGATGTCACCCCTGAACCATCCAAAATTTGAAGATGCACACAGTTTTGGTTTTGCAAAATGGGTATGTCCATCAAGTCAACATGTGCTATCTGCCATCATGGGGGATCAATGGACGTGTTTTGGGGGTGCAAACCCTTCCTCTCACCTACTTGAGTAGCGAGGAAAAGGTTGCACCCCCAAAACAAGTACATAGATATCCTGTGACGGAAGATAGCACATGTTGACACACTGTGTGCATCTTGAAATTTTGGCTTGTGTTAAAACAACTGCCAATTTTTGCTAATAAAATAAAATAAAAAACAGGGGTGGGGTTCAGACTATTCGCCCCATAATATCAATGATGTTTTTATATTTTTGCTCAATCATATTCATCCTTTTCTTCATAATGTCCATTTCGATACTACATTCCATTATTTCTTGAATGACGATTTGGGCACTAGCACTTGAGAATGGAGTAGTAGGAGTTTCTGACACACCACCATGTTCATCCCCTTAAAAAAAAAGATATTTAGAAATATGCAGGCCTACATCTCTTTTTACCTGAGGCTGTGGTGACAGACACTGACCTGTTGTGGTGATAAGCTCCACCTCTCCTTCCTCCACCTCTCCTTCTTCCACCTCTCCTTCCTCCACCTCTCCTTCCTCCACCTCTGCTTCCTCCACCTCTGCTTCCTCCACCTCTGCTTCCTCCACATGCTGATCTTGGGGCTCTTTTGGATCTTGGGGATCTTTCTGATCTTGGGTTTCTTTATGTGGTCTGTGCTTCCTAGGCTCCTCAGATTGGTGTCCTCCCAGTCTCCTCTCCCCTATGAGAATGAAACAAACAAAAGGTATCCTTTAGCACACAGAGATTTGAGGGCATAAATTGTAAACATTGCTTGGAAGTGGGGTCCAATTGTTTGTTTTAGCAGAGTTCCAAGATGAACAGATGAGATTTTGGAAATTCAACAAAGCAATACTTTAATTCTTGGTCCAAAAAAAAAAAAAGTACACACCCCAAGGTATCCACTGGAGCACCTGTGTGTGACACCCTAAAAAGGTTTTTCTGGTGGCCCACACTATAGTGCTCCTGAGTTAATATGTGTAACCAGCTGCTTGAGCGTCCTCTCCTTTACACAGAATCTAGTTTAGCATTTAACATTCTACTTACTTACAACACATCATCTAGACAACAATGTTTATAAACATTGTTTAACGACAAATAGGCATGACCACATGTGGTTTACGTGTATCTGGGCAAAACATGTGATTTTTTACACGATCGCTGTTTACTACGAAACATTACCAAAAATGTGGCCACTCAACTTAAAATGAAAGTTGCCATTCTATAATATGAAACCAGTCAATCCAATTACATGGAGCAAAACATGCAAGAATACATATTCAAATTTCAAAAAAGACAGTAAAAATAAAAGCTTACTTTTTTCCAGGATTTTTTTAAGCTTCCTATACTGCTTCGGCTTCCTCAGCTTCAGGTCAGACCACCTTTTACGGAGCTGCTCCTTGGATCTCCTGACCCCAAATTTATTATAGAGACTCCTCGCCACTTTGTCCATTATTTTAGACTTCCTGAGATTAGGGGTGTCGTATGGCCCATGCTTCCCATCGTAATCTTTCCTCCGCAGGATGTCCACCATCTCCGCCATCTCAGCAAATGACATATTAGTCGCCATGTATCTTTTATTCCTGGATCAGGACGTTCCCGCCTCCGGGCTTTCCTCGTCGGTACTTAATAATTAAGCACGCACCTGTGTCACCGCCATGTCTTCGTCTCCCACTGTGCGCCGAACGAGAAGAGGCGGGGAAATTCAGAAAAAGACCGTCATGGGCGGGCGACGCGGCCGGAGTTTCACGCATGCGCAGGGTATATAAATGGTAAACAAGGTTGTGGTTGCGCGGAGTAAGGACGACCGGAAGTGCCGAACGAAAGGTAAGAAAGTAACTTGGGGCATCAGTGGCCTATACTGGTTCATGATTGTAAAGGCAAATATTCGGCCATTCACACGGCGGGGAAGGGGCAGCTGACAGAGGCCACTCATCTCTGCCATCTGCCCCATCCTTCTCCCCCTTCTCCTCCTCCTCCTGCCACATTACCATGGAGAGAGCCACAGCCTGCAAGTGGGCGTGGACGGGGCCGTGGAACAAGCGCTGGAGGGAAGAGTGGAGGGAACACTGCAGGGAAACGTGGAGGGGAGGCTACAAAGAAGTCCAGAAGATGATCCCCTGGCTTCAAGCTGCTCTGCCAGAAGTTGCAGTTTGTAGGAGTACCACAGCTTGGGATGATGTATGTCTTCGGCTGCTGCTCCTGATTTCCTTCTGTTGTTTATTTTATTGTTCATCAAAGTAATGTCTGCCTTTGGGGTCCAAAGTCTTCATAAATCCCACTAATTTTACAATTGTTGCCCTTCGTGTTTATTTTGTTTTTGCCAGAATAAATGGATTTTTGATTTATGAAAAATACTTGCCTATGTGTTTTTATTGGGAGTAGCAATAAGATTTCATAAATACAATGTGTAATTAACAAGGGACACCAACCTCCTTGAGGGTAAAAAAATATAAAAAATATGTTGTTGTGAGAACTTGACACCCAAAAAAATGAGCCCACAAGAACCAAAAAAAAAAAAAAAGGTATATCTTGATTCTAAATAAAAAAATTAATTAGGGAGATCTGGCTTTACAAAAAGATAAAATTATTCTAGAGATGACAAGAAACAATAAAGACATAAGTTTGTCAGAACAAAAGATCTGCAGCAAAAAAAACTGTTTAAAGACCATTATAAAGAAGAAAACAATGCGCTGCATTAAACAAGGCAATAATTTGCAGAATGACGAATGTGCTCTCTCCATTAGGAACGCTAGTTTTACCAGAACGAGCGCTCCTGTCTCATAATTCAGTCTGAGCATGCATGGGTTTTTTATCCGATGGACTTGCCCATAGACAATTGGAATTTTCTATCGGTTTTTTATCCATTGGAAAAATTTAAAACATGTTCTATTTTTTCACACCAATGGAAAAAAGACCGATGGGGCCCATACACGATCGGTTTGTCCGATGAAAACAGTCCATCGGACTGTTTTCATCTGTAAAACCGATCGTGTGTACAGGGCTTAAGTGTATTAGCACATATTTACATATTACATTTTTCAATTGTTTATATTAACTTAACAGTTCATTTTCGAGTTGATTACCTGTTTTGTAAAATATCTAATCTTCAGATATGTATAATTCCATCAAATTTATTATCATATTCTTAACTAATATTACCATTTGTTGTAACTATTTATTAATAATTGTAACTGTCTTTATTATTTAATATTCAATAAACAAAATTGATAAGGAAAAAAGAGCTTTGACCAAGTCTCATTTTCAGTTAGAGGCTTGGTGTCTGAGTAAGGAACCAAGCCTCAATCTGAATATAGGAGACAAACTGAAGTCTCACTCCTATCAGGACTGCAGCCAAACGTTCAATCATATATGTTATCAGTAAGATGCTTGCAATGAGTGCAGACAACCACGCCTCATTCTGAATGGAACAAGGCAAATCAAGCCTCACTCTGACACTAGAATCAAAGAAAGGGACTACTCCCGCCGGTCATGATGTTCCAACGTTATCAGTGGTGTCCCCATAGGAAGAAAAAAACAAAACAATCTCAAAAAGATATAAAAATAAAAAATATAAAAATTATTAACCTATTAATTGAAAAAAAATATTTTACTATTTAAGTGTATTATGGCAACCACAAGGCATGGCTGATATGAAGACATAATGTAATTAATATATGACCAAAAATACATTACACCAGATGAATAATTTTAATAAAAGCAGATTTTAAGAAATATTCAAGAAGCAATTCACATCCCAATCCACGTTTAAACCGTGTGGGATGTAACTCTTGAGAATAAATATCCATTTAGTCTCCATTCTGGAGAGTTCTCTCACCTTGAGACTACCTCTCCAGTGTGGACGAAAATGATCTATCCCCATAAATAAAGTGGCACATGGATTTCTCTTATGGACAAGATCATAGTGACGTGAAACTCTATGATTGGGGTAACCTTTCATAATGTTACTAATATGTTTTTTAGCCTGACATTAAGGGCCCTAGTGGTCCGTCCCACATATTGTAACATGCAAGGGCATAGGAGGAGATAAACTACGTGCGTAGTACTGCATGTATTGAAAGGTTTGATGGTATATGTCCTACCAGTAACACTAGAAGTGAATTCCTGAATTGTTCTATTTTTGTGGCTATTACATCGACATACGCAACATTTGCCACATTTAAAGTAACCCACTATGTTGTGAAAAAAGAAAGGGATTAAAGGTCTGTGTCACGTACCTGGTAGGAGTCTGAGATGATGAGGTCGGCCTCTCTTGTATCTCCGGCCCAAGCCTCACTGGAGGTGGAACAGATGGTGGCAAGGGTCAGGAGGAACACGAGTGCCTGTACGTGTTGCGTGCAGAACTGGTACGTAGAGTTGCAGGCGTGGAAGTTCAGGCAGAGCAGCCAGTAAGGAGCTGGACCCAGGGAAGCTGAGATGGAAGACAGCTGGCACAGGCACTTGGAGACTGCGTAGAGCCAAGCAGGAGACAGGAGCGAGGTCACAAGGATAGCCGGGTTCAGTAGCAGGCGGGCAGCGAGGTAACAAGACATTAAGCAGAAGCAGGTCAGATGGAATCTGGGATCAGGAACCAGTAATCGGAGGAAATCAGAGTCCAGAGACAGGGTCGAGGAAAGCCAAGTTCAGCAACAGGTATCAAGCAGAGATTAACCAGGATTGAGGATATCAGGACACAGCTGAAGACCAGTCAGCACTGTTCAGGAGTCAGGGCACCCTTTAAATAGGCCGTCTGGCACCAACTGGGGCTAGGGGCGCGCTCCTGCGCGTGCACGCAGTGCGATGCGCACACGCATGCACATTAGCGCACGTAGAAATCTGCCGTTGCCCATGAGCGCGTGCATGCGCACGTGTGCGCACAGAACGTATTCTGACAGTTCTCTTACACTCTGCACTAATTTGGCTTTGATAGAGGAAGCTCCCCTAAAAGCAATTTGGGGTGTTGATGAAAAAAGTGGTGCAAGAACATTATCATTACCAAGGATATGCCAGTGTTTGCGTATAATACTTTTAATAGTATAATACTGGGAAGAGTATGACGTAATGAAAGGCATATCAAAATTGTTAGAGTATGTTTCTTCCACTTTTTCAATTAACCACTTAACGACCGCTCACTGTATATATACGTCGGCAGAATGGCACGGACAGGCACAATCACGTACCTGTACGTGACTGCCTTCGTATGGGTGGGGGGTCCAATCGGACCCCCATCCGGTACAGTGAGCGGCCGGGATCGCTTCGGGAGCGATCCGTGATGAGGGGGCCGCCATTCGATTCTGGCCACCCCCTCGCGATCGCTCCCGGCGAATGAAAAGCTTCCTATGCCTGTGTAGTGTTTACACAGGCAGGAGGAAGTGATGTCATCTCTCATGCGGCGCTCACATATACCGAGCGCCGCATGAGAGAAGACACAGAGGTTAGTGCACATAACAGCACACTGACACCACACACATAGGCACACGATCGCCCCCCCAGGCCCCCCCAGACACCCCCAGATCACCCCCCAGCCCCCAGTCACAGTGTCACTGATTGCAGTGACCATTTATTTACTGATCACTGCAATCAGTGACAATTGTGACTGTAAAAGTGTCAGGTTTAGGTCCAGTGTAGCCCCCTAACCCCCCCTAATAAAGGTTTAACCCCTTGATCGCCCCCCAGGTAACCCTTTCACCCCCTAGCACCGCTGTCACTAAGTGATCGTTTTTCTGATCGCTGTCTTAGTGTCGGTGATGCCGATAGGTAGCCAGTTATTTTTTTTAGGTTCGCCGCAGGTTTTTATAGCGTCTGGTACCCCCATATATTACCTAATAAAGGTTTAACCCCTTGATCGCCCCCCAGGTAACCCTTTCACCCCCTTTTGCCGCAGGTTTTTATAGCGTCAGGTACCCCCATATATTATCTAATAAAGGTTTTAACCCCCTAATTGCCCCTAGTTAACGCTTTCACCAGTGATCACCGTATAAGTGTTACTGGTGACACTGGTTAGCCGGTTAGTTATTTTGTTATTTAGGTTCCCCGTCAGGTTTTTATATAGCGTCAGGTACCCCCATATATTACCTAATAAAGGTTTAACCCCCTGATTGCCCCTAGTTAACCCTTTCACCAGTGATCACCATATAAGTGTTACGGGTGACGCTGGTTAGTTAGTTTGCTTTTTATAGTGTCAGGGCACCCGCCGTATATAACCCAATAAAGGTTTAACCCCCTGATCGCCCGGAGGGTGATATCAATTAGGTTTTAGTGTCAGAGAGGGTCTGCGTCGCCCCAGGCAGCGTCAGGTTAGTGCCAGTAACGCTAACACCCACGCATGAAGCATACACCTCCCTTAGTGGTATAGTATCTGAACAGATCAATATCTGATCTGATCAGATCTATACTAGCGTCCCCAGCAGTTTAGGGTTCCCAAAAATGCAGTGTTAGCGGGATCAGCCCAGATACCTGCTAGCAACTGTGTTTTGCCCCTCAATCCAGCCCAGCCCAGCACAGGCCACCCAAGTGCAGTATCGATCGATCACTGTCACTTACAAAACACAACACACATAACTGCAGCGT
This sequence comes from Rana muscosa, assembly GCA_029206835.1. Taxonomy (NCBI): domain Eukaryota; kingdom Metazoa; phylum Chordata; class Amphibia; order Anura; family Ranidae; genus Rana; species Rana muscosa. The sequence continues at coordinate 149,022,964 of CM055116.1, forward strand.
TCGCAGAGACAGGCCTGATCCCTGCGACTCCAGTGCTGTAGGAGGTGATTTCCCCACTACAGTTAAAAAAAAAAAGAGCATATATGCCGAAGCATGGGGGCAGCAGGGGCGGAGGAGCGATTTTGCTCCTAATGCCGCGTACATACGGTCAAAATTCCGACGGAGGCATGCCTGTGGAAAAGTCCGACCATGTGTGTGCGGCATAACTTTTGCGGGAGGATGCCCCCATGCTTCAGCATATATAAATGGTGCATGTATGCCCATCATTAGAAGTGGGTGGATGAAGGGAGGTATTCTAATGGTGGGCATACCCACCGATCAATCTCGTTTTTTCGTTCAGCCAACAGGCTGCATGAAAAAAAAGATTACAATACATGTCCAACAAGGACCAGCAACGTACTGGTATGTTGCTGGACTTTGAATGGTTATACCAGATTGATGCCTGCGGGTTTAGGTATTATCTTGGTATAATTCTTTTCAGCCAGCGGCCGACTTTCATGTAAAAGCAATCCTAGCGGCTAATTACCCTCTGGACTGCTTTTACAAGCAGTGGGAGGGAATGTCGCCCCCCGGATATAAAAAGTGCCATTGGGAAATTGGGAAAGCATTTTATCACACCGATCTTGGTGTGGTCAGATGCTTTGAGGGCAGAGGAAAGATCTAGGGTCCAATAGACCCCAGTTTTTTCAAAAAAAGAGTACCTGTCACTACCTATTGCTATCATAGGGGATATTTACATTCCCTGAGATAACAATAAAAATGATAAAAAAAAATATAAAAGCAAAATAATAATAAAAAAAAAAACAACACTGTCCCGCCCTGCTCTTGCGCAATGGCGAACGCAAGCGTCAGACTGGCGTCATATGTAAACAGCAATTGCATCATGCATGTGAGGTATCACCGTGAAGGTCAGATCGAGGGCAGTCATTTAGCAGTAGACCTCCTCTGTAAATCTAACGTGGTACCCTGTAATGGCTTTTAAATGCTTTTAAAAATGTATGTAGTTTGTCGCCACTGCGCGTTTGTGCGAAATTTTAAAGCATGTCGTGTTTGGTATCTATGTACTCGGCCTAAGATCATCTTTCATCAAACATTTGGGCAATATAGTGTGTTTTAGTGCATTAAAATTAAAAAAAGTGTATTTTTTCCCCAAAAAATGCGTTTGAAAAATCGCTGCGCAAATACTGTGCTGAAAAAAAAATGCAACACCCACCATTTTAATCTGTAGGGCCTTTGCTTTAAAAAATATATATAATGTTTGGGGGTTCAACATAATTTTCTTGCAAAAAAAAATGTGTTTTCATGTAAACAAAAAGTGTCAGAAAGGGCTTTGTCTTCAATAGTGATGAGCCGAACACCCCCGGGTTCGGTTCGCACCAGAACCCGCGAATGGACCGAAAGTTCGCACAAACATTAGAACCCTATTAAATACAATGGATGCGAACGTTCAAATTCTAAAGTGCTAATTATAACGACTATTATTCATGTTATTGTCCTAAACAGAGTTTGGGAACCCGGGTTCTGCACCAGGGGACATGCAAAAAGAAGTTTTAAAAACGGCCGTTTTTCGGGAGCAGTCATTTTAACCACTTGACCACTGGGCACTTAAACCCCCTTAATAACCAGACCAATTTTCAGCTTTCGGTGCTCTCACATTTTGAATGACAATTACTCAGTCATACAACACTGTACCCATATGAAATTTTTGTCCTTTTTTTCACACAAATAGAGCTTTCTTTTGGTGGTATTTAATCACTGTTGGGTTTTTTATTTTTTGCGCTATAAGAGAAAAAAGACTGAAAATTTTGTAAAAAAATGATTTTTTTTTCGTTTCTGTTATAAAATTTTGCAAATTACTATTTTTTCTTCATAAATTTTGGCCAAAATTTATACTGCTACATATCTTTGGTAAAAATAAGTACAAATTGGTGTATATTATTTGGTCTTTGTGAAAGTTATAGAGTCCACAAGCTATGGTGCCAATATCTGAAAATTGATCACACCTGAAGTACTGACGGCCTATCTCAATTCTTGAGACCCTAACATGCCAGAAAAGTACAAATACCCCCCAAATGACCCCTTTTTGGAAAGAAGACATTCCAAGGTATTCAGAAAGAGGCATTGTGAGTTTTTTGAAGTTGTCATTTTTTCCCACAATTCTTTGCAAAATCAAGATTTTTTTTTCTCTTTTTTTTTTCTTCACAAAATTGTCATATTAGCAGGTTATTTCTCACACACAGCATATGCATTCCACAAATTACACCCCAAAACACATTCTGCTATTCCTCCCGAGTATGGCGATACCACATGTGTGAGACTTTTACACAGCGTGGCCACATACAGAGGCCCAACATGCAGGGAGCACCTTCAGGCGTTCTGGAGCACCCAGGCCAATTCTGACATTTCTCTCCTACATGTAAAAATCATCATTTGTTTGCTAGAAAATTACATAGAACCCCAAAACATTATATATGTTTTTTTAGCAAAGACCTTAGAGAATATAATGGTGGTTGTTGCAACTTTTTATCTCGCACGATATTTGCGCAGCAATTTTTTTAACGCGTTTTTTACGGAAAAAAAATGTTTTGTGCTTAAAAAAAAAAAAACAGTAAAGTTAGCCCAATGTTTTTGCATAATGTGAAAGATGAAGTTACGCCGAGTAAATAGATACCTAACATGTCGCCCTTAAAAATTGCACACACTCGTGGAATGGCGCCAAACTTCGCTACTTAAAAAATCCCCATAGGCGACGCTTTAAATATTTTTACTGGTTACATGTTTTGAGTTACAGAGGAGGTCTAGGGCCAAAATGATTGCTCTCGCTCTAACGTTCGCAGAGATACCTCACATGTGTGGTTTGAAAACCGTTTTCATATGTGGGCGGGACTTACGTATGCGTTCGCTTCTGTACGCGAGCTCACGGGGACAGGGGCGCTTTAAAAAAAAAATAAAAAATGTATTCTTCATTTTACTTTATTTATTTTAGTTTGCCATGTTTTTCCGCCCTAAACATTTTTTTGATCACTTTTATACCTATTACAAGGAACGTAAACATCCCTTGTAATAGGAATATGGCATGACAGGTCCTCTTTACAGTGAGATATGGGGGGGGGGGGGTGTCAATAAGACCCCACATCTCACCTCTAGGCTGGGAAGCCTGAAAAAAATACAAAAAAAAAAACAACAATCCTGGCTTTGATCGTAGCGGTGAGTCGGTAGAAGCACCGGAGGGCGGCGGGGGGGGGGACATCCCCTCTCGCCTCCCGTAAGAATGATCAAGCGGCGGAACAGCCGCTATGATTGTTCTTATGGTGTAGGGAATCGCCGGCTGAAAAAGCTAATATCTGAATGATGCCTGTAGCTGCTCCCATCATTCAGATATCCCCGCACAAAGTCAAGTACGTCATATGACGGCCGGAGGGCGGGAAGTGGTTATTGCAGAGTATTGCCGGGCATTGCGGAGTATTGCCGGGCATTGCGGAGTATTGCAGGGCATTGCGGAGTATTGCGGACTATGGCAGGGTATTGCGGTGTATGGCAGGGTATTGCGGTGTATGGCAGGGTATTGCACGGGTATTGCACAGGGTATTGTGGAGGGTATTGCACAGGGTATTGTGGAGGGTATTGCAGAGTATTGTGGAGGGTATTGCAGAGTATTGTGGAGGGTATTGCAGAGTATTGTGGCGGGTATTGCAGAGTATTGTGCAGGGTATTGCAGAGTATTGTGCAGGGTATTGCAGAGTATTTTGCAGAGTATTGCGCAGGGTATTGCAGAGTATTTTGCAGGGTATTGCAGAGTATTTTGCAGGGTATTGCAGAGTATTTTGCAGGGTATTGCAGAGTATTGTGCAGGGTATTGCAGAGTATTGCACCAGGGTATTGCAGAGTATTGCACCAGGGTATTGCAGAGTATTGCACCAGGGTATTGCAGAGTATTTCGCAGGGTATTGCAGAGTATTTCGCAGGGTATTGCAGAGTATTTCGCAGGGTATTGCAGAGTATTGCACCAGGGTATTGCAGAGTATTGCACCAGGGTATTGCAGAGTATTGCACCAGGGTATTGCAGAGTATTGCACCAGGGTATTGGCAGGGTATTTTGCAGAGTATTGGCAGGGTGTATTGCAGAGTATTGGCAGGGTATAGCACAGGGATGGCTGAGCAGGGATGGATGGATGGCTGGATCTGTGACTGCAATTGTCACAGATCCAGCCCACAGTGCTGCTGCTGCCATCCGCTCCCTCCCCCTCCCCTCTCACACTGTACCGATCGGTACAGAGAGGGGAGGGAGGAACCGGCGTCATCAAATGACGCCGGTCTGTTTACAAGTGATTGCTCCGTCATTTGACGGAGCGATCACGTGGTAAACGGCCGCTATCAGCGGAGATTTACCGCGATTCGTGATCCGCGCGCCCCAGGGGGCGCGCGGGAGCGCGATTCTGGGAGGACGTTATATAACGTCCTCCCAGAGTTAAGCAACCACCTTGTCGACGTTATTTGTCGGCAGGTGGTTGTTAAGTGGTTAATGATGCATAAAGTGAAAAAAAAAAAGTCAAATATTCCTTTAAATATTGTACCTGGGGGGTGTGTAAAGTATGCCTGTGAAGTGCCACGTGTTTCCCGTGTTTAGAACTGTCCCTGCACAAAATGACATTTCTAAAGGAAAAAAAAAACATTTAAAACTGCTTGCGGCTTTAATGTAATGTCTGGTCTCGGTAATATGTATGAAAATCTTTAAGAAAAATGGCATAGCTACCCCATCACCCCCCCCCCCCCCACCCCAACCCATTACCAGCCCCTTTGGGTCTTGTATGGATATTAAGGGGAACCCCGCACACAAAATAAAAAAGGCCCTATATACTCTGAACAGCCGTATACAGGCGGTGCATACAAGACAGGGACTGTAGGTTTGTTCTTATGTAGAATCTGTTTGTAATTTTGAACAGGTACATTGTTTAAGTGTAGCTCCAGCCAAAAAATCTATTTTTAAGCTTTTTGGAAAACATAGGGAAGGGTTATCACCCTTGTAACATTTGTTTTGCTGTCTGTGCCCCTGTTCAGAACATTTCACCTCACTTTGCGTCCCAATGACAACTGTTTTTGAAATGTGGTGTTTTTATTGAAACAAGGATTGGTGATAAAGCATCAGTAGAGAGGAGACACCTTTCTCCCATATAAATTCTTACAGGAGAGAATTTTCCTTCCAAGGGGTAGATTTCCTCTCACTTCCTGTTGTCTTCTTCCGTTTGCAAGTAGTAGTCGTTTGTAAGTTGGATGTTTGAAAGTAGGGACCTGCCGTATATACTCTGCAGAAATTGGCCCCTTAGGTGTTGGTGTTGGCACAACACTGTAAGCACTCACAGTTACTCTTGGTGGGTGCTGGAACGCCCTGCTGTCAACTATTATATCAGGAATTGTAATAACATATAATTGTTGAACAGTGGTAGTAAAAATTGGGCCTTTGATGGTGGTGCTGGTGCCACAACACTGTAAGGCCTGACAGTTACTCTTGGTGGGCGCAGCAATGGGCCCTGCTGTGAATTATTAGATCAATAATTATAATTGCATGCCCCTGTTGAACAGGGTCTGAAAAATTGGGCCTTTGGTGGTGGTGGTGGTGGTGGTGGTGTTGACACAACACTGTAAGGCCTGACAGTTACTCTTGGTGGGCGCAGCAATGGGCCCTGCTGTGAATTATTAGATCAATAATTATAATTGCATGCCCCTGTTGAACAGGGGCTGAAAAATTGGGCCTTAGGCACTGGTGGCACAACACTGCAACCCCTCACAGATACTGTACTTGGAGCACAGCAATGAGGCCTGTTGCAAAGTATTGCATCAAAAATTGTAATTACACGCCCCTGTTAAACAGGGGCTGAAAAATTGGGCCTTAGCCACTGGTGGCGGCACCCATAAACCAAAATGATCTTCCAAGCTATCATCATTAATCGGATCATTGAGGAGGAGGAGGAGGATAGCCAGTCAACATAACAGCACAGGCACTCAGCATCAGCATCAGTCTTGAAGGGTTGTGACATTTTAAAATCAATTAGTCTGTTATATCAGCATCAGGTGTGTGGTAGCTGGTGGTGATCCAAGACTGGTTCATCTTGATGAAAGTCAGTCGATCAACCGAGTCGGTGGACAGGCGCACCCTGTGATCCGTGACAAATCCTCCAGCAGCACTGAATGTGCGTTCTGAAAGAACGCTGGATGCAGGACAGGCCAGTAGCTCAATTGCATACTGTGCAAGCTCTGGCCAGTGATCCATCCTCAAGACCCAGTAAGCCAGAGGATTTTCGGTGGGGAAGGTGTCCAAGTCTGACCTTGCCCCTAGGTATTCCTGCACCATGTATATCAGACGCTGGCGATGGTTGCTGGAACCGATCATACTTTGGGGCTGCGGACTAAAGAATTGTCTGAACGCATCGGTCAGACGGCCACCTTCCCCACCGCTCCTTCTTTGACTGGCCGAAGCCTCAGCAACTCGTTGTCCAGGACCAGGAGTTTGTAACCTCCCAGTCTCTGGGAACGCGTTGCACAGACCTTTCTGCAAGGCCTCCCGGAGTTGTCTCATCCTCTGCTCCCTCTGCGACGGTAACATAAGGTCCGCAACCTTACCCTTGTACCGTGGATCAAGGAGAGTGGCCAGCCAGTAATGGTCCCTCTCCTTGATCCGAAGAATACGAGGATCCTTCCGCAGACTTTGCAGGATCAGGGAGGCCATGCAGCGTAGCTTAGCTAAGGCATTCAGTCCGGAGTCCTCTGGGTCACTAAGGACGACATGATCCGCAGCCACCTCCTCCCAGCCACGTACAAGTCCACTGGTTTCTTGGGACTAAATCATCCCTAAAAGACTGCTGCTGATGATGCTGAGTGCCAGCCTCCACCTCCATGCTGACACAATCCTCCTCCTCCTCCTCCTCCTCCTCTTCCTGTGCGATGGGTGGGACAGAAGGAACACTGTCTGGGTAAAGGGGGCCTTGAGAGGCAAGGAAGTCCTCCTCTTCCTGCCTCTGTTCTGCCTCAAGTGCCCTGTCCATTATTCCACGCAGCGTGTGCTCCAACAGGTGGACAAGAGGTACAGTGTCACTGATGCATGCACTGTCACTGCTCACCATCCTCGTGGCCTCCTCAAATGGTGCCAGGACAGTGCATGCATCCCTGATCATGCCCCACTGGCGTGGTGAAAAAAACCCGAGCTCCCCTGACCCTGTCCTGGTGCCGTAGTCGCACAGGTACTCATTGATGGCCCTCTGCTGCGTGTGCAGCCGCTGCAGCATGGCCAACGTTGAGATCCACCTGGTGGGCATGTCACATATAAGGCGGTTCTTGGGCAGGTTCAACTCCTTTTGCAGCTCAGCCAGGCGAGCACTGGCATTATAAGATCTGCGGAAATGCACACAGACTTTCCTGGCCTGCCTCAGGACATCCTGTAAGCCCGGGTACCTGCCCAAGAACCGCTGCACCACCAGGTTAAGGACGTGAGCCATACAGGGCACATGGGTCAGTTGTCCCTGTCGGAGGGCGGAGAGGAGGTTGGTGCCATTGTCGCAAACCACCATTCCTGGCTTAAGCTGGCGTGGCGTCAACCACCTCTCGGCCTGCCCCTGCAGAGCAGACAGGACCTCTGCCCCAGTGTGGCTCCTGTCCCCCAAACACACCAGCGCAAGCACGGCATGGCATCTTTTTGCCTGCGTACTTGCGTAGCCCCTTGAACGCCTACGGAGCACCGCTGGTTCCGAGGACAAACCACAGGAAGAGGCCATGGAGGAAGAAGAAGAGGAGGGGGTGGAGGAGAGAGGTGTGTCACAACCAGTAGTAGCATTTTGGAGGCGTGGCGGTGGAACAACCTCCAACACTACTGCACCTTGTCCTGCATCCTTCCCAGCTGCCAAAAGAGTGGTTGCAATGTTCGACTCAAACACGAAGCTCATCCCTAGTCTTCAAGTGGTTAGAAGAGTGGATGTAAGCTTCCTAATGTTGTGTATAAAATGCCAGGACAGTTCAAAACCCCCCCAAATGACCCCATTTTGGAAAGTAGACACCCCAAGCTATATACTGAGAGGCATGTCGAGTCCATGGAATATTTTATATGTTGACACAAGTTGCGGAAAATATATATATATTTTTTTTTTTTGCACAAAGTTGTCACTAAATGATATATTGCTCAAACATGCCATGGGCATATGTGGAATTACACCCCAAAATACATTCTGTTGCTTCTCCTGAGTATGGGGATACCACATGTGTGAGACTTTTTGGGAGCCTAGCCGCGTACGGGACCCCAAAAACCAAGCTTTCTAAGGGTGTAAATTTTTGATTTCACTCCTCACTGCCTATCACAGTTTCGGAGGCCATGGAATGCCCAAATGGCACAAAACCCCCCCAAATGACCCGATTTTGGAAAGTAGACACCCCAAGCTATTTGCTGAGAGGTATGGTGAGTATTTTGCAGATCTCGCTTTTTGTCACAAAGTTTTGAAAATTGAAAAAAAAAATAAAAAATGTTCCTTCTTCATTTTCAAAAACAAATGAGAGCTGTAAAATACTCACCATGCCTCTCAGCAAATAGCTTGTGGTGTCTACTTTCCAAAATGGGGTCATTTGGGGGGGTTTTGTGCTATTTTGGCATTTTATGGCCTTCGAAACTGTGATAGGTAGTGAGGAGTGAAATAAAAAATTTGTGCCCTTAGAAATCCTTAAGGCGGTGCTTGGTTTTCGGGGTCCCGTACGCGGCTAGGCTCCTAAAAAGTCCCACACATGGGGTATCCCCATACTCAGGAGAAGCAGCAAAATTTATTTTGGGGTGCAATTCCACATATAACCATGGCATGTGTGAGCAATATATCATTTAGTGACAACTTTTTGTAGTTTTTTTTTTGTCATTATTCAATCACTTGGGACAAAAAAAAATATTCAATGGGCTCAACATTCCTCTCAGCAATTTCCTTGGGGTGTCTACTTTCAAAAATGGGGTCATTTGGGGGGGGGGGGTTTGTGCTATTTTGGCATTTTATGGCCTAGGAAACTGTGATAGGTAGTGAGGAGTGAAATCAAAAATTTGTGCCCTTAGAAATCCTGAAGGCGGTGCTTGGTTTTCGGGGTCCCGTACGCGGCTAGACTCCTAAAAAGTCCCACACATGTGGTATCCCCGTACTCAGGAGAAGCAGCAAAATGTATTTTGGGGTGCAAGTCCACATATAACCATGGCATGTGTGAGCAATATATCATTTAGTGACAACTTTTTGTAATTTTTTTTTTTTGTCATTATTCAATCACTTGGGACAAAAAAAAAATATTCAATGGCTTCAACATGCCTCTCAGAAATTTCCTTGGGGTGTCTTCTTTCAAAAATAGGGTCATTTGGGGGGGTTTTGTACTGCCCTGCCATTTTAGCACCTCAAGAAATGAGATAGGCAGTCATAAATTGAAAGCTGTGTAAATTTCAGAAAATGTACCCTAGTTTGTAGACACTATAACTTTTGCGCAAACCAATAAATATACGCTTATTGACATTTTTTTTACTAAAGACATGTGACTAATACATTTTGGCCTAAATGTATGACTAAAATTGAGTTTATTCGATTTTTCTTATAACAAAAAGTAGAAAATATAATTTTTTTTCAAAATTTTCTGTCTTTTTCCGTTTATATTGCAAAAAAAAAAATAATCGCAGAGGCAATCAAATACCATTAAAAGAAAGCTCTATTTGTGGGAAGAAAAGGACACAAATTTCGTTTGGGTACAACATTGCATGTCCGCACAATTTCCAGTTAAAGCAGCGCAGTCCCAAATTCTGAAAACACCTCTGGTCCTTAACCTGCATAATGGTCCGGGGCTTAAGTGGTTAAAAAGGTTTGTCGATCTCTATTTTTAACCTCATCCAGAATGGTATTTAAATTGTTATGGTCGTACCCCTTTTCCACAAGTCTGTGAATCAGTAAGGACCAGTTCACACCACATGCAGTCTAGTGCGTTTTATTTCTGCATCAAAAACACATGGAAAGTAGGTTACAGTATATGGTTTCCAATGGCATAGTTCACACCAGTGCAGTCAGTTCCAGGGCTTTCCAGTTCCAGAAAAAAAGTAGAACATGCTGCATTTTTCCTGCACTGGACTGTACTGAAACGTGGTAAAATGCACCAAAAACGCACTGGACCCCAGTAAAGTGGGAAAAAACAGGAAAAGAGAAATAAAAAAGAATCTGTAATGCATCTGGAAATGCATCAAAACACATTAAAAATGTGCATGCATAAATGCATCCGGAAAAGACCTGGAGTGCGTTTTTGTGGTGTAAACCAGCCCTTAGAAAAAAATATTATTTTTTGGTGCATAAAAACATATATAAGGGGAACATTTATTTTAAATACAAATGATCCTTTGACTGAGATTTATTTGTGTCTGTGAGATTATCAGTTGTGACACAGTAATTCAAATTTTATGGGTACAAGGTGTGTGGTAAGTTAATTGTATACAGCAGATGCAGATTCTGTTCAATCCTCCTTTAAGACTCTCCCACAGGCCATGGCCATTGTTTGCCATGGGGCACTATGCATGCCGCATATCATCATCTCCCTGGCAGGGGACTACCCACTCATGGCATAGGGGTCCCCCCCAAAATCCATACCAGACCCTTATACCGTATGAGCATGCAACCCATGTTGAGGGCATGTGGCATGGTATGGTTCAGGAGAGGGGGGGTGCTCGCTCGTCCCCCCTTTCCTGACCTGCCAGGTTGCATGCTCGGATAAGGGCCTGGTATGGATTTTGGTAGGGGGCCTACGCCATTTTTTTTTTATTTGGTGTGGAGTTCCCCTTACTCAAAGGACCTGTTATGGACTAGTGGGGGGAACCTACGCTGTTTTTTTATTAGATTTTTTTCCTTTAGAAATGTAATTTTGCTGCAGTACAGTAATAAACACGGGAAAGATGCGCTACTTTACAAGCATACTATAGACACCCAAACTTTTGAACTTTTTGGGGGTATATCATGGGAATCATTTGTGCATTAGGCAGCTATGATTAAACACTAAGAAAGTGTGAAACTAGTCAGCTCTAACCAGAATTTTGTGACTTGCTGTGCTGTATTTGGATTTTTGAAGATTTTACATGATAAAGGCTTTTTATTGGAGTGCTGCTGTCCAGAAGACTTGATCTTTTGTTTTGCCATACTATAGACACCCTCAGGTAAGATATTTAAAGGAATTTTAAATTTTAATTGTTTCACTTTAAGCATTATTAAAATCACTGCTCCTGAAAAAACTGCCTTTTAAAAAAAAAAAAATCCAATTGATACATGTCCCATGGGGCAGGAGCCAGGTCCCCATACACTTTTTATGGCAAAGAACTTGCATATAAGCCTTCAGTGAGAACTTTGTATTTTGCAGGTTGGAGCCCCATTGACTTTCACTATTCCCGCATATGTGATCTGACAGGCATGTTCGCCGGCAATAGCGCTGCTTTCCATTTGCATTAGCACCCAGTTTCTGAGAGTTGAAGTCTTAATTGGCCTTAATTGGGCGCTATTTTCCAGGACCGCAGAAACATTTATTGGAGCTATAGTAAATAACCCCCAAATTTTTTTTTTACCATGTTTCAAGGGCTAATTACCTAATTGATTCCTGGTGTAAGATGACTATATATTAAATAAGAGAATTGTGGATCATTTATGATTGTACCTACCTGAAGAAGGGCGTGAACCAATTTTAGCCCGAAACCGTTGATACAGAACTTTTGTATATATTTTTTTCTATTTTATTAAATGTTTGAGTGCAGCAATCCTGAATATATATATATATATTGTGAGGGGGTTAACTCGGTAGCGGGTGTGTGTGACCCCCTGGTTGGGCTCCCCACACAAAAACAGGGCCAGCAGACGGAGGTTGTGGTTTTCAAAATCAAAAGGTGCGGTTTATTTCTCTATGTACAGTGACAAAAACACAGCAAAGCCAAAAAGAAACAAACAAAATAAATCCTGGTCAGTTTGACCTCTGACTAAACATGCAGGTTTCCTAAACTAACAACTGGGATCAGCCTAGTGCTGTCCTAGTCCCTAAGTCCCTGGTTTAGTAAAAGTCCAAACAAATAGCCACACAGGCTTTGCCTCACCGCACAGGGGTTCACTCTCCCTAGACAGTCCACACAGGTCTGGTTCCAGGCATGAGCTAACATCTAATGAAGCTGGGAGTTCTTATAGAGGCCTAAATGAGCTGACAAGCTTCAGCTGGTCTCATCAACTCCCTGTCTGCACGACGCCCCACACTCTCCCTAGAGGTATGAGTCATTCATGAGCCCACTAGCCTCAGCTGGGCTTCATCAACTCCCTAGTTGTATAAGTCGGCATAAAGCCTGAATCTGGGAGAAATATATCTACCCCCCTGGATGCAACCAGGTGACTTTACCTTCCTGCTGTCACATACCCCCCCCTCTTGTTTTAACCTTGGGGTTGGAACACCAGCAATCAGGCATTCATGTACTCGAGACAAAGCATCCACATTCCCCATTTGAACGCCAGGGCGATGCTTTACTGTGAAGTTGAATTCCTGTAGGGCCAGGAACCACCTATTCACTCTTCTATTTGTCTCCTTGTTTTGAGCCATCCACTTTAACGGAGCGTGATCCGTAACCATGTCAAAGTGCCTACCTAGCAGATAGTACCGAAGGGAATCTAGAGCCCACTTCACCGCTAAACACTCCTTTTCAACCGTGGCGTAATTTACCTCATGGGACTTCAACTTCCTGCTGAGGTAAATGACTGGGTGCTCTTCCCCGTTCCAGACCTGGGACAATACTGCTCCTAACCCCACATCTGACGCATCACTTTGTACGACAAAGTCTTTAGAGAAGTCGGGTGAGTACAACACTGGCTGGCTACATAAGGCTTGTTTCAAGAATTGGAATGCTGCCTCAGCCTCGGGGGTCCATTTAATCATGACCGACCCTTTCCCTTTCGTCAGGTTGGTTAGGGGCACAGCCTTAGAAGCAAAGTGGGGAATGAAGCGCCGATAATAACCCGCGATTCCCAGAAAGGCTCGTACCTGCTTCTTGCTGTTGGGACGTGGCCAACTCTGGATGGCCTCGACTTTGTTGAGTTGGGGTTTTATTACTCCCCTGCCAATGGTGTACCCAAGATATTTGGCCTCCTCCTGCCCAATGGTACACTTCTTGGGGTTAGCCGTAAACCCCGCTTCCCGAACAGAGTCCAGGACTGCTTGCACTTTTGGCAGATGTGAGGCCCAATCTGTGCTATGGACAATTACGTCATCCAGGTAAGCCGCAGCATACTTCCGATGGGGCCTCAGCATCTGGTCCATTTTCCGCTGGAATGTGGCCGGCGCATTCTGTAACCCGAACGGCATTCTCTTATATTGGAACGCCCCGTCTGGGGTTACAAATGCGGTTTTCTCTTTGGCCGACTTGGCCAGGGGAATTTGCCAATACCCTTTTGTGAGGTCAAGAGTCGTCATGTATCGGGCTGTTCCCAGCCGGTCGATCAACTCATCTATACGTGGCATGGGGTAGGTGTCAAATTTTGTAACTTTGTTCAACTGACGAAAATCGTTACAAAATCGCCAGCTCCCATCCGGTTTAGGCACCAACACAATGGGACTAGACCAATCACTTTGGGACTCCTCTATCACCCCTAAGTTCAGCATTTTCTGTACTTCCTCCCGTATTGCCTCCCGTCGGGCCTCTGGGATCCGATAGGGTTTTAACTTCACCCTTTCACCGGGCGGGGTAATAATATCATGCTCTACCCCAGATGTTTGTCCCGGCAGCTCAGAGAACACCTCCTTGTTGCGAAGCACAAACTCCTTAACCTCCTGTTGTTGGGGTTGTGACAAGGTGGCTGCTATTCCAACCTCCGGAATCACGCAACCAGTTTGAGCTGGTGACCAAGTTTCTGCGACTAGGGACTCTCTATCCCTCCAGGCTTTCAACAGATTAACGTGATATATCTGTTCGGGCTTTCGCCTTCCTGGTTGTCTGACCTTGTAATTCACTTCGCTCACTTTTTCCATTATCTCGTAGGGGCCTTGCCATTTGGCAAGGAATTTACTTTCAACCGTAGGGACAAGTACCAATATCCTATCCCCCGGGGAAAAGGTACGGGTCTTTGCTCCACGGTTGTACACTCTCTGCTGTGCCAACTGCGCTTGGGCCAAATGTTCCTTCACGATGGGCATTACCTGTGCAATTCGATCTTGCATCAGGGCGACATGCTCAATCACACTCCTGTGGGGAGAACTCTCACTTTCCCAAGTTTCCTTGGCAATATCCAACAGCCCTCTTGGGTGTCTCCCATACAGTAACTCAAAGGGGGAGAATCCCGTAGAGGATTGGGGCACCTCCCTAATAGCAAACATCAAATAAGGAAGTAGACAGTCCCAATCCTTTCCATCTCTATCCACCACTTTCTTCAACATTTGTTTTAGGGTTTTGTTGAATCTTTCAACCAGCCCATCGGTTTGGGGGTGATACACAGATGTACGCAATTGCGTCACTTTGAACAATTTACACAGCTCTTTCATAACCCGGGACATAAAGGGTGTACCTTGGTCCGTAAGCAGTTCTTTACAAATACCCACCCGGCTAAAAACAAGAGATAGCTCTTTGGCTATGGTTTTGGCCGAGGTATTTCTGAGAGGGATCGCTTCTGGATAACGGGTGGCATAGTCCATTATAACCAATATGTACTGGTGCCCCCTAGCGGACTTGATTATAGGACCTACCAAATCCATTGCGATTCTCTCAAACGGGACCTCAATGATGGGTAGAGGGACCAGCGGGCTACGGAAATGTGGCATCGGGGCCGACCTCTGACACACAGGGCAGGAGGAACAATAATTTTCTATGTCCTTCATCACCCCAGGCCAATAGAATCTCTGTAATACCCTCTCTCGGGTTTTCTCTGTCCCCAGATGACCTCCAAGAATGTGCCCATGGGCCAACTCCAACACCAACTTCCTGTAAGGTTTGGGCACCACCAGCTGCTCAACGGTTTCTTCTGCCCTTTTTGCCACCCGATACAGTAGGTCCTTCTCTACGCTGAAGTATGGGTAAGTGCAGGTATTATCTGGGTTCACTAACTCGCCATCTATTTCCACTACGTTTTCCCGTGCCTTTATTAGGGCGGGGTCTTTTAACTGTTCTGTGGCAAAATTTTCCCTGTGAACCTCCAGATCAGAAAACTCCACAGACGGTAGGTTTTCGTCTGAGGAGGTGGGCTCCTCTCCAGTTTCTTGAGTCTCCCCTGCCAATACTGACAAGGGAAATTCTGGAGAGTCCTCACCACTCTCAGAGGAGTTCTGGCTATCACATTCCTGGTACATAGGGGCACCAGTGGGGGGCTCAGGATCATCCCACAGTTCCCAGAACTTCGGAAAATCCCTTCCCACAATGGCGTCATGCGGTAACTGAGATACTAAGCCCACTGGATGAGAGAGGGTACCTTTGGGGGTCTCGAAACACACTGTAGTCACTGGATACTCTCGGGTGTCCCCATGCACACAAATAACAGCTACCTTGCTATTCCCAGAGACCTCTGTTTTAACTAACTCAGCCTTTATCAGGGTCACAAGGCTACCTGAATCCAACAATACCACAACATTTCTACCATTAACACACATTTTGCATAAATGTTTCTCAGTTCCTCGAATGGCAGTGCATGCGACTGTCGCACACAGCGACTGACGTCTGCCCGTCAGAAAGTCACACTGCATGGGTTCCTCCACAACCGGGCAATTGGCTGCAATATGTCCCGCTTGCCGGCAGCGGTAGCAAACGATCCTTCTTGCGGCCTCTTGAGCCGCTGATTTCCCAGGCTGTTCTCGCCAAACTTGGGGTAGAGCTCCCACCCTCTCACTCTCTCCACCCTCACCCCTTGGAATCCTCTTATCCGCCCCTGGGGATGGTCTGGTCTTAGGGTGGAAAGTCCGAGAGTCTCTGGAAGAGGCCGTCAGGTTCTCTGTAGCCAAGTATCTCTCTACACGATCCACAAGTTTACCGGCCGTTTCTGGGTCTCCGTGGCTTACCCACTTTTGAATGGCGGTAGGAAGAGCTCTCAAGAAACGATCCATCACAACACGTTCCACAATCTCCGGTGCGGACAAAGTCTCTGGCTGTAGCCACTTCCTGCTCAGGTGAATGAGATCATACATTTGAGACCTGGGGGGTTTTCCAAGCTGGAAAGTCCAGTTATGCACACGCTGAGCCCGGACAGCCAGGGTGACACCCAGCCTTGCCAATATTTCAGCTTTTAGCATCACATAGTCTTTTGCTTGGTCAGGCTCTAGGTCATAGTAAGCCTTCTGCGATTCACCAGTTAACAGAGGAGCCACCAGTCCAGCCCACTGCTCCTCAGGCCACTTTTCTCTTTCAGCAGTCCTTTCAAATGTGGTCAAAAATACCTCTGGATCATCCTCTCCAGTCATTTTTGTCAATAAACGACTCACCCCAAAGGACGCGGTATTAGTGGGACGGCTTTCCTCACTGGTCTGCGGACGTTGCTGCATTACTGCTTCCATTTGTTGTAGTCTCTGCTCTTGCTTCTGTAACAGGTCTATGAAGCGGGCCTCAGATTGCTGCTGGGCTTGTTGATGAGCTTGCTGCTGGGCTGCAAGGCTCCTTTGCAAACCTGCATTTGTCTGCTGTTGATTGGCATTTGCTAGAGCCAGCTGTTTCAGTATCTCCTCCATGCTGGCTTAAAAAAAACTGCCACTGGTTCTCCACCAACTGTGAGGGGGTTAACTCGGTAGCGGGTGTGTGTGACCCCCTGGTTGGGCTCCCCACACAAAAACAGGGCCAGCAGACGGAGGTTGTGGTTTTCAAAATCAAAAGGTGCGGTTTATTTCTCTATGTACAGTGACAAAAACACAGCAAAGCCAAAAAGAAACAAACAAAATAAATCCTGGTCAGTTTGACCTCTGACTAAACATGCAGGTTTCCTAAACTAACAACTGGGATCAGCCTAGTGCTGTCCTAGTCCCTAAGTCCCTGGTTTAGTAAAAGTCCAAACAAATAGCCACACAGGCTTTGCCTCACCGCACAGGGGTTCACTCTCCCTAGACAGTCCACACAGGTCTGGTTCCAGGCATGAGCTAACATCTAATGAAGCTGGGAGTTCTTATAGAGGCCTAAATGAGCTGACAAGCTTCAGCTGGTCTCATCAACTCCCTGTCTGCACGACGCCCCACACTCTCCCTAGAGGTATGAGTCATTCATGAGCCCACTAGCCTCAGCTGGGCTTCATCAACTCCCTAGTTGTATAAGTCGGCATAAAGCCTGAATCTGGGAGAAATATATCTACCCCCCTGGATGCAACCAGGTGACTTTACCTTCCTGCTGTCACAATATATATATATATATATATATATATATATATATATATGTATATACAATGGCGTGAAAAAGTATTTGCCCCTTTCAGATTTATTTTTATTTTTTTGCATATCTGTCACACTTAATTGACTCATCAAACTAATTTTATTATTACACAAAGATAACCAGGGTAAATACAAAATGCAGTTTTTAAATGATGGTTTAATTTATTAGGGCATAAAAGCTGTCCAAACCTGTATGGCTTTATGTGAAAAAGTAATTACCCCCTAAACCTAATAACTGGTTGTGCCACCCTTGGCGGCAACAACTGCAATCAAGCATTTGCGATAACTGGCAATGAGTCTTTCACATTGCTGTGGAGCAATTTTGACCCACTCTTCTTTGCAGCATGAACGGCCTGTGTAAGGTCATGATACAGCATCAAAATTGGATTTAAGTCTGGACTTTGACTAGGCCACTCCAAAACCTAAATTTAGCTTTGTTTGAACCATTTGGAGGTGGACTTGCTGTTGTGTTTTGGATCATTGTCCTGCTGCATAACCCAAGTGCACTTGAGCTTGAGGTCACAAACTGATGGCCCGACATTCTCCTTTAGGATTTTCTGGTAGAGCTCAGAATTCATGGTTACATCAATTATGGTAAGTCATCCAGGTCCTGAAGCTGCAAAGCAGCCCCAGACCATCACGCTACCACCACCACCACAACTGACTGTTGGTATGATGTACTTGTTATAAAATGCTGTATTCATTTTATGCCAGATGTAACAGGACGCACACCTTCCAAAAAGTTAAATTTTTGTCTCATCAATCCACAGAATATTTGCCTAAAAGTATTGGGGATAATCAAGATATTTTTTGGTAAATGTTAGATGAGCCTTTGTGTGCTTTTTGGTCAGCAGTGGCTTTGGCCTTGGAACTCTCCCATGGATGCCATTTTTGCCCAGTCTCTTTCTTATTGTTGAATCATGAACACTGATCTTACCTGAGGCAAGTAAGGCCTGCAGTTCTTTAGATGTTATTCTGGATTCTTTTATGACCTCCTGGATGAGTCATCGTTGTGCTCTTGGAGTCATTTTGGTTGGTTAATAATGAAAAAACTGCATCTTGGATTTACTCGGGTTATCTTTGTGTTATATTAAAATTTGCTTGATGATCTGAATCATTTAAGCGTGAGAAATATGCAAAAAAAAATAAAAAATTCAGGAAGGGGGCAAATACTTTTTCACAGCACTGTGTATATATATATATATATATATTGTGAGGGGGTTAGCTCGGCAGCGGGTATGTGTGACCCCCGGGATGGGCTCCCCACCCAAAAACAGGCCCAGCAGACGGAGGTTGTGGTTTTCAAAATCAAAAAGGTGCGGTTTATTTTCTATTTACAGTGACAAAAACACAGCAAGGCAAAAAAAACATAAACAAAATAAATCCTGGTCAACTTGACCTCTGACTAAACTTACAGGTTTCCTAACTAACGACTGGGATCAGCCTAGTGCTGTCCTAGTCCCTGGTTTTAAATGTCCAAGCAAAATATAGCCACACAGGCTTTCTCTCACCGCACAGGGGTTCACTCTCCCTAGACAGTCCACACAGGTCTGCTTCCAGGCATGAGCTAACACCTAATGAATCTGGGAGTTTTTATAGAGGCCTTAAACGAACTGACAGGCTTCAGCTGGCCTCATCAACTCCCTGTCTGCACGACGCCCAGCCCTCTCCCTAGAGGTATGAGTCATCAATGAGCCCACTAGTCTCAGCTGGGCTTCATTAACTCTCTACCTAGTTGTATAAATCGGCGTAAAGCCTGAATCTGGGCGAAATATATCTACCCCCCTGGATGCAACCAGGTGACTTTACCTTCCTGCTGTCACATACCCCCCCCTCTTGTTTTAACCTCGGGGTTGGAACACCAGCAATCAGGCATTCATGTACTCGAGACAAAGCATCCACATTCCCCATTTGAACGCCAGGGCGATGCTTTACTGTGAAGTTGAATTCCTGGAGGGCCAGGAACCACCTATTCACTCTTCTATTTGTTTCCTTGTTTTGAGCCATCCACTTTAACGGAGCGTGATCCGTAACCATGTCAAAGTGCCTACCTAGCAGGTAGTACCGAAGGGAATCTAGAGCCCACTTCACCGCTAAACACTCCTTTTCAACGGTGGCGTAATTTACCTCATGGGACTTCAACTTCCTGCTGAGGTAAATGACTGGGTGCTCTTCCCCGTTCCAGACCTGGGACAATACTGCTCCTAACCCCACATCTGACGCATCACTTTGTACGACAAAGTCTCTAGAGAAGTCGGGTGAGTACAACACTGGCTGGCTACATAAGGCTTGTTTCAAGAACTGGAATGCTGCCTCAGCCTCGGGGGTCCATTTAATCATGACCGACCCTTTCCCCTTCGTCAGGTTGGTTAGGGGCACAGCCTTAGAAGCAAAGTGGGGAATGAATCGCCGATAATACCCAGCGATTCCCAGAAAGGCTCGTACCTGCTTCTTGCTGTTGGGACGTGGCCAACTCTGGATGGCCTCGACTTTGTTGAGTTGGGGTTTTATTACTCCCCTCCCAATGGTGTACCCAAGATATTTGGCCTCCTCCTGCCCAATGGTACACTTCTTGGGGTTAGCCGTAAACCCTGCTTCCCGAACAGAGTCCAGGACTGCTTGCACTTTTGGCAGATGTGAGGCCCAATCTGTGCTATGGACAATTATGTCATCCAGGTAAGCCGCAGCATACTTCCGATGGGGCCTCAGCATCTGGTCCATTTTCCGCTGGAATGTGGCCGGCGCATTCTGTAACCCGAACGGCATTCTTTTATATTGGAACGCCCCGTCTGGGGTTACAAATGCGGTTTTCTCTTTGGCCGACTTGGCCAGGGGGATTTGCCAATACCCTTTTGTGAGGTCAAGAGTCGTCATGTATCGGGCTGTTCCCAGCCGGTCGATCAACTCATCTATACGTGGCATGGGGTAGGTGTCAAATTTTGTAACTTTGTTCAACTGACGAAAATCGTTACAAAATCGCCAGCTCCCATCCGGTTTAGGCACCAACACAATGGGACTAGACCAATCACTTTGGGACTCCTCTATCACCCCTAAGTTCAGCATTTTCTGTACTTCCTCCCGTATTGCCTCCCGTCGGGCCTCTGGGATCCGATAGGGTTTTAACTTCACCCTTTCACCGGGCGGGGTAATAATGTCATGCTCTACCCCAGATGTTTGTCCCGGCAGCTCAGAGAATACCTCCTTGTTGCGAAGCACAAACTCCTTAACCTCCTGTTGTTGGGGTTGTGACAAGGTGGCTGCGATTCCAACCTCAGGAATCACGCAACCAGTTTGAGCTGGTGACCAAGTGTCTGCGACTAGGGACTCTCTATCCCTCCAGGCTTTCAACAGATTAACGTGATAGATCTGTTCGGGCTTTCGCCTTCCTGGTTGTCTGACCTTGTAATTCACTTCGCTCACTTTTTCCATTATCTCGTAGGGGCCTTGCCATTTGGCAAGGAATTTACTTTCAACCGTAGGGACAAGTACCAATATCCTATCCCCCGGGGAAAAGGTACGGGTCTTGGCTCCACGGTTGTACACTCTCTGCTGTGCCAACTGCGCTTGGGCCAAATGTTCCTTCACGATGGGCATTACCTGTGCAATTCGATCTTGCATCAGGGCGACATGCTCAATCACACTCCTGTGGGGAGAACTCTCACTTTCCCAAGTTTCCTTGGCAATATCCAACAGCCCTCTTGGGTGTCTCCCATACAGTAACTCAAAGGGGGAGAATCCCGTAGAGGATTGGGGCACCTCCCTAATAGCAAACATCAAATAAGGAAGTAAACAGTCCCAATCCCTTCCATCTCTATCCACCACTTTCTTCAACATTTGTTTTAGGGTTTTGTTGAATCTTTCAACCAGCCCATCGGTTTGGGGGTGATACACAGATGTACGCAATTGCGTCACTTTGAACAATTTACACAGCTCTTTCATAACCCGGGACATAAAGGGTGTACCTTGGTCCGTAAGCAGTTCTTTACAAATACCCACCCGGCTAAAAACAAGAGATAGCTCTTTGGCTATGGTTTTGGCCGAGGTATTTCTGAGAGGGATCGCTTCTGGATAACGGGTGGCATAGTCCATTATAACCAATATGTACTGGTGCCCCCTAGCGGACTTGATTATAGGACCTACCAAATCCATTGCGATTCTCTCAAACGGGACCTCAATGATGGGTAGAGGGACCAGCGGGCTACGGAAATGTGGCATCGGGGCCGACCTCTGACACACAGGGCAGGAGGAACAATAATTTTCTATGTCCTTCATCACCCCAGGCCAATAGAATCTCTGTAATACCCTCTCTCGGGTTTTCTCTGTCCCCAGATGACCTCCAAGAATGTGCCCATGGGCCAACTCCAACACCAACTTCCTGTAAGGTTTGGGCACCACAAGCTGCTCAACGGTTTCTTCTGCCCTTTTTGCCACCCGATACAGTAGGTCCTTCTCTACGCTGAAGTATGGGTAAGTGCCGGTATTATCTGGGTTCACTAACTCGCCATCTATTTTCACTACGTTTTCCCGTGCCTTTATTAGGGCGGGGTCTTTCAACTGTTCTGTGGCAAAGTTTTCCCTGTGAACCTCAAGATCAGAAAACTCCACAGACGGTAGGTTTTCGTCTGAGGAGGTGGGCTCCTCTCCAGTTTCTTGAGTCTCCCCTGCCAATACTGACAAGGGAAATTCCGGAGAGTCCTCACCACTCTCAGGGGAGTTCTGGCTATCACATTCCTGGTACATAGGGGCACCAGTGGGGGGCTCAGGATCATCCCACAGTTCCCAGAACTTCGGAAAATCCCTTCCCACAATGGCGTCATGCGGTAACTGAGATACTAAGCCCACTGGATGAGAGAGGGTACCTTTGGGGGTCTCGAAACACACTGTAGTCACTGGATACTCTCGGGTGTCCCCATGCACACAAATAACGGCTACCTTGCTATTCCCAGAGACCTCTGTTTTAACTAACTCAGCCTTTATCAGGGTCACAAGGCTACCTGAATCCAGCAATACCACAACATTTCTACCATTAATACACATTTTGCATAAATGTTTCTCAGTTCCCCGAATGGCAGTGCATGCGACTGTCGCACACAGCGACTGACGTCTGCCCGTCAGAAAGTCACACTGCATGGGTTCCTCCAAAACCGGGCAATTTGCTGCAATATGTCCCGCTTGCCGGCAGCGGTAGCAAACGATCCTTCTTGCCGCCTCTTGAGCCGCTGATTTCCCAGGCTGTTCTCGCCAAACTTGGGGTAGAGCTCCCACCCTCTCACTCTCTCCACCCTTACCCCTTGGAATCATCTTATCCGCCCCTGGGGATGGTCTGGTCTTAGGGTGGAAAGTCCGAGTGTCTCTGGAAGAGGCCGTCAGGTTCTCTGTAGCCAAGTATTTCTCCACACGATCCACAAGACCATCGGCCGTCTCTGGGTCTCCATGGCTTACCCACTTTTGGATGGCAGTAGGAAGAGCTCTCAAAAACCGATCCATTACAACACGTTCCACAATCTTTGGTGCGGACAAAGTCTCTGGCTGTAGCCACTTTCTGCTCAGGTGAATGAGATCATACATTTGAGACCTGGGGGGTTTTCCAAGCTGGAAAGTCCAGTTATGCACACGCTGAGCCCGGACAGCCAGGGTGACACCCAGCCTTGCCAATATTTCAGCTTTTAGCATCACATAGTCTTTTGCTTGGTTAGGCTCTAGGTCATAGTAAGCTTTCTGCGATTCACCAGTTAACAGAGGAGCCACTAGTCCAGCCCACTGCTCCTCAGGCCACTTTTCTCTTTCAGCGGTCCTTTCAAATGTGGTCAAAAATACCTCTGGATCATCCTCTCCAGTCATTTTTGTCAATAAACGACTCACCCCAAAGGACGCGGTATTAGTGGGACGGCTTTCCTCACTGGTCTGCGGACGTTGCTGCATTACTGCTTCCATCTGTTGTTGTAGTCTCTGCTCTTGCTTCTGCAACAGGTCTATGAAGCGGGCCTCAGATTGCTGTTGGGCTTGTTGCTGAGCCTCCAGACTCTGTTGTAAAGTTGCAAGGCTCTGTTGATGAGCTTGCTGCTGGGCTGCAAGGCTCCTTTGCAAACCTGCGTTTGTCTGCTGTTGATTGGCATTTGCTAGAGCCAGCTGTTTCAGTATCTCCTCCATGCTGGCTTAAAAAAAAACTGCCACTGGTTCTCCACCAACTGTGAGGGGGTTAGCTCGGCAGCGGGTATGTGTGACCCCCGGGATGGGCTCCCCACCCAAAAACAGGCCCAGCAGACGGAGGTTGTGGTTTTCAAAATCAAAAAGGTGCGGTTTATTTTCTATTTACAGTGACAAAAACACAGCAAGGCAAAAAAAAACATAAACAAAATAAATCCTGGTCAACTTGACCTCTGACTAAACTTACAGGTTTCCTAACTAACGACTGGGATCAGCCTAGTGCTGTCCTAGTCCCTGGTTTTAAATGTCCAAGCAAAATATAGCCACACAGGCTTTCTCTCACCGCACAGGGGTTCACTCTCCCTAGACAGTCCACACAGGTCTGCTTCCAGGCATGAGCTAACACCTAATGAATCTGGGAGTTTTTATAGAGGCCTTAAACGAACTGACAGGCTTCAGCTGGCCTCATCAACTCCCTGTCTGCACGACGCCCAGCCCTCTCCCTAGAGGTATGAGTCATCAATGAGCCCACTAGTCTCAGCTGGGCTTCATTAACTCTCTACCTAGTTGTATAAATCGGCGTAAAGCCTGAATCTGGGCGAAATATATCTACCCCCCTGGATGCAACCAGGTGACTTTACCTTCCTGCTGTCACAATATATATATATACACACACACACACACAAAAGTGAGTACACCCCTAACATTTTGTAAAAAAAAAAATTATTTTATTTTTATGTGGCAACACTGAAGAAATTACACTTTGCTACAATGTAAAGTAGTGAGTGTACAGCTTGTATAACAGTGTAAATTTGCTGTCCCCTCAAAATAACTCAACACACGGCCATTAATGTCTAAACCGCTGACAACAAAAATGAGTACACCCCTAAGTGAAAATGTACAAATTGGGCCCAAAGTGCCAATATTTTGTGTGGAAAACATTATTTTCCAGCACTGCCTTAACCCTCTTGGGCATGGAGTTCACCGGAGCTTCACAGGTTGCCACTGGAGTCCTCTTCCACTCCCAAATGACAATATCACAGAGATGGTGGATGTTAGAGACCTTGCGCTCCTCCATCTTCCATTTAAGGATGCCCCACAGATGCTCAACGGGGTTTAGGTCTGGAGACATGCTTGGCCAGTCCATCACCTTTACTCTCAGCCTCTTTAGCAAGGCAGTGGACATCTTGGAGGTGTGTTTAGGATAGTTATCATGTTGGAATACTGCCCTGTGGCCCAGTCTTCGAAGGGAGGGGATCATGCTCTGCTTCAGTATGTCACAGTACATGTTGGCATTCATGGTTCCCTCAATGAATTGTAGCTCCCCAGTGCCGGCAGCACTCATGCAGCCCCAGACCATGACACTCCCACCACCATGCTTGACTGTAGACAAGAAACACTTTTTACTCCTCACACGCTTGACACCATCTGAACCAAATAAG
This sequence comes from Rana muscosa, assembly GCA_029206835.1. Taxonomy (NCBI): domain Eukaryota; kingdom Metazoa; phylum Chordata; class Amphibia; order Anura; family Ranidae; genus Rana; species Rana muscosa. The sequence continues at coordinate 149,047,938 of CM055116.1, forward strand.
TTTATCTTGGTCTCATCAGACCACAGGGCATATTTCAAGTAATCCATGACCTTAGTCTGCTTGTCTTCAGCAAACTGTTTGCGGGCTTTCTTTTTGCATCATCTTTAGAAGAGGCTACCTTCTGGGACGACAGCCATGCAGACCAATTTGATGCAGTGTGCGGCGTATGGTCTGAGCACTGACAGGCTGACGCCCCACCCCTTCATCCTCTGCAGCAATTCTAGCAGCACTCATACATCAATTTCCCAAAGACAACCTCTGGATATGACGCTGAGCACAAGCACTTAACTTCTTTGGTCAACCATAGTGAGGCCTGTTCTGAGTGGAACCTGTCCTGTTTAAGTGCTGTATGGTCTTGGCCACCGTGCTGCAGCTCAGTTTCAGGGTCTTGGCAATCTTCTTATAGCCTAGGCCATCTTTATGTAGAGCAGCAATTCTTTTTTTCAGATCCTCAGAGAGTTCTTTGCCATGAGGTGCCATGGTGAACTTCCAGTTACCAGTATGAGAGAGTGAGAGCGATAACACCAAATTTAACACACCTGCTCCCCATTCACACCTGGGACCTTGTAACACTAATGAGTCACATGACACCGTGGAGGGAAAATGGCTAATTGGACCCAATTTGGACAATTTCACTTAGGGGTGTACTCACTTTTGTTGCCAGCGGTTTAGACATTAATGGCTGTGTGTTGAGTTTTTTTGAGGGGACAGCAAATTCACACTGTTATACAAGCTGTACACTCACTACTTTACATTGTAACAAAGTGTAGTTTCTTCAGTGTTGCCACATGAAAAGATATAATAAAATATTTACAAAAATGTGCGGGGTGTACTCACTTTTGTGAGATACTGTATATACCTTTTGTGGTCAGCAAGTGGCTATACAAGACCCTTTGAAATGTAAATGGTCAAATTGGGTGAACAAGCTTTTATTTCTACAAGCACCTTCAATATCTGTATCAAACTCTTTGATAGCTTTAGACAGGGAAGGCATTTTTATGAGACATGGGAATTGATTAAATGCACAAATCTAGGATTTCTTGGGGTAAGATCAGGAACTATCTTATTCAAAGCTACTTATTATCTTTTTCCTTATTTCTTTTAAAGAATAATGTTTTATCATTTTTCAAATAGAAATACAGACAGGCATAACACACAGTCATAATAAATCCAAATAATATTTCAGGTATATTGTACAGAAATACCTAATCATCGGTATATAGGTATGACCTGAGAGGATGAGAAGAGTGACTTGATCTTGGTCGAAAACAGAAATAGCACAGATATAGTACCCCTGTCAGGTACCCAGTGATGGAGCATGTGCTTAAGTCCTGCATTAAGCATGTCGCAGAGATCTTCTCCAGGGACGTGGAGTGAGAATAATAAAAATAGCAGTGCAGTGTGACAGGTGTTGACCACTGTCAATTTCCTATCTTGCATCGATAACTAAGATAGGACTAAACAATGGACTAAAGAGAGAAGCTGGTAAAATGTATAGTAAGGTAGAAAAATAAAAAAAGTAGAGAAAGGGGGGTGAGGAAGAAAAGATGGGGAGAGGGGGGTGTTCGGTTGGGAGAGGCCCATCTCAGCAGTAGGGATGAGCCGAACAGTTCGGTTTGCATCAGAACATGCGAACAGGCAATAAAATAGTTCGAACATCAGAACACCGTTAAAGTCTATGGGACTCGAACATGAAAAATCTAAAGTGCTAATTTTAAAGGCTTATATGCAAGTTATTGTCATAAAAAGGGTTTGGGGACCCGGGTCCTGCCCCAGGGGACATGTATCAATGGAAAAACAAGTTTTAAAAACAGCTGTTTTTTCAGGAGCAGTGATTTTAATAATGCTTAAAGTGAAACAATAAAAGTGAAATATTCCTTTAAATTTCGTATCTAGGGGGCGTGTATAGTATGCCTGTAAAGTAGCGCTTGTTTCCCGTGCTTAGAACTGTCCCTGCACAAAGTGTCATTTCTGAAGGAAAAAAAGTCATTTAAAAGTACTCGCGGCTATTTTGAATTGTCGGCTCCCGGCAATACAGAGAAAAGTCATTGAAAGTCATTATTAAAAAAAAATGCGTGGGGGTCCCCCCAAATTCAATTACCAGGCCCTTCAGGTCTGGTATGGATATTAAGGGGAACCCTGCATCAAAAAAAAAAAATTATGTGGGGTTCCCCCAAATATCCATACCAGACCCTTCAGATCTGGTATGGATTTTAAGAGGAACTCCACCCCAAATAAAAAAAAAATTGCCTGGAGTTCCCCCCAAAAATCCATACCAGATACTTTATCTGAGCACGCAACCTGGCAGGCCGCAGGAAAAGAGAGGGGGGACGAGAGAGCGCCCCCCTCCTGAACCATACCAGGCTAAATGCCCTCAACATGGGAAGGATGCTTTCGGGGTCTGTGACCCCTCAAAGCACCATGTCCCCATGTTGATGGGGACAAAGGCCTCATCCCCACAACCCTTGCCCGGTGGTTGTGGGAGTCTGCGGATGGGGGGCTTATCAGAATCTGGAAGACCCCTTTAACAAAGGGAACCCCCAGATCCCACCCCCCCTATGTGAATTGGTAAGGGGTACATTGTACCATTTCACAAAGAAAGTGTAAAAAAAAAAAAAAAAAACCACAGACACCGTTGGTATAAGTCCTTTATTTAAAAAAATAAAAAATAAAAAAGATTCCAGCGGTGGTAATCCACTCTCGGTCTCCACTCCAACGCTGTCGGTATCCTGCGATGGATGCTCTCCTCTCCGGGGTCCAGCGGTGGATGATCTCCTCTCCATCCAGGTCCAAGCTCCAGCGATGAGATGTCCAGCGCAGCGCATCCGGTCTCCACCGGAGAAACCCCAGGAATATCGTCGCCGCAGCCTGACAGGTCTTATGTAGCTGAGGACGTGGCCACCCTTCACGTGACCCCGTTCCTCTCTGAGGCAAGGGGAAACCCGGGCTTACCCAGTGACGCGCAGGTGACCCCGCCCCCTTTGATGCAACGGAAACCTGCGTTACATCAGAGGAGGCGGGGTCACCCGCACGTCACAAGCCCGGGTTTCCCCTTGCGTCAGAGGGGGACGGTGTCACGTGACGGGTGGCCCCGTCCTCAGCTACATAAAGACCTGTCAGGCTGCAGCGACGATATTCCCGGGGTTTCTCCGGTGGAGACAGGATGCGCTGCGCTGGACATTTCATCGCTGGAGCCTGGACCTGGATGGAGAGGAGATCATCCACCACTGGACCCTGGAGAGGAGAGCATCCATCGCAGGATACCGACAGAGTTGGAGTGGAGACCGAGAGTGGATTACCACCACTGGAATCTTTTTTTTATTTTTATTTTTTTATTTTTAATAAAGGACTTATCCCAACGGTGTCTGTGTGTTTTTTTACAATTTCTTACATGTTGAGGGCATGTGGCCTGGTACGGTTCAGGAGGGGGGGGCGCTCTCTCGTCCCCCCCTCTTTTCCTGCGGCCTGCTCGGATAAAGGGTCTGGTATGGATTTTTGGGGGGAACTCCATGCCATTTTTTTGTAATTTGGGGTGGAGTTCCCCTTAAAATCTCCTTAAAATCCATACCAGATCTGAAGGGATATTTGGGGGGAACCCCAAGTCATTTTTTTATTTTATTTTACGTAGGGTTCCCCTTAATATCCATACCAGACCTGAAGGGCCTGGTAATTGAATTTGGAGGGACCCCCACGCATTTTTTTTTTTTATCAATGACTTTCAATGATTTTTCTCTGTATTGCCGGGAGCCGACAATTCATTACAGCCACAAGTACTTTTAAATTACTTTTTTTCCTTCAGAAATGACACTTTGTGCAGGGACGGTTCTAAGCACGGGAAACAAGCACTACTTTACAGGAATACTATACACACCCCCTAGGTACGAAATTTAAAGGAATATTTCACTTTTATTGTTTCACTTTAAAATGAGCACTTTAGATTTCTCCCATAGACTTTTACAGGGTGTTCCGCGGCTTTTCGAATTTGCCACGAACACCCCAAATTGTTCGCTGTTCGGCGAACAGGCAATGTTCGAGTCAAACATGAGTTCGACTCGAACTCGAAGCTCATCCCTACTCAACAGTAGTCCTGAAGTCCTGAAGTCAGGAGGAAATAATTGTGAAGACATTCACTGATACCTAATACTTTCAGTCAATAGAAGGTTGATGGAGATATATACTGTATGATATGCATATGATCATTTTTTGGACTATGTGTTGCTTTCTCTATTTATTTTTCTTCCCTCATGATGACCATCATTCTACATAAAATAAGCTTGAGTTAAAAAAAAAAAAAAATGCTGAAATGGCTCTTGACCACTCTGCTAAGAGGTTTAATAAAGCTTACTGTTGAGTGTGTAGTCACGTTCTTAAAACAAATGGGGTTTCTGTTCTCAGTACAGATAAAGAGACTAGAATTTCATCAGCTGTGAGTATACATTATGCCTGTGTGTTATTCAACTCCTTTCCAGTTATATACAGTACATAAAGAGGGAGTAGTATACTAATCCTGCATTTAAATGTCAGGGGACTCCTTAAGGTAGTTAATACCCAATAATATAAGAAATTAATAAATATTTCCTAACATTGTACCTGGTTATAATCTTTCTTTGGAACCTTCATATAACCTGGAATGTGTTACAGATGTGGAAATCATTCAAGGGTTTAACCACTTAAGCCCCGGACCATTTGGCTGGCCAAAGACCATAGGACTTTTTGCGATTCGGCACTGCGTCGCTTTAACTGACAATTGCGCGGTCGTGCGACGTGGCTCCCAAATAAAATTGACGTTCTTTTTTCCCACAAATAGAGCTTTCTTTTGGTGGTATTTGATCACCTCTGTGGTTTTTATTTTTTGCGCTATAAACAAAAATAGAGCGACACTTTTGAAAAAAAATGAAATATTGTTTACTTTTTGCGATAATAAATATCCCCAAAAAATCTATAAAAAAACTAAATTTTTCCACGTATTCTTCTACATATTTTTGGTAAAAAAAAATGCAATAAGCGTATATTGATTGGTTTGCGCAAAAGTTATAGCATCTACAAAATAGGGAATAGTTTTATGGCATTTTTATTTTTATTTTTTTACTAGTAATGGCGGCGATCAGCGATTTTTATCATGACTGCGATATTATGGCAGACTCATCGGACACTTTTGACACATTTTTGGGACCATTGTCATTTTTACAGCGATCAGTGCTATAAATATGCACCGATTACTGTGAAATTGACACTGGCAGTGAAGGGGTTAACCACTAGGTGGCACTGAAGGGGTTAAGTGTGTCCTAGGGAGTGATTCTAACTGTTAGGGGGCGTGGCTACGAGTGACACGTCACTGATCGCTGCTCCCTATGAGAGAGAGCATACGATCAGTGACAGTGCCACTAAGCAGAACGGGGAGATGCTTGTTTACACTTGCCTCTCCCTGTTCTGCAGCTCTGTTACCCCGATCGCGGGACACTGGCGGAAATCGAGTCTGCGGGTCCCGCGGGCACCATCACGGAGCTCGCGGCAGGCACATTCAAAGTAACGTAAATATACCTTACTTTGCCCAGCCGTGCCATTCTGCCGACGTATATGTACAGGAGTCGGTCAGGAACCGGTTAAATAGAATACTTTGTAGTGGGAACTGGGAAGCATTTCTCCATTTTGCCTTTAAATAAGTTAATACAAGTTGATAATTTTCCTCTAATCAGCAATTCTCTGTGCCATGGGTAACTTTTCTTTACAGAAGGAACCTATAACCTGTTTGAGTAGGGTGAGATGGAGTTTATTAGTTTGTATAGGGTACCAGATGCCTAAATTTTCTGCTGTAACCTAAACTTTTCATTAAAATAAGGTATACAGGCAAGAGGTCTTGGTAAGAAGAAATTAGTTTTTTTTTTCTTTCGTGTGTTCATTTAATTAACAAGAGGGAGGATTGACAGGAAGGTATCATCGGTTTTTGCTATTTATCACATTCTCTAAGTCATTTGTCAATGTCATCTATGAGTCTATTGGCAGATACACATGGCAGCATTTCCTCCCATGGGATGAACAAGAGAAAATCAGTTAAAATATAAAGGCAAATTTTTTTTGTTTTTGTTTTGGATAGAGTGGAGAGGGATTAGAACAGTGGTCTCCAAACTGCTTTCCATGCTTTTATCCAGCCCTCGAGTTGCTGTTATATTCTCTGACCCCAATGAAGGGCATAATTCTTCTCAATGACACTAACGATGGGGCACAATTCCTTCCAATAACACCAACAATGTAGCCCAATTACACCAACGATGGGGCACAATTCCTCCTAATAACACCAACTATAGGGCCCAATGTCTCCAATAATGGGAGACAATTCCTCCCAATAACACCAACAATGGGGGCCAATGACACCAATGATGTGGCACAATTCCTCCAAATTATACCAATGATGGGGCACAATCAGTGCCGGGTTCCAGACAAGGCCACCGAGGCCAGGCAAAGTCTAGTTATTTTTAGCTGACTCATGTAATTGTAATCTGATTGTAAACTGACTATATGGACATGCCAACCCACTTTCAGAAATGTGAGGTTATTCTGCTCCAAAGGGGGATGGGTTGGACATTTCCCTATATAACACACACACAGATTGTAATACTTGCCTCGTCTTCAGAGCTTGCAATTATGCATGCAGATGTGGTCACCTGTGCAATGCCATTTAATGGGGGGGACCCATAGCGGAAAAAGCATCTTTAGTTAATATTTTCTTTATCTGTATCTGTCATTATCTTTGACCACTTAACCACTTCCGGACCGCCGCAAGACTATATACGTCTGCACTTTGAAGCGGGATATCTCTGTTATGGCAGCAGTTAGCATAACCCAGGTATCCATCTCTTCAGCCGGCGGTACGGTTTACGATAATGGTGGTCTCTGCGGCGGATTCGCAAGATCACCTTGATCGTCGGCGGGAGAGGGGCCTCCCCGCTGCTCTCCCGTGCCCTTCGCCGCTTACCGGAGCCATTGGTCTGTGGCTCCATACCATAGCTCTTAACCACTTAAGCCCCGGACCAATACGCAGCATAAAGACCAGAGGTGTTTTTACAATTTGGCACTGCGCTGTTTTAACTGGTAATTGCGCGGTCATGCAATGTTGTACCCAAACGAAATTTGCGTCCTTTTCTTCCCACAAATAGAGCTTTCTTTTAATGGTATTTGATTGCCTCTGCGATTTTTTTTTTTGCAATATAAACGGAAAAAGACCGAATTTAAAAAAAAATTATATTTCTTTTTCGTACATCACGGGACACAGAGTGACTTAGTCATTACTAATGGGTTATATAGATACCTTCAGGTGCTGGCACTGGCAACTTCCAAAACCGGAAGTACCCTCCCCTATATAAGCCCCTCCCATCCGGGAGCACCTCAGTTTTTTTGCCAGTGTCTAAGGTGTTGGCCAAAGAGTAACATGTGTTTTCACTGGGCTTGCGTACAGGTTCTTTTACGGGCCTTAGTAAGCTGTTCCGGATCCCACCAAAAAAGCTTCATAGCTAAACGGTCGGTACCCGGGCCTTGCAGCAGAAGAGCAAGGTTTTGCCTGTAATGCCTCTCTTAGGAGGGCTGGACCCTGGGATCCAGAGCTCTGGTCATACCCACGACCAAGATGTTGTCTGTGCAGGGTGCTATACAGGTCCAGGGGAGTGGAATCCTTGGGAACCCGGTCCCTGAAGGTTTAATTACAATGCCTGCCGTGATAGGTGAAGTTTGGGCTTTTTGTGGACCAAACAAAGTCCTGCGGCGGGGAACAGGTAAGTGGGGGCCCCCAGGAACTTGGTTCTATTGGGGGACCCCCAAGCCTAATTTGTCTTTCTGTCTGTTACCTAACGGTATTCCCGCTAATATCTGTGTATGCCTGTAACTACTGGAAAATGTAAAATTTTAATAGTAGTCAAGAAAAAAAAAAGGAGACCGCGGTACCTGTGTTAAACCACTAGAGGCCGCTGTGGTCCATTTTTCTTGTCATATGGATCTTTGGCTTTTTCAAGTCAAAAGATCCAGGCAGTTGGTAAGTTTCTCTGTGGGAATCCACTTCCTCTGCCCTGTTGCTGCGCTCATCCACCGCACAGGCCCTCCGGCAAAAAGGGCCCTGGCTCCTAGTCCCTGCTTGATTTCAAAAAAGAGCGCCAAAGGCGCACGGGCGTGCGCGCGGGCGCGTGCACGCGCCTCCTATGAAAGGAGAGGGGCGGGGCGGGTGGATGACGCTCGATGCGCGCCGCGGCGCTTCTGCGCATGTGCAGGCGTCCCAGCATGGATAAAAGACACAGTACAAGTGTCAGCTGGTTGCAAGCAGAGCTAGCAACAAACGGTGGCACACAGAGGCGGTTGATGCAGGCATCCCCATAGAAAGACACTTTAGTGGACACCAGCTGGTATATAGCAGCAACTGTGTTAGACTATTACCAGCAAAATTGGTGTATGACGACGGGAATACCTCAGCTTTGTGCTTAAAGGATATGTCGTCCAGACGCTCCGGAAATAAGTCTTCCAGGAAGCCAAAGGGGTCTCCATCGGGCTCTGAGGATTTTGGGCATGCTTGTACTGCACCAATCTCCCCTGAAAATTCAGAGGTCAGTAGCCGTAGGAACCCCGCAGGAGTACCTGGTGCTGCGGCTGTCCCCAGTCCACCTGCTCCTGTATATATAACAGAGGAGGTTTTTTCCTCAACTCTGGGAGGATTGGAAGAGAGATTAACAGCATTGATCGCTGCTTCCCTGTCACAGGGAAAGCGCGTCCGATCTCCGTCTCCTCCTTCAGAGTGCCTGTTAGTGGAGGAACAGCCCCACACAGAGATCGACCTACCTGAAGGGGATCAGGATGAGGTTGATTCGGTTATAGAGGAATCAACAGTGAAAGAACCTTTCTCAGCATCTCAGGCTGAAAGATTATGGGTTCAGTCTCTGACTAACATGGTCCGATCAGCATTTAAAATGCCTCTGGCGGAACCATCAACCACTACGGTTTCCTCGCTGGGGTCGCTGAAAGCTCCCCAGGCTGTCTGTTCCTTCCCAATCCACCCTTTATTGGAAGGGCTTATTTACCAGGATTGGGAGCATCCTGATAAAATATTTACTCCCCCCAAGAGATTTCCAGTGATCTATCCCATGGAGGATAAGTTCATAAAAAAATGGAGGGTCCCTACAGTGGACGCAGCCATCTCTTGCACTGACATGTACAGTAGATAATGTTCCAATGTTCAAAGACCCAATAGATAAAAAATTGGAGTCTTTACTAAAATCTGCTTTCTCTACAGCAAGCATGGTGACACAACCTGCAGTAGCAGCGATTGGAGTCTGCCAAGCAGTGAAAGATCAGTTGAAACAAGTCTTAAGGGACTTACCAGATCAGCAGGCTCTTGCCCTAGCTGACCTACCTAGAGCCTTGTGTTTTGCGGTGGACGCCATAAAGGATACAATCCAACAGGCCTCCCGCTTTACGCTGTCTGTAGTACATATGCGTAGGCTTCTATGGCTCAAAAACTGGTCTGCTGAAGCTCCCTGTAAGAAATTGCTGATTAGCTTCCCATTTCATGGAGAACGCTTATTTGGAGAAGATCTGGACAAGTATATCCAGAAAATTTCTGCCGGTAAAAGTACACTCTTGCCGGTTAAGAACAAGAGTAGAAGTCCTTCTTTTAAGAGGCCTACTTCTCCAGTCCCTGGCACATCGGCTGTGAAACAGGGGGCAGAAATCAGGGACAATCACAGGGTAACAAGAAACCCTGGGTCAAGAGAGGTACAAAACCTCCCCCCAAGTCATGAAGGGTTGCCCCCACTCAATCGGGTGGGGGGAAGACTTCAGTTGTTCACAGAGGCCTGGCGGGACACCATCAGAGACAGATGGGTGATCTCTGCAGTAAGTCTGGGATACAAGCTGGAGTTAAAAGACACTCCTCCTGCCCATTTTATGAGGTCAAATGTGCCAAGCGATCCCCAGAAGAGAGGATCCCTCCTTCTGGCACTAGAACAACTATTGCTCCAAGGTGTAATCATGAAGGTTCCCTTGGAAGAAAGCGGGTTCGGGTTTTACTCGAACCTTTTCACAGTCCCCAAACCAAATGGGGACGTGAGGCCCATATTAAATCTAAAAGGGCTAAACAAGTTCCTACATATCAGGACTTTTCGGATGGAGTCGATCCGATCGGTGGCCACCGCCCTACAAGGGCAGGAATGGTTAGCCTCGATCGACATAAAGGATGCTTATCTGCATATTCCCATCTTTCCGGCCCACCAGAAATTTCTACGCTTTGCAGTAGAAGGGTGCCATTTTCAGTTCAGAGCCTTACCTTTCGGTCTGGCCACAGCACCACGAGTGTTCACAAAAATTCTGGCCCCACTATTGGCCAATCTAAGAACACGGGGTGTAACGATAATGGCATATTTAGACGACCTGCTACTAATAGACCACTCAGTGGAAAAACTGGAAGTAGCTATTCACGAGACAATCAAGTATCTGGAATATCACGGTTGGATTATCAACCGAGACAAGTCAGCTCTAAGACCAGTCAAAAGTCTGGAATACTTGGGGCTAAGGCTGGATTCAAATCAGAGAAAGATTTTCTTACCTCCAGAGAAGGTGTCGTCTTTGAAAGATTTGACCCACTTAGTGGGTACAAAAAGAAAACCATCCATACGCCTGTGCATGAGGCTGCTGGGAAAAATGGTGGCTTCATTCGAAGCAGTACCCTACGGTCAATTCCATTCAAGGAACTTGCAGAGGGCCATACTGTCAGCCTGGAACAAAAAAGTTCAGGCTTTAGACTTACCAATGTCCCTGTCCCCTTCCGTTCGCAAGAGCCTCCATTGGTGGTTGGTGCCCCAGAATCTGGAAAAAGGGAAACCCTTCAGTCCGGTTTCTTGGAAGGTGGTCACTACAGATGCCAGCCTCATAGGCTGGGGGGCAGTACTGGAGCAATGGTCTCTCCAGGGCAAGTGGTCAGAAGCAGAGAAGGCCCTGCCCATTAGGGATGAGCTTCGTGTTCGAGTCGAACATACGTTCGACTCGAACATCGGCTGTTCGATCGTTCGACGAAGATCGAACGATTTGGGCCGTTCGCGCCAAATTCGAGTGACGCGAACGGCCCACAATGCACTACGCCATCGCAGTGTCATCCAGGCGCTGTGATTGGCCAAGCATGCACTGTGACCCCGCATGCTTGGCCAATCACAGCGCCGGCAGCGAGGAGAGCAATGATTGGCCACAGGCAGGATGCCTGTGGCCAATTATTGCTGAGGGTGTTTAGTACACGCCCCACACTATAAAAGGCCGCCAGCACGGCGGCCTAGTGTAGTGTGTTCCGGAGCAGGGAAAGAGAAGCATAGGCAGGGACAGTGACATTTATTTTTTCTTGCTTAACCTGGATTCCTTTAGTTTAGGGAAAGAGAAGGATAGGTAGGGAGAGTGTCAGTGTGTTTTACTGTGCGAATCCTTGTTTCTAGGGACAGGGAAGGACAGTGAGGGAATTCTCCTTGTGCTATAGTGTGCTTTAAAAAAACATTTTTTCTAGGGACAGAAAACTATAGGTAGGGAGAGTGTCAGTGTGTTTTACTGTGCGAATCCTTGTTTCTAGGGACAGGGAAGGACAGTGAGGGAAATTCTCCTGGTGCTATAGTGTGCTTTAAAAAAACATTTTTTCTAGGGACAGAAAACTATAGGTAGGGAGAGTGTCAGTGTGTTTTACTGTGCGAATCCTTGTTTCTAGGGACAGGGAAGGACAGTGAGGGAAATTCTCCTTGTGCTATAGTGTGCTTTAAAAAAACATTTTTTCTAGGGACAGAAAACTATAGGTAGGGAGAGTGTCAGTGTGTTTTACTGTGCGAATCCTTGTTTCTAGGGACAGGGAAGGACAGTGAGGGAAATTCTCCTTGTGCTATAGTGTGCTTTAAAAAAACATTTTTTCTAGGGACAGAAAACTATAGGTAGGGAGAGTGTCAGTGTGTTTTACTGTGCGAATCCTTGTTTCTAGGGACAGGGAAGGACAGTGAGGGAAATTCTCCTTGTGCTATAGTGTGCTTTAAAAAAACATTTTTTCTAGGGACAGAAAACTATAGGTAGGAAGAGTGTCAGTTTATTTCACTGTGATAATCCTTGTTTCTAGGGACAGGGAAGGAAAGTGAGGGAAATTCTCCTTGTGCTATAGTGTGCTTTAAAAAAACATTTTTTCTAGGGACAGAAAACTATAGGTAGGAAGAGTGTCAGTTTCTTTCACTGTGATAATCCTTGTTTCTAGGGACAGGGAAGGAAAGTGAGGGAAATTCTCCTTGTGCTATAGTGTGCTTTAAAAAAACATTTTTTCTAGGGACAGAAAACTATAGGTAGGAAGAGTGTCAGTTTCTTTCACTGTGATAATCCTTGTTTCTAGGGACAGGGAAGGACAGTGAGGGAAATTCTCCTTGTGCTATAGTGTGCTTTAAAAAAACATTTTTTCTAGGGACAGAAAACTATAGGTAGGAAGAATGTCAGTTTCTTTCACTGTGATAATCCTTGTTTCTAGGGACAGGGAAGGAAAGTGAGGGAAATTCTCCTTGTGCTATAGTGTGCTTTAAAAAAACATTTTTTCTAGGGACAGAAAACTATAGGTAGGAAGAGTGTCAGTTTCTTTCACTGTGATAATCCTTGTTTCTAGGGACAGGGAAGGAAAGTGAGGGAAATTCTCCTTGTGCTATAGTGTGCTTTAAAAAAACATTTTTTCTAGGGACAGAAAACTATAGGTAGGAAGAGTGTCAGTTTCTTTCACTGTGATAATCCTTGTTTCTAGGGACAGGGAAGGAAAGTGAGGGAAATTCTCCTTGTGCTATAGTGTGCTTTAAAAAAACATTTTTTCTAGGGACAGAAAACTATAGGTAGGAAGAGTGTCAGTTTCTTTCACTGTGATAATCCTTGTTTCTAGGGACAGGGAAGGACAGTGAGGGAAATTCTCCTTGTGCTATAGTGTGCTTTAAAAAAACATTTTTTCTAGGGACAGAAAACTATAGGTAGGAAGAGTGTCAGTTTCTTTCACTGTGATAATCCTTGTTTATAGGGACAGGGAAGGAAAGTGAGGGAAATTCTCCTTGTGCTATAGTGTGCTTTAAAAAAACATTTTTTCTAGGGACAGAAAACTATAGGTAGGAAGAGTGTCAGTTTCTTTCACTGTGATAATCCTTGTTTCTAGGGACAGGGAAGGAAAGTGAGGGAAATTCTCCTTGTGCTATAGTGTGCTTTAAAAAAACATTTTTTCTAGGGACAGAAAACTATAGGTAGGAAGAGTGTCAGTTTCTTTCACTGTGATAATCCTTGTTCCTAGGGAAAGGGAAGGAAAGTGAGGGAAATTCTCCTTGTGCTATAGTGTGCTTTAAAAAAACATTTTTTCTAGGGACAGAAAACTATAGGTAGGAAGAGTGTCAGTTTCTTTCACTGTGATAATCCTTGTTTCTAGGGACAGGGAAGGAAAGTGAGGGAAATTCTCCTTGTGCTATAGTGTGCTTTAAAAAAACATTTTTTCTAGGGACAGAAAACTATAGGTAGGAAGAGTGTCAGTTTCTTTCACTGTGATAATCCTTGTTTCTAGGGACAGGGAAGGACAGTGAGGGAAATTCTCCTTGTGCTATAGTGTGCTTTAAAAAAAAACATTTTTTCTAGGGACAGAAAACTATAGGTAGGAAGAGTGTCAGTTTCTTTCACTGTGATAATCCTTGTTTCTAGGGACAGGGAAGGAAAGTGAGGGAAATTCTCCTTGTGCTATAGTGTGCTTTAAAAAAACATTTTTTCTAGGGACAGAAAACTATAGGTAGGAAGAGTGTCAGTTTCTTTCACTGTGATAATCCTTGTTTCTAGGGACAGGGAAGGAAAGTGAGGGAAATTCTCCTTGTGCTATAGTGTGCTTTAAAAAAACATTTTTTCTAGGGACAGAAAACTATAGGTAGGAAGAGTGTCAGTTTCTTTCACTGTGATAATCCTTGTTTCTAGGGACAGGGAAGGAAAGTGAGGGAAATTCTCCTTGTGCTATAGTGTGCTTTAAAAAAAAATTTTTCTAGGGACAGAAAACTATAGGTAGGAAGAGTGTCAGTTTCTTTCACTGTGATAATCCTTGTTTCTAGGGACAGGGAAGGACAGTGAAGGAAATTCTCCTTGTGCTATAGTGTGCTTTAAAAAAACATTTTTTCTAGGGACAGAAAACTATAGGTAGGAAGAGTGTCAGTTTCTTTCACTGTGATAATCCTTGTTTCTAGGGACAGGGAAGGAAAGTGAGGGAAATTCTCCTTGTGCTATAGTGTGCTTTAAAAAAACATTTTTTCTAGGGACAGAAAACTATAGGTAGGAAGAGTGTCAGTTTCTTTCACTGTGATAATCCTTGTTTCTAGGGACAGGGAAGGAAAGTGAGGGAAATTCTCCTTGTGCTATAGTGTGCTTTAAAAAAACATTTTTTCTAGGGACAGAAAACTATAGGTAGGAAGAGTGTCAGTTTCTTTCACTGTGATAATCCTTGTTTCTAGGGACAGGGAAGGAAAGTGAGGGAAATTCTCCTTGTGCTATAGTGTGCTTTAAAAAAACATTTTTTCTAGGGACAGAAAACTATAGGTAGGAAGAGTGTCAGTTTCTTTCACTGTGATAATCCTTGTTTCTAGGGACAGGGAAGGAAAGTGAGGGAAATTCTCCTTGTGCTATAGTGTGCTTTAAAAAAACATTTTTTCTAGGGACAGAAAACTATAGGTAGGAAGAGTGTCAGTTTCTTTCACTGTGATAATCCTTGTTTCTAGGGACAGGGAAAGAAAGTGAGGGAAATTCTCCTTGTGCTATAGTGTGCTTTAAAAAAACATTTTTTCTAGGGACAGAAAACTATAGGTAGGAAGAGTGTCAGTTTCTTTCACTGTGATAATCCTTGTTTCTAGGGACAGGGAAGGAAAGTGAGGGAAATTCTCCTTGTGCTATAGTGTGCTTTAAAAAAACATTTTTTCTAGGGACAGAAAACTATAGGTAGGAAGAGTGTCAGTTTCTTTCACTGTGATAATCCTTGTTTCTAGGGACAGGGAAGGACAGTGAGGGAAATTCTCCTTGTGCTATAGTGTGCTAAAGCATTCCTCATCAACCATCTTTGAAATCCTTGTTTTTTGGACAGTCAGGGAAATTGTCGTTGTGCTATTCTGTGCAAAAGCAATCATCCTCAACCATATTTAGAAATCCTTAAGTAAAGGGACAGAGAAGGACACCTGAAGGTAGCCCTTATTTCTTTTTTCCCATCTCCCTGCAGGCCATCTATTAGAATGTCTGGAAGGCAAACAAGGAGAGGCAGACAGTCAGGAGGCAATAAAAGAGGGCAAGCAGGCTCTGTGTCTGGGGGCAACAGTGCTGGTCGTGGACGCGGTGCATTGTCATCAGCACATGGCCATGGGACACGCTTGTCCTTCTTTTCGGCAGCTGGACATGTTGAGCCACATCATGCCGAAGACTTGGTAGAGTGGATGACCAAGCCCTCCTCCTCCTCCTCATCCTCTCTCACCCAGGCTCAGGGTACTGGCAAAGCAGCTGCCAAAGCGTCCTCTTCCCTGGTATCAATGTCAGACTCATCATCAGTCACTCCTTCCCTAGACCCACCATGTCCTCCTCCTGAGGAGTCCCCCGAACTGTTTGAGCACAGTGTTGGGTACGTGCTCCAGGAGGATGCCCAGCGTTTCGAAGGGTCTGATGATGAAACCCAGCTACAGGAAGGCAGTAGCGTGAGAGCAGACAGAGGGGATGCTCAAGAAGGACACCAATCTGGCAGTCATGTTCCAGCAGCTGCAGCATACTGCCAGATTGGCTCCAGTGATGAGGAGGGAGGGGATGATGAGGTCACTGACTCCACGTGGGTGCCTAATAGGAGAGAGGAGGAGGAGGAGGATGAGGAGGAGGCACATCTCCAACGAGGCAGGATGCCCTTTGGTGGCCAGCGTAAGGGCAGTACACCGACGGAATCACACCGCAGAGCTCCGCCTGTGCAGGGCGCTGCCTCTGCCCGTCATTCAAAAAGTTCTTTGGTGTGGGCCTTTTTTGAGGCTAGTGCATCAGATCGCACAGCTGCTGTTTGCAACATATGTCTCAAGCGTATATCGCGTGGCCAAAACATCAGCCGCTTGGGTACCACATGCCTGACCAGACATATGTTGACCTGCCATGCAGCTCGTTGGCAAGCCTACCTCAAAGACCCACACCAAAGAACAAAGCGGACCTCTCCTTGCACCGCATCAGCTGGGATCTCCAACCCCACTATAACTTCAGTCCTCTCTGAAACATGCACTGAGAGGAATGAAGGTGTAGAATTAGGTGTGTCACAGCCAAGTACTTGCGGCCACTCTGCTAGCAGTACACCGACGTCCGATTCTAGCAGGCAAATTTCCCTGCCCCAGCTGCTGGACCGTCGAAAGAAGTTCACTCCCAGCCATCCACATGCCCAGCGGTTGAATGCTAGCTTGGCTAAATTGCTAGCGCTTCAACTGCTGCCTTTTCAGTTGGTAGACTCGGCCCCCTTCCGTGAGTTTGTGCAATGTGCGGTTCCTCAGTGGCAGGTTCCCAAACGCCACTTTTTCTCACGGAAGGCTATTCCGGCTCTCTACCGGCATGTGGAAGGCAATGTCTTGGCCTCGCTGGACAGGGCGGTCAGCGGTAAGGTGCATATTACCGCTGACTCATGGTCCAGCAGGCATGGACAGGGACGTTACCTTTCTTTCACGGCCCATTGGGTCACTCTTTTGGCAGCTGGGAAGGATGCAGGACAAGGTGCAGTAGTGTTGGAGGTTGTTCCACCGCCACGCCTCCAAAATGCTACTACTGGTTGTGACACACCTCTCTCCTCCACCCCCTCCTCTTCTTCTTCCTCCATGGCCTCTTCCTGTGGTTTGTCCTCAGAACCAGCGGTGCTCCGTAGCCGTTCAAGGGGCTACGCAAGTACGCAGGCAAAAAGATGCCATGCCGTGCTTGCGCTGGTGTGTTTGGGGGACAGAAGCCACACTGGGGCAGAGGTCCTGTCTGCTCTGCAGGGCCAGGCCGAGAGGTGGTTGACGCCACGCCAGCTTAAGCCAGGAATGGTGGTTTGCGACAATGGCACCAACCTCCTCTCCGCCCTCCGACAGGGACAACTGACCCATGTGCCCTGTGTGGCTCACGTCCTTAACCTGGTGGTGCAGCAGTTCTTGGGCAGGTACCGGGGCTTACAGGATGTCCTGAGGCAGGCCAGGAAAGTCTGTGTGCATTTCCGCAGATCTTATAATGCCAGTGCTCGCCTGGCTGAGCTGCAAAAGGAGTTGAACCGCCTTATATGTGACATGCCCACCAGGTGGAACTCAACGTTGGCCATGCTGCAGCGGCTGCACACGCAGCAGAGGGCCATCAATGAGTACCTGTGCGACTACGGCACCAGGACAGGGTCAGGGGAGCTTGGTTTTTTTTCTCCACGCCAGTGGGGCATGATCAGGGATGCATGCACTGTCCTGGCACCATTTGAGGAGGCCACGAGGATGGTGAGCAGTGACAGTGCTTGGAGTCTGCCAAGCAGTGAAAGATCAGTTGAAACAAGTCTTAAGGGACTTACCAGATCAGCAGGCTCTTGCCCTAGCTGACCTACCTAGAGCCTTGTGTTTTGCGGTGGACGCCATAAAGGATACAATCCAACAGGCCTCCCGCTTTACGCTGTCTGTAGTACATATGCGTAGGCTTCTATGGCTCAAAAACTGGTCTGCTGAAGCTCCCTGTAAGAAATTGCTGATTAGCTTCCCATTTCATGGAGAACGCTTATTTGGAGAAGATCTGGACAAGTATATCCAGAAAATTTCTGCCGGTAAAAGTACACTCTTGCCGGTTAAGAACAAGAGTAGAAGTCCTTCTTTTAAGAGGCCTACTTCTCCAGTCCCTGGCACATCGGCTGTGAAACAGGGGGCAGAAATCAGGGACAATCACAGGGTAACAAGAAACCCTGGGTCAAGAGAGGTACAAAACCTCCCCCCAAGTCATGAAGGGTTTCCCCCACTCAATCGGGTGGGGGGAAGACTTCAGTTGTTCACAGAGGCCTGGCGGGACACCATCAGAGACAGATGGGTGATCTCCGCAGTAAGTCTGGGATACAAGCTGGAGTTAAAAGACACTCCTCCTGCCCATTTTATGAGGTCAAATGTGCCAAGCGATCCCCAGAAGAGAGGATCCCTCCTTCTGGCACTAGAACAACTATTGCTCCAAGGTGTAATCATGAAGGTTCCCTTGGAAGAAAGCGGGTTCGGGTTTTACTCGAACCTTTTCACAGTCCCCAAACCAAATGGGGACGTGAGGCCCATATTAAATCTAAAAGGGCTAAACAAGTTCCTACATATCAGGACTTTTCGGATGGAGTCGATCCGATCGGTGGCCACCGCTCTACAAGGGCAGGAATGGTTAGCCTCGATCGACATAAAGGATGCTTATCTGCATATTCCCATCTTTCCGGCCCACCAGAAATTTCTACGCTTTGCAGTAGAAGGGTGCCATTTTCAGTTCAGAGCCTTACCTTTCGGTCTGGCCACAGCACCACGAGTGTTCACAAAAATTCTGGCCCCACTATTGGCCAATCTAAGAACACGGGGTGTAACGATAATGGCATATTTAGACGACCTGCTACTAATAGACCACTCAGTGGAAAAACTGGAAGTAGCTATTCACGAGACAATCAAGTATCTGGAATATCACGGTTGGATTATCAACCGAGACAAGTCAGCTCTAAGACCAGTCAAAAGTCTGGAATACTTGGGGCTAAGGCTGGATTCAAATCAGAGAAAGATTTTCTTACCTCCAGAGAAGGTGTCGTCTTTGAAAGATTTGACCCACTTAGTGGGTACAAAAAGAAAACCATCCATACGCCTGTGCATGAGGCTGCTGGGAAAAATGGTGGCTTCATTCGAAGCAGTACCCTACGGTCAATTCCATTCAAGGAACTTGCAGAGGGCCATACTGTCAGCCTGGAACAAAAAAGTTCAGGCTTTAGACTTACCAATGTCCCTGTCCCCTTCCGTTCGCAAGAGCCTCCATTGGTGGTTGGTGCCCCAGAATCTGGAAAAAGGGAAACCCTTCAGTCCGGTTTCTTGGAAGGTGGTCACTACAGATGCCAGCCTCATAGGCTGGGGGGCAGTACTGGAGCAATGGTCTCTCCAGGGCAAGTGGTCAGAAGCAGAGAAGGCCCTGCCCATTAGGGATGAGCTTCGTGTTCGAGTCGAACATACGTTCGACTCGAACATCGGCTGTTCGATCGTTCGACGAAGATCGAACGATTTGGGCCGTTCGCGCCAAATTCGAGTGACGCGAACGGCCCACAATGCACTACGCCATCGCAGTGTCATCCAGGCGCTGTGATTGGCCAAGCATGCACTGTGACCCCGCATGCTTGGCCAATCACAGCGCCGGCAGCGAGGAGAGCAATGATTGGCCACAGGCAGGATGCCTGTGGCCAATTATTGCTGAGGGTGTTTAGTACACGCCCCACACTATAAAAGGCCGCCAGCACGGCGGCCTAGTGTAGTGTGTTCCGGAGCAGGGAAAGAGAAGCATAGGCAGGGACAGTGACATTTATTTTTTCTTGCTTAACCTGGATTCCTTTAGTTTAGGGAAAGAGAAGGATAGGTAGGGAGAGTGTCAGTGTGTTTTACTGTGCGAATCCTTGTTTCTAGGGACAGGGAAGGACAGTGAGGGAATTCTCCTTGTGCTATAGTGTGCTTTAAAAAAACATTTTTTCTAGGGACAGAAAACTATAGGTAGGGAGAGTGTCAGTGTGTTTTACTGTGCGAATCCTTGTTTCTAGGGACAGGGAAGGACAGTGAGGGAAATTCTCCTGGTGCTATAGTGTGCTTTAAAAAAACATTTTTTCTAGGGACAGAAAACTATAGGTAGGGAGAGTGTCAGTGTGTTTTACTGTGCGAATCCTTGTTTCTAGGGACAGGGAAGGACAGTGAGGGAAATTCTCCTTGTGCTATAGTGTGCTTTAAAAAAACATTTTTTCTAGGGACAGAAAACTATAGGTAGGGAGAGTGTCAGTGTGTTTTACTGTGCGAATCCTTGTTTCTAGGGACAGGGAAGGACAGTGAGGGAAATTCTCCTTGTGCTATAGTGTGCTTTAAAAAAACATTTTTTCTAGGGACAGAAAACTATAGGTAGGGAGAGTGTCAGTGTGTTTTACTATGCGAATCCTTGTTTCTAGGGACAGGGAAGGACAGTGAGGGAAATTCTCCTTGTGCTATAGTGTGCTTTAAAAAAACATTTTTTCTAGGGACAGAAAACTATAGGTAGGAAGAGTGTCAGTTTCTTTCACTGTGATAATCCTTGTTTCTAGGGACAGGGAAGGAAAGTGAGGGAAATTCTCCTTGTGCTATAGTGTGCTTTAAAAAAACATTTTTTCTAGGGACAGAAAACTATAGGTAGGAAGAGTGTCAGTTTCTTTCACTGTGATAATCCTTGTTTCTAGGGACAGGGAAGGAAAGTGAGGGAAATTCTCCTTGTGCTATAGTGTGCTTTAAAAAAACATTTTTTCTAGGGACAGAAAACTATAGGTAGGAAGAGTGTCAGTTTCTTTCACTGTGATAATCCTTGTTTCTAGGGACAGGGAAGGACAGTGAGGGAAATTCTCCTTGTGCTATAGTGTGCTTTAAAAAAACATTTTTTCTAGGGACAGAAAACTATAGGTAGGAAGAATGTCAGTTTCTTTCACTGTGATAATCCTTGTTTCTAGGGACAGGGAAGGAAAGTGAGGGAAATTCTCCTTGTGCTATAGTGTGCTTTAAAAAAACATTTTTTCTAGGGACAGAAAACTATAGGTAGGAAGAGTGTCAGTTTCTTTCACTGTGATAATCCTTGTTTCTAGGGACAGGGAAGGAAAGTGAGGGAAATTCTCCTTGTGCTATAGTGTGCTTTAAAAAAACATTTTTTCTAGGGACAGAAAACTATAGGTAGGAAGAGTGTCAGTTTCTTTCACTGTGATAATCCTTGTTTCTAGGGACAGGGAAGGAAAGTGAGGGAAATTCTCCTTGTGCTATAGTGTGCTTTAAAAAAACATTTTTTCTAGGGACAGAAAACTATAGGTAGGAAGAGTGTCAGTTTCTTTCACTGTGATAATCCTTGTTTCTAGGGACAGGGAAGGACAGTGAGGGAAATTCTCCTTGTGCTATAGTGTGCTTTAAAAAAACATTTTTTCTAGGGACAGAAAACTATAGGTAGGAAGAGTGTCAGTTTCTTTCACTGTGATAATCCTTGTTTATAGGGACAGGGAAGGAAAGTGAGGGAAATTCTCCTTGTGCTATAGTGTGCTTTAAAAAAACATTTTTTCTAGGGACAGAAAACTATAGGTAGGAAGAGTGTCAGTTTCTTTCACTGTGATAATCCTTGTTTCTAGGGACAGGGAAGGAAAGTGAGGGAAATTCTCCTTGTGCTATAGTGTGCTTTAAAAAAACATTTTTTCTAGGGACAGAAAACTATAGGTAGGAAGAGTGTCAGTTTCTTTCACTGTGATAATCCTTGTTCCTAGGGAAAGGGAAGGAAAGTGAGGGAAATTCTCCTTGTGCTATAGTGTGCTTTAAAAAAACATTTTTTCTAGGGACAGAAAACTATAGGTAGGAAGAGTGTCAGTTTCTTTCACTGTGATAATCCTTGTTTCTAGGGACAGGGAAGGAAAGTGAGGGAAATTCTCCTTGTGCTATAGTGTGCTTTAAAAAAACATTTTTTCTAGGGACAGAAAACTATAGGTAGGAAGAGTGTCAGTTTCTTTCACTGTGATAATCCTTGTTTCTAGGGACAGGGAAGGACAGTGAGGGAAATTCTCCTTGTGCTATAGTGTGCTTTAAAAAAAACATTTTTTCTAGGGACAGAAAACTATAGGTAGGAAGAGTGTCAGTTTCTTTCACTGTGATAATCCTTGTTCCTAGGGAAAGGGAAGGAAAGTGAGGGAAATTCTCCTTGTGCTATAGTGTGCTTTAAAAAAACATTTTTTCAAGGGACAGAAAACTATAGGTAGGAAGAGTGTCAGTTTCTTTCACTGTTATAATCCTTGTTCCTAGGGAAAGGGAAGGAAAGTGAGGGAAATTCTCCTTGTGCTATAGTGTGCTTTAAAAAAACATTTTTTCTAGGGACAGAAAACTATAGGTAGGAAGAGTGTCAGTTTCTTTCACTGTGATAATCCTTGTTCCTAGGGAAAGGGAAGGAAAGTGAGGGAAATTCTCCTTGTGCTATAGTGTGCTTTAAAAAAACATTTTTTCTAGGGACAGAAAACTATAGGTAGGAAGAGTGTCAGTTTCTTTCACTGTGATAATCCTTGTTTCTAGGGACAGGGAAGGAAAGTGAGGGAAATTCTCCTTGTGCTATAGTGTGCTTTAAAAAAACATTTTTTCTAGGGACAGAAAACTATAGGTAGGAAGAGTGTCAGTTTCTTTCACTGTGATAATCCTTGTTTCTAGGGACAGGGAAGGAAAGTGAGGGAAATTCTCCTTGTGCTATAGTGTGCTTTAAAAAAACATTTTTTCTAGGGACAGAAAACTATAGGTAGGAAGAGTGTCAGTTTCTTTCACTGTGATAATCCTTGTTTCTAGGGACAGGGAAGGAAAGTGAGGGAAATTCTCCTTGTGCTATAGTGTGCTTTAAAAAAATTTTTTTCTAGGGACAGAAAACTATAGGTAGGAAGAGTGTCAGTTTCTTTCACTGTGATAATCCTTGTTTCTAGGGACAGGGAAGGACAGTGAAGGAAATTCTCCTTGTGCTATAGTGTGCTTTAAAAAAACATTTTTTCTAGGGACAGAAAACTATAGGTAGGAAGAGTGTCAGTTTCTTTCACTGTGATAATCCTTGTTTCTAGGGACAGGGAAGGAAAGTGAGGGAAATTCTCCTTGTGCTATAGTGTGCTTTAAAAAAACATTTTTTCTAGGGACAGAAAACTATAGGTAGGAAGAGTGTCAGTTTCTTTCACTGTGATAATCCTTGTTTCTAGGGACAGGGAAGGAAAGTGAGGGAAATTCTCCTTGTGCTATAGTGTGCTTTAAAAAAACATTTTTTCTAGGGACAGAAAACTATAGGTAGGAAGAGTGTCAGTTTCTTTCACTGTGATAATCCTTGTTTCTAGGGACAGGGAAGGAAAGTGAGGGAAATTCTCCTTGTGCTATAGTGTGCTTTAAAAAAACATTTTTTCTAGGGACAGAAAACTATAGGTAGGAAGAGTGTCAGTTTCTTTCACTGTGATAATCCTTGTTTCTAGGGACAGGGAAGGAAAGTGAGGGAAATTCTCCTTGTGCTATAGTGTGCTTTAAAAAAACATTTTTTCTAGGGACAGAAAACTATAGGTAGGAAGAGTGTCAGTTTCTTTCACTGTGATAATCCTTGTTTCTAGGGACAGGGAAGGAAAGTGAGGGAAATTCTCCTTGTGCTATAGTGTGCTTTAAAAAAACATTTTTTCTAGGGACAGAAAACTATAGGTAGGAAGAGTGTCAGTTTCTTTCACTGTGATAATCCTTGTTTCTAGGGACAGGGAAGGAAAGTGAGGGAAATTCTCCTTGTGCTATAGTGTGCTTTAAAAAAACATTTTTTCTAGGGACAGAAAACTATAGGTAGGAAGAGTGTCAGTTTCTTTCACTGTGATAATCCTTGTTTCTAGGGACAGGGAAGGACAGTGAGGGAAATTCTCCTTGTGCTATAGTGTGCTAAAGCATTCCTCATCAACCATCTTTGAAATCCTTGTTTTTTGGACAGTCAGGGAAATTGTCGTTGTGCTATTCTGTGCAAAAGCAATCATCCTCAACCATATTTAGAAATCCTTAAGTAAAGGGACAGAGAAGGACACCTGAAGGTAGCCCTTATTTCTTTTTTCCCATCTCCCTGCAGGCCATCTATTAGAATGTCTGGAAGGCAAACAAGGAGAGGCAGACAGTCAGGAGGCAATAAAAGAGGGCAAGCAGGCTCTGTGTCTGGGGGCAACAGTGCTGGTCGTGGACGCGGTGCATTGTCATCAGCACATGGCCATGGGACACGCTTGTCCTTCTTTTCGGCAGCTGGACATGTTGAGCCACATCATGCCGAAGACTTGGTAGAGTGGATGACCAAGCCCTCCTCCTCCTCCTCATCCTCTCTCACCCAGGCTCAGGGTACTGGCAAAGCAGCTGCCAAAGCGTCCTCTTCCCTGGTATCAATGTCAGACTCATCATCAGTCACTCCTTCCCTAGACCCACCATGTCCTCCTCCTGAGGAGTCCCCCGAACTGTTTGAGCACAGTGTTGGGTACGTGCTCCAGGAGGATGCCCAGCGTTTCGAAGGGTCTGATGATGAAACCCAGCTACAGGAAGGCAGTAGCGTGAGAGCAGACAGAGGGGATGCTCAAGAAGGACACCAATCTGGCAGTCATGTTCCAGCAGCTGCAGCATACTGCCAGATTGGCTCCAGTGATGAGGAGGGAGGGGATGATGAGGTCACTGACTCCACGTGGGTGCCTAATAGGAGAGAGGAGGAGGAGGAGGATGAGGAGGAGGCACATCTCCAACGAGGCAGGATGCCCTTTGGTGGCCAGCGTAAGGGCAGTACACCGACGGAATCACACCGCAGAGCTCCGCCTGTGCAGGGCGCTGCCTCTGCCCGTCATTCAAAAAGTTCTTTGGTGTGGGCCTTTTTTGAGGCTAGTGCATCAGATCGCACAGCTGCTGTTTGCAACATATGTCTCAAGCGTATATCGCGTGGCCAAAACATCAGCCGCTTGGGTACCACATGCCTGACCAGACATATGTTGACCTGCCATGCAGCTCGTTGGCAAGCCTACCTCAAAGACCCACACCAAAGAACAAAGCGGACCTCTCCTTGCACCGCATCAGCTGGGATCTCCAACCCCACTATAACTTCAGTCCTCTCTGAAACATGCACTGAGAGGAATGAAGGTGTAGAATTAGGTGTGTCACAGCCAAGTACTTGCGGCCACTCTGCTAGCAGTACACCGACGTCCGATTCTAGCAGGCAAATTTCCCTGCCCCAGCTGCTGGACCGTCGAAAGAAGTTCACTCCCAGCCATCCACATGCCCAGCGGTTGAATGCTAGCTTGGCTAAATTGCTAGCGCTTCAACTGCTGCCTTTTCAGTTGGTAGACTCGGCCCCCTTCCGTGAGTTTGTGCAATGTGCGGTTCCTCAGTGGCAGGTTCCCAAACGCCACTTTTTCTCACGGAAGGCTATTCCGGCTCTCTACCGGCATGTGGAAGGCAATGTCTTGGCCTCGCTGGACAGGGCGGTCAGCGGTAAGGTGCATATTACCGCTGACTCATGGTCCAGCAGGCATGGACAGGGACGTTACCTTTCTTTCACGGCCCATTGGGTCACTCTTTTGGCAGCTGGGAAGGATGCAGGACAAGGTGCAGTAGTGTTGGAGGTTGTTCCACCGCCACGCCTCCAAAATGCTACTACTGGTTGTGACACACCTCTCTCCTCCACCCCCTCCTCTTCTTCTTCCTCCATGGCCTCTTCCTGTGGTTTGTCCTCAGAACCAGCGGTGCTCCGTAGCCGTTCAAGGGGCTACGCAAGTACGCAGGCAAAAAGATGCCATGCCGTGCTTGCGCTGGTGTGTTTGGGGGACAGAAGCCACACTGGGGCAGAGGTCCTGTCTGCTCTGCAGGGCCAGGCCGAGAGGTGGTTGACGCCACGCCAGCTTAAGCCAGGAATGGTGGTTTGCGACAATGGCACCAACCTCCTCTCCGCCCTCCGACAGGGACAACTGACCCATGTGCCCTGTGTGGCTCACGTCCTTAACCTGGTGGTGCAGCAGTTCTTGGGCAGGTACCGGGGCTTACAGGATGTCCTGAGGCAGGCCAGGAAAGTCTGTGTGCATTTCCGCAGATCTTATAATGCCAGTGCTCGCCTGGCTGAGCTGCAAAAGGAGTTGAACCGCCTTATATGTGACATGCCCACCAGGTGGAACTCAACGTTGGCCATGCTGCAGCGGCTGCACACGCAGCAGAGGGCCATCAATGAGTACCTGTGCGACTACGGCACCAGGACAGGGTCAGGGGAGCTTGGTTTTTTTTCTCCACGCCAGTGGGGCATGATCAGGGATGCATGCACTGTCCTGGCACCATTTGAGGAGGCCACGAGGATGGTGAGCAGTGACAGTGCATGCATCAGTGACACTGTACCTCTTGTCCACCTGTTGGAGCACACGCTGCGTGGAATAATGGACAGGGCACTTGAGGCAGAACAGAGGCAGGAAGAGGAGGACTTCCTTGCCTCTCAAGGCCCCCTTTACCCAGACAGTGTTCCTTCTGTCCCACCCATCGCACAGGAAGAGGAGGAGGAGGAGGAGGAGGAGGAGGAGGATTGTGTCAGCATGGAGGTGGAGGCTGGCACTCAGCATCATCAGCAGCAGTCTTTTAGGGATGATTTACAGTCCCAAGAAACCAGTGGACTTGTACGTGGCTGGGAGGAGGTGGCTGCGGATCATGTCGTCCTTAGTGACCCAGAGGACTCCGGAGCGAATGCCTCAGCAAACCTACGCTGCATGGCCTCCCTGATCCTGCAAAGTCTGCGGAAGGATCCTCGTATTCTTCGGATCAAGGAGAGGGACCATTACTGGCTGGCCACTCTCCTTGATCCACGGTACAAGGGTAAGGTTGCGGACCTTATGTTACCGTCGCAGAGGGAGCAGAGGATGAGACAACTCCGGGAGGCCTTGCAGAAAGGTCTGTGCAACGCGTTCCCAGAGACTGGGAGGTTACAAACTCCTGGTCCTGGACAACGAGTTGCTGAGGCTTCGGCCAGTCAAAGAAGGAGCGGTGGGGAAGGTGGCCGTCTGACCGATGCGTTCAGACAATTCTTTAGTCCGCAGCCCCAAAGTATGATCGGTTCCAGCAACCATCGCCAGCGTCTGATAAACATGGTGCAGGAATATCTAGGGGCAAGGTCAGACTTGGACACCTTCCCCACCGAAAATCCTCTGGCTTACTGGGTCTTGAGGATGGATCACTGGCCATAGCTTGCACAGTATGCAATTGAGCTACTGGCCTGTCCTGCATCCAGCGTTCTTTCGGAACGCACATTCAGTGCTGCTGGAGGATTTGTCACGGATCACAGGGTGCGCCTGTCCACCGACTCGGTTGATCGACTGACTTTCATCAAGATGAACCAGTCTTGGATCACCACCAGCTACCACACACCTGATGCTGATATAACAGACTAATTGATTTTAACATGTCACATCCCTTCAAGACTGATTCTGATGCTGAGTGCCTGTGCTGTTATGTTGACTGGCTATCCTCCTCCTCCGAGTCCTCAATGATACGATTGATGATGATAGCTTGGAAGATCATTTTTGTTTATGGGTGCCGCCACCAGTGGCTAAGGCCCAATTTTTCAGCCCCTGTTTTACAGGGGCGTGTAATTACAATTTTTTTAGCAATAATTTGCCATAGGGCTCATTGCTGTGCTCCAAGTACAGTATCTGTGAGGGGTTGGAGTGTTGTGGCACCAGTGCCTAAGGCCCAATTTTTCAGCCCCTGTTTAACAGGGGCGTGTCATTACAATTTTTGAAGCAATACTTTGCAACAGGGCTCATTGCTGTGCTCCAAGTACAGTATCTGTGAGGGGTTGTAGTGTTGTGCCACCAGTGCCTAAGGCCCAATTTTTCAGCCCCTGTTCAACAGGGGCATGCAATTACAATTCTTGATCTAATAATTCACAGCAGGGCCCATTGCTGCACCCACCAAGAGTAACTCTGAGGGCTTACAGTGTTGTGGCAATGCCACCACCACCACCACCACGAAAGGCCCAATTTTTCAGCCCCTGTTCAAAAGGGGCATGTAATTACAATTCTTGATCTAATAATTCACAGCAGGGCCCATTCCTGCACCCACCAAGAGTAACTCTGAGGGCTTACAGTGTTGTGGCAACGCCACCACCACCACCACCACGAAAGGCCCAATTTTTCAGCCCCTGTTCAAAAGGGGCATGTAATTACAATTCTTGATCTAATAATTCACAGCAGGGCCCATTCCTGCACCCACCAAGAGTAACTCTGAGGGCTTACAGTGTTGTGGCAACACCACCACCACCACCACCACCACGAAAGGCACAATTTTTCAGCCCCTGTTCAACAGGGGCATGCAATTACAATTCTTGATCTAATAATTCACAGCAGGGCCCATTGCTGCACCCACCAAGAGTAACTGTCAGGGCTTACAGTGTTGTGGCACCAGCACCACCATCAAAGGCCCAATTTTTACTACCACTGTTCAACAATTATATGTAATTAAAATTCCTGATATAATAGTTGACAGCAGGGCGTTCCAGCACCAACCAAGAGTAACTGTGAGTGCTTACAGTGTTGTGCCAACACCAACAACTAAGGGGCCTATTTCTGCAGAGTATATACGGCAGGTCCCTACTTTCAAACATCCAACTTACAAACGACTCCTACTTGCAAACGCAAGAAGACAACAGGAAGTGAGAGGAAATCTACCCCTAGGAAGGAAAATTCTCTCCTGTAAGAATTAATATGGGAGAAAGGTGTCTCCTCTGTACTGATGCTTTATCACCAATCCTTGTTTCAAGAAAAACACCACATTTCAAAAACAGTTGTCATTGGGACGGAAAGTGAGGTGAAATGTTCTGAACAGGGGCACAGACAGCAAAACAAATGTTACAGGGGTGATAACCCTTACCTATGTTTTCCAAAAAGTTTAAAAATAGATTTTTGGGCTGGAGCTACACTTAAACAATGTACCTGTTCAAAATTACAAACAGATTCTACATAAGAACAAACCTACAGTCCCTGTCTTGTATGCACCGCCTGTATACGGCTGTTCAGAGTATATAGGGCCTTTTTTATTTTATGTGCGGGGTTCCCCTTAATATCCATACAAGACCCAAAGGGGCTGGTAATGGGCTGGGGTAGGGGGGGGGTCATGGGGTAGCTATGCCATTTTTCTTAAAGATTTTCATCCATATTACCGGGACCAGACATTACATTAAAGCCGCAAGCAGTTTTAAATGGCTTTTTTTTCCTTTAGAAGTGTCATTTTGTGCAGGGACAGTTCTAAACACGGGAAACACGTGGCACTTCACAGGCATACTTTAGACACCCCCCAGGTACGATATTTAAAGGAATATTTGACTTTTTTTTTTTCACTTTATGCATCATTAAAATGACTGCTCCCGAAAAACAACCGTTTTTAAAACTTCTTTTTGCATTGATACATGTCCCCTGGTGCACAACCCGGGTTCCCAAACCCTTTTTAGGACAATAACATGCATAATAGTTGTTATAATTAGCACTTTAGAATTCGAACGTTCGCATCCATTGTATTTAATAGGGTTCTAATGTTCGTACGAACTTTCGGTCCGTTCGCGGGTTCTGGTGCGAACCGAACCCGGGGGTGTTCGGCTCATCACTACTGCCCATCAATCTCTTAGAGATACGAGCAGCCCGGTATGCCCTAGTAGCATGGACATCCAAACTCCAAGGGTCCCCTGTCAGAATTCAATCAGACAATGCCACAGCAGTGGCATATATCAATCACCAGGGTGGCACCAGGAGTCGTGCAGCCCAGAGGGAAGCGAATTGCATCCTGGAATGGGCAGAAAGATATGTCCCAGCCATATCCGCGGTTTTCATCCCAGGAGTGGAGAATTGGAGAGCGGACTTTTTAAGTCGCCAGCAATTATGCCCGGGGGAATGGTCTCTTCACCCCGAGGTTTTCCAGGCAATATGCCAGCGGTGGGGAACACCGGATGTAGATCTGCTAGCATCCAGATTCAACGCAAAGGCGGACAGATTTGTGTCTCGCAGAAGGGATCCCCTAGCTTGCGGCTCGGATGCCCTAGTGTTCCCTTGGGATCAGTTCAAGCTGATATATGCATTCCCACCGCCACAATTGTTACCGCGATTAATCCGCAGAATCCGGGTAGAAAAGAAACCGGTGATTCTGGTGGCTCCAGCGTGGCCCCGAAGGGCATGGTACGCGGAGATTGTAAAGATGTCTGTGGGGAGTCCTTGGACCCTCCCACATCGTCCGGACCTGCTTTCGCAAGGACCGATATACCACCCTTCCTTACCAGCCCTAGGTTTGACGGCCTGGCTATTGAAGCCCACATTCTAAAAAAGAGAGGTCTCTCTAATCCTGTGGTATCTACCATGATCAATGCCAGGAAGCCGGTATCCAGGCAGATCTATTATAGGATCTGGAAGGCGTACATCGCGTGGTGTGAGGCCAAGAAATGGCATCCACGTAAGTACGTAATATGTAGGATTCTGGACTTCCTACAGTGGGCTGTGGATAGGAAGCTTGCCTTGAGTACTATCAAGGGTCAGATTTCGGCCTTGTCAATATTTTTTCAAAGGCCCTTGGCTTCGCATTCACTAGTCAAAGCTTTCATACAAGGAGTGATGCGTATTAGCCCTCCGGTTAGTATTCCCATATGTCCATGGGACTTAAACCTGGTTCTGTCGGTTCTACAGAAACAACCATTTGAACCATTGCAGCACATTTCCTTGGTTCTTCTCACCAGGAAATTGATTTTCTTAGTAGCCATTTGTTCGGCTAAAAGAGTATCGGAATTAGCCGCCTTGTCCTGTAAGGAGCCATATATGGTTGTCCATAAGGACAGAGTAGTATTACGTGCTCATCCAGCCTTTCTTCCTAAGGTGGTATCGAGGTTTCATTTGAACCAAGATGTGGTTCTTCCTTCCTTTTTCCCCAAACCTAGTTCGGTAGAGGAAAAGTTATTGCATTCTTTGGATGTAGTAAGAGCAGTTAAAGCTTATCTAAAAGCCACTGCTCAGATTCGTAGAACGGATACTTTGTTTGTTCTGCCGGAAGGCCCCAGAAAGGGTCAGGCAGCATCAAAATCTACTTTAGCCAAGTGGATTTGACAGGTCATAATACAAGCCTATGGCTTGAGAAGGAGACCGCCTCCGTTCAAAGTTAGGGCGCACTCCACAAGAGCAGTTGGAACTTCATGGGCAGTGCATCACCAGGCCTCCCTGGCTCAAGTCTGTAAGGCCGCAACATGGTCTTTAGTACACACGTTTACTAGATTCTACCAGGTAGACGTTAGAAGTCAGGAGGATGTCGCCTTTGGGCGCAGTGTGTTGCAGGCCGCAAAAGATCCTCATGCCTGATGGCGCCCAGCTTATGTATAGTGTATCCCTCCCCTCATTTGGCATTGCTTTGGGACGTCCCATTAGTAATGACTAAGTCGCTCTGTATCCCGTGATGTACGAAAAAGAAAAAGGGATTTTTATAACAGCTTACCTGTAAAATCCTTTTCTTGGAGTACATCACGGGACACAGAGCTCCCACCCCTCTTTTTAGGACACTTATTGCTTTGCTACAAAACTGAGGTGCTCCCGGATGGGAGGGGCTTATATAGGGGAGGGTACTTCCGGTTTTGGAAGTTGCCAGTGCCAGCACCTGAAGGTATCTATATAACCCATTAGTAATGACTAAGTCGCTCTGTGTCCCGTGATGTACTCCAAGAAAAGGATTTTACAGGTAAGCTGTTATAAAAATCCCTTTTTTCTACTTTTTGTTATAAGAAAAATCTAATAAACTCAATTTTAGTCATACATTTAGGCCAAAATGTATTCAGCCACATGTCTTTAGTAAAAAAAATGTCAATAAGCGTATATTTATTGGTTTGCGCAAAAGTTATAGCGTCTACAAACTAGGGTACATTTTCTGGAATTTACACAGCTTTTAATTTATGACTACCTATCATATTTCTTGAGGTGCTAAAATGGCAGGGCAGTACAAAACCCCCCTAAATGACCCCATTTTGGAAAGTAGACACCCCAAGGAAATTGCTGAAAGACATGTTGAGCCCATTGAATATATTTTTTTTGTCCTAAGTGATTGAATAATGACAAAAAAAAAAATTACAAAAAGTTGTCACTAAATTATATATTGCTCACACATGCCATGGTTATATGTGGAATTGCACTAGACGTGTGCACAACGGAAAAATGTGTTTAGTTTCGGTTCGTTTCTTGTGTACAATGGAAAAATGTGTTTAGTTTCGGTTTGTTTCTTTTCGGTCCTGTTGATTCGTAATCGTTCGTAATTTTGCTAGATGGGATTTTTCGTGTTCGGACTAATTCGTACTTTCGGTAGAGTACATTGTTTTTCGTTGATTCTGGACACAACTCCTACTTTTGTAACTTTTTTTGGGTTCGTTGATTCGTAATTTTCCGTGTCTCTCTCACAACGACACTGCCTATTATTCATTTATTATTATCCCCGTACTCAGGAGAAGCAGCAAAATGTATTTTGGGGTGCAATTTTTAGGCTTGTGCAATTCGTTTTGCAACTTTCAGACATTCGGAAGCATTCAAATTTCCGAACAAAGCAATTACGAATAAAATTGAATCCGAAAAAAAAAGCTATATCGCAAATAGCGAATGCCCGAATGTCTTCGGCATAATTCGTTATGAAAAAAGTTACGAATGTACGAATCCATTCGAAGCACAATAACACTCTGCTCTGCTCTCTGCTTCTCCCTCGCCGTGCTGAACTCCCTCTCAAAATGGTGTACAGGGGCGGAGGCTATAGCCTCATGTAAAAAACGAAAGTAAAATACAAGATTTCAAATCATTACAAATAACCGTTATGTATTTAGAAAAGTACAAATCCATTTTGGGGGAAAAAATACACTTTTTTAATTTTAATGCACTAAAACACACTATATTGCCCAAATGTTTGATAAAATAAAAAAGATGATCTTAGGCCCAGTACATGGATACCAAACACGACATGTTTAAAATTTTTGCACAAACGCGCAGTGGCGACAAACTACATACATTTTTAAAAGCCTTTAAAAGCTTTTACAGGTTACCACATTAGATTTACAGAGGAGGTCTACTGCTAAAATTACTGCCCTCGATCTGACCTTCGTGGTGATATCTCACATGCATGGTGAAATTGCTGTTTACATATGATGCCAGACCGATGCTTGCGTTCGCCTTTGCGCAAGAGCAGGCCGGGACAGGGGTGCTTTTTTTTTTTATTACTATTTATTTTGCTTTTTTATTTTATTTTTAAACTGTTCCTTACATTTTTTTTTTTTATCATTTTTATTGTTATCTCAGGGAATGTAAATATCCCCTATGATAGCAATAGGTAGTGACAGGTACTCTTTTTTTGAAAAAACTGGTTCTTTCCTCTGCCCTCAAAGCATCTGACCACACCAAGATCGGTGTGATAAAATGCTTTCTTAATTTCCCAATGGCACTGAAAAGAATGATACCAAGATGATACCTAAACCCGCAGGCATCATTCTGGTATAACCATTCAAAATCCAGCAACATACCAGTACGTTGCTGGTAGTGTTGAGCGAACCCGAACTGTAAAGTTCGGGTCCGTACCGAACTTTAGCTTTTTCCCGAACCCGAACTGTAAAGTTCGGGTCCGTACCGAACTTTAGCTTTTTCCCGAACCCGGACTTTGCGCAAAAGTCCGGGTTCGGGTTCGGCAATCTAATTACGCATTTAGAAATGCTTCAGGGGCCAGCCAATCACCTTTTGATTAGCTGGTGTGCCCTTAGAGGCCATCATAGCCATGCCTACTAATGGCATGGCTGTGATTGGTCAGTGCAACATGTGACCCAGCTTCTATATAAGCTAGAGGCACACAGCACACACGTCACTCTGCTTCAGAATAGAGAGGGAGAGGATCTAGTCTGCTGCTGCTGCTTTTAGGGAGAGATAGAAAAATACATGAGGTAGTCCTGATTCTGCAATCTGAGGGAAAAGATAGAGAGATAGTGTAGTGTAGGGCCAGGTTCCTGTGTTGGTGCTTTCAGGGAGAGAGAATATTATATAGGAGTCCAGATTCAGAGATTAAAATCAGCGATCTGCATAGGTTTACCTGTTTGTGTTGCAGTGCAGTCTTTTTACACTGCCATGAGCCCAGTGTCAGAGAAAATCTAACTTTTAGGGGAAAAAAAAAGGCACTTTATTGTGCTCTTTTCCAAAAGACCCATCGTGCAAAAAAAGACCCGTTTAGGGCAAAAAATAAATAAATAAAAATTTGCACTTTAATGTACGCTTGCAAAAAGAGCCATTCAGGGTTGCAGTGTGTTATACATATGTGGAGGTGTGTGAAATAAACAATTTCTATATAGTTTTCTCCTACTGTGCTATACTAAAAAAAACAACATTTTTTTTTAATAGCATTTTCTGCAGTTCTGTAGCTGTGCGATTCAGCGGTTACGTACTGTGGGTGTGTTCTGCTCTTCCAAAAAACGCCTTTTAGGGACACAAAAAATAGTTTGCAGTGTGTTATACATATTTGGAGGTGTGTGAAATAAACAATTTCTAAATAGTTTTCTTCTACTGTGCTATACTAAAAAAAAAACATTTTTTTTGAATAGCATTTTCTGCAGTTCTGTAGCTGTGCGATTCAGCGGTTACATACTGTGGGTGTGTTCTGCTCTTCCAAAAAACGCCTTTTAGGGGCACAAAAAATAGTTTGCAGTGTGTTATACATATTTGGAGGTGTGTGAAATAAACAATTTCTAAATAGTTTTCTTCTACTGTGCTATACTAAAAAAACTAAATTTTTTTTGAATAGCATTTTCTGCAGTTCTGTAGCTGTGCGATTCAGCGGTTACGTACTGTGGGTGTGTTCTGCTCTTCCAAAAAACGCCTTTTAGGGACACAAAAAATAGTTTGCAGTGTGTTATACATATTTGGAGGTGTGTTAAATAAACAATTTCTAAATAGTTTTCTTCTACTGTGCTATACTAAAAAAAAACATTTTTTTTGAATAGCATTTTCTGCAGTTTTGTAGCTGTGCGATTCAGCAGTTACGTACTGTGGGTGTGTTCTGCTCTTCCAAAAAATGCCTTTAAGGGGCACAAAAAATAGTTTGCAGTGTGTTATACATATTTGGAGGTGTGTGAAATAAACAATTTCTAAATAGTTTTCTTCTACTGTGCTATACTAAAAAAACAACATTTTTTTTGAATAGCATTTTCTGCAGTTCTGTAGCTGTGCGATTCAGCGGTTACGTACTGTGGGTGTGTTCTGCTCTTCCAAAAAACGCCTTTTAGGGACACAAAAAATAGTTTGCAGTGTGTTATACATATTTGGAGGTGTGTTAAATAAACAATTTCTAAATAGTTTTCTTCTACTGTGCTATACTAAAAAAAAACATTTTTTTTGAATAGCATTTTCTGCAGTTTTGTAGCTGTGCGATTCAGCAGTTACGTACTGTGGGTGTGTTCTGCTCTTCCAAAAAATGCCTTTAAGGGGCACAAAAAATAGTTTGCAGTGTGTTATACATATTTGGAGGTGTGTGAAATAAACAATTTCTAAATAGTTTTCTTCTACTGTGCTATACTAAAAAAACAACATTTTTTTTGAATAGCATTTTCTGCAGTTCTGTAGCTGTGCGATTCAGCGGTTACGTACTGTGGGTGTGTTCTGCTCTTCCAAAAAACGCCTTTTAGGGGCACAAAAAATAGTTTGCAGTGTGTTATACATATTTGGAGGTGTGTGAAATAAACAATTTCTAAATAGTTTTCTTCTACTGTGCTATACTAAAAAAACAACATTTTTTTTGAATAGCATTTTCTGCAGTCCTGTAGCTGTGCGATTCAGCGGTTACGTACTGTGGGTGTGTTCTGCTCTTCCAAAAAACGCCTTTTAGGGGCACAAAAAATAGTTTGCAGTGTGTTATACATATTTGGAGGTGTGTGAAATAAACAATTTCTAAATAGTTTTCTTCTACTGTGCTATACTAAAAAAACAACATTTTTTTTGAATAGCATTTTCTGCAGTCCTGTAGCTGTGCGATTCAGCGGTTACGTACTGTGGGTGTGTTCTGCTCTTCCAAAAAACGCCTTTTAGGGGCACAAAAAATAGTTTGCAGTGTGTTATACATATTTGGAGGTGTGTGAAATAAACAATTTCTAAATAGTTTTCTTCTACTGTGCTATACTAAAAAAACAACATTTTTTTTGAATAGCATTTTCTGCAGTCCTGTAGCTGTGCGATTCAGCGGTTACGTACTGTGGGTGTGTTCTGCTCTTCCAAAAAACGCCTTTTAGGGGCACAAAAAATAGTTTGCAGTGTGTTATACATATTTGGAGGTGTGTGAAATAAACAATTTCTAAATAGTTTTCTTCTACTGTGCTATACTAAAAAAACAAAAAAATTTTTGAATAGCATTTTCTGCAGTTCTGTAGCTGTGCGATTCAGCGGTTACGTACTGTGGGTGTGTTCTGCTCTTCCAAAAACACCCATTTAGGGCAACATCCTAAATTTGGAAAATATGAGGAGAAGGTCAAAGGGACGTGGTGGCCCCGGTCGTGGTGCTGCTGGTGGAGCTCCTGTTGCAGGGAGAGGACGTGGTGGATTTGTGCCAGATACACTCACAAGTGAAACACCTTCCTCAGGTGCGAGTAGGCGACCGAGCCTGCGGCGGTATTTTGTCGTGCCTAATGAGGCTGTATGAATGTTTAGGCCAGGACAAGTACAGGCGATAGTAGATTGGGTTGCTGACAGTGCCTCGGGTTCCTTCACATTGTCTCCCACCCACTCTTCTGATGAAAGATCAGAGTTGGCACCTGAAACCCATGTCCATCAGTCTTTCACCTCACCCCCTTGCAAATCAGCCAAGCAGTCTGAGCCCCAAATCATGCAGCAGTCTCTTCTGCTTTTCGATGACTCTGTTAGCAGGGTTTCCCAGGGCCATCCACCTAGCCCTGCCCCAGAAGTGGAAGAGATTGAGTGCACCGATGCCCAACCACTTATGTTTCATGATGAGTACATGGGAGGACCATCGCAGTACGTCTCGGATGATGACGAAACACAGGTGCCAACTGCTGCTGCTTTCGCAATTGTGCAGACAGACAAGGAGGGCAGGGGTGAAGACTGGGTGGAAGATGATGTGGAGGACGATAAGGTCCTCGACCCCACATGGAATGAACGTTATGCAGGTGACCAGGGTAGTTTGGAGGAAGAGGCGGTGGTCGCACAGAGCCACCAGCACAGCAGAAGAGGGAGCAGGGTGCAAAAGCGCAGCGTCCGTCCGCTAGACAGTATGTCTGCTACTGCCCAACGCAGCAAGGGACCGAGCACACCAAAGCCAGGTCCAAGAAGTTCCCTAGCGTGGCAGTTCTTCACACAATGTGCTGATGACAAGACACGAGTGGTTTGCAGGCTGTGCAATCAGAGGCTGAAGCGAGGCATAAACGTTCTCAACCTGAGCACAACCTGCATGACCAGGCATCTAAGTGCAAAGCACGAGCTGCAGTGGAGTAGACACCTCAAAAACCAAGAAAGGTCTCTGGCTCCTCCTGCTTCCTCTTCTGCTGCAGTCTTGGCCTCTTCATCCACCTCTGTAGTGACAGTGGCACCTGCCACCCCGCAAACAGAGGATCTGCCAGCAACACTACCACCTGGGTCACCGACCATCTCCACAATGTCCCATGGAAGCGTTCAGCTCTCTATCTCCCAAACATTGGAGCGGAAGAGGAAGTACCCCCCTAGCCACCCGCGATCCCTGGCCCTGAATGCCAGCATTTCAAAACTCCTGGCCTTTGAAATGCTGTCATTCCGTATGGTGGAGACGCAGAGTTTTAAAAGCCTGATGGCATTGGCTGTCACACAGTACGTCGTGCCCAGCCGCCACTATTTTTCCAGGCGAGCCATCCCTTCCCTGCACAACCAAGTGGGGGACAAAATCAGGTGTGCACTGTGCAACGCCATCTGTGGCAAGGTCCACCTAACTACGGATGCGTGGACCAGTAAGCACGGTCAGGGACGTTATATCTCCCTAACAGCACACTGGGTAAATGCAGTGGCGGCTGGGCCTGAGGCAGATAGCAGTTTGGCGCATGTCCTTCCACCACCGAGGATTGCAGGGCGCTTCAGTTTGCCTCCTGTTGCTAACTCCTCCTACTCCGCTTCCTCATCCTCTACCGCCTCCTCATCCGGTCAGCGTAACACCTTCACCACCAACTTCAGCACAGCCAGGGGTAAACGACAGCAGGCAGTTTTAAAACTTTCCTGTTTGGGGGAAAAACCCCACACCACGCAGGAGTTGTGGAGGGACATGGAACAACAGACCAATGAGTGGTTGCTGTCAGTGAGCCTCAAGCCCGGCCTGGTGGTGTGCGATAATGGGCGAAATCTCGTAGCAGCTCTGGGCCTAGCCGATCCCTTGCCTGGCGCATGTGCTGAACTTGGTGGTCCAGAGGTTCCTTAAAAATTACCCCAATATGCCAGAGCTGCTGCAGAAAGTGCGGGCTGTGTGTGCGCACTTTCGGCGTTCTCACCCTGCTGCTGCTCGCCTGTCAGCGCTGCAGCGTAACTTCGGCCTTCCCGCTCACCGCCTCATATGTGACGTGCCCACAAGGTGGAACTCCACCTTGCACATGCTGGCAAGACTGTGCGAGCAGCAGCAGGCGATAGTGGAGTTTCAGCTGCAGCAATCACGCGTGAGTCGCTCTGCGGAACAGCACCACTTCACCACCAATAACTGGGCCTCCATGCGAGACCTGTGTGCCTTGTTGCGCTGTTTCGAGTACTCCACCAACATGTCCAGTGCCAATGACGCCGTTCTTAGCGTTACTATCCCAGTTCTATGCCTCCTTGAAAAAACGCTTCGGGCGATGATGGAAGAGGATGTGGCACAGGAGGATGAGGAGGAGGAGGAGGAAGCGGGATCATTTCAAATGCTTTCAGGGCAGTCTTTCACAAGTGGCAACGAGGGTGGGTTCCTGCACCAACAAACGCCAGGTACACAATTGTCCGGCAGAAAGGGCACAGATCTGGAGGATGACGAGGTGGGAGGAGGAGGAGGAGGAGGAGCCATTTTCACAGCAGGGTGGCACCCAGACCAGCTCGTGGTCATCACTGGTGCGTGGCTGGGGGGATA
Source organism: Rana muscosa (assembly GCA_029206835.1). NCBI lineage: Eukaryota > Metazoa > Chordata > Amphibia > Anura > Ranidae > Rana > Rana muscosa. The sequence goes on from CM055116.1 coordinate 149,086,805, forward strand.
CAGAGGACACAGACGATACACCTCCCACAGAGGACAGCTTTTCTTTGCCTCTGGGCAGCCTGGCACACATGAGCGATTACATGCTGCAGTGTTTCCGCAATGACCGCCGAGTTGCCCACATTTTAACTGGTGCTGATTACTGGGTGGCCACCCTGCTGGATCCCCGTTACAAGGACAACGTACCGTCCTTAATTCCCTCACTGGAGCGGGATCGTAAGATGCGCGAGTACAAGTGTGTCCACAGGCCTACACGTACTGGATGACGGGTCTGCCCCCTTTAACTTCTGGGTCTCCAAATTGGGCACATGGCCTGAGCTTGCCCTTTATGCCTTGGAGGTGCTGGCCTGCCCTGCAGCCAGTGTATTATCTGAACGTGTATTTAGCACGGCAGGGGGCGTTATCACAGACAAGCACAGCCGCCTGTCCAGAGCCAATGTGGACAAGCTCACGTTCATTAAAATGAACCAGGCATGGATCCCACAGGACTTGTCCGTACCTTGTGCAGAATAGACATGTATACCGGTGTTGTGACAAAAACTGTCCGGCCATCGGATTGTGTCCGGCCCATACTGCGAAGGCGCAGCGCTTACGCAGTACAGAGGACAAGGAGATTCACAAAATCTCCGAAGATGAACGGCGCCTGCGCTGTGAGTGCAGGTTCAAGCCCCACCATCCAAGTGGACATACGGTAGCACATAGTAACAGGGCCCCTCACGGGCTCGGTTCGATCGCCACGCTTCGGGCACGGCCTCACTTGGCTCGGCTTGAACCACGGATGGTGTGGCCTTCACCTGAACTCACCACGCAGGCGCCGTTCGTCTTGGGAGATTTTCGAAATCCCCATGTCCTACATACTGAGCAAGCGCAGTACAGGGTGGACACTATTTGACGGGGGACAGAATTCGACACATCACCGGCCTTACCCAGCCATTGTTGTATTTTTGAACCAGTGTTGGCTACCTCGTCCTCCTCCACCGCCGCCTCCACCTACACAGCCACATCCACCGCCACCTCAACCTCTTACTCCATATGGACCTCGTCCTCCTAGGTCAAGATTATTATTTTTTATTTTTATTTTTTTTATGTTATTTTAAGTTATTTCCCTATCCACATTTGTTTGCAGAGCACTTGCCATGCTCTTAACAAAATTTTGCTGCCATTTGCAGCCCTCTAGCCCTTTCCATTACTTTTTTAGAGCCTTTTTAGTCCTTAGAAGTCCGGGTCCCCATTGACTTCAATGGGGTTCGGGTCTGGGTTCGGGTTAAAGTTCGGTCCCGAACTCGAACTTTTTTCCGAAGTTCGGCCGAACCCATCGAACCTGAACATCCAGGTGTCCGCTCAACTCTAGTTGCTGGTCCTTGTTGGACATGTATTGTAATATATTTTTTCATGCAGCCTGTTGGCTGAATGAAAAAAAGAGATTGATCGGTGGGTATGCCCACCATTAGAATACCTCCCTTCATTCACCCACTTCTAATGATGGGCATACATGCACCATTTATATATGCCGAAGCATGGGGGCATCCTCCCGCAAAAGTTATGCCGCGTACACACGGTCGGACTTTTCCATGAGCAAGCCTCCGTCGGAATTTCGACCTCCGCCCCTGCTGCCCCCATGCTTCGGCAAATATTCTCTTTTTTTTAACTGTGGTGCTGAAATCACCTCCTACAGCACTGGAGTCGCAGGGATCACTGGAGTTGCAGGGATCAGGCCTCTCTCTGCGAATGCTGCAGTTATGTGTGTTGTGTTTTGTAAGTGACAGTGATCGATCGATACTGCACTTGGGTGGGCTGGGCTGGACGGAGGGGCAAAACGCAGGTGCTAGCAGGTATCTGGGCTGATCCCGCTAACACTGCATTTTTGGGAACCCTAAACTGCTGGGGACGCTAGTATAGATCTGATCAGATCAGATATTGATCTGTTCAGATACTATACCACTAATGGAGGTGTATGCTTTGGGTGTTAGCGTTACTGGCACTAACCTGACACTGCCTGGGGCGACGCAGACCCTCTCTGACGCTAAAACCTAATTGATATCACCCGCTGGGCGATCAGGGGGTTAAACCTTTATTGGGTTATATACGGCGGGTGCCCTGACACTATAAAAAGCAAACTAACTAACCAGCGTCCCCCGTAACACTTATACGGTGATCACTGGTAAAAGGGTTAATTAGGGGCAATCAGGGGGTTAAAACCTTTATTAGGTAATATATGGGGGTACCTGATGCTATATAAAAACCTGACGGGGAATCTAAATAACAAAATAACTAACTGGCTAACCAGTGTCACCAGTGACACTTATACGGTGATCACTGGTGAAAGGGTTAACACTAGGGGCAATCAGGGGGTTAAAACCTTTATTAGATAATATATGGGGGTACCTGACGCTATAACCTTTATTAGATAATATATGGGGGTACCTGACGCTGGTGGCGAACCTAAAAAAAGAACTGGCTACCTAGCGGCACCAGCATAACTAATACAGCGATCAGAAAAACGATTGCTTAGTGACACTGGTGATCGGGGGTGAAAGGGTTACCTGGGGGGCAATCAAGGGGTTAAACCTTTTTTTAGGTAATATATGGGGGTACCTGACGCTATAAAAACCTGGCGGCGAACCTAAAAAAATAACTGGCTACCTAGCGGCACCAGCATAACTAATACAGCGATCCGAAAAACGATTTCTTAGTGACACTGGTAATAGGGGGTGAAAGGGTTACCTGGGGGGCGATCAAGGGGTTAAACCTTTATTAGTTAATATATGGGGGTACCTGACGCTATAAAAGCCTGGCGGCGAACCTAAAAAAATAACTGGCTACCTAGCGGCACCAGCATAACTAATACAGCGATCAGAAAAACAATCGCTTAGTGACACTGGTGATAGGGGGTGAAAGGGTTACGTGGGTAACCACCGACACTAATACAGCGATCAGAAAAACAACAGACTAGAAACCAATGGCCGCCCCCTCATCACGGATCGCTCCCGAACCGACCGCTCCATGTACCGGAGGGGGGTCCCCCACCCATACGAAGGCAGTCACGTACAGGTACATGATTGTGCCTGTCCGTGCCATTTTGCCGACATATATATACATGGGGCGGTCGTTAAGTGACCCAAAATTTTTTTTTTAAAACAGTGTAAAAATAAATAAAATAAAGTAAAATAAATAAGAAGAAAAACTTTTTTTTAAGCTCCCTGTCACGATGAGCTCGCGCTCAGAAGCAAACGTGAGCAGCGCCTGCATATGAAAACGGTGTTCAAACTACACATGTGAGGTATCGCGGCGATAGTTAGAGCGAGAGCAATAATTCTAGCCCTAGACCGCCTCTGTAACTCAAAACATGCAACCTGTAGAATTTTTTAAATGTCGCCTATGGAGATTTTTAAGGGTAAAAGTTTGTCACCATTCCACGAGCGGGCACAATTTTGAAGAGTGGCATGTTGGGTATCAATTTACTCGATGTAACATTATCTTTCACAATATAAAAAAAATTGGGCTAAATTTACTGTTGTCTTTTTTTTTTTTTCAAAAAAGTTTTTTTTTCCCAAAAAAGTGCACTTGTAAGACCGCTGTGCAAATACGGTGTGACAAAAAGTATTGCAATGACCGCCATTTTATTCTCTAGGGTGTTAGAAAAAACAAAGTATAATGTTTGGGGGTTCTAAGTAATTTTCTAGCAAGTAAACTTGTAAACAACATATCCGAAAAAGAGGCTCGGTCCTTAAGTGGTTAAGGACCGGAAAGATTTGCCCCTTAATGACCAGGCCATTTTTTGCGATGCAGCACTGCATCGCTTGAACTGACAATTGCGTGGCCGTGCGACGCTTTACCCAAAAAAAAAAATTACGTCCTTTTTTCCCAATATTTGGGGGCGCTATGTGTAAATTTAGGGGCAGTCTGAGCCAGTAGATGGGCTCAGACCAATTTGTGATCTAATTTTGCGCTGCTCTGGGTGTGATACTGCCTGGCAGTAGTGTTCTCCTTTGCCTGTAGGTGGCACTGTCACCGCTGGCATGGGTTGAGCTACGGGGGGTATCACAGCACCTTGGGTGTACTCTCTCGGCAGCCGTGCAGTGGGCGTAGTCTACCCGCTGTGCATGCTGGGAGAAGGTACAAAAGGGGTAGACGCCATTTGGTGCAAGGCGATTCCAGGGGGACCCCGAGGCATTAAGGGGGGACCTCTGGTCCAGTGAGTGTGCCTCGTGGCCCGCATGGCACGAGGTGCGCGAGTGTGTTTAGGCCTCGGGCACCTTCAGCCCGAGGTTCTGTTGCTGCATCGTGGGCCCCGCTCCGCTGACAAGGGCCTACGCTTCAGAGAAGGATCCCAGGCTGCCCATTTGTAGAGGGCCCATCTTTAGGAAAAGTGGTCCAGGGGAAGATCAGTCCCGACGGAGATTAGCGACGGTACTGCTGTCTCGGGGAGAAGCCTGGAGGCTTGCCTAAAGGGGGTTTCGTCATCTCTGATATCTGTGCTCTATCCCGGGTGCTAGGACTGCTCTCATAGGGACTATCCGGGTGAGCAATACCCACTCAGGCTTGAGTGGCGACGAGTGTATATACTGAACTTAAGTGTTGCGTGCCTGAACCTTACCCTACTTTCTTTCAACTTCCTGCTCTCTCTCTCTTCAAGTTGACTCAAAGAGAAAAATAATAAAGCCTTGCTGATTAGGTTTTACTCATGTGTGGACATTGGCCTTATTCCTGGAGATTTTTGTTTGCCTAGACAACGGAGCTAAAGGATCCACTCTGGAGAGGTAATTGCTGCAGACCCAAAACAAAACCAGCCGGTCCCTTAAATGTGACTAAGTGCTACACTAAGAACAGACAATCTGTCTCTCCTCTACTGTCAGAACAGGGATTTGTGTGTTTACACACACAAATCCCCATTCTGGCTCTTGTGCCTGCAATCGCGGGTGGCCGGCAGATATCGTGGCTGCCGGCCACGCGAATCGGGTTCCCTGCCATGCAGCGGTCACGCGCGCGTGCTTGCTATGGCTCTTAAAGGAGCCGACATACAGGTACGGTGATTCGTGGGAATGAGCTGACCTGCCGTCATTATATGACGGCAGCTGGTCAGCAAGGGGTTAATAAATGTTATACTTATAAGTATTTGTGTAATCTCTCTTTGCACACATCGAATAAAAACCCTAAAATAGCTTAAACTATCACCCGGCTGCGATACAACACAGGGACCGGCCGAGATTTGAACCATGTAAGGGCAGGCTGATTGTACCCAAGTTGATCGATCGATTAACTTGTGTATAACCAGCATGTCAGATTTTTCACATTATTATTGCTAGCAACAATCACTGTGTTCTTCCTGCGCCCCAACCCCCCGCCAGAAGAACAAAATATCCTTGAGGGAGGCATTCCCCATCAACACTGACTGTGTTGATAGGGGAATTGAGCATTCTTCGGGTTGCGGAAAAGAAAATCGCACCATCTATAGCCAGCTTTAGTACTTCTTCTTTAATTCCCCCTAACAGCATGGATGGAGAAATTGTCGTATTTGTAGGGGTATTTGGCCACTAGCGAGGCGTTTTACACCCCCGCTAGCGGCCGAAAAAGGGTTAAAACCACCCACAAAGCGCTGATGCAGCAGCGCTTTGCCGATGGTATAGCCGCGGTGCCCATTGATTTCAATTGGCAGGAGCGGTGGAGGGGCGGTATACACACCGCTCCTTCACCGCTCCCAAGATGCTGCTAGCAGGACATTTTTTTTACCATCCTGCTAGGGCACCTCTCCAGTGTGAAAGCCCTCGGGGCTTTCACACCGGAGAGACAGCAGCGGCTCTTTCAGAGCGCTTTGCATGCGCTATTTTTAGCGTTATAGCGCCTGCAAAGCACCCCAGTGTGAAAGGGGTCTTATTCAGTACCTGCAGCTGCTTGAATACTTTTGCACTGCTGAAAAGTGACTGCATATGATAGGATGCAGTCATTGTTTGGCTGATAATTTTTCACCTGGCACAGCCACCCACCCATGGGGGCCTTATGTTCTTTCTATTGGGGAATTACAGAAATATTACATGTGTTTTTTAAAGTGTGAAGGTGCCTAAAATGGACCCGGAGTGAATGTTAGTCTGCTGAAAACACATTTAATCCCAAAAGGGCTGAATCATGATATGAAAGACAAAATCTGATTAGGAGAATACACAGTGAAATACCTCCATCCCTAATTGTAGCAAACAGGAGAGAAATTTGGTTGTGGGACTTTAAGTGAGGCAATCACTAAATATCATAAAATGAAGAAATATGTGTAGCGGGGTATTCCCCTTTAATACCGAGAGACTACATTTCCCAAGACATCTTTCAGCACCCAAGGTGCATTGCCCCGAAGCAAGGACTGCTGGGGCGGACTTTATAAAGGGGAGACAGAGTTTGTTCGGTCTCTTTGGACCCTCCCGCCTATCAAGCAAGAAGACTGCTGCAAACCCAGGCCTGAAGCCTGGGCACTTTCTTCCAAAGAGCCCTCCGCCAGCCTAGCGGAACCCTAGAGAAATCTTCTCATCCTTGCTGTACTACACCAGGAGGACCGAAGACTCGGATGTCGGTGGATCCTTGTGCCTAGACGAATCGGCGGAGGAAAAGGACTGGGACTGGTCCGGGTGGTGAGAGAGCACTTGCTCATAGACAAATACTGTATCTTTACTACTCGTTCGGATTACAAAGTTTGTTCATCAAGTGCCCGACCGAAAGATTGCTAGCGAAGATTGTTTTACAGAACTTCCATTTAGTTCAGTCAGGCCTGACTGCGTAGGTAGACGTTGCTGGGCGTTAGTCTGCCCACGAGGGGAAGTAGTTGTAAAAGGGCATCAGTAGAGTTTCATAGCAATACCTCATTATTCTATCACTCTGTTCATCTTTAATACTGTTTATTGCAGGGATCTGCAACTTGTTATACTGTTGTTTATTACTTGCCCATTAGCCTCAGTAAAATATCTGGGTCAAGTACATTGGTGTCAGTCTCAATTACTTTAATAGAAGTTTAAAGTATATCTCTGTGTGTGTTTTGTCATAGAACTGCGTCACCAAGAGTTGCGGTCACGGGAGGATAGAGCCGATTGCCAGGGGTTGACAGCGGTGCACTACAGGGCCCAAATTAATACCAGCAGCCCTCTTAACTTGGGGTACCACGAGGGCTTTCACACTGGAGCGGTGCGCTGGCAGGATGGTAAAAAAAAGTCCTGCAAGCCACATCTTTGCAGTGCTGTAGGAGCGGTGTATACACTATACTACCTTGCAGGCTTCGTTTTTTCTTGTTTTGTGAGGTTTTCAACCTCTTTAACCCCCACCATCCCAGGAGTGCTCTTTCTTTGATTCAAACTACCCTCACATGGGCTTTCTCTTCCCTGATGCAGTACCTCTAAGCTTACCTCTGTGATGGAAGAAGTCAGACATTAAGAGCTGGGCCTCTCTTTGCAATGTCCAGTCAGGTTTCAGGAAGTATGTAAATGGCCTACACCTATGACAAGGACATTTTTAAAAGGGTAACTCCACTTTCGTGGGGAAAAGCAATAGCAAATATAGAAAAAATATAGCGTATACAAATTGCCAAATTACCTTTCCTTTTTAATCTGCAGCCACTGTAATTTTCTGAAAATTAAATGCAATATGGCTACCTGGAGGTGTTCTATACACAGAATGTGTACAAAACACACCCCCCGCCCTCCAAAAACATAATTTCCTACTCTACACTAAGATACAAGTCAGGCTTCCCTTGGAACAAAAATGTTATTTGATAATTATGAAACCACTGCCATTAGACTCACTTTCCCACATGGACACAGAGAAACACACATAGATTTCTTGAGAATAACAAAAGGAAAGAATCTGCAACAAAGTTTGTTAAAATCCTTGTGTAGCGGGTATGTACTTTCCCGGGTGTAATTTAAACTGGCAGAGACACCAGTGATGTGCAATTCCCTGCAGCCCAGCAGGTGGCGCTGTCGCCCTGGGCTGGGGTTGAATCATCGCTGTGTGCCGTGCCTCCTTTTTGTCCTCCCTCGGCAGCGCCATGCTTGCTGGGAGAGGGTATAAAGGGGCCGGACATCTTTGTCACGGGGTGGAGTCCCAGGCACCTTCAGCCTGAGGGCGGTGGTTCGTGTCGGTTCTCTAGGCGGGTCTAGGCCTAGAGGACGTTCGAAGGTCATGTTCCATCCCAGGCACCTTTAGCCTGGGGTGAGGTACTCGGATGGAGGTCTGGAGCTCAGTGCCCCACACAGAGTTCTGCGAGGGAAGGAAGGAGATCCTAGGGAACCCAGGGATTGAGAACCCGAATCCGGAAGGCGTAATGGACCGGGGGGAGCTCCTCACTTGAAGACCGGTTGCAGCATATTGCCAGTGACAGGTGAGCCTCCCATCGGAGACCGCCTGGAAGGAAATTCCCCCTCGCTCGGAGACCGCAACCCACTTTCAGGAAGGAAAGTGGAGAGTTCATTGTGTCTGGGCCTACTCGCATCCACACCTGCCTTTCTGTTCTGTCCTCCAAGGGAGTTCAACTGATTGTGTTCACTTGAGAAGAATAAAGGAGTGTTGGACTTTAATGGTGTGGGGCTCATTTTCTGGCAGACATCGTTCAAGGTTACTCTCGGTGGAGACTCCAGGTGCATAACACTGACCCGAAGGTAAAGAATGAACTTTGCTCAAGCCGCACTAACACCTGCGGTGAAGGCTAGGCGTGGTATCCCGCGCTCTCTCCCATCTAAGGTACCCCTAGACAAGAGACAGACGAGCTGAGAAAAGAGGGGAGTGAGGAGGCCGCTACACGTGGGGGCTCTGGTCCGGTATAGTGTTTGTGTACTACGGAATTGAACGTGTCTGCCCGGAGGAGCTACGAGTGGGCGGGCCTTCATTGGCCGAAGTGCATCCCTGTGCTCGAAGTCGTGGACATGACCCAGTGAAGGGAAAGGCCCGCGCAGAAGAGCGAGGAAAGGGGGGAGCTCAGCCGTGTGAAGGACTACACGTGGGGGCTTCTATTTGAACTGCGCCACCAGGAACACCCCCATCGCTTAGTTCGTGGGGGTGACTCAGAAAGGAAAAAAAAGTAAGCCCGCGAACTGGAGCAAAGGGGAGGTGTCCAATACGCGCGAGGGACAACACGTGGGACGTTGGCGCAAAAACTCTGGCAGTGTGCGATGGATCAGCAACAGGTCACCATGTTCGGACATACATTGTGGATTCCAGTTTACCCTTCTACCACGACACTGACTGCTGCTGCTCCGGTAACAGATATGGGGATCTGGCTAAAGCCAAGGGGTCGATTCGCCCTGTACTCGTGCATGGACGTTGAGGCCCTGGGTGTGATTTGTCCCGGGTGTTCGGGACTGGTGTGCCAACTGAAGCCGTTCGGGCGATGCGAGGCCTGTGGGGAGTTCCTTTTCGAAGTGGATCCGGCGGTAGAGAAGCCGAGAACCATTTACCCCGGCCGTGCTGCAGGCAACACCACTCAGAGAGGAGGAATCACTGCTGTGACAGCCATCCCTGCGCACACTGCAACGACCGCGGAGGAGGTCGTAAAAACTCAACGGGAGAAATTTGAGGATGCTGACTCGGTCAGCACGATCTCGCAGCGTCCACCACAGAAGAGAAAGACCGGTATGGTAGCCCCGACCAGCGGTTGTGGTGGACCGTCTCGCCCGCTTACGCCCGGCCCGGATGGATCCGTCGACAAGAGTTCCGGACGTCCCGATTCAAGCAAAGGCCGAGGTAAGCCAGGCAGAGAGATTTGGTGTGTGGGAAGAGGTGAAAACTCAGTCTCCACTACAGGGTACCTGCCCGCGGAGGAGTGTGACACGTCTGACCTGGAGTCGCTGTCGGACATGGGAGACGACGTTGCTATAGACGAACTGTTTGCAGAAAAGGGCTGGGACAAAGTACCTCTAGCTTCATCCCGCAGAATCGGGGATCCGCCCATGTCTACAGGGGAAAGTACACCCCGGGTGGAGGCACCAGCGCCTGAAGAGGGGTCCCTTCCCCAGCCTGCCTCTACATCCCCGGTACCATCTGTACCGAAGACCAGGGAAAAGAGACTGTTGTTGCGGGCACCTATGCCCAGATCAGATGTGATCAGGGTCCCTCGCCACCCGGACTCAATAGTTTTACCTGGCAAAGGGGACAAAGCTACATTGCCTCCTTTGGCGAGACTGCAACGCCTATTTGGTCAGAAGGTTGCTGTGGAGTACGGATGGGAGTATCCATACTTGTCCAAGGAGCTGCTCTATGAGGTGGAAGTGTGACGGGAGCGCTGGTACAATGACTTTGTATGGACCCACCTTCAAGTTCCATACGCCCGCAGGTACCTGGCATGCTCTCCCAAGGCCTCTCAGCGTTTTAAAGATTGCAAGGCAGAGTGGATGTTGGGACGGCACATCCATGCAGACAGGGTGCTGATCCGGCGCAAGGAAGGGGAAGATGTTGAATATCATCTGGAGACCATGGACCAGCACTTGAAGCCACTTGTCCTGCCGCATCCCCGCTTCTACCTGTAGGAGAGAAAATACTCCGTTCTTGTTCTTTATGCTGCTGAACTTTCTGGGGCCTGTTGTATTTGTACCCAGAGGAATGAAGGACTGTTCTGTTTTGCTCTTCATTTTCCAGCAAGAGATCATAGACTCTGGGGTAGATAGGGCCCACACAGAGAAGAAGAAAAGTTCCACGAGTGCAGTTACCGCGACGCTGTCACCAGGTGGCAGTGTTGCGCAACGTTAAACACTTTTCACACACTCACTCTTTAGAGAAAATTAATTTCTTCCCGGAGAAGTTTCTTTTCTCTCACACGAATACATGTGTCAGGGTTCATGTGTTGATTTCTTTCTTTTTCCCTCTGCAGGAGAGCATCCCATCAAGACCACTGAGAATGGGGTGGGTCTTAGTCAGGATGGGTGGGAAGAGTATAATGTGAATATGTGATTCAAATGTTATGGTTAAATGTTGTTGTGTCTTTCCTTTTTTTATATAGGGCTCAGACACAATTGCTCCAGTTGAACAAGTTTTTTTCAAAAGAGTTTATTTTTTCCGTACAATTGTAGTTGGTTTCTGGACTGGGCTATGTCGGCCGTTGAAGGCATGGTTTACTCCAGACACTGGGGACCAGTGTCAAATCACCAGGGGGAGAGTGTAGCGGGTATGTACTTTCCCGGGTGTAATTTAAACTGGCAGAGACACCAGTGATGTGCAATTCTCTGCAGCCCAGCAGGTGGCGCTGTCACCCTGGGCTGGGGTTGAATCATCGCTGTGTGCCGTGCCCCTTTTTTGCCCTCCCTCGGCAGCGGTATGGTGGGGCGGGGAACCCGCCGTGCCCCCCGGGAGAGGGTATAAAGGGGCCGGCCATCTTTGTCACGGGGTGGAGTCCCAGGCACCTTCAGCCTGAGGGCGGTGGTTCGTGTCGGTTCTCTAGGCGGATCTAGGCCTAGAGGACGTTCGGAGGTCGTGTTCCATCCCAGGCACCTTTAGCCTGGGGTGAGGTACTCGGATGGAGGTCTGGAGCTCAGTGCCCCACACTGAGTTCCGCGAAGGAAGGAGATCCTAGGGAACCCAAGGATTGGGAACCCGAATCCGGAAGGCGTAATGGACCGGGGGGAGCTCCTCACTTGAAGACCGGGTGCAGCATATTGCCAGTGACAGGTGAGCTTCCCATCGGAGACTGCCTGGAAGGAAATTCCCCCTCGCTCAGAGACCGCAACCCACTTTCAGGAAGGAAAGTGGAGAGTTCATGATCTTCTAGTATCTACTGACACCTTTAAAACCTTTCCACATATGTTTTTCCTGATAACGTTTTCAAATTCTCTTTCAGTGGGGTCGGACAGAGTTTCAAATTATGTCAAGACTCTGGCGTAGGCATAAGAAATAATAATTTTTAATTTAAAACTGGAGACTTTCTATGCCTGCAGAAATTGTCCATTGGGCTGGCAAATCTTTGTCCAATTATCTACAGTTCTCTGCTTAACAGATATGCCAAAGCCATGCTGCAATGCCTAGAAGTTGATGACAACAAATCCTCATTTTACACGTTCAATTCCAAAAAAGTTGGTACACTATGTAAAATCTACATAAAAACAGAATGCAATGATTTGCAAATCTCATAAACCCATATTTTTTTCACAATAGAAAATAGAAGACATAACAAATATTTAAACTGAGAAAATGTGCAATTTTAGGGAGAAAATAAAGTAATTTTGAAATTGTTGGCAGCAACGCGTCTCACAAAAGTTAGGACAGGTCCATGTTGACCACAGCGTAGCATTCCCTGTTCTTTTAACAACACTTTGTAAATGGAAAAAAAAAAACTAGTACAGTGTGTACAGGGCTTCACTCTCTAATATGCTCTTTTTTTTACCCAATCATGTTACTGTTAACATGTTAGCATGTTACTTGGTAACTTAATTAGCAAATTGTTCTTCCAGCTCTTCGTTGATAGGCTCTTCCGGTTCGGTTCACACCAAAACATGCGAACAGACAAAAAATTTGTGCGAACATGCGAACACCGTTAAAGTCTATGGGACACGAACGTGAAAAATCAAAAGCATTCATTTTAAAAGCTTATATGCAAGTTATTGCCATAAAAAGAAATTGGCGCAGGGTTCCCCTTGACCACTTCAATAAACAGTGTTATATAAACTACACTGCCTGCATTGAATGAATATAGATTATACACTGAATATATAGGCTACACTAAATGCAGAGTGTGTGTATATATATATATATATATATATATATATTAGGGCTGTTACTGATTAAAATTTTCGTGTTCGATTAATCAATTTTTTTTAAATCGATTAATCGACTAATTTCGATTAATTATAACGCATATAGATCCAACTACTTTTAGCTGATCTCCTTGCAGGCTGATTCCCAGTGCAGCTACCAACGACAGGAAAAATAGATAGCAGGATACAAAAAACACACATAGGCGGCAGTGCTCGATGGGAATAGCATTAAAACTTGTATACAAAATAACAAAATAAATATTGCACTGGAGATAAAATCGATGTAGCTACATAAACTGTAAAAATGGTGCGAGTAATACCAAACGGTAGCAAAAGCAGTCATAAAAACATGTAGCTAGGTATGATACTGGTATAAAAATGTGTACAACGATACCGCTGCTGAATCCAGATGAGGAGGGGTTAACATCAGTCCGTCGGCATGTAGATGTCCCGTGAAGGGAACTATCACAACTCCCAGTGGTTGGCTGTAGAATCCCAGGTTGATAGAGAGAAGTGATAAAGGGAAGTTTAACAGCCCTTGTGTGTGGCAGATAGTAAGGTCCCGCTGGCATGCAGATATGAAGGCACAGCAAAGGAGCCCTTTAGATGGACACGGCAAGCCCAAAGAATTTTGATCGATCAAAACAATTAATCGATTAATCAAGGAATTAATAGTTAATTTCCACAGCCCTAATATATATATATATATAGTAGACGGTATATATGTGTAGCGGGGTATTCCCCTTTAATACAGAGAGACTACATCTCCCAGTACATCTTGCAGCACCCAGGGTGCATTGCTCCGGAACAGAGACTGCTGGGGCAGACTATATAAAGGGGAGGTGGAGTTTGTTCTGCCTCTTTTCGACACCCCCTCTCCTAGCAAGAGGATCTCTGTGCTGAACTGCTGTATGCACAAGGCCTGAAGCCTGGGCCTTGTGCTCTTTTCCAAAGAGCCCCTCTGCCAGCCTAGCAGAGCCTTAGAGACATCTTCTCCTCCTTGCTGCAGTACACCGGAAGGATTGAAGACTTGGATGTCGGTGGATTCCTGTTCCCAGACGAATCGGCGGAGGAAACGGACTTGGACTTGTCCGGGTGGTGAGAGCTGTTTAAAGACAGATACTTTTATCTTTACTATTCGTTTGGATTACAAAGTTGTTCTTCAAGTGCACCACCGAAGGATTACTAGCAAATATTGTTTCACTGAACTTCCATTTAGATCAGTCAGGCCTGACTGCATAGGTAGACATTGCTGGGTGTTAGTCTACCCATGAGGGGAAGTAGCTGCAAAAGGGCAGCGCTAGAGTTGCATAGCAATACTTCATTATGCTTATTTCTTTGTTTATCTTTATTACTGTTTATTGCAGGGATCTGCAACTTGTTATACTGTTATTTAATTACTTGCCCATTAGCATCAGTAAAATATCTGGGTAAAGTACATTTGGTGTCAGTTTCGCTTACTTTAATAGGAGTTTTAAAGTATATTCTGTGTATGTTTGTTATAGGACTGCGTCACCAACAGTTGCGGTCACGCGGTCCTATCCCACTCTCACTAGCTGTGCCACGGGAGATTAGAGCCGATTGCCAGGGGTTGACAGCAGTGCACTACAGGGCCCAAATCAATACCAGCGGCCCTCTTAACTGGGGGTATCGCTACACGTGGGGGCTCGTCCGGGATCTCTGTACGTTGCACGCTGCAATCAAGTCGGTCAGAAGTACCAGCATGGACCCGCTAGCAATGTCACAGTGGTGCGCAGCGGCTGGCACCGATCCAACCGCGGCGGTAGTTATTGAACTCCCGGGGGGGATCTGGCAAGAAGAAGCGATAAAGCAGCTAATAATGTCACTATCACCGAGCCAGAAAGCATGGGTGATGGATACAAGGTCAAATGCCTCGTTTACGTACGCACTGGTAGAATGGAAAGACGAAATCCCAGAGCATTTTAAAAGTCCAAGTATACAAGCCATAGATAATCAGATCTATCACTTGATACATACGCTGCCAGTGAAGAAAGAATGGTTCCAGACACCAAAACCATCATTTCCGCAGATATCTCCACCGCCTGCCACCCTTAGCGCAGAATTATGCGCGGTCCTGGGGGAGATTGTAGCCCAGTGTAAGAAGGATCCTACAGACTACCAAATGTCGGGATACAGAAAACTTGGAGTATTCTCTGGAAGGAAACCTGTACCTTCGGGTGAAGAGGGGTTTGAGGAGTGGTTAGACGGCGCCACTCAGGCCTTAGAAGAATGGGAAGTCCCAGAACTCAGGAAGAAACAGAGAATCGCAGAGAGTTTGAAGGGGCTTGCTCTGGAGGCCATACGCAACCTTAAGCTAAGTAAGAAGGACTGCAATGCACAGTATTATCTGGACATTCTGTAGATTGTGTTCGGCGGGACGGAAAAGGTCCCTGAACTTACTTACCAGCTGGAGCACTGCTACCAAAAGGAGGGAGAGAAGCTGTCAGAATTCATAAGACGTCTGGAAAAGATCCTGCATCAGATCCTACTGAAGAAAGGGATCGATCCAAGGAAAGTGGATGAGGCCCGTGCCCAGCAGGTGTTGAGGGGTGCCCAGCCTTTGGACCCCATCACCATCCTGCTGAGAACCAGGTCAGATGGTGGCATCCTGAAGTATCCAGACCTGATCAGGATTGTGTGGGAAGAGGAGGCCATGCTGGAGGCCAAGAAGAAGAGTCAAAAGTCTGAATCTGTTGTTGGAGTCAGAGTGGCAAGCACAACCGACAGAGATCCAGAGTTTGGGGTTCTGAAGACTCAGATGTCCAAAATAATGGAGATGGTGACCGGGTCACTGGATGTCAGGTCTGAGATAGACACACTGAAGGTGCAAGTGTCCCAACTGGCGGAGATGATGAACAAATTGATGGCAGAAAGTACTGGATTGTCCACCCAAAAGCCCAAGAAGCAAGACATCTGTCAAAACTGTGGAGGTGTAGGCCACTACCAGCGAGTATGTCCAAGTCCACGAATGGAGACAGAAGGCTGGCGGAGGCCTCAGAGAAGTGACCCAAGAATGGAGAGAAGATCCGGGCCTTCAAAAATAACTTTCCCTGAACCTGCGAGGGAACGGTGGAGGACACCTGCAGTTTATGCCGTCTCAGTGAACAACGCCTATCAACCTTCCAAACAACGCCAGAAATGGCATTCCCAGTGCCGGAAGTTGAAGAGAGCACAAGTCCAAGTATGCCAGCCTGCTGTTACAGGTGTTTCCAAAAGGACTGCTACCCAATTGGTAGGTCCTCTGCCTGTAGTGCCTGTTCTGATCGAAGGGATCTACACCAGAGCCATCCTTGATAGATGTGCTCAGGTTACCCTAATGACCAGAGACTTTTACAAGAAGTACCTGTCATACCTGCCCCTGGAAGAGATGGGGGACACCAAGATTCAGGGTATCGAAGCAGAAGAGTACTCTTGTGATGGATGTCTGCGGATCAAGTTGTCGCGTGATCCATTGAGGGCTGGGGAGCCCCAGAACTTTGAGACACTGGCCATTGTCTGTCCGTGGCTGCCAGGGCCCTCAAGAAGCTCTCTCATCGTGGGACCAATACCGATCTGGTGAAATGGCTTTTAGCCCCTGCTGTCCCCAGATGTGATCCCATACCCTCACTACCGGAAGAGGTTTCTGCTTCAGTACCAGAGGAAGAACCAAGAGTAGCTGAGACTGTGACTCCCAGGGAGCAGAGAAGGAAGAGAGTCATTCATCCTCCCCGGAAACTAACTTATGATCGGATGGGAGAAAGTTCCGAAGACACGGTCCTAACCTCAAGAAGGACCATGCCCACATCTGGTCCCTCCACTGTACATTTGGTGGAGGGCAACCCCAACTCACTCCCTGGCACAGTTAGGCAGGCCACTTCCAATAATATGGCCTGTGGGCAGGACAATCTTCTTCACCATGCTAGGTGGGAGATTCCCCTGCCAGGTTCCCTTGCAACTGTGAACTATCTTTTATGTACATATTGTTGATGCTGTCTTTGGGGACCAAAGATTCAAAGTGGGGGGAGTGTGTAGCGGGGTATTCCCCTTTAATACAGAGAGACTACATCTCCCAGTACATCTTGCAGCACCCAGGGTGCATTGCTCCGGAACAGAGACTGCTGGGGCAGACTTTATAAAGGGGAGGTGGAGTTTGTTCTGCCTCTTTTGGACACCCCCTCTCCTAGCAAGAGGATCTCTGTGCTGAACTGCTGTATGCACAAGGCCTGAAGCCTGGGCCTTGTGCTCTTTTCCAAAGAGCCCCTCTGCCAGCCTAGCAGAGCCTTAGAGACATCTTCTCCTCCTTGCTGCAGTACACCAGAAGGATTGAAGACTTGGATGTCGGTGGATTCCTGTTCCCAGACGAATCGGCGGAGGAAACGGACTTTGACTTGTCCGGGTGGTGAGAGCTGTTTAACCACTTGACCACTGGGCACTTAAACCCCCTTAATAACCAGATCAATTTTCAGCTTTCGGTGCTCTCACATTTTGAATGACAATTACTCAGTCATACAACACTGTACCCATATGAAATTTTTGTCCCTTTTTTCACACAAATAGAGCTTTCTTTTTGGTGGTATTTAATCACTGTTGGGTTTTTTATTTTTTGCGCTATAAGAGAAAAAAGACTGAAAATTTTGTAAAAAAATGATTTTTTTTTCGTTTCTGTTATAAAATTTTGCAAATTACTATTTTTTCTTCATAAATTTTGGCCAAAATTTATACTGCTACATATCTTTGGTAAAAATAAGTACAAATTGGTGTATATTATTTGGTCTTTGTGAAAGTTATAGAGTCCACAAGCTATGGTGCCAATATCTGAAAATTGATCACACCTGAAGTACTGACGGCCTATCTCAATTCTTGAGACCCTAACATGCCAGAAAAGTACAAATACCCCCCAAATGACCCCTTTTTGGAAAGAAGACATTCCAAGGTATTCAGAAAGAGGCATTGTGAGTTTTTTGAAGTTGTCATTTTTTCCCACAATTCTTTGCAAAATCAAGATTTTTTTTTTCTCTTTTTTTTTTTCACAAAATTGTCATATTAGCAGGTTATTTCTCACACACAGCATATGCATTCCACAAATTACACCCCAAAACACATTCTGCTATTACTCCCGAGTATGGCGATACCACATGTGTGAGACTTTTACACAGCGTGGCCACATACAGAGGCCCAACATGCAGGGAGCACCTTCAGGCGTTCTGGAGCACCCAGGCCAATTCTGACATTTCTCTCCTACATGTAAAAATCATCATTTGTTTGCTAGAAAATTACATAGAACCCCAAAACATTATATATGTTTTTTTAGCAAAGACCTTAGAGAATATAATGGTGGTTGTTGCAACTTTTTATCTCGCACGATATTTGCGCAGCAATTTTTTTAACGCGTTTTTTACGGAAAAAAAATGTTTTGTGCTTAAAAAAAAAAAAAACAGTAAAGTTAGCCCAATGTTTTTGCATAATGTGAAAGATGAAGTTACGCCGAGTAAATAGATACCTAACATGTCGCCCTTAAAAATTGCACACACTCGTGGAGTGGCGCCAAACTTCGCTACTTAAAAAATCCCCATAGGCGACGCTTTAAATATTTTTACTGGTTACATGTTTTGAGTTACAGAGGAGGTCTAGGGCCAAAATGATTGCTCTCGCTCTAACGTTCGCAGAGATACCTCACATGTGTGGTTTGAAAACCGTTTTCATATGTGGGCGGGACTTACGTATTCTTCATTTTACTTTATTTATTTTAGTTTGACATGTTTTTCCGCCCTAAACATTTTTTTGATCACTTTTATACCTATTACAAGGAACGTAAACATCCCTTGTAATAGGAATATGGCATGACAGGTCCTCTTTACAGTGAGATATGGGGGGGGGGGTGTCAATAAGACCCCACATCTCACCTCTAGGCTGGGAAGCCTGAAAAAAATACAAAAAAAAAACAACAATCCTGGCTTTGATCGTAGCGGTGAGTCGGTAGAAGCACCGGAGGGCGGCGGGGGGGGGGGACATCCCCTCTCGCCTCCCGTAAGAATGATCAAGCGGCGGAACAGCCGCTATGATTGTTCTTATGGTGTAGGGAATCGCCGGCTGAAAAAGCTAATATCTGAATGATGCCTGTAGCTGCTCCCATCATTCAGATATCCCAGCACAAAGTCAAGGACGTCATATGACGGCCGGAGGGCGGGAAGTGGTTATTGCAGAGTATTGCTGGGCATTGCGGAGTATTGCTGGGCATTGCGGAGTATTGCCGGGCATTGCGGAGTATTGCAGGGCATTGCGGAGTATTGCGGACTATGGCAGGGTATTGCGGTGTATGGCAGGGTATTGCGGTGTATGGCAGGGTATTGCACGGGTATTGCACAGGGTATTGTGGAGGGTATTGCACAGGGTATTGTGGAGGGTATTGCAGAGTATTGTGGAGGGTATTGCAGAGTATTGTGGAGGGTATTGCAGAGTATTGTGGCGGGTATTGCAGAGTATTGTGCAGGGTATTGCAGAGTATTGTGCAGGGTATTGCAGAGTATTGTGCAGGGTATTGCAGAGTATTGTGCAGGGTATTGCAGAGTATTTTGCAGAGTATTGCGCAGGGTATTGCAGAGTATTTTGCAGGGTATTGCAGAGTATTTTGCAGGGTATTGCAGAGTATTGTGCAGGGTATTGCAGAGTATTGTGCAGGGTATTGCAGAGTATTGCACCAGGGTATTGCAGAGTATTGCACCAGGGTATTGCAGAGTATTTTGCAGGGTATTGCAGAGTATTTTGCAGGGTATTACAGAGTATTTCGCAGGGTATTGCAGAGTATTTCGCAGGGTATTGCAGAGTATTGCACCAGGGTATTGCAGAGTATTGCACCAGGGTATTGCAGAGTATTGCACCAGGGTATTGCAGAGTATTGCACCAGGGTATTGGCAGGGTATTTTGCAGAGTATTGGCAGGGTGTATTGCAG
Source organism: Rana muscosa (assembly GCA_029206835.1). Taxonomy (NCBI): domain Eukaryota; kingdom Metazoa; phylum Chordata; class Amphibia; order Anura; family Ranidae; genus Rana; species Rana muscosa. Next base: position 149,106,462 of record CM055116.1, read on the forward strand.
AGTATTGGCAGGGTATAGCACAGGGATGGCTGAGCAGGGATGGATGGATGGCTGGATCTGTGACTGCAATTGTCACAGATCCAGCCCACAGTGCTGCTGCTGCCATCCGCTCCCTCCCCCTCCCCTCTCACACTGTACCGATCGGTACAGAGAGGGGAGGGAGGAACCGGCGTCATCAAATGACGCCGGTCTGTTTACAAGTGATTGCTCCGTCATTTGACGGAGCGATCACGTGGTAAACGGCCGCTATCAGCGGCGATTTACCGCGATTCGTGATCCGCCGGGTCCTCTGGACCCGGCGGTCACGGAGTTTCCCGTGTGCGCGCCCCAGGGGGCGCGCGGGAGCGCGATTCTGGGAGGACGTTATATAACGTCCTCCCAGAGTTAAGCAACCACCTTGTCGACGTTATTTGTCGGCAGGTGGTTGTTAAGTGGTTAAAGACAGATACTTTTATCTTTACTATTCGTTTGGATTACAAAGTTGTTCTTCAAGTGCACCACCGAAGGATTACTAGCGAATATTGTTTCACTGAACTTCCATTTAGATCAGTCAGGCCTGACTGCATAGGTAGACATTGCTGGGTGTTAGTCTACCCATGAGGGGAAGTAGCTGCAAAAGGGCAGCGCTAGAGTTGCATAGCAATACTTCATTATGCTGATTTCTCTGTTTATCTTTATTACTGTTTATTGCAGGGATCAATACCAGCGGCCCTCTTAACTGGGGGTATCGCTACATATACATCAAATACACTGCCACTAACTAACCTGCCTGCCTAATCTAGCTCAATCTATCTCGGGCCACACACTATACACGGCTGCTATGTAAGCAGCCTTATATAGTGTGAGGCGTGGTCTTAGCCCCCCTGAGCCATGATTGGCCAAAAGCACCCTGCCTTTGACCAATTATGGCTCTCTCATAAGAGAGCGCTGTGATTGGCCAAAGCATGCAGGTCAGGTGTATGCTTTGGCCAATCATCATACAGCAATGCACTGCAAGATCGCAGTGCATTATGGGGCTTTCCGCGGCGCTCGAATTTCCCGCGAATGCTCCATATGTTCGATTAGTTTTAGAACAAACAAACTTACATTCGACACAAACCGTGGGCTCATCCCTATTCCTTGTTATTACCACTTACTTTGCCAGCTTTTTGTTGCCCTGTCCCAACTTTTTGGAGATGTGTTGCTGCCATCAGTTTTAAAATAACTTTTTTTTTCTTACAATTTTACATTTTCCCAGTTTTTAAATATTTTCTATTTTCTATTGTGAATAAATTATGAAATTTGAAAATCATTGCATTTTGTTTTTTTATAGATTTTACACAACAACCCAACGTTTTTGAATTGTGTAAAACAATAGCCTGATTTTAATTAGATTACAGTTCTTTAATTAAAAATATAAACCAGCTTTTTGGATCTTTTTCTGAGTACTGCTGTCTCTTTTAAATACAGCTATTCATACCCTTTACTACACATAAAGGCTTTAGTAGCATCCAGATATTAGTGCTGGTACATCTAATTACTATTTGCATGTTTTCTTTAGACAGCCATCGTGTAAATTGAAGCAACCGCTGTTTAGCAGAAAACAAGCTGCTATGTTCTTTTGTTCTGCTTAAATACAGAAAACAGTTACAGTGGAAACATTTCACATAAACATTGAATAGAAGCCAACATAAAGTTCAGTCTGTAAGCTTGAAAGTTAAGAATCGTACACACGATACGAAAATCGGAAGTAAAATTTAGTCGGACGAACGATCTGCCGATTTTCAGGTCTTCGACAGCCGATTCCGTTTTTTTTCATCAGACAAAAGCTAGATGTGCAGACTATAAAATTTTTGTCGTACAAGAACTCAACGTCTGATTTTCGTTTAATTAGTATGGCTTTTGTCCGAAAAAAATCGTAAGCGGAAGACTATGAATGCTCAGAAACGAAAGAATCAATACAAAACTATTCAACACATTGGGGCTGATTTACAAAACGTTTGGGCCATGAGTATCGGCGCATCTGCGCGCGCAATGGCTGTTTTGGTATTTACAAAACATTAGCGCCGGTAGCGCAGCCCTATTTCCCATTTACTATAGTGTTGTTGGCGGACGGGAGGAGGCGCTCAGTGCGCCACTATGGACCTGGCGCACGGCATGTTAAAATCTAAATATAAAGAAGCTGGAAGTGAGAATATAATGGGGGTGATGTGGGGTGATGTGAGGAAGTGTAGTGACACCTGCCCAAATAACTAATATGCCCAAAATATAGTGAGAAAGTAACTTTTTCAAAACCAGCCCGCTGCGCCGGCAAGTACGATTCGAGCTGCGGGAGGTTTTTTTGAGCTCAGCACGGGAATTTTCCTTGTTTCCTTGCGCCAAGACACTGCGCCGGCAAAATCTTAGTAAATATCAAGTCACGTAAACCAATTTGCATAAGTTGAACAGGCGCAGCTCTGAACTTCCCAGTGCGCCTGCAAAATGACATTTCTAAAGGAAAAAAAGGCATTTAAAAGCACCCGCGGCTATGATGAATTGTCGGCTCCCAGGAATATAGAGAAAAGTCATTGAAAGTCATTGATAAAAAATAAATTAAAAAAAAGGGTGGGACCCTTCAGGTCTGGAATGGATATTAAGGGGAACCCTGCCGCAAATTAAAAAAAAAAATGCGTGCGGTCCCCCAAATATCCATACCAGGCCCTTCAGATCTGGAATAGATTTTAACCACTTGACCACTGGGCACTTAAACCCCCTTAATAACCAGACCAATTTTCAGCTTTCGGTGCTCTCACATTTTGAATGACAATTACTCAGTCATACAACACTGTACCCATATGAAATTTTTGTCCTTTTTTTCACACAAATAGAGCTTTCTTTTGGTGGTATTTAATCACTGTTGGGTTTTTTATTTTTTGCACTATAAGAGAAAAAAGACTGAAAATTTTGTAAAAAAATGATTTTTTTTTTCGTTTCTGTTATAAAATTTTGCAAATTACTATTTTTTCTTCATAAATTTTGGCCAAAATCTATACTGCTACATATCTTTGGTAAAAATAAGTACAAATTGGTGCATATTATTTGGTCTTTGTAAAAGTTATAGAGTCCACAAGCTATGGTGCCAATATCTGAAAATTGATCACACCTGAAGTACTGACGGCCTATCACAATTCTTGAGACCCTAACATGCCAGAAAAGTACAAATACCCCCCAAATGACCCCTTTTTGGAAAGAAGACATTCCAAGGTATTCAGAAAGAGGCATTGTGAGTTTTTTGAAGTTGTCATTTTTTCCCACAATTCTTTGCAAAATCAAGATTTTTTTTTTCTCTTTTTTTTTTTTTCACAAAATTGTCATATTAGCAGGTTATTTCTCACACACAGCATATGCATTCCACAAATTACACCCCAAAACACATTCTGCTATTACTCCCGAGTATGGCGACACCACATGTGTGAGACTTTTACACAGCGTGGCCACATACAGAGGCCCAACATGCAGGGAGCACCTTCAGGCGTTCTGGAGCACCAAGGCCAATTCTGACATTTCTCTCCTACATGTAAAAATCATCATTTATTTGCTAGAAAATTACATAGAACCCCAAAACATTATATATGTTTTTTTTGCAAAGACCTTAGAGAATATAATGGTGGTTGTTGCAACTTTTTATCTCGCACGATATTTGCGCAGCAATTTTTTTAACGCGTTTTTTACGGAAAAAAAATGTTTTGTGCTTAAAAAAAAAAAAAAAACAGTAAAGTTAGCCCAATGTTTTTGCATAATGTGAAAGATGAAGTTATGCCGAGTAAATAGATACCTAACATGTCGCCCTTAAAAATTGCACACACTCGTGGAATGGCGCCAAACTTCGCTACTTAAAAAATCCCCATAGGCGACGCTTTAAATATTTTTACTGGTTACATGTTTTGAGTTACAGAGGAGGTCTAGGGCCAAAATGATTGCTCTTGCTCTAACGTTCGCAGAGATACCTCACATGTGTGGTTTGAAAACCGTTTTCATATGTGGGCGGGACTTACGTATGCGTTCGCTTCTGTATGCGAGCTCACGGGGACAGGGGCGCTTTAAAAAAAAAAAAAAAATTATTCTTCATTTTACTTTATTTATTTTAGTTTGCCATGTTTTTCCGCCCTAAACATTTTTTTGATCACTTTTATACCTATTACAAGGAACGTAAACATCCCTTGTAATAGGAATATGGCATGACAGGTCCTCTTTACAGTGAGATATGGGGGGGGGGGTGTCAATAAGACCCCACATCTCACCTCTAGGCTGGGAAGCCTGAAAAAAAAACAAAAAAACAAAACAACAATCCTGGCTTTGATCGTAGCGGTGAGTCGGTAGAAGCACCGGAGGGCGGCGGGGGGGGGGGGGGACATCCCCTCTCGCCTCCCGTAAGAATGATCAAGCGGCGGAACAGCCGCTATGATTGTTCTTATGGTGTAGGGAATCGCCGGCTGAAAAAGCTAATATCTGAATGATGCCTGTAGCTGCTCCCATCATTCAGATATCCCCGCACAAAGTCAAGGACGTCATATGACGGCCGGAGGGCAGGAAATGGTTATTGCAGAGTATTGCCGGGCATTGCGGAGTATTGCTGGGCATTGCGGAGTATTGCCGGGCATTGCGGAGTATTGCCGGGCATTGCGGAGTATTGCGGACTATGGCAGGGTATTGCGGTGTATGGCAGGGTATTGCGGTGTATGGCAGGGTATTGCACGGGTATTGCACAGGGTATTGTGGAGGGTATTGCACAGGGTATTGTGGAGGGTATTGCAGAGTATTGTGGAGGGTATTGCAGAGTATTGTGGAGGGTATTGCAGAGTATTGTGGCGGGTATTGCAGAGTATTGTGCAGGGTATTGCAGAGTATTGTGCAGGGTATTGCAGAGTATTGTGCAGGGTATTGCAGAGTATTTTGCAGAGTATTGCGCAGGGTATTGCAGAGTATTTTGCAGGGTATTGCAGAGTATTTTGCAGGGTATTGCAGAGTATTGTGCAGGGTATTGCAGAGTATTGCACCAGGGTATTGCAGAGTATTGCACCAGGGTATTGCAGAGTATTGCACCAGGGTATTGCAGAGTATTGCACCAGGGTATTGCAGAGTATTTCGCAGGGTATTGCAGAGTATTTCGCAGGGTATTGCAGAGTATTTCGCAGGGTATTGCAGAGTATTGCACCAGGGTATTGCAGAGTATTGCACCAGGGTATTGCAGAGTATTGCACCAGGGTATTGCAGAGTATTGCACCAGGGTATTTTGCAGAGTATTGGCAGGGTGTATTGCAGAGTATTGGCAGGGTATAGCACAGGGATGGCTGAGCAGGGATGGATGGATGGCTGGATCTGTGACTGCAATTGTCACAGATCCAGCCCACAGTGCTGCTGCTGCCATCCGCTCCCTCCCCCTCCCCTCTCACACTGTACCGATCGGTACAGAGAGGGGAGGGAGGAACCGGCGTCATCAAATGACGCCGGTCTGTTTACAAGTGATTGCTCCGTCATTTGACGGAGCGATCACGTGGTAAACGGCCGCTATCAGCGGCGATTTACCGCGATTCGTGATCCGCCGGGTCAGAGCACGGAGTTTCCCGTGTGCGCGCCCCAGGGGGCGCGCGGGAGCGCGATTCTGGGAGGACGTTATATAACGTCCTCCCAGAGTTAAGCAACCACCTTGTCGACGTTATTTGTCGGCAGGTGGTTGTTAAGTGGTTAAGGGGAACTCCACCCCAAATTTAAAACAAAATGTCGTGGAGTCCCCCCAAAAACCCACACCAGACCCTTTATCCGAGCACGCAACCTGGCAGGCCGCAGGAAAAGAGGGGGGGACGAGAGAGCGGCCCCCCTCCCTCCTGAACCGTACCAGGCCACATGCCCTCAACATGGGGAGGAAGAGGAAGATGAAGATGAAGAACAAGATGGAGGAAGAAACCCGAATGGAGAAAAGAAGAAGATGGAAGAAGATGGAAGAAAAGAGAAGACATTAATAAAGGAATTGTCAAAAACCGGCTCTTGTCATTTTTAACATTTTTTACACTTTCTTTGTGAAATGGTAGGGGTACATTTGTACCCCATTACCATTTCATACAGGGGGGGGCCAGGATCTGGGGGTCCCCTTTGTTAAAGGGGTCTTCCAGATTCCGATAAGCCCCCCGCCCGCAGACCCCCACAACCACCGGGCAAGGGTTGTGGGGATGAGGCCCTTGTGTCTATCAACATGGGGACATCCTCCCCATGTTGAGGGCATGTGGCCTGGTACGGTTCAGGAGGGAGGGGGGCCGTTCTCTTGTCCCCCCCTCTTTTCCTGTGGCCTGCCAGGTTGCGTGCTCGGATAAGGGTCTGGTGTGGATTTTTGGGGGGACTCCACGCCATTTTTTTTTTAATTTGGGGTGAAGTTCCCCTTAAAATCCATACCAGATCTGAAGGGCCTGGTATGGATATTTGGGGGAACCGCACGCATTTTTTTAAAATTTGCGGCAGAGTTCCCCTTAATATCCATTCTAGACCTGAAGGGCCTGGTAATGGAATTTGGGGGGACCCCCACGCTTTTTTTTTTGTTATCAAAGACTTTCAATGACTTTTATCTGTACTGACGGGAACCAGCAATTCATTACAGCGCGAGTACTTTTAAATGACTATTATTTTACTTTAGAAATGTAATTTTGCTCTGGAACTGTTATAAACATGGAAAACATTTACAGGCATACTATAGACACCCCCCCGGGTATGATATTTAGGGCCAGTTCACACCGGATGCAGTGCAGTGCGTTTTTTTGATGCATGAAAAACGCAAAGAAAGTTGATCACATTAATGCTAATGGCATAGTTCACACCACTGCAGTCCGTTCCAGTGCGTTTCAGAAAGGCAAAAAAAAATTGGTCATGCTGCATTTTTTAGGTACAGAACTGTACTGGACCGCAGTAAAACACATCAAAAACGCAACGGAACGTACCAAAAACGTACTGGAATGCACCGGAACGCACCTAAATGCACCAAAGACGCACTGCAACACACTTGTCCTAAGTGAAAAGAGGGGGAAAAAAACACTGGACTGCATCAAAAACGTATCAAAAATGCACTGGAACGTGTCAAAAACGCGCAAGCAGAAAAGCACCTGGAACGCATCCAGACTGCGTTTCTATGGTGTGAACTGGAGCCAGTTCACACCATAGAAACGCAATTCGGATGCGTTCCAGGTGCTTTTCTGCATGCACGTTTTTGATGCGTTCCAGTGCATTTTTGGTATGTTTTTGATGCAGTCCAGTGGTTTTTTTTTCTCCCCTCTTTTTTATTAACCATAGATAAGGACAAGTGTGTTCCAGTGCGTTTTTGGTGCATTTAGGTGTGTTCCTGTGTGTTTCAGTGCGTTTATGATGCGTTTTGCTGCGTTCCAGTACAGTCCAGGGCAGGTAAAATGCAGCATGTTCTACTTTTTTTGTGGAACTGGAACGCACTGGAACAAACACTGCCATTTAGAACCATATAACCAACTTTCCATGCATTTTTGATGCATAAAAAACGCAATGGACTGCATGTGGTGTGAAATGGCCCTTAAGCAATTTGGCATCTTTAAAGGCACTTGTACTTGTTTTGGTTTTGGTGTTGTCCAAATTGGTGACATTGATATATGTCCCTTAGGGTGGGACCTGGGCCCCAATTTTAAGGCCAATAACTAGAAGAAAAGCCAGCCAAGTGGGGACTAGCAAAATTAACATGTCAGTTCCCATAGACTGCAATGGTATTTGTTGGTAGGGGGGTGATTGTCCCATCCCTAATTTTGTAGCATGCTGGATGATGTGCTTAATTTTGGACAGGGGGGGGGGGGTTATTTTCTGCTAGCTGCATTTGAGTTCTTCTGAGCATGCCCAGCCTGTTAGTTTTTTTTTGGTGCTTTTTGTGTGTGAAAAGCACCTGGACATTTCTGGGCATGCTCAGAGAGTGTTTTTATGGGTTAGTAATTGAAGGACATCCTTAACAGGTGTAGCCACTTTGAAGTTCAGTCTCTACATTGGGTGAACTTGCATTTTGGGTGTTCCATGGACTGTGCATGTGTTTTCAATTGCCTCATTAGCACACAAACCTATGTTATATAAAGCTCACAGATAGCATTCTCTACCTTGCCCTGAAAAGAGGCAAGTGTGTGCGCGCGCGTGTGTGTGTCCGGCAAAATGTACATTTTGGTGTCCTTATCGAGTTTGTTACACATGTATTTTATTTGTTATGTCTTTGCAAAACAGATGTTTGGTTTACTTTTGTGGATTGTATTTTTTTTGTGTGGGGAAAATGTTCCCCTGAAATAATTTTGATGTTGTTAATGTTTTTCCTTTGTTCACTTTGATTTAATTGTCTGTGCTGCATTATTTAGCCAAATCTTTCTCAAGATGTTGTGAGTCTGTAACTGTTTCAAATTGACCCTGTTTTTAATTTTTTTATTTATTTATTTTTATTATTCTTTGTTTTGTTGACCAATAAAATTTGATGCAAAGTTTTGAGGTTTGTTTTGCGTTTTCTTTGCAACAAATGTGACAGCTGATTGGCATGTCAAAACAAAACAGGTGTGATTTGTCTACCCTGGTGCCTTCATGCTAGCATATGCATGTTTTGTGCGCTGCCATGGAAAATCACCAGGAAATGAAAAATACAGAGCGGTAAGTATTCAATTTTCCTTTTTTACTTCAGTGGTTCTCAGCCTCAGTCCTCAAGTACCCCCAACAGGACATGTTTTGTGAATTTATCTTATGGAGAATTGCTGTCCAAAATACCAAACCATTGACTGTGATTTAAAGCACATGTGCAAGATGAAGGAAAACCTGCAAACATGGCCTGTTGTGGGTACTTGAGAAGCACGGATTTAGAGTACTGCACTTAAAAATAGCTCAAGGCAATACAATTCTAATTGTGGGCATTTTGAGGGAAACAAAGTAAGTGTTCGAACCCCTGCTTGTGTTTTTTTTTGTAGGTCGGGCTTTGTGTCCCCTTTTAGTAAAATTGGCTTCACTTCCTGTCACACAGCTAAACAGGAGGTGAAGGTAAAACCCTACCAATGTCTTTTCTTGGGGACACACAGATCAATCTAACTAGTGTCCCCATTAAGCAAATTGCACTCTAGCACTTTGTTGTGTACACCCCAAATCATTGGGTAGTTTGGGGTTTAGTAAAGACAAATCCACTCTGCAGTAAAAGTGTAGCTGCTGAAAGTCTCAGGGATCTCTGGTGATTGTAACATCCAATCATGTAAAAGCAAAGATGGTGTTTTTTTTTGTTTGCTTGCATGTCCCCCTCGGATATCCAGCAAGTGCACTTGTAGTGCAAAGTAAATTTGCCTTTAGTAAATAAACCCCAAAGTTAAAATACCTAATAATTTGGGGTGCAATGCTGGAGTGCAATGCTGGAGTGCAATGTACATAATGGGGAAAGTATTTAGATTGACCTGTGTGTCCCCAAGGAAAGACATTGGTAAGGGATTTCCTCTCACTTCCTGTGTGGCTATGTGACAGGAAGTGAATTATTTGGAAGGATAAAGTGGCCAAATTTGGGAGTTGTCTTCACCCTATCAGGGGTGCAGACATCCCCAAAAACAGTCCAGACTTGTAATCCCTCTGCACTCTATCCCCAAGCAAAAATAAGAAAGGATTTCATTTAGTTTAACTTTGCAAAGACACATTCTTAAGTTGAATTGTGATGCATGTCAATGGCCCATTTAGACCCTCTTTAATCACTTGAGATCAGCGCTGATCGACGGCCACAGCATGGTCCTCAATGGCCGGGAGTCCGTCAATAAACGTCCTCCCCTTCGCGCGCGCGCTGTGGTCACAGAGTCACTGAGACTCGGGTGATGACAGATCCAAGTAAGGGGCCGATACCTGCCCTTTACCATGTGATCAGTTGTCAGCCAATGACAGCTGATCACGTGATGTAAACAAAAGCTGGGTAATGGTTTTTGTTTTCTCCTTGTGCTGACAGCGTGAGCATAAAAAAAGGCAATCACCGGCTTATGTGCAAGGGACATCGGGCCCGAAGAGGAAGAGGCAATTCTGTGTCATCTGTGACAATCAGTATCCCCTGCCAGTGCCACCTATCAATGCCCACCACTGGTGCCAATCAGTGCCACCTAGCAGTGCTGCCTATCAGTGCCCATCACTGCCAACTATCATTGCCACCTAGCAGTGCCACTTCTCAATGCCCACCAGCAGGGATGAGCCGAACACCCCCCTGTTTGGTTCGCACCAGAACCTGCGAACAGACAGAATGTTCGCGCAAACTTTAGAACCCTATTAAATACAATGGACTCGAACGTTCGAAATCTAAAGTGCTAATTATAAAGGCTAATATGCAAGTTATTGTCCTAAAAAGTGTTTGGGGACCTGGGTCCTGTCCCAGGGGACATGTATCAATGCAAAAAAAGGTTTAAAAAATAGAAGTTTTACGGGAGCGGTGATTTTAATAATGCTTAAAATGAAAAAATAAAAGTGAAATATTCCTTTAAATTTCGTACCTGGGGGGTGTGTATGATATGCATGTAAAGTGGCGCATGTTTCCCGTGCTTAGAACTGTTTCTGCACAAAGTGTCATTTTTGAAGGAAAAAAAGTCATTTAAAACTCACTCGCGGCTATTAATGAATCAATACATACAAAAGTCATTGATAAAAAAAAAAAAAAAAGTGTGGGGGTTCCCCCAAATTCAATTACCAGGCCCTTTAGGTCTGGAATGGATATTAAGGGGAACCCCGCCGCAAATTTAAAAAAAAATGGCGTGGGGTTCCCCCTAAATATCCATACCAGGCCCTTGAGATCTGGCATGGATTTTAAGGGGAACTCCACCCCAAATTAAAAAAAAATGGCGTGGAGTCCCCCCAAAAATCCATACCAGACCCTTATCCGAGCACGCAACCTGGCCGGCCGCAGGGGAAGAGGGGGAGACGAGAGAGCGGCCCCCCTCCCTCCTGAACCGTACCAGGCCACATGCCCTCAACATGGGGAGGATGTCCCCATGTTGATGGGGACAAGGGCCTCATCCCCACAGCCCTTGCCCGGTGGTTGTGGGGGTCTGCGGGCTGGGGGCTTATCGGAATCTGGAAGACCCCTTTAACAAAGGGGACCCCCAGATCCCGGCCCCCCCTATGTGAATTGGTAAGGGGTACATTGTACCCCTACCATTTCACGAAGAAAGTGTCAAAAAATAAAAACACACACACCTTGGAAAAGTCCTTTATTAAAAAAAAAAAAAATAATAAAAAAAAAAAAACATTCCAGCGATGAAATCCAGTGTCCTGCGGCGATCCCGATGTCCAGCGCTGTTCGTCATTGGTTGTGCCTGTGCGGACCTGATGGGGAACTTCCTCCGCTGTGTTTTAAATGTATAGACCCGCCCCTTCTAAAGTTCCCCATCAGGTCCGCTCAGCGGACCAGATGCGGAATGAGAGAAGGGGCGGGTCTATTCATGTATTACACAGCGAACAAAGTTCCCCATCAGGTCCGCCCCCTCGGTATGTCGGACCCCGCCTACGTCATTGGCCTGAGCGGGAAACTTCCTTCACTGTGTAAATTTAAATTACATAGTGAAGGAAGTTCCCTGCTCAGGCCAATGACGTAGGCGGGGTCGGACATACCGAGGGGGCGGACCTGATGGGGAACTTCTCTCACTTTGTAATACATGTATAGACCCGCCCCTTCTAAAGTGAGAGAAGTTCCCCATCAGGTCCGCCCCCTCGGTATGTCCGACCCCGCCTATGTCATTGGCCTGAGCGGGGAACTTCCTTCACTGTGTAATTTAAATTTACACAGTGAAGGAAGTTTCCCGCTCAGGCCAATGACGTAGGCGGGGTCCGACATACCGAGGGGGCGGACCTGATGGGGAACTTCGTTTGCTGTGTAATACATGAATAGACCCGCCCCTTCTCTCGTTCCGCATCTGGTCCGCTGAGCGGACCTGATGGGGAACTTTAGAAGGGGCGGATCTATACATTTAAAACACAGCGGAGGAAGTTCCCCATCAGGTCCGCACAGGCACAATCAATGACGGACAGCGCTGGACATCGGGAACGCCGCGGGACACTGGATTTCATCGCTGGAATGTTGTTGTTTTTTTATTATTTTTTTATTTTTTAATAAAGGACTTTTTCAAGGTGTGTGTGTTTTTATTTACATTTTTTGACACTTTCTTCGTGAAATGGTAGGGGTACAATGTACCCCTTACCAATTCACATAGGGGGGGGCGGGATCTGGGGGTCCCCTTTGTTAAAGGGGTCTTCCAGATTCCGATAAGCCCCCCGCCCGCAGACCCCCACAACCACCGGCAAGGGTTGTGGGGATGAGGCCCTTGTCCCCATCAACATGGGGACATCCTCCCCATGTTGAGGGCATGTGGCCTGGTACGGTTCAGGAGGGAGGGGGGGCGCTCTCTCGTTCCCCCCTCTTCCCCTGCGGCCGGCCAGGTTGCGTGCTCGGATAAGGGTCTGGTCTGGATTTTTGGGGGGACTCCACACCATTTTTTTTTTAAATTTGGGGTGGAGTTCCCCTTAAAATCCATGCCAGATCTCAAGGGCCTGGTATGGATATTTAGGGGGAACCCCACGCCATTTTTTTTTTAATTTGCGGCGGGGTTCCCCTTAATATCCATTCCAGACCTAAAGGGCCTGGTAATTGAATTTGGGGGAACACCCACGCTTTTTTTTTTTTATCAATGACTTTTCTATGTATTGATAAAAGCCGACAATTCATTATAGCCGCGAGTGAGTTTTAAATGACTTTTTTTCCTTCAAAAATGACACTTTGTGCAGGGACAGTTCTAAGCACGGGAAACATGCGCCACTTTACATGCATATCATACACACCCCCCAGGTACGAAATTTAAAGGAATATTTCACTTTTATTGTTTCATTTTAAGCATTATTAAAATCACCGCTTCTAAAAAAAACAGCCGTTTTTAAAACTTTTTTTTGCATTGATACATGTCCCCTGGGGCAGGACCCAGGTCCCCAAACACTTTTTAGGACAATAACTTGCATATAAGCCTTTATAATTAGCACTTTAGATTTCTCCCATAGACTTTTCGAATTTGCCGCGAACACCCCAAATTGTTCGTTGTTCGGCGAACGGGCGAACAGGCAATGTTCGAGTCGAACATGAGTTTGACTCAAACTTGAAGCTCATCCCTACCCACCAGTGCCAACTAGCAATGCCACCTCTCAGTGCCCACCCTTGCCACCTTATCAGTGCCCATCAGTGCAGCCCATCAGTGTACATCAATGAAGGAGAAAAATTACCTTTTGTCTAAATTTTCGAAATATTAACCACTTTCCTACCGCCCACTGTCAAATGACGTCCTCGGCTTTGTGCGGTGACATCTGAATGATGCCTGCAGTTGCAGGCATCATTCAGATATCATTCTTTTCAGACGGCGATTCTGTGCACGCTAAAAAGGATCATAGCGGCAGTTCCGCCGCTTGATTGTTCTTATAGGCGGCGGGAGGGGACGTTCCCCCCCCTCCCGCCGCCATCCGGTGCTTCTCGGGGCTCTCCCGTGTCATCTTGGGCTCAGAGAACGATTTGGCCGGCGCCGGATGGGAAGCATAGAGATGACTGGTGACCAGATGGTCACCAGTCATCTCTATGACCGTCGGAGGCCCAGGCGCGACGTTATGACATCACGCCGGGTTCCCGTATGTAATCCAAGCCGTGATCTCGGCTGGCAGCATGAGATTGGTGAATTTTTTTGACCGATCTCATGCTTTCCAGCCTGGAGGAGAGATGTGGGGTCTTATTGACCCTGCATCTCTCCATAAAGAGGACCTGTTACAATAGATTCCTATTACAAGGGATGTTTACATTCCTTGTAATAGGAATAAAAGTGATCCAAGAAACAAAAAAGTAAAAAAAAGAGTAAGAAATACAAAAAAGTAAAAAACAAAAAAAAAAATAATCAAAATAAAGAAAAAACGCCCATGTGCCCGGTAGCTCGCGCTCAGAAGCGAACACACACATAAGTCCCGCCCACATATGTAAACGCCGTTCAAACCACACATGTGAGGTATTGCTGCGTGCGTTAGAACGAGTGCAACAATTCTAGCACTAGACCTCCTCTGTAATGAGAAAATGGTAACGTGTAAAAAAATTTAAAGCATCGCCTAGGGAGATTTTTAAGTACTGAAGTTTGGTGTCATTCCATGAGTGGGCGCAATTTTAAAGCGTGACATGTTGGGTATCTATTTACTCAGCATAACAACATCTTTCACATTATCCCAAAAAATTGGGCTAACTTTTTCTGTTTTGTAATTTTTTTACATTCATGAAACCATTTTTTTTACCAAAAAAAAAGGCGTTTGAAAATTTATTGCGCAAATACCGAGCGAGATAAAAATTTGCATGGACCGCCATCTTATTCCCTAAAAAAACATATATAATGTTTGGGGTTTTGAAGTAATTTTATAGCCATAAATGTATGATTTTTACATGAAGGAAAGAAGTGCCAGAATAGGCCCAGTGCTGAAGTGGTTAAAATATTCATTTTTTTTTTTAACTCTGTCTTTTGTATTTATAGAAAAAAAACACAGAGGTGATCAAATAGCACCAAAAGAAAGCTCTATTTGTGTGCCAAAAAATAATACATTTTCATTGGGTTACAATGTTGTATAAGCGCGCAATTGTCATTCAAAGTACATCAGCGCTGAAATGTGAAAATTGGTCTGGGCAGGAAGGGGGTTTAAGTGGCCAGTGCGCAAGTGGTTAATATAAGGCTACATGCACACGGACGTTTTTCCAGCCGCTTGTTTGAGCGTTTTTTGCAGCTTAAAAACGCCTCTCAATGTTAGCCTATGGCCTCGTGCCCACCATGGCGTTTTTGAGCTGTAAATGGCATAGCCGTTTTTAGGCCCCATGTACACGGGACGCTGGTGCAAAGTCTTCAGAACTAAGGTTGAAAGCGGCGTTTAGAAAGGCGCGTTTTGTCGCGTTTGCATGCCGCGTTTTACCACATTTGCGTCTATATGCGTTTAGTTAGGAAACATGATAAGGAGCCGCCCTAAGCTCCAAAAACAGTATTATTAACGATTTCAGCTATTTTGTAAGACCAGAGTGAGTATCAGCAGCTGAGAGAGAGCAGCAGTGTAGTTGTATTTAGCGTGTCACTTGCCACATCACTTGCCCCAAGTTGTGGATTGTTCACTTGCCACGTCAGCTGCCCCAAGTTGTGGATTGTCCACAATGCAAAGGAAGCAATTTCATTAATTTTTTGATAGATATATATATTTTTAATGGTTTTTCCTAAATTGCCATATTTTTTTTGAGTTTATCAATGTAAAAAAATAGGTCACCTTTAAAAACGCTTCTAAACTAAAATGCGGCTAAACGCCGGCACCGCCTCTGAAACGTGGAAATCTTTGGCGTCTGAAGGCATTTTTAGGCTTTGTGAAAAACGAGTTTAAACGCAACTGCAGATTTTTTTTGCCAGGCCAGGCCTTCAGGTCTGGTATGGATTTTAAGGGGAACCCCGCGCCAAACGAAAAAGAAAAAGCATGGGGTCCCCTAAAAATCCACACCAGACCCTTTATCCGAGTACGCAACCTGGCAGGCCGCAGGGGAAGAGGAGGGGACAAGAGAGCGGCCCCACCTCCCTCCTGAACCGTACCAGGCCACATGCCCTCTTCCCGCCAACCCTGGCCGTTGGTTTTGGGGGTCTGCGGGCGGGGGGCTTATCGGAATCCGGGAGCCCCCTTTAATAAGGGGGTCCCCAGATACTGGCCCCCCACCCTATGTGAATGAGTATGGGGTACATCGTACCCCTACCCATTCACCTGGTGGCAAAAAAAGTTTATAAAAAACACAACACAGGTTTTTAAAGTAATTTATTAGGCAGCTCCGGGGGTCTTCCTGCCGGGCGCCCCACTATCTTCTTCCAGCTCTTTTGCTAGCGGGGTCCCGGGCTTTCTTGTCGTCTTCTTCCGACTTCGGGGGTCTTCCTGCCGGGCGCCCCGCTATCTTCTTCCAGCTCTTTTGCTAGCGGGGTCCCGGGCTTCCTCGTCGTCTTCTTCCGACTTCGGGGGTCTCTTGTTCTGTTCTCCGGTGTCGTCTCCGCGCTCTCCGGTTCTTCTCCCGCTCTCCGGTGCCTTCTCCACGATCTCCGGTTCTTTCTGCCTTCTGCCGGGCGCCCCGCTATCTTCTTCCAGCTCTTTTGCTAGCGGGGTCCCGGGCTTCAGCGTCGTCTTCTTCCCTCTTCTCTCCGCCTGATGTTGCCTCGTCGCTGTCCGCCGTTACAATGCTCTGGCCGCGGAGCGCACCCACTTATATTGGCATGGGGTGTGGTCACCGGGTGATGCCACCCGCTGACCCTGTCCCCGTAGCACGTCACAGTCCCATCATTCCCCGGGACTGTGACATCATACGGGGGCGGGGTCAGTGGTGGCATCACCCGGTGAACATGCCCCCCACGCTCTCAGCCCCCCCTCTTCCCCTGCGGCCTGCCAGGTTGCGTGCTCGGATAAGGGTCTGGTATGGATTTTGGGGGAACCCCCACGCCGTTTTTTTTGGCTTAGGGGTTCCTCTTAAAATCCATACCAGACCTAAGGGCCTGGTATGGATTTTGGGGGACCCCCATGCAGTTTTTTCGGCTTAGGGGGTTCCCCTTAAAATCCATACCAGACCTAAGTGCCTGGTATGCTCCTGGAGGGGAACCCATGATGGTTTTTTCATTAAAATTTGGCCTGGAGTTCCCCTTCATGATTCATACCAAACACGGGATAGCGAGCCTGCCGAGAACCAGCGCGATGCCATCGCGCTCGATACATTCTCGGCCAGCTAGTCGCCTCTAGGACACGACTTGAGCGGCTGCTTCACGCTCAGGTCATGTCCAAGTTGCCTCGCAAAGTCGCGCTGTCCCTGTGTCAGCCGGCACACGAGTAAAAAGGGGAGAAATTGGGACTTTGAATGAAGTGTGTGGACTTAATGAGCACACTCTTCCATCCCTGTTTTACATTAGAAAAAGGGGTGAATTTTTTGGTTTTTGCCTACACGCATCTCATTCAAAGTCCCAAACTTCCCCCCTTTTTCTAGCCGACACACGAGTCGCCCCGCGAGTCGGATCGGCTTCATCTGACTTCCCGGGCGACCTCTATTCAAATCAATGGGCTCCCATAGGGAACCATTCATTTTCAATAGAGCGCCGCTGACATTTGTATTTACTATAACAGTGCGCCGCTGGTTCCTGCGCCCAATGAAGGAGTTATCCGGCGCACCAATTAAGGGATCAACCAGCGCAGCGCACTGTTATTAGTAAATCAGCCCCATTATGTCACTTCTGAAGTTGTATTCTGTCGTACGAGAATTTTCGTATGGTGAGTAGCGTCTTCACTTTCAACGTGAGACTAGCATGCAACAAAAAACAGACGAACGGTCGTCCGAAAATCTGATCGTGTGTACGAGGCTTTACTTCAATGGTAAAATTTTGCTCATGGTAAAGTGTGGCCTTCATTGTGGAGTGTGAGGGTTACCATGCATGAGGCTTGGTTCACCAAGAAGGATGTGTTAATATACAGCCAAACTTCTTTTATTTTTATGATAATTTCTTCTTAAAGTGATACTAAACCCTCTCTATTTTTTTTTTATTTCAGAGGAGGAGGTCCACACATACTTAATATGTGTAGTTCTCTTCTTCTGAAAATTCCCTTTCCTCTTGTACCTGGGGTTCCCAAAGCTGCTGTCTCTGGCTCTCTGTTTGCAAATGTGTCCTTAGCTATCCATGTGCTAAAAAGATAACCGCACAAGTTTTCTCTCAGAGCTGAGCTATGTGTGTCCATAGACACATGTAGCACAGGCAAGCCACGCCCCTGCTCCCACCTCCCAGCAGTTTTTGTGATGGCAGTGCGTGCTTCCTCCCAGCATTGCTGTGCTGCCCCACCTACCAGCAAGCCAGCACTAAAAAGTGGTTTCCACCATCAAAAGTGCATCCAATATTTGAAATAAGTGCAGTGTTTCAAAAACGGATACAATATATATAATAAATGCCCAACAGCTCCAAAGTCACAAACATAATTAAACCCACAGCACTTATAAATAAATGAATGCAGCAGTGATTAAAATGAATTACCTACCTTACATCGAAGCCCCCGCAGTGATCCTCGCCCCCCCCTCCGGCGGCGACATCTCTCCCGGAGTGACTTCCAGCTATCGTGAGCTCCAGCGCTGTGATTTGCTGGAGCCGGTAACGGCACACGGACTGAAGCAACGGCACATGCGTGCCATTTCTTCAGTTTGCCCCAGTGCGCATGTGCCGATGACATTGCATGCTTTTTTACTCCCTGGTCCCTTTGTTAATTGGACTTAAAAGCTTTTTATACAATGTTTACAGGCACATTTTTTTTTTTCCGGTAAATACCGCATAATAGTTATTAAATTTTTTTGTGAATTGGACTTAATTTACTGCACGCGATAATGTATGCAAATGAGTAATATGATACCCTTATGAATTGACCCGAAAGTCCCTCTGTCCCTTTTTCCTCCTCATTTGTCCCTCATTTTGGTCTGATCTACAGTATATAGTTGTAGATAAAATGCACTTTTTATCTTTCAAAAAGTGTTTCCCAGTGCTAAACCTTTCATCCAATTTCTAAATTGCTGCATTTGTACATTTGAAAAAAAGCCAATAAAAAGAAATAGTAGTGGTAACAAAAAGTACTTGTGGGTTTAACTAATCCTTTTTTTTTTTTTTTTTTTATATAATTCTCCTTCAAAGGGGTGTGGCAGGGGTGTGTGTCCTATGCCTACATACTTTTAAAAGGTGTCCCTCGTTCCCATTTCAAAAAGTTGGGAGGCATGCATTCTGGTGAGTATATGATAGATGAAAAAGCTATACAATTCCTCAGACACAGCTGAGATATTACCATAAAATAGTCACATGCATCCAAAGTAATATTGTACATGTTTGAGAACTACATACTTGTTGCTAATCAGGAGGACTTACCTACTTCTAGAAAGAGTGCTCTACTTATTTATAGTATATTACTAGAGGGGGTCAGTTTTTGGTTGTTTTTGGGGCTCTTTTACACCACAATCCCTGTGTTCAGTGTGCAGTTCTGTTTGCACGTTTACATATATTTTTTTTAATCTCTTTATTTAGGACACAGGTGAGTATAGGATAGAGAAAAATGCTATACAATTCCTCGGGCATAGCAGAGATATTACCGTAAAATAGTCACATATACAATAATGTTAGGGATAAAATGGCGGTAGGGATTATGATACGAACATTTACATGCTTGTGTCGCATGTTTTTGGGGCATTTTTTGCAATTATTTATGCATTTGCTGAGTGTACTTTTTAAAGCACACATGAAAGAACTGCAATGGTGTAGGCTAGGTTAATTGAAATACATTCATTTTTATTGCACATGCAAATAACCACTTTAAGACCGGGCCTATATTTCAAACTTGTTGTTTACAAGTTAAAATAATATTTTTTTTTTGCTAGAAAATTACCCCCAAACATAATATTTTTTTCCTAACACCCTAGAGAATAAAATGACGGTCATTGCAATACTTTCTGTCACACCATATTTGGACAGCGGTCTTACAAGCACACTTTTCTTGGAAAAATATATATTTTTTAAATTAAAAAATAAGACAACTGTAAAATTAGCCCAAATTTTTTTATATTGTGAAAGATAATGTTATGCTGAGTAAATTGATACCCAACATGTCACGCTTCAAATTTGCGCCCGCTCGTGGAATGGCGACAAACTTTTACCCTTAAAAATCTCCATAGGCGACGTTTAAAAAATTCTACAGGTTGCATGTTTTGAGTTACAGAGGAGGTCTAGGGGTAGAATTATTACTCTCGGTCTAACGATCATGTCGATACCTCACATGCGTGTTTTAAACACCGTTTTCATATGCGGGCTCTCCTCACGTTTGCGTTCGCTTCTGCACGCAAACTCGGAGCGATGTGGCGCATTCATTTTTTTTATTATTATTTATTTACCTTTTTCTTTTTACACTGTTCTTTTAAAAAAAAATTTGTGTCACTTTTATTCCTATTACAAGCATGGCAGGACTACTTAAATATGAGATCTGAAAAAGACCTCAGATCTCATATTTACACTTAAAAGCAATAAAAAAAAAAAATTAAAAAAAAATGTCATTTGAATTTTTTTTTTTTAATGTCTATTTAAGAGCTATGGGCGGAAGTGACGTTTTTACGTCGCTTCCACCCTGCAGTGATATGGAGCCAGGTGGGGGCCATCTTCCCTTCAGTCAGCTCCATACCACACGGAAGACTACCCGATCATCCTCGCCGCTGCCGGCTGCTCCGGTAAGCAGCGGATGGCACCGGAGCACAGCGGGAGGGGGGCCCTCTCCCGCCGCCGATAAAAGTGATCTTGCGGCGAGACCGCCGCAGAGACCACTTTTATCTGAAAGCAGATGCCCGCTGAAGAAGAGGATACTGGAGTTATGGCAGCTAGTTATGGCACGTCCGAAAGTGGTTAAAAATGCATTTCACTGCATATGACGACCCCTTAAAACAGAACTAAATCCAACAATATAACTGTTTCCCAAAAAAGTTAGATTTAAGGCATGCCATGGTTGATAGCTGTCACGAGTGCTTTGTGCTCTCAACCAAGTCAAGCCATCAAATTGCTGCTGTCTAGTGTTGAGCGAACCCGAACTGTAAAGTTCGGGTCCGTACCGAACTTTAGCTTTTTCCCCAACCCGAACCCGGACTTTGCCCAAAAGTCCGGGTTCGGGTTCGGGTTCGGCAATCTAATAACGCATTTAGAAATGCTTCATGGGCCAGCCAATCACCTTTTGATTAGCTGGTGTGCCCTTAGAGGCCATCATAGCCATGCCTACTAATGGCATGGCTGTGATTGGTCAGTGCAACATGTGACCCAGCTTCTATATAAGCTAGAGGCACACAGCACACATGTCACTCTGCTTCAGAATAGATAGGGAGAGGATCTAGTCTGCTGCTGCTGCTTTTGGGAGAGATAGAAATATAGATGAGGTAGTCCTGATTCTACAATCTGAGGGAAAAGATAGAGAGATAGTGTAGTGTAGGGCCAGGTTCCTGTGTTGGTGCTTTCAGGGAGAGAGAATATTATATAGGAGTCCAGATTCAGAGATTAAAATCAGCGATCTGCATAGGTCTACCTATTTGTGTTGCAGTGCAGTCTTTTTACACTGCCATGAGCCCAGTGTCAGAGAAAATCTAACTTTTAGGGGAAAAAAAAAAAGGCACTTTATTGTTCTCATTTCCAAAAGACCCGTAGGGCAAAAAAAAAAAAAAAAAGCATTTTATTTTGCTCGTGCAAAAAAAGACCCGTTTAGGGCAAAAAAAAAAACAATTTGCACTTTAATGTACGCTTGCAAAAAACGCCGTTTAGGGGCACAAAAAAAAGTTTGCAGTGTGTTATACATATTTTGAGGTGTGTGAAATAAACAATTTCTATATAGTTTTCTCCTACTGTGCTATACTAAAAAAACAACATTTTTTTTGAATAGCATTTTCTGCAGTTCTGTAGCTGTGCGATTCAGCGGTTACGTACTGTGGGTGTGTTCTGCCCTTCCAAAAAACGCCGTTTAGTGGCACAAAAAAAAGTTTGCAGTGTGTTATACATATTTTGAGGTGTTTGAAATAAACAATTTCTTTATAGTTTTCTCCTACGTTGCTATACTAAAAAAACAACATTTTTTTTGAATAGCATTTTCTGCAGTTCTGTAGCTGTGCGATTCAGCGGTTACGTACTGTGGGTGTGTTCTGCTCTTCCAAAAAACGCCGTTTAGGGGCACAAAAAAAAGTTTGCAGTGTGTTATACATATTTTGAGGTGTGTGAAATAAACAATTTCTATATAGTTTTCTCCTACTGTGCTATACTAAAAAAACAACATTTTTTTTGAATAGCATTTTCTGCAGTTCTGTAGCTGTGCGATTCAGCGGTTACGTACTGTGGGTGTGTTCTGCTCTTCCAAAAAACGCCGTTTAGTGGCACAAAAAAAAGTTTGCAGTGTGTTATACATATTTTGAGGTGTGTGAAATAAACAATTTCTATATAGTTTTCTCCTACTGTGCTATACTAAAAAAAATAAATTTTTTTTGAATAGCATTTTCTGCAGTTCTGTAGCTGTGCGATTCAGCGGTTACGTACTGTGGGTGTGTTCTGCTCTTCCAAAAAACGCCGTTTAGTGCCACAAAAAAAAGTTTGCAGTGTGTTATACATATTTTGAGGTGTGTGAAATAAACAATTTCTTTATAGTTTTCTCCTACGTTGCTATACTAAAAAAACAAAAATTTTTTTGAATAGCATTTTCTGCAGTTCTGTAGCTGTGCGATTCAGCGGTTACGTACTTTGGTTGTGTTCTGCGCTTCCAAAAACACCCATTTAGGGCAAGATCCTAAATTTTGAAAATATGAGGAGATGGTCAAAGGGTCGTGGTGGCCCCGGTCAAGGTGCTGCTGGTGGAGCTCCTGTTGCAGGGAGAGGACGTGGTGGATCTGTGCCAGATACACGCACAAGTGAAAAACCTTCCTCAGGTGCGAGTAGGCGACCGAGCCTGCGGCGGTATTTTGTCGCGCCTAATGAGGCTGTACGAATGTTTAGGCCAGGACAAGTACAGGCGATAGTAGATTGGGTTGCTGACAGTGCCTCGGGTTCTTTCACATTGTCTCCCACCCACTCTTCTGATGAAAGAACAGAGTTGGCACCTGAAACCGATGTCCATCAGTCTTTCACCTCACCCCCTTGCAAATCAGCCAAGCAGTCTGAGCCCCAAATCATGCAGCAGTCTCTTCTGCTTTTCGATGACTCTGTTAGCAGGGTTTCCCAGGGCCATCCACCTAGCCCTGCCCCAGAAGTGGAAGAGATTGAGTGCACCGATGCCCAACCACTTATGTTTCATGATGAGTACATGGGAGGACCATCGCAGTACGTCTCGGATGATGACGAAACACAGGTGCCAACTCCTGCTGCTTTCGCAATTGTGCAGACAGACAAGGAGGGCAGGGGTGAAGACTGGGTGGAAGATGATGTGGAGGACGATGAGGTCCTCGACCCCACATGGAATCAGTGTTATGCAGGTGACCAGTGTAGTTTGGAGGAAGAGGCGGTGGTCGCACAGAGCCACCAGCACAGCAGAAGAGGGAGCAGGGTGCAAAAGCGGAGCGTCTGTCAGCTAGACAGTATGTCTGCTACTGCCCAACGCAGCAAGGGACCGAGCACACCAAAGCCAGGTCCAAGGAGTTCCCCAGCGTGGCAGTTCTTCACACAATGTGCTGATGACAAGACACGAGTGGTTTGCACGCTGTGCAATAAGAGCCTGAAGCGAGGCATAAACGTTCTCAACCTGAGCACAACCTGCATGACCAGGCATCTAAGTGCAAAGCACGAGCTGCAGTGGAGTAGACACCTCAAAAACCAAGAAAGGTCTCTGGCTCCTCCTGCTTCCTCTTCTGCTGCAGTCTCGGCCTCTTCATCCACCTCTGTAGTGACAGTGGCACCTGCCACCCCGCAAACAGAGGATCTGCCAGCAACACTACCACCTGGGTCACCAACCATCTCCACAATGTCCCATGGAAGCGTTCAGCTCTCTATCTCCCAAACATTGGAGCGGAAGAGGAAGTACCCCCCTAGCCACCCGCGATCCCTGGCCCTGAATGCCAGCATTTCAAAACTCCTGGCCTTTGAAATGCTGTCATTCGGTCTGGTGGAGACGCAGAGTTTTAAAAACCTGATGGCATTGGCTGTCCCACAGTACGTCGTGCCCAGCCGCCACTATTTTTCCAGGCGAGCCATCCCTTCCCTGCACAACCAAGTGGGGGACAAAATCAGGTGTGCACTGCGCAACGCCATCTGTGGCAAGGTCCACCTAACTACGGATGCGTGGACCAGTAAGCACGGTCAGGGACGTTATATCTCCCTAACAGCACACTGGGTAAATGCAGTGGCGGCTGGGCCTGAGGCAGATAGCAGTTTGGCGCATGTCCTTCCACCACCGAGGATTGCAGGGCGCTTCAGTTTGCCTCCTGTTGCTAACTCCTCCTACTCCGCTTCCTCATCCTCTACCGCCTCCTCATCCGGTCAGCGTAACACCTTCACCACCAACTTCAGCACAGCCAGGGGTAAACGACAGCAGGCAGTTTTAAAACTTTCCTGTTTGGGGGAAAAAACCCACACCGCGCAGGAGTTGTGGAGGGACATGGAACAACAGACCAATGAGTGGTTGCTGTCAGTGAGCCTCAAGCCCGGCCTGGTGGTGTGCGATAATGGGCGAAATCTCGTAGCAGCTCTGGGCCTAGCCGGTTTGACGCACATCCCTTGCCTGGCGCATGTGCTGAACTTGGTGGTCCAGAGGTTCCTTAAAAATTACCCCAATATGCCAGAGCTGCTGCAGAAAGTGCGGGCTGCGTGTGCGCACTTTCGGCGTTCTCACCCTGCTGCTGCTCGCCTGTCAGCGCTGCAGCGTAACTTCGGCCTTCCCGCTCACCGCCTCATATGTGACGTGCCCACAAGGTGGAACTCCACCCTGCACATGCTGGCCAGACTGTGCGAGCAGCAGCAGGCGATAGTGGAGTTTCAGCTGCAGCAATCACGCGTGAGTCGCTCTGTAGAACAGCACCACTTCACCACCAATAACTGGGCCTCCATGCGAGACCTGTGTGCCTTGTTGCGCTGTTTCGAGTACTCCACCAACATGTCCAGTGCCAATGACGCTGTTCTTAGCGTTACTATCCCAGTTCTATGCCTCCTTGAAAAAACGCTTCGGGCGATGATGGAAGAGGATGTGGCACAGGAGGATGAGGAGGAGGAGGAGGAAGCGGGATCATTTCAAAGGCTTTCAGGGCAGTCTTTCACAAGTGGCTACAAGGGTGGGTTCCTGCACCAACAAACGCCAGGTACACAATTGTCCGGCAGAAAGGGCACAGTTCTGGAGGATGACGAGGTGGAGGAGGAGATGGAGGAGGAGGAGCCATTTTCACAGCAGGGTGGCACCCAGACCAGCTTGTGGCCATCACTGGTGCGTGGCTGGGGGGGATACAGAGGACACAGACGATACACCTCCCACAGAGGACAGCTTTTCTTTGCCTCTGGGCAGCCTGGCACACATGAGCGATTACATGCTGCAGTGTTTCCGCAATGACCGCCGAGTTGCCCACATTTTAACTGGTGCTGATTACTGGGTGGCCACCCTGCTGGATCCCTGTTACAAGGACAACGTACCGTCCTTAATTCCCTCACTGGAGCGGGATCGTAAGATGCGCGAGTACAAGCGCACGCTGGTAGACGCGCTGCTGGTGGCATTCCCACCTGACAGCGGGCGTACGGTGGAAGCACAAGGCGAAGGCAGAGGAGGAGGAAGAGGTCGCCAACGCAGCCGGGGCACCGGCAGCACCTCAGAAGGCAGGGTTAGCATGGCTGAAATGTGGAAAAGCTTTGTCAGCACGCCACAACAACCAGCACCACCAGCTGAGATGGAACGTCTTAGCAGGAGGCAGCATTTCACCAACATGGTTGAGCAGTATGTGTCCACAGGCCTACACGTACTGGATGACGGGTCTGCCCCCTTTAACTTCTGGGTCTCCAAATTGGGCACATGGCCTGAGCTTGCCCTTTATGCCTTGGAGGTGCTGGCCTGCCCTGCAGCCAGTGTATAATCTGAACGTGTATTTAGCACGGCAGGGGGCGTTATCACAGACAAGCGCAGCCGCCTGTCCAGAGCCAATGTGGACAAGCTCACGTTCATTAAAATGAACCAGGCATGGATCCCACAGGACTTGTCCGTACCTTGTGCAGAATAGACATGTATACCGGTGTTGTGACAAAAACTGTCCGGCCATCGGATTGTGTCCGGCCCATACTGCGAAGGCGCAGCGCTTGCGCAGTACAGAGGACAAGGAGATTCACAAAATCTCCGAAGATGAACGGCGCCTGCGCTGTGAGTGCAGGTTCAAGCCCCACCATCCAAGTGGACATACGGTAGCACATAGTAACAGGGCCCCTCACGGGCTCGGTTCGATCGCCACGCTTTGGGCACAGCCTCACTTGGCTCGTCTTGAACCACGGATGGTGTGGCCTTCACCTGAACTCACCACGCAGGCGCCGTTCGTCTTGGGAGATTTTCGAAATCCCCTTGTCCTACATACTGAGCAAGCGCAGTACAGGGTGGACACTATTTGACGGGGGACAGAATTCGACACATCACCGGCATTACACAGCCATTGTTGTATTTTTGAATCAGTGTTGGCTACCTCGTCCTCCTCCACCGCCGCTTCCACCTACACAGCCACATCCACCGCCACTTCAACCTCCTACTCCATATGGACCTCGTCCTCCTAGGTCAAGATTATTATTTTTTATTTTTATTTTTTTTATGTTATTTTAAGTTATTTCCCTATCCACACTTGCCATGCTCTTAACAACATTTTGCTGCCATTTGCAGCCCTCTAGCCCTTTCCATTACCTTTTTAGAGCCTTTTTAGTCCTTAGAAGTCCGGGTCCCCATTGACTTCAATGGGGTTCGGGTCCGGGTTCGGGTTAAAGTTCGGTCCCGAACCCAAACTTTTTTCCGAAGTTCGGCCGAACCCGTCGAACCCGAACATCCAGGTGTCCGCTCAACTCTACTGCTGTCATAATTAATCACATGTGCAACACCATGGCACCTGCAGATCAAACAGAGGCTAAGATAGCAAATTCTTTGGTAATGAAGGATGGCTTGCATGCGATAATGTATGCAAATGGTTTTATTTTCAATTTAAGGATGAGTTTACCTTTACAATAAAAATAATAAATTCACATTTTTGCAGGTAAAACATCTGCATTTATTCTTTTTTTGTAACGGACCTGTAAAGCATTACACCTACGATCAGCAGATTGTGGGTGCAAAGCCACGGTCCTGCAGACTGTCTGTGTATCTTTCTGGCCATTCCTCCTTTATGGCATTTCAGGCAGTTACACTGTGACAGGAAGACTTTATGAACTACCACAGCGCTCAACAGCAGGGTTGCCAACTTTCAGTAAATTTACAAACAGTTTGTAAAATCCATAATTGTTGCATCTGGTAATGAATGTCAGTTACGGACATGCAGCCTATATGTCCGTCATAGACAATCAATGACAGATGCAAAAAGTACAGATTTTACTAACTGTTTGTAAATTGATCCCCTGGGAGTGGGGGCCAGTGCATCTGTAACATGTTACATGTTACACCCTGAATTTGAGTGTAACATGTTACAAAAGGTGAACTTATTTTTTTAAATGTTTGTAACCCCAAAAAAGAAAAAATTGGATCCTGTTCCTTTAACCTCCCTGGCGGTATGATTGTGTCAGATTTTAAATGCCAAATCGGTACATTGTTTTGCATAGAAATTTGGCGTTTTATATTATAGGCCTGTAATTCTTAGGAATAACTCACTTAAATCTGTCCAAGAGTCTAGTAGACATCCCGGGTATGATAAAGTTTGAAACACGAAATCATAAATTATAATAAAATAAATAACTATAAATAATTATAAAATAATAGTATTAAAATGTATTCAATAATGTAATCAAATCAAAAACACTTAAATTTTCGCTCAGTCTCAGAATCGTCGCTGTCGTCACTTTCAGTGTCTGATGAAAAATTTCCCCACAAATCACTATCGCTCAATTCTGCAAGTATTTCTAATTTACTATCGCTGTTTTCTAGCTGGTCTAAAATTGCTTTTGACGTAAAGGGACACTTTTTGGATGCTATGGACATTCTAAAGTTTCCAGGCAGAAAGAACAGTATATATAATAGAAAAGTGCAGACAGGGCACTGGACAAAGCACTAGGGACAAAAGGGAGGTGAAATCATTTGATACAGTAATGTAATCTTACAGATTACAGTGTATTATGTGTGTTATGTTTTGTGTACATTTTTGAATTTGCCGCGGGGCTCCACCCCCATGTGTTGTGACGTCTGCAGGGAACGGAGTCCGGAACAGTGGTACAGCGGGCAGATGATCCGGCAGAGGACACAGTGGGACGGGGGGGGACGACGACGGGGGGGGGGTAATTGGGACTGACATCGCAGGATCCTGGGGAGAAGGTAAGTAAGCTGTACCAGGATACTACGATGCAATCCCGAGTGTGGCTCTGAGTTACCGCTTTTGGTACTGAAAATTAACCCGGAGCCACACTCAGGATTACCGCCAGGGATGGTTAAAGCATATTAAAACAGCACAGTGCTTGTGTTGTGTAATTTGACCCCTTCTATCACCTGAATTACGTGGCTGATCCGGCCTGGCTATGCCCTCCCCCTGTAAACTGACCACAGTTTGTCATGGCTGCTGAGCCCTGACACTGTGGTCAGTTTACAAGCATCTGTCATCTGCAGCTCTCCTGTCCTCCTCTGTGCTCCTCTCCCCCTCCCACCCTGCCTGTCAGCTCTTTGTCAGGGCCCGCCCCCTCCCCTCCTGCTGCTGAAATTACAGTAAAAAGTACATGCAATCCCCTCTGATAAAAAATGTCCTATGCTGCAGCATCTGTGCTTTGTAAAAAATATGCCCATTACTACCTGATTTCAGAGCGCCACTTGGTGCTCACGTGACTCCTCGCTGCTCCCCTCCTCACTGGCTGACGTCACAGTTCTCTCCTCCTCTCCACCCCGGCTGACGTCTTGGCTCTCTCCTCCCCTCTTCCCGACTGACATCAGCGGGGATTCTTGGCCCTTCCCTCTGTAGAAGTCAGATCGGTAGAAGGAGCAGCGAGGAGTCACGTGAGCGCTGAGCGCCGCTGTAAAATAAGGTAGTAAAGGGCATAATTTTTACAAAGCACAGACACTGGAGCATACGACGTGTTCTAACTTTATGCATGTACTGTGCATGTGCATGTTGCATGTACTTTATAAAGTGGCTTAACAACCACTTTAAGGGTGCAATGTGCTTCAGGCTCAGAGTATCAAAATCTACTTTGAACTATTCTGCATTGGGTTTTTTTAGCCAAAAATGTCCCTCATCAATTTTTTTTCAACCAAATTTTGGCTTCGGAACCTCGAGAACCAGAACTGTGAGAGCAAATTTGATCAATTTACTGCAAAACCAATTTTACCTAAATCTATCCGCTCATCTCTTATATGAACACATTATCTAATGCCCTGTACACACGATCGGATTTCCGATGGAATAAAATCCGATGGATTTTTCCAACGGAAATCCGATGAAGCTGACTTCCATCAGTCTTGTCTACACACCATCAGTCAAAAATCCGACCGTCCCAAACGCCGTGACGTAAAACACTCCGAAGAGCCGAGAAAAATTAAGTTCAATGCTTCTGAGCATGCGTCGACTTGATTCTGAGCATGCGTGGGTTTTTTCTCCGATGGAGTTTCCCACAGGCGATTGGAATTTGCCATCGTTTTTTTTTCCATCGATAAAATTTAAAACATGTTCTATTTTTTTATACCGATGGAAAAAAGACCGATAGGGCCCACACATGATCCGTTTGTCTGATGAAAAAAGTCCATCGGTCTTTTTTCATCAGAAAAAACGATCGTGTGTACGCGGCATTAGTGTACAACAATTTCTCTTGATGCTTTTCTGCAGCCCATTTCTTCTAAGCTCTGGGTGAACTGAAATTTTCTGCTCCTAGCAAGTATTTTACCCCTGAATCTCTCTCTTTATCTCCATTTTTTTCTCCTTTCGAACACAAGGAAGAGCAGGGAGAGGCAGGTAACACAATGGTCTGGAGAACATGCTCTAACTCCTGTAGATGCATTTCTTTTGTTGAAAATAGCTTTCGAGTCATTTTATATCCTTCTTATTCATTTCTAAAAGAAGCTTTTTTACTATTATCACTGCAAAAGCAAGTTTATTGTTGGGCTGACTGCAAAGTGTGAAGGACATAACCTGCTCAACTGTGAATCTTAGAAAAAACAGAGTGAACTGTGATCTGACAAATTGCGGGTCATTACTTGAATTAAGTGAATCAAGGTTTCCGTGGTGACTGAGATATACCTAGTAGCATTCTATAATGATTCCTGAAAGTGGTTTAACATACTGAACCCATCTTAAAGAAGTCCATATAGTAATAAACTGTAATTAGGTAATCTGGCCTGCTAAGGAAATAGACTCATGCTGTTAATATAAGGTGACATGATTTAATTTAGGACTGAATTTAGACAAAGTGAAGCTGGGAATATAACTGCAGCATAAAAGATCTATAGAAAATGTTTATAGACATCTCTGGCCAGATAGTAAGGAGAATTAAATTAAAGGAGATTATATTCTAAAACTGTCATGCACCACTTATTATGTTTCTTCCTATAGCCCTAGTTTACATTTGGGACCAGGGGGGCTGTAAAAAATAGGCGGCTGAGCTGGGGTTTTACCACCCTGACTGCTCACCTTAAGCTAATATGGTGGTTGGAGGGGGTGGTAGACTTTCCATGGCTGTGATGCTTTGCAGTTGTAGTAAAACATAATACCACCTGTCGTGTTCATCAAGCAGTACCACCCCCAAAAGCAAGCCATTAAATTGAATACTAAGAGCATTATAAAGTTTGTGGTTGTGGCACAGTGCGCAGTCTTTCAAGGATTAAAACAATTTAAAAAATCCTCCCTCCCCATTTGTCGGACTTTAATGGTACTGAAATAACGAACACATGCATATATATAAAAATATAAATTTCATTACCAAAAAAATAAAAATAAAATGAAACCACAAGGGAAAATCTCTGTCAAGCAATATGGGCCGTATATACAGTCAATTAATAGGCATCTTTGCAGATTACTCAAGAGGTCGACATGTTTCACATCCAACAAGCTTCTTCAGGACCCCATTTTGTCTTGGCAGCAAAGAAAAATGAAAATAGTAGCGCTTCTGTGTATCACACCAGAAATCTAGATACTATAGAAAATATATATATGTCCCGTAAAGAAATACATATAAGTGAAAAACTGCAAAACATATACTCTAAAAATATGTGTGCACATACAATAAATTAATAAGTGTTCATAGCGTTCAAATATTGTTTTCAAACCAGTTGTAAAAAAAACGTTTAACCACTTAAGCCCCGGACCATTTGGTAGCTAAAGGACCAGTGGTGAATTCAGAATTTTGCACTGCGCTGCTTTAACTGTAAATTGTGCGGACATGCAATGTTGTACCCAAACGAAATTTGCGTCCTTTTCTTCCCACAAATAGAGCTTTCTTTTAATGGTATTTGATTGCCTCTGCGATTTTAATTTTTTGCGATATAAACGGAAAAAGACTGAAAATTTTGAAAAAAAATGATATTTTCTACTTTTTGTTATAAGAAAAATCGAATAAACTCAATTGTAGTCATACATTTAGGCCAAAATGTATTCAGCCACATGTTTTTAGTAAAAAAAATGTCAATAAGCGTATATTTATTGGTTTGCGCAAAAGTTATAGAGTTTACAAACTAGGGTACATTTTCTGAAATTTACACAGCTTTAAATTTATGACTGCCTATCTCATTTCTTGAGGTGCTAAAATGACAGGGCAGTACAAAACCCCCCCAAATGACCCCATTTTGGAAAGTAGACACCCCAAGGAAATTGCTGAGAGTCATGTTGAGCCCATTGAATTTTTTATTTTTTTGTCCCAAGTGATTGAATAATGACTAAAAAAAAAAAAAAATTACAAAAAGTTGTCACTAAATGATATATTGCTCACACATGCCATGGTTATATGTGGAATTTCACCCCAAAATACATTTTGCTGCTTCTCCTGAGTACGGGGATACCACATGTGTGGGACTTTTTGGGAGCCTAGCCGCGTACGGGACCCCGGAAACCAAGCACCGCCTTCAGGATTTCTAAGGGCGCAAATTTTTGATTTCACTCCTCACTACCTATCACAGTTTCGAAGGCCATAAAATGCCAAAATAGCACAAAACCCCCCAAAATGACCCCATTTTAGAAAGTAGACACCCCAAGGAAATTGCTGAGAGGCCTGTTGAGCCCATTGAATATATATTTTTTTGTCCCAAGTGATTGAATAATGACAAAAAAAAAAAAAAAATTACAAAAAGTTGTCACTAAATGATATATTGCTCACACATGCCATGGTTATATGTGGAATTACACCCCAAAATACATTTTTCTGCTTCTCCTGAGTACGGGGATACCACATGTGTGGGACTTTTTAGGAGCCTAGCCGCGTACGGGACCCCGAAAACCAAGCACCGCCTTCAGGATTTCTAGGCACAAATTTTTGATTTCACTCCTCACTACCTATCACAGTTTCGAAGGCCATAAAATGCCAAAATCGCACAAAACCCCCCAAATGACCCCATTTTGGAATATAGACACCCCAAGCTATTTGCTGAGAGGGATGGCGAGTATTTTACAGCTCTCATTTGTTTTTGAAAATGAAGAAAGAAAATATATATATATATATTTTTTTTTTTTTCAATTTTCAAAACTTTGTGACAAAAAGCGAGATCTGCAAAATACTCACAATACCTCTCAGCAAATAGCTTGGGGTGTCTACTTTCCAAAATGGGGTCATTTGGGGGGGTTTTGTGCTATCTGGGCATTCCATGGCCTCCGAAACTGTGATAGGCAGTGAGAAGTGAAATCAAAAATTTACACCCTTAGAAAGCCTGAAGGCGGTGCTTGGTTTTTGGGGTCCCGTACGTGGCTAGGCTCCCAAAAAGTCTCACACATGTGGTATCCCCGTACTCAGGAGAAGCAACAGAATGTATTTTGGGGTGTAATTCCACATATGCCCATGGCATGTTTGAGCAATATATCATTTAGTGACAACTTTGTGCAAAAAAAAAAAAATTGTAGTTTTTCCGCAACTTGTGTCAACATATAAAATATTCCATGGACTCGACATGCCTCTCAGTATATAGCTTGGGGTGTCTACTTTCCAAAATGGGGTCATTTGGGGGGGTTTTGAACTGTTCTGGCATTTTATACACAACATTAGGAAGCTTACATCCACTCTTCTAACCACTTGAAGACAAAGCCCTTTTTGACACTTTTTGTTTACATGAAAACATTTTTTTTTTGCAAGAAAATTATGTTGAACCCCCAAACATTATATATATTTTTAAAGCAAAGGCCCTACAGATTAAAATGGTGGGTGTTGCATTTTTTTTTCTACACAGTATTTGCGCAGCGATTTTTCAAACGCATTTTTTGGGTTAAAAAATACACTTTTTTAAATTTTAATGCACTAAAACACACTATATTGCCCAAATGTTTGATGAAATAAAAAAGATGATCTTAGGCCGAGTACATAGATACCAAACACGACATGCTTTAAAATTTCGCACAAACGCGCATTGGCGACAAACTACATACATTTTTAAAAGCCTTTAAAAGCCTTTACAGGTTACCCCAGTAGATTTACAGAGGAGGTCTACTGCTAAAATGATTGCCCTCGATCTGACCTTCGCGGTGATACCTCACATGCATGGTGCAATTGCTGTTTACATATGACGCCAGACCGACGCTTGCGTTCGCCATTGGGCAAGAGCAGGGCAGGACAGGGGTGCTTTTTTTTTTTTTCTTTTTTTTTTATTATTAATTTTGCTTTTTTATTTTATTTTTAAATTGTTCCTTCCAAGTATTTTTTTTTTTAGCATTTTTATTGTTATCTCAGGGAATGTAAATATCCCCTATGATAGCAATAGGTAGTGACAGGTACTCTTTTTTTGAAAAAACTGGGGTCTTCTAGACCCTAGATTTTTCCTCTGCCCTCAAAGCATCTGACCACACCAAGATCGGTGTGATAAAATGCTTTCCCAATTTCCCAATGGCGCTTTTTATATCTGGGGGGGGGCATTCCCTCCCACTGCTTGTAAAAGCAGTCCAGAGGCTAATTAGCCGCTAGGATTGCTTTTACATGAAAGCCGGCCGCAGGCTGAAAAGAATGATACCAAGATGATACCTAAACCCGCAGGCATCATTCTGGTATAAACATTCAAAGTCCAGCAACATACCAGTACGTTGCTGGTCCTTGTTGGACATGTATTGTAATCTTTTTATTTCATGCAGCCAGTTGGCTGAACGAAAAAAGAGATTGATCGGTGGGTATGCCCACCATTAGAATACTGCCCTTCATCCACCCACTTCCAATGATGGGCATACACGCACCATTTATATATGCCGAAGCATGGGGGCATCCTCCCGCAAAAAAGTTATGCCGCACACACATGGTCGGACTTTTCCACGGGCAAGCCTCCGTCGGAATTTCGACCGTATGTACGCGGCATTAGGAGCAAAATCACTCCTCCGCCCCTGCTGCCCCAATGCTTCGGCATATTTGCTTTTTTTTTTTAACTGTGGTGGTGAAATCACCTCCTACAGCACTGGAGTCGCAGGGATCAGGCCTGTCTCTGCGAACGCTGCAGTTATGTGTGTTTTTGTTTTGTAAGTGACAGTGATCGATCGATACTGCACTTGGGTGGCCTGGGCTGGACGGAGGGGCAAAACGCAGGTGCCAGCAGGTATCTGGGCTGATCCCGCTAACACTGCGTTTTTGGGAACCCTAAACTGCTGGGGACGCTAGTATAGATCTGATCAGATCAGATATTGATCTGTTCAGATACTATACCACTAAGAGGGGTGTATGCTTCACGCGTGGGTGTTAGCGTTACTGGCACTAACCTGACGCTGCCTGGGGTGTGACTCAGACCCTCTCTGACGCTAAAACCTAATTGATATCACCCGCCGGGCGATCAGGGGGTTAAACCTTTATTGGGTTATATACCTGGCGGGTGCCCTGACACTATAAAAAGCAAACTAACTAACCAGCGTCACCCGTAACACTTATATGGTGATCACTGGTGAAAGGGTTAACTAGGGGCAATCAGGGGGTTAAAACCTTTATTAGATAATATATGGGGGTACCTGACGCTATAAAAACCTGCGGCGAACCTAAAAAAAATTACCGGCTACCGATCTGCATCACAGACACTAAGACAGCGTTTAGAAAAACAATTGCTTAGTGACAGTGGTGATAGGGGGTGAAAGGGTTACCTGGGGGGCGATCAAGGGGGTTAAACCTTTATTAGATAATATATTGGGGTACCTGACGCTATAAAAACATGCGGCGAACCTAAAAAAAATTACTGGCTACGATCTGCATCACCGACACTAAGACAGCGTTTAGAAAAACAATTGCTTAGCGACAGTGGTGATAGGGGGTGAAAGGGTTACCTGGGGGGCGATCAAGGGGGTTAAACCTTTATTAGATAATATATTGGGGTACCTGACGCTATAAAAACCTGCGGCGAACCTAAAAAAAGTTACCGGCTACCGATCTGCATCACAGACACTAAGACAGCGTTTAGAAAAACGATCGCTTAGTGACAGTGGTGATAGGGGGTGAAAGGGTTACCTGGGGGGCGATCAAGGGGGTTAAACCTTTATTAGATAATATATTGGGGTACCTGACGCTATAAAAACATGCGGCGAACCTAAAAGAAATTACTGGCTACGATCTGCATCACCGACACTAAGACAGCGTTTAGAAAAACAATTGCTTAGCGACAGTGGTGATAGGGGGTGAAAGGGTTACCTGGGGGGCGATCAAGGGGGTTAAACCTTTATTAGATAATATATTGGGGTACCTGACGCTATAAAAACCTGCGGCGAACCTAAAAAAAATTACCGGCTACCGATCTGCATCACAGACACTAAGACAGCGTTTAGAAAAACGATCGCTTAGTGACAGTGGTGATAGGGGGTGAAAGGGTTACCTGGGGGGCGATCAAGGGGGTTAAACCTTTATTAGATAATATATTGGGGTACCTGACGCTATAAAAACCTGCGGCGAACCTAAAAAAAATTACTGGCTGCCGATCGGCATCACTGACGCTAAGACAGCGATCAGAAAAATGATCGCTAAGCGACAGTGGTGATAGGCGGTGAAAGGGTTATCTGGGGGGTGATCAGGGGGTTAAACCTTTATTAGGGGGGGTTAGGGGGCTACACTGGACCTAAGACTAAACTTTGGTGACACTTTTACAGTCACAAATGTCACTGATTGCAGTGATCACTAAATAAATGGTCACTGCAATCAGTGACACTGTGACTGGGGGCTGGGGGGGTGATCTGGGGGGTGATCTGGGGTGTTTGGGGGGGCCTGGGGGGGCGATTTATGTCCCTATGTGTCCTGGTGTCAGTGTAGTGTTGTGTGCACTGACCTGATGTCTTCTCTTGTACGGCGCTCGGTATATGTGAGCGCCGCACCAGAGATGACATCACTTCCTCCTGCTCCCTCTGTCTGACACAAACAGAGGGGGCATTTCCATTCGCCGGGAGCGATCGCGAGGGGGTGGCCAGAAACGAATGGCTGCCCCCTCATCCCGGAACGCTCCCGGACACTTAGCCACCGCTCACTGTACAGAAGGGGGGTCCGATTGGACCCCCCAACTATACAAAGGCAATCACGTACACTCTACGTGATTGTGCCTGTCGGTACCATTCTGCCGACGTATATATACAGTGAGCGGTCGTTAAGTGGTTAAAGAAAGTCCATCAGTGAAATATGTGTTCCAATAATAGTGACTTCAACTAAAATTTGCATAAAAATCTTCCTGTGTTCTCTTGAATAAACCTTCACCACACCAACGTGATTAGTGACTCCACTCCCTAAAGACTTGCACTCACCAATAGGATTTGCCTCGCACTCTCATGCTCGGCTTCACAGCTTAAACACCCCTCAGGGTATAAAAGATAGATCCAAACGATGTTGCTAGGTCAGTCAAGTTTTCCCACATGAAAAAGCAAAAAGGTCTCCAATAGTGAAGTATGTAAAAAAAATTATTAAACAAAGCACAGGTAACCTTCAATAGTTTCACTCACATCTAGCAAATGAAAATTTGGGCACTTCAGCAAAATCACTTCAAAAAGCCAGACAGGTATACGACAGGTAGCCGCGATGTATTGCGGTCTCGGCGGACCAATCAATCATATGTATCTGCAAAATACTCACCATACCTCTCAGCAAATAGCTTGGGGTGTCTACTTTCCAAAATCGGGTCATTAGGTCGGGTTTTGTGCCATCTGGGCATTCCATGGCCTCCGAAACTGTGATAGGCAGTGAGGAGTGAAATCAAAAATGTATGCCCTTAGAAAGCCTGAAGGCGGTGCTTGGACTTTGGGGTCCCGTACGTGGCTAGGCTCCCAAAAAGTCTCACACATGTGGTATCCCTGTACTCAGGAGAAGCAACAGAATGTATTTTGGGGTGTAATTCCACATATGCCCATGGCATGTTTGAGCAATATATCATTTAGTGACAACTTTGTGCAAAAAAATTAAAATAAAAAAATAAATTGTCTTTTTTCCGCAACTTGTGTCAACATATAAAATATTCCATGGACTCGACATGGCTCTCAGTATATAGCTTGGGGTGTCTACTTTCCAAAATGGGGTCATTTGGGGGGGTTTTGAACTGTCCTGGCATTTTATACACAACATTAGGAAGCTTACATCCACTCTTCTAACCACTTGAAGACACTGCCCTTTCTGACACTTTTTGTTTACATGAAAAAAATTTTTTTTTTGCAAGAAAATTATGTTGAACCCCCAAACATTATATATATTTTTAAAGCAAAGGCCCTACAGATTAAAATGGTGGGTGTTGCATTTTTTTTTCTACACAGTATTTGCGCAGCGATTTTTCAAACGCATTTTTTGGGTTAAAAAATACACTTTTTTAAATTTTAATGCACTAAAACACACTATATTGCCCAAATGTTTGATGAAATAAAAAAGATGATCTTAGGCCGAGTACATAGATACCAAACACGACATGCTTTAAAATTTCGCACAAACGCGCATTGGCGACAAACTACATACATTTTTAAAAGCCTTTAAAAGCCTTTACAGGTTACCCCAGTAGATTTACAGAGGAGGTCTACTGCTAAAATGATTGCCCTCGATCTGACCTTCGCGGTGATACCTCACATGCATGGTGCAATTGCTGTTTACATATGACGCCAGACCGACGCTTGCGTTCGCCATTGGGCAAGAGCAGGGCAGGACAGGGGTGCTTTTTTTTTTTTGCTTTTTTTTTTATTATTAATTTTGATTTTTTATTTTATTTTTAAATTGTTCCTTCCAAGTATTTTTTTTTTTAGCATTTTTATTGTTATCTCAGGGAATGTAAATATCCCCTATGATAGCAATAGGTAGTGACAGGTACTCTTTTTTTGAAAAAACTGGGGTCTTCTAGACCCTAGATTTTTCCTCTGCCCTCAAAGCATCTGACCACACCAAGATCGGTGTGATAAAATGCTTTCCCAATTTCCCAATGGCGCTTTTTATATCCGGGGGGGGGGCATTCCCTCCCACTGCTTGTAAAAGCAGTCCAGAGGCTAATTAGCCGCTAGGATTGCTTTTACATGAAAGCCGGCCGCAGGCTGAAAAGAATGATACCAAGATGATACCTAAACCCGCAGGCATCATTCTGGTATAAACATTCAAAGTCCAGCAACATACCAGTACGTTGCTGGTCCTTGTTGGACATGTATTGTAATCTTTTTATTTCATGCAGCCAGTTGGCTGAACGAAAAAAGAGATTGATCGGTGGGTATGCCCACCATTAGAATACTGCCCTTCATCCACCCACTTCCAATGATGGGCATACACGCACCATTTATATATGCCGAAGCATGGGGGCATCCTCCCGCAAAAAAGTTATGCCGCACACACATGGTCGGACTTTTCCACGGGCAAGCCTCCGTCGGAATTTCGACCGTATGTACGCGGCATTAGGAGCAAAATCACTCCTCCGCCCCTGCTGCCCCAATGCTTCGGCATATTTGCTTTTTTTTTTTAACTGTGGTGGTGAAATCACCTCCTACAGCACTGGAGTCGCAGGGATCAGGCCTGTCTCTGCGAACGCTGCAGTTATGTGTGTTTTTGTTTTGTAAGTGACAGTGATCGATCGATACTGCACTTGGGTGGCCTGGGCTGGACGGAGGGGCAAAACGCAGGTGCCAGCAGGTATCTGGGCTGATCCCGCTAACACTGCGTTTTTGGGAACCCTAAACTGCTGGGGACGCTAGTATAGATCTGATCAGATCAGATATTGATCTGTTCAGATACTATACCACTAAGAGGGGTGTATGCTTCACGCGTGGGTGTTAGCGTTACTGGCACTAACCTGACGCTGCCTGGGGTGTGACTCAGACCCTCTCTGACGCTAAAACCTAATTGATATCACCCGCCGGGCGATCAGGGGGTTAAACCTTTATTGGGTTATATACCTGGCGGGTGCCCTGACACTATAAAAAGCAAACTAACTAACCAGCGTCACCCGTAACACTTATATGGTGATCACTGGTGAAAGGGTTAACTAGGGGCAATCAGGGGGTTAAAACCTTTATTAGATAATATATGGGGGTACCTGACGCTATAAAAACCTGCGGCGAACCTAAAAAAAATTACCGGCTACCGATCTGCATCACAGACACTAAGACAGCGTTTAGAAAAACAATTGCTTAGTGACAGTGGTGATAGGGGGTGAAAGGGTTACCTGGGGGGCGATCAAGGGGGTTAAACCTTTATTAGATAATATATTGGGGTACCTGACGCTATAAAAACATGCGGCGAACCTAAAAAAAATTACTGGCTACGATCTGCATCACCGACACTAAGACAGCGTTTAGAAAAACAATTGCTTAGCGACAGTGGTGATAGGGGGTGAAAGGGTTACCTGGGGGGCGATCAAGGGGGTTAAACCTTTATTAGATAATATATTGGGGTACCTGACGCTATAAAAACCTGCGGCGAACCTAAAAAAAATTACCGGCTACCGATCTGCATCACAGACACTAAGACAGCGTTTAGAAAAACGATCGCTTAGTGACAGTGGTGATAGGGGGTGAAAGGGTTACCTGGGGGGCGATCAAGGGGGTTAAACCTTTATTAGATAATATATTGGGGTACCTGACGCTATAAAAACATGCGGCGAACCTAAAAGAAATTACTGGCTACGATCTGCATCACCGACACTAAGACAGCGTTTAGAAAAACAATTGCTTAGCGACAGTGGTGATAGGGGGTGAAAGGGTTACCTGGGGGGCGATCAAGGGGGTTAAACCTTTATTAGATAATATATTGGGGTACCTGACGCTATAAAAACCTGCGGCGAACCTAAAAAAAATTACCGGCTACCGATCTGCATCACAGACACTAAGACAGCGTTTAGAAAAACGATTGCTTAGTGACAGTGGTGATAGGGGGTGAAAGGGTTACCTGGGGGGCGATCAAGGGGGTTAAACCTTTATTAGATAATATATTGGGGTACCTGACGCTATAAAAACCTGCGGCGAACCTAAAAAAAATTACTGGCTGCCGATCGGCATCACTGACGCTAAGACAGCGATCAGAAAAATGATCGCTAAGCGACAGTGGTGATAGGCGGTGAAAGGGTTATCTGGGGGGTGATCAGGGGGTTAAACCTTTATTAGGGGGGGTTAGGGGGCTACACTGGACCTAAGACTAAACTTTGGTGACACTTTTACAGTCACAAATGTCACTGATTGCAGTGATCACTAAATAAATGGTCACTGCAATCAGTGACA
The DNA here is from genome assembly GCA_029206835.1 of Rana muscosa. Taxonomy (NCBI): domain Eukaryota; kingdom Metazoa; phylum Chordata; class Amphibia; order Anura; family Ranidae; genus Rana; species Rana muscosa. Next base: position 149,146,972 of record CM055116.1, read on the forward strand.
CTGTGACTGGGGGCTGGGGGGGTGATCTGGGGGGTGATCTGGGGTGTCTGGGGGGGCCTGGGGGGCGATTTATGTCCCTATGTGTCCTGGTGTCAGTGTAGTGTTGTGTGCACTGACCTGATGTCTTCTCTTGTACGGCGCTCGGTATATGTGAGCGCCGCACCAGAGATGACATCACTTCCTCCTGCTCCCTCTGTCTGACACAAACAGAGGGGGCATTTCCATTCGCCGGGAGCGATCGCGAGGGGGTGGCCAGAAACGAATGGCTGCCCCCTCATCCCGGAACGCTCCCGGACACTTAGCCACCGCTCACTGTACAGAAGGGGGGTCCGATTGGACCCCCCAACTATACAAAGGCAATCACGTACACTCTACGTGATTGTGCCTGTCGGTGCCATTCTGCCGACGTATATATACAGTGAGCGGTCGTTAAGTGGTTAAAGAAAGTCCATCAGTGAAATATGTGTTCCAATAATAGTGACTTCAACTAAAATTTGCATAAAAATCTTCCTGTGTTCTCTTGAATAAACCTTCACCACACCAACGTGATTAGTGACTCCACTCCCTAAAGACTTGCACTCACCAATAGGATTTGCCTCGCACTCTCATGCTCGGCTTCACAGCTTAAACACCCCTCAGGGTATAAAAGATAGATCCAAACGATGTTGCTAGGTCAGTCAAGTTTTCCCACATGAAAAAGCAAAAAGGTCTCCAATAGTGAAGTATGTAAAAAAAATTATTAAACAAAGCACAGGTAACCTTCAATAGTTTCACTCACATCTAGCAAATGAAAATTTGGGCACTTCAGCAAAATCACTTCAAAAAGCCAGACAGGTATACGACAGGTAGCCGCGATGTATTGCGGTCTCGGCGGACCAATCAATCATATGTATCTGCAAAATACTCACCATACCTCTCAGCAAATAGCTTGGGGTGTCTACTTTCCAAAATCGGGTCATTAGGTCGGGTTTTGTGCCATCTGGGCATTCCATGGCCTCCGAAACTGTGATAGGCAGTGAGGAGTGAAATCAAAAATGTATGCCCTTAGAAAGCCTGAAGGCGGTGCTTGGACTTTGGGGTCCCGTACGTGGCTAGGCTCCCAAAAAGTCTCACACATGTGGTATCCCTGTACTCAGGAGAAGCAACAGAATGTATTTTGGGGTGTAATTCCACATATGCCCATGGCATGTTTGAGCAATATATCATTTAGTGACAACTTTGTGCAAAAAAATTAAAATAAAAAAATAAATTGTCTTTTTTCCGCAACTTGTGTCAACATATAAAATATTCCATGGACTCGACATGGCTCTCAGTATATAGCTTGGGGTGTCTACTTTCCAAAATGGGGTCATTTGGGGGGGTTTTGAACTGTCCTGGCATTTTATACACAACATTAGGAAGCTTACATCCACTCTTCTAACCACTTGAAGACACTGCCCTTTCTGACACTTTTTGTTTACATGAAAAAATTTTTTTTTTTGCAAGAAAATTATGTTGAACCCCCAAACATTATATATTTTTTTAAAGCAAAGGCCCTACAGATTAAAATGGTGGGTGTTGCATTTTTTTTTTCTACACAGTATTTGCGCAGCGATTTTTCAAACGCATTTTTTGGGGAAAAAATACACTTTTTTTAATTTTAATGCACTAAAACACACTATATTGCCCAAATGTTTGATGAAATAAAAAAGATGGTCTTAGGCCGAGTACATAGATACCAAACATGACATGCTTTAAAATTTCGCACAAACGCGCAGTGGCGACAAACTACATACATGTTTAAAAGCCTTTAAAAGCCTTCACAGGTTACCACGTTAGATTTACAGAGGAGGTCTACTGCTAAAATGACTGCCCTCGATCTGACCTTCGCGGTGATACTTCACATGCATGATGCAATTGCTGTTTACATATGACGTCAGACTGACGCTTGCGTTCGCTATTGCGCAAGAGCAGGGCGGGACAGGGGTGCTTTTTTTTTTTTTTATTATTAATTTTGCTTTTTTATTTTATTTTTAAACTGTTCTTTCCATATTTTTTTTTAATCATTTTTATTGTTATCTCAGGGAATGTAAATATCCCCTATGATAGCAATAGGTAGTAACAGGTACTCTTTTTTGGAAAAAACTGGGGTCTATTGGACCCTAGATCTTTCCTCTGCCCTGAAAGCATCTGACCACACCAAGATCGGTGTGATAAAATGCTTTCCCAAATTCCCAATGGCGCTTTTTATATCCGGGGGGGGGGGGCATTCCCTCCCACTGCTTGTAAAAGCAGATCGCTAATTAGCCGCTAGGATTGCTTTTACATGAAAGTTGGCCACTGGCTGAAAAGAATGATACCAAGATGATACCTAAACCGGCAGGCATCAATCTGGTATAACCATTCAAAGTCCAGCAACATACCAGTATGTTGCTGGTCCTTGTTGGACATGTATTGTAATCTTTTTTTTCATGCAGCCTGTTGGCTGAACGAAAAAAAAGAGATTGATCGGTGGGTATGCCCACCATTAGAATACCGCCCTTCATCCACCCACTTCTAATGATGGGCATACATGCACCATTTATATATGCCGAAGCATGGGGGCATCCTCCCGCAAAAGTTATGCCGCACACACATGGTCGGACTTTTCCTCGGGCATGCCTCTGTCGGAATTTTGACCATATGTACGCGGCATTAGGAGCAAAATCGCTCCTCCGCCCCTGCTGCCCCCATGCTTCGGCATATATGCTCTTTTTTTTTAACTGTGGTGGTGAAATCACCTCCTACAGCACTGGAGTCACAGGGATCAGGCCTGTCTCTGCGAACGCTGCAGTTATGTGTGTTGTGTTTTGTAAGTGACAGTGATCGATCGATACTGCACTTGGGTGGCCTGGGCTGGACGGAGGGGAAAAACGCAGGTGCTAGCAGGTATCTGGGCTGATCCCGCTAACACTGCGTTTTTGGGAACCCTAAACTGCTGGGGACGCTAGTATAGATCTGATCAGATCAGATATTGATCTGTTCAGATACTATACCACTAAGGGAGGTGTATGCTTCACGCGTGGGTGTTAGCGTTACTGGCACTAACCTGACGCTGCCTGGGGTGTGACGCAGACCCTCTCTGATGCTAAAACCTAATTGATATCACCCGCCGGGCGATCAGGGGGTTAAACCTTTATTGGGTTATATACGGCGGGTGCCCTGACACTATAAAAAGCAAACTAACTAACCAGCGTCACCCGTAACACTTATATGGTGATCACTGGTGAAAGGGTTAACTAGGGGCAATCAGGGGGTTAAACCTTTATTAGGTAATATATGGGGGTACCTGACGCTATATAAAAACCTGACGGGGAACCTAAATAACAAAATAACTACCTGGCTAACCAGTGTCACCAGTAACACTTATACAGTGATCACTGGTGAAAGGGTTAACTAGGGGCAACTAGGGGGTTAAAACCTTTATTAGATAATATATGGGGGTACCTGACGCTATAAAAACCTGCGGCGAACCTAAAAAAAATAACTGGCTACCTATCGGCACCAGTATAACTAATACAGCGATCAGAAAAACGATTGCTTAGTGACACTGGCAAAAGGGGTGGAAAGGGTTACCTGGGGGGCGATCAAGGGGTTAAACCTTTATTAGGTAATATATGGGCGTACCTGACGCTATAAAAACCTGCGGCGAACCTAAAAAAAATAACTGGCTACCTATCGGCATCACTGACACTAAGACAGCGATCAGAAAAACGATCGCTTAGTGATACTGGCAAAAGGGGGTGAAAGGGTTAGCTGGGGGGGCGATCAAGGGGTTAAACATTTATTAGGTAATATATGGGGGTACCTGACGCTATAAAAACCTGCGGCGAACCAAAAAAAAACAACTGGCTACCTATCGGCACCAGCATAACTAATACAGCGATCAGAAAAACGATCGCTTAGTGACACTGGCAAAAGGGGGTGAAAGGGTTACCTGGGGGGGCGATCAAGGGGTTAAACCTTTATTAAGTAATATATGGGGGTACCTGACGCTATAAAAACCTGAGGCGAACCTAAAAAAATAACTGGCTACCTATCGGCATTACCGACACTAATACAGCGATCAGAAAAACGATCGCTTAGTGACAGCGGTGCTAGGGGGTGAAAGGGTTACCTGGGGGGCGATCAAGGGGTTAAACCTTTATTGGGGGGGTTAGGGGGCTACACTGGACCTAAGACACTATGCCATGATACTTTTACAGTCACAAATGTCAGTGATTGCAGTGATCAGTAAATAAATGGTCACTGCGATCAGTGACACTGTGACTGGGGGCTGGGGGGTGATCTGGGGGATGATCTGGGGGTGTCTGGGGGGGCCTGGGGGGGCGATCGTGTGCCTATGTGTCCTGGTGTCAGTGTGCTGTTTAGTGCACTAACCTGATGTCTTCTCTCATGCGGCGCTCGGTATATGTGAGCGTCGCATGAGAGATGACATCACTTCCTCTGCCTGTGTAAACATTACACAGGCAGAGGAAGCTTTTCATTCGCCGGGAGCGATCGCGAGGGGGTGGCCGGAAACTAATGGCCGTCCCCTCATCACGGATCGCTCCCGCACCGAGAACCACCGCTCACTGTACCGGAGGGGGGTCCGATGGGACCCCCCAACTATACGAAGGCAGGTACGTGATTGTGCCTGTCCGTGCCATTCTGCCGACTGTGACAGAATGCAGGTAAAATCACCAGGTTGCATCTAGGATGGAAGGTATATATGTCCTAGATTCAGGCTTTATTCCGATTTATACCACTAGGGGGAGTGCGGGGAGTCTTGCAGGGGAAGAGTTAATGAGCCCAGCTGAAGTAAGTGGGCTTGTTAGGGCCTCTACAAGAACTCCCAGCATGCTAAGGGAGATGCTCCGACCTGGAACCAGATCTGTGTGAATAGTCTGGGGAGTGTGATCTCTGTGCGGTGAGCCAAAGCCTGTGTGGTTACTGTAATAACTTCAAAAAGCAGGGAGCTAGGGACTGGGACAGCACAAGGCTGTACCCAGTTGTTAGTCAGGGACACGAACATGTGTAGTAAGCGGTCAAGTTGACCAGGATTTCTTTTCATGTTTCTTTTTGTTTTGTTGTTTTTCCCTTGTAAATAGTTTGAATAAACCGCACCTTTCGTTTTTGCAACTACAAACCCTGTCTGCTGTGCCTGTTTTGTGTGGTGATCCCATCCAGGGGGTCACACACACCCGCTGCTGACCTAACCCCCTCACAGTTGGTGGAGAACCAGTGGCAGTTTTTTTTTAAAGGCCAGCATGGAGGAGATACTGAAACAGCTGGCTCTAGCAAATGCCAATCAGCAGCAGACAAATGCAGGTTTGCAAAAGAGCCTTGCAGCTCAACAACAGACAAATGCAAATTTACAACAGAGCCTGGCAGCCCAGCAGCAAGCTCATCAACAGAGTCTGGCAGCTCAGCAACAAGCCCAGCAGCAATCTGAGGCCCGCTTCATAGACCTGTTGCAGAAGCAAGAACAGAGACTACAGCAACAAATAGAGACATTAATGCAGCAATGTCCGCAGACCAGTGAGGCAAGTAGTTTCACTAATACTGCGTCCTTTGGGGTGAGTCGTTTACTGACAAAAATGACTGGAGAGGATGATCCAGAGGTGTTTTTGACCACATTTGAAAGGACTGCTGAAAGGGAAAAGTGGCCTAAGGAGCAGTGGGCTGGACTGGTTGCCCCTCTGTTAACTGGTGAATCTCAGAAAGCTTACTATGACCTAGAGCCTGACCAAGCAAAAGACTATGTGATGCTAAAAAATGAAATATTGGCACGGCTGGGTGTCACCCTGGCCGTCCGGGCTCAGCGTGTGCATAACTGGACTTTCCGGCTTGGGAAACCCCCCCCAGGTCTCAAATGTATGATCTCATTCACCTGAGAAGGAAGTGGCTACAGCCAGAGACTTTGTCTGCACCAAAGATTGTGGAACGTGTTGTGATGGATCGTTTCCTGAGAGCTCTTCCTACTGCCATCCAAAAGTGGGTAAGCCATGGAGACCCAGAAACGGCCGATAATCTTGTGGATCGTGTGGAGAAGTACTTGGCTACAGAGAACCTGACTGCCTCTTCCAGAGACTCACGGACTTTCCACCCTAAGACCAGACCATTCCCAGTGGCGGGTAAGATGATTCCAAGGGGTGAGGGTGGAGAGAGTGAGAGGGTGGGAGTTCTACCCAAGGTTTGGCGAGAACAGCCTGGGAAGTCAGGGGTTCAAGAGGCAGCAAGAAGGATTGTTTGTTACCGCTGCCAGCAAGAGGGACATATTGCAGCAAATTGCCCGGTTGTGGATGAACCCATGCAATGTGACTTTCTAAGGGACAGACTTCAGTCGCTGTTTGCGACAGTCGCATGCACTGCCATTCGGGGAACTGAGAAACATTTATGCAAAATGTGTATTAATGGTAAAAATGTTGTTGTGTTGCTGGATTCAGGTAGCCTGGTGACACTGATAAAAGCTGAATTAGTCACTACAGAGGTCTTAGGGAATAACAAGGTAGCTGTTATTTGTGTGCATGGGGACACCCGAGAGTATCCTGTGACTACAGTGTGTTTTGAGACCTCCAAAGGTAACCTCTCTCATCAGGTGGGGTTAGTGTCTCAGTTACCACATGATGCCATTGTGGGAAGGGATTTTCCAAAGTTTTGGGAACTCTGGGATCGTCCTGAGCCCCCCACTGGTGCCCCTGTATACCAGGAATGTGATAGCCAGAATTCCTCTGAGAGTGGTGAGGACTCTCCAGAATTTCCCTTGTCGGTATTGGAAGGAAAGACTCGAGACTGGGGAGGAGCCAACATCCTCAGACGAAAACGTGCCGTCTGTGGAGTTTTCTGATCTCGAGGTTCACAAGGAAAATTTTGCCACAGAACAGTTAAAAGACCCCACCCTAATAAAGGTACGGGAAAACGTAGTGAAAATAGATGGCGAGTTAGTGAACCCAGATGAGTCCTGCACTTACCCGTACTTCATCGTGGAAAAGGACCTACTGTATCGGGTGGCTAAAAGAGCAGAAGAAACCATTGAGCAGCTTGTGGTCCCCAAACCGTACAGGAAGTTGGTGTTAGAGTTGGCCCATGGGCACATTCTTGGAGGTCATCTAGGGACAGAGAAAACCCGAGAGAGAGTATTGCAAAGATTCTATTGGCCTGGGGTCATGAAGGAAACAGAAAATTATTGTTCCTCCTGCCCTGTGTGTCAGATGTCGGCACCGATGCCACAATTCCGTAACCCGCTGGTACCTCTTCCCATCATTGAGGTCCCCTGTGAGAGGATCGCAATGGATTTGGCAGGTCCGATAATGAAGTCCGCTAGGGGGCATCAGTACATTTTGGTTATATTGGACTATGCCACCCGTTATCCGGAAGCGATTCCTCTCCGAAATACCTCGGCCAAAACCATAGCCAAAGCGCTATCTCTTGTTTTTAGCCGTGTGGGTATTTGTAAGGAACTGCTTACAGACCAAGGTACACCCTTTATGTCCCGGGTTATGAAAGAGCTGTGCAAGTTGTTCAAAGTAACACAATTGCGTACATCTGTGTATCACCCCCAAACAGATGGGTTGGTTGAAAGATTCAACAAAACCCTAAAACAAATGTTAAAGAAGGTGGTGGATAGAGATGGAAAGGATTGGGACTGTCTAATTCCCTATTTAATGTTTGCCATTAGGGAGGTACCCCAATCCTCTATGGGTTTCTCACCCTTTGAGTTACTCTATGGGAGACACCCAAGAGGGCTGTTGGATATCGCCAAGGAAACTTGGGAGAGTGAGAGTTCTCCCCACAGGAGTGTGATTGAGCATGTCGCCCTGATGCAAGATAGAATTGCACATGTAATGCCAATCATAAAGGAACATTTGGCCCAAGCGCAGTTGGCACAACAGAGAGTGTACAACCGTGGGGCCAAGACTCGTACCTTTTCCCCGGGGGATAGGGTATTGGTACTTGTCCCTACGGTTGAAAGCAAATTCCTTGCCAAGTGGCAAGGCCCCTAAGAGATAATGGAAAAAGTGAGCGAAGTGAATTACAAGGTCAGACAACCAGGAAGGCGAAAGCCCGAACAGATCTATCACATTAATCTGTTGAAAGCCTGGAGGGATAGGGAATCCCTAGTCGCAGAAACTTTGTCACCAGCTCAGTCTGATTGCGTGATTCCTGAGGTTGGAATAGCAGTCACCTTGTCAAACCCCCAACAACAGGAGGTTAAGGAGTTTGTGCTTCGCAACAAGGAGGTTTTCTCTGAGCTGCCGGGACAAACGTCTGGGGTAGAGCATGATATTATTACCCCGCCCGGTGAAAGGGTGAAGCTAAAACCCTATCGGATCCCAGAGGCCCGACGGGAGGCAATACGTTAGGAAGTACAGAAAATGCTTAAGTTGGGGGTGATAGAGGAATCCCAAAGTGATTGGTCCAGTCCCATAGTGTTAGTGCCTAAACCGGATGGGAGCTGGCGATTTTGTAACGATTTTCGACAACTGAACAAAGTTACAAAATTTGACACCTACCCCATGCCACGTATAGATGAGTTGATCGACTGGCTGGGAACAGCCCGATACATGACAACTCTTGATCTCACAAAAGGGTATTGGCAAATTCCCCTGGCCAAATCGGCCAAGGAGAAAAACGCGTTTGTAACCCCAGACGGGGCGTTCCAATATAAAAGAATGCCGTTTGGATTACAGAACGCACCGGCAACATTCCAGCGTAAAATGGACGAGATACTGAGGCCCCATCAGAAGTATGCCGCGGCTTACCTGGATGATGTAATTATCTATAGCACAGATTGGGCCTCACATCTGCCAAAAGTGCAAGCAGTCCTAGACTCTATCCGGGAATCTGGGTTTACGGCCAACCCCAAGAAGTGTACCATTGGACAGGAGGAGGCCAAATATCTTGGGTACACCATTGGGAGACGAGTAATAAAACCCCAGGTCAATAAAGTCGAGGCCATACAGAATTGGCCACGTCCCAACAGCAAGAAGCAGGTACGAGCCTTTCTAGGAATCGCTGGTTATTATCGGCGATTCATTCCCCACTTTGCTTCTCAGGCTGTGCCCCTAACCAACCTGACAAAAGGGAAAGAGTCTGTCATGGTTAAATGGACCCCAGAGGCTGAGGCACCACTCCAATTCTTAAAAAAAGCCTTATGTAGCCAGCCAGTGTTGTACTCACCAGACTTCTATAGGGACTTTGTCGTACAAAGTGATGCATCAGACGTTGGGTTAGGAGCAGTTTTGTCCCAGGTCTGGAATGGGGAAGAGCACCCAGTCATTTACCTCAGCAGGAAATTGAAGTCCCATGAGGTAAATTACGCCACAATTGAGAAGGAGTGTTTAGCGGTGAAGTGGGCTCTAGATTCCCTTCGGTACTACCTGCTAGGTAGGCACTTTGACATGATTACTGATCACACTCCTTTAAAGTGGATGGCTCAGAACAAAGAGACAAATAGAAGAGTAAATAGGTGGTTCCTGGCCCTACAGGAATTAAACTTTACGGTAAAGCATCGCCCTGGCGTTCAAATGGGGAATGTGGATGCTTTGTCTCAAGTACATGCATGCCTGATTGCTTGTGTTCCAACCCCAAGGTTAAAACAAGAGGGGGGGGGGGTATGTGACAGAATGCAGGTAAAATCACCAGGTTGCATCCAGGATGGAAGGTATATATGTCCTAGAGATTCAGGCTTTATGCCGATTTATACCACCAGCTGAAGTAAGTGGGCTCGTTAGGGCCTCTACAAGAACTCCCAGCATGCTAAGGGAGATGCTCTGACCTGGAACCAGATCTGTGTGAATAGTCTGGGGAGTGTGATCTCTGTGCGGTGAGCCAAAGCCTGTGTGGTTATTGCTAAGAACTTCTAAAAGCAGGGAGCTAGGGACTGGGACAGCACAAGGCTGTACCCAGTTGTTAGTCAGGGACACCAACGTGTGTAGTAAGCTGTCAAGTTGACCAGGATTTATTTTCATGTTTCTTTTTGTTTTGTTGTTTTTCCCTTGTAAATAGTTTGAATAAACCGCACCTTTCGTTTTTGCAACTACAAACCCTGTCTGCTGTGCCTGTTTTGTGTGGTGAACCCATCCAGGGGGTCACACACACCCGCTGCTGAGCTAACCCCCTCACACGACGTATATATACAGTGAGCGGTCGTTAAGTGGTTAAAAATGTTCATTTTTTTAGGGGATTTCTTTGTAAAAATGCATTTACACTTAGACCCCTTTCACACTGAGGGCGTTTTGCAGGTGCTATCGCGTTAAAAATAGCACCTGCAATCTGCCCTAAAACAGCTGCTCTATTGTTCCAGTGTGAAAGCCTGAGGGCTTTCACACTGGAGCGGTGCGCTGGCAGGGCGTCAGGAGGAGTCCTGCCAGCAGCTTCTTTGGAGCGCATTAGGAGCGGTGAACTCACTGCTTCTAATGCGCTCCTGCCCATTGAAATTAATGGGCAGTGCCGCCGTACTGCTGCTAGCAGGGGTTAAAAGCGCCCTGCTAGCGGCCGAAGAGCGCTGCAAATCCGACGGTAAAATAGCGGTCTTTTACCGCTATTTTACCACCGACGCTATGGGTGGCACCAGTGCGAAAGGGGTCTTAAAGGGGTTGTAAAGGTTCGTCTTTTATTTTCTAAATAGGTTCCTTTAAGCTAGTGCATTGTTGGTTCACTTACCTTTTCCTTCGATTTCCCTTCTCAATGTTTTTGTTCTTTGTTTTCTTTGTCTGAATTTCTCACTTCTTTTTCCTCCTCAGTGAGCTGTTCAGTAAGCTGTTCTGGCTGACTAAACACCGCTCGCATGATGGTGTGAAGTTTACTGAGGAGAAACAGGAAGTGAGAAATTCAGACAAAGAAAAAAAACATTTAGAAGGGAAATCGAAGGAAAAGGTACGTGAACCAACAATGCACTAGCTTAAAGGAACCTATTTAGAAAATAAAAACAAACCTTTACAACCCCTTTAAAGAGCACATGCATCCGAAAAAAAAATTGAAAGTGTCTTTTTACTGGACTTTTATATACATTTATACATTTTATCTTCCTAAAGAAAAATACCCCACTCTTCACAATCACACCTGGATGAAGCAGACGAAGGGCAAAATTAGAACCAAAATATCTGCTGAGCACCTTGAGATTTCATTGAGAATTGGTATTATATCCATTGAATCAGATATTGATGTGTTAGTTTATCAAAAACAGTGTCAAATGGCACTAGTTTTATGTTGCCGTCTTTTACTTTTATAATAAAAATATTACAAATAGGTACATTATCTATGTAGCGGGGTGTTCCCCTTTAATGCAGAGAGACAAGAAGTTCTAGGGGAGAGGTGAGTCAGGAGGAAGTAGAGAAAGGACATTACTGGAAGTGAAAGCAGAGGAGAGAGAGAGACTACATCTCCCAGTACATCTTGCAGCACCCAGGGTACATTGCTCCGGAACAGAGACTGCTGGGGCAGACTTTATAAAGGGGAGGTGGAGTTTGTTCGGTCTCTTTGGACACCCCCTCTCCTAGCAAGAGGATCTCTGTGCTGAACTGCTGTGTGCACAAGGCCTGAAGCCTGGGCCTTGTGCTCCTTTCCAAAGAGCCCCTCTGCCAGCCTAGCAGAGCCTTAGAGACATCTTCTCATCCTTGCTGCAGTACACCAGAAGGATTGAAGACTTGGATGTCGGTGGATTCCTGTTCCTAGATGAATCGATGGAGGAAACGGACTTGGACTTTTCCGGTGGTGAGAGCTGTTTAAAGACAGATACTTTTATCTTTACTATTCGTTCGGTTTACAAAGTTGTTCTTCAAGTGCACCACCGAAAGATTTCTAGCGAATATTGTTTCACTGAACTTCCATTTAGATCAGTCAGGCCTGACTGCATAGGTAGACATTGCTGGGTGTTAGTCTACCCCTGAGGGGAAGTAGCTGTAAAAGGGCAGCGCTAGAGTTGCATAGCAATATTTTATTATTCTGATTACTCTGTTTATCTTTATTACTGTTTATTGCAGGGATCTGCAACTTGTTATACTGTTGTTTATTACTTGCCCATTAGCCTCAGTAAAATATCTGGGTCAAGTACATTGGTGTCAGTTTCACTTACTTTAATAGAAGTTTTAAAGTATATCACTGTGTGTGTGTTTGCCATAGGACTGCGTCACCTAGAGTTGCGGTCACGCGGTCCTATCTCGCCTTACTAGCTGTGCCAGTAGGGGGTTGAGCAGATTGCCGGGGGGTTGGCGGAGCTGTCTTCAGGGCCAAACTAAATCTGCGGCCTTCTTAGTTGGAGGTATCGCTACACGTGGGGGTTCTCGTCCGGGATCCTGATACAGCAAGCGAACACGCCAAAAGACCGGCATGGACCCGCTAGAAGTAGGACAGTGGTACACAATGGCTGGCGCAGATCCGGCCGCGGCGGCAGTTATTGAACTCCCGGGGATCTGGCAAAGAGATGCGATAAAGCAGTTAATGACATCCCTATCACCATGCCAGAAATCATGGGTGATGGATGTGAGACCACATGCTTCGTGTACATACGCATTAATAGAGTGGAAAGACGAAATTCCAGAGCATTTTAAAAGCCAGAGCATACAAGCTATGGATGGGCAGACCTACCATCTGACACATGCGCTGCCACATAAGGGAGATCGGTTCCAAATAAGAAAGTCATCATCTCCACAGATACCTCCCCCACCATCCCCTAAGGCACAAGAGCAGGAGGATAAAGAGAGTCCCAGATCATCACCGGCCACCCTCAGCACAGAACTATGCGCTGTACTGGGAGAGATTGTGGCCCAGTGCAAGAAGAATCCCACAGATTACCCAATGTCGGGGTACAGAAAGCTCCGGATATTCTCAGGGAGAAAACCTGTGCCCTCAGGGGAAGAAGGATTTGAGGAGTGGCTAGATGGCACCACTCAGGCCTTAGAGGAATGGGAAGTTCCAGAACGCAGCAAGAAACAGCGAATTGCTGAAAGTTTGAAGGGGCCTGCTCTGGATGCCATACGCAACCTGAAGATGAGCAGGAAAGACTGTACTGCACAGGACTACTTGGACATCTTGCAGAATGTGTTCGGTGGGACAGAAAAAGTTACAGAGCTCACCTATCAGCTGGAGCACTGCTACCAGAAAACAGGAGAGAAACTGTCAGAATATATGGGACGTCTAGACAAGATCCTGCATAGAATTATTCTGAAGAAAGGGATCGACCCAGGGAAGGTAGACGAGGCCCGGGCTCAGCAGGTATTGAGGGATGCTCAGCCCCTGGATCCTATTGCATTGGCGCTGCGCACCCGACAGGACGGGAAGAACCTGGAATACCCCGACCTCATTCGAATGGTCAGAGAGGAAGAGGCCATGTGGGAGGAGAAAAAGAGGGAACAGCCAGTCGAGCCAACCAAACCTCTGGTGGTGATGGTCAGCCCGGCCATGACCCCCGAAAGAGATGCAGAAGTGGACACCCTGAAATCGCAGATGTCCCAAGTGTTGGAGATACTGACCTCTTTGATGGAGAAAGATCAAAGGAAACCAGAAAAGAAAAGTCCAAGAAAGGAGTTGTTCCCGAATACCTCAGCGCCCGCTTCTCTACAGGATCGTGAAGAAGAGGTGATTTGTTACAACTGCGGAGGGATTGGTCATTTTGCAAACATATGTTCCAGTCCCAGGAAGAAAAAGATAAATAACCGCCAGCCGGCAGAAAACTTCAGAGGGCCCCGGTGAAGGAGTCAACCGGGTGCCCATCATTTTCAGTGAGCTCCAAACTGAATGAAAAACAGAAGAAGAGAGAAAATAGAACACCTCAGAGGAAACACAACATTCTCCAACAGAGATACACCGCAGAGAAAGGGGGCAAGACCCCTCAGAAGAGACACAGCACTCCCCAGAGGGGGTGCACACCTAAGAAAAATAACAGTATCCCTCAGCGGGTTCCTACACCCATAAAAAGGAGGGAAGTCAATGCATACCAGGCTCAAGAAAGGTTCAAGTCCAAAGGGAATAGGACAAGAGAGAGTCCAAAAGGAAAAGGTCTGAAGAAGGCGACCCCTGCCGGGCCATATCCGGAGAAACTGGTGGGCCCATCTCCTATAGTGCCCATTCAAGTGGAGGGAGTCTACACCAGGGCCCTCTTGGATACCGGGGCACAAGTGACCCTACTATACCGGGACTTCTACGATAGGCACTTGAGTCATCTGCCTATCCAGAAGATAGAAGAGCTGGAAATATGGGGAATTGGAACCCAGAGTTTCCCTTACGACGGCTATCTTCCCATCAAGATGACCTTTGACCCATCCGTGGCTGGGAAGGCCGAAGTGTTTGACACCCTGGCAGTCGTGTGCCCTAGGCCGCCTGGAGCCAACAAGAATTCCCTTATAATAGGGACGAACACGGACCTGGTCCGAAGACTCCTGACCCCTCTAGTAAAAGAAGAGGGGCGAACAGCCACCAAGATCCATCCCATGCTGAAGACGGCCTACCAACGGCTGGTCCAAGAGCAGGAGACCCCTGGAGAAGGGATAGGGAAGGTGTGGAGACTTGGAAGAGAAGGGGTAGTGTTGCAGCCTGGCGAAGTAACCTGTCTCTGAGCCACTGTGAAGCTTACTTGGGAGCAGCCTGGTCCCTTTGTCGTGCTGGAGTCAGACCCAAGGGGTGAGTCCTCAGGTTTGGAAGTGATACCGGAAGTGATTCCGCTGAAGGTCCTGAAGAAGGCCCATTGTAGAGTTCCAGTGAGTGTTAGGAACACTACCAGAGACCCCATGGAAATCCCAGCCAGAATGCTGCTAGGCCAGGTGAGCCCTGCGGCCCCTGTTACCCTATCAGAAGTGAAGAGGACAGGTGAAGGAGGAGATGCTTGGGAGAAGCTGTCCATGGAAAACCCGAATCTGCCAGGAGCTTGGAAGGAGAGAGCCAAGGCCCAGTTGAATAGATGGGAGAAGATCTTCTCTAAGGATGAGTTCGATGTGGGGTGTGCAAGGAGTGCCACCCATCGGATCCGCCTCCAGGAAGACAAGCCCTTCCGAGAGAGGGTCAGGCGGGTTCCTCTAGCAGATCTGGAGGATCTAAGGGAACAACTTGCAGAACTCAAGAGGACTGGTGTGATACGGGAGTCCAGAAGCCCCTATGCCTCTCCCATTGTGGTGGTCAGAAAGAAGAATGGATCATTGAGGCTCTGTATCGACTACAGGACTCTCAACAGGAGAACCATACCTGACCAATACACCACTCCGAGGATAGAGGATGCCCTACAGAGCTTGTCTGGAGCTAAATGGTTCAGCGTTATGGATCTCAAGAGCGGGTACTATCAGATTCCTATGCACCCAGAAGACAGGGAGAAGACAGCCTTCATAACCCCAGTAGGGTTCTTTGAATTCAACCGGATGCCCCAAGGTCTGTCTGGAGCCCCAGCGACTTTCCAACGTCTCATGGAGAAGACTGTAGGAGACATGAACCTTATTGAAGTCCTTGTATACCTGGACGATGTCATTGTCTTTGGGAGAACCTTGGAAGAACACGAAAGGAGGCTGGAAAAAGTGTTGAGAAGACTCAGTGAGGAAGGACTCAAGCTTTCGCCTGAGAAGTGTCGGTTCTATCAGTCTTCTGTGAACTATCTGGGGCACATAGTGTCTGAAGAAGGGGTGGCCACAGACCCTGAGAAATTGGAGGCAGTTACCTCCTGGCCACGACCCACCACAGTAACCGAACTCAGATCCTTCTTGGGGTTCTGCTCCTATTACAGGAGGTTTGTGTAAGGATTCGCCCGAATTGCCAGGCCATTGAATGAACTACTCAAGACCGAGGGGGAAGAGGACGACTCAGGGCCCAGGAAGCCGGGAGAGTCAGTCAGAGATCAGTGGAACCAGAAGTGTGAAGAGGCCTTCCAGGCATTAAAGGAGAGCCTAACCACTGCCCCAGTCTTGGCCTATGCAGACCTAACCAAGCCCTATGAACTACATGTAGATGCTAGTCATGACGGTCTGGGAGGAGTACTTTATCAAGAACACGAAGGGCAATAACGGCCTGTTGCCTATGTGAGCCGGAGCCTGACCCCCCCTGAGAAGAACTACCCCACTCACAAGCTGGAGTTCCTGGCCCTTAAGTGGGCGGTAGTAGACAAGCTTAAAGACTACCTGTATGGGGCGGAGTTCACTGTGAAGACCGATAACAACCCCCTTACCTACCTTTTCACCACGGCCAAGCTGGACGCCACTGGACACAGGTGGCTGGCCGCACTTTCTGGATTCAACTTCAGCCTAAAGTATAGGCCAGGGACTGGGAATCGAGATGCAGACGCTCTGTCCAGGAGATCTCATTCTCTCACCAGTGACGTAGAAGATTGGACCCAAGTGGCACCGGACGGGGTGTGGGCCCTTTGTCAAGGAGCTGAATTCCAAGCCAGAGGAGGCTCCAGAGCAGAGGAAATAGGAGTTACCATGGTGGGAGTCCCCAAACACTACTGTGGAGTAGCTCAACTGGGAGAGGACAACCTGCCAAGACTGTCCAAGAAGGAGTTGAGGTGTGACCAATTGGAAGACCCCATGGGGAGATTGGTCCTGGAGGCCCTGGAGAATCAGGATCCAAACAGACTCATGCGTCAACCTTCAAAAGAAGCTCGCCTGCTGAGGAAAGAGTGGGACAGGTTGCAGTTACATCAGGGAGTGGTCTACCGAAGGGGCCCCTCTGATGACTCAGAAGATAAGTGGCAACTGTTCCTCCCAGAGAAATATCGAGAGACTGTTCTGATTGCCCTGCATGACAACCATGGCCACCTAGGGGCTGAAAGGACCTTTCAACTTGTCAGAAGTCGGTTCTATTGGCCCTGCATGAGGGCAGAGATAGAAGAGTACTGCCACTCATGTGCACGGTGCGTCCAGAGGAAGACTTTACCCCATCAAGCTGCCCCAATGGGCCATCTACAGAGTCAAGGCCCAATGGATCTGGTATGCATTGATTTTCTCTGCCTCGAACCCGACCTGAGTGGACTAGGAAATGTTCTGGTGATAACCGACCATTTCACCAGTTATGCCCAGGCTTTCCCCACCAAAGACCAGAAGGCCTCCACCGTAGCCAAGGTACTTATGGAGAAGTACTTTGTCCATTATGGGCTGCCACAGCGACTCCTTTCAGATCAAGGGAGGGACTTTGAGAGTAAACTGATCCGGAAGCTCCTGGATTCTTTGGGAATTAAGAAGACTCGAACTACACCTTACCATCCACAGGGAGATGCTCAGCCGGAAAGGTTTAACCGAACCTTGCTCAACATGTTGGGGACTCTGGAAAGCGAGAAAAAGCAACATTGGAGCCAACACATAGCAGCCATAGTACATGCTTACAACTGCACCATCAGTGATGCTACAGGCTACTCCCCATATCGACTCATGTTTGGGAGAGAAGCGAGACTACCGGTGGACTTGGCCTTTGGCACCTCTCTGGACCATTCCTCAGCCACATCCCACAAAGGATATGTGGACATTCTCAGACACAGCCTGAAAGTAGCCTATGAACATGCTCAAGCGGCCTCAGATCAAAGGGGAGCTCGAAATAAAAGAAACTTCGACTTGAAGGTTCGGGTACAAGACCTACAGCCCGGGGATCGAGTACTGTTACGCAATCTGGGGGTCCCTGGAAAGCACAAACTTGCAGACAGATGGAGATCTGAACCCTATGTCATCTGCAGGAAGTTGCCAGGCCTACCTGTCTATACGTTGAAGCCAGAAGGAAAGGTAGGCCCACTGAAGACGTGGCACCTTCTCCCACTTGCTGAGGCAGTTAGAATACCTCCCGTGGGAGACTCCCTTGAACCGGCCTCTATCCTGGATACTCCTAGGCCGAACACTCGGTCGCAGACCTCCCGAGCTGAAGATGGAGAGGCCTCTCAACTTAGTGGAAGTGAGGAGGGAGAACTTGATTGGCTGTGGCCTTCCCCAACTCCAGGAACTTCTACCATAGATCTTCCAACCACTGAAGACACCACAGATGAAACACTGAACCCAGAAGCCACAGAGTTCATCCCTTCTAGTCCTTCAGCAGAATACTGGGAAGATGCCCATGATGGTTGTTCAGAGGAAGAGGAGCCTGTGGCGCCAGAGCCAGAAATCCCAAGAGAGCAAAGGGCTCGAAGAGTCATCCGGCCTCCTAAGAAGCTGACCTACCCACAAATGGGGAACAGCTCAGAAGACTCTGTAGTTACTGCTAGGAGGAATGCTGAGAATCCGGATCCCTCCACGGTCCATTTGGTGGAGGGCAACCCCAGCTCACTCTCTGGCACAGCTAGACAGGTCGCCCCCACTGAAGCGACCTGTAGACAGGACAGCTCCCCATCTTATGATGATTGGTGGGAGGCTCCTCTGTCAACCCTATGCAACCGCATTGAATCTAGAATGTTTTGCAGACCAAAAAAATGTCTTTGGGGACCAAAGATTCAAAGTGGGGGGAGTGTGTAGCGGGGTGTTCCCCTTTAATGCAGAGAGACAAGAAGTTCTAGGGGAGAGGTGAGTCAGGAGGAAGTAGAGAAAGGACATTACTGGAAGTGAAAGCAGAGGAGAGAGAGAGACTACATCTCCCAGTACATCTTGCAGCACCCAGGGTACATTGCTCCGGAACAGAGACTGCTGGGGCAGACTTTATAAAGGGGAGGTGGAGTTTGTTCGGTCTCTTTGGACACCCCCTCTCCTAGCAAGAGGATCTCTGTGCTGAACTGCTGTGTGCACAAGGCCTGAAGCCTGGGCCTTGTGCTCCTTTCCAAAGAGCCCCTCTGCCAGCCTAGCAGAGCCTTAGAGACATCTTCTCCTCCTTGCTGCAGTACACCAGAAGGATTGAAGACTTGGATGTCGGTGGATTCCTGTTCCTAGACGAATCGATGGAGGAAACGGACTTGGACTTGTCCGGGTGGTGAGAGCTGTTTAAAGACAGATACTTTTATCTTTACTATTCGTTCGGATTACAAAGTTGTTCTTCAAGTGCACCACCGAAAGATTTCTAGCGAATATTGTTTCACTGAACTTCCATTTAGATCAGTCAGGCCTGACTGCATAGGTAGACATTGCTGGGTGTTAGTCTACCCATGAGGGGAAGTAGCTGTAAAAGGGCAGCGCTAGAGTTGCATAGCAATATTTTATTATTCTGATTACTCTGTTTATCTTTATTACTGTTTATTGCAGGGATCTGCAACTTGTTATACTGTTGTTTATTACTTGCCCATTAGCCTCAGTAAAATATCTGGGTCAAGTACATTGGTGTCAGTTTCACTTACTTTAATAGAAGTTTTAAAGTATATCACTGTGTGTGTGTGTTTGCCATAGGACTGCGTCACCTAGAGTTGCGGTCACGCGGTCCTATCTCGCCTTACTAGCTGTGCCAGTAGGGGGTTGAGCAGATTGCCGGGGGTTGGCGGAGCTGTCTTCAGGGCCCAACTAAATCTGCGGCCTTCTTAGTTGGAGGTATCGCTACATCTACAGTATATCAGTGATCATTAAAGTGATTGTTAACCCACTGTACTAACATAGTCTTATGCCCCCTGTATCATAATAACATTTGTCCCTGTGTCTGTGTAATGTAAAAAAAAAACTGTTGATCTGTACCTGCAGGGCTGCTGATAGAAATCATGCGGCCCCCTACAGTAGGGTGACCAGACATCCCCGGTTTCAGGGGACAGTCCCCGGATTGAGGACACTGTCCCCGGACCAAGTCTGTCCCCGGTTTTGTCCCCGGATTGGATTTAAACAGGGGCTGGGGCAATTTCAAAGACAGTTAGTGCAAAAAATAAATAAAAAATTAATTACACACCCCCGCTCCTACTAGCTTAGGGGGGGGGGGTGTATTTTTTCGATTATCTGTGCCCCTTTCTGATGATCATGTGCTGGTCGGAGCGGAGGGAATATTTCTTCAGTTTCGGGTGCATGCCCATTCAGCTCCGCTCGCATGTTCTTCTGCCTTGGCGCAAGTCCCGGCCAGCCACCTGCCTGCTTATCTCCTTGCCTTCCCTGGTGGAGTGATCTTCTTCCGCACCCCACCCGGAGAGCTGGGGCCCGAAAAGTGAGACTTGACAGGCTGTGAGGCAGGCGGCGACGGGCAGAGAGTCGCTGATTGCCGCCATTACTAGTGTAGCGCCCTCCTCACTCCCCTCTTTGTCTTCAGCTCGTCTCTTCTCTTGTCTAGGGGTACCTTAGAGGGGAAGGGAGCGGGGACACCACGCCTGGCCTCCACCACAGGTGTCAGTGTGATATAAGCAAAGTTCCTTTACCTTCGGGTCAGTGCTGTGCACCTGGAGCCTCCACTGAGAGTTACCTTGAACAATGTCTGTCAGGAAATGAGCCCCACACCATTAAAGTTCAACACTCCTTTATTCTTCTTGAATGAACACAATCAGTTGAACTCCCTTGGTAGAAACAGAACAGAAAAGGAGGTGTGGATGCGAGTAGGCCCAGACACAATGTGTTCTCCACTTTCCTCCCTGAAAGTGAGTTGCGGTCCCCGGGCGAGGGGGGATTTCCCTCCCGGCGGTCTCCGATGAGAGACTCACTCGTCACTGGCAATATGCTGCACCAGGTCTTCCAGTGAGGAGCTCCCCCCGGTCCATTACGCCTTCCGGATTCGGGTACACAATCCCTGGGTACCCTAGTATCTCCTTCCCTCGCGGAACTCAGTGTTGGGCACTGAGCTCCAGACCTCCATCCGAGTACCTCACCCCAGGCTAAAGGTGCCTGGGATGGAACATGACCTCCGGCTGTCCTCTAGGCCTAGGCCCGCCTAGAGAACGGACACGAACCACCGTCCGCAGGCTGAGGGTGCCTGAGACTCGACCCTATGACAAAGATGGCCGGCCCCTTTATACCCTCTCCCAGCAAGCACGGCGGGTTCCCCGCCCCACCATACCGCTGCCGAGGAAGGACAAAAAGGAGGCACAGCACACAGCAATGATTCAACCCCAGCCCAGGGCGACAGCGCCACCCGCTGGGCTGCAGGGAATTACACATCACTAATGTCTCTGCCAAGTTCAAATTTACACCCGGGAAAGTACATACCTGCTACACTCTCCCCCTGGTGGTTTGACACTGGTCCCCAGTGTCTGGAGTAAATCATGCCCTCAACGGCTGACATAATCCAATCCAGAGAGCAACTAACAATTGCACAAAAATAAAACTTTTAGAAAAACTACCCAACTAAAACACTGTGTCTGAGCCCTGTAATAAAAAGGGAAGAAAGAAAGGCCGCGTACAAACGACCGGTTTTCTCGGCAAAAAACGACAAGAAAACTGCCAGGAGAGCTTTCTTGCCGAGAAAACCGGCTGTGTGTACGCGGGTTTCAGTTTTCTCGTCAAGAAAACTGCCCAGATTCCCCGACGAGAAAAAAGACGACCTGCTGTCTTTTTTCTCATCGAGAATCTCGTCGGCCTGTTTCTCGACGAGAAACCCGAGCGTGTGTACACTTACCTGTCGCCGTGGAAACCCGCGCATGCTCGAAATGACTTTGACGCATGCGTGGTAGCTTCCTAGGCATAGGCATAGGGTGTAGCAATATGGCGGCGACGGAAGCGAATGTGACGAGCGCACGCTCGTTGTAGTCGATGACGTCACCTCGTTCGTGCTATTCAAAAGAACGGCGGTTCTTTTGAATCCTACGTGTGTACACTCGGCCGGGACAAGTTTCTTGTCAAGATACTCGTCAGGAAAGACATCGTTTTTTTCCTGACGAGAATCTCGGCCGTGTGTACAGGGCTAAAGAAGAGAGACAACAGCATTAAACCACAACTTAGGATCACATATTCACATTTTACTTTTCCCACCCATCCTGAATAAGACCCACCCCATACTCAGTGGTTTTGATGGGATGTTCTCCTGCAGGGGGAAAAAAAAGAAATCAACACACATAACCCTGACACATGTATTCGTGTGAGAGAAAATAAACTTCTCTGGGAAGAAATCCCTTTTCTCCAAAGAGTGAGTGCGTGAAAAGTGTTTAACGTTGCGCAACACTGCCACCTGGTGACAGCACCACGGTAACTGCACTCGGAGGAACTTTCCTCTTCTCTTTGGCCCTATCTACCCAGAGTCCATGATCTCTTGCAGAAAGTGAAGAACAGGAACAGTCCTTAATTTCTTTGGGCACAAAAGCAACGGGCCCCAGAAAGTTCAGTAGCATGATAAGAACGGAGTCTCTTCTCTCCTAAAGGTAAAAACGGGGATGCGGCAGAACAAGTGGCTTCAAGTGTTGATCCATGGTCTCCAGATGATACTCCACATCTTCTCCTTCCTTGCGCCGGATCAACACCTTGTCTGCATGGATGTGCCGTCCCAACATCCACTCTGCCTTGCAGTCTTTAAAACGTTGAGAGGACTTTGCAGAGCATGCCAGGTACCTGCGGGCGTGGGGAACCTGAAGGTGGGTCCACACAAAGTCATTGTACCAGCGCTCCCGACACACTTCCACCTCATAGAGCAGTTCCTTCGAGAAGTACGGATATTCCCATCCGTATTCTGCAGCAACCTTCTGGCCAAATAGGCGTTGTAGTCTCGCCAAAGGAGGCATGGTAGCTTTGTCCCCTTCGCCAGGCAAAACGATTGAGTCCGGGTGGCGAGAGACCTTGATCACATCTGATCTGGGCATTGGTGCCCGCAGTAACAGTCTCTTTTCTCCGGTCTTCGGTACAGATGGCACCGGAGATGTAGAGGCAGGCTGGGGACGGGACCTCTCTTCAGGTGCTGGTACCTCCACCCGGGGTGTACTTTACCATGTAGACATGGGTGGATCCCTAGTCCTCCGGAATGAAGCGAGAGGTACTTTGTCCCAGCCCTTTTCTGCAAACAGTTCATCTATTGCAACGTCGTCTCCCATGTCCGAGAGCGACTCTAGGTCAGAGGTGTCACACTCCTCCGCGGGCAGGTAGCCTGTAGTGGAGACTGAGTTTTCACCTCTTCCCACACACCAAATCTCTCCGCCTGGCTTACCTTTGGCCTTTACTTGAAGCGGGACGTCCGGAACTCTTGTCGACGGATCCATCCGGGCCGGGCGTAAGCGGGCGAGACGGTCCACCACAACCGCTGGTCGGGGCTACCATACCGGTCTTTCTCTTCGGTGGTGGACGCTGCGAGACAGTCGTGACCGAGTCAGCATCCTCGGATTTCTCCCGTTGAGTTTTCACGACCTCCTCCGCGGTCACTGCAGTGTGCGTAGGGGTGGCTGTCAAAGCAGTGATGCCTCCTCTGTGAGTGGTGTTGCCTGTAGCACGGCCAGGGTAGATGGTTCTCGGCTTCTCAACCGCCGGATCCACTTCGAACAGGAACTCCCCACAGGCCTCACATCGCCCGAATGGCTTTAGTTGGCACACCAGTCCCGAACAGCCGGGACAAATCACACCCAGGGCCTCAACGTCCATGCATGAATACAGGGCGAATCGACCCCTTGGCTTTAGCCGGATCCCCGTATCTGTTACCGGAACAGCAGCAGTCAATGTCGTGGTGGAAGGGTGAACTGGAATCCACGATGTATGTCCGAACATGGCGACCTGTTGCTGATCCATCGCACACTGCAAAGTTTTTGCGCCAACGTCCCACGTGTAGTCCTTCACACGTATTGGACTCCTCCCCTTTGCTCCAGTTCGCGGGCTTTTCTTCTTTTCTGTTTCTGAGTCACGCCCACGAACTAAGCGATGGGGGTGTGCCTGGTGGCGCAGTGCAATAGAAGCCCCCACGTGTACTACTTCACACGGCTGAGCTTCCCCCTTTTTCCACTCTTCTGCGCGGGCCTTTCCCTTCATTGGGTCATGTCCACGACTTCGAGCAGGGATGCACTTCGGCCAATGAAGGCCTGCCTACTCGTAACTCCTCCGGGCAGACACGTTCAATTCCGTGGTGCACAAACACTATACCGGACCCGAGCCCCCACGTGTAGCACCCTCCTCACTCCCCTCTTATTCTTCAGCTCATCTGTCTCTTGTCTAGGGGTACCTTCAGAGGGGAAGGGAGCGGGGACACCACGCCTGGCCTTCACCACAGGTGTCAGTGTAGTGTAAGCAAAGTTCTTTTACCTTCGGGTCAGTGCTGTGCACCTGGAGCCTCCACCGAGAGTTACCTTGAACAACCATTAAAGTTCAACACTCCTTTATTCTTCTCGAATGAACACAATCAGTTGAACTCCCTTGTAGAAACAGAACAGAAAAGGAGGTGTGGATGCGAGTAGGCCCAGACACAATGTGTTCTCCACTTTCCTCCCTGAAAGTGAGTTGCGGTTTCCGAGCGGGGGGGGGGGGATTTCCTTCCAGGCGGTCTCCGATGAGAGGCTCACCCATCACTGGCAATATGCTGCACCAGGTCTTCGAGTGAGGAGCTGCCCCCGGTCCATTACGCCTTCCGGATTCGGGTACCCAATCCCTGGGTACCCTAGGATCTCCTTCCCTCGCGGAACTCAGTGTTGGGTACTGAGCTCCAGACCTCCATCCGAGTACCTCACCCCAGGCTAAAGGTGCCTGGGATGGAACATGACCTCCGGCTGTCCTCTAGGCCTAGGCCCGCCTAGAGAACCGACACGAACCACCGCCCACAGGCTGAGGGTGCCTGGGACTCGACCCCGTGACAAATATGGCCGGCCCCTTTATACCCTCTCCCAGCAAGCACGGCGGGTTCCCCGCCCCACCATACCGCTGCCGAGGAAGGACAAAAAGGAGGCACAGCATACAGCAATGATTCAACCCCAGCCCAGGGCGACAGCGCCACCCGCTGGGCTGCAGGGAATTACACATCACTGATGTCTCTGCCAAGTTCAAATTACACCCGGGAAAGTACATACCAGCTACATATATATACAGTATTCAGACCCCCCTTAAAGTGGTTGTAAACCCACTTTTTAAACAAAGACCTACAGGTAAGCCTAGATTAAGGCTTACCTGTAGGTGCATGAAATATCTCCTTAACCTACACGGTTAAGGAGATATTTGTATGTAAATGCGGCGACGCTGACGTCACCCCATTCACAAATTTGGCTAGGTCGCAACATTCGACGACGTAGCCGAATTCGACAGCTCACGCGTGCATGCGCGGAGTCACGTCTTCGCCGCTCCGACCAATCACAGTGCCGGAGCGGCGCTGTGATTGGCTGCAGCGGCGATACCCGGAAGTAACATTCCGGCTATTGCTGCAGCGATGGATGCGGCTAGAGGAGGGACACGGATGACTTCGGGGGCCCCGATTGAAGGTAAGTGGTACATAATGAGCTAGTATGCTAGTCATACTAGCTCATTATAGCTTTGTCTTGCAGGTAAGTAAAAAAAATAAAAATTGTCTACGGGGTTTACAACCACTTTAAATGTTTCACTCTTTGTTATATTGCAGCCATTTGCGAAAATCATTTAAGTAAAAAAAATTTCCCTCATTAATGTACACACAGCACCCCATATTGACAGAAAAACACAGAATTGTTGACATTTTTGCAGATTTATTAAAAAAGAAAAACTGAAATATCACATGGTCCTAAGTATTCAGACCCTTTTCTCAGTATTTAGTAGAAGCACCCTTTTGATCTAATATAGCCATGAGTATTTTTGGGAAAGATGCAACAAGTTTTTCACACCAGGATTTGGGGATCCTCTGCCATTCCTTCTTACAGATCCTCTCCAGTTTTGTCAGGTTGGATGGTAAACGTTGGTGGACAGACATTTTTAGGTCTCTCCAGAGATGCTCAATTGGGTTTAAGTCAGAGCTCTGGTTGGGCCATTCAAGAACAGTCACGGAGTTGTTGTGAAGCCACTCCTTCGTTATTTTAGATGTGTGCTTAGGGTCGATGTCTTGTTGGAAGGTAAACCTTCGGCTCAGTCTGAGGTCCTGAGCACTCTGGAGAAGGTTTTCATCCAGGAAATCCCTGTACTTGGCTGCATTCATCTTTCCCTCGATTGCAACCAGTCGTCCTGTCCCTGCAGCTGAAAAACACCCCCACAGCATGATGCTGCCACCACCATGCTTCACTGTTGGGACTGTATTGGACAGGTGATGAGCAGTGCCTGGTTTTCTCCACACATACCGCTCAGAATTAAGGCCAAAAAGTTCTATCTTGGTCTTATCAGACCAGATAATCTTATTTCTCACCATCTTGGAGTCCTTCAGGTGTTTTTTTAGCAAACTCCATGCAGGCTTTCATGTGTCTTGCACTGAGGAGAGGCTTCCATCGGGCCACTCTGCCATAAAGCCCCGACTGGTGGAGGGCTGCAGTGATGGTTGACTTTCTACAACTTTCTCCCATCTTCCGACTGCATCTCTGGAGCTCAGCCACAATGATCTTTGGGTTCTTCTTTACCTCTCTCACCAAGGCTCTTCTCCCCCGATAGCTCAGTTTGGCCGGACGGCCAGCTCTAGGAAGGGTTCTGGTCGTCCCAAACGTCTTCCATTTAAGGATTATGGAGGCCACTGTGCTCTTAGGAACCTTAAGTGCAGCAGAATTTTTTTTGTAACCTTGGCCAGATCTGTGCCTTGCCACAAGTATGTCTCTGAGCTCTTCAGGCAGTTCCTTTGACCTCATGATTCTCATTTGCTCTGACATGCACTGTGAGCTGTAAGGTCTTATATAGACAGGTGTGTGGCTTTTTTAATCAAGTCCAATAAGTATAATCAGGCCGGGTTCACACTGGGGCGACAAACGCTCCGACATTGGGAGCTCATGTCGCATGACGTGTGAAAATCAATGTTTCCCTATGGGAGCCGTCTTAACTGGTCCGACACATGTCGGTCAGACTTTGAAAATGCTCCCTGTACTACTTTGGTCCGACTTTGATCCTACTTCAGCCCATTGACTATCATTGAAGTCGGATCAAAGTCAGACCGCAGTCTTGCATGATCCGACTTTGGCATGCGACTTGTGCTCTGCTGATCCTGAGGGGGAACTCCACGCCAAATTTTAAATAAAAAACCGGCGTTGGGTTCCCCCTCCAAGAGCATACCAGGCCCTTGGGTCTGCTATGGATTTTAAGGGGAACCCCTAAGCCGAAAAAACGGCGTGGGGGTCCCCCCAAAATCCATACTAGGCCCTTGGGTCTGGTATGGATTTTAAGGGGAACCCCCTAAGCCGAAAAAATGGCGTGGGGGTCCCCCCAAAATCTAAACCAGACCCTTATCCGAGCACGCAACCTGGCAGGCCGCAGGAAAAGAGGGGGGGTGAGAGAGCGTCCCCCCCTCCTGAACCGTACCAGCAGGCCGCATGCCCTCAACATGGGGGGTTTGGTGCCTTGGGGCAGGGGGGCGACCTGCGGCCCCCCCACCCCAAAGCACCCTGCCCCCATGTTGATGAGGACAGGGCCTCTTCCCGACAACCCTGGCCGTTGGTTGTCGGGGGGCTGCGGGCGGGGGCTTATCGGAATCCGGGAGCCCCCCTTTAATAAGGGGGCCCCCAGATCCCGGCCCCCCACCCTATGTGAATGAGTATGGGGTACATCGTAACGCTACCCATTCACCTGGTGGAAAAAAATGTCAATAAAAAACACACACAGGTTGTTAAAGTAATTTATTGCACAGCTCCGGGGGTCTTCTTCCGACTCCGGGGGTCTCCTCCGACTTCGGGGGTCTCCGGTGTCGTCTCCGCGCTCTCCGGTCTTTCTTCCTTCTGCCGGGCCTCCGCTATCTTCTTCCAGCTCTTTTGCTAGCGGGGCCCGGTCTTCTCTGTCGCCTTCTTCCCTCTTCTTCTCTCGCTCTCCGGTTCTTTCTTCCTTCTGCCGGGCCTCCGCTATCTTCTTCCAGCTCTTTTGCTAGTGGGGCCCGGTCTTCTCCGTCGCCTTCTTCCCACATGCTCCGGGTGGCCACATGCTCCCATGAAGTCACAGTCACATGCTCCGGGTGGCCACATGCTCCCATGATGTCACAGTCACATGCTCCAGGTGGCCACATGCTCCCAGGATGTCACAGTCACATGCTCCGGGGCCACCTGACTGTGACGTCATGAGATGCCTATATAAATCGGAGCGCACCGCACAGCCAGCATTACAGCGGGAGGAAGCGACGTGTCAACATCGAAGAGGAGAAGAGGGAAGAAGGCGACGGAGAAGACCGGGCCCTGCTAGCAAAAGAGCTGGAAGAAGATAGCGGAGGCCCGGCAGAAGGAAGAAAGAACCGGAGAGGAGAAGAGGGAAGAAGGCGACAGAGAAGACCGGGCCCCGCTAGCAAAAGAGCTGGAAGAAGATAGCGGAGGCCCGGCAGAAGGAAGAAAGAACCGGAGAGCGCAGACACGACACCGGAGACCCCAGAAGTGAGAAGAGACCCCCGGAGTCGGAAGAAGACCCCCGGAGCTGTGCAATAAATTACTTTAACAACCTGTGTGTTTTTTTTATTGACATTTTTTTCCACCAGGTGAATGGGTAGGGGTACTATGTACCCCATACTCATTCACATAGGGTGGGGGGCCGGGATCTGGGGGCCCCCTTATTAAAGGGGGGCTCCCGGATTCCGATAAGCCCCTGCCTGCAGACCCCGACAACCAACAGCCAGGGTTGTCGGGAAGAGGCCCTGTCCTCATCAACATGGGGGCAGGGTGCTTTGGGGTGGGGGGCCGCAGGTCGCCCCCCTGCCCCAAACCCCCCATGTTGAGGGCATGCGGCCTGGTACGGTTCAGGAGGGAGGGGGGGCACTCTCTCGCCCCCCTCTTTTCCTGCGGCCTGCCAGGTTGCGTGCTCGGATAAGGGTCTGGTTTGGATATTGGGGGGACCCCCACGCCGTTTTTTCGGCTTAAGGGGCTTCCCTTAAAATCCATACCAGACCCAAGGGCCTGGTATGGATTTTGGGGGGACCCCCATGCCGTTTTTTCGGCTTAGGGGTTCCCCTTAAAATCCATACCAGACCCAAGGGCCTGGTATGCTCTTGGAGGGAGAAACCATGCAGTTTTTTTTATTTAAAATTTGGCGTGGAGTTCCCCCTCAAGATTCATACCAAACACAGTGCCTGGTATTGGCGGGGATCCAAGTTGGATCCCCGTTCATTGAAAGTCGGACATATGTCGGCTTCATGTCGCAGGGCAAAGTCGGATCCAAAGTAGGACGGCTGTCGTGTCGCACCAGTGTGAACCCAGCCTCAAACACAGCTGGACTCAAATAAAGGTGTAGAACCATCTCAAGGATGATCAGAAGAAATGGACAGCACCTGAGTTAAATATATGAGTGTCAGAGCAAAGGGTCTGAATACTTAGGACCATGTGATATTTCAGTTTTTCTTTTTTAATAAATCTGCAAAAATGTCAATAATTCTATGTTTTTCTGTCAATATGGGGTGCTGTATGTACATTAATGAGGGAAAAAAAATAACTTAAATGATTTTAGCAAATGGCTGCAATATAACAAAGAGTGAAAAATTTAAGGGGGTCTGAATATTATCCATACCCACTGTATATATATATATGTAGCGCCCCTTTACTTTTCAGGGGTGCTATGCGCCTAAATTTAAGGGTTGGTTTGAGCTGGTAGCCAGGCTCAGACCACTTTGATTGTTAGGCATTTGCTTCTGCCTATGTGATGCTACCTGGTGTATGGTTCCCTGTGGCCTGTAGGTGGAGCTGCCATATCAGGTCAGGGCTGAATCATGGGTGACATTGCTACGCCTTAGGGTCTCCTCTCTCGGCAGCAGTACAGTGGGCGTGGTCAACCTGCTGTGCATGCCGGAAGAGGGTACATAAGGGGCAGACGCCATCTTTCGGGGAGAGGAGGAGGAGGAGGAGAGTGTGACAGACACACGTACCCCACCTTCGGTGGCCCTCATGGCCAAGGGTGTGTGTGGGTGTGAGGAGTCCCAGGCAGCTTTAGCCTGGGGCTGCAACTCTACCAGTAGGCCCAACACTTTTAGCTAGGGTCTACCCCCGAAAGAAGAGTCCCAGGGTGCCCGGGAGAGGGTGACCCATTCTAGACGAGAGGGAACCAGGAGTTTAGTTGAAGGGAGTCGCCGCCTCGGATGAGGCCTGGTTACCTACTAGAGGGATTCAAAGATCCGCCACAGGCCTTGTGACATGCTTCAGTTGCACCTTGTTCTACTGTTGCAAGCCCCGGGAAGTTCGGGACTTGGAACTGTTCCTGATCGTATCCCAAGGAAACTTAAGCGAATATTCGATCATCACTCCGGCTGCTAGGACTGTGAGAGAGGACTATCCGGGTGAGCTAAACCCACTCGGGATCGAGTGGTGACGATTCTACATGAATGTGCCTGGACCTAATTCCCCAAGTTTATTATTCTTTCTCTCATCAACTTCTTCCTGTCTACTAAGCAATGATAGAAAATAAACTCATCGTTAGAGTTAAAGTGGTGTGGACATTGGCCTTCTTGGCAAGAAATAGAGACTTGTCCTTATACTCTGGGGATGAGAACCAGTGGAGGGAGGTGACTCGCTGCAGAACCCAAAAAAACTGTTAACACCGCTTAACCTCTTCAAACAGGAGGGTACGGGCATATAGCACAGTGTGCCTTGACCTGCAAGTGAGCCAGGCAGGAAAAGGGTCTGTGTGCTATATATATATATATATATATATATATATATATATATATACATATACAGTATCTATCAAAAGTGAGTACACCCCTCACATTTTTGTAAATATTTTATTATATCTTTTCATGTGACAACACTGAAGTAATTACACTTTGCTACAATGTAAAGTAGTGAGTGTACAGCTTGTATAACAGTGTACATTTGCTGTCCCCTCAAAATAACCCAACACACAGCCATGTCTAAACCGCTGGTAACAAAAGTGAGTACATCCCTAAGTGAAAATGTCCAACTTGGGCCCAATTAGCCATTTTCCCTCCCAGTGTCATGTGACTCGTTAGTGTCACAAAGTCTCAGGTGTGAATGGGGAGTGGGTGTATTACATTTTGTGTTATCGCTCTCACTCTCTCATACTGATCACTGGAAGTTCAACGTGGCACCTCACGGCAAAGAACTCTCTGAGGATCTGAAAAAAAGAATTGTTGCTCTACATAAAGATGGCCTAGGCTATAAGAAGATTGCCAAGACCCTGAAACTGAGCTGCAGCACGATTTCCAAGACTATACGGCGGTTTAACAGGACAGGTTCCACTCAGAACAGACCTCGCCATGGTCAACCAAAGAAGTTGAGTGCACGTGCTCAGCGTCATATCCAGAGGTTGCCTTTGGGAAATAGACGTATGAGTGCTGCCAGCATTGCTGCAGAGGTTGAAGGGGTGGGGGACACTTTGAGGCCAATTTGGCTGTGTGTTGAGTTATATTGAGGAGACAGCAAATTGACATGTTTTGTGAGATACTGTATGTATATATGTGTAGCGGAGTGTGCAATTTAAGGGAAGTGTCTGAGTGGTAACTAGGCTCAGACCCATTTAATTGATAGGATTCATGGACCATTTTTTGTTCTCAGGGGTTAATGCTTGTGATGTGTTCCCTGTGGCCGGAGGGTGGCGCTGCCATTCTGGGCCAGGGTTGAACCGCGGGCGCAGTGCTGTGCCTTTTGTGTCCCCTCTCGGCAGCCGTACGGTGGGGTGGGGAACCTGCTGTGCATGCCGGGAGAGGATACAAAAGGGGCGGACATCTTCTGAGAGGGGTCTTCGTCCGTCCACGCCCAGGCACCTTTAGCCTGGGTGTGTGGGAGTGTGGTTCTTCATCTCCGGGTGCCCTAGGCCCGAAGGCCTTGTTCCGGTTTCACCTCAGGCACCTTTAGCCTGGGGTGAGGTACTATCTCACCGCTCCTGTTCGCCTGGGCATGGAGGCCCAGGAGTTGTGGTAATGGCCTGGAGCCCAGCAGCCTTCGGCTGGGGTCCGCAAGGGATCGAGGAGTCCAGGGTGCTGCCTTGCGAGGGGACCCGCACCCTAAGAGAAGGGAGGATCTTGTTCCGAGGGACCGGTGCTGTGGACACGGTGAAGGAAGGGGTCTGTTGACTCTCTGAGGGGATGTCTTCTCCCTAAAAGGGGCTATGTCCTAGGAAGGAAATTTATATCCACCAGGTCTGTGGCAGAGACCAACCTCATGGTCTGTGGCAGAGACCATGCGCCAAAACTGTTTGAGAATCTAAACAGTCCTAAAAGTTTGAGCTACGTTTGTGCCTGGACCTCCTCCACACCTTAAAGCTATCCTGTGTCTTTATTCCAACCTTTCGTTCATCCAAGAGAAAAATGTGTTGTGCAAGTGGAAAATAAAGATTGAGTTGGACTTTCAGCTGGTGTGGACATTTACGTTCCTGGGGAAGTCAAGGACTTGCATCTACACACTGTAGAGGTGAGAATCATTCTCAGGAGGACTTTATGCTCCGGCTGCAGACAAGGCCCAAAAACAACACCGCATAACCTCTTAACACAGGAGGGTACGGGCTTGTGGTGCGGTGTGCCCCTTTCTCCTGAGAGGAGCCAAAGTAGACAAGGAGAAGGGGGTGAGTGCGCTACATATATTGTACATTCACATCAGTCCTGTCCTCAAGGAGCTTACAAACTAAGGTCCCTAACTCATATTCATACACTGAAGCCTCGTACACACGGCCGAGAATCTCGTCGTTAAAAACATGTCGTTTTTTTCGACGAGATCCTTGGACAAGAAACTTGTCCCGGCCGAGTGTACACACGCTCATTTCAAAGAACCCGCGGTTCTTTGAATGGAGCGTACGCGGTGACGTCATCGAATACGACGAGCATGCGCTCGTCACATTCGATGCCGTCGCCGCCATCTTGGTTCACCCTACCTATGCCTAGGAAGCTACCGCGCATGCGTCAAAGTCATTTCGAGCATGCGCGGGCTTCCCGGTGAACAGGTAAGTGTACACACACACAATTTTCTCATCGAGAAACAGGCTGACGTGAATCTCGACGAGAAAATAGAGAGCAGGTTTTCTATTTTCTCGTCGAGATTCTTGTCGAGAAACCATACACACGAACAAATTTCTCAGGAAGAAATCTCTGCCAGCAAGTTTCTTGCTGGTTCTTGCCGAGAAACTCGGTCGTGTGTACGAGGCTTCAGAAGGGCCAATTTAGACAGGAGCCAATTAACCTACCAGCATGTTTTTGGAGTGTAATGCCGCGTACACACGACCGTTTTTAATGACAAGAAAAATGTAATTTTTTAAAATGGTCATTAAAAATGATCGTGTGTGGGCTTTCCAGCAGTTTTCCCGACGAGAAAAACGCAGAGAATCACGACGAGAAAAATTGGAACATGCTCTAATTGTTCATGTCGTTTTTTACATCGTCGTTTTTCTCGTCATGAAAAACGGCCGTGTGTGGGCTTTAACGAAGTGAAAAAAAATGCGCATGCTCAGAATCAAGTATGAGACGGGAGCGCTCTGGTAAAACTCGCGTTTGTAATGGAGATAGCACATTCGGCACGCTGTAACGGACTGAAAAGCACAAGGCTGAAAAGCACGAATCGTCGCTCAACAAACTTTACTAACATGAAGGGTGGCGCCATCCGAATGGAACTTCCCCTTTATAGTGCCGTTGTACGTGTTGTACGTCACCGCGCTTTACTCGAACATTTTACCCACGATAGTGTGTAGGCAAGGCAGGCTTTAGAGGAAACACGAAAAATCACGTTGAGAAAAATGCAGTTTTTTTCAATGACATTAAAAACGGTCGTGTATACACGGCATAAGAGGGAATCAGAGTACCCGGAGGACATCAATGCAAGCGCAAGAAGAACATGTAAACTCCAGGCAGGTAGTGCTGTGGGTGGGATTTTAATGGATGACCCTAGTGCTGCTAGGCAGAGGTGTAAACCACTTAGCCACTGTGTTCCAAGAAGATTGCAAGTGTCTCTTTTCTAGATAGCTAATAATTCTAGGCTCTCACAGCTGCTTTACTGTTACCCACACACATCTAGTCCCTGTACCTAATTGAATTTAGTTGGTGCCATAGAAGTCATCTGAAAATAGGAAGGACTGCTCAGATGCAACCTTTTCTATGAACACTTTTTTAGGTTATGATAAGGGGGCTACAAGTCTAAAAGTGCACTAACACAGTGGTTCTCAACCTTAATCCGCAAGTACCCCCCAACGGGCCATGTTTTGGGAACTTACCTTAGATAAAATAGCTCTTATCAATACCATGTCATTGATATTGATTTAAAGCAGCTGTGCAAAGTAAAGGAAAACCTGAAAACATAGCCCATTGGGGGTACTTGAGGAGTGAGGTTGAGAACCACTGCACTAAGGCACAAGAGGAGCTGTGAGAGCTTCTGGTGTATGGAGGTAAGTGTGACATTTGCCTTATTCTGCTGAGAAGGTAAACCTATAATGGTTCCAAGCAGAGTAAGTGACCATATCTTGGCACATAAAACAATTTCTAGGATATCACGTTTGTGCACCTTAAAGATCCTTAGAAGAAAACGAATAGGTAATATAATTATACATTGTCACTCAGAAGAACTAGCATCTCCAGAAAATGACATTTGAAAAGGAAAGTTAATTTAGCC
Source organism: Rana muscosa (assembly GCA_029206835.1). Lineage (NCBI taxonomy): Eukaryota > Metazoa > Chordata > Amphibia > Anura > Ranidae > Rana > Rana muscosa. The sequence continues at coordinate 149,181,320 of CM055116.1, forward strand.
TGCATGTTGATTAATTTAGACTTGAAGATCAGCCATATAAACAGCTCAGTAGCTCTGTATGTGATCAATACTCTGGATAATTTGCAGACATAACACAGGGATGAAGAAACACTCATAAGATATTACATTAGCTTTTTTCTGACTTCATCCCTAGAGTTCTTCAGTGAAATATCTGAGCAAGGGGCATGGTGATAATAATAACAGCAGAACTGTCACTTTCATAAAATACTTTATTAACAGAAATTTTATTTTGATTATAATGAACTTAGAATCAACCTCGCTGTACGGTACCAAAGTAAACATTACTCCATATTAGCCAATTTACTGCCTAATTTTTAATTTGTCAAACCCATCATAAATTCTGAAAATTGCGATCTTAAATCTGAACCCCATTTGGGCCTATGGGGAGTGAATCTGGAATACCACTTCTGGCCATTTTCAAGGCACAAGCCTCGTACACACAACCGTTTTTTTCGGCAAGAAAACTGCTGGGAGGGCTTTTTGCAGAGAAAACTGTTTGTGTGTATGGTTTCTCTGCAGAAAAACTGCCGGGAATGTCGACGAGAAAAATAGAGAACCTGCTCTCTATTTTTCTCGTCGGGATTCTCGGCAGAGTGTTTCCTGCCGAGAAACTCGGTTGTCTGTATGCTTACCTGTCCAGGGAAACCCGCGCATGCTCGATGAGACTTCGACGCATGCGCGGTAGCATACAAGGGTAGTGTAGGGTGTAACAAGATGGCGGCGACGACATCGAATGTGACGTCGTAGTCGATGACGTCACTGCGTTCTTGCCATTCAAAAGAACGGCGGTTCTTTTGAATGGCGCGTGTGTACACAGGGCTTGGCAAGACAAGCTTGCCAGGAATCCCATCAAAAAAACCCGAAGGTTTTTTTTCGACGGGATTCCCACCCGTGTGTACGAGGCTTAAGAGACAAGGGATTCTCAAACAAAGCACATGGGGAGCTGAACACTATCATGGGGGATATGCACCAATGCAAAATAAATAAATAAAAATACTGTACAGTGGAGAGAGGACCCTCCTTTTTAAAAGGCAACATGAAGAAACAGCAATCTTTTCAGTTACATAATTGGAGGATGCCTTTAAGTTGTATGAGGAGTTTTGGAACAGCATGAATCTCACAGACAAAGTCAGCAACATCTTATTCTGGCATCATATGTTTTGCATGTTGCAGTATTGGGGATATTATACTCAAGCAGCAGGTGCTTTTCCAGTGAGCTGTGCCAGTCAAAACGGCATTTTAGGGCATGGCAGCCAACTTTTATTAAACAAAACGTAAAAGTTCACATACACATCAGTTGCCCACGCAGGGAGGTTCTTTCACATCAATATGAACAAACAAAAATACACAGCCGTTTGGCTCCCTTGTTGGCATCACTGCTGCTCCTCTTACCAGTCCCTCTGACTGTGTTTTCCAGTTCTTCTGGCTTACTTGGCTCTCCTAGCCTTTGTTCGCAGCACCCTGCTGTACGACCCAATCTTGGCTACTGGATAGGGGTTCTCCTTACACCCCGATAGGAGCCCACCTGACTCCTGGAATGAGACCTCCTGTCTCATGACTGCTAGCTGGGGCTTCTCTGACCCCTGGGTTAAACCTCCTGTCTCTTGGCTCCTGGCTGGGGGTCCTCTGATCCCCTGGATGAGACCATTGGGCCACCCACAATGGGGTCTGTTCAAACTGGGAGCTCTGAGCTATCCTCAGGCTTAAAGTATATGACAACCCTGTACAACTGTATACATAGACAAGCTGCAGGCACCTGGTAAAAATCCGGGAAACAGGATTGAAAGTTCAGATCCATAACTACAGAATCCGGGGAAAACCAAAAACACTGCTTTCTCTGCTCAGAGGTGATAGTCCAGAACCTTGCATTAACCCTTAATGTGAATCCTGTTTCACATTTTCCTCCATTTCCATAGTGACAGGGTCTCGCTCTGTCACAATGTGTAATAGATTTTTTACTTTTAAATTATTGCATGGCTTACAGTGCATCAGGGAAGTATTCACAGCACTTCACTTTTTCCACAATTTGTTTTGTTACAGCCTTATTCCAAAATGGAATAAATTCATTATGTTCCTCAAAATTCTACAAACAATACCCCATAATGACAACAGGAAAGAAGTTTGTTTGAAATTTTTGCAAATTTAATCAAAATAAAAAAACAAAAAAAATCCCATGTACTTAAGTATTCACAGCCTTTGCTCTATACTGTACTTTGTTAAATCACCTTTGGCACCAATTACAGGCTCAAGTCTTTTTGAGTATGATGCTACAAGCTTGGCACACCTATTTTCAGGCAGTTTCTCCCATTCTTCTTTGCAGGACCTCTCAAGCTCCATCAGGTTGGATGAGGAGAGTCGGTGCGCGGCCATTTTCAGATCTCTCCAGAGATGTTCAATCGGGTTCAAGTCTGGGCTCTGGCTGGGCCACTCAAGGACATTCAGAGAGTTGTCCCGTAGCCATTCCTTTGTTACCTTGGCTGTGTGCTTAAGGTCATTGCCCTGTTGGAAGATGAACCTTCGCCCCAGTCTGAGGTCCAGAGTGCTCTGGAGCAGGTTTTTTTTTATCAAGGATGTCTCTGTATTTTGCTACATTCATCTTTCCCTCGATCCTGACTAGTCTCCCAGTTTTTAATGCTGAAAAACATCCCCACAGCATGATGCTGCCACCACCATGCTTCACTGTAGGGATGGTATTGGCCAGGTGATGCCATTTAGGCCAAAGAGTTCATCATACCAGAGAATTTTGTTTCTCATGGTCTGAGAGTCCTTCAGGTGCCTTTTGGCAAACTTCATGTGCCTGTTACTGAGGAGTGGCTTCTGTTTGGCCACTCTATTATGCAGACCTGATTGGTGGAGTGCTACAGAGATGGTTGTTCTTCTGGAAGGTTCTCCTCTCTCCACAGAGAAACACTGGAGCTCTGTCAGAGTGACCATCAGGTTCTTGGTCACCTCCCTGACTAAGGCCCTTCTCCCCTGACTGCTCAGTTTGGCTGGGCGGCCCGCTCAAAGAATAAGCTTGGTGGTTCCAAACTTTTTCCATTTACGGATGATGGAGGCCACTGTGCTCATTGGGACCGTCAACGCTGCAGATATTTTTCTGTTCCCTTCCCCAGATCTGTGCCCCGATACAATCTGGTTTTGGGGGGTCTACAGACAATTCCTTGGACTTCATGGATTGATTTGTGCTCTGACATGCACTGTTAACTGTGAGACCTTTTTATATAGACAGGTGTGCGCCTTTCCAAATCATGTCCAATCAACTGAATTTACCACAGGTGGACTCCAATCAAGTTGTAGAAACATCTCAAGGATGATCAGTGGAAACAGGATGCACCTGAGCTCAATTTTGAGTGTCATGGCAAAGGCTGTGAATACTTATGTACATGTGATTTTTTTTAGTTTTTTAGTTTTAATAAATTTGCAAAGATTTCAAACAAACTTCTTTCATGTTGTCTTTATGGGGTATTGTTTGTAGAATTTTGGAAAAAGTGAAGCGAATGCACTGTATATACACTGCACTGCATGTACAGCAAGTCATGGAAACAGTCCAACAGAGGTTGCAGGAGCTGGTAATGGTGGAAGTTCTACAGAAGTTATAGGAACTGGTAATAAAAATAACATTTAATTTAGGAAACTTAATTTCATGCTGCTGTCCCCAAAAGAAAAAAAAAGACCCTAGCAAAAATATATTAAAATAAATTATACTACCCCCCCCCCCCCAAAAAAAAAGAAATGTAAAACACTAAACTACAACCTTATATTTAAAATTTTATATAAAAATTTAAAATAAAGAAAAAACACAAATTAAACTACAAGGTGGCCAGCAGCTAACAAGCAACCAAAGTTCTGGTGCACAGTGTAAAAGATTTTTACCTCATTGACCCCTCAAAGGAAAATGTTACAGAATCCCGAAAAACGTAGTACAGGACTTGTGTAAGAGCATTCTAAGGCAAAGGCTGCTTTCACACTTCAGCACTTTTAAAATGCACAATGCGATTTTTAAAAAAACACAGCGAGTTTTAAATGCATTGCCGGCAGCGCGTAAGCAGTTAAAAGCTGGTTGTTAAGGACTCCGTCAGGTGTTGGCTCTTTAACAACCTGCTATTCATTGGTTGTTAAGGACGGTGGCGGGTGGTTGTTAAGGAGCTGGAACCCGCCGGAATCCTTAAGAAGTTGATATCTACACATACAGTGCCCCCCTGTACCTCCATTGTAGTCACCAAGCTCCACTCTGCTCGAGTGGTCCAGCCAGCAGTGCAAAGTCAGAGCAGAGCCCACAATTTTTTGCCCCGTTATTACACAGGACACTACAGAGTGGTGGGAGGTGCCAGGGAAAATGGGCAGGACAGAAAGGAACTGTGAACCACTCTGAATGTGTGGGGAGGAGAGGGGGGAGGGCTGGACCAAACCTTGAACTGAAAGTTGGAGCCGAACATTGAACAGGCCATGGAAGTACGGGGGCATATGTGTAGCTATTTAGCTATTTACTGATTGCTAAGGACGCCGGCAAGTGCCGGCTCATTATTAACCAGCATCTTTTTTTACAAAAAGTGTCATGTGAAAACGCACCAAAATACACACCCTGGGTGCATTTTCAGTGCAGTTCCCATTGATTTCAGTGGAATATGCATCTTTGGTGTGCTTTTGGTAAGCGCACCAAAGATGCTGCCTGCAACACTTTTCAGAACACAGCACAAACACAGTGCAGTGATTTGAAAAGAGAAAGAATTCTGATAAGCTTTTGTCATGCTGGAAAGGTGCTTTCTAGCGCAGAAAATGTGCAACATTGGGAAAGGGCGATAAGGCTGATCTGAAGGAAAAGAGTGGCCCTACTGCTTACTACCTGGGTCGGTAACAGGTTGTTTGCAATCTACCTGTCGATCACGGGAAGTTGACATGTGGATCAGGATCAGGCCTGTGTCAATGATTCCCCTAGGCTCCACCGGCGTTACTCTTTCTTCACTAGCAGAGAGGAGTGAGAGGCAAAACCGTGCTGGATGGAGGGCAGGACTGGGAGCTGCTTTAGTTAACTTTGCAAGGTAGCTAGCAGGTGATTGGTTGCTTGGACCGCCTAGCAACCAATAATCAACTTGTTAACTTAAAAAGTTAACCAAAGCAACTCCTACCCCCACCCCTCCCTACATTCAGCACTGTGCTGCTTCTGTGATGTACAAGAGCAGTAAGGTAGGAGAGAGCTACCCACAGCTGTGTGTTGGGAGCGACAGGGGAAACGGCTATAGAGGGGCAGAGGACACTACTGGGGGGAAGCAGAGGATAGTGCTATGCAGGTGGGGCCCAAAGGAGAGGATACTACTGGGGGGGGGGGGGGTTGCAGAGGACACTGCTATGGGAGAAGAGCACTACTGGGGGGGGGGCAGAGAACACTACTGGGGGGGAAGAAGCAGAGGATAGTGCTATGCAGGGGGGGGGGGGGCAGAGGAGAGGACACTACTGTGGGTGAGGGCACTACTGAGGGGGCAGAGGACACTACTGGGGGGGTTTGGTGCAGAGGACACTGCTTTGGGAGAGAGAGGACACTACTTGGGGGGCGGGGGTGGCAGAGGACACTGCTATGGAGAGTATGGCACAACAGAGGGGCGGCAGAGGACACTCCTGTGTGTAGAGGGTTGGTGCAGAGGACACTGTTATGGGGGGGCAGATGGCACTACAGTGGATGGGGATGGAAGAGGGAACTGCTATGGAGGGCAGAGGGCACTACAGTGGGGGGATAGGGGCAGATGACATTGCTTTGGGGGGCACAGGACCCTACTGTTGGGGATGGTCATAATACACTACCGTGTGTGTGCGTGTGAGGGGAGGGGGGCAGAGGACACTACAGTTGGGGGGCATAATATATTACTGGGGAGCAGTGATTTGAAGTGGGGCAGAAGACACTACTGTGACACACTATGGGAGTTATTTACGAAAGGGAAATCCACTTTGCACTAAAAGTGCACTTGGAAGTGCAGTCGCTGTAAATCTGAGGGGTAGATCTGAAATGAGGGGAAGCTCTGCTGATTTTATTACCCAATCATGTGCAAGCTCAAATACTGTTTTTTATTTTCCTTGCATGTCCCCCTCGGATCTACAGCGACTGCACTTCCATGTGCACTTTCAGTGCAATTTCAAGTGCACTTTGCACTTGTAGTTTGCACTTGTAGTGCAAAGTGGATTTGCCTTTAGTAAATAACCCCCTATGTGTTTTTATTGTAGGCTTTTTTTTTTTAAGGGCGACAAAGATTTCCTACATGTTTAGATAGATCCAGGTAGACCCCACCTCTGAAAGTTTGCCTATCCCTGGCTTACTGGGTCCTTGATGCATGTGTTTTTGCTATTTTCTCTACCTCCTGTTTTAACAATAAATGTAAATACATCTAAGCAGGTTACCTACAAAGTTATAGAGAAAAGCACACAACATTACTTGAAGTAAACTGTTTTCCTGTTTGCTTCAAACTTTGAAACTGTCACATTTTGACCTGAGTGGTTCCAACAATACACAGCAATGTCTAACAGCATTTTTTTCTAACCATAGACATAATCCCTATTGTTGAACATCCACTGTCACCTCCCAGGCACATCACTGTACTTCTGTTATTATGATGAGCTTTCAAGCACCTTCTAAACTGCCTTCCATTGTTACAGGAAAATACTGAACGTTATTGACTAAAATGATACCGAAGCCATAATTGGTCTGCGTATGTGACCTTGTGATGAGGGAAAACAATAAACGTTTTCACTTCAAACTCAGATTCATTGTTGACCAAGATAATACTGCTAACATCAGCAGAACAATGCATAAATGCAAAATGAAGCAAGATGAAGATGTCACCCAAAATGTTTTGTATACCACTGTTAGAAACAGAGAGAAAAGGGCATCACAAGTCATATGCAGCCTAAGAACTGGATGACTTTTATGTCCAATTAGTTTGTAATACTTTTTTCTTTTCTTCTTGCCTTAGATGACTGAAGTCTGCAAACTGTAAAACTGTGATCTATTATAAAACAAGCAATAGTGAGTGCAAATCAAGATAGAAAGGAGGTGGGCGAAGGTGGTGGTGAGGGCTTCTCTGCATCGGGCTTCTAACGTGGCTTTGTTACACACAGTTACCACACCTGTGAATATAAAATGAGGAGAGATCCAGGTTCCCAACACCAAAGAGATGACAATATACAGGCTTATTATCTACATCAGTGTTTCTCAACCTTTTTCCAGTCGGGGCGCCCAAAACCGCGCTCGTTCCTGACACACAGACAAATGCTCTGCTCTTTCAAGGTGCCATTCATTCTTAATGGTACCCCACACATTGGCAAACATGGGGTATACCTCCCAACTTTTAAATATTCCAATGCGGGACAACATAAGCGGGAGGGGGGTTGTTCCGCGGGCAGCCGAAAGCATTTTTTAAACATCTGTCAGTTATTAAAAAAAAGGTGTCTACTTACATATGTCAGCAACACTGTTGAGCATGGGGTGTGGGTTGCAACCGCCGGCCCTGGACTCTTACCAAATCCTGCCTCTTCATCCTATCCTCTCCCCCTCTTCCTCGGATCTCCTCCTCCTCACATCATTATGCGGGAAAATTACATCTCGTGCGGGAGTGCGGGTAGAAGTTGTCATTGCAGCAATGTCCTGCCCAATCCGTGCCAGTGCCAGTTGGGAAGTATGCATGGGGTGCTTTTGGCATACCTCCCAACCCGCACGGATTCTGCGGGTTTTTCAAAAAGGTAAGACCCGATGTCCTTGGTAGTGAATCCTTGTCTCGCGCCGCCCCCCTCTCTCCAGTCGACAGCACCCCCCCTCAATGAGATGAGATGGTGTCCTGGATAAAATAAGCCCGCGGCGACACCCCCCCCCCCGCTCAACAACTTAACTTAGATGTCCTCGACAACTTAAGTGACTGTCCCGCGGCACACCCCCCCCCCCCCCCGCTCAACAACTTACATAAGATAATTATATCCCGCAGTGGGATTTTTAAATGTTGGGAGGTATGCTTTTGGTACGGCACAATTTTAAATAAAGGATCAGGGACTTCTTTCCCTGCATTTCTGCGGGTAGGGAAGCACATTGAAAAATTAATGGGCTGCCTTACACGCAGCACACAGCCACACAGATGTGAACCAAGGGCTTGTTCACAGGTCATGTTGGAGGGGCGGTAAAACCAAATGGTTGAGCTGTTTTTACCACCCCCAACTTCTCCCTCTTTAGCAGCTGGGGGTGTACACATGCTGTGGCTGCAGCTGGAGGTGTACCCAGGGAGAATGGGGCTGCACTGCAACTACCCCGCAGCTGTGTGCATTGCACAGTTGCGGTGTAGCGATGCTGCATTTACGGGCTTAAAACAGGTGGTGAGAAAACAGGTGGTGAGGAGGCAACATATTGCCTCTTTAACCCCTGTCAAATGCATCTGAAAAGCGATCTAAACATTGATTGCTTTTCAGAGGAGCATCAGTCCTTGCTGCTATCACAAACAAGCCCTACAAAAGCAGTTCTAAATGTACAGGAATAGGGGGTCAGGATTAAAAATAACATACATACATATACACACACATACAGACACAAACAGACACATGCGCACGCACACACACAAACACATGTATACAGACACATGTATATATGCACACCTACAGACACATGTGTACACACACGCGCATACAAACATGTACAAATACATACACATGTACACACATATACAGACACACATGTACACCTGTACACACCCACACACACACAAAGTACACACATACACACACACACACACACAAAGTACACACATACACACACACATAGACACACAAGTACACACACAGGTACACAAATACAGACACATGTATGCACACACCCACAGACACATGTGTACACACACACATGTTTAAATGCACACCTACAGACAGACACATGTGTACACAAACACATGTACAAACACACACACATACACATGTACACACATATACAGACACACATGTATACACCCACACAAGCACACACATATGTACACACACATGTACACAAATACAGACACATTTATACACGCACAGACACACAGACACGTGCACTAACACACACAGACACACACATGTACACACATACATACGTGTAGCGGGGTCTTCAATTTAGTGGGGTACACTTGGGGAGTAGTGTGACCCAAGTGTGTAATTATGTTAGGGTTCAGACCCCTTTTTCTTATTCGTGGAGGATTGGGTGGTGTAATATTCTCTTCGACCAGTAGGTGTCAGTGTACCTACTGGCTCAGGGTAGAATCACTACCACAGTGCTACCCTGTTTGGTCCCTTCCTGAAGATGGTACGGCCGGGGCGGGGAACCCGCCGTGGTGTCGACGGGAGGAGATAAAAGGGGGAGACGCCCTCGCCACGAGGGCTTCTTCGGGGATCATCTCTTCACGCACCCAGGCACCTTCAGCCTGGGTGCGGGCGGTTCAAGGTTTCGGCCCAGGCGCCCTAGGCCTGGCCGGGACGAAGATGGAGTCCATCCCAGGCACCTTCAACCTGGGATGAGGTACTATTGAGGAGGCCTGGGACCCGGTGACTCCGACTGGGTCCCGCGAGGGTGGAGTTGCTCCAGGGCGCCCCTCGCGAGGGGACCCGCATCTGAGGTGAGGAGGCTGGGGAGGTCACTCGTTCGAAGACCCGGTGCAGTGTCAACCCGGTGACGGATGGGCCTGCAGTAACTCCCTTGGAGGACATCTTCCCCTGATAGAGGCCCGCAGCGCAACGGAGGTATTCATGTCGAGACTCCTACAACCCTTGGTCATAGCATAGGGGGTGTAGGGACCCAGATCAGTATAGTGCCTCGACCTGCTCATTCCACCGTATCATGCCATCGCATTGCCTTGTAACTGAAGATACGAAATAAATCTAACCGTTGGACAGTGATCGGTGTATGGACTCTGTTAATGGGAGCAAAGGGAGGTTTCTGCACGACAGACTCGGTACATGTTCAGGACACCGGCCCGAGGAAACATTAGGTATTGGCCTTCACCTCGCCTGCAAGTAGTGGGGAGGACATGGGCCGTAGCGCACCCTCACTCCTGTCGCGTGATATACCCCTGGGCTAAAGAGGACGGGGTGAGGGGGTGGCCGCTACATACGCATACACACACACACACACACACGTACACACATACATGTACACCCACACAAATATACACACATACATACATACGCATGTACACACATACATACACATACATACACATACACACACACACACACACACACATGTATAAAGCCAGTTTAAAATGTTTTAGCACAGTACCGTTCCTCATTCAGTCAGGTACTGCACTGTAGGGGGAAGCAGAGAGCATAGCACACTCACCCTCCCTTTACTTTTACTCCCTTTACTTAGCTGACGGAGCTTCTCACAGTGCCAATGTACAGTTCAGCTGGGAGTCGGGAGATCAGGCTCATCTGACAGCCCTTTTTTCCTTTGATCCCACGGCACACCTGAGGACCTCTGGCTGCACCCCAGTGTGCCGCGGCACACTGGTTGAGAAAAGCTGATCTACACCCATTATGATGCATACCCTTTTGTATTTGCATTTATCTTTTAGAAAGAGATTATTTGTATCCCTGATTATTCAGAAAGAAACTTCGTGTTACTAAACCCAGGACCCTGCATTCACCATACCTGGTCTCCCACAGTACTCAAAACATGAAAATGCAATTACTTTAGTAAATATAAACGGCAGAATAATATTTCTCATCAGCAGTATATAGCAGTCTTGTGACTTCTATCAGTGTCTGGTTAAAGCTTGCAGGACGAGTGTTCTTCATGCTCTGATTGTCTTATAAGGCTGCAGGACCCCAACCCTCTGTCTGGACAGTGCTGATTGGCCCTGTGCTGATCACATGTACTCTCCCATGAAAACAAATAAACTCTCTAGCAATACACACCAATCTGAGCAAATGCAGCTTGTCCCCTAGCCTCTGTTCTATCAGAAGATGGTTTGGGGACTGTGGAAGAAGGGGAGGATCAGAGTAGCCAGAATCAAACAGCTTTTTTTGCACATTGCGGATTAACCCCTTAGGGTTAAAGCATGCTTTACTGCATATACAGACTGATTTTACTGTTGTGGGTTTAGAAACACTTTAAAAAGATTCAGAAAAACATTTTGATTGGCCAGCACAGTGGTAGGCAGTACCAAGATCTGACAGCTCTGGACTCTGGAACACTTACACGCCGAGAGACCCTGCCAAGTCTTCTCAAGGCTTCAGGTCCCGCTGACACACAGCAACGGATGCTGTTATCCAAAGCTCCCTCGGCTTCTTCCACTGCTTCATCTGACATGCCTTAACCAATTGAACACCATGTGAGTGCATTTTATTTGTTTTAACTTTTTTGCTACTTGTCATTTAAATGATACAACACTAGAAGTGTTTTTCCCACTTGCACAGAGACTTCCAGCACACTAGAGCACCAATTCCGCGCACACTGACACAAGAAAGCAGTCTAGGGGAATGTCGTTTAGTGATTTATTGCTGATAACTTGAACAGTAGGAGAGGGTGTGCAGTGATGACGAACCCCAGATGTTTTGGAACTACATTTCCCATGGTATCTCGTGCACTCTGCAATGTAGTTGATCATCATGGAAAATGTAGTTCCAAAACATCCTGCCAAGGTTCACCATCACTGGTGTCGGGTATGTGACTCCAGGGTATAAGACTCAAAAGTAAGAGAACACCCTTCTCTGAACTAAGCTTCTCCGAGACAATTTCTCTGCTGAGATTCAGTATACAGTTTCCCTCAAGAGTCTGCAGGAAGACTAGAAACAGGGATCCTGTGCAAGCAGTCCCCCTGAAATAGCTACACTGGCACTGATATTCCTATAGTAAACAGCCACCAGGATTTTGTATTACAGTTACAGTTAGTCCATAGAGCAGCTTCCTCCTGGTGACTTTTAGTGAGACTGTTCAGACCAGACCCATCAGGTGAAAACTCCGATTATTCAGGTGTAGCCCCCCAACCAGGACCTCGACGGCCGTCGGCTTGAATCAGTAGAAATGCCTGCTAAAGGGGGATATCTACCCTCGCCCAGGCTGGCGAAATCCCTGCAGCAGGAAGACCCAGCTGTCCCAGAGCCCACACTATGTCAGGACTGAATCTACTGCTGTGTCTGGCAGTGTCTCTTCTTGCTGAGCCACCTGGGATGCTGGACTGCACCCTGGACAATTCCTTGAACAATCTTGACTTTTTTCTCTTGAACCTTGAAGCCTTAGCTCCTCCCATGAACTCTATATCTTAGCCATGCCTTCGCACTTCCAGTTTGCCAGATTATTGTGCTCTCTCCAACCAAAATCTTGTTCTCATCACTTCTGCTGTCATTCATATATTCACTACTGCTTGTTAATATGGACCTTTGGCTTGTTTCTGCTTGTTCCCAACCTGATGTAGCGAAGTCCCAGGGCCCCTTAAGGCCTAATGGTGACCTCCAGAGTTAGGGACAGCTGACATCCTTCTGGGTAGAGTGGGTTACCAGGCATGATGGGTGTAATGTCCGTCACAAATGGGTGGTGGTTCTCACGATGAGGAGGATCACAAGTAAATAAAAGCAATATGGGGAGCGGTGAACCTGGCCCATCACTCCCCATATTCCTTTTTTTACTTGTGATCACTTTTTAACCTATGTATGTCGGTTTTTATCAATAAAAAAACGCTTTTTTGGACCTGCACCATTGGAAGCTCCCCTTTTTTCTTTTCATGCTCTTTTGGATGTGAGTTTTTTCGGTTCTTCCATCTGGTCATCTCCATCCCAGTTTGTGGCTGTCACCATTAGGGATGAGCCGAACACCCCCCGGTTCGGTTCGCATCCAGAACATGCGAACAGAGCAAAAGTTCACGTGAACATTCGAACACCGTTAAAGTCTATGGGACTCGAACGTGAGAAATCAAAAGTGCAAATTTTAAAGGCTAATATGCAAGTTATTGTCCTAAAAAGTGTTTGGGGACCCGGGTCCTGCCCCAGGGGACATGTATCAATGCAAAAAAAAGTTTTAAAAACTGCCCTTTTTTCTGGAGCAGTGATTTTAATAATGCTTAAAGTGAAACAATAAAAGTGAAATATTCCTTTAAATTTTGTACCTGGGGGGTGTGTATAGTATGCCTGTAAAGTGGCATGTTTTTCCCGTGCTTAGAACTGTCCCTGCACAAAATGAAGGAAAAAAAGTAATTTAAAACTACTCGTGGCTATTAATGAATTGTCGGGTCCCTGGAAAACAGATAAAAGTCATTGAAAAAAAACGGCAGGGGTTCCTGCCGTTTTTTAAAATGACTTTTATCTGTATTGCCGGGACCCCGACAATTCATTAACCACTTAACGACCGCTGCATGTACATATACGTCGGCAGAATGGCACGGACAGGCACATCAACGTACCTGTAAGTGCCTGCCTTCCCGCGGGTAGGGGGTCTTCTAACCCCCCCTAATAAAGGTTTAACCCCTTGATTGCCCTCCAGGTAACCCTTTCACCCCCTATCGCCAGTGTCACTAAGCGATCGTTTTTCTGATCGCTGTAGTAGTGTCGCTGGTGCCGCTAGGTAGCCAGTTATTTTTTAGGTTCGCCGCCAGGTTTTTATAGCGTCAGGTACCCCCATATACAACCTAATAAAGGTTTTAACCTCCTGATTGCCCCTAGAATTAACTCTTTCACCAGTGATCACCGTATAAGTGTCACTGGTGACACTGGTTAGCCAGTTAGTTATTTAGTTATTTAGGTTACCCGTCAGGTTTTTATATAGCGTCAGGTACCCCCATATATTACCTAATAAAGGTTTTAACCCCCTGATTGCCCCTAGTTAACCCTTTCACCAGTGATCACCCTATAAGTGTTACGGGTGACGCTGGTTTGTTAGTTTGCTTTTTATAGCATCAGGGCACCCACCGTATATAACCCAATAAAGGTTTAACCCCCTGATCGCCCGGCGGGTGATATCAATTAGGTTTTAGCGTCCGTTAGGGTCTGGGTTGCCCCAGGCAGCATCAGGTTAGTGCCAGTAACGCTAACACCCACGCGCAAAGCATACACCTCCCTTAGTGGTATAGTATCTGAACAGATCAATATCTGATCTGATCAGATCTATACTAGTGTAGCACACACATCCCTAACTCCGCTTCTTACCTCCACCAGCAGATGGGACACACCATGCCACATGCCCAGTATCCTCCATCTTGTAGAGGGTGAGTGGTGTTAATAGTTTTGGGTCCTGCAGCGAGTTACCTTTTTCCATTGGTTCTCGTCCCTAGAATGTAGGGAAAAGTCTATTCTCTCTCTCTCCTTGAAGAAGGCCATTGTCCAGACAGTATTAATCCCAATAAAAGAGTTTATTTTACTTGCTTGCAATTTGACAGGAAAGTTTGGAGATAGAGAAAGTTGAACAGGGAGGCAGGTTCAGGCACGCGGCACTTAATTACCCTCGTCGCCACTCAAGCCTGAGTGGGTTTTGCTCACCCGGATAGTCCCCTCTCACGGTCCTAGCAGCATTCACTTTAAGTTCTTTTCCTAGGGATACGATCAGGATATGAACCTCTAAGTCCCGAACTTCCCAGCACTTGTAACACTTGAGAACTTTTATGCCAATGGGGCACGTTACAAGGCTTTTGGCGGATAATGGAATCCTTCCCTCTGACAGGTAACCAGGCCTCTCTTGAGACAGTGACTTCCTTCACCGATCCCCTGGATAGGTCCTCCCCTGGTTTCCTCTCCTTCAGAGTGGGTCACCCTCCCACGGGCACCCTGGGACTCCGTTTTTTTGGCGTAGGCCTCAGCTAAAGGTGCTGGGCCTACCTGGAACGATGCAGCCTCAGGCTAAAGGTGCCCAGGACTGAATACACACACACGTACCCCTGGCCATGAGGGCCACCGAAGGTGGGGTATGCACCGAAGGGACCCCACGCCAATGGCGTCTGCTCCTTAAGTTCCCTCTCCCGGCATGCACAGCTGGTAGACCACGCCCACTCCACGGCCACCGAGAGAGGACATCCAATAGTGCTGCAATGTCACCTGTGGTTCAACCCGAGACCTGGGCGACAGCGCCACCCAGAGGCCACAGGGAACTGTACTACCAGACAACATCACCTCAGAGCAGAAACCGATTTAAAGAATTCCAACAGCCTGAGTCTAACTATTTGCTCAGGCTACCCCCTAAATTTAGGCATAGCGACCCCAATTTTGAGGGGTCCACTACACAAGCATCCCCAGCAGTTTAGGGTTCCCAAAAACGCAGTGTTAGCGGGATCAGACCAGATGCCTGCTAGCACCTTCGTTTAGCCCCTCCACCCAGCCCACCCAAGTGCAGTATCAATCGATCACTGTCACTTACAAAACACAAAACACATAACTGCAGCGTTCGCAGAGACAGTCCTGATCCCTGCGATCGCTAACAGTTTTTTTGGTAGCGTTTTATACATTTGCTGACAGTCAGGTGCTTTTTTACCTGTAAATCCTTACTAGTGTACCACTAAATTTAGAGCCCAAAATGGAAAATCGAAGGTACACTAGTAAAGAGGCCTATTAGATTCTGAGCATGACAGATAGTGAAGAGGAGGTCACGCATATGTCAGATTCCGGCTCAGAATACAACCCCATAGAAGACAGTGGCTCCATGTCAGATAGCTCTGACGACGAAGATGAGATCCCTGCTGAGGTCAGGCGTACCCGATCCTGATCTTCTGATGTTGTTGAGGAGCAAAAACTGCAGGGCTCTCGTATTATGGAACAGAGAAGTAATAGCGCCGCTATTCCTTCTGGTGAACTGGCAAGCACCAGCGGCCTAGTACACCCTGGACGTACATCCAGCACTGCAGTATCACGTGGTGACGTGGCGAGTCCCATAAGTGCAGTTCAAGCTGGCGAGGTGGCAAGCACAAGAAGTGTCCCGCTGCCACCAAGAAGAAGACAAAGGCAGGCCCATCGTGCCCATAGTGCCCTTCCTGCAGAATTTGCCTATCCTGATTGGGTGCCCAACACTTCTGCAGAACCCGTACTTCCCCCATTCACTGCCAAACCCGGTATTCAGGTGGAAACAGCTGATTTTACGCCACTTGATTATTATTCGCTGTTTTTCACGGAAGATCTCTATAAATCTATTGTGAACCAGAGTAATTTATATGCTGGTCAATTCATCGCCGCTAATCCCCAGTTGCCTTCCATTGCCAGAGATTGGAAACCAATTACGGTTTCCGAATTTAAAACCTTTCTGGGCCTTTCCCTCAACATGGGCACACATAAATTCCTCGTCATTGCGCGCCTATTGGTCCACACGCCCAATTGACCATATGCCCGTGTTCTCTGCCTCCATGTCCAGGAAACTATACGAGCAGATCTTGCGGTTCATGCACTTCAACGACAATGAACTTTGTCGTCCATGTGGAGACCCTGAATACGATCGGCTCTACAAAATTCGACCCCTCATAAACCACTTCAACAAACGTTTTGCAGCCTTGTTTACTCCCGATCAAGTTGTCTGCGTTGATGAGTCCCTGATTAAATTTTCTGGCCGCTTGTCTTTCAAACAGTACCTTCCCAGCAAGCGTGCCAGATATGGGGTCAAGCTCTATAAGTTCTGTGACAGGGCAACAAGCTATGTATGGAGCTTTATGATTTATGAGGGAAAAGACAGTCACGTAGAGCTGGAGAACTGCCCAGAATACATAGGGAGCGCTGGCAAGATAGTGTGGAACTTGGTGTCACCCTTATTCTGAAACGGGTACCACTTGTATGTGGACAATTATTACACGAGCGTGCCACTGTTTAGTCACTTGTTTGATCATCAGATTGGAGCATGTGGCACCGTGCGACCTAATCGCCGGGGCTTTCCCCAGGGGCTTGTATATTCTCATCTTAGGCTGGGGGAGAGAGCCTGCTTGAAGTGTAATAGTTTGCTCGCTGTGAAGTGGAGGGATAATAAGAATGTTTTCCTTCTTACCTCCCTTCACGCAGACACGACAGTCCAAATTCATACGGCGACTGGTGTTGTGGAGAAACCCCTCTGTGTCCACGAATATAACCAAAATATGGGAGGGGTGGACCTTAATGACCAGTTGTTGGCGCCGTATCACATTGCCCGTAAGGCGAGACGCTGGTACAAAAAAGTGTCTCTATCCTTATTTCAATTGGCTTTGCTGAACGCTCATGTGCTATACAGAGCTTCAGGCGGGACTTTATCTCTTCTAAAATTCCAGAATGAGATAGTCACAGAACTCCTGTATCCAGGCGGTTCTGCACCTCACATCCCCAACCAAATTCAGTAAGCCGGCTGCATGAGAGGCATTTTCCGTATGTCCTCGAGAGTACCCCTACCCAACGAGCCCCCCAAAGAAGATGTTGTGTCTGTAGCAACGCTGTATCCTGGCCTAGGCCAACAAGGCCCAGGCCTAGGGCAGCACTTTGCAGGAGGGCAGCACGGAAAGAGTCCCCGCCGGCTTGCTCTATACTGTTAGAGTAGCGCCAGTCTTATGGGGCGGACTGGGCTGAGAAGCAACTTAGTCTAGCGCCCCCATAAAGCAGCCACACTGCTTCCGGTATGCAGGTGGCTGGCATTCCGCAACTGTGAGGGGGGGGGGGCTGCTTCTAATTTTGACTGTCCTATCATCCTGGATCACAAACCTTCCTCACTGTGCTTTACGTTTTCTGCTGCACCATTGGCATAGTTATATCTTCTTAGTCCTCTCCATCAAATTATCAGAAATTTGTGCTTAAAGTAGAACTATAGGCAACACTTTTTTTTTCATTTTGGATGGAGTAATGGAGGGTTATAGCCCCTGTCAGTTTATTTTTTACCATCCCTGTCCCATTGCAGAGATTTCCCTTCACTTCCTGCCCCATAATAGCCAAACAAGAAGTGAGAGGAAATCTATGCAAACTAAGGAAATTCATAAAAAAAACTTAAAAATAAAATAAAAATAGTTGTCGTTTTATTGTTCTCTTTCTCTCTCTTTCTCTCTCTCTCTCTCTTCTCTTTTTCCTGTATTCTATTCTGCAATGTTTTATCATGCTTGCTTTTCAGGTATGTAATTTTTTGTTTTCAGGTGCGCCATTCAGCTGCAGCGCAGATTTATTGATGTTGACAGCAACAACGTTTGCTCCCATGATACATAAAGCCATGACTCCAGTGCTGTAGGAGGTGATTTCACTACCACAGTTAAAAAAAGAGCATATATGCCGAAGCATGGGGGCAGCAGGGGCGGAGGTGCGATTTTGCTCCTAATGCCGCGTACATACGGTCGAAATTCCAACGGAGGCTTGCCCGTGGAAAAGTCCGGCCATGTGTACGCGGCATAACCGTTTATGTCGCGTACATACGGTCGAAATTCCGACGGAGGCTTGCCCGTGGAAAAGTCTGACCGTGTGTACGCGGCATAACTTTTTTGCGGGAGGATGCCCCCATGCTTCGGCATATATAAATGTTGCATGTATGCCCATCATTAGAAGTGGGTGGATGAAGGGAGGTATTCTAATGGTGGGCATACCAACAGATCAATCTCTTTTTTTCGTTCAGCCAACAGGCTGCATGAAAAAAAAGATTACAATACATGTCCAACAAGGACCAGCAACGTACTGGTATGTTGCTGGACTTCGAATGGTACCTGCGGGTTTAGGTATCATCTTGGTATCATTCTTTTCAGCCAGAAGTCGGCTTTCATGTAAAAGCAATCCTAGCGGCTAATTAGCCTCTAGACTGCTTTTACAAGCAGTGGGAGGGAATGTCCCCCCCGGATATAAACAGCGCCATTGGGAAATTGGGAAAGCATTTTATCACACGATCTTGGTGTGGTCAGATACTTTGAGGGCAGAGGAAAGATCTAGGGTCTAATAGACCCCAATTTTTTCAAAAAAAGAGTACCTGTCACTACCTATTGCTATCATATTTACATTCCCTGAGATAACAATAAAAATGGTAAAAAAAATAAAATAAAATGGAAGGAACAGTTAAAAAAAGATAATAAAAAAGCAAAATAAATAATAAAAAAATTAAAAAAGCACCCCTGCCCCCCCCCCTGCTCTTGCGCAAATGCGAACGCAAGCGTCTGTCTGGCGTCATATGTAAACAGCAATTGCACCATGCATGTGAGGTATCACCGCGAAGGTCAGATCAAGGGCAGTAATTTTAGCAGTAGATCTCCTCTGTATATCTAATGTGGAAACCTGTAAAGGCTTTTAAAGTTTTGGACCATGGTTTGGACCATGGTTTGCTCACCTTCTGGTGGGGTGATCATGAGGACCGCAACCTGGTGCTAGCATGCAGCAAAACCCATCTCCACCATCAGGAGCTCTGGGGGACATCGGTTAGTACTTAGACTCCACACCTCGGATAAGCTTGTGTCATCCACCTGGGTGACCCGCTTCTGTATTTATCCAGCTGGTTGTTGGGAGCCTCTCTACTGATTAAGCTACTGGTCTCTGAGTCTGACCCCTGACTGTGATGATTTCTTAGCTTCCCCAACCACCTGCTGGGCATACCTCACAGGGATTGGCTGGTGCTCAATAAATATTCAGTCTACCTTTTTACCTATTTGACTTTTCCCAGAAAGCAGGAGGGAGCAATCAAATCTGCAGGCTGTGTAATCTAGAACAGCCCAAAGCATTTGAAGACCAATTCAGTGATTACAGTAAGACTAGTAAAAAAAAATGTACCTACCACTTAGCAGCCTACACCTATTTACTCTATCACCTTCTTTAACCTCTTGCTGACCAGCCGCTGTCATTATACTGTGGCAGGTCGGCTACCCTGCGCAAACCTCCATAGGTGTACTTCGGCCTGTGAGAGGCTAGCGGGCGCGCACCGTGGGTCCCGTGGACTCTATGTCTGCCAGCGACCCGCAATCACGGTGTACAGAGGCAAAACAGGGAACTGCCTATGTAAACAAGGCAATTCCCCGTTCTACCCAGTAACATGGTGTAGGTGAACTTTGAGTGAAAAAATAGTAGCGCTCTGTTTCCAATGAAACAGTACTGAAAATGTTGTACAAATCAAATATATATAGTGTATATATATATATATATATATATATATAAAACACAAGTCACCACGTGAATGTGAACCTATGGTACTATAAAAAAATTGTGTTCAAAACGTGAAATCAAACAGTACATGAACAAATGAGTAAAAAAATACAAAATTCAGTTCATAAAGAAAGTCCATAAATTTAAAAATTATTCAGGTAATTAAACTCAATATGCCAACAAATGTTCTTTATCTTGAAAACGTAATGATAATCTTCCACCACACCGCTCGTGTTCGTGAATCCACTCCCATAAGAATATAACTCACCAAAAAGATATGCCTCACACTCTCATGCTCGGATGTTCTCCACCTCCTTATACTGAAAATGGAAGCTTGAGATAAAGCCCCATTGGTGTGAGTTGTTCCCTACTACTACTTCCTTCTTCCTCAGACATTGTTCTCTGGATATATTGGCAATTTCAGTGATAACATTGTCAATAACATTGACAGTGTTATCACTGAAATTGCCAATATACCCAGAATTAGAATTAGGATAGCAGAACATCTTGCTAATATCCGTAAGGGATTTAAAGATCACAGTGGGGGTGATTTACTATCAACAGTGCGCTGCGCCGGTTCATACCTTAATTGGTGCGCCGGATAAATCCTTAATTGGGCGCATGAACCGGCGGCGCACTGCTATAGTAAATAAAAATGTCAGCGGCGCTCGTATCTCAATTCAAAATGAATGGTTCCCTATGGGAGCCCATTGATTTGAATAGAGGTCGCCCAGGAAGTCGGATCAAGACGATCCGACTTGCGGGGCGACTCGTGTGCCGGTTGACACAGGGGCAGCGCGACTTTGCGAGGCAACTTAGACACGACTTGAGCATAAAGCAGACGCTCAAGTCGTGTCCTGGAGGCAACTTGAAGTACCTGGCCGAGAATGTTCTCGGTGACAAGGTACTGCAAGCCTCGCGCTCGCTGTCCCCTGTGTTTGGTATGAATCATGAAGGGGAACTCCAGGCCAAATTTTAAATAATTCGGTCTGCGGGCGAGGGGCTTATCGGAATCCGGGAGACCTCTTTAATAAGGGGGCCCCCAGATCCCGGGCCCCCCCACCCTATGTGAATGAGTATGAGTATTGACTTTTTTTGCCACCAGGTGAATGGGTAGGGGTACGATGTACCCCATACTCATTCACATAGGGTGGGGGGCCGGGATCTAGGGGTCCCCTTTGTTAAAGGGGTCTTCCAGATTCCGATAAGCCCCCTGCCCGCAGACCCCCACAACCACCGGGCAAGGCTTGTGGGGATGAGGCCCTTGTCCCCATCAACATGGGGACATCCTCCCCATTTTGAGGGCATGTGGCCTGGTACGGTTCAGGAGGGGGGGCGCTCTTTCGTCCCCCCCTTTTTCCTGCGGCCTGCCAGGTTGTGTGCTCGGATAAAGGGTCTGGTATGGATTTTTGGGGAAACTCCACGCCATATTTTTTTTCATTTGGGGTGGAGTTCCCCTTAAAATCCATACCAGACCTGAAGGGCCTGGTATTGATATTTGGGGGAACCCCACGCATTTTTTTTTTTTTAATTTGCGGCAGGGTTCCCCTTAATATCCATACCAGACCTGAAGGGCCTGGTAATTGAATTTGGGGGGACCCCCACACATGTTTTTTTTTTCTTTTACCAATGACTTTTCTATGTATTGCCGGGAACCGACAATTCATTATAGCCGCGAGTGAGTTTTAAATGACTTTTTTTCCTTCAGAAATGACACTTTGTGCAGGGACAGTTCTAAGCACGGGAAACAAGCGCGAGTTTACAGGCATACTATACACACACCCTAGGTACGAAATTTTAAGGAATATTTCACTTTTATAGTTTCACTTTAAGCATTATTAAAATCACTGCTCCCGAAAAAACTGACGTTTTTAAAACTTTTTTTTGCATTGATACATGTCCCCTGGGGCAGGACCCGGGTCCCCAAACACTTTTTAGGACAATAACTTGCATATTAGCCTTTATAATTAGCACTTTTGATTTTGAACATTCGAGTCCATTGTATTTAATAGGGTTCTAAAGTTCGCACAAACTTTCTGTCTGTTCGCAGGTTCTGGTGCGAACCGAACAGGGGGTGTTCGGGTCATCCCTAATGTTAACGAACTAAACACTTATAGACGCAAATGCGGTAAAACACGGCATGCAAATGTAACAAAACGCGCGTTTAGAAACACTGCTTTCAACCTTAGTTCTGAAGACTTTGCACCAGCGTCCCGTGTACATGGGGCTTAAAAACGCCTATGCCATTTACAGCTCAAAAACGCCATGGTGGCCATGAGGCCATAGGCTAACATAGAGAGGCGTTTTTAAGCTGAAAAAAACACTCAAACAAGCGGTTGGAAAAACGTCCGTGTGCATGTAGCCTTATATTAACCACTTGCTTATTGGCCACCTAAACCCCCTTCCTGCCCAGACCAATTTTCAACTTTCAGCGCTGATTCATTTTTTATTTTTTTTTCATATAAATACAAAAGGCCGACTAAAAAAAAAATTTGGATATTTTAATATTTAGTTTGAACAATTTTCTCTTTCATTGATGTACACTGATGAGGCTGCACTGATGGGCACCGATAAGGTGGCATGGGTGGGCACTGAGAGCTGGCATTGCTAGTTGACACTGGTGGGCATTGAGAAGTGGCACTGCTAGGTGGCACTGATTGGCACCAGTGGTGGGCATTGATAGGTGGCACTGGCAGGGGCTACTGATTGTCACAGATGAGGCAGAATTGCCTCTTCCCCTTCGGGCCCGATGTCCCTTGCACATAAGCCGGTGATTGCCTTTTTTTATGCTCACGCTGTCAGCACAAGGAGAAAAAAAACCCATTACCGAGCTTTTGTTTACATCACGGGATCAGCTGTCATTGGCTGATAGCTGATCACGTGGTAAGGGGCAGCGATCGGCCCCTTACTCGGATCTGTCATCACCCAAGTCTCAGTGACTCGGTGACCACAGCAAACGCGCGTGCGAAGGGGAGGACGTTAGGTACTTTGGGGTTTATTTACTAAAGGCAAATCCACTTTGCACTACAAGTGCAGTTGCTGGATATCCGAGAAGGACATGCAAGGAAACAAAAAAAAAACACCATCTTTGCTTTTACATGATTGGATGTTACAATCACCAGTGCTTCCCCTCAGAATTTCAGCAACTACACTTGTCCTGCAGAGTGGATTTGCCTTTACTAAACCCCAAACTACCTAATGATTTGGGGTGTACACAACAAAGTGCTAGAGTACAATTTGCTTAATGGGGACACTAGTTAGATTGATCTGTGTGTCCCCAAGAAAAGACATTGGTAGGGTTTTACCTTCACTTCCTGTTTATCTGTGTGACAGGAAGTGATGCCAATTTTACTAAAAGGGACACAAAGCCCAACCTTAAAAAAACAAAACAAGCAGGGGTTCTAACACTTACTTGGTTTCCCTCAAAATGCCCACAATTAGAATCGTATTGCCTTGAGCTAGTTTTAAGTGCAGTGTTCTAAATCAGTGCTTCTCAAGTACCCCCAACAGAGGCCATGTTTGCAGGTCTTCCTTCATCTTGCACACGTGCTTTAAATCACAGTCAAGGGTTTGGTATTTTGGACAGCAATTCTCGATAAGATAAATTCACAAAACATGTCCAGTTGGGGGTACTTGAGGACTGAGGCTGAGAACCACTGCAGTAAAAAGGAAAATGAAATACTTACCCCTCTGTATTTTTTATTTCCTGGTGACTATCCATGGCAGCACACAATACATGCATATGCTACCATGAAGGCACCAGGGTAGACAAATCACACCTATTTTGTTTTGACATGCCAATAAGCATAGTTAAGCTACAACTGTCACATTTGTTGCATAGAAAACAAAAAAAAAAAAAACATCTAACTTTGCATCAAATTTTATTGGTCAACAAAACAGGACTTGGAAAAAAACAAAGGGAAGCAAAAAAATAAATAAATAAAAAAGACATGAAGGTAGATTTGAAACATTAGTCACATCTTGAGAAAGATTTAGCAAAATAATGCAGCACAGACAATTAAATCAAAGTGAACAAACGACACACATTAACAACATCAAAAATATTTCAGGGGAACATATCCCCCACACAAAAAAAAACAATCAACAAAAGTAAAACAAACATCTGTTTTGCAAAGACATAACAAATAAAATGCATGTGTTACAAACTTGATAAGGACACCAAAATGTACATTTTGCCGGCCACTAGGGGTGCAACGGATCAAAAAACTCACGGATCGGATCGATCCTCGGATCAGGGGTCACGGATCGGATCATTTTCGGATCGGCAAAAAAAAAAAAAAACACAAATCTTTACCCCCACCAAGTTTTAAATTTTACAGTTATTTTCAACACTACTGGAGTTTATATGCTTAAATACATTATTTGTAAATCCAACAGACTGTTTACATGTTACATTTTAAAAGCAGCAGCAAACCTGCTGACCTTACATGGTTGTTAATGTGACAGAACACCTGATTTTCACATTTAACTAAATGTTAAATGTGAAAATCAGAGGTGTTATGTCACATTAGCAAGCATGTA
This sequence comes from Rana muscosa, assembly GCA_029206835.1. Taxonomy (NCBI): domain Eukaryota; kingdom Metazoa; phylum Chordata; class Amphibia; order Anura; family Ranidae; genus Rana; species Rana muscosa. The sequence continues at coordinate 149,205,899 of CM055116.1, forward strand.
AGGTCAGCAGGTTTGCTGCTGCTTTTAAAATGTAACATGTAAACAGTCTGGATTTACAAATAATGTATTTAAGCATATAAACTCCAGTAGTGTTGAAAATAACTGTAAAATATTAAACTACTTTGGGTGTAACAAGATGTCCGCTTGGCCCCTTCTTACTATCATACTGTGCAGGAGTGTGAGTGGAGCAAGATGGCGGCGACAAAACTTCATCACAGCGGCGCCGCCGGGTGTACCAAGATGGCCGCCGCTCCGGAGCTAGGCCGAAGCCGCGCCCTTTCCTATGGCCGAGGCTCCGGAGCGCTCCGCGGATCGCGTGGTGATCCGATCCGAACAGAGTGACCCGTTCGGATCACCACCGATCCGTTGCACCACTACCGGCCACACACACAATCTTGCTTCTTTTCAGGGCAAGGGAGAGAATGCTATATGCAATCTTTATATAACATAGGCTTGTGTGCTAATGAGGCAATTGAAAACACATGCACAGTCCATGAAACACCCCAAATGCAAGTTCACCCAATGTAGAGACTGAACTTCAAAGTGGGTACACCTGTTAAGGATGTCCTTCAATTACTAACCCAAAAAACACACTTTCTCTGAGCATGCCCAGAAATATCCAGGTGCTGTTCACACACAAAAAGCACCCAAAAAAATAAATAAGTTCCTGACCATGCTGAGACCAACACAAATGCAGCTAGCAGAAAATAACCCCCCCCCCCCCCATCCAAAATTAAGCACATCATCCAGCATGCTACAAAATTAGAGACGGGACAAGCACCCGTCGGTGCGGGGGGCAAACAAAGAGCCTAACAAAAGTTATACAACAAATACCATTGCAGTCTATGGAAACTGACTTGTTAATTTTGCTAGTCCCCACTTGGCTGGCTTTTCTTCTAGTTATTGGCCTTAAAATGGGGGCCCAGGTCCCACCCTAAGGGACATATATCAATGTCACCAATTTGGACAACACCAAAAAGAAAACAAGGAGAAGTACCTTTAAATATGCCAAATTGCTTAACCACTTCCCGCCCAGTCAATAGTGAATTGACGTCCGGGAAGTGGTTGCATTATCGATACTGGACGTCATATGACGTCCTGCAGGATAATGCCTTGCGCGCGCCCGCAGGGGCGCGCAGCGAGGTGATCGGGGACGGCATGTGTCCCTCGGACACAGCGCTTCCCCGATCACGGTAAACAGCCAATTTCATTGGCTGTTTACCATGTGATCGGCTGTGTCAAAGTCACAGCCGATCACCTGTCAAAACAAACTCGGCGGCGCGCTCCGTGCGCGCCGCCACAGGCTTGCAGAGCGGGGATCGGGGAAGGCGAGTGTCCCTTGGACACAGCGCGTCCCAGATCAGAGTAAACAGCCAATGAATTGCCTGTTTACCACGTGACCGGCTGTGTCCAATCACAGCCGGTCACAAATGTAAACAAACTCCACAGGAGTTACTACCTGATCCCTGCTCTCTCCTCACACACCGATCTGTGAGGAGAGAGAAGAGATCAGTAAGTTAGCTCAGTGTAGTTTGTCTACATAAGTTTACAGTGCACAACACGCCCCCCCCCCATAAAGAGGACCTGTCAATCAGCCCATCTGTCAATCAATCAGCCCATCTGTCAATCAATCAGCCCATCTGTCAATCAATCAGCCGATCTGTCAATCAATCAGCCGATCTGTCGGTCAATCACCCCACCTGTCAATCAATCACCCCATCTGTCAATCAATCAACCCATCTGTAACGGGAAGGCCCAGGGAACTCAGAATCGCTTAGAAAGTATGAGATACCCTTGCTTCAGCTCCCCCAATGCCTCTTATGTGTCAACCACCCTGTGTCTCTATTAGGGGCACAGGGTGAATGAAAACCCCAATATGGTCTATGATAGCCATATTCAATGCTGCACATACATTGTATCTAGATTGGATGTGTACTGTGAGAGGGGGTTGTGTAATCATTGCTGTGAGGAGTTAAGGTGATTTACATTCTATTGTCTATTATGAATTAAGTCTGCTACTGTGACAATGTGGATTGGAGCTGGTCGACCGTCTGGCTGCATATTATGGGATGTTGAAGTGTCTTCTGTGAGGGGGGGGGAATCACCCCTCCTGCTAAGACTGTTTACTGAAGGAGAAGTTTGAACACACCTGACCTGTATCACCATTGTCATTGGACAGTTTAACCCGCCCTGTTCCCCAAGGATGGGAGGGAAGGGTTTTGAAGAGAAATGTGTTACCATGTGTTTTGAAAATAAAGTCATTCCCTGTTTTGGAACTTGAAATACAGAGCGTTGTCTCGTATCTCTGGAAGGATTAATCCTATGGGAAGTGGTCGCCTGGCTGTGGAGGGTCGATAGTGGTTGTGTGTTCAGAGAGGGAATATTCTAAACGGCGTTACCCCCTTTCATATTGGGGGGTGTCGTTACATTGGTTGGCAGCAGTGGGATATTCCCTCCAGTTACTGGGACACTCCAAACCACCGCAGTGAATGACCAGCTATGCAGCCTGCAGGAGAGCCACGCTGAAAGACTTACTTGAGAGCCGTGGAGCCACCGGTGGGACAAAGAACAAGGCCACCTTGATCAGGGAACTAGCGGAGATGGATCAGAGGGATGGTGATGCAGGACCCCGGTCAGTTGAAGACTTGTTTCAACAACGAGTGCGACAACGGTTGGCATTGTATGGTGCTAACCCATCAGAGACCGCCATACGGGAAACCATTAGAGACATCGAGCGGCAGGATGAGTGGCAACATGAGCAGAGAATGGCGCAAATACGGCAATCGGGGACAACGCCTAAAGAACCAGCCGCCATGGAAGAGAAATTCGGAAGGAGGTTGCGAGAGATGCAGGGAGGAGAAGCAGGCCATCTCCCCCCCCAACAGTTAACCAGAGCAGATGGTGTGGAGTCCCCAGCAGAAGTGCTGGCAACAGGGCAGAGTGATACCCACCTCTGCCCAGCACCGGAAACCACTGTGGAGTTTCAGGGAGCCAGGGCAGTTGGCCCCTCTCCCCAGCAACAAGCTGAGGCAGTAAAGCTTTTACTCCCAGCTGAATCACTGGCAGCAGGGCAGAATGCTACTGGCCGCTGCACACAACTGCCACTTGAGCGGATATCGGTGGATGGGACTGCGGTCTCCACTCACAGCAACCCAGCAGAAGAGCTGGCAACAGAGCCGAGCGCCACGGGCCGCGGCTCCCAACTAACAGAAGAGGGAGTTCCTGTGGTACTGGATGGGACTTCAGTCCTCACTGACACAACCCCAGAAAATGGTGTGACACTGGGACAGGAGGATGTCAGCCTTGCTTTGCAAGCACTGGGGGATTTTCACCTACCACAAGTGGATGGGACTTCGGTCTCCACTTGTGTACCTCGGGGATGCTGGGCAGTCGGCCCGGATCCCCAGCGGCATGAAAGACTGAGCCCAGTCACCCTGTCTTCTCCCCAGCGGCGGGTATGTTCTCTGAGAGAGGCAGAGGTTGGCTGGGTAAGTGATGCTCTGTTTGGAGCATTTTATTTGTGGTACTGTGTGGATACCGGCATTAGAAGAAGGGACCTATGGACTAACTTCGGAGTCAACCCGTCTGGGGTCCCCTCCTCTGTTACTCTCCTGCCGAAAGGGGAGAGATGTAACGGGAAGGCCCAGGGAACTCAGAATCGCTTAGAAAGTATGAGATACCCTTTCTTCAGCTCCCCCAATGCCTCTTATGTGTCAACCACCCTGTGTCTCTATTAGGGGCACAGGGTGAATGAAAACCCCAATATGGTCTATGATAGCCATATTCAATGCTGCACATACATTGTATCTAGATTGGATGTGTACTGTGAGGGGGGGTTGTGTAATCATTGCTGTGAGGAGTTAAGGTGATTTACATTCTATTGTCTATTATGAATTAAGTCTGATACTGTGACAATGTGGATTGGAGCTGGTCGACCGTCTGGCTGCATATTATGGGATGTTGAAGTGTCTTCTGTGAGGGGGGGGGGAATCCCCCCTCCTGCTAAGACTGTTTACTGAAGGAGAAGTTTGAACACACCTGACCTGTATCACCATTGTCATTGGACAGTTTAACCCGCCCTGTTCCCCAAGGATGGGAGGGAAGGGTTTTGAAGAGAAATGTGTTACCATGTGTTTTGAAAATAAAGTCATTCCCTGTTTTGGAACTTGAAATACAGAGCGTTGTCTCGTATCTCTGGAAGGATTAATCCTATGGGAAGTGGTCGCCTGGCTGTGGAGGGTCGATAGTGGTTGTGTGTTCAGAGAGGGAATATTCTAAACGGCGTTACCCCCTTTCATATTGGGGGGTGTCGTTACACCATCTGTCAATCAATCAATCAGCCCATCTGTCAATCAATCAGCCCATCTGTCAATCATCTGTCACAGGCCCACCTCCATCGGTACCGCCATTGGCACCGCCACACAGGCTACCAGTACCAGTACCACCACCAGTACCGCCACCAGGCCCAGCATCTATACTGCCACACAGGCCCGCTACCAGTATCACCACTAGTGCCGCCATCGGTACCACCACCAGTACCACCACCCGTACCACCGTCGGTAGTGCCACCACCACCTGTACCACCACCTGTACCGCCATTGGTACCATAACCACCCGTACCGCCATTGGTACCACCACCACCTGTACCGCCATCGGTACCACCACCACCTGTACCGCCATCGGTACCACCACCACCCATACCGCCATCGCTACCACCACCACCCGTACCGCCACCTGTACCGCCATCGGTACCGCCGCCACCACCACCACCCGTACCGCCATCGGTACCACCACCACCTGTACCGCCATTGGTACCACCACCACCCATACCGCCATCGGTACCACCACACAGGCCCACCACTAATACCTCCATCAGTACTACCACACAGACCTCCACCACTACCACCAGCAGTACCATTACACAGGCCCACCAATAAGCACTGCCATAATGTCCCAAAGGGTTTACACACCTGAGGAGGCATATGCCATTCTTGCCATGTCGGATGATGAGAGCAGCGGGGAGCTCTCCTCAGGTGTGTAAACGGGGAGCATATGCCTCCTCAGGTGTGTAAACCCTTTGGGACATTATGGCAGAGCTTATTGGTGGGCCTGTGTAATGGTACACATTATCCGATTCTGGTTCGGAATACAAGCCAGTGGAGGATAGTGGCTCAGAGTCCGAGTCCCCGGAGGAAACCGTCCCTCCCAAAAGAATGCGATCGGCACCAAGATCAGCACCAAGATCAGCACCAAGATCAGGAGAACTGCCCACCACCAGCAGCGCCATACCCCAGGAAGAGGAGCCCAGTACAAGCAATGGAAATGCACGCCCAACCCGAAGAATCCAGCCCCAATCCTACCTTCCCGATGCCCTGGCAAACCCCTTATGGTTGCCTGCCAACTCAGGATCCGCTATCATCCCCCCTTTCACCGCACAGCCAGGTGTGCAGCCCGACACTACAAATTTTTCTAAATTTGATTATTTTTGTTTATTTTTCCCACAAGATTTGCTGCAGAATATAGTGGATCAAACGAATCTGTATGCATCCCAATTTATTGCTGCCAACCCCGATTCTTCCTACGCCCGCATGTTCCAGTGGCGGCGTCTAACATTGGAGGAATTTAAATTATTTTTGGGCCTTATGTTCAATATGGGGCTTACAAAAAAGAACGAAGTCCATTCATATTGGTCCAAACTCCCCATCCAACACATGCCCATATATTCCGCTGTCATGTCCAGGAAAAGATACGACATGATTATGCGCTTTCTCCACTTCAATGACAATTCACAGTGCCCTCCCCGAGATCATCCCAACTACGACAAATTGTACAAGATACGCCCCCTAATCAATGCCTTTTTCCAGCGATTTGAAGAAGTTTTCATCCCAGACCAAAAAATTTGTGTGGACGAGTCCCTCGTACATTTCACCGGCCGACTGCAGTTCAAGCAGTACATACCAAGCAAGAGAGCCAGGTATGGGTTAAAATTAAATAAATTATGTGATCGAGCCACTGGATACGTCTGCAAATTCAGGATCTACGAAGGCAAAGACTCCCAGCTCCAGCCCCGTGATTGCCCCACATATATTGGAACCAGTGGGAAAATTGTCTGGGAGTTGGCATACCCCCTGTTCGGAAAAGGTTACCATTTATATGTTGATAATTATTATACCAGCCTGCCCCTTTTTCGCCACCTTTACAGTAAACAAACCCCGGCCTGCGGTACCTTAAAAAAAAAATGGAAGGGATTCCCACAAAATTTATTGACAAAAAAATTGCGACCTGGAGAATCGGCATCCATGAGGAACGAGGAGGTGTTGGCCATGAAGTGGAGGGACAAGAAAGATGTCCACATCCTCTCTACGATCCACAATGACACCATGGTGGAGATCCCAAGAAGACGCAGCTCCATTGTAAAGCCCGAATGTGTCCACGACTACAATTTGTACATGGGGGGGGGGGTGGATTTAAACGACCAGATGCTACAGCCCTACTTATCAACCAGAAAGTCCCGTTATTGGCGCAAAAAAGTTGCGTTTCACCTGGCCCTTTTTAATTTGTTTGTCTGCTACCAAAAAGCAACTCAAAATCACCGACTCCACTACCTCCAATATATCGAAGATATCATCGATGCCCTCATTTACCAACAAGATCCCGCCCCAGGAAGCATTCGCTCTGATAGTGTGAGTCGGCTTCACGAGCGACACTATCCCTTTAGCATCCCCCCCACAGAATCTGGAAGAAGACGCCAAAAGAAATGTCGTGTATGCAGCAGAGGAGGAGTAAGAAGAGACACCAGCTATTATTGTCCCGATTGTCCCTCCCAACCTGGCCTGTGCATCGGAAATTGCTTCAAAAATTATCATACATCCATTAGTTCCCCTTATTATTAACAGACTGCCATTTCCCTATTTGCCTGCTACCATGTTACTAACTACCTTCCATGTTAATTAACTGACCCTGGCCTGTTTACCGACGATGTCTTTGCTTGCCGATTTAAACCACGTTTCTGACCTCCACGTGCACCAACCTCAGCCTGTTTTCGGACGATGCCTCTGCCTGCCGATTTAAACCATGTTTCTGACTTCCACGTGTACCGACCTTGGCCTGTTAATCGACCATGTTTTTGCCTGCCACTTGGACTGATCTTTTGGCCATCTACTTTTAGTACACAGGGGTCTCACATATGTGAGGGGCTTCAGAATAGCGTTCTGAGTAGAGAAAACCAGTTTTTCATTTTCTGTGCTCCAAGAACAGGGTCTGGTTGCCCGGAGGCTTCAAAGCGATTTGGGTGGGAGAAGCCTCTACCCCTGTCCCCCTGGCCCTAAGCTTGATGGTCCTTCCTGCTGCCTGGACCAATAATTTGGCTGTGCTGACCATATTACTGCCTGTAATGACCCATGACATTATGGACCATGTTTCTTCCTGCTGCTTGGACCAATACTTTGGCTGTGTTGACCATATATCTGCCTGCTGCCTCTACTGACTTTGGACAGCATTTCTGCCGGGATACCTCTGCCTGCTACCTGGACCTGTGCTTTGGCTGTGCTCTGGCTGTGCTGACAGTATCTCTGCCTGTGCGAACTATGGACAGTATTCCTGCCTGCTGCCTGGATGATTGCTTTTGCTGTCGCTGACCTCATCCCTGCCTGCTGCCTGGACCGATGCTCTCCTCTGTGGACCACTGCACTTCTAAAACCACAGGTAATCTTTTGTTATTTGGTATGTACCTGCTATGTGTTAGATATATGAAGGGCCTTCAAAAATGTGATCGGTAGTCAGAAAATGATATGTGCAATTAATGCTGCTAGAATGCCTGGAGGTGCTACTTGGATGTTGGGCCTCTGTATGTGGCCAGACTGTGTAAAAGTCTCAAACATGTGGTATCGCCATACTCAGGAGGAGTAGCAGAGTGCATTTTGGGGTGTAATTTTTGCTATGTACATATTATGTGTTAGAAATATCTTATAAATTGACAACTTTGTGTAAAACAAAATGCATTTTAATTTTTTCTCCACATTTTCCAAAACCTTCTGGAAAAAAATGAACCGTTCAAAAGACTCATAATGCTTCATAGATTATACGTTGGGGTGTGTGCTTTCCAAAATGGGGTCATTTTGTGGAAAATTCTATTGTCCTGGTGCTCCAGGGCCTTCAAAATTGTAATAGGTGGTTGAGAAAGGATATGTGCGATTTATGCTTGTAGAACGCCTGAAAGTACTACTTCAATGTTGGGCCTCTGTATATGGCCAGGCTGTGTAAAAGTCTCACACATGTGGTATCGCTATACTCAGGAGGAGTAGCAGAATGCATTTTGGGGTGTCATTTTTGCTATGTATATGCTATGCGTTAGAAATATCTTATAAATGGACAACTTTGTGTAAAAGAAATGCATTTTCATTTTTTCTCCACATTTTCCAAAACCTTCTGGAAAAAAATGAACCGTTCAAAAGACTCATAATGCTTTATAGATTATACGTTGGGGTGTGTGCTTTCCAAAATGGGGTCATTTTGTGGAAAATTCCATTGTCCTGGTGCTCCAGGGCCTTCAAAAGTGTAATAGGTGGTTGAGAAAAGATATGTGCGATTTATGCTTGTAGAAAGCCTGAAAGTGCTACTTCAATGTTGGGCCTCTGTATGTGGCCAGGCTGTGTAAAAGTCTCACACATGTGGTGTCGCTACACTCAGGAGGAGTAGCAGAATGTATTTTGGGGTGTAGTTGCAATTATGCATATGCTGTGTGAGAGAAAAAAACTGTTAATATGACCAGTTTGTGTAAAAAAAAAAAAAAAAAAAAATTACATTTTCCCAAGAATTGTGGGAAAAAAATACAACTTCAAAAAACTCACCACGCCTCTTAGTAAATACCTTGGACTGTCTACTTTCCAAAAAGGGGTAATTTTGGGGTATTTGTACTTTCCTCGCTTGTTAGTGTCTCAAGAATAGGGATGAGCTCGGTGTTCGAGTCGAACATACGTTCGACTCGAACATCGGCTGTTCGATCGTTCGACGAAGATCGAACGATTTGGGCCGTTCGCGCCAAATTCGAGTGACGCGAACGGCCCACAATGCACTACACCATCGCAGTGTCATCCAGGCGCTGTGATTGGCCAAGCATGCACTGTGACCCCGCATGCTTGGCCAATCACAGCGCCGGCAGCGAGGAGAGCAATGATTGGCCACAGGCAGGATGCCTGTGGCCAATAATTGCTGAGGGTGTTTAGTACACGCCCCACACTATAAAAGGCCGCCAGCACGGCGGCCTAGTGTAGTGTGTTCCGGAGCAGGGAAAGAGAAGCATAGGCAGGGACAGTGACATTTATTTTTTCTTGCTTAACCTGGATTCCTTTAGTTTAGGGAAAGAGAAGGATAGGTAGGGAGAGTGTCAGTGTGTTTTACTGTGCGAATCCTTGTTTCTAGGGACAGGGAAGGACAGTGAGGGAAATTCTCCTTGTGCTATAGTGTGCTTTAAAAAAACATTTTTTCTAGGGACAGAAAACTATAGGTAGGGAGAGTGTCAGTGTGTTTTACTGTGCGAATCCTTGTTTCTAGGGACAAGGAAGGACAGTGAGGGAAATTCTCCTTGTGCTATAGTGTGCTTTAAAAAAAACATTTTTTCTAGGGACAGAAAACTATAGGTAGGGAGAGTGTCAGTGTGTTTTACTGTGCGAATCCTTGTTTCTAGGGACAGGGAAGGACAGTGAGGGAAATTCTCCTTGTGCTATAGTGTGCTTTAAAAAAACATTTTTTCTAGGGACAGAAAACTATAGGTAGGAAGAGTGTCAGTTTCTTTCACTGTGATAATCCTTGTTTCTAGGGACAGGGAAGGACAGTGAGGGAAATTCTCCTTGTGCTATAGTGTGCTTTAAAAAAACATTTTTTCTAGGGACAGAAAACTATAGGTAGGAAGAGTGTCAGTTTCTTTCACTGTGATAATCCTTGTTTCTAGGGACAGGGAAGGACAGTGAGGGAAATTCTCCTTGTGCTATAGTGTGCTTTAAAAAAACATTTTTTCTAGGGACAGAAAACTATAGGTAGGAAGAGTGTCAGTTTCTTTCACTGTGATAATCCTTGTTTCTAGGGACAGGGAAGGACAGTGAGGGAAATTCTCCTTGTGCTATAGTGTGCTTTAAAAAAACATTTTTTCTAGGGACAGAAAACTATAGGTAGGAAGAGTGTCAGTTTCTTTCACTGTGATAATCCTTGTTTCTAGGGACAGGGAAGGACAGTGAGGGAAATTCTCCTTGTGCTATAGTGTGCTTTAAAAAAACATTTTTTCTAGGGACAGAAAACTATAGGTAGGAAGAGTGTCAGTTTCTTTCACTGTGATAATCCTTGTTTCTAGGGACAGGGAAGGACAGTGAGGGAAATTCTCCTTGTGCTATAGTGTGCTTTAAAAAAACATTTTTTCTAGGGACAGAAAACTATAGGTAGGAAGAGTGTCAGTTTCTTTCACTGTGATAATCCTTGTTTCTAGGGACAGGGAAGGACAGTGAGGGAAATTCTCCTTGTGCTATAGTGTGCTTTAAAAAAACATTTTTTCTAGGGACAGAAAACTATAGGTAGGAAGAGTGTCAGTTTCTTTCACTGTGATAATCCTTGTTTCTAGGGACAGGGAAGGACAGTGAGGGAAATTCTCCTTGTGCTATAGTGTGCTTTAAAAAAACATTTTTTCTAGGGACAGAAAACTATAGGTAGGAAGAGTGTCAGTTTCTTTCACTGTGATAATCCTTGTTTCTAGGGACAGGGAAGGACAGTGAGGGAAATTCTCCTTGTGCTATAGTGTGCTTTAAAAAAAATTTTTTTCTAGGGACAGAAAACTATAGGTAGGAAGAGTGTCAGTTTCTTTCACTGTGATAATCCTTGTTTCTAGGGACAGGGAAGGACAGTGAGGGAAATTCTCCTTGTGCTATAGTGTGCTTTAAAAAAACATTTTTTCTAGGGACAGAAAACTATAGGTAGGAAGAGTGTCAGTTTCTTTCACTGTGATAATCCTTGTTTCTAGGGACAGGGAAGGACAGTGAGGGAAATTCTCCTTGTGCTATAGTGTGCTTTAAAAAAACATTTTTTCTAGGGACAGAAAACTATAGGTAGGAAGAGTGTCAGTTTCTTTCACTGTGATAATCCTTGTTTCTAGGGACAGGGAAGGACAGTGAGGGAAATTCTCCTTGTGCTATAGTGTGCTTTAAAAAAACATTTTTTCTAGGGACAGAAAACTATAGGTAGGAAGAGTGTCAGTTTCTTTCACTGTGATAATCCTTGTTTCTAGGGACAGGGAAGGACAGTGAGGGAAATTCTCCTTGTGCTATAGTGTGCTTTAAAAAAACATTTTTTCTAGGGACAGAAAACTATAGGTAGGAAGAGTGTCAGTTTCTTTCACTGTGATAATCCTTGTTTCTAGGGACAGGGAAGGACAGTGAGGGAAATTCTCCTTGTGCTATAGTGTGCTTTAAAAAAACATTTTTTCTAGGGACAGAAAACTATAGGTAGGAAGAGTGTCAGTTTCTTTCACTGTGATAATCCTTGTTTCTAGGGACAGGGAAGGACAGTGAGGGAAATTCTCCTTGTGCTATAGTGTGCTTTAAAAAAACATTTTTTTCTAGGGACAGAAAACTATAGGTAGGAAGAGTGTCAGTTTCTTTCACTGTGATAATCCTTGTTTCTAGGGACAGGGAAGGACAGTGAGGGAAATTCTCCTTGTGCTATAGTGTGCTTTAAAAAAACATTTTTTCTAGGGACAGAAAACTATAGGTAGGAAGAGTGTCAGTTTCTTTCACTGTGATAATCCTTGTTTCTAGGGACAGGGAAGGACAGTGAGGGAAATTCTCCTTGTGCTATAGTGTGCTTTAAAAAAACATTTTTTCTAGGGACAGAAAACTATAGGTAGGAAGAGTGTCAGTTTCTTTCACTGTGATAATCCTTGTTTCTAGGGACAGGGAAGGACAGTGAGGGAAATTCTCCTTGTGCTATAGTGTGCTTTAAAAAAACATTTTTTCTAGGGACAGAAAACTATAGGTAGGAAGAGTGTCAGTTTCTTTCACTGTGATAATCCTTGCTTCTAGGGACAGGGAAGGACAGTGAGGGAAATTCTCCTTGTGCTATAGTGTGCTTTAAAAAAAACATTTTTTCTAGGGACAGAAAACTATAGGTAGGAAGTGTGTCAGTTTCTTTCACTGTGATAATCCTTGTTTCTAGGGACAGGGAAGGACAGTGAGGGAAATTCTCCTTGTGCTATAGTGTGCTTTAAAAAAACATTTTTTCTAGGGACAGAAAACTATAGGTAGGAAGAGTGTCAGTTTCTTTCACTGTGATAATCCTTGTTTCTAGGGACAGGGAAGGACAGTGAGGGAAATTCTCCTTGTGCTATAGTGTGCTAAAGCATTCCTCATCAACCATCTTTGAAATCCTTGTTTTTTGGACAGTCAGGGAAATTGTCGTTGTGCTATTCTGTGCAAAAGCAATCATCCTCAACCATATTTAGAAATCCTTAAGTAAAGGGACAGAGAAGGACACCTGAAGGTAGCCCTTATTGCTTTTTTCCCATCTCCCTGCAGGCCATCTATTAGAATGTCTGGAAGGCAAACAAGGAGAAGCAGACAGTCAGGAGGCAATAAAAGAGGGCAAGCAGGCTCTGTGTCTGGGGGCAACAGTGCTGGTCGTGGACGCGGTGCATTGTCATCAGCACATGGCCATGGGACACGCTTGTCCTTCTTTTCGGCAGCTGGACATGTTGAGCCACATCATGCCGAAGACTTGGTAGAGTGGATGACCAAGCCCTCCTCCTCCTCCTCATCCTCTCTCACCCAGGCTCAGGGTACTGGCAAAGCAGCTGCCAAAGCGTCCTCTTCCCTGGTATCAATGTCAGACTCTTCATCAGTCACTCCTTCCCTAGACCCACCATGTCCTCCTCCTGAGGAGTCCCCCGAACTGTTTGAGCACAGTGTTGGGTACATGCTCCAGGAGGATGCCCAGCGTTTCGAAGGGTCTGATGATGAAACCCAGCTACAGGAAGGCAGTAGCGTGAGAGCAGACAGAGGGGATGCTCAAGAAGGACACCAATCTGGCAGTCATGTTCCAGCAGCTGCAGCATACTGCCAGATTGGCTCCAGTGATGAGGAGGGAGGGGATGATGAGGTCACTGACTCCACTTGGGTGCCTAATAGGAGAGAGGAGGAGGATGAGGAGGAGGCACATCTCCAACGAGGCAGGATGCCCTTTGGTGGCCAGCGTAAGGGCAGTACACCGACGGAATCACACCGCAGAGCTCCGCCTGTGCAGGGCGCTGCCTCTGCCCGTCATTCAAAAAGTTCTTTGGTGTGGGCCTTTTTTGAGGCTAGTGCATCAGATCGCACAGCTGCTGTTTGCAACATATGTCTCAAGCGTATATCGCGTGGCCAAAACATCAGCCGCTTGGGTACCACATGCCTGACCAGACATATGTTGACCTGCCATGCAGCTCGTTGGCAAGCCTACCTCAAAGACCCACACCAAAGAACAAAGCGGACCTCTCCTTGCACCGCATCAGCTGGGATCTCCAACCCCACTATAACTTCAGTCCTCTCTGAAACATGCACTGAGAGGAATGAAGGTGTAGAATTAGGTGTGTCACAGCCAAGTACTTGCGGCCACTCTGCTAGCAGTACACCGACGTCCGATTCTAGCAGGCAAATTTCCCTGCCCCAGCTGCTGGACCGTCGAAAGAAGTTCACTCCCAGCCATCCACATGCCCAGCGGTTGAATGCTAGCTTGGCTAAATTGCTAGCGCTTCAACTGCTGCCTTTTCAGTTGGTAGACTCGGCCCCCTTCCGTGAGTTTGTGCAATGTGCGGTTCCTCAGTGGCAGGTTCCCAAACGCCACTTTTTCTCACGGAAGGCTATTCCGGCTCTCTACCGGCATTTGGAAGGCAATGTCTTGGCCTCGCTGGACAGGGCGGTCAGCGGTAAGGTGCATATTACCGCTGACTCATGGTCCAGCAGGCATGGACAGGGACGTTACCTTTCTTTCACGGCCCATTGGGTCACTCTTTTGGCAGCTGGGAAGGATGCAGGACAAGGTGCAGTAGTGTTGGAGGTTGTTCCACCGCCACGCCTCCAAAATGCTACTACTGGTTGTGACACACCTCTCTCCTCCACCCCCTCCTCTTCTTCTTCCTCCATGGCCTCTTCCTGTGGTTTGTCCTCAGAACCAGCGGTGCTCCGTAGGCGTTCAAGGGGCTACGCAAGTACGCAGGCAAAAAGATGCCATGCCGTGCTTGCGCTGGTGTGTTTGGGGGACAGAAGCCACACTGGGGCAGAGGTCCTGTCTGCTCTGCAGGGCCAGGCCGAGAGGTGGTTGACGCAACGCCAGCTTAAGCCAGGAATGGTGGTTTGCGACAATGGCACCAACCTCCTCTCCGCCCTCCGACAGGGACAACTGACCCATGTGCCCTGTGTGGCTCACGTCCTTAACCTGGTGGTGCAGCGGTTCTTGGGCAGGTACCCGGGCTTACAGGATGTCCTGAGGCAGGCCAGGAAAGTCTGTGTGCATTTCTGCAGATCTTATAATGCCAGTGCTCGCCTGGCTGAGCTGCAAAAGGAGTTGAACCTGCCCAAGAACCACCTTATATGTGACATGCCCACCAGGTGGAACTCAACGTTGGCCATGCTGCAGCGGCTGCACACGCAGCAGAGGGCCATCAATGAGTACCTGTGCGACTACGGCACCAGGACAGGGTCAGGGGAGCTTGTTTTTTTTTCTCCACGCCAGTGGGGCATGATCAGGGATGCATGCACTGTCCTGGCACCATTTGAGGAGGCCACGAGGATGGTGAGCAGTGACAGTGCATGCATCAGTGACACTGTACCTCTTGTCCACCTGTTGGAGCACACGCTGCGTGGAATAATGGACAGGGCACTTGAGGCAGAACAGAGGCAGGAAGAGGAGGACTTCCTTGCCTCTCAAGGCCCCCTTTACCCAGACAGTGTTCCTTCTGTCCCACCCATCGCACAGGAAGAGGAGGAGGAGGAGGAGGAGGAGGAGGAGGATTGTGTCAGCATGGAGGTGGAGGCTGGCACTCAGCATCATCAGCAGCAGTCTTTTAGGGATGATTTACAGTCCCAAGAAACCAGTGGACTTGTACGTGGCTGGGAGGAGGTGGCTGCGGATCATGTCGTCCTTAGTGACCCAGAGGACTCCGGAGCGAATGCCTCAGCAAACCTACGCTGCATGGCCTCCCTGATCCTGCAAAGTCTGCGGAAGGATCCTCGTATTCTTCGGATCAAGGAGAGGGACCATTACTGGCTGGCCACTCTCCTTGATCCACGGTACAAGGGTAAGGTTGCGGACCTTATGTTACCGTCGCAGAGGGAGCAGAGGATGAGACAACTCCGGGAGGCCTTGCAGAAAGGTCTGTGCAACGCGTTCCCAGAGACTGGGAGGTTACAAACTCCTGGTCCTGGACAACGAGTTGCTGAGGCTTCGGCCAGTCAAAGAAGGAGCGGTGGGGAAGGTGGCCGTCTGACCGATGCGTTCAGACAATTCTTTAGTCCGCAGCCCCAAAGTATGATCGGTTCCAGCAACCATCGCCAGCGTCTGATAAACATGGTGCAGGAATATCTAGGGGCAAGGTCAGACTTGGACACCTTCCCCACCGAAAATCCTCTGGCTTACTGGGTCTTGAGGATGGATCACTGGCCAGAGCTTGCACAGTATGCAATTGAGCTACTGGCCTGTCCTGCATCCAGCGTTCTTTCGGAACGCACATTCAGTGCTGCTGGAGGATTTGTCACGGATCACAGGGTGCGCCTGTCCACCGACTTGGTTGATCGACTGACTTTCATCAAGATGAACCAGTCTTGGATCACCACCAGCTACCACACACCTGATGCTGATATAACAGACTAATTGATTTTAACATGTCACATCCCTTCAAGACTGATGCTGATGCTGAGTGCCTGTGCTGTTATGTTGACTGGCTATCCTCCTCCTCCGAGTCCTCAATGATACGATTGATGATGATAGCTTGGAAGATCATTTTTGTTTATGGGTGCCGCCACCAGTGGCTAAGGCCCAATTTTTCAGCCCCTGTTTTACAGGGGCATGTAATTACAATTTTTTTAGCAATAATTTTCCATAGGGCTCATTGCTGTGCTCCAAGTACAGTATCTGTGAGGGGTTGGAGTGTTGTGGCACCAGTGCCTAAGGCCCAATTTTTCAGCCCCTGTTTAACAGGGGCGTGTCATTACAATTTTTGAAGCAATACTTTGCAACAGGGCTCATTGCTGTGCTCCAAGTACAGTATCTGTGAGGGGTTGTAGTGTTGTGCCACCAGTGCCTAAGGCCCAATTTTTCAGCCCCTGTTCAACAGGGGCATGCAATTACAATTCTTGATCTAATAATTCACAGCAGGGCCCATTCCTGCACCCACCAAGAGTAACTCTGAGGGCTTACAGTGTTGTGGCAACGCCACCACCACCACCACCACGAAAGGCCCAATTTTTCAGCCCCTATTCAAAAGGGGCATGTAATTACAATTCTTGATCTAATAATTCACAGCAGGGCCCATTCCTGCACCCACCAAGAGTAACTCTGAGGGCTTACAGTGTTGTGGCAACGCCACCACCATCACCACCACGAAAGGCCCAATTTTTCAGCCCCTGTTCAACAGGGGCATGCAATTACAATTCTTGATCTAATAATTCACAGCAGGGCCCATTGCTGCACCCACCAAGAGTAACTGTCAGGGCTTACAGTGTTGTGGCACCAGCACCACCATCAAAGGCCCAATTTTTACTACCACTGTTCAACAATTATATGTAATTACAATTCCTGATATAATAGTTGACAGCAGGGCGTTCCAGCACCAACCAAGAGTAACTGTGAGTGCTTACAGTGTTGTGCCAACACCAACAACTAAGGGGCCTATTTCTGCAGAGTATATACGGCAGGTCCCTACTTTCAAACATCCAACTTACAAACGACTCCTACTTGCAAACGCAAGAAGACAACAGGAAGTGAGAGGAAATCTACCCCTTGGAAGGAAAATTCTCTCCTGTAAGAATTAATATGGGAGAAAGGTGTCTCCTCTGTACTGATGCTTTATCAGCAATCCTTGTTTCAAGAAAAACACCACATTTCAAAAACAGTTGTCATTGGGACGGAAAGTGAGGTGAAATGTTCTGAACAGGGGCACAGACAGCAAAACAAATGTTACAGGGGTGATAACCCTTACCTATGTTTTCCAAAAAGTTTAAAAATAGATTTTTGGGCTGGAGCTACACTTAAACAATGTACCTGTTCAAAATTACAAACAGATTCTACATAAGAACAAACCTACAGTCCCTGTCTTGTATGCACCGCCTGTATACGGCTGTTCAGAGTATATAGGGCCTTTTTTATTTTATGTGCGGGGTTCCCCTTAATATCCATACAAGACCCAAAGGGGCTGGTAATGGGCTGGGGTAGGGGGGGGGGGTCATGGGGTAGCTATGCCATTTTTCTTAAAGATTTTCATCCATATTACCGGGACCAGACATTACATTAAAGCCGCAAGCAGTTTTAAATGGCTTTTTTTTCCTTTAGAAGTGTCATTTTGTGCAGGGACAGTTCTAAACACGGGAAACACGTGGCACTTCACAGGCATACTTTAGACACCCCCCAGGTACGATATTTAAAGGAATATTTGACTTTTTTTTTTTCACTTTATGCATCATTAAAATGACTGCTCCCGAAAAACGACCGTTTTTAAAACTTCTTTTTGCATTGATACATGTCCCCTGGTGCACAACCCGGGTTCCCAAACCCTTTTTAGGACAATAACATGCATAATAGTTGTTATAATTAGCACTTTAGAATTCGAACGTTCGCATCCATTGTATTTAATAGGGTTCTAATGTTCGTACGAACTTTCGGTCCGTTCGCGGGTTCTGGTGCGAACCGAACCCGGGGGTGTTCGGCTCATCACTACTCAAGAAATGAGATATCCCTTCAGTACATCAGGCGTGATCAGATGTGATAAATTTTCAGTGATTGCCACCATAGTTTGTAGACTCTATAACTTTCACAAAGACCAAATAATATACACTAATTTGGGTTCATTTTACCAAAGATATGTAGCAGTATACATTTTGGCACAAATTTATGAAGAAAAATTACTTATTTGCAAAATTTTACAATAGAAACTAAAAAAAAGTTTTTTTTTTTTTTTTTAAATTACTGTTTTTTTTCTTATATCGCAAAAAATAAAAAACCCAGTGGCGATTAAATACCACCAAAAGAAAGCTCTATTTGTGAGAAGAAAATGACAAAAATTTTGTTTGGATACAGTGTAGCATGACTAAGTAATTGTCATTCAAAGTGTGAGAGTACTGAAAGCTGAAAATTGGTCTGGGCGGGAAGGTGCATAAGTGCATGGTATTGAAGTGGTTAAGGGCCATTTCACACCACATGCAGTGCATTGGGTTTTTTATGCATCAAAAATGCATGGAAAGTTGGTTACATGGTTCTAAATGGCAGTGTTTGTTCCAGTGCATTTCAGTTCCACAAAAAAGTAGAACATGCTGCATTTTACCTGCACTGGACTGTACTGGAACGCTGCAAAACGCATCAAAAGCGCACTGGAATGCACCGGAACACACCTAAATGCACCAAAAATGCACTGGAACACACTTGTCCTTATCTATGGTTAATAAAAAAAGAGGGGTGAAAAAAGCACTGGACTGCATCAAAAACGTACCAAAAATGCACTGGAACGCATCAAAAACGCGCATGCAAAAAAGCACCTGGAACGCATCCGGATTGCATTTCTATGGTGTGAACGGGCCCTAGTTTTTAACGCGTTCCAGTGCATTTTTGATGCGTTTTTGGTGCGTTTTTGATGCAGTCCAGTGGTTTCCCCCCCTCTTTTCACTTAGGACAAGTGTGTTGCAGTGCGTCTTTTAGGTGCGTGCATTTAGGTGCTTTTCGGTAGACATGTGCATTCGTTTTCGTCCGAATGCATTTTCGTCCGAATTTCAGCTATTTTCGTTATCGTTTTAACAAACGAAAACGAAAGCACAGAATCCGAAAACCGAAAGATCCGACATAAACAAATGCTTTATTATCGTTTTCGTTGCTACAACAGTTCGATATAGATAGGAGATTCGACGTGACGCTGACAATAACAATCTGTGTCTATCGAACCTGTGGTCGAATGTGCCTAACCTTAACTCTATTAGTCCAAGATTATTCTACATAGGAGAGAAAAGATTCGACATTATAGAGAGAAAAGATTCGACATAGGAGAGGAAAGATTCGACATAGGAGAGGAAAGATTCGACATAGGAGAGAAAAGATTCGACATAGGAGAGAAAAGATTCGACATAGGAGAGAAAAGATTTGACATAGGAGAGGAAAGATTCGACATAGGAGAGAAAAGATTCGACATAGGAGAGGAAAGATTCGACATAGGAGAGGAAAGATTCGACATAGGAGAGAAAAGATTCGACATAGGAGAGAAAAGATTCGACATTATAGAGAGAAAAGATTCGACATTATAGAGAGAAAAGATTCGACATAGGAGAGAAAAGATTTGACATTATAGCGAGAAAAGATTTGACATTATAGAGAGAAAAGATTTGACATTATAGAGAGAAAAGATTCGACATAGGAGAGAAAAGATTCGACATTATAGAGAGAAAAGATTCGACATTATAGAGAGAAAAGATTCGTTATTATAGAGAGAGAAGATTCGACATAGAGAGAAAAGATCACTGCTTGTGGGCGGAACATTCGACCGGAAATGTATGATTGCAGCGTCGTACAGTTTCGCTGCTCCGTCGAATCTTCTTTGAACATTCGACAGACACCATAAGCCTTCAATGACAGATTCGACCTTAATTAATTCAGATTTTCGGACGAATGCAATTTTTAACGAAAAACGAAATAAATAAAAACGAATTTCGGGAGTAACTAAATAAATTTATTTTTTGGACGAAAACGAAATTCCGAAACGAAATATTTCAGTGTGCACATGTCTACTTTTCGGTGCATTCCAGTGTGTTTTTGGTACGTTCCGTAGCGTTTTAGATGTGTTTTACTGTGGTCCAGTACAGTTCTGTACATAAAAAATGCAGCATGACCAATTTTTTTTCCTTTCTGAAACGCACTGGAACGGACTGCAGTGGTGTGAACTATGCCATTGGCATTAATGTGATCAACTTTCTTTGCGTTTTTCATGCATCAAAAAAACGCACTGCACTGCATCTGGTGTGAACTGGCCCTAAATATCATACCTGGGGGGTGTCTATAGTATGCCTGTAAAGTAGCGCATGTTTTCCATGTTTATAACAGTTCGAGAGCAAAATTAAATTTCTAAAGTAAATAATAGTCATTTAAAAGTACTCATGGCTGTAATGAATTGCTGGTTCCCGTCAATACAGATAAAAGTCATTGAAAGTCTTTGAAAAAAAAAAATGCGTGGGGGTTCCCCCAAATTCCATTACCAGGCCCTTCAGGTCTGGTATGGATATTAAGGGGAACACTGCGCCAAATAAAAAATAAAAAAGGCGCGGGGGTTTCCCTCAAAATCCGTACCAGGCCCTTCAGGTCTGGTATGGATTTTAAGGGGACCCCCGCGCCAAACGTAAAAAAAAAATGGTGTGGGGGTCCCCCTAAAAATCCACACCAGACCCTTATCCGAGCACGCAACCTGGCAGGCCGCAGGAAAAGAGGGGGGACGAGAGAGCGCCCCCCCCTCCTGAACCATACCAGGCCACATGCCCTCAACATGGGGAGGATGCTCTGGGGGTCTGTGACCCCTCAAAGCACCATGTCCCCATGTTGATGGGGACAAGGGCCTCATCCCCACAACCCTTGCCCGGTGGTTGTGGGGGTCTGCGGGCAGGGGGCTTATCGGAATCTGGAAGCCCCCTTTAACAAAGGGGACCCCCAGATCCCGGCCCCCCCTGTGTGAAATGGTAATGGGGTACAAATGTATCCCTACCATTTCACAAAAAAAGTGTCAAAAATGTTAAAAATGACAATAGCCGGTTTTTGACAATTCCTTTATTAATGTCTTCTCCTTTCTTCCATCTTCTTCCTTCTTCTTCTTCCAGCTTCTTCTTTTCTCCATTCGGGTTTCTTCCTCCATCTTGTTCTTTATCTTCCTTCTTCCTTCGGTGTTCTCGTCCGCATCTTGCTCCGGCTTCTTGTTCCCCTCTTCTTTCTCCGGCCGCTCCGCTTGAATTCGAGGTTCCCGCTGTGTGACGCTTCCGTTCTTCAGTTCTCCTCTGGGTCCGCTGCCACCCGGTGACCCCGCCCCCGTCTGACGCACATGGATTTCACAGGGACTTTGCCCGTGGTGTCAGAGGGGAGCGGGGTCACCGGGTGGCGGCGGACCCAGAGGAGAACTGAAGCGTCACACAGCGGGAACTTGAATTCAAGCGGAGCGGCCGGAGAAAGAAGGGAACAAGAAGCTGGAGCAAGATGCGGAGGAGAACACCGAAGACCCAGGAAGCCCCTGCTCATGCCCGGCTATCGTAGAGGGGGAGCAGCGCACCAGCAGAGCCAGAAAAAGAATGGCACCGAGCGCCATACTGAGGGGAAGGCCGAGGCAGTCTCCCCCACCATGTCGGCTCAGGAGGAGGAGGTGAGTCACGAGGCTGCAGCTCCTCGAGCCTCCCCAGAGCACAGGGCACTCCTGGAAGCTATAAATGGCTGTAAAACGGCCCTGACTGAGAAAACAGACAATATACATATTGAACTGGGCCTGATCAGGAGAGACATTGATGCTTTTAAGGACAGGGTGACAGAGGTGGAACAGCGTGTGTCTGCGGCGGAGGATGTGTGGAGGGAACACACGGCTGACCTCCATACCCTGAAAATCAGAGTCAAGCACCTGGAATTCCGCCGCTGAAGATTCCGAGAATCGTAACAGGCGCAATAATTTACGCATTATAGGACTGCCTGAGGGGTCTGAGGGGCATGACACCACCTCGTTTACAGAGCAGCTGCTGCGCACTCTCCTGCCTCGTGCCTCCTTCCCCCCCCATTTTGTGGTGGAGAGAGCCCACAGGATACCCACGGTCAGGGGCCAACCGGGTAACCCCCCACGTACATTTATCTTTAAACTCCTGAACTACAGGGATCGGGACCTTATCCTGAGAGAAGCCAGAAGTGCGGGTGACCTGAAGTATGAGAATACCAAGCTCCTTATATTTCCAGACTACTCCATTGAAACACAAAAGCAGAGGAAGTCATTCGACCATGTACGCTCCCGCCTTCGCGCCAAGAATTTGAAATACAGTATGCTGTTTCCCGCCAGACTCCGGATCCAAGATGGAGAATGAGTGAGATTCTTCACCTCACCTGAGGAGGCGTCTTCCTGGCTTGATACGCTCCGTTCGGAATAAAGCATGTATTTACTATGCACTTCCTTGTTGCCTTTAAGTCCTCTTTACTGCACGTCTATATGTGGCCCTCTGGCAGTTTTTCCCTTCTATTTGCTGATTGACTATGCATTTCCCTATTGACTCTGGGACATTGACATTTTTTCTTTCACTTTATTTTTATTTTTATTATTTTTCCTGCCTGTTATCCTGCCATGAGAGGCAGAGGGTCGCAAAATGCAGCAATGCCTACTGATGGTGGGCCCTGATGATATGTCCATTTGTACCCCTTATGCTTGACAAAGTTGCTCTTATCTTGTTTATCGCTTTTTGGGAAACATTGCCAAGGCCAGGGGCTCACGTGCTCTTGAGGAAGGAGTGTAACTACACCAAGTTTTTGTACCCCCAGCTTGCTGGGTGACCGGCACCATATTTATCATCCGGACGACCCTAGCAGTTATGGGTTTGTAGACTTATGTTTAGTAAGCCTCTTGCGCACGTTACCTCCACTGCATGGCGGCCTTCCGTGCTGTTCTTGGGAAGGAATGCCACCCACTGTTCAGGGGGGGCTGGCAGGGAGGGGGGGGTTGTTTTGTAGTTATTTTTTTTTTGTTTGTTTTTGTTACTGTTTTACTGTTTACTATGAGTTTGTATATCTGACACAGTCAATTGGGCCTGCACTTTTACCGCCCTTTGGGGGCTACTTTCTCTGTGCTGTGCGGTTGTTGGCTTCAGCTCCATCCGGGTCGGGGTCGTCCCCTGAATGCTCTCCAGTGTTGCTGTACTTGCAAGCTGAATGGCATCGCTGACACTTGTCTCCTGGAACACCAGGGGCCTTAACTCCCCTGTGAAACGGTCACTGGTGTTCCAGTTCCTGAAGACCTATAATTCTCATATCTGTGTCCTCCAGGAAACCCATCTCATGGGGAGGAAGATCCTTAGTCTAAAGAAACCCTGGGTTGGTCATCATTACCATTCCACATATTCCAATTTTGTGAGGGGGGTTAGTATATTGGTGCGCAAATCCCTGCCGTTTTGGCTCTTGGGACAGATGGTTGACCCGGATGGACGGTTCATAATATTGCATGCAATGGTGGAGAGTCTTGAGTTGGGGCTGGTGGGTGTCTATTTGCACCCCCCCCTGCGTCAATCAGGGTACTCCACAAGCTGGGTCCTCTGCTTGCCAATTATGGTACAGACAATTTGGGGACTTTAATATGCCACCTAATCCTGGGCTGGATCGTCTCGGCTCAGCGGCAGCATCCACTTCGGATCTCTCGGTCTGGGCAGAGACCTATGGATTGACATACCTGTGGAGGTGGCGTCACCCCGCTGACAGGTCCTTTACTTGCCACTCGGCCACACATAGGACTCTCTCACGCATAGATCTGATGTATGCGGGGAGACCTCTATTACCTAGGGTCCAGCAGATCTCCATTCTACCAAGGGGCATATCCGACCATGCCCCACTCCTCCTTAAGTTGTCTTTGGAGGTGTCCGCTACGGATAAATTGTGGAGATTGTCGAGATTCTGGATCCCTGACCCTGGGGTAGATTCCGGGTTTCGCCTGCACATGGATACGTTCTGGGCACTTAACCCGGGGTCGGCCCCGGCGGCGGTAGTGTGGGATGCCTTTAAGGCCTCCTCCAGGGGTCAATATCAAACGCTTATTGGTGATGCTCGCAGACAGTTGAGGGCCGATTTAGTTGAGGTGGAGAATAGGGCCGTCTCCCTGGGGCGCCAATATGCCCAGTCGGCTGACCCGGGGCTCCACATTAAACTTCAGGAGAGCACCAGAGAGGTTATGTTGCTTCGCACATCACTTACTAAAAAGAAGTTGCTCCAACAGTCTCCGAGGATCTTTGAGGAGGGTGAACGGGGGGGGGGGGGGTAAGCTGCTGGCTTGGTTGGTCAGGGAGCAATCGGCCTCTATGAGTGTTCCCTCATTGGTTGATGATGCTGGGGTTAGGCGAACCTCCTCTAGGGCGATCAATGAGTGCTTTGCGTCCTATTATTCTGACCTCTATTCTACCCGGGTTGACTACTCGTCGGAAGACCTCCATATCTATCTCTCGGATGTAGACTTCCCAGTCCTGACTGATACCTATAGAGATTAACTTGACTCCCCTATTACACTTGAGGAGGTCCAGCGGGCCATCTCCTCACTACAGGTCGGGAAAACGCCAGGTCCAGACGGGTTCCCCACAGGATTTTATAGAACGTATGCAGAGGACTTGGCCTCCAGGTTTCACTCCATGCTCCTGACCTCGTTGAGAGAGGGGACCTTGCCTGCCTCCATGTCAGAGGCGGTTTATGTAGTTATACCCAAGCCGGGTAAAGACCCTGAACTGTGCAAATCCTATCGCCCAATCTCCCTGATCGACGTGGATGCCAAGTTACTGGCCAAAATACTGGCGACTTGATTAAACAGAGTGATTACGGCTCTGGTCCATCCGGATTAATCCGGTTTCATGCCGGTTAGAGGCACGGACATCAATATCCGCTGGCTATTTACCCACATCGACCCGGCTGAGGAAGGCGCTGCAGGTGTAGTGGCGGCCCTTGAAGCTGAAAAGGCATTCGACTCGGTCGAGTGGCTTTTCCTCTGGAAGGTGCTGGACAACTTTGGGTTTGGGCCTAGGTTTATTTCCTGGATTCAGTTGCTCTACAGAGACCCGACTGCCCGGGTTAGAGTCAACGGCCTGCTGTCCCCTCCCTTTGGCCTGCATAGGGGTACCAGACAGGGATGCCCCCTGTCACCGGGGCTTTTCGCCCTGGCGATTGAGCCCTTGGCGATCTTAATCCGTCAGGATCAAAGGGTGAAGGGCATTCGGGTTGGGGCACTTCAGGAGAAAATTTCGCTGTACGTGGACGACACCCTGTTGTACCTAGCTGATGCAGGGCCCTCCCTTGCTTCTGCACTTGAGATAATAGATCAGTTCGGGAAGTACTCTGGGGTTCGCGTTAACTGGGACAAGTCAGTCCTTTTTTCCCTCCACCAATCGGGCTCCAGGGCGATCACCGACACGCCTCTCCATTGGGTGGACGAATTTAAATACCTTGGGGTGATTGTCCGGGGGTCCCCTCAGGCATGCATAGAGGAAAATCTCTCTCCCCTGTTGACCCAATTCGATAGGAAATGTCACCTTTGGAAAACGCTACCCCTATCCCTGGTGGGTAGGGTGAAATTATTAAAGAGGGTTTATCTTCCCAAATTTGTATACTTTTTTAGGAATACTCCGTGTCCGATACCTAAGTCCTTTTTTCAAAAAGTGGACTCCATTATCACTACTTTTGTCTGGGCTGGGAAATTCCCGAGACTGGCCAAGAGAACACTCCAGCTCCCCCTGTCACAGGGGGGACTGGCACTGCCCCACTTCCTGCTCTATTACTGGGTGGCGGTCCTGGTGATGGTCCGGTGGTGGTTTGACCAGTCCAGACAAAATCCGGCGGTAACCCTCGAGGTGGCCATCCTGGGATCCTATGCAGCACTATCTAACCTACCCTATAGGGGGCCTGGGGCCCATCCCCAGGTCACGTCTCTGATGCACAACCGTTCTGGTATGGCAGAGGGCTAGATCTATTTACAGATCGGCCTCGGTCATCTCGCCCCACACGCCCTTATGGGGTAACCCAATGTTGCCACACATCTATGGGCTCCCGGAACCTCAGTTGTGGGCGTCTAGGGGGATAATCAATGTTAAACATATCTACACCAATGGGTCCTTCTCCTCATTTGAGACACTACAAGCTAAGTATCATGTCCCCACTTCTATGAAGTTTAGATACTATCAGCTTAGGCATGCGACACAGGCCCAGTTCCCTGACCATCTGACCCTCCAGACTGACGCTGTTGAACGCTCATTGCGAAGATTATGGATAAGCCTCTGTCCTCCCTCTATTTTTACCTTTCCATTGCGCACATGACATCCCTGACAACTGTTTACAATAAATGGAGGATGGACATTCCAGATCTGACTGACAAGACCTGGGGGGACGTGCTGTCTGACTATGTTACTAAAATGATATCAGCAAAGACCGCTTCATACAATTAAAGTTCTTGCACAGGGCATACTACACCCCCGCGAGACTAGCCAGCATATATCCAGGAACGAGTGCTCAATGCCCTAGATGCGGTTCGTTTCCAGGCACTTTCCTTCATATGGTGTGGTCATGCCCTGTGCTGCGGCCATACTGGGAGGAGGTGATGGACGTCCTGGGAACGTTTGGGGACTGGTCTCTCGCCTTGGACCCGGCCCTGGCGTTACTCAGGGTTATGAAAAGTGTCGAAGTGTCACGGCATGAAAAGCTGTTTTTGTTTTATGCCCTGTACTACGCCAGACGAGAGATTCTCCTTAGGTGGAAGCAGCCCGGCCCTCCTACGCTTCAAGCATGGAAGGCCACGATAAACTCTGTCCTACCTTTTATACAAGCTAACGTATGAGAGTAGAAATTGCCCCAAAAAATTTGACAAGGTCTGGTCCCAATGGATTGATGCTCATGGATAGGAGCCCTAGAGTTTATGGGTTACTCCTAATGGATAGTGCTGTCTCCTATGTTATCTCTTGGTTGTGGCTAGAAATGCTGTTCTAACATGTGTTTTAGGTATTCCCTCCCCTCCCCTCCCCTCTTCCCCCCCCCCCTCCCCTTGCTTTTCTCTCTCCCCTCCTTACCCCCCTTTTTCTTCTCTTTTTTTTTTTTTTTTTAACACCGCTATCTGGTATTAGACCACAACTATGTATTAACTGCTTTAGACTATCATTATCTTGAGACAACGATTAGTAGTATTATTTGACCTGTTCCATTCGACCTTTATAACCTTATGTATGTATCTGATGTCCATATACTGTGTCGTTGTTAACTTTAATACTTTTAAATAAAAAACTTTTCACTGTTAAAAAAACCCATTGAATTGGATTTGAATTGCTTTATTAATAATTTTTACGATTTTTTATAGTATTCTCTATTTTTAGTGATTTTTTGTCATATAGTAGTAATGATTAATTATTGACACTGATTTACTGCATTGACTCAACATCATAATGGGTCGGTGTGGTTCATTAGCATGTTATTATTACTCTTGAGTCTCTTTTAACCACCTTCAACACTTTAACATTTTAATTTGTGCTTATTACTATATAACAATTGGGTTTTAATTGTAATATGTAATTTAGCATCACTACCATTCATCTACAGTTATAAGTTTTAATTATTTTAAGACATTATTACATTTTATTATTATAATGTTTATTGTTAATGCATTTGTTGCGGTGCTGCATATGCCACTTGTGATAACATTGCCGTTTATATTTAGCAAATATTCACTGTGTCAGTTTAGCTCTCTCTGTCCGCGGCTCGAGGGTCAGGGTATTGCGGTCATGGAGACACAGGATAGGCGCAGGCGCAGTAGGTAAAAAGTCCGCAATTCATTAGGGGCGGACTATAAAGATGATGCTGTGATGCCGTGCAGCCAATCCCATTGATAAAGTCTTTAGTGACGAAACATGTCTGGGAGTGGTCTGCACGGCAATTCCTTGTGATTCCTAACGTTGTGTCACAGCCGAGGATGAAGCGGCTCTGACCGGAGAAGTGAGCGAGCAAGTGGAGGGTGAGATCTGCTGGTTATTTTGGGTTCGCCGTGACCGCAATTCCTAGCAACACCACTGCAAGTCTGCTTCATTTGATTACTGTATTTATTGGCGTATAACACTCACTTTTTTACCCTGAATATAGAGGGTAAACTGTGCCTACGTGTTATACGCAGGGGGCTGTGGATTTTTTTTCCCTGAAACTTCCCTCTTAAAGTTAGGGTGCGTGTTATACGCCTGTGCGTGTTATACGCTGATAAATACGGTACTTTTGATTGAAGTGCCTGTGTGAAATGTAAGTGATGTGAGTACAATGGTTGAGGTTTTGTGTGCACCTTTTTTAATAAATTGGTTTTACGTACTTCACCATTGGAAGCATTTTTATTTTTACATGTAGATTTGATCTCCTTTTAATCACTGGTGGAATCACGCATTAACCCTGGTGGGTTATCAAGCTATTATGCCAAGCATGAGAGTGTGAGGCATATCTTTTTGGTGAGTTATATTCTTATGGGAGTGTATTCACGAACACGAGCAGTGTGGTGGAAGATTATCATTAAGTTTTCAAGATAAAGAACATTTGTTGGCATATTAAGTTTAATCACTTGAATAATTTTTTAATTTATGGACTTTCTTTATGAACTGAATCTTGTATTTTTTTACTCATTTGTTCATGTACTGTTTGATTTCACATTTTGAACACAATTTTTTTGTAGTACCATAGGTTCACATTCACGTGGTGACTTGTGTTTATATATATATATTTTACAGGACGCCAAGGTTGGGTCCTGGACGGATGCTATACATCATCAGTATTTGGGTTGTGGTCCCTTTAAAACGAGCTGTGATAGGGTTCAGGGGGTCACCCAAAATGGGTGAGGGATTCCCGGTGATTGAGTTAATCCAGAGAGGACTGTCTCACAGTCCTCTCTGTCTTGATAGAGTCATTTGGGGCCCAGAATTTCGGAGGCTCTAAAGCAGGGGTCTCAAACTCAAATTACCTGAGGGCCACAAGACAAGTTTTCATATCCCATGGGGGGCCGCATGCAAACATTCAAACTTCAAAAACAGCAGCACTGGTGTCAGCAGACGCACTATTAACCCCCAGCACTGGTGTCAGCAATCGCATTATTAAACCTGACCACTACACTGCACACTGAACAATACACACTGACCACTGCGCACTGACCAATACACACTGACCACTGAACAATACACACTGACCACTGAACAATACACACTGACCACTGCACACTGACCACTACACTACACACTGACCACTACACTGCACACTGACCACTACACTGCACACAGAACAATACACACTGACCAATACACACTGACCACTACACTGCACACTGACCACTACACTACACACTGACCACTACACACTGACCACTACACTGCACACTGACCACTACACTGCACACTGACCACTACACTACACACTGACCACTACACTGCACACTGACCACTACACTGCACACAGAACAATACACACTGACCAATACACACTGACCACTACACTGCACACTGACCACTACACTACACACTGACCACTACACACTGACCACTACACTGCACACTGACCACTACACTGCACACAGAACAATACACACTGACCAATACACACTGACCACTACACTGCACACTGACCACTACACTACACACTGACCACTACACTGCACACAGAACAATACACACTGACCACTACACTGACCACTACACTACACACTGACCACTGCACACTTACCACTGCACACTGACCACTACACACTGACCACTACACTGCACACTGACCACTACACTACACACTGACCACTACACTGCACACTGACCACTACACTGCACACTGACCACAACACACTGAGCACTGCATACTGACCACTACACTGCACACTGACCACTACACTACACACTGACCACAACACACTGACCACTACACTGCACACTGACCACAACACACTGAGCACTGCATACTGCACACTACACTGCACACTACACTGCACACTGACCACTGCATACTGACCACTACACTGCACACTACACTGCACACTGACCACTGCATACTGACCACTACACTGCACACTACACTGCACACTGACCACTACACTGCACTTCACATTACACTGCACACTGACCACTACACTGCACACTGACCACTCACCATTAGGGCACAGCACATCAGTGCACAGAGCCCAGCACATCAGGGCACAATCAGGGTACATGGGGCACATCAGGGCACAATCAGGGTACATGGGGCACATTCAGGGTACATGGGGCACATTCAGGGCACATTTAGGGTACATGGGGCACATCAGGGCACATTTAGGGTACATGGGGCACATCAGAGCACATGGGGCACATCAGGGCACAATCAGGGTACATGGGGCACATCAGGGCACATTTAGGGTACATGGGGCACATCAGGGCACATTTAGGGTACATGGGGCACATGGGGCACATCAGGGCACATTCAGGGTACATGGGGCACATGGGGCACAATCAGGGTACATTCAGGGTACATGGGACACATCAGGGCACATTTAGGGTACATGGGGCACATTTAGGGTACATGGGGCACATCAGGGCACAATCAGGGTACATGGGGCACATCAGGGCACATTTAGGGTACATGGGGCACATCAGGGCACAATCAGGGTACATGGGGCACAATCAGGGTACATGGGGCACATCAGGGCACAATCAGGGTACATGGGGCACAGGTCAGCATTAACTTGTTGTCGTTTTCTTCAAATGCAGAGTAGCGCAGGAAGCGTCTGTCATAAGTTCACTTCTCTCTCATGTCACGCTGTTGCTCCCCGGCGGCCCCTCCTCTCTTCGTCCATCCCTATTTGCTTGTGACATCATCTGGGATGGACGAAGAGAGGAGGGGCCGCCGGGGAGCAACAGCGTGACATGAGAGAGAAGTGAACTTATGACAGACGCTTCCTGCGCTACTCTGCATGCATCTCGATCTACCGTCAGGCGCCAGCAGTAGGCGATTGACGGGTAAATCGCTGCGGATCTCCGGCCAGTACATGCCTGGCAGTAGAACACTGACAATTTGCGCCCCCCCTTCCGCGACACCCCCGCGCTGCCTGCGGGCCATTTATAACCGGTCCACGGGCCGGTACTTTGAGACCCCTGCTCTAAAGTGCTATTCGGGTGGGAAAGAGCCTCCGCCCCTAACACCTCCAGAGAACAGCTCATAAAACAGGAAGTGATGCTAGAGGTGTGTTGAGGAGGAGTATGGGGATTGCATCCGTGGAGATGAGCTGTGCGTCTGCTGGGAGCTGTTAAGGATACAGCTAGGACTTTTGAAGTTCTGGGGCGAAGACCCATCTACAAAAAAACTGTATGTTTTTCTTTAACTTATTTTTGTGCCGAAGACAAGCGGACTTTATTTTATGGTGAAGCTAAGCGGACTTTGTTTTATAGTTTTCCCTGTATGCTGAGTGAAGCCTTATTTTGGTTTGTTTGTAAATAAAAGCCTTTTTTTTAAACGGTTTATGCACTTGGTCCTGTGGTGCTATAATCCCCAAACTTTACAATATATATATACATCATACTATATATATTTGATTTGTATAACATTTTCAGGACTGTTTCATTGGAAACAGAGCGCTACTATTTTTTCACTCAAGGTTCACCTACAACATTTCAATCTTTTTAAGTAGCAGCTTTAGGTCATTCATTTTAGCCTGGGCGCAGTGGTGGTTTGGGAAGTTACTAGGGGGCGTGTATAACTTTTTTACCAATTTTTATACTGCCTAGTGACATGTCAGACATCTTCTGTTCCCAGTCATCAGGAACAGCGGTCTCTGTCATGTCCTAGGTAGCCCATCCCCCCTACAGTTAGAACACACCCAGGGAACACAGTTAAACCCTTTATCGCCCCTAGTGTTAACTCCTTCCCTGTCAGTGACATTTATACAGTAATCAGAGGCTATTTTTAGCTCTGATTGCTGTATAAATGTCACTGGTCCCAAAAAAGTGTCAAAAGTGACCGATCTGTCCGCTGCAATGTTGCAGTCCCACTAAAAATCGCAGATCGCCACCATTACTAGTAAAAAATAAATAAAAATTGTAATAAAAATGTCATAAATCTATTTCCTATTTTGTAGATGCTATAACAATATACGCTTATTGCGTTTTTTTTTTTTTTTTTTACCAAAAATATGTAGAATACATATTGGCCTAAACTGATGAAGAATTTATTTATTTATTTGAGGATATTTATTATAGCAAAAAGTAAAAAAAATATTGTGTTTTTTTTTTTTTTTTTTTCCCAAAAAATTTATTTTTTTGTTTTTCATAGCGCAAAAAATAAAAACTACAGAGGTGATGAAAAACCACCAAAAGAAATCTCTATTTGTGGGGAAAAAAAAGAATCCTTCCGGGGCTGAAGTGGTTAATTAATTTTCTTCTCTTTCAATTATTCCCAGAGCAAAATTTTACAGGTTCATGACAAACCAGCTGAAATTCACTTAGTGAGTATCCCTGTCGGCTGCCTCCTGCCCAACATCCCTCAACTGAAACATCAAAGGAGCCAGGTGGAGAATTGTGTTCAGGTATTTTGACAGTTGGCAAGTCCCATCAATAACCCACAGCAGTAGATTCATCAAAAAATGAAACAAAATATAATAAATGATGAGCGCAATAAGTAATGAGATATAGAAATATATATCTCCAATGGTGAATCCAATATGTGCAAAATGGCTAAGCAAAGTGCAACCGTGCAAAATGGTCTGTGCAAATGGCAAAGAACTCAACCGACATATACACAGTGAATATAATACACATAATCCAGTGTTTACATGGTAAACAATGTGCAAAACAGTGCAAATAAATAAATGAATGAATAAAGTGCATAAATAAAATGAATAAAGTGCAAAAGTGTCCTATTTTTCTTCAGTAAGTTCATATGGATCCAAACACATAATCAAATACACAATGGCCCTCTTCTTCTACCAAAGACAATCTTCTATCAAAGGAGTCCTCACACAGCTTAAAGTGGTTGTAAACCCACTTTTTAAACAAAGACCTACAGGTAAGCCTATATTAAGGCTTACCTGTAGATGCATGAAATATCTCCTTAACCTACACGGTTAAGGAGATATTTGTATGTAAATGCGGCGACGCTGACGTCACCCCATTCACAAATTCGGCTAGGTCGCAACATTCGACGACGTAGCCGAATTCGACAGCTCACGCGCGCATGCGCGGAGTCACGTCTTCGCCGCTCCGGCCAATCACAGCGCCGGAGCGGCGCTGTGATTGGCTGCAGCGGCGATACCCAGAAGTAACATTCCGGCTATCGCCGCAGCGATGGATGCGGCTAGAGGAGGGATACGGACGACTTCGGGGGCCCTGATCGAAGGTAAGTGTTACATAATGAGATAGTATGCTAGTCATACTAGCTCATTATAGCTTTGTCTTGCAGGTAAGTAAAAAATAAATAAATTGACTACGTGGTTTACAACCACTTTTTAATGCTCACAGAGCTCTTACTGCAATCCAGATAAAAGAAAGCCTTTCAGATGTCTCTGACTCCTTGATTCCTGTAGCGCCGTCACTTCCTGCAGCTCCACTCAGATCCGGTGTTTCAGGGGGCAGCTGGAGGCATCCAAAGGCGACTCTCTCGATAGGGAACAATAAACAAAAAGAGGGGCTCCCGTAGTGTAGTAGGTAAAATAGCTGGATTTTATTATAAAAAGGCCAATTGGCAGGTAAACAGATTAAATACAAAAAACAAAAAAATAAGTAAAAGGTGCTCAGCATGTGCCGAGTAACACTTCCTTGTGTCTTTACTATAGTTCCGGCCCTTACATGTTACGTCACACCACGTGACTTCATCAGAGTAGATTCATCTGTTCAAGCTGTGTAGCCTGCTGGCTGGACTAAAAAACGTCTATATTTTTATGTTTAGTATTAGACAATGTCAAATAAGGATCCTTTTACTGCTCAGCCAGTAACAGGACCTGTAACACACCACTAACCTAACCACCAACCACTTCCATGGGGCTACTTCCTCTCTGGTGGGACCAGTGAGGTGTTGCTCCGTCATGACTTACAAACCAAAGTCTACAGCATTCTGGGCCAGTAAGGGAATCAGACCCATTAGGACAAATGGTTGCTTTACCTTGACCAGCAGGCAGGGACTGCAGCTGAAGCTTTTACTTTCAGACTTAGATGATACACTCACAGTGTGGCCCAGAGTTTTGTATTGCTGTGAAAAAACAGATCATGACATGTTCCTTGAGGGAGGAAAGAAATTGCTAAATTGTGCATCACCACAGGGTGACACTGTGGATGCACCAGTACAAATGCGCCAACGTCCCGATAAACACAAGCTTGGGCTTTTTTGTGCAGTGTTATCAGTGATACAAAACGCCTCAAGATTCTGCCCAAGCACAGTAACCTTACTCGTGCGCAACGACTGGGCATCTCCAAAATACAGAATCACCCCGATGTTGTTGTCAAAGGAGCTGATAAGGGGGGTAACATTGTTCTTATGACTAAAGACTTTTATGAAAACATGTGCCTCAAGATTTTGTCAAATCTCGAATGGTACCGGCCTATTACTGTTGTACGCACTGCCTCTTACAAAATCCAGTTCCTGGACATCATCAATGATGCCTTTACCAAGGGGCTGTCATGATCAGTGTCATTGCCTGGGTCACCTGCTGGTGGTGCTATTGCTTTCAGCACCAAAGGGTGCAGTTCTGGTGGCCACCAGCGGGTGTCTCCCATTTGTCTGGAGCCGAAATCATCTCCTGCAATCAGGCGTCACCTGAGACTGATTGCAGGAGGTGTGTATAAATACCCAGCAGACACTAAAGCATTTGCTCTGGTATTGTCTTGGAACCCAGACCTGTATGCCTGAACCTGAACCTGAACCTTGTGACCTGTTATCTGTTATCTGTTACCTTGTATCCTGTGTTCCTGAACCCTGCATCCATCCCTGGACCCCTGCCTCTGTACCTTGTATCCTGTGTTCCTGAACCCTGCATCCATCCCTGGACCCCTGTCTTGCAGACTCATCCCTTCCTCCTGTTGTCCCTTCCGGCTCCCTGTTCAATCGGACTGATCTCTCGTGTATGACCCTGGCTTGATTACATTTACGCTTTAATCTCTAAACTGTATTCACGTTGGTGTAGGGAGTTGTTTTGTGTGTCACTGTGGTAGTTGGGAGTAAAGGAGACGCAGACATCCCAGCAGGCTGGTGTCTAGACACAGGAATGGGTGGCAGGGAACCGACAGGGGCTGAGTACAATAAACTTGACCAGGCCTGTAGTAATGATTGCACAAAGTTAGGTTTGCATACTGCTTGTCTGACCAGAGACTGCACTGACTCAATACATGCTGCAAGCACCTGTGTAGGACAAGTTGAGTACTGCTCAAGGAAAAAGACTGAGTCATCTTCCAACAGCCACACCAAGGACTCTACCTGAGCTGCACTAAAAGGGGGTGTATAGTCATCGTCTCCACTGGAGGCATCAGACAGGGCCAACTCTGTACAGATACAGATCAGATCTTGCACATCCTCAAACACAAAACTGCCCAGATCCACAAAAACATGGGCTATGCGGATGCATTCCAACAACTGCTCTCTAGTGTGTTCACTTAATGTTTGAGAACAAAACTCCCTGTCCTCTGTTGCTAGTAGCGAAAAATACAGAATATCGTCAAGCTCCATTTTTAAAGCAATAGCAGTGCCCAGACCCAATTCCCAAGTGCAGCCGATCTGCTTGAATGGCTGTCTCCGCACCAGCCGACCTGTTGCAGCCTGTCTCCGCACCAGCCGACCTGTTGCAGCCTTTCTCCGCACCAGCCGACCTGTTGCAGCCTGTCTCCGCACCAGCCGACCCGTTGCAGTCTGTCTCCGCACCAGTCGTCCCGTTGCAGCCTGTCTCCGCACCAGCCGACCTGTTGCAGCCTGTCTCCGCACCAGCCGACCTGTTGCAGCCTGTCTCCGCACCAGCCGACCTGTTGCAGCCTGTCTCCGCACCAGCCGACCTCTTGCAGCCTGTCTCCGCACCAGCCGACCTGTTGCAGCCTGTCTCTGCACCAGCCGACCTGTTGCAGCCTGTCTCCACACCAGCCGATTCGCTCCAGCCTGTTTCCACACCAGCCGACTTGTTCCAGCCTGTTTTCACACCAGCCAACCTGTTCCAGCCTGTTTCCACACCAGCCAACCTGTTCCAGCCTGGTCCAGCCTGTTTCCACACCAGCCAACCTGTTCCAGCCTGTTTCCACACCAGCCAACCTGTTCCAGCCTGTTTCCACACCAGCCAACCTGTTCCAGCCTGTTTCCACACCAGCCAGCCTGTTTCCACACCAGCCAGCCTGTTCCAGCCTGTTTCCACACCAGCCAACCTGTTCCAGCCTGTTTCCACACCAGCCAACCTGTTCCAGCCTGTTTCCACACCAGCCAACCTGTTCCAGCCTGTTTCCACACCAGCCAACCTGTTCCAGCCTGTTTCCACACCAGCCAACCTGTTCCAGCCTGTTTCCACACCAGCCAACCTGTTCCAGCCTGTTTCCACACCAGCCAACCTGTTCCAGCCTGGATTTTCGGTGCCCGTCACCCAGCCTGACGTTTTGGTGCCCGTCTTTCAGCCCGCTGAACCAGTGCCTGCCATCTGGCTTGCTGAACCTCTGCCCGGCGGCCAGTTTGAAGTGCCTCTGCCCGGTGGTCAGCTTGAAGACCCAGCGCCATTTGCCCAGCCCGCTGACATGGTGCCTGCTAAACCAGTTCTCGATGCCCGGCTTGCCGCTGATTTTGCCCTGCTTGATTCCCAGCCTGACTGTGATGCCCTTGTGTTGTTCGCCTCCGTTAGGTTCATGCACATTGCCCTGCCTGTTTTCATTTCCAGATCCCAACTTCCAGACCCTGGTGGTGGGGTGCGTGTTCCATTGCCGGACTCAGGTGCCATGCCTCCCAGTAAGTTTAAGGACTCTGGCCGGAGGAGCACAAGTAGTCCGCAGACACAGGGGAGACTTTTTGGGACCTTTCCGCACCTACCAGCACTGCCAGATCAAGGGCAGAATGGAGCGTCCGGAGGCCACTCCTTGGGAGGGGGAACTGTCATGATCAGTGTCATTGCCTGGGTCACCTGCTGGTGGTGCTATTGCTTTCAGCACCAAAGGGTGCAGTTCTGGTGGCCACCAGCGGGTGTCTCCCATTTGTCTGGAGCCGAAATCATCTCCTGCAATCAGGCGTCACCTGAGACTGATTGCAGGAGGTGTGTATAAATACCCAGCAGACACTAAAGCATTTGCTCTGGTATTGTCTTGGAACCCAGACCTGTATGCCTGAACCTGAACCTGAACCTGAACCTGAACCTTGTGACCTGTTATCTGTTACCTTGTATCCTGTGTTCCTGAACCCTGCATCCATCCCTGGACCCCTGCCTCTGTACCTTGTATCCTGTGTTCCTGAACCCTGCATCCATCCCTGGACCCCTGTCTTGCAGACTCATTCCTTCCTCCTGTTGTCCCTTCCGGCTCCCTGTTCAATCGGACTGATCTCTCGTGTATGACCCTGGCTTGATTACATTTACGCTTTAATCTCTAAACTGTATTCACGTTGGTGTAGGGAGTTGTTTTGTGTGTCACTGTGGTTGTTTGCTGGTTGCCTTTATTGTTTTAGGAATTATCCTTTCAATAAACTCATATATATATTTACTTACCTTGTGCCTAGTTCCTTTAGTGCAGCCCACTGATCTGCGTACCCTGTGCTGGATGCCGTGTTAGGCATCCGTGACAGGGGCTTATTGACCAGGATGTTTATGACTACCTGAATAATCGGTCCCCCAGGGTGGCGACATTCTATGCACTACCTAAGGTGCATAAGAATCCAGTGTCGCCCCCTGGGAGACCGATTATTTCAGGTATAGGGTGCCTAACGGAGAATGCCAGCCAACTGATGGACTCAGTGTTGATG
The DNA here is from genome assembly GCA_029206835.1 of Rana muscosa. Classification (NCBI taxonomy): domain Eukaryota; kingdom Metazoa; phylum Chordata; class Amphibia; order Anura; family Ranidae; genus Rana; species Rana muscosa. The sequence continues at coordinate 149,243,783 of CM055116.1, forward strand.
CCACACGTTATGGCTCTCCCTTCCTACACCAGGGATACGTTAGCTCTTCTTAAACACATAGAGGGTATGGTCGTTCCTCCAGGCTCTCTCCTCGTGACACTAGATGTAGAGGCTCTGTACTCCAGCATCCCTCACGAGCAGGGAGTCGAGATACGTACCTTCCTCCATGAAGAGGACCACCACCAATGGCCCTATAATGACTTTATAGTTAGACTGTTGCAGTTTATCCTCACTCACAACTGGTTCAGCTTCAACAACTCCCACTACCTCCAGGTGCAGGGCGTAGCCAGGGGCACCTGCTGTGCCCCTGGCTACGCCAATCTGTACCTGGGGGGGTGGGAGAGGGACCTGTTCTCCAACGAGTCCATGGCCAGATTCACCGACTGTGTTCTCGTCTGGATGCGTTACATCGATGACCTGTTCATCGTGTGGACAGGTACGAGAACGCTATTTGATGAGTTCATCAATAGTATGCATGTAAATCAATACAATCTAAAATTTACATCCAGTTGTGATCCTAATCTAACTACCTTCCTGGATCTGACAATTTCTAAGAACATAGACAATACTTTGTCCAAAAGTCTTTTCCGCAAAAGCACAGCAGGGAATACGCTACTGCACGCAGATAGCGCTCATCCACCAGCCTTGATACGCAGCATTACTTATGCTCAATATATCAGGCTGAGACGAAACTGTACGTTTCTACCCGATTTCCAAATGCAAGCCAAACTACTAAGGAATCGGTTACTAGCCAGAGGCTACAGTAAATCCTTATTGCGACAAGCGTATAACAAGGCCATTAGTCAAACTAGAAATGAACTTCTGTACAAAACAAAAAATACCCCCTCTCAACCCACTACCAAAGTAATCACTAGGTTCTCCAGCCAACATATGGATATACGGTCCATGCTTAAGAACCATTGGCATTTGCTACGAGATGATCCCACCCTGAGCAAATATGTAGGGGTACAACCGGAGATTATTTTTAGGCGGGCAGCCTCATTAAGAGACAAACTCACTGCCAGTCACTATGTCAGAAACTGTAATAACGCTGGTAACCAAGTTATAGGGACCTCACAATGCGGGAAGTGCTCTTTTTGTAAATGGGTTTCACCCTGTCAAAACATTCTACTCCCCAATGGCGAGACTTTCTCTCCTAAATTTTCTGCTAACTGCCGCACCGAGGGCATGGTTTATCTTATGACCTGCAAGTGCGGTAGTTTCTATGTGGGTAAAACGGCCAGACAACTAAGACAACGTATCAATGATCATATCTATTACTCGGGTAACGGGAAGATGTTGACACCTATTAGTCGACACCTGGATCTCTATCACCGTTTTGATACCTCAGTTGTATCCTTTTCTGTTCTGGCTGTTGTTCCCAGGAGCCCTAGAGGGGGTGAGTGGGATAAAATCATTCTCCAGAGAGAAACTCTCTGGGTTGAGAGGTTGAATGCCACACACCCCCCTGGCCTAAACGAAACTCAGTCATACAGACCATTTCTGTAAGTGACTAATCTAAGTATATTTAACCATTGGGGACCATCATCTTAGTCGCCGACATGTATACCATCCTGGTCAGCGTTTATTAGAATATTTCAGGGGCTGTGTGTGGTAGTGGACATCTATTGCCATACTAAGTCGCATACATTACACTTTTCACATATATTTTATGTTGTATGTCTCAACACGTGAATATTTTCTTTTTCCTTCCCCCCCCCCCCACTCCCCTTGTCACCACAAGCCTACATTATTTAGTGTTTTATTGCACTTAGATTTGATGATCTATTTAGTTGTAGATATTACACCATTTATAAATTCTTTATAGGATAATTTGCACAATGTTGTGAATGTACATGATATCACTACAGTAGTGTCACTTAATTCACCCTGTATGGCATTGGTGCCCTTCACCACAGTCGATGGACTTAGTATGTCATCTTTAGAGACATACACTATACATACTTTAATGATGCCCCCAAATAAACAGGCCGCCTTATTAGAATCTCTATGCTAAAACTAGATACTGTTTACTAGTTAAAAGGACAATCTCTGGATGTATAAAATAAAAAATATGGATTTTAGTTTGACATAGATGCCCTCAGCATCTTTTTATCCAATTCTGTATATTCTGTTTGAACTTTTCTTTTTGATGACCATACTTGGATATATTCACCTCTTTCATTCCCTGTGTTCGCTATGCTCTGCAGCCCTTTGTGCTCACACTGACGGCTGAAGTGTAGGGCCGATATGCCGATCACTGTTGTGATTGGGGATACGACCCACTGACTTGTTTAAGGGAGCACCTGGCTCTTCCTGTGGTCGGCCTTGTTACTGCCGCATTGGCCGTGAACTGCCACGTCAGCGGCAATCACGGCGCATGCGTGCTAACCTTCTGATCCCACGCAGTGGTGTTGTCACCGGCTGGTGGGATGCGGCTCACTGACAGCTCCTGGGGAATCCTCTGGGCTCCGCCCTGCTATCATCGCATTGGCCGTAGGTTGCTGCGTCAGCGGCGACCACGGCGCATGCGTATGAAACCTTTGACCCCGCGCAATGGCGTTATTTCCGGTTGGAATGACGCCTTCCTGCAGGGGCACATATAAACAATGCACATCGCGTTGTTAGGCTGTCTACAGGAGAGGCTCCATCCAGGTCCATTAGTGAACGATCTACCTCAAGTCATAAGGTAAAACCTCTTTGGCACATTAGTAAGTATATACCTATGGAAGTGCCTATAAAAAACCCTTTTCTTTTGAAACACTTATGTTTTTCAGCTGGGTTATTCCATCGTTTGGGGTCACTTAGACAGAATACCACTGTTCGGCCCGAGCAATTGTCTTTGATTGACATACACTACTTTATGCCTTCTGGCTTGCTACACCTGGAGGAACGCTCTCGCTCTACTTATCAGTAGCCTGTGTAATTTACCCCTCTATTTAATCACGCATTACTGTCCATTACGGTGAGCCCCAAGACAATATACAATTTGGCTTCTATCTCCCTTCCTTAAAATATCTTGTTCTATTTTTTAGATACTTATAAGTTACTTTATGTGTTTTACTTTTAGAATGTGTCTACACATTACTGGCCCTCTGTGATACACGGACCGCCAGCTAAAAATACCCAGGCCTGTTTCATTATCTAACACGGCCCTGTCTGTGAGTATAGACATTATTTCCTTTTTTCCCCTTTTTTTTCCTTTGATCTGCCTTGATGGTGACTACTGACACAACATTCTATTCATTACTTTATTTCACACATTTGTCACTCAGTTTCCCTGTCTTCCTCAATGTTACTTATGGATGAGGACTGATCTACACCTTTTTTTCTGTCTCTTTCAAAAATTCTATATAGCTACCTTCATGCCCCAGCTGCTGTGTGATTGGCTGCTGTGCTGGCGATATATAGGTGGTTGGTGTTTCATCCCTTTATGGTCAATCAAAAACTTTTAATTAATGTATATTGTTTTTTTCTCCTTTAAATGTCCTTTTCTACAATTTTTTTTATTTTAGATATGTATATATATGTATTAAAATTATATTAACTGAAGTATCTCTTATGAATTGTTTGTGTATAATCTTGGCAGAATACTATGCTCCCGACGAAGCGTCTCGGAACGCGAAACTAGTCGAGCGAAAGCAAGATTTTTATCTTTGAATTTTCTGGATCTATCAATAAGACCAGCCATCTCTTGTGTATATCGTCCAACTCCTTAATTGTTTTGTTGGCCATATATTACTTTATTTTGTATATTACATGCTAATGTAATCTTTGGGAGGTTGTTGAGTCTTGTAATTGGGATCCTATACCGATTATTGATGATTGTCATATAATGTCATTTTTCTGAAATGTATTAATGTATTTTTTTACTTAAATTCAATTATAATTTTTCTACTAACAATAAAACCTTTAGAATTTTTACAATACTTACCCATGTGCCGTTTAAAATCCATCTTTAGTTAAAATAATATGTTCCTTGAGGGACCTGCACCTGAAGGTGGTGGAATGGTATGCAAGTGGTTTGAGTGCAATATCTGTAATGTATAGAAGCAGGGAGATGATTGTCTTTAGGTCTTCTCAGGTTCAGGTTACTCTCCAGCAAGGACAAAAGTAAGCAGCACATCAGTGACATCTCCAAATATTACTCCAAATATTGTGAAACTAGGAATCTAACCAGAAGTGCCTTAAATGCACAGCACATATACAGTTATAAAGCTAAAGGCACAGGAAGCGCACCATTATTTTTCGGGAGTAATTCAAAACAAAGTTAAATATTTCAGGGCATTGCCTAGGCACAGTTAAGTGCAGATGTTCTATATAAAATAGCAAATCTTTACTTATTGACTTCAAGTCCATTTTAACTTTTACTCACTGAAATCTTTAAAAACAGACTGTTTAGGTTAGAATCATCATTAAAATAAATAAACCACTATTATGGTGGTTCAGACCATTAATCAATACTATAACTCTGCTGCTTCAAAAGAAGGATCAGCTTGACAGGCTAGTTGAAATTTATAATGAAAGAACATGGATAAATATCAATATATATATATATTTTCAAGTGAACCTCTAAGGACTCTAGGGAAAAACGTCAATGATCTTCAATCAATCTTGTTTCCAGGTAGAATGTTCTCTTTGCATACATTTGTGGCTTGGTTTTAATCAGTGAGCTTATGTTCCTTTGTTTTGGGCTATATCTTGACATTACATAACTCCTAAGGGATATAAATAAATGGAAAGTTGAAGAGAATACAGTAGTCTTGAAATAAGGATCTCAGTCTTCAAAAAACACTTCAAATTTTAAATCTGAAAAATTAATAATGACCTACAGTGGAGAATTAATGCACAGTATTAAGTGACAGCTCCAGAGAAATATAAAATACATCTTTTAGTTCATTCATTGTACACATTCCTTCAGAAGACTTGTTTATTTCAGCTACAGTATTTACCTGAAATTGAGTTGCTATACATTAGCCAAAAGTCGAAATAAGTCTAGCAATGAGGGTCTCAAACAAAAGGGGAGGTGGTTCAGTAGACTTAAGAACATATCGTATAGTCTGACAAAGAAGGGAGATTTGGGACTTCATGTGAGGCCAAGACATAGAACGTCAAGTGTCTCCATCCCTGGTTGCTAGTAGCATAGAGAAAAGATTTGGGACTTTATATGAAGTATGTGGCTGAATTGGCAGTGTGAACATGGAGTGGCTGGCATATATTAAATACACCTAATAACATTGTGTCATCTTGAAAATACAATGGCATAACAGAAACACATTATATAAAATTGTAGTTGGAATTATTAAATAAACATCACATAATAGCATGATAGCATAATTAACATGTAAGTTAATAATAATGACACAATGATGATATTAAAACCACCAGACTCGAGAATCCATGTACGCATATGTATATATAGCAAAGCCATAGCATATTGGTCTAAGCCAGTACAGCAGATTGTAAAAAACAGTTAATATCACTCTTGATTTGTTGATCATACACGCATCTATATAGCTCGACACGTTTTATGGATACTTCCAATCTTCAGGAGCAGATGCACTATCGCTATCTATAAAAAATATATACGCATAATGTTTTAGGGGCTAACCAGATGACAAGCAGGGGAAAAGTAGGAATAAATCCTGGACTAAGAATGCTAGTTTTAAATCGTCAATAGTTATTTACATAGGACCTGTGTGTACAGGTGAAGGACAACAAGGGCCAAAACCAGCTGGGGGTAAAAATATGATAAGATGTTTTTACCCCCAGCTGGTTTTGGCCCTTGTTATCCTTCACCTGTACACACAGGTCCTATGTAAGTAATTATGGACGATTTACGGCTACCATTCTTAGTCCATGATTTATTCCTAATTTTCCCCTGCTTGTCATCTGGTTAGCCCCTAAAACATTATACGTATATATTTTTTATAGATAGCGATAGTGCATATATATGTACATGGATTCTTAAGTCTCATGGTTTTAGTATCATCATTGTGTCATTTTTATTAACTTACATGTTAATTATGCTATCATGCTATTATGTGATGTTTATTTAATAAACCCAACTACAATTTTATATAATGTGTTTCTGTTATGCCATTGTATTTTCAAGATGACACAATGTTATTAGGTGTATTTAATATTTGCCAGCCACTCCATGTTCACACTGCCAATTCAGCCGCATACTTCATATAAAGTCCCAAATCTTTTCCCTATGCTATATCGTATAGTCTGTTGGAGCAGTTAAGGTGGCCAGAAGACATGGTGGATATTTATTTTAGTGCACAGCAAACTACCCTACTTTGATCTAGATCAGGAGTCTCCAAACGATGGCCCTCCAGTTGTTCAGAAACTACAATTCCCATCATGCCTAGTCAAGTCTGTAAATGTCAGAGTTTTTACAATGCCTCATGGGGTGTGTAGTTCCATAACAGCTGGAGGGCCGTAGTTTGAAGATCCCCTATCTAGATACTTGTTGACCCATTTTCAATTAGTATAGATGCACACAGGTATCTCTGTATTAGAAGACAAAAACATGTCAACACTTTAAGCCCACATCAAATCTGAAATTCCAGGTTTCGGCCCAAAAAGAACCCACCACCCTCTGTGGAATCAATAAGGAAGCAGATGGTGAAAAAATCTTGTAAAGAGTCTCACTAATATTTTCTATTCTTTGTGCTATTACTCCTGTAAATGTATTATTGCTCTGGAGTTAGAAGTATGAGATGTGTTTCTATAGAGGAAAAGAAGCCTTGTTTTAGTCTGTGCTAACCACAAAACTGGGTCAAAGTGATATGATAGCCTGTATACTGGTATAAAAACTGTACATTGTCAGATGAGAATAGGCTATGAATAAATGTATATACATGAGGGAGGTGTTAAGCCTGGCTTGGATTGGTAATGACCCATGGGTGGGCTATATCTTGATTGTATACTGGACATTAGGGGAATAAGGGAATGCACTCACTTGATTGTATACTATAAATATGCTGTACCCGGAACAATAAATTGAACAGTATATAGATCTGATCTCTGTTGGGTCATTATTATATATACATTGTTCCCTGAATAAGGTAATGTAATTAGACAGTAATAAAAGTGATAGATAGGAATAGAGGTATAGGAATACAGAGTATCCGTATCAGTATGGTGTCAGAAATATTTTAAATACTCAGAAAATTAATACTTAAAAGTTTTTTTTGCTGGAGTATTTTTTGGAAGGGGGTGTGGCCGCCAAGGTGACTAAATTGTTTAACTACTAAATTGCACCTGGGCTGCCTCTCCCCCCACTAGGAGAGACGCCTCCAAAAAAGTTGTGTTCTATTTGGCATGGCAGCCTGGGACCTGTATATTGTCGTAACCCAGATTGCCCTGTTTTGGGAGCAGGAGCTGGCCATTGGGAGTTAGGCAGGAAGCTGTTTTCTCATATTCTCATCCCCGATTGCCCTCCCTTCTAGAGTAGAAGCCTTATACATTTGGGTAACGCTGTGAGAAGTGAGAAGTGTACACACCCACTAGAAGCATAGGAGCTTGTGGGAGATTGAGGAGCCTTAGTGGGGACATATTCAGGAATAGGGACAAAGGTAAGTTAGGAATCTCCCTTCCACACACCCAGATATAGTAAGAATAGTAAGTGTTTCTGTATGTGTTTCTGTATGTACATTCGCATAATCTGCTAGTTTTCCTTCCAGGATGAAATACTCCAAAGTTAAAGGGGAGATCTCCAATTTATCTATAGCATCATGTAAGGTGTTAAAAAACCCAGAAGAAAACGAAGAAAACTTTTAGTGGTATGTTGCATACAAAAGGCAGGGGTTTTAGCTGTGCGATCTAGTATTAAAGCTTTAACCAGCTTACAAAAGCGAATAGGTAAAGTGCTACAGAGCATAACAGCCAGGATTCATAGGAAAATAATAGGGATTACAGATGTAAAGTTCTTTACTTATAGTTATATAAATATTGTCATCTAAATATAGAGGAAAATATTGGAGAATGCATTTTAAATGAATAAATGAAAGCAAGGGCCAGTGAATGAGAATGAAGGAATGAGAATATGTCTTATTGTATCATGAATTTTTTTTTATGGTTTATGTATTCACATTTAATGGTTGAAATACCTAAGGCAAGGTTATTTTGTGTATATCTTAAAATGTGTACAAGGTTAAGAGGAAATGTATTGTGTTTCTATTCCAACCTAAGAGTAGGGGGGGAAAAAGGGTGAAATTATGAATACCATATTTATCGGCGTATAATACGCACAGGCATATAACACGCACCCCAATTTTAAGAGGGGAGTTTAAGGGAAAAAAAATTCACAGCCCCCTTTACAGTACACAGCCCCCCCATCCATTATACATCCTCCCCTATCCAGTACACATCCTCCCCTATACAGTACACACCCCCCCATCCATTATACATCCCCCATCTATTATACATCCCCCATCCAGTACACAGCCCCCCCTATCCAGTACACAGCCCCCCATCCATTATACATCTCCCATCCAGTACACAGCCCCCCCATACATTATGCAGCCCCCATACATTATACAGACCCCCATACATTATACAGACCCCCTCCCCAGTATACAGCCCCCATCAAGTACACAGCCCCCATACATTATACATCCCCCCATACATTATACAGCCCCCCTCCCCAGTATACAGCCCACATCCATTATACACCCCCCCATACATTATACAGCCCCCCTCCCCAGTATACATTCCCCCATACAATATACAGCCCCCCCTCCCCAGTATACAGCCCCCATCCATTATACATTCCCCCTATCCATTATGCTGCCCCTCCTCCCCAGTATACATCCCCATACATTATACATCCCCCATACATTATACTGCCCCCCCTCCCCAGTATACAGCCCCCATTCATTATACATCCCCTATAGAGTACACAGCCCCCCTGCACTCCCAGCAGACCCCCAGTCTCCTGGGACAGTGCTGCCAGCATTCTCTAAAGTTAAGTAAAAAAAAAATCACTGTCAGCCCCTTCCACACTGCTTCTCCTGTGTCACTCCTATTGCAAAACAAAGCTTGCATATACCTCAATAGCTCAGTTTTTTTTCACTGACCTGGTTACATGACTGCTCTCCTCTGATGTTACACAGATGGTCATGTGACCGCTCTCCTCCTCCAATCAAATCTACACTCGGAGGAGGAGGAGAGCAGCCAGAAAAACTGAGCTATAGAGATATTTACAAGCTTTGTTTTTACAATCACACTGACACAGGAGGAGCGGTGTAGAAGGGGCTGGCAAGTGACTTTTTTTTCTCAACTTCAGATTATGCAGGGATCGCTGTTCCAGGGCCAGGGGAGGCGGGACGGCCGGCCTGACACCCCCCCAATGGGTGGTTCCTGGGGCGGACCGTCCGATCCCCACCCCCTGTTGGTAAAACATGATATCGGCGTATAACACGCAGGCACTGTTTACCCTCTGTTTTCAGGGGAAAAAAGTGTGTGTTATACGCCGATAAATACGGTATGTTAGGATTTTAAGAAATTAAGCATTTGGGAACAAAATAACATTTGACATATATTAAATCTATGAATAAGATGCTAAAGTTTGGTGGGAAAGTTTGTTTGAATAACAGTCTTAAAGTGACTATTTTTTGGATATTTTACTTTTTGAATTCCCAGAATTTCAGCTGTAAAGTGTTAATGATGTAATGTTGCTCATATATTACAAAGTTAGGAAACTAAGTTCTGAGTCAGAATATGTGCTTGGGTAAAATGTTCTGTTCTGAGACCCTCAGGTTTTACTTGGGTCCAGAGGATAAGAGGATATATTGAATCTATATGTGTAGTAATGAAACTGTAGCTAGGAAACATTTTATTTCTATGTATATATATATATATATATATATATATATATGTGTGTAGCGCACAGACCCCTCCGTCTTTACCTGCATTTAATTAGGCTCCTCGCAGGCAGAGAGAGGCACACCGCACCACAAGCCCGTACCCTCCTGTGTGAGGAGGTTGAGCGGTGTTAGTTTCGGGCCTGCCTGCGGCTGGAGTTGAATCCTCCCGAGGATGATTCTCACCTCTACCTTAGATAGATGCAAGTCTTTATTTTTCCCCAGTAATGTAACTGTCCACACCAACTGACAGTCCAACTTCTATATTTATTTCACACCGGATAACAAATAGTCTCTTTAACAGCAGACAGGTTGGAACAAGACACAGGACAGCTTAGGTGGGAGGAGGTCCAGGCCCAAACTCTAATGATTTCCTCGGACTGTTCAGGTTTCACGAACAGTTTTGGCACACGATCTCTGCCACAGACCGTGAGGTTGGTCTCTGCCACCGACCTGGTGAATAGAAGTCACTGCCACTGACTTGGTGAACTACCTTCTTGAAGTGTTTGGCCCATGTAAAGGAGAAAACCATCTCTCTGGAGAGTTACCAGAGGCCCTCACCATCACCACGACTCTGCGCTGGGTCTTCGGAAAGGGTTACCTCTCATGCCTCCTAATCTCAGATGCGGGTCCCCTCGCAAGGCGGCACCCTGGAAGCTCTCGATCCCTAGCGGACCCCAGCCGAAGGTTGCTGGGCCCCGGGCCTTCAAAAATAGTACCACACCCCAGACTGAAGGTGTCTGGGATGGAACAGGAAACAGGCCTCCGGGCCTAGGGCACCCAGAGATGACACACGCACACCCAGGCTGAAGGTGCCTGGGCGTAGACGAAGACCTCCCAATGGAAGATGGTCGCCCCCTTTTATACCCTCTCCCGACAGGCACTGCTGCCGAGAGGGGACAAAAAAAGGCACAGCCTTGTACTGTGGTTCAACCCGGGCCCATGGCGACAGCGCCACCTGTAGGCCCCAGGGAACTGCACACCAATACTATCTCCCATGGACAGAAATGGTCCATTTCCCTAACAATTAGTGTGTCTGAGCCTAATTACCACTCAGACACTTCCCCTAAATTTAACACCCCGCTACATATGTATATATAAACACACAAAGTGAAATGTGATTCATAAAGTCAATTGCAATGACATATCCGTGCAGCGATTTCTTGTGAAAATAAAAAGAAATCAGGCTCCTATGCAGGAGTCCATAAAAACAAATGCCTATAAAAAGAAATAATATCCAAAACAGCAGACTGATGAAATAGATGGATAATAACAATCCTGACTATTGAAAAGTAGAGAATGTACACAGGGAACTGAATCCAACATCAAAGATATAAAGATGGGTACTCTTACCGTGTAACGTGGACCCACAAACCGATTAGGGGTGGGTCAAACAAGCAAAGGCAAGAGTAACGATCCTGTGGTTAATCCTGGGGCTTCTCTCTGGATAGTTGCCGATCAATCCGCAGCAGGAATGGTGATAAGCATCAGGCCTCTCCATTTCTCAGGAACTTGGATACGATATGCCAAAGGAAAGTATCTCTCCACGGATTAACAGCATAAAAAATGAGGAAATAAAAATAAAAAGCCTCCACATGGCGTAGATCAAAAACAGCAGGTAGGGTTTATTTAAAAAGTAATAATAAAAAATATATAAAAACAAAAGCAGTAGGAATCCACCCCTGTAGAAGTCCTTTAGGACGAAATGCATAGAGTCCTACGTTTGCTGCCTATACTGCGCCCTTATCTACACCTGTGATCACCTTGTATGAATCGCTGGATTCCTACTGCTTTTTTTTAAGAATTTTATTGAATGTTTTTGGTTTTATAACATGTACAGAATAATACAGAGAGAGAAAATGATATCATATCATCCATACAGTATAACAGAACTCATCATTAGAGATGTAGGAAAACACAAGATCCACAGATGCTCCACGTACATTAGTGTAATGTAAATAAACTGGCTCAATAAGTGCCAACATAGTAATTGGGGTTGTATTAAGAACTAAGCTGAAAGGAATTTATATCTAGGTGAAATCAACAAAAACTTCAAAAACAGGGGGTGTCATGGGAGGGACAAGGAGTGCAAGAGAAATGATATGGAGAACCATTACAGGTCGACCCAGGCCCCGGTCACCCCTAAAGGGATCTAACTGTGATCGGGCGGGGATCCCTGCAAAATTCAGCTTCGTACCATATCAGATGTTGTTCTTGGAAGAGCAAATATACCTCTTCTCATGGGTAGTCATATATCTCACCATATGCAGTGGTGAATATATGCCCATGGTCAGCTAACCGGTGTGTTACACTATGTACAATTTGAGATAGGAAACGGCACCTGAATAACGTCAGGATCCCGTATCACAGACGTGGGACCATGTATACATCAAAGGAATAGGAATACGGAAAATTAGGGGGGGGGTAGGGGAGACGGATGTATCAAGTAGTTTGGAGGATTCCAGTCTCAGCTATCCCCGTTGGGGGCAGAGATGCGATTCGTGCGGAATCGGCAGCTATCGAATCTCTGTAGTGTGTCCAGCATGCCCAAGTATCTCGGAACTTAGTGTGGGTGTCTTTAGCTTGATGGATGAGCCTTTCCATTTCTGCTATTCTATCTACTCGGGAATGCCATTACTCGATAGTGGGGGGGCGAACACTTCTCCAGTGAACGGGTATGCATTGGGTGGCAGCGTTAATGAGGTGCAATGTCAGGGATTTACGATAAGAGGACAGAGGTAGAGACATATGGTGTAAGAGATATTGTGCAGGGATGAAGTCTGGGGTGTAGGTAGTGATAAGCACAATTAAGTCATGTACCCTTCTCCAGAACGTTTGAATCAGTGGACATTCCCACCATATATGTATGAGGGAGCCCAGGGCTGAGTTGCATCTCCAGCATGTTGGGGGAACGCTAAGGAAGATTTTGTGGAGTTTATCCGGGGTTCGGTACCACCTAGAGTAGAGTTTATATCTAGTCTCCTGTGCAGAGACATTGGTGGACCCTTTATGCATGTGTTCCCATATGCAATCCCAATCTTCCTTGGACAAAGTCATTGAGAAGTCCGTATCCCAAAGCTGGGTAGTCTTAATGTTGGGGGAGGTGTCAGATAGCAACAGAGAATACAGTGCAGAGATTAAATGTCTCTGAGGTTCCGTTGCGTTGCAAATGTGTTTGAAGGGGGTCAGATCCCTATACCACTAAGAGAGTGGTTGGGCACTATAAAAAAAATGTCTGAGTTGAAGAAATTTAAAGAAAGGTATGTTGAAGTGTGGGAATTTGGAAGACATCGCTGGGTGCGAAAGGAGCACTTTGTCAGCGAAGAGGTCATGTGCTCTGACCCAAGGGTCAAGGGGGTTTACAGTCAGATCATTGGCAGTAAGGTCTGGCGGAAAGTCAGGATTTTGGGAAAGAGGCGTCGTAGGTCCAGGGAAGGGGGTCATGTTTAAGATCTGGCATGCCGCTCTAAAACTTAGTAGTGTGGGACCTATAAGCGGATGGCTGGAACAACTTTTAGGGGTCGATCGATGATCAATCCAGGGAAGGTGAGATAGAGGTATTTGCAAGAAGGCATTTTCTACCTGGATCCAGTCTTTGTCATTTTGGTGGACATGCCAATCCACAATTCGTGTGAGGTGGCAAGCCCTGTAGTACGTGGCTAGATCCGGTAATCCTATTCCCCCTTTTTGTTTAGGAAGAATCAGCTTATCCCAACTCAGCTGGGGGGGAGCGTGCGGACCATAAGAGGGTTCTACACATTCTCTTAAATGAGGCAAAGAAGGAGGGGGGATTTTGATCGGGATGGCTTGTAATAGGTACAGTAGTCTGGGGAGTACATTCATATTTACTATTGCCGCCCAACCAAACCATGAGAACGGGCCTTTAGTCCATTTGATTAAGTCACCCTGTAATTTCTGAAGTGCGGGCAGGAAACTTTTGGCGTATAGGTCAGCTAGGTTGGTAGGGAGTTCAATACCCAGATATGTTATATCGTGGGGCTCCCACGTAAATGGGAAGTTCCGTTGGCAAAGAGAAACCGTTGTCGTCGGGAGTGTAACATTAAGCGCTTTAGATTTACTAAAATTAACCTGGAAGTTGGAAAGTTGTTTAAATAACGAAAAGTCCTTAAGAAGGTTGGGAATGGTAATTATGGAATATGACAGAAACAGAAGTACATCATCTGCGTAAGCAGCAATTTTGTATTGTTTGTGGTTAATGTCAATCCCTTTAATATCAGGGTTCTCTCTCAGTCTGCGGAGGAAGGGTTCCATGGTGAGAACAAAGATAAGGGGTGAAAGGGGACAACCCTACCGGGTGACGTTGGCGACGGAGAAGGCGTCCGACAATCGGCCGTTGACTCTAATCCTAGCAGTAGGGGAGGAGTATAGAACCATGATCATTTGAAGCATGCGAGGCGGGAGCCCCAATGAATGTAGTGCGGCGGACATATAATCCCAGGCCACCCTGTCGAACGCCTTCTCCGCGTCAAGGGAAAGAAAGAAGCCTTTCGTAGCCGATGAGGTTAGCCAGTGGTGTATATTTATTGCTTTCGTGGTGTTATCCCTAGCTTCTCTACCCGGGATAAAGCCAACCTGGTCTACCGAGATGAATTTGGGGAGCAACGGGAGTAATCGATTTGCCGATATTTTTGCATAAAGCTTTACATCTACGCTAAGTAGGGAGATAGGGCGATAGTTGGAGACCAATGCGGCGTCTTTGCCTGGTTTTGGAATTAGTGTAATGTGGGCTTCTAACATATCAGTATTATTTGGGGGGGGGGAGGATGGGAAAGCGTTAAATGCTTTCACAAATTTAGGGATCAATACGTTAGAGAAAGATTTGTAATAGCTGGTTGGTAGGCCATCCGGACCTGTGCTCTTGCCTGCCTTTAACTGCTTTAGTGCCGAAAAAGCCTCTTCGGTCGTAATAGGTAGGTCCAAGTCCATCACGTCATCTTGGGAAATTGGAGAAGGGCTATATTTAGATAGAAATTCATTAATCAGCCCTAAATGGTCGGATGAGGGGTCATTTGCGTGCTTCTTGGGCAGATTATACAGGTTAGAGAAGTAATGCACAAATTGTTTAGCTATGTCCTCTGTTTTAGTTATGTTGGCACCGGTGGGGGATGTGATAACATGGATAGTGTGGGCCGCCTTCTTTTTTTATAGGGCTTTAGCCAATAGTTTCCCCGCTTTGTTTCCGAATTCGTGAAACAGTTTGTGGGTTAGAGCGTATTTACATTTTAAAACTATATGGAGTTCCCCCAATAATTCTTCCCTGGCTCTCAAGAGATCAGTGAGGCTCTGGTTAGCCAAAGTAAGTTTATGTGCGCGTTCGAGTGTCTTTATTTGATTGGACAATTCCAGGATACGGGCCTTCCTCAGCTTATTTCTTTTGGCCCTTAAAGAGATAAGTTCCCCTCTAATGACACATTTATGAGCTGCCCACATAATGGTGGGAGATGTACTCTCGGTGTCATTTTCAGTAAAATATTGGGATAGGCAATCAGATAATAGTTGGGTATTGTCAGAGTCCAACAGTAGGGAGTCGTCTAATCTCCAGATCACGGATCTGGTGCGTTTTACTGGGAGCGCCAGAGTCAGAGTTATAGGGTGGTGGTCCGATAGCAGCATGGGTTCGATGATGGCCTCTGCAAGCAATGTGAGGTTATTCTGCGTGAGGAAAAAATGATCAATTCTGGAATACTTGTTATGTGCAGGGGAGAAAAAGGTGAAATCTTTCACGTTCGGGTGTAGCGTGCGCCATGTGTCGTGTAAAGCCCCGTACACACGGTGGGACTTTTGGCCAACAAACTTCATTTTGAGCAAGTTGGACCAACAATCCGACCGTGTGTATGCTCCATCGGACAAACTTTTTTTGCTTTTTTCTTGTTTTCATCGGACAAAAGTTGGGTCTGCAAACGGACAAACTTTTGCCCAACAAAAGTCAGATGGAGCAAAGTCCGACCGTGTGTACAGAAAACCATCGGACTTTTGTCCGATGGACAAAACAACTAATGTTAAAATCAACCAACAATAGCAGAAGTTGACCAAAGGGTGTCGGTAAAGAGCAGAAAAGAGCAGAAAAACCTTGTGATGTTGCAAAAAGTTTAGGGAAAGTTTGCAGAAAAGTCAGAGCGTGTGTATGCCATGGGTGTTCCCGACCAACTCCTTTCGGACAAAAAACCACTGAAAAATCCGATGGAAGTCCGACCGTGTGTACGGGGCTTTAGGTTAGGGTGCTAAGTTGGGATTTTATTGCATGGAGGGCTCGATATGTTAGGCACGTAGACCCATTGGAGGTGTCCAGTGAGGGCGTCTGTGGAACATTGAAATCTCCTCCTATGATCAGGGCGCCCGATTGAAAGGCAGTGAGTTGATGAAAGGTTCTGCGAAAGAAGGGTACTTGTTGCGAATTCGGGGCATATATGTTTGCGATGGTGATGGGCATGTCGTGATAGTGTACCTTTTAGAAAGAGATATCGACCTTGGACATCTCGTTGGATTTCAACATTTTGGATAGGGCAGTTCTTCGAAATTGGGATAGAGACTCCTTTCGATATGGCCGTATCATTGGCGGCGTGGTATACCGTTGGGAAATAATGATTATAGAGTTTGGGGATGTTATCTGATCGGAAGTGGGTTTCTTGGAGGAGGGCGATATGCGGCTTTGCTTTCTGGAGAGTGCATAACAACTGTGAGCGCTTTTCGGGGGGTGTTGAGACCGCAAATGTTTAAAGAGTATAGTTTAATGTGTGTTGGAAGTTGCGTAATTTGAGGGCTAATGCCGGTAGGAGTCGCTTCGTCCGTCATGGTGTAGGGGAGGGGGGGGCAGTGGTAGAGAATGAGTGGGGAAACTATTAATAAACAAGAATTCAATGGGTTAGTGTAAGTATTACAGACAAACCGATGAGGGGGGAGGATTCCGTCCAACTCCCTCAGAGGGGGGATTTAGATCGGTGAGCTACAGCACACAGAGAGCGACAACACGCCAATCAGCGTGCTGTCACCGCTACACGTGACTGTGAGGGGGTTGACCAGGACCCGGTCAGAGAGAGTAACTAAATATATATCGGAGGTGGCTTGCCACCCCAGGATGACCCAAGTGTTTAAGGCTATTCTGAAGAGGCAAGACCCCAGCATAGAAAGGAGAAAAGGTGGGGGAGCATAAGACATTCACGCTAGAGAAGCATAGATAGGGGGTATGCATATCAAGGGTGTCCGAGCCAGAACAGAAGTACTAAGCGCCATATATGCATTTAAACTGTACGACTCAGAGATCCTTTTCTGGATGCTGGAGTATCTATTGCAAAACCTGCGTGAATAATTCAGCATGGGAACTAAATGTCACCCTGAGTAGGGAGGTATGAGTGACCTGGGTATAATAAGGGGAGCAACAGAAAACAGCAAACTAACAGTGAGCTAAAGATACAAACCTAAAACACAACCATATCAAGTGAACTTAAGCAGCCACTGAGGTTCACAAAAGTGTCCGCCGAACGGAATTGGATGTAAGATATACCTACTGACTGAGAGAGAGAAAAAAAAAAGGCAGCAACACGTCAAAAAGTGGTAAAGTCTGTCCATCTGCAAAGTTGGCATTGGCCTCTACACAGTGGTGCACAAGCGGCACAAATTGTAATTGAGAAGACCCATGGGGGTCTATGGGGGATTCAGATCATTATTTGCTGCAAAAAAGCGATCCAGTGGGAAAATCACAATGGGGCAAGCTGTGCTTATCGTGGCTGCATTAAGGTGTATCTCCTATATAAGGGATGATATCCTGTATGAGCGAAGAGAAATGAGATTCTACTGCCTGTTGTAATATGCGAAGTCCAGTTCAGCATAGTGTCCGACACAAACGGTGTTGGGACATCGGGTGTGGGAGGGCCTGGGGTCATAGGCACGTAGGGTAGGACAACTGTTGTTCCCTGCACACACGTCCGTGAGTGCGCAAAGCACCCCGGCATCACATGAATAGAAGAGCAGAGGACCCAACTTGTCTAGCAGAGAAGGAGGCGAGCATCTCGATCCGGGCCACCCAAAGGACCACAACCGGGTCTCGCCCTTAATCTTCTTATCAGGCACTTGCAAACATGTACAGAGGGGGCAGGGATATGGAGCTGTCCACAGAGCTGACCGGTGATTAAAGGCAGTGGGAGGGCTTACTGGCAGTGCTACATGTGTTGCAGACCCACCTTACCCTCCCCAACAATCAATGGTGTCTATGACGGTGTTGCGTGTAGATGCCGCGTTGAAGAAAAAAGGTTGGGAGCCAGGTGTCCATCCTATCGCAGTCCTCTCACCAGTGTCGGAAGATCCAGGCTAACATTCCAGTGGTGCTGGGGATTCCAGTGAATTGTCTGAAGTGTAGCGTCATAGCCGCGCGCGTATCGTTGGGAGTCTGGTGTGTCACCGCCAGAAGTGCACGTTGGACAAGTGGCAGTTTCCGTTCGGGGTCGGTGAATAGCCGCAATGCAATATGGGTAGTGTAGTCTTAGTAGAGAGCCAATAGCGATCAGCAGTGTCCTTCTAATGGTGAAGATGGTCGACTATGGAGTACTTCGGTATGTGGCTGAGGGGAAGTGAGATTCCACTCAGCTTCCTTGGTGGCCACTGGCCAGTATCCGGAGCAAAGTAAAGTTCAAATAAAAGGAAAAAAAAAAGTACAAACAACTGGGGAGACGGCACTTATTGGGGTCAATAAAGAAGGTAACACGGGTGGGACTGTAGGTAGCGGGAACATCTGTGAGAAAGCTGACGAGCAGGAGAATTAATGATCTCTACGAGCCCTCCTGGCGCCTGGGGAGATGGATGGACTCAGATCATGACGGGGGTTGCGATCCCCAATGTGCTGCCTGGAACCCGAAGGTGATCTCCTGCGGAATCTCGTAGGTTGGGAGTCCATAGGCTCTTCTGAGCGCTTGTCTGGTCTGCCCACAGAGTATCGAAAGTTGGCATACCAGTCCGGGACCGTAACTAAGGGAATACCCAGGGCATCACAAAAGCTAGGTAAATCCTCCGGCACTTTAAGCAGGGCTGTGCGTCCTCTGTCGGAACTTGAAGCAGATAAACAGAAGGGAAATTTCCACTTATATCTTATCCCTTTAGAATTCAGAGTGTCCAGCAGAGGTTTAAGATCACGACGGTGCTGCAGCGTGATGCCCGAAAGATCTTGAAATAGTTGGACACGGGCCGCACCGTGAGTCAGTTGTTGTCCCCGCGCTTGTTTCATAATGTCCTCTTTGAGTCTGTAATCAACCAGACAGCAGATTATGTCCCTCGGGGGGTCCGTGTCTCTACCCCGGGGAGGCAAAGCGCAGTGGATCCTATCCATGGCAATGGCGGTCTCCGGGGGTCTATTGAGGACGCCATTGAATAGACTGGTCAACGCTGGAAGTATTTGGTCCCCCTCTATAGACTCCGGTATGCCCCTCACTCTTATGTTGTGGCGCCGTCCCCTGTTATCCAGGTCCTCCAAATGGCGATTTACATCCTTTAGCTGAAGGGTGTGTGCATCAATCTTTCTGGTGGAGCGTTGAAGGATCATTTCATGTTTTTCTGTCTCCCTCTCCACAGTGTATACCCGATCTGTCAGAGCATGAATGTCCAGGCGGAGCTCCGAGATGGCCGCCGAGAGGGTGTCTTTAATATCTGCCGCTATGGTCCTCAAATCGTGGATGTTCAGCTGAGGCTGTTGAAGGGCATCCATCCCTCCATGTCCAGTAGTGGTCAGCGGGGATGGCTTGGTCGAGGTTTCAGTCAAAGATATCCCAGGCTGAGTGCTGGGGTGCGTCTGAGAGCGGCCTCGAGATTATCCGTGGCGGGAAGACACCATGTTTCCCCTTGTGGTCCGAAACATCTCTGGGATATTTTGGCTCAGGCCTCCGGTCTGTTCGCGGGGGGAGCGGGATCGGAAAGCCGACGACTGTCTGGATGCAGTCCCCATACTTTCAGCAGAGAGTGGGGTCAGTAATCCTCCCTTTATAAAAGTGTCAGTCCTGAGGTGACGGGAGCTCTGGTCTCAAGCGTCCATCTCCTAGCTAGGTCCGGCCACCTGCTTTTGTTTTTATATATTTTTTATTATTACTTTTTAAATAAACCCTACCTGCTGTTTTTGATCTACGCCATGTGGAGGCTTTTTATTTTTATTTCCTCATTTTTCATGCTGTTAATCCGTGGAGAGATACTTTCCTTTGGCATATCGCATCCAAGTTCCTGAGAAACGGAGAGGCCTGATGCTTACCACAATTCCTGCTGCGGATTGATCGGCAACTATCCAGAGAGAAGCCCCAGGATTAACCACAGGATCGTTACTCTTGCCTTTGCTTGTTTGACCCACCCCAATCGGTTTGTGGGTCCACGTTACACGGTATATCTTTGATGTTGGATTTAGTTCCCTGTGAACATTCTCTACTTTTCAATCGTCAGGATTGTTATTATCCATCTATTTCATCAGTCTGCTGTTTTGGATATTATTTCTTTTTATAGACATTTGTTTTTATGCACTCCTGCATAGGAGCCTGATTTATTTTTATTTTCACAAGAAATCCCTGCACGGATATGTCATTGCAATTGACTTTATGAATGACATTTCACTTTGTGTGTTTTATATATATATATATATATATATATATATATATATATATATGTTAGAAGGCGGGGCGCAGGCCCACCTGAATTTGTAGGAGGGGCCTCACCTTTAAATCCAGCCCCGGGGCCTCCTTCCCTCTGTCGGTTCATTTCTTTGTGGGGGCGTGTCATTCCGACTTGACCCGCTTGTGTCACTTCCGGTGCGCCGGCCCGTTTAGTTTCCGGGGTCATCGCGGCGAAGGACGACATCTCGTGGCTTCTCCTGCTGTAGCGCAGGTTCAGGTATCGGGGGGAAAGTCACCGCCGCTCGCTGTGCGGCAGGGAGGGGGTACATAGCGGAGGTTCGTTCGCGGTGGGGAGCCGAGTGTCATTACAGCAAATACTGTGTACCTTCTGTTTTTCTTTGTCAGGAAGCCGGATTTTAATCATATACCCCCGCTGGTTGGGTCACTATGATCCAGTTCTGTCAGTCACATAACTGTGTTCTAGTGGGACGTTCATGGCAAATTCTTTTTTTTTTTTTTCACAAACACTTTGTTACTATTTAAGCAGAGCTGCACTACATCTGGGCAGCACGAACCAGGAAACGCTGGGTAATCCTTTTAAGGTACAAGGCAGACTCGCTCTTCCATGTCCCCATGCTTGTCTTTGCTGAGAGATCACTTGTTAACAACCCCCTAGCACAGGGATATCCTCCCCCACTTATCATTTACTGTCTCCCAGCTCCGTACACCATGCCCCCCCCCCCTGTTCCATACACCTCCCCCTCGCTGTGTCTGTTCTTGGTCCCCTTACACATCACTGTCATGGGGAGCTTTGGATGCTGTTCTATTTTCACAAGTGGGGTGTAGACCGCGTTGGAGGTTCTTTAAGGGTAAGGTAGCCGAGAGTCTGCTTAGTGTCATTTAAGCAGTAGCTAGTAGCTCCCCACCGCATCACCATACAGACCGGCGTACACTACCGGAGAGCGTGAGGACCAATCTATCCCCTCCCCCTCCCCACTGTTCATCTTCACCTTACACCTACCCTCCTCCTCCCCTCCCCCACCGTTCAGCTATCATTTTCCGCCCCAGCGGGGCGGTTCATTTCTGTTAGGTTACCTTGTTATTGCTTGGTCTTCTGTGTTCCCTCAGGGATGTTGCTGGCTGGTTAAGTGTTTGGGTTTTTTTTTTTTTTTCATATGTTAGTCATCATTTATTGTAGGTTTTTATGTTGTTTTACTACTCTGTCCGTTTGCTTTTCTTATGTCATGTTTTTCTCGTTATCCGCAGGAACTGGTTGCTAGGTGTCTTCCAGTTAGTTCAAGTAACCCGACAAGTTTCTGCGGTTCCCATCTTGGTACTTAATTTCTCGTCATATTGAGGTTTAGGTTCTTTTCTTAGGGTGTCACATTTCATGTTTTTTATTTTTCTTTATCCTCAGGAGCTGCTTGGTGTGTGTAAGTGAGCGTGTGCTGTCAGTTTCTTTCAATTCAGCAAGCGCAGTAAGTGCCGTCTCCCCTCTTTAACGCTGGTTGGGTCACTCACGAGTTGCACTTCCAGTCGTTAAGTCATTTGCCGTGTGACTACAAGCGCACCCTCCCTTTTTTCCCGGGGGCCATCACCTAAGGGGTTGAGGCGGTCAGATTGTAGCACTGGGGTGGGGGGGAGTTTTTCTTCTCACATTCTTTGTATTCACTCGTGTTCTCAGGGGTAGGAAGTGGGGGGTGGGAGCAGTGGAGTGGGGTTAAGGGGACGTTGGGTTGTTCCGTTCACTATGTTCGGTTCCGGTCAGTCCTCGCTTATTATTATTTTTTTTATTTTTTTTTGCAGGTTGACGGGGGTTCCTCTGGGGGCTTCAGGGCTCCCCTCGGTAAATTGATAGTTCACGGTTTTTGTTTCCAGGGTATGGTCCTCCTTCACCTGGGGGATCTACAGTGTTCAGTCTCAGGGGTGGGTTGCTGGTGCTTCACGGCCATGGGCATTTCATCGGAACCTTTTGTTGTGTTCTCAGGGGATATTTCTACTTTCCTAGTTCCAGCGTGTCAGGTATGTATTGGGTTTGTTCCTCAATGGATTTTCAGTTTGTGTGGTGGCAGGTTCACCATGTCCTTCACTTTCATTTCATTACCTATCACGTTTATAGGTATGTTCGGATTGAGATGTTCGTTTTTAATTGACTTGTACGTTAGCAAGTCCTCTCATCCGTTGCACTCATTTCATTTCACGATCCTTTGTTTCACCTGACACGTTTTCAGGTGGTAGAGGCCTGAGTGTACCTTGTTAATTACCTGTCACACCGCAGGTGGCTCGGATCCTCTGGCGGTTCATGTTCAGTGTCTTTCACATGGACGTCTTGTACCCACTTGCACCGCAGGGGGGGGGTTTTCTGTTGGTCACTCACTCTTTTCAATGTCTCGTTCTGTCACGTTTTGCGGTACGGTTATTTTGGACTAACCTTCTTCCCCCTCCTTTTGTTATGTTAGGCTATGTCTCAGGCGGCGGATATCGAAGATGGTTTAATTGTCCCTCCTTCCCAGGCTGGAGACTCCGAACTCTGCAGCGCGCCCTCCCTGAGGTCCTGGACCATTCCTAGACTTGTGGTTGAGCTCCAGCGGAGGGGTATCTCTTTTTCGGCTTCGGCCCGCAAGGCGGAACTTTTCAGACTTTTATTTCCTAGCGCTTCAAGTTCCGCCCCCGAGCAAGTTACCCTGCGTTCGGTTGGGGCCTCTCTTACGCTCATCCATACTTCCCTGGGGGTTTTAGCTACTTCCTTTCAGGATCTACGTGCTAGGATAGAGCTCCTGGAAAGCCCTCCTTGCCTGACGTCAGTGACATCTGATGTTCCCGGTCCGTCAGCAGCCCCCGTGTTACCCTGGATCTTGTCGGCCGTACCTGCTGTCAGCGGCCCTTCAGCAGTTCCCGCATTACCTTCAGTCCTGGTTGCCGCAGGTAAAGCCGCAAGTTCTTTGTCGGTCACTCCTGCCCATTTTATCCCGGCTAGCATCAAGAAAGGACATTTTGGATGGCAAAGATGTCAATTTAGCCTCCCTCTTGATTGCCGCCCATGACGTGGCCGATAATAGGTCTTATGCTTGTGGCGATGTCTCGGTGGTGGTCAAGACCAGGGATCATAGGCTGAGCCGCAAGCTCTCCATTCCCGATTTTGTGCTGGCTTTCAGCATTTTTAGGGATGTGGTCTGCTCAGTTAATCCTCAGAGGAGGGAGGAGCTTGATTTATATCTATACGCTGTAGTTAAGCTGGGCCAGAAATATGGTGGTTCGGCTTTCTATGACTACCATCGGTCATTTTCTGCCAAGGCGGCGGCTGTGTTTACCCAGCATCAGGTAGTGACCGATTGGAGTGTCGTAGACACCGAACTTTTTTGTCGCCATTTTGCAGGGTTGAGATCTCCTGTCTGCTCCACGTGCCAGTCGTCTTCACATACTGCCTTCTGGTGCTCTCTCGTGGCACCCGCTGCTGTGTCGGGTACCTCCAGAGAGCCCCCCAGTTTATTGCCAGCCCCCGGTCCTTCCTCCTCTTTTGACAAACTTGGTCGACCAATCCATTTCTTGGGCAAATCTCAGATTTGCAACAATTTCAACCAGGGGTCATGCAACTACAGTCAGTGTCGCTTATTACATGTTTGTGCTACCTGTTACAGGGCTCACCCCAAGTCTTCCTGTTCGCTCAAGCTGGGGCAGTCCTCATGACTGAGCCGGGTCATCGTGGCCTTCTTACAATCCTGTTTAGCTGGCCATCCGTCCCCCTCGCTGTGTCTGTTCTTGGTGGAGGGTTTTGTTCAAGGGTTCCACACCGGTTTCGTTACCTTGCCTCAGGGGACCTTTGAATGGCGCAGACATGGAGGCGGTGGATGGGTTGCTTCAGTCTGAACTAGATAAACGCTTCATTATAGGGCCTTTTTCTACCCCGCCATTCCACAACTGGAGGGTCAACCCTCTTGGCCTAGTAAGAGGTACATTTTCAAATAAACTACGTTTGATTAATGATTTGTCAGCTCCTCATTGCTCTCACGTACCCAGCTTGAATTCTTTGATACCATCAGATAAGTTTTCACTCAAGTACGCATCTGTGGATCAGGCTATCCAGTGTATTATAAGTACGGGAAGGAATGCTTGGTTGTCCAAAGCCGATATTTCGGATGCTTTCAAGCTCCTTCCTATTCGGCCTTCTCTATGGCAGTGGCATGGTGTTAAGTGGAGGGGGAATACTTTTTTGCTACTAATCTCACCTTTGGTTCCAAGAGCAGTCCTTGGCTCTTCAATGTATTTGCGGACGCTCTACATTGGATCCTCTCCCATAAAGTACCGACATTTTAGCTCCTACCATTACACACATCGTAAATCTTTCATTCAAAGAAGGTATGGTTCTGAACTCCCTCAAGCAAGGTATAATCAAACCCCTCCTAAAGAAACCCAATCTTGACCCTAAGGACCCAAATTACCGCAGACCGGTAACAAGCCTCAACACCATTTCCAAGATCATGGAGAAAGCAGTAGTACAACAGCTACAAGGCCATTTGGACACTTACAAACTCTTGGATCCACTACAATCAGGCTTCCGCCCAGGCCATGGCACAGAAACGGCACTTCTCAAAATATGGGATGACGTCCTCGAAGCCGCAGATGACGGAGAATCATGTCTCCTGGTGCTGCTGGACCTCAGTGCAGCGTTCGACACAGTAGACCACAAAACTCTACTCATTCGTCTTAAAGAAGTAGCAGGAGTCGCAGACCCTGACCTTCCTTGGTTCGCTTCCTTTCTTGAGAATCGTTCTCAGACAGTGAAATTAGGTGCCTTCACCTCTGAAACTCGCGCAATTTCTTGCGGAGTCCCTCAAGGATCACCACTGTCACCCCTGCTCTTTAACATCTACCTCCGCCCACTCCTAAAAATCATTAGCAAACAGGACTTATGCTACCACTCATACGCGGATGACACCCAACTCTACTTTCGTATCACTGGAAAAAAAGACCAATATCACGGATTGGAAAAATGCCTCACATTGATCGATGATTGGATGACTGAGAGTTCACTTAAACTCAACGGATCCAAAACAGAACTGCTTCTCCTCCACGCCAATCGAAAGACAAAAACTAAAACCTCCTGGACACCACCCACCATTCTTGGACAGACCATCACCCCGAGCACCAAAGTCAAAAGTCTCGGAGTCATTTTTGACTCGGAGATGTCGATGGACGCTCAAATAGGATCAGTAATCAGCGGATCTCATTATCTCCTCCGCCTGCTGCGTAGACTCATTCCCTTCATCCCAGAAGCGGACACAGCAGTAGTAGTTGGATCAATTATCAACTCCCGACTCGACTACGCAAACTCCCTCTACCTCGGACTACCCAAATACCAAATGTCACGCCTACAAGTCGTCCAGAACACGGCAGCCAGACTGATAACAGGAAAAAAACCTGGGAATCCATCACCCCTGCACTGAGGACCCTTCATTGGTTAACCGTAAAGGATCGGGTCACATTCAAGACCCTCTGTCTCACCCACAAGTGCACACAAGGAATCGCTCCGCAATATTTATGCGAGAAGATAAAGCATTACACCCCCAAACGCAGTCTCCGATCAACAAACCAAAACCTCCTTCACATCCCCAAATTTCACTACAAATCAAAGGGAGAACGAAGATTTGCAGTCCAAGGACCACGGCTATGGAACGCGCTACCCACGGATATCCGTATGGAAGAAAACCATCGGGCCTTTAGGAAAAAACTTAAGACCCACCTCTTCTGATGGATCATGAAGCTACTGGATGCTAAGCACCTTGAGGCGATTTAGTTCGCATTTGTTAGCGCTATACAAGTTTTTCACTCACTCACTCACTCACTGTCAGGAGGTCATACATTATCTTGATGACTTCCTCCTGATTGAGGGGCCAGGTTGTGCTCCCTCTGACCTCCAGGGGTTGGTGACTGTGTTCTCCGCTCTTAATGTCCCGTTGGCAAGCAAGAAAATGGAGGGCCCAGCCACCTCCTTGACCTTTTTAGGAATCACGCTGGATTCTCGATCCATGCAGGCAAGTCTGCCGGCGGATAAGTTGGTCAGGATTAGGGATCGGATTCACGGGTTCTTGGTGTCCCGAGTCACCTCTAGGAAGGATCTACAGTCACTTCTGGGGATGTTGAACTTTGCCATGAGGATTATTCCTCAGGGCAGGGCTTTCATCTCCCAGTTGCTAACGTTGCTTCCCGGAGCACCTGATTCGGATTCCGTGGTCTTTTTAGACACAGCGGCCTTGGCTGACCTACGGATGTGGGATCAGTTTCTCCAGGATTGGAACGGCGTGTCCATTTTCATCCCTGCGGTCTCAGAGGCTTCTTTCCAGGTCACCACCGTTGCTGCCGCCTCTGGGGGGTTCGTGGCCATTTTCGGCACTCATTGGCTGGCAGGTCCATGGTCGTACGAATGTCGTGCGATTCCGGGTTTTGCCTGGACGTCGGCCTTGTTTGAGGTCTACCCCATAGTGGCAGCAGCTCAGGCTTGGGGGCACTTGTGGTCAGGTAATTCTGTTATTTTCTTCACGGACAATCAGGCTATCGCAGAGGTCATAAATAAGGGGAGGTCTGGGTCTCTGCACATTATGGCGTTCGTATGCAGGTTGGTCTGGTTGTCCTTGCAGTTCAATTTCCACATCCATTGTAGATTCATTAGTGGGGTTCATAATTCAGCGGCGGATGCCCTATCACGTTTTGATATGTCTTCCTTTTATCGGCAGGTCCCAGACGCAGACGTGTGTGCCACCCCGTCCCCGCATGTCTCGCTGCTGAGGATGGACTGAACATGCACTGGGCAGGGGCTTTAGTGTTAATCAATAGCTCACTGGCCGACAACACTAGGAAGGCTTACAGTTCAGCCTGGAGAAAGTTTCAGGCCTTCCTCTCTCTATATCCTAGTTCGGATTGTTACGAGATCCGGTATCTCCTGTAGTGATGAGCCGAACACCCCCGGGTTCGGTTCGCACCAGAACCCGCGAACGGACCGAAAGTTCGTACGAACATTAGAACCCTATTAAATACAATGGATGCGAACGTTCGAATTCTAAAGTGCTAATTATAACGACTATTATGCATGTTATTGTCCTAAAAAGGGTTTGGGAACCCGGGTTCTGCACCAGGGGACATGTATCAATGCAAAAAGAAGTTTTAAAAACGGTCGTTTTTCGGGAGCAGTCATTTTAATGATGCATAAAGTGAAAAAAAAAAGTCAAATATTCCTTTAAATATCGTACCTGGGGGGGTGTCTAAAGTATGCCTGTGAAGTGCCACGTGTTTCCCGTGTTTAGAACTGTCCCTGCACAAAATGACACTTCTAAAGGAAAAAAAAGCCATTTAAAACTGCTTGCGGCTTTAATGTAATGTCTGGTCCCGGTAATATGGATGAAAATCTTTAAGAAAAATGGCATAGCTACCCCATGACCCCCCCCCCCCTACCCCAGCCCATTACCAGCCCCTTTGGGTCTTGTATGGATATTAAGGGGAACCCCGCACATAAAATAAAAAAGGCCCTATATACTCTGAACAGCCGTATACAGGCGGTGCATACAAGACAGGGACTGTAGGTTTGTTCTTATGTAGAATCTGTTTGTAATTTTGAACAGGTACATTGTTGAAGTGTAGCTCCAGCCCAAAAATCTATTTTTAAACTTTTTGGAAAACATAGGTAAGGGTTATCACCCCTTAACATTTGTTTTGCTGTCTGTTTTGCTGTCTGTGCCCCTGAACATTTCACCTCACTTTCCGTCCCAATGACAACTGTTTTTGAAATGTGGTGTTTTTCTTGAAACAAGGATTGGTGATAAAGCATCAGTACAGAGGAGACACCTTTCTCCCATATTAATTCTTACAGGAGAGAATTTTCCTTCCTAGAGGTAGATTTCCTCTCACTTCCTGTTGTCTTCTTGCGTTTGCAAGTAGGAGTCGTTTGTAAGTTGGATGTTTGAAAGTAGGGACCTGCCGTATATACTCTGCAGAAATAGGCCCCTTAGTTGTTGGTGTTGGCACAACACTGTAAGCACTCACAGTTACTCTTGGTTGGTGCTGGAACGCCCTGCTGTCAACTATTATATCAGGAATTGTAATTACATATAATTGTTGAACAGTGGTAGTAAAAATTGGGCCTTTGATGGTGGTGCTGGTGCCACAACACTGTAAGCCCTGACAGTTACTCTTGGTGGGTGCAGCAATGGGCCCTACTGTGAATTATTAGATCAAGAATTGTAATTGCATGCCCCTGTTGAACAGGGGCTGAAAAATTGGGCCTTTCGTGGTGGTGGTGGTGGTGGTGGTGTTGCCACAACACTGTAAGCCCTCAGAGTTACTCTTGGTGGGTGCAGGAATGGGCCCTGCTGTGAATTATTAGATCAAGAATTGTAATTACATGCCCCTTTTGAACAGGGGCTGAAAAATTGGGCCTTTCGTGGTGGTGGTGGTGGTGGCGTTGCCACAACACTGTAAGCCCTCAGAGTTACTCTTGGTGGGTGCAGCAATGGGCCCTGCTGTGAATTATTAGATCAAGAATTGTAATTACATGCCCCTGTTGAACAGGGGCTGAAAAATTGGGCCTTAGGCAGGAGGAGGATAGCCAGTCAACATAACAGCACAGGCACTCAGCATCAGCATCAGTCTTGAAGGGATGTGACATGTTAAAATCAATTAGTCTGTTATATCAGCATCAGGTGTGTGGTAGCTGGTGGTGATCCAAGACTGGTTCATCTTGATGAAAGTCAGTCGATCAACCGAGTCGGTGGACAGGCGCACCCTGTGATCCGTGACAAACACTCCAGCAGCACTGAATGTGCGTTCCGAAAGAACGCTGGATGCAGGACAGGCCAGTAGCTCAATTGCATACTGTGCAAGCTCTGGCCAGTGATCCATCCTCAAGACCCAGTAAGCCAGAGGATTTTCGGTGGGGAAGGTGTCCAAGTCTGACCTTGCCCCTAGATATTCCTGCACCATGTTTATCAGACGCTGGCGATGGTTGCTGGAACCGATCATACTTTGGGGCTGCGGACTAAAGAATTGTCTGAACGCATAGGTCAGACGGCCACCTTCCCCACCGCTCCTTCTTTGACTGGCCGAAGCCTCAGCAACTCGTTGTGCAGGACCAGGAGTTTGTAACCTCCCAGTCTCTGGGAACGCGTTGCACAGACCTTTCTGCAAGGCCTCCCGGAGTTGTCTCATCCTCTGCTCCCTCTGCGATGGTAACATAAGGTCCGCAACCTTACCCTTGTACCGTGGATCGAGGAGAGTGGCCAGCCAGTAATGGTCCCTCTCCTTGATCCGAAGAATACGAGGATCCTTCCGCAGACTTTGCAGGATCAGGGAGGCCATGCAGCGTAGGTTAGCTGAGGCATTCGGTCCGGAGTCCTCTGGGTCACTAAGGACGACATGATCCGCAGCCACCTCCTCCCAGCCACGTACAAGTCCACGGGTTTCTTGGGACTGTAAATCATCCCTAAAAGACTGCTGCTGTTGATGCTGCTGAGTGCCAGGCTCCACCTCCATGCTGACACAATCCTCCTCCTCCTCCTCCTCGTCCTCTTCCTGTGCGATGGGTGGGACAGAAGGAACACTGTCTGGGTAAAGGGGGCCTTGAGAGGCAAGGAAGTCCTCCTCTTCCTGCCTCTGTTCTGCCTCAAGTGCCCTGTCCATTATTCCACGCAGCGTGTGCTCCAACAGGTGGACAAGAGGTACAGTGTCACTGATGCATGCACTGTCACTGCTCACCATCCTCGTGGCCTCCTCAAATGGTGCCAGGACAGTGCATGCATCCCTGATCATGCCCCACTGGCGTGGAGAAAAAAAACCAAGCTCCCCTGACCCTGTCCTGGTGCCGTAGTCGCACAGGTACTCATTGATGGCCCTCTGCTGCGTGTGCAGCCGCTGCAGCATGGCCAACGTTGAGTTCCACCTGGTGGGCATGTCACATATAAGGCGGTTCTTGGGCAGGTTCAACTCCTTTTGCAGCTCAGCCAGGCGAGCACTGGCATTATAAGATCTGCGGAAATGCACACAGACTTTCCTGGCCTGCCTCAGGACATCCTGTAAGCCCGGGTACCTGCCCAAGAACCGCTGCACCACCAGGTTAAGGACGTGAGCCACACAGGGCACATGGGTCAGTTGTCCCTGTCGGAGGGCGGAGAGGAGGTTGGTGCCATTGTCGCAAACCACCATTCCTGGCTTAAGCTGGCGTGGCGTCAACCACCTCTCGGCCTGGCCCTGCAGAGCAGACAGGACCTCTGCCCCAGTGTGGCTTCCGTCCCCCAAACACACCAGCGCAAGCACGGCATGGCATCTTTTTGCCTGCGTACTTGCGTAGCCCCTTGAACGCCTATGGAGCACCGCCCGTTCAGAGGACAAAGCACAGGAAGAGGCCATGGAGGAAGAAGAAGAGGAGGGGGTGGAGGAGAGAGGTGTGTCACAACCAGTAGTAGTATTTTGGAGGCGGGGCGGTGGAACAACCTCCAACACTACTGCACCTTGTCCTGCATCCTTCCCAGCTGCCAAAAGAGTGACCCAATGGACCGTGAAAAAAAGGTAACGTCCCTGTCCATGCCTGCTGGACCATGAGTCAGCGGTAATATGCACCTTACCGCTGACCGCCCTGTCCAGCGAGGCCAAGACATTGCCTTCCACATGCCGGTAGAGAGCCGGAATAGCCTTCCGTGAGAAAAAGTGTCGTTTGGGAACCTGCCACTGAGGAACCGCACATTGCACAAACTCACGGAAGGGGGCCGAGTCTACCAACTGAAAAGGCAGCAGTTGAAGCGCTAGCAATTTAGCCAAGCTAGCATTCAACCGCTGGGCATGTGGATGGCTGGGAGTGAACTTCTTTCGATGGTCCAGCAGCTGGGGCAGGGAAATTTGCCTGCTAGAATCGGACGTCGGTGTACTGCTAGCAGAGTGGCCGCAAGTACTTGGCTGTGACACACCTAATTCTACACCTTCATTCCTCTCAGTGCATGTTTCAGAGAGGACTGAAGTTATAGTGGGGTTGGAGATCCCAGCTGATGCGGTGCAAGGAGATGTCCGCTTTGTTCTTTGGTTTTGGTCTTTGAGGTAGGCTTGCCAACGAGCTGCATGGCAGGTCAACATATGTCTGGTCAGGCATGTGGTACCCAAGCGGCTGATGTTTTGGCCACGCGATATACGCTTGAGACATATGTTGCAAACAGCAGCTGTGCGATCTGATGCACTAGCCTCAAAAAAGGCCCACACCAAAGAACTTTTTGAATGACGGGCAGAGGCAGCGCCCTGCACAGGCGGAGCTCTGCGGTGTGATTCCGTCGGTGTACTGCCCTTACGCTGGCCACCAAAGGGCATCCTGCCTCGTTGGAGATGTGCCTCCTCCTCATCCTCCTCCTCCTCCTCTCTCCTATTAGGCACCCACGTGGAGTCAGTGACCTCATCATCCCCTCCCTCCTCATCACTGGAGCCAATCTGGCAGTATGCTGCAGCTGCTGGAACATGACTGCCAGATTGGTGTCCTTCTTGAGCATCCCCTCTGTCTGCTCTCACGCTACTGCCTTCCTCTAGCTGGGTTTCATCATCAGACCCTTCGAAACGCTGGGCATCCTCCTGGAGCATGTACCCAACACTGTGCTCAAACAGTTCGGGGGACTCCTCAGGAGGAGGACATGGTGGGTCTAGGGAAGGAGTGACTGATGATGAGTCTGACATTGATACCAGGGAAGAGGACGCTTTGGCAGCTGCTTTGCCAGTACCCTGAGCCTGGGTGAGAGAGGATGAGGAGGAGGAGGAGGGCTTGGTCATTAACTCTACCAAGTCTTCGGCATGATGTGGCTCAACATGTCCAGCTGCCGAAAAGAAGGACAAGCGTGTCCCATGGCCATGTGCTGATGACAATGCACCGCGTCCACGACCAGCACTGTTGCCCCCAGACACAGAGCCTGCTTGCCCTCTTTTATTGCCTCCTGACTGTCTGCCTCTCCTTGTTTGCCTTCCAGACATTCTAATGGATGGCCTGCAGGGAGATGGGAAAAAAAGCAATAAGGGCTACCTTCAGGTGTCCTTCTCTGTCCCTTTAATTAAGGATTTCTAAATATGGTTGAGGATGATTGCTTTCGCACAGAATAGCACAATGACAATTTCCCTGACTGTCCAAAAAACAAGGATTTCAAAGATGGTTGATGAAGAATGCTTTAGCACAGTATAGCACAATGAGAATTTCCCTCACTGTCCTTCCCTGTCCCTACAAACAAGGTTTAGCACAGTAAAACACACTGACACTCTCCCTACCTATAGTTTTCTGTCCCTATAAAAAATTTTTTTTTTAAAGATGGTTGATGAGGAATGCTTTAGCACAGTATAGCACAATGAGAATTTCCCTCACTGTCCTTCCCTGTCCCTACAAACAAGGTTTAGCACAGTAAAACACACTGACACTCTCCCTACCTATAGTTTTCTGTCCCTATAAAATTTTTTTTTTTTTAAAGATGGTTGATGAGGAATGCTTTAGCACAGTATAGCACAATGAGAATTTCCCTCACTGTCTTTCCCTGTCCCTACAAACAAGGTTTAGCACAGTAAAACACACTAACACTCTCCCTACCTATAGTTTTCTGTCCCTATAAATTTTTTTTTTTAAAGATGGTTGATGAGGAATGCTTTAGCACAGTATAGCACAATGAGAATTTCCCTCACTGTCCTTCCCTGTCCCTACAAACAAGGTTTAGCACAGTAAAACAGACTGACACTCTCCCTACCTATCCTTCTCTTTCCCTAAACTAAAGGAATCCAGGTTAAACAAGAAAAAAAAATGTCACTGTCCCTGCCTATGCTTCTCTTTCCCTGCTCCGGAACACACTACACTAGGCCGCCGTGCTGGCGGCCTTTTATAGTGTGGGGCGTGTACTAAACACCCTCAGCAATAATTGGCCACAGGCATCCTGCCTGTGGCCAATCATTGCTCTCCTCGCTGCCGGCGCTGTGATTGGCCAAGCATGCGGGGTCACAGTGCATGCTTGGCCAATCACAGCGCCTGGATGACACTGCGATGGCGTAGTGCATTGTGGGCCGCAGATTAGGCGCGAACGGCCCAAATCGTTCGTTGTTCGGCGAACGATCGAACAGCCGATGTTCGAGTCGAACGTATGTTCGACTCGAACACCGAGCTCATCCCTAATCTCCTGTCTTTCATTGCATATTGCCATTTCCAGTTGAAGCTGTCCCACAGTACGATTAAGGGGTATTTGGCGGGTATCCAACACTTCTTGTCACTTCTGCACCCAGGTAGGCAATCTTTGTTTGCGGCTCATTCGGTTAAGGCTGTCCTCAAAGGTATTCAGAAGAACGGTCCCCCGGGCCCCACTAGCAGGTTACCTATCACGGGACACGTATTTCGGGCCATGTCGGACATGTTGTCTAGTACACTGTTTGGGCAGCGGACTAGCCTGGTTCTGAAGGCGGCCATCTACCTGGCTTTTTACGGCTTCCTTAGGCCAGGGGAGTTCGCTCGTACGGGAGTCAACTCCCGTTCGCTGTCCATCAGCCAGTTAGTCAGGGGCCCTGATTGTTACGTGTTGCATCTTCTGGCATGCAAAACGCAGCAAACTGGACCCGGAACCGATGTCAGGTATTTTAAGGTTGAGACTGGTTGGTGCCCAGTAACGGTGTTAGATCTGCTCATGACTCATTTAACAGGGGAACCCAGGGATAGTCCTCTTTTGCCAATTAACGGGGCCCCGCTTACCTCGACGCTTTTCATGAAGTATTGTCGCACTTTCTTGGGGAAACTGGGTTTGAATCCTATGTCCTACTCGGGACATTCATTTAGAATAGGGGCCGCTTCAGCGGCCTCGCACCAGGGTGTCCCGGTACACGTTATCAAAAGGTTAGGTAGGTGGAGGTCTTCTTGCTACTCCAGGTACATCCCGGAGCCTCTTGTTGAAATGTCCCAGGCCTTTGTACATTTGGTTGACTAATCTGTGTTTCAATAAACCACTTTCATATTCTTCCTAAGTGTCTTTGTTTTTTGCCCCCTTTTAGGCATACTGACCTTATGACCACGACACACCCCAGGTCAGCTTTTCAGCTTCCCTTATTCCTTCCCCTAAGTTCCACACAGAGGCGCTGAGTACAAGTTAGAAGGCGGGGCGCAGGCCCGCCTGAATTTGTAGGAGGGGCCTCGCCTTTAAATCCAGCCCCGGGGCCTCCTTCCCTCTGTCGGTTAATTTCTTTGTCCCTCCCTCCCTTTCCCTTATTTTCATTTCTTTGCATTTCCTTTCTGTTTTTGAGTATGCCCCCTTTTAGACATACTGACCTTATGACCACGGCACACCCCAGGTCAGCTTTTCAGCTTCCCTTATTCCTTCCCCTAAGTTCCACACAGAGGCACTGAGTACAAATATATATATATATATATATATGTTGACATTATTGGTTTACCCATGAATGTTACCTACTTATATGGGCACTTTATATTATGAGATATACCTTCACCTTTATTGAATTTTACTTGTATATGTGACATTTCTTTTGTCACTTTTCCTTACCCAATAGCGCTGCACTTCTTTTCCTTCACTTTATATACACTTTCTATTTGTTTAGTGCCAGCAGCTGTCTCACTTCCACCCTAGCAGCGTGGTATTTCCCCTTATTTAACATTTTATTTCTGCATGCTTGATGGACTGACTTACTGTATAGACTTAAGTTTGAAATAATAAAATAATATTATTTTTAACAACTCCAATGGTTAAAGTGGTCTTCCGGCCGAAATTACACTTTTTAAAAAAAAAATACCCCTAGAATACACAATTTTAATGTATTCTAGTAAAGTTAGTCTGTAAACTAAGGTCCGTTTTGTTAGGTTATTACAGCATTTAGATAGTATATAAACTAGAAATAGGCCGTGGCCATTTTAAGTGTGGGCATCTGAAGCCAGACTGCATGTCTTCCTGGATATCAAGTTGCAAATCTCGCACAAGCAGTGTAATCGGTTTCAGTTTCAGGTTACCCTTTCTCTCCAGTTTCATAGCAAGTTGCCGCCCCTATTTATGTAAACATCTCCTCCCCTCCTTCCCTCCAGTATGTACAAGCAATAATATTCTAGAAACACAGAAATCTGTTGCTAAAGGTAAGATCTTTAAAAATATCCTAATTGTAAACTAAATCATTTGTTTCTGTGCAGATATATCTACATAATAAGATTATATATATATATATATATATATATATATAATGTAGATATATCTGCACAGAAACAAATGATTTAGTTTAGGGCCCACAGAACATTGCATAACCCCCCCACATCGAATTGCATAACCCCCAGCACATCGAATCGCATGGCCCACAGAACATTGCATAACCCCCAGCACATCGAATCGAATCACCCCAGCACATTGAATTGCATGGCCCACAGAACATTGCATAACCCCCAGCACATCGAATCGCATCACCCCAGCACATCGAATCGCATCACTCACAGCACATTGCAACACCCCCAGCACATCGAATCGCATTACTCACAGCACATTGCAACACCCCCAGCACATCGAATCGCATGGCCCACAGAACATTGCATAACCCCCAGCACATTGAATCGCATCACTCACAGCACATGGCAACACCACCATTACATCGAATCGCAGGGCCCACAGAACATTGCATAACCCCCAGCACATCGAATCGCATGGCCCACAGAACATTGCATAACCCCCAGCACATTGAATCGCATCACCCCAGCACATCGAATTGCATGGCCCACAGAACATTGCATAACCCCCAGCACATCGAATCGCATCACTCACAGCACATTGCAACACCACCATTACATCGAATCGCAGGGCCCACAGAACATTGCATAACCCCCAGCACATCGAATCGCATCACCCCAGCACATCGAATCGCATGGCCCACAGAACATTACGTAACCCCCAGCAAATCGAATCGCATGGCCCACAGAACATTGCATAACCCCCAGCACATCGAATCGCATCACCCCAGCACATCGAATTGCATGGCCCACAGAACATTGCATCACTCACAGCACATCGAATCGCATCACTCACAGCACATTGCAACACCACCATTACATCGAATCGCAGGGCCCACAGAACATTGCATAACCCCCAGCACATCAAATCGCATCACCCCAGCACATCGAATTGCATGGCCCACAGAACATTGCATAACCTCCAGCAAATCGAATCGCATGGCCCACAGAACATTGCATAACCCCCAGCACATCGAATCGCATCACCCCAGCACATCGAATCGCATGGCCCACAGAACATTGCATAACCCCCAGCAAATCGAATCGCATGGCCCACAGAAAATTGCATAACCCCCAGCACATCGAATCGCATCACTCACAGCACATTGCAACACCCCCAGCACATCAAATCGCATGGCCCACAGAATATTGCATAACCCCAAGCAAATCGAATCGCATCACCACAGCACATCGAATCGCATGGCCCACAGAACATTGCATAACCCCCAGCACATCGAATCGCATCACCCCAGCACATCGAATCGCATGGCCCACAGAACATTACATAACCCCCAGCAAATCGAATCGCATGGCCCACAGAACATTGCATAACCCCCAGCACATCGAATCGCATCACCCCAGCACATCGAATTGCATGGCCCACAGAACATTGCATCACTCACAGCACATCGAATCGCATCACTCACAGCACATTGCAACACCACCATTACATCGAATCGCAGGGCCCACAGAACATTGCATAACCCCCAGCACATCGAATCGCATCACCCCAGCACATCGAATCGCATGGCCCACAGAACATTGCATAACCCCCAGCAAATCGAATCGCATGGCCCACAGAACATTGCATAACCTGCAGCACATCGAATCGCAACACCCCAGCACATCGAATCGCATGGCCCACAGAACATTGCATAACCCCCAGCAAATCGAATCGCATGGCCCACAGAAAATTGCATAACCCCCAGCACATCGAATCGCATCACTCACAGCACATTGCAACACCCCCAGCACATCAAATCGCATGGCCCACAGAATATTGCATAACCCCCAGCAAATCGAATCGCATCACTCACGGTACATTGCAACACCCCCAGCACATCGAATCGCAGGGCCCACAGAACATTGCATAACCCCCAGCACATCGAATCGCATGGCCCACTGTAAAGTTCAAGAGCGAGGGGGGGTGGGAGAGATGCGCGGGATTGGCTTTTTTTTATCACACTGTACCCTTGTTGGGTGCGGGGGGGATGCGCCGCCACGGGGGTTGTTTTTTTTTTGACAGTAGGGGTGGGTACTGCCGCGGGACGGGTTTTTTTTCACTGTACACCAGTTTTTTTTATTTTTTCACTTGAGTTGATGAGCGGGGGGCGGGACTGATTTTTTTTTTCACTGTACAGTAGATGAGCAGGGGGGGGGGGGGGTGGGGGCTGGGGGGGAGTTTTTTTTACACTGTACTGTAGAGTTGCTGATGGGGGGGGTTGGGGCGGTTGCTGTTGCGGGACTGTTTTTTTTTTCTTTTTACACTGCACTATAGAATTGATGCTGGGGGGGGGGGTTGGGTTGGGTTCTGCCGCCGGACAGTTTTTATTTAATTTTTTACACTGTACCGTAAAGTTGCTGATGAGGGAGGGGGGGGGACAGTTTTTTTTATTTTCTACACTACACTGTAGAGTTGCTGATGAGCGGGGGGGGGGGGGGGCTGTCGCGGGACATTTTTTTTCTTCTACACTACACTGTAGAGTTGATGTTGAGGACCGGGGGGGGACATTTTTTTTATACTGCACTGTAGAGTTGATGATGTGCGGGGGGGGTGGGGGGGGGTGCTGCCGCTGCCATACAATCAAACCATTCGACCACCCATCCCCGCCCGCACCTGCTGTTCCGAATCTCGGAAGGAGAGGAGGGCGGCAGCACGTAACATCATGACAGGTTGAGGCTCGCTGGGTAGGGAGGAGCGGAGGAAGAAGGGGGACATACACACACCAAGGGAGGGCAGGATGGGCGTGTCTTGATTACAATGGGAAGGAGATGCGACGGCACAGAGCCTTCTGGGATTGATGACAATCATCTCCCAGGAGGCATAGCGGTCAGTGGATGACGCAAGGAGTCATGGTGCGGCCGCGGCGCGAATTATATACAGACAAGTTTTAAAGAAAAAAATTTATAATATGCCAATTAGTCTTTAGTGGACATATATACAATATATACATAGGATGCAAACAACTTGTAAAAGAGGGTGGAACTCCACTTTAAGGAAGGCTTTATCTAGTAGTTCAGATGATTCTGTGGTTATTCATGTTGACTGAAGATTATCCCCCCCCCATTAACATGAAGAAATTACCCCTCCCATTCATGCCTGTATCCGGGTGCCCGCTACTTGAAGAAATGACTACATCTTTTGCATGGAAATCTTTGTTGTTCTAATACCACAGAAGGTCCTGGGATGAGTCCAGAAGCTTTGCCAAGCTATAATTTCAGTATGATCTTTCCTCCATCTTTTGATGTTGACGGTTAAAGGGGGACTCCTGCTGGAAAAATGTTCCTGGGAATGACATCTAGAGGGGGAGCCATGGCGCGAACCCAAGTCCTGAGAGTTCCAGTGAACACCACGAGAGAGAGAGAGATCTGAGGTGCCTGCCCAAAGACTTAAGCCTAGCCCAAATGCATTAGTTTCAGTCTGTCTGTGGATGTCAACTTCTGTCAGTTCTGTCCTTACAAAGAGACGTTTTTATGGGGTGGAGAATCTTTTAATTGCATGGATGAGTACAGAATCAAATCCTTGGAGGTATTTTAAAAGTTTAGGAGATGAAATTAAGGAGTGAAATATTGTGGACTCTTTGTATACTGGAAATTTACATGTATAAGCCATACAAAAGAGACTCTTTCTGTGTTCTTTTATATTTTTGATGAGGACTATTTTTCATTAACCTACAGACTGTCATGTCCCCTCCCTCTTGTTTTCCATGGACTGTCACTCCCCCTCCCCTTTATTTTCCATGGACAATTGCTATACAGCTGAGATCTTGATATCTACTAAGTCTGATGTGTTTATTGTTCTCTATTTTTTACATGCTTAAAGTGGTGTTCAGGCCGAAATTACACTTTTTAAATAAAAATACCTCTAAAATACACAAGCTTTATGTATTCTAGTAAAGTAAGTCTGTAAACTGAGGTCCGTTTTGTTAGGTTATTACAGCATTTTGAAAGTTTATGAAATAGAAATAGACTGTGACCATTTTAAGTGTGGGCATTTGAAGCCAGACTGTATTTCTTCCTGGATTTCATGATTGCAGATCTCGCACATGCTCAGTGCTGCACAAGCAGTGTAATAGGTTTCAGGTCAGGTTTCCATAGCAACGGCAGTATCAGAGGTAGTTGACACTTTTCTCTCCTCCCCTCCTCCCTGCAGGAAACAGTAAATATACTGCATGTTCAAGAAATGTATATACACACACACACAGCGGCTACTTTTTTCTGTACAGCTTTTCATTTAAAAAAATACTAATCTCAGCAACAAAATTCATTTATGCATCTAGATTCAGCTCATCAAATCGCATGGCCCACAGCACATCAAATCGCATGGCCCACAGAACATTGTATCACCCCCAGCAAATCGAATTGCATCACTCACAGCACATTGCATCACCCCCAGCACATCGCATCGCCCTGCCACCAAATCGCATTGCTCCAGCACATTGCATTGCCCCCCGCCAA
Source organism: Rana muscosa (assembly GCA_029206835.1). Taxonomy (NCBI): domain Eukaryota; kingdom Metazoa; phylum Chordata; class Amphibia; order Anura; family Ranidae; genus Rana; species Rana muscosa. Next base: position 149,283,961 of record CM055116.1, read on the forward strand.
ATTGCATCGCATCGCACCAGCACATCGCCCCCACCAAATTTATTGCCCCAGCACATTGCATTGCCCCCGTCAAATCGCATTGCCCCCCCGCCAAATTGCATCACATCGCGCCGGCACATCGCATCGCCCCGCCACCAAATCGCATTGCCCCAGCACATCGCATCACCCCCTCCAAATTGCATCACATTGCACCAGCGCATCGCATCGCCCTGCCACTAAATTGCATCACCCCAGCACATTGCATTGCCCCCCGCCAAATCGCATTGCCCCCCGCCAAATTGCATCACATCGCCCCGCTACCAAATCGCATCGCCCCAGCACATCGCATCCCCCCGCCAAATTGCATCACATCACACCAGCACATCGCATCGCCCCGCCAACAAATCGCATTGCCCCAGCACATCGCATTGCCACCCCGCCAAATTGCATTGCCCCCCGACAAATCGCATCGTCCCCCGTAAATTGCATCACATCGCATCCCAGCCCATCTCCAGCACATTGCCACCATCACATGTCCCCCAGCACAGCACATTGCCACCATCACATGTTCCCCAGCACAGCACATTGCCACCATCACATGTTCCCCAGCACAGCACATTGCCACCATTACATGTCCCCCAGCACAGCACATTGCCAACTATACATGTCCCCAGCACAGCACATTGCTATCCTCCGCCGACGATCTCGCTGCTAGGGACGCTAGGTGAATACTGGCAACAATAGCCTGGTTGCCCTCATTTAAAATGGCGCTGACGTCATTTCCGGTTTCGCGCCATTTCCGGTTTTTGAAATAACGCGATTCTACAGCCCAGGGATGGCTATGCCTCCTGGGATTGATGACAAACATCTCCCAGGAGGCATAGCGGTCCGTGGATGACGCGCTGAGGCTGCTGCGGCCGGAACAACAAATATATATTTATCTAACAGTGAGTTTTTTACAATAAAAAAATGTAATATGCCAAATCTATTTAAGGGGACAGAACTACAGGGGATGCAGCTAAGTTGTCAAAGAGGGTGGAACTCCACTTTAAGATGGTAACACATTTATGGGAAAAGTAATCTAGGTTAATGTCAAAGGGCATATTAGGGCAACAGGGTTTGTAGTTGTCACATTCGTGACAAAAGAGGTGGTTGAAAGAATCTTGTAAAGAGGCCCTCTAATTTTTTCAATGCTTTGTGCTATTACACCTTTAAATGTATTATTGCTCTGGAGTTATAAGTAGGAGATATGATTCTATAGAGGAAAAGGAAGTCTTGTTTTAGTCTGTGCTAACCACAAAACTAGCTTCTGGGTCAAAGTGATGTGATAGCCTGTGTACTGTTATCAAATCTTTTATAAAAACTGTCTGTACATTGTCAGGTGAGAATATGCTATGAATAAATGTATATACATGAGGGAGATGTTTAGCCTGGCTTGGATTGGTCATGACCCATGGGTGGGCTATATCTTGATTGTATACTATAAATATGCTGTACCCAGAACAATAAATTGAACAATGTATTGATCTGATCTCTGTTGGTCATTATTATATATAATAAAAAAAGTATTTTGAATAAACAAAATTAGTAGCACTTCTGTGTATCACAGCACAAATCTAAATACTATAGAAAATATATATACCGTATATACTCGAGTATAAGCCGAGATTTTCAGCCCTTTTTTTGGGCTGAAAGTCCCCCCCTTGGCTTATACTCGAGTCAGCGAAATTTAACATTGTAAATTGTACCTGAAAAAAAGTTGCGAGGCTGCGGCGTCCATCGTTTAAATCTCGCGGTCTCTTCCTGGTCCCTTCCGTGATAGGCGGAGAGTGTCTGCTGAGAATCGCCTATCACGAACGTTCTCTCATCCTCACCCATCCCAGCAGACACTGTGTTCAGTGTTCCGCCAATCACAGACGTCTGCTGGGAAACTGAGGATGAGAGAACGTTCGTGATAGGCGGAACTGTGTCTGCTTAGAAAACGCCTATCACGGAAGGGAAGAGGAAGAGACCGCGAGTTTTAAACCATGGACGCCGCAGCCTCTCAATTTTTTTTCAGGTACAATTTACAATGTTCAATTTAAACAGTGAGCTAGGGAACAGTGAGGATAGGAACAGTGAGGATAGGAACAGTGAGGATAGGAACAGTGAGGATAGGAACAGTGAGGATAGGAACAGTGAGGATAGGAACAGTGAGGATAGGAACAGTGAGGATAGGAACAGTGAGGATAGGAACAGTGAGGATAGGAACAGTGAGGATAGGAACAGTGAGGATAGGAACAGTGAGGATAGGAACAGTGAGGATAGGAACAGTGAGGATAGGAACAGTGAGGATAGGAACAGTGAGGATAGGAACAGTGAGGATAGGAACAGTGAGGATAGGAACAGTGAGGATAGGAACAGTGAGGATAGGAACAGTGAGGATAGGAACAGTGAGGATAGGAACAGTGAGGATAGGAACAGTGAGGATAGGAACAGTGAGGATAGGAACAGTGAGGATAGGAACAGTGAGGATAGGAACAGTGAGGATAGGAACAGTGAGGATAGGAACAGTGAGGATAGGAACAGTGAGGATAGGAACAGTGAGGATAGGAACAGTGAGGATAGGAACAGTGAGGATAGGAACAGTGAGGATAGGAACAGTGAGGATAGGAACAGTGAGGATAGGAACAGTGAGGATAGGAACAGTGAGGATAGGAACAGTGAGGATAGGAACAGTGAGGATAGGAACAGTGAGGATAGGAACAGTGAGGATAGGAACAGTGAGGATGGGAACAGTGAGGATGGGAACAGTGAGGATGGGAACAGTGAGGATGGGAACAGTGAGGATGGGAACAGTGAGGATGGGAACAGTGAGGATGGGAACAGTGAGGATGGGAACAGTGAGGATGGGAACAGTGAGGATGGGAACAGTGAGGATGGGAACAGTGAGGATGGGAACAGTGAGGATGGGAACAGTGAGGATGGGAACAGTGAGGATGGGAACAGTGAGGATGGGAACAGTGAGGATGGGAACAGTGAGGATGGGAACAGTGAGGATGGGAACAGTGAGGATGGGAACAGTGAGGATGGGAACAGTGAGGATGGGAACAGTGAGGATGGGAACAGTGAGGATGGGAACAGTGAGGATGGGAACAGTGAGGATGGGAACAGTGAGGATGGGAACAGTGAGGATGGGAACAGTGAGGATGGGAACAGTGAGGATGGGAACAGTGAGGATGGGAACAGTGAGGATGGGAACAGTGAGGATGGGAACAGTGAGGATGGGAACAGTGAGGATGGGAACAGTGAGGATGGGAACAGTGAGGATGGGAACAGTGAGGATGGGAACAGTGAGGATGGGAACAGTGAGGATGGGAACAGTGAGGATGGGAACAGTGAGGAACAGTGAGGATGGGCACAGTGAGGATTGGCACAGTAAGGTGGCAATGGGCAGTGAAAATGGGCTTAGTGAAGTTGCAATGGTCACAGTGATTGGCGTGCAAATGGGCATTGTTGACCCTCGGCTCATACTCGAGTCAGTAAGTTTTCCCAGTTTTTTGTGGTAACATTAGGTACCTCGGCTTATACTCGGGTCGGCTTATACTCGAGTATATACGGTATGTCCCGTAAAGAAATACATATATGTGAAAAACTATAAAACATAAACTCTAAAAATATATGTGCACATACAATAAATTAATAAGTGTCCGTAGCGTTCAAATAATGTTTTCAAACCAGTTGTGAAAAAACATTTAAAAAAAGTCCATCAGTGAGATAAGTGTTCCAATAATAGTGACTTCAACTAAAATTTGCATAAAAATCTTCCTGTGTTTTCTTGAATAAACCTTCACCACACTAGCGTGATTAGTGACTCCACTCCCTAAGGACTTGCACTCACCAATAGGATTTGCCTTGCACTCTCATGCTCGGCTTCACAGCTTAAACACCCCTCAGGGTATAAAAGATAGATCCAAATTATGTTGCTAGGTCAGTCAAGTTTTCCCACATGAAAAAGCAAAAAGGTCTCCAATAGTGAAGTACATAAAAACTTTTATTAAACACAGCACAGGTAACCTTCAATAGTTTCACTCACATCTAGCAAAACCACTTCAAAATGCCAGACAGGCATACGACAGGTAGCCGCGATGTATTGCGGTCTCGGCGGACCAATCAATCATTTGTGTCTCACCCTCCTTCATATATGCCCGTCTCTCCACTCCAATCTAAAACACCGTGATCTTCTGTCCAAACACCGGACTGTAGATTCGATGAGCGGTCGAAAAAACCGAACGCCACACACTATAAAAGAGCGCCGTGTAGCTTCTCCCAGACTAGTTTAGTCGCATAGGACTTCTTCCAATGGGATTGGCTACACGGACTAGCATCTCCCCCTTTATACTCCGTCCGTGATAGGTCGCGGACGTGATTCATACTGCGCAAATGCGTGCTAGCTGTCCCCAGGACTACAATACATCGGGCATAACCCCATCTGCGGCTAGCGCAACAACATTGCAAGATGATAATATCAAATAAAATCTGCATATAGTCTAAACTGCAGGTGCTTAAAAAGATAGGAAACCTAAATGCTGTATATTCAGCATAACCTAATATGCATATCAACATAAAATTATCTGGTAATTATCCACAGAGGCATTATATACAAAATGACAAGTGAGGACAATAAACCACAGAAATTAAAATTAGATAGAATCAAATCACCATAATTAAACATGCGAAAAATATCTAAATGAGCAATAGATTATATGTATATATACATTGTTCCCTGAATAATGTAATTAGACAGTAATACAGGTGATAGATAGGATACTCTGTATTTCTATACCTCTATTCCTATCAATATGGTGTCAGAAATATTTAAATACTCAAAAATTAATACTAAAAGGTTTTTTGTTTTTTTGGGAGGGGGTGCGGCCGCCAAGGTGACTAAACTGTTTAACTACTAAACTGCACCTGGGTTGCCCCCCCTACTAGGACAGATGCCTCCAAAGAAGTTGTTTACTCTTTGGCGTGCCAGCCTGGGAATTGTATGTTGTCGTAACCCAGATTGCCCTGTTTTAGGAGTAGGAGCTGGCCATTGGGAGTTAGGCGGGAAGCTGTTTTCTCATATTCTCGTCCCCAATTGCCCTCCATTCTAGAGTAGAAGCCTCAAGTGTTGGGGTAACGCTGTGAGAAGTAAAAAGTGTACACGCCCACTGGTAGCATAGGATCTCGTGGGAGATTGAGGAGCCCGGGCAGGTAGGGACAAAAGTAAGTTAGGAATCTCCCTTCCACACACCTAGATATTGTAAGACTGGTAAGTTTTTCTGTATGTGTTTCTGTATGTACATTCACATAATCTGCTAGTTTTCCTTCCAGGATGAAATGCTCCCATGCGCCTATGTGTTAATGGAGCATTTTTGCTGCGCTTTTGCATCATTTACAGTGTGTATTTAAAGGACATGTGACTCAAACACTGCACCTAAAGTGCTTGAAAAATTAAAAGTAATTACAATTTCGAGTAATTAAAATCTATAACATGTTTTGATTAGCTCCTAATCTATAAAGAAAACTAACCACACTGTCACCATACTGCCGTGGGACGTTATATACAGTTCTTCTCTCAGGCAGCTTGGAAAATAAGGCTCATTGCAAGTATTTGACAGTCAGTAAAGTAAGTAGCTGGCCTGTCACTTATTTGTATAACAATTAGAATTCAAACTCTGCTTTTTTTGCAAACTAATTTTAACACACAAGGACAGCTGTAGACAGCTAATTACTTGACTACAGTTTCACTGTTTTCGTGAACTGCTCTGTGGGATGTCAGAATATTTAATTCAGAATGTTAAAAAGATTCCAAAATGTCACAATAATTATATCACAGCAGGCAATTAAAACACTGGGAAATGCCAACTGACTGAGTGTGTTCCTTGTTATTTGAGGAACTAATGAGTGACTGACACAAAAAAATGAAGCACAGATCATGAGTGGTACAGGGATGAAATTCGCTGGACGCAAACACACGGCTTTCCGCTGCTTTCTATGTGCAGAAGTAAATTAATCTGAAGTTCAGTCCTGTTGCCTATTTCCTAGAACTCTAAGAACATAATAAGTAAGTGATGTTTTATAAAGCAGCTTCAAGCAAATAGCTCTATCAATCAGTAAACTGCTGTTGCTATACAGGATACAGAAAGGCTGCATTCACATCTCGTCAGTTTGCGATAGTATAATGCAGTCAGCTATCACAGCAAAACACTCCGCAAACATAAAATTGTCAAACAAATGAAGGCCTGCTTTGTGCTATAGGGCATGAAAAGCAAAGCTTGCATGAATATAAAGCTAAAAACAGAGCAGTTAATGGGGTGCAGGCACACATTTTACTAACTAACTTGAGGTGCTCTTACAGGTAAACAATATTATAAAAATTTAAAGTCCTGAGCCAGGCCTCAAGGGTTACTCGCCAGCAGTTGCCCCACCCAGCCCACCCCGCATGCTTTATGCAGAATTAAGTTATAAAAATAAATACTTACAAAAACAACAACTTTATCAGTGTCCACAAATGCAGCCTGTGCCCATCAATGCAGCCTTGTGCCCACCAATGCAGCCTTGTGCCCACCAATGCAGCCGTGTGTGCACCATGCAGCCGTGTTCCCACCATGCAGCCTTGTGCCCACCATGCAGCCTTGTGCCCACCATGCAGCCGTGTGTCCACCATGCAGCCGTGTGTCCACCATGCAGCCATGTGTCCACCATGTAGCCGTGTATCCACCAATGCAGCCTTGTGCCCACCATGCAGCCTTGTGCCCACCATGCAGCCGTGTGTCCACCATGCAGCCTACCTGTGCAAGGGAGGAGAGGAACAGGAGAGCCGCCTAGGTGATCAGAGCGCAGCGCAAGGAACACAGCGATAACAGCTTCGATTTCAATTGCCCTGTTCCTGCCGCTCAATGTCATATACAGCCCCGCCCCCTTGGCCGGGGAACTTTGATTGACAGATCACCTGTCACCAGGGTTGGATGGGTGATTTGTCTATCAAAGTCCCGGGACCAGGAGGGGGGGGCTGTATCTGACAGCGAGCGGCGGGGGACACGGCAATGTGAAATGAAAGCTGTTATCGCTGTGTTCCCTGCGCTGTGCTCTGATCACCTGAGCGGCTTTCTCTCTCTTCCCCTCCATGAGCACTGGGAGAAGGTCTCCCATTCCACTCAGGCTGCCAGCGGTGCACACCCCCTCGCTCCCAGGCAGCCGTATAGCTCGCCAGCCCTCAAAATCCACTTGCAAAATGCGATCAGGCGAGTGGAATTTTTGAGGGCTGGCATAAACGACCATAAAATAAAATGTATACAATTTTAGGTGGGTAGCTCTTTACAGGCCCCACAGTAAAATCCCCTAGTGCTGGCCTGGCTCATTGCACTCTAGCAAATCAGTCAGCAAAGGAAATAAATCACTGTATTTTGGGCTGCAGCAACTTTACCTTTTTATCACCCAAGGGGGGGGGGGGGGGGGTTATATCTGAAATATTTGACTCTGAAAAGCTTTTTTTTTTTTTATTATTTTCAGCACAAAACAGGAGTGACCCATACTCTTCAATAAATAGCCCAAAGTACATTTATTAATTTTCTTTTCTGAAAAGGGATAAGAAAATGTGAGTTTTTATATTTCGGCAAAAATCTGTAGAGTTTGGTGAAGTTATGCCATTTTGGTGGAGTGCATTGGAGTCACTGGGAGTGGTGAAATTAAAGTTGTTCTAACTCAGATAGCAAGTAATTGTGCTGCAAGTTTAAAAAAAACTTGCTAAGCTATTGATAGACTTGCCAAGCTTCACAAATTTGTTGCATAATAGCAGCCAGTCTTCATTCCAGATCACCTTTCTTTGCAAACATTCTGCAAGTTCTGGTTCAGTTATGTTGTGCAATAGTCATCCCACCACAGGGGTCACTTTGGTTTAATTTTCATGCTGTAGACTTGCAGAGCTCTTGCTGTAGACTCACCACTGCAACTTTACTCTTGCTAGAGACTTGCCACGCAAATTTGATACAGATTGAAAAAGTGTCAACTAGAACTTGTGCTTCAAATGCTTTGCAAGTGTGCAGCTTGCCAGTGAAAATGTGCAGCAAGTTAACAGACTTACAATTCAACACTGCAACAAATTTGTGGCAAGTTATCCTTGCTATCTGGGTAAAGGTTCTAAGTTTTTTATCATCATACATGGGCTAGCACAAAGGGACTTAATAAAGAGACATACACATTAATGAAAGCACAAATATAATTTATTTATTAATATTTTTCTTTGGCATTTTAAATGGCCACGGTGTATCCAAGGGGTTACCTGATAAATAATTTAATTAAAATAAATATGTAAAGCCATCCTGGCTAATAACTAAAAAACAAGCTTAAACTGTGTCCATCCAGCCATGCTGGACAACTACACCCCCACTGGACAACACCATGACATCACAGGATAGGGAGGGTGGGCGGGCGTCGTGGTCTGATCCAAACGGTCGGTGAGGCCCCGCTCACAGCTCCTTATATAAGCTCCTTCCGCGCGGGCTTTTCACCTGCCGCAGCCCGACCAATGAGCTCCCGGTAACCAATCCCACGGCTGTTGCTGCCCAGGGAAAACTGCTACCAATGTGAAACCTGCAAAATAAGGCACAAAATATCTGCGGCCCCCCTTTGAGCTCCCCCATGGTGGTCCAGCATATTGCTGAGACCTTTCATGGGCTAGCACAAAGGGACTTAATAAAGAGACATACACATTAATGAAAGTACAAATATAATTTATTTATATTTTTCTTTGGTATTTTAAATGGCCACGGTTTATCCAAGGGGTAACCTGATAATTAATTTAATTAAAATAAATATGTAAAGCCATCCTGGCTAATAACTAAAAAACAAGCTTAAAATGGTGTCCATCCAGCCATGCTGGACAACTACACCCCACCGGCTGAGGCCAGTAGAGAAGCTACTGGTTGAAGCCCCCCCCCAACACCGTTGGCGACTCAATCAAACTTTGTAATCCCATACAGAAAATATCCAAGCCTATAGGAGATAGATGGACTGAATCATTCCGGAATAAACCTGGAATAAAACCTTCCAGTTCTGAGTGCCGATAAGAGATACCGCCCAACACTTGAAGAAAGCTATGGATTGTTCTATTAAGCCGTCTCCTAATCTTATCCACGTAGAAAAAAATTACTGGTGGGGGACCACACTAATCTCGGGATCATTTCAGAAAATGCCAAAATGGCAGAAGGGAACATTAGCTTTACGGAACCCAAGTCTCTTTTCATCTCACATAGGAGATCATATGTCCTAACCTTCCCTAAATCATTAGCCCCTGCGTGAACAACTAAAACCTGAGGGGAAGGCCAAATGCCGGCTAAATAAATCAAATGCTCTCTTAAGTCCCGCCATCTTAAACCCCGGACACCTGACCATAAAACTAAATAAGACTTGATGTCCAGACCTAAGTTGGTGGAGTAGTTCCTGTTTCCGGCATGGTGAGCAGCCCAGAAAACAAAGGAATGACCCACTATCCAGATAACACTTTTAGCAACATCTGAAAGAGAAAATCATAACATTAGTAGATCAGGACGGACATATATTTTATATCTATCACTCTCCCAGCGACCCACTTTTTTCAAAATTTCAGACGGGAAACCCAATGAATCGGCTGTAGTGGCTGCCCCAATCCGAAAGGAATGTGAAGAAAAGCAAAAACTGGACAGGTTTACACGTTTCAAAGAGGAAGCCAATACAGCCGAAAATTGATACCTAGTTAGGGAAGACAGGTCCTGGTGGATAAAGAATGAATCATAAGAGGACGGTCTGATAGCCATATACCTAGAAACATGTTGTACTGGACAAATAACAGGATTTGTGGAGTTAGCCAAAGAAAACCATTGGCCCTTCCCGCCTGGCTGAGATTTCGACCTAGACAGAAAAATGTTGAGATATCCGTCATCCACTAAAACATGGTGAAAATGCAGAAAAGCCAAAGACCTCCTATTTGCTGCCGTAAATTCACCAAGCCTCATAGCACCAAAAAAGGCCATCGAAAAGGAGGCTCTAAACAGAAGAAGCTCGAATTCCAAAAAACAGGCTTTCTCCAAAACTCTTAACAGATCAACCAGCAAAGAGACCGATATGGGACGCTGGTTATCGAGAGAAGGTCTGGATCTCCAAAGACCTTAAAGTACCTGACTAACCTGAAAGAAAGAGGTTAGAGACGGTAAACCTGAAAACCTCAGAAAGAAGGATATACCAGCTAATATCCTGCTTATGGAAGCTGGACTTAAATTCGACTGAATTAGTGAAGACAAGAAGGACAAAGAGGTATAAGAGGTCACAACTAAAGAATCCAAACCTGAGTCCTGACAAAAAGAGCACCATCTGTACCAAGAAAAGAAATAATCCGACCAGGTCTTCTGCGAAACAGAATTTTTGAGATTTGTCAGTATCAGCTCCAAATTAAGCCCCAGAGGAAATCTGGGCTAGGAATTCCATGCAGGTCCGCCTCTGGCGCCAAGTCCCGAAATCTCTCGAACTGTGAACGAGACAAAGCGTCAGCAATGTTATTGCGTAAACCTGCTATATGTGCTGCTTTTATCCAAATATTATGACGCATACAATGCAAGACCAGAAAACGCAATAGATTAATTACCGGTTCAGACTTGGAGGATAAGGAATTAACTGCAAAGAAAAAACCCTTATTATCAGTGTGAACCAACACTCTACGATTCGTAAAGACCTCTTTCCAAATTACAACTGCAACTATAACAGGAAATAATTCTAAAAGAACAAGGTTCTGAAGAATATCCTGATGTAACCAATCCCGGTGCCACAACTCAGCGCACCAGTGGCCATCCAGAAATGCTCCAAAACCAAAAGATCCAGCCGCATCAGTGAAGAAATTCAGCTGATCATTAGTGACAAACTCATGCTGCCAAATGGTAGTACCGTTAAAATTACACAAAAAGGATTCCCAGACCTTCAGATCCTCCTTAATGCTTTTAGAGATACAAACATGGGAGTACGGGCTCTTAAGACCTCTGGTAGCTAAAGAAAACCTGCGTGAAAATACCCTGGCCATAGGGATTACTCTGGCCGCGAAAGCAAAGAGTCCCAACAACGACTGAGCTTCTTTCAGCAAAACCTTCCGTTTGGACAGGAAGATTGAGATCATAAATCTCATTCTCTGCAACTTGTGTACGGGAAGCCTAAACTCCATGGTTGAGGAATCAATTATAATTCCCAAAAATTCAATAGACGTGGCAGGAAGCACTGTTTTTGCTGATGCCAGAGGAACTCCAAAATGATCACAAATGGAGAAGAATGTTTGCAAATATTTTAGACAAGCAGAAGAATTAGAAGGGCCAACAAATAAAAAATCGTCTAAATAATGCAAAAATCCTCCTTCAGGACTCAACTCCGCCAATACCCAGTGCAAAAAGGTAGAAAAAGCTTCAAAATAAAAACAGGACAATGAAAACCCCATTGGCATACATTTGTCAAAGAAAAAATAATCTTGAAAATGAAAGCCCAATGAATGTAATCCCTGAGGATGAACTGGGAGTAAACGAAAAGAAGACTATATATATCTATATGTATTACACTTGTGGAAGTTTGTGGTATCCATCCTGGGGTCTTGCTGACGCATCGTTCCCGTGGCTGCTGAAATTTGGCTGGAGCATTATAGTAACGGGGAAAGGGGGGAAAAAGCACTCACATTGCCACATCCAAGTATTTAAGGAAATTGGTTTGGTACTCAAAAAAGAGTAAAGAATAGGACTTTGCAGGCAACACACAAAAAATTGAATACAAAATAATTTTATTATCACAAAAAATGTTAAACAAAGATTAAAAGACCATACAGTGTGTATAATGTATATGGCAGTGGAGAGTCCCTTGAACGTCGACGCGTTTCGCCGTGAGGCTTCGCCAGGACGGACAAAATGGGGGGGGGGGGCGGTTACATACACACTTAGGATAGATCTCATTATCTGAAATGAGATACATACACATTAATATATAATATATACAATTAAAAATCATAAAAATAGTGTAGAAATATCTTTGGTGCTAGAAGGCTACATAACCCCGCCTCCCTGCACAACAAAAAATCCAAATGTCATTTGACCCTAGAATATAAAGAGTACCTTGGAAGAAAATCCAGATAATAGGACGTTGTTCAACAGGCTACCAATTCATATGTGTAGTATAGAACTGAGTATATATGATCTGGTAAGAATAGATAAAAATGTATACAAGTATATATATATCAATCAAGGCAATATAATGTTATGTATAGAATAAAGAATTCATACCTGCTGGTCAAAAAAGGGCAAAAGAGTTTCTCGCAGAGAAATAATCTGCAGAGATATGCTCCATAGATGGAAAAGCTTGATACTTGCAGCTACAAATAGCTTGATAGATCTAAAGGGACCAATTAATATAATCAGGTATATGCAAAAAGCCCAGAATCTATATCTATAGGATCAAAAATAGTAATGAATTACCAGCTATATCCAATCAGAATTGCCAAAAACGGGGGTAGAGGATGTTATAGTATGGAGGGATTATTAAGCCAACCAATCCAACCGTAAGCATTCACAATAGAAGTGCAGATAAACCAGCCATTGCAGTAGGGATTCTATCACTGTACAAGGTCTAAAGCGAAAATTTGGTGTTTAGAGTAGTAAATAAACAGACAGTTCATATCCAGAAAGAAGCACCGTGATGTATAAAAAGCTCTTTACCTTGCTAATGAACATGTCTAGACCTCCTGGTCGTCCAATAGTATCTGGCGTAGGTGACAAGACGGAACGAGCTAGCAAATTTGTCAACGAATATTTGCGACCTCATGTGACCACTCTTCCCTCTTACATCCAGGATACTCCTGATCTCCTCAGAACCCTGGATGGACTTAATGTGCCCCCAGGATGCTTCCTAGTATCCATAGATGTAGAAGCCCTCTATTCATGTATTCCACATAAACTAGGACTTCAAGTCATTTCTCGGTTCCTAAAGGAACGAGGTCCCAAGTTCACTGGATTAAACAGTTTTGTACTCAAACTTTTGGAACATATCTTAACCAAAAATGTTTTCTCGTTCGATGGGTCCCACCTCCTCCAGGTACAGGGAGTCGCTATGGGCACATGTTGTGCGCCATCTTATGCAAACCTGTACCTGGGGGGGTGGGAACGTGAACTTTTTTCCAATGATGAATTTGGACACCTTTTCTGCTTTGTCTTGGGGTGGTTTCGTTTCATTGATGACATGTTGATGCTATGGGCAGGATCACTAACCACCCTTAATGAGTTTATGCAAATGTTGAGTACCAACAGATACAATCTTAAATTTACCATGGCCTATAGTCAAAAAAGAATTGCATATCTGGACATATCGATCCATGTCACAGAAGATGGTGTAATTAAAACCATCTTGTACCGTAAGCCCACGGCGGGAAATACTATCTTACATGCGACCAGTTCGCACCCCCGCTCCTTGATTCAAAGCATACCGTTCGGGCAGTATTTACTTCTAAGACGGAACTGCACTGACGATATTAAATTTAAAGAGGAAGCCGGCCTTCTATATACACGCCTGAGAACGAGGGGATATAGCAAAATTTGCCTTAAGAGTGCTTTCAAAAAAGCCCTCATAAGACCTAGAAATGCTATACTGGCTAAAACCCCAAAACAGACTCTCCTGATGTAGTGAGATTCATAACCACATACTCTGACCAGCACGCCCAAGTCAGGTCAATTATGCAAAAACGTTGTCATATTTTGGCCGCCGATCTCGTTTTAAAGAAGTATATTGGAACAAGTCCAGAAATCACATTTAGATGAGCTGACTCGATTCGTGATCGCCTGGTACAAAGTAATTATAGGCGATCGGACAGTACGTTTCGGGAGGTGAAGGGACTTTATAGATGTGGCCAATGTGACTATTGTGACCTTCTAATTGAGGGCCCAAGGATTACTCTACCTAATGGTCAGGTCCATGTTTTGAGACATCATGTCACCTGTCAGACCAAGGGGATTATTTATATCATTTTCTGTTGCTGTGGTTCCTTTTATATCGACAAGACAATTCGAGCATTTTGGAAAAGAATCAAAGATCACGTATACTATGCACCCAGTGGCCTCCTGAACACCACTATTGGTCACCATGTGGCGTTCAGGCACCGTTATGAACCCCAGGTCTTCAAGGTTGCCGCCCTGGATCGGGTCTATGAGGACCCACGGGGAGGGAATTTTGACCAAAGGGTTCTTCAACGAGAAACAGAATGGGTATATAAATTAAAAGCTACCCAGTACCCTGGTCTGAATGACATGGTTAGCTTCAAACCATTTCTGTAATATATTTACTACACTTGTTCCACCTCTCCTCCCACTATTTACCTGTTCTTTTTCCTACTCTCTTGTAGGATGTCTCCTAAATGTATTTTTACCCCCACTTGGTTGGAACATCTCTCTGCCCCCGATCCTTTCTGGTCCAGAGAGAATATACCAAACTTTTACTATAAGGGTCCCTCTATATACAATGTAAATATAAACTGAAAGAAGATTTTTGGTCTTGCTCTGCCGAGCTATGACAGAGCTATATGAATTGATATGAGTATATATACTGCACCAATGGAATCGAGTTCAAGCGAACGTATGTCTTTATTTAGATTTATAATACATGTATCATATCACTGTATGTTTATGTTAAACTGTATGATATCTTTGTGTGCTCGTTGGTGTTTGCCCCTGCTCCCTCTGTGCATTTCTTATCCTTGATGGCGATTGCCATGTCTAATGCTTCATTTGACCGTGCTACGATTCCTTTATTTATACATCCTCGCTAGTACCATTCTTATTTTGCGTTCCTAGGTCTTTCCCTGCCTTTTTCCCTCTTCCAAGATGGTGTGTACGATACTTCCGCCTCTCGTTGCGGGCTGCTTTTGGCGCGGTTTGTCATTATAAATATGACAGTCTTTTGAGTCATCCCTTGTGTTCAGCACGAGGCTGACTCCCGGGGGCTAGTGGTACGACTTTCATTAGCAAGGTAAAGAGCTTTTTATACATCACAGTGTTTCTTTCTGTATATGAACTGTCTGTTTATTTACTACTCTAAACACCAAATTCTCACTTTAGACCTTGTACAGTGATAGAATCCCTACTGCAATGGCTGGTTTATCTGCACTTCTATTGCGAATGCTTACGGTTGGATTGGTTGGCTTAATAATCCCTCCATACTATAACGTCCTCTACCCCCGTTTTTGGCAATTCTGATTGGATATAGCTGGTAATTCATTACTATTTTTGATCCTATAGATATAGATTCTGGGCTTTTTGCATATACCTGATTATATTAATTGGTCCCTTTAGATCTATCAAGCTATTTGTAGCTGCAAGTATCAAGCTTTTCCATCTATGGAGCATATCTCTGCAGATTATTTCTCTGCGAGAAACTCTTTTGCCCTTTTTTGACCAGCAGGTATGAATTCTTTATTCTATACATAACATTATATTGCCTTGATTGATATATATATACTTGTATACATTTTTATCTATTCTTACCAGATCACATATATACTCAGTTCTATACTACACATATGAATTGGTAGCCTGTTGAACAACGTCCTATTATCTGGATTTTCTTCCAAGGTACTCTTTATATTCTAGGGTCAAATGACATTTGGATTTTTTGTTGTGCAGGGAGGCGGAGTTATGTAGCCTTCTAGCACCAAAGATATTTCTACACTATTTTTATGATTTTTAATTGTATATATTATATATTAATGTGTATGTATCTCATTTCAGATAGTAAGATCTGTCCTAAGTGTGTATGTAACCTTCCACTCCATTTTGTCCGTCCTGATGAAGCCTCACGGCGAAACGCGTCGACGTTCAAGGGACTCTCCACTGCCATATACATTATATACACTGTATGGTCTTTTAATCTTTGTTTAACATTTTTTGTGATAATAAAATTATTTTGTATTCCAGTTTTTGTGTGTTGCCTGCAAAGTCCTATTCTTTACTCTTTTTTGAGTACCAAACCAATTTCCTTGGCTGGAGCATTGTTACAGGGGGAAAATCCCCAAAAGCCTATTTGACCTACCTGGTCTCAGCGGGTCCCTGAGTTCCGATAAGAGGACATCTTATTTGGGTGTTGATGACTGGCTTCTGTGGTGGAGGGAAGGAGTTCCATCTATCTTCGATCTTGATTGTTGGATCCACTTAACTTTCATCATCAATTATATAGGACTGTCGAACATTGCTATAGTTGTTTACATTTTCACGGATTACTTTTTGTAGCGCAACATGTTGTACACATTTATTGTTTTTTGGTGGTAAATATCTATTTTTTCACATTTAGTTTTCTACACAAGCCCAATATTTCTTTGTTTTTTTATATGTATTTAAACACTTAATTTGATTTTGACTTTCTAGTTCCTGCAAGATAATGTAGCGCCCTGCTACTTTTCAAGTAGGCGCTATGTGTAAATTTAGGGGTTGTCTGAGCTGTAAGTAGCTCAGAGTTGATTATGTAAATTGTTGGTTCTGTTCCAGCTTTGGCTGTTGTACATATTTCCCACTGTTGCCAGTAGGTGTCACTGTTGTCAAAGGCCAGTGTGAGAAATACAGCCAGCTGAAGTGTATTGGATATTCTTTCTCCCAGAAAACAGCCCAATCAGGAGCTTCTTTGTAGCTGGGCATGCTGGGAGAGGGATATTTAAGGGGCAGTGCCATGTGCTCCGGGGTTCGTCTTGCCTCGTGGCCCTCCAGGCCGGAGGCTATGCTGCTGTGTTTGCTGCAAGTAGGCCCAGAAACCTGTCTGGGGCCTACTTAACGAAAGGTGATCCTGTGCTGTCTGTCCTGCGGGAAGAAGCCACTCAAGCGGAGAATATTTCAGGGGAGGACCCTAATGGAGAGGACCGAGCTGATGGCTGGTATCTCAGGAAGGGCCTGGTGACTCATTTGAAGGATGCACCCAAGTAACCTACCTCACAGTACTGCCGGATGGCTTAAAGGTTCAGGTACTGTGCAGCTGACCGAACTAACTGACTACTGGCTAACAATCCTGTGGCAGGGGATTATCCAGTAGTTTCCACTTATTGCTAAAGTCTGTGGCAGAGACTTTGTTTGTTATCACTCAAGTCTGTGGCAGAGATATTGTTCGTTATCACTTAAGTCTGTGGCAGAGACATTGTCCATTATTACTCAAGTCTGTGGCAGAGACTTCGTTTGTTAACACTCAAGTCTGTGGCAGAGACTTTGTCCGTGCTTCATACCGACTGCTAGGGTGGTGTGAAAGGCCTATTCGGTAGTCACAAGAACCAGAGGCAGAAAGCTGTGTCATCTGGATTCAAGAATCGCACTAGTGATCTGAAAGAAACCAAGGTATTCGAAATTCCCCTAACCCTCTAGCCCCTATCTGAAGTTGTGTAATAAAGCAAATTGAGAAAAAGACTGCAGTGACTGGCAATCACCTTTTTCAAAACTACTAACATAGACTCTTAAGTTCTGGGATGGTGAAGTGTGGGGTAACGGCAGGACCCAAAATAATCCTTCGGGGGTATCGCTACATGTAGGGGCTCGTAGGCCGGGATTGCCATTACCCATAGCAACCTAAGGAAAGTCATTTCACAGAGAGTTTATGTCTGTGGCAGAGACTTTGTTCGTTATCACTCAAGTCTGTGGCAGAGACATTGTTCGTTATCACTCAAGTCTGTGGCAGAGACATTGTCCATTATTACCCAAGTCTGTGGCAGAGACTTCATTCGTTATCACTCAAGTCTGTGGCAGAGATTTTGTCCGTGCTTCATACCGGCTGCTAGGTCGGTGTGAGAGGCCTATCCGGTAGTCGCAAGAGAGAGAAGGGAGTTACCGCTCCAGGTGATTAAGCTCTGCTAATCAACAGTTACTCAGGAAGCCGTGGGTGCTGGCAATGACCCAAGATAGGCAAAAAACAGATAATGGATAAAAATGGACAGCCGCACTCCAAAAAAACCTTTCGGTTGCATTTATTGTAAAAAAACAAGTGGATGTACTACAAGTCAGTAAAGCAGGGAAGACAGCTGACGCGTTTCGCACTATAGTTTAGTGCTTACTCATAGTACTCATAGTAAGCACTAAACTATAGTGCAAAACGCATCAGCTGTCTTCCCTGCTTTGCTGTGACTTGTAGTGCATCCACCTGTTTTTTTACAATAAAAGCAACTGAAAGTTTTTTTTGGAGTGCGGCTGTCTATTTTTATCCATTATCTGTTTTTTGCCGGTAGTTGCAAGAACCAGAGGCAGAAAGCTGTGTCATCTGGATTCAAGAATCGCACTAGTGATCTGAAAGAAACCAAAGTATCTGAACTTCCCCTAACCCCCTATACCCTATCTGAAGTTGTGTAATAAAGCAAATTGTGAAAAAGACTGAAGTGACTGGCAATCACCTTTTTCAAAACTACTAACATAGACTCTTAAAGAGGAAGTAAACCCTTGTGTATATATATATATATATATATATATATATATATATATATTATTATTTTTATTTTTTTAAAATAACCTGCAAGAGAAAGGCATAATGAGCTAGTATGCACAGCATACTAGCTCATTATGTGTCACTTACCTGAGATCGAAGCCCCCCGAAGTCCGCCTCGGTCCCGTCCACCGCCATGTCCCCTCGTCGCTAGTTCCTGTTTTCGCCGCTCCGGCGCTGTGATTGGCCGGAGCGGCAATGTTTTTGCTGCTCCGGCGCTGTGATTGGCCGGAGCGGCGATGACGTCACTCCCGCGCATGCGCGCAGGAGCCGTCAAATCCATCATTGCCGAATTTATGAATGGAAGCCCTCAGTGAGCCTGCACCGCTATCTACGGCGCGCATGCGCTGTAAACAACGGTGCATTCTTACTGACAAATATCTCCTAAACCATGTAGGTTTAGGAGATATTGCACACACCGACAGGGAAGCCTTAATCTAGGCTTGCCTGTAGGTGTTTGTTGTCAAAGTGGGTTTACAACCACTTTAAGTTCTGGGACGGTGAAGTGTGGGGTAACGGCAGGACCCAAAATTAATCCAGCAGCTCCTTCTGGGGTATCGCTACAATAACAAAACAAAATATGCAAAAAAAAAAATCAATGGCATGCAAATGGTTGTAAAAATTGGTGAATGTTTGTTCGCTTGCAGCAACACAAGCCCCCCTGCCGCACCTGAGAAAATTAACTAGATAAAAGAATAATGGAAAACCTGCTCCACGGATAATTTGTTGAGTTATAACCATTAGTCTGACACCCCTTGTACAACATCACAGCCCTTATAAGAAAGTGTTACATTTCCTTATAATGATAAAACATAGTAAGGATAAATACTACTACCTTCTACCTTCCTTTGTGCCGCGTAATACGCTCAATACTTTAAAAGTGGGATATCCAATGGCTCCTATCAGTCCCACTAGCTTTGTAAGTATAATGCCGCGTACACACAACCGTTTTTCATGACGAGAAAAAGGCCATTTTTTAAAATGGTCATTAAAAACGATCGTGTGTGGGCTTCAGAGCATTTTTCACGACGTAAAAAATGGGCATGACAAATTTGGAACATGCTCTAATTTTTCTCGTTGTTTTTCACGTCGTCGTTTTTCTCGTCATGAAAAACGGGCGTGTGTAGGCTTTAACGACGTGAAAAAAACGCGCATGCTCAGAAGCAAGTGATGAGACGGGAGCGCTCGTTCTGGTAAAACTAGCGTTTGTAATGGAGATAGCACATTCGTCATGCTGTAAATTATTGCATCGTTTAATGCAGCACATTCTTTTCTTCGTTATAATGCTGCAATAATCCAATTTTTATTATTATTTTTATTTATTTTTATTTTTATGACAAACTTTTTAATTTATTATTTATTGTGATCTCATAATTAATCTATATTTTTTGTAAGCCAGATCTCCCTAAAAAACAAAATTTTATTTTTTACCATCTTTTATTGAAGATGTTATTTTTGGTTATTATTTGGATAATATTTTAGACTGCTTTCCATAATTTTTTCATATTTTTGAGTGTGTCAAGTTACCACAACAACATTATTATTGTAGCGGCCCCCCCACTCCCCTCTTGTTCTTCAGCTCGTCTGTCTCTTGTCTAGGGGTACCTTTCAGAGGAGAAGGGAGCGGGGACACCACGCCTCGCCTTCACCACAGGTGTCAGTGTGATATAAGCAAAGTTCTTTTACCTTCGGTTCAGTGTTGTGCACCTGGAGCCTCCACCGAGAGTTACCTTGAACAATGTCTGTCAGGAAATGAGCCCCACAC
The DNA here is from genome assembly GCA_029206835.1 of Rana muscosa. Taxonomy (NCBI): domain Eukaryota; kingdom Metazoa; phylum Chordata; class Amphibia; order Anura; family Ranidae; genus Rana; species Rana muscosa. The sequence goes on from CM055116.1 coordinate 149,304,218, forward strand.
CATTAAAGTTCAACACTCCTTTATTCTTCTCGAATGAACACAATCAGTTGAACTCCCTTGGTAGAAACAGAACAGAAAAGGAGGTGTGGATGCGAATAGGCCCAGACACAATGTGTTCTTCACTTTCCTTCCTGAAAGTGGGTTGCGGTCCCCGGGCGAGGGGGAATTTCCTTCCAGGCGGTCTCCGATGAGAGACTCACCCGTCACTGGCAATATGCTGCACCAGGTCTTCGAGTGAGGAGCTCCTCCCGGTCCATTACGCCTTCCGGATTTGGGTACCCACTCCCGGGGTTCCCTAGGATCTCCTTCCCTCACGGAACTCAGTGTTGGGCACTGAGCTCCAGACCTCCATTCGAGTACCTCACCCCAGGCTAAAGGTGCCTGGGATGGAACACGACCTCCGGCTGTCCTCTAGGCCTAGGCCCGCTTAGAGAACCGACACGAACCACCGTCCACAGGCTGAAGGTGCCTGGGACTCCCCCCGTGACCAAGATGGCCGGCCCCTTTATACCCTCTCCCAGCAAGCACGGCGGGTTCCCCGCCCCACCATACCGCTGCCGAGGGAGGACAAAAAGGAAGCCCGGCACACAGCAATGATTCAACCCCAGCCCAGGGCGACAGCGCCATCCGCTGGGCTGCAGGGAATTACACATCACTGATGTCTCTGCCAAGTTCAAATTTACACCCGGGAAAGTACATACCCGCTACACTCTCCCCCTGGTGGTTTGACACTGGTCCCCAGTGTCTGGAGTAAATCATGCCCTCAACGGCTGACATAATCCAATCCAGAGACCAACTAACAATTGCACAAAAATTAAACTTTTAGAAAAAACTACCCAACTAAAACACTGTGTCTGAGCCCTGTAATAAAAAGGGAAGAAAGAAAGAAGAGAAAACAAGAGCATTAAACCATAACTTTGAATCACATATTCACATTTTACTTTTCCCACCCATCCTGACTAAGACCCACCCCATACTCAGTGGTCTTGATGGGATGCTCTCCTGCAGAGTGGAAAGAAAAGGGATTAACACATATAACCCTGACACATGTATTCGTGTGAGAAAAAAGAAACTTCTCCTGGAAGAAATCCCTTTTCTCCAAAGAGTGAGTGCGTGAAAAGTGTTTAACGTTACGCAACACTGCCACCTGGTGACAGCACTGCGGTAACTGCACTCGTGGAACTGGCCTCTTCTCTTTGGCCCTATCTACCCAGAGTCCATGATCTCTTGTAGGAAAGGTGAAGAACAACAGGAACAGTCCTTCATTCCTCTGGGCACAAAGCAACGGGCCCCAGAAAGTTCAGCAGAATAACAAGAACAGAGTCTTTTTTTCTCTCCTAAAGGTAAAAACGGGGATGCAGCAGAACAAGTGGCTTCAAGTGTTGATCCATGGTCTCCAGATGATACTCCACATCTTCTCCTTCCTTGCACCGGATCAACACCTTGTCTGCATGGATGTGCCGTCCCAACATCCACTCTGCCTTGCAGTCTTTAAAACGATGAGAAGCCTTGGGAGAGCAGGCCAGGTACCTGCGGGCGTGCGGAACCTGAAGGTGGGTCCACACAAAGTCATTGTACCAGCGCTCCCGACACACTTCCACCTCATAGAGCAGTTCCTTCGACAAGTATGGATACTCCCTTCCGTACTCCGCAGCAACCTTCTGGCCAAATAGGCGTTGTAGTTTCGCCAAAGGAGGCATGGTAGCTTTGTCCCCTTCGCCAGGCAAAACTATTGAGTCTGGCTGGCGAGGGACCTTGATCACATCTGATCTGGGCATTGGTGCCCGCAGTAACAGTCTCTTTTCCCCGGTCTTCGGTACAGATGGCACCGGGGATGTAGAGGCAGGCTGGGGGTGGGACCTCTCTTCAGCCACTGGTGCCTCCTACCGGGGTGTACTTTCCCCTGTAGACATGGGTGGATACCTGTTCCTCCGGGATGAAGCGAGAGGTACTTTGTCCCAGCCCTTTTCTGCAAACAGTTCATCTATTGCAACGTCGTCTCCCATGTCCGAGAGCGACTCCAAGTCAGAGGTGTCACACTCCTCCGCAGGCAGGTACCCTGTAGTGGAGACCGAGCTTTTACCTCTTCCCACACACCAAATCTCTCCGCCAGGCTTACCTCGGCCTTTACTTGAAACGGGACGTCCGAAACTCTTGTCGACGGATCCATCCGGGCCGGGCGTAAGCGGGCGAGACGGTCCACCACAACCGCTGGTCGGGGCTACCATGCCGGTCTTTCTCTTTGGTGGTGGACGCTGCAAGATCGTGGTGACCGAGTCAGCATCCTCGGATTTCTCCCGTTGAATTTTTACGTCCTGCTCCGCGGTCGCTGCAGTGTGCGCAGGGATGGCTGTCACAGCAGTGATTCCTCCTCTCTGAGTGTCAAGGTCACCTGTGGCCAGGTGACAGATGCACACCGTAAGGGGACAGGAGTGCACCGCGAGGTAGTGAACCCTATGGCTGGCTTCTGCGGATAGGAAACTGGGTGGTTGTGGAAAGCGGGACCAGAGGAGCACAACCGGGATCCTAACGGAAGCTAGAGCCAAGATTCCCCAGGGCGCGGAGTCTAAGACCCAGCTGGTCTTCTCCAGGGCCTCTAGTGGTGAGGATGTTATTCTGCAGGCTGGGACCAGGTCGCGGCCCCTGGAGTTTCCTAGCTCACGCCCCGTAGGATAAGGGGAAAAGAGGGGAAGCAGCAGCACACGATAAGAGAGAACCGAATAACAAGCTGAAGGTCAGGGGCCACAAGCAGACAAGGATAACGAAGAACGAGCCGAAGGTCAAGGGTCACGAGCAGACAGGGATAGTCGGGGACAAGCCAATAACGTAACAGAGAGACAGACGTAGCACACGGCAGGCAGGAACCCAAACACACAATGCCTAACAAACACGTTGATCAGCAAAGCAGGCTTGCAGTGCACAGGTTAATATAGTGTTCAGTGATAGGGCCTGGGGTGGAGTCAGGCTGGGAGGAGATTATAAAGGAAGCCAGGTGAAGGAGGTCTGGTCTCTAGATGAACACATGAGGAGGAAGGTAAGATGGCAGACAGACATTAATGCATATCCATGACAGTACCCTCCCTCTTACGAGGCCTCCCCCTTCCCCGCCTGGGCCCAGGTTTAGAGGGAAACTTCAGATGAAACTCCTTTAACAGACGAGGTGCAAAGACCTCAGATGCAGTGATCCAAGACCTCTCCTCAGGACCAAATCCTTTCCAATGAACGAGGTACTGAAGAACGCCTTTACAGAGTCGGGAGTCCAGAATTTGACTGATCTCGTACTCCTGATTATCCTCAGAGACAGGCGCCACGGTAGGGAGAGGACGAGAGAATTTATTGAGGACTAAAGGCTTTAGAAGAGCAACATGAAAGGAGTTAGTGATTTTAAGGCTCTTAGGAATCTGGAGTTTGAAACAAACCGGATTCAGTTTAGCAGTTACCGTGTATGGACCGATGAATCGTGGAGCAAACTTCAGAGAAGGACCTCGGAGCTTGATGTTCCTGGTAGAGAGCCAGACTTTGTCCCCTGGCTGAAGAGAAGGCGGTTTACGCCTGCGGCGGTCGGCAAAGCCTTTGAATCTTTCAGCAGCTGCCCGGAGGGAATCATGAACGTGACCCCAAACGGAATTGAGAGACTCCTGAACCGAAGCCAAAGCTGGAATGTCTGGAGAACAGATCATGGGAAGAGGAAGTTGAGGGTGTTTTCCATAAACTGTGAAAAAGGGTGTCTTCTGCGAACTGGTATTCACATGATTGTTATGGGAGAATTCTGCCCACAGGAGTAGAGAGGACCAATCGTCATGGTGAGAAGACACAAAGGTGCGAAGAAAGACCTCTAACTCCTGATTAACCCTCTCAGTCTGTCCATTGGATTGGGGATGGTAAGAAGAAGAAAAATCCAAGACAATATTGAGGGATTTGCAAAAGGCTCTCCAAAAACGAGACGTGAATTGGACTCCCCTGTCGGAAACAATATGAGAAGGGAAAGGTGATATTTCTGGGTCCAATACTCCACTTTCCAGATGAAGTGGACCCGAACGTTTTTCTGGACAAAGAGAGCAAGTGTCACGAAAATGACCTTTGCCCCCACAGTAAAGACACAGACCAAGAGTTCTGCGCCTAGCACGTTCCTTGGGGGATAGCCTGGTCCGACCCAGCTGCATGGGTTCCTCAGCTGGTAGGAGATGCTCTACAGGGCGAAGAGAGGGGAGCTCAGGCTGACTAAGAACCAAGGAGTGCTGGCGTTGCTTTTCTAAGGTCCTCTCCTGAAAGCGAATATCGATCTGGTTACACAAGGAGATAACGCCGGCCAGATCAGTGGGGATGGTTCTTCCTGCTAATTCATCCTTCACTCTATCAGACAGGCCATGCAAAAAGGTTGCGACTAAGGCCTCATTGTTCCAGCTCAACTCAGCCGACAGTATGCGGAAATGAAGGGCATACTGTCCCACAGAAGCAGACTGTTGACGGAGACGTAAAAGGGCGCTGGCCGCTGAAGAGACACGAGCCGGTTCTTCGAAGATATTCCGAAAAAGTTTCAAGAAGCCAGACAGGCTAGAAACCACTGGATCATTCAGTTCCCACAGAGGGGCTGCCCAGGCTAAAGCTTCACCAGAGAGGAGGGAAATGATATAGGCTACCTTAGCCCGATCAGACAGGAAGTTTTGGGGCTGGAGCTCAAAATGAATTGTGCATTGGCTAAGGAACCCCCTGCAAGCCTTGGAGTCCCCAGAGAAACGGGACGGAGCTGGCAGTTGTAGTGAGTGTGTGGCTGCGACTGGTGCAATAGGTGCAGCCGCTGGTTGTATTTGAGGTTGCGGATTCAGGGTTCCCAAGGAGGCCTGAAGCTGCTCAAAGCGAGAAGCCAGATCCTGGAGGAATCGCATCACCTGAGTCTGATTCGATTCCTAGGTTTCAAGTCTGCAAACTATGCCCTGCAACGGATCATCCACAGGTAACGGGATGTCAGCCGGGTTCATGGCTGATCAAACTGTCAAGGTCACCTGTGGCCAGGTGACAGATGCACACCGTAGGGGGACAGGAGTGCACCGCGAGGTAGTGAACCCTATGGCTGGCTTCTGCGGATAGGAAACTGGGTGGTTGTGGAAAGCGGGACCAGAGGAGCACAACCGGGATCCTAACGGAAGCTAGAGCCAAGATTCCCCAGGGCGCGGAGTCTAAGACCCAGCTGGTCTTCTCCAGGGCCTCTAGTGGTGAGGATGTTATTCTGCAGGCTGGGACCAGGTCGCGGCCCCTGGAGTTTCCTAGCTCACGCCCCGTAGGATAAGGGGAAAAGAGGGGAAGCAGCAGCACACGATAAGAGAGAACCGAATAACAAGCTGAAGGTCAGGGGCCACAAGCAGACAAGGATAACGAAGAACGAGCCGAAGGTCAAGGGTCACGAGCAGACAGGGATAGTCGGGGACAAGCCAATAACGTAACAGAGAGACAGACGTAGCACACGGCAGGCAGGAACCCAAACACACAATGCCTAACAAACACGTTGATCAGCAAAGCAGGCTTGCAGTGCACAGGTTAATATAGTGTTCAGTGATAGGGCCTGGGGTGGAGTCAGGCTGGGAGGAGATTATAAAGGAAGCCAGGTGAAGGAGGTCTGGTCTCTAGATGAACACATGAGGAGGAAGGTAAGATGGCAGACAGACATTAATGCATATCCATGACACTGAGTGGTGTTGCCCGTAGCACGGCCAGGGGTAGATGGTTCTCGGCTTCTCAACCGCCGGGTCCACTTCGAACAGGAACTCCCCACAGGCCTCACATCGCCCGAATGGCTTCAGTTGGCACACCAGTCCCGAACAGCCGGGACAAATCACACCCAGGGCCTCAACGTCCATGCACGAATACAGGGCGAATCGACCCCTTAGCTTTAGCCGGATCCCCGTATCTGTTACCGGAGCAGCAGCAGTCAATGTCGTGGTGGAAGGGTGAACTGGAATCCACGATGTATGTCCGAACATGGCGACCTGTTGCTGATCCATCGCACACTGCAAAGTTTTTGCGCCAACGTCCCACGTGTAGTCCTTCACACGTTTTGGACTCCTCCCCTTTGCTCCAGTTCGCTGGCTTTTCTTCTTTTCTGTTTCTGAGTCATGCCCACGAACTAAGCGATGGGGGTGTGCCTGGTGGCGCAGTGCATTGGAAGCCCCCACGTGTACTACTTCACACGGCTGAGCTTCCCCCTTTTTCCACTCTTCTGCGAGGGCCTTTCCCTTCATTGGGTCATGTCCACGACTTCGAGCAGGGATGCACTTCGGCCAATGAAGGCCTGCCTACTCGCGTAACTCTTCCAACAGACACGTTCAATACTGTGGTGCACAAACACTATGCCGGACCCGAGCCCCCACGTGTAGTGGCCCCCTCACTCCCCTCTTGTTTTTCAGCTCCTCTGTCTCTTGTCTAGGGGTACCTTTCAGAGGGGAAGGGAGCGAGGACACCACGCCTCGCCTTCACCACAGGTGTCAGTGTGATATAAGCAAAGTTCTTTTACCTTCGGGTCAGTGTTGTGCACCTGGAGCCTCCACCGAGAGTTACCTTGAACAATGTCTGTCAGGAAATGAGCCCCACACCATTAAAGTTCAACACTCCTTTATTCTTCTCGAATGAACATAATCAGTTGAACTCCCTTGGTAGAAACAGAACAGAAAAGGAGGTGTGGATGCGAATAGGCCCAGACACAATGTGTTCTCCACTTTCCTTCCTGAAAGTGGGTTGCGGTCCCCGGGCGAGGGGGAATTTCCTTCCAGGCGGTCTCCGATGAGAGACTTACCCATCACTGGCAATATGCTGCACAAGGTCTTCGAGTGAGGAGCTCCCCCCGGTCCATTACGCCTTCCGGATTTGGGTACCCACTCCCGGGGTTCCCTAGGATCTCCTTCCCTCGCGGAACTCAGTGTTGGGCACTGAGCTCCAGACCTCCATTCGAGTACCTCACCCCAGGCTAAAGGTGCCTGGGATGGAACACGACCTCCGGCTGTCCTCTAGGCCTAGGCCCGCCTAGAGAACCGACACGAACCACCGTCCATAGGCTGAAGGTGCCTGGGACTCCCCCCGTGACTAAGATGGCCGGCCCCTTTATACCCTCTCCCAGCAAACATGGCGCGTTCCCCGCCCCACCATACCGCTGCCGAGGGAGGACAGAAAGGAAGCCTGGCACACAGCAATGATTCAACCCCAGCCCAGGGCGACAGCGCCACCCACTGGGCTGCAGGGAATTACACATCACTGATGTCTCTGCCAAGTTCAAATTTACACCCGGGAAAGTACATACCCGCTACATTATTTATTATAATTTACCCTCAAGGAGGTTAGTGTCCCTTGGTAATTTCAAAATGTTTTTTCGAATAGTCCCTGCCTACTCACTAGCAACTCTCTATTTTGAATAAAAACACATGTTCAATTTTTGGCTGGAAACAAAACATCCATTTATTCTGGCATAAAAAAAAAAATTAAAGGTGAAGGCAAACCAAAACCACAGGTAAACAAAAAACAAAGAAGCCAGAAAGACAGCACTGGAGACCCTGCTTGAATTAGTGCAGACACAGATCACCACAGCAAACAACAAAGGATGTCAAGAACAAAATTGGGACCATCAGAAGGACATATCATGTAATTATTTTTTGTTCTTCTTTGTAGCCTTCCCTCTAGCCTTCCTTGTAGCCTTCCCTGCAGCCCTCCCTGCAGCCTTCCCTGCAGCCTTTGCTAACTGTGTATTTGGAGGCTGTGTCCCTGGAGGAGATCTTGTGGCAGGAGCAGGAACAGGAGCAGGAGCAGGGACTGGAGCAGGAACTGGAGCAGGCACAGGGACTGGAGCAGGAGCAGAAGCAGGGACTGGAGCAGGAGCATGAGCAGGAACATACCTAATATCCACAAGGTCAGTGAAATCGTTCAGCTTACCCATCATGCCCATGTTGACCGCCTTCAATATGATGGTCTCACATTGGAGACGCTGGCCCATGTCCATTTGTGGCAGTTTGTGCCCAATAAGGGCAGCAAATACCTCTGCAGCGGTGGGGGGCTCTCTGAGGGCCTCAGTAGCCTCCATAATTAGGGCCCGTGTCTCCTCCTTTATCTGGATAAGCCTCCTGGCCCTTTTTTGTGGAATGCGTAGAAGAGGTATCTGGGACCTGGTGTTACGCCGTGTCCCACTGGGGCCTGCCTCCTCCTGGGTCCTGGGTCCCACTGGGGCCTGCCTCCTCCTGGCTCAAATTTTCTCCCTCCTCATCCTGGCTTTGTTCTGTCTGTGTATAAAAAAGGTACATATTTAAATTTTTGGCTTCATCTATCACACACATTTGTCACCTCATGACAGTTGCAAATTGAATGCTAATAAATATTAAAGCCAATCATTTTGACCCCAGCATTTTTCATTCTTGTCCCCATCATTTTTGGCCACTACTGTCTATTGATATGTCAAACACTTTTTGGTAAATGGTAAAAATTTTCACACAAGTTTTACATCTCTTTGACATCATTATACTTTTAGTACAAGAAATCTTTGAATAAATACTATACCTGGCTCCCAATGGTCAAATCAGGCTCCTCCAGGAATTCAGCTTGTTCCTCCAAAGAAGGTTGAACTTGGCTGCAGGGAAGGCTGGAGGGTTGGCTGCAAAGGAAGGCTGAAGGGTTGGCTGCAGGGAAGGCTGGAGGGTTGGCTGCAGGGAAGGCTGGAGCTACTTCTGGGGGGAAGGCTTGAAAGAGATTCCCTTGATTCAAGATGGTCATCAAGGAAGTTCAGCTGACTGTAGTACCACAGATTTGACTTGTAAATTTTATCTGCAGCTGCTCCTGACCTCATAGATGTTAGGACTCTGTTGCGTTCAGTCCGATATGTGCCCCTAATGGTCCCAATATTCTTCTTGACATCCTCGATTGTTGCTGTGGGGATCTGTGTTTTCACAAATTCAAGCATGCGCTCCAGTGCTATCTTCCTGCCTTCTTTATTTTTATTTTATTTTATTTTTGGTCTGCCATAAAACTGGAAGATTCTTCCAGCTTTGCAGGAACTCTGCCATAAAATCAGGATCTTTAAATACCTGCATGATTGCTGCAAGTCAAAAAACAGACAAAAATACTAATGTCATTCAAGACTACTACTAATCTTTCTCACCATATATAGGCCACAAACTCATCAATTGATCAGTCATCAAGTATACAAAATGTTACTTACCCTCGATCTACACGTTCGTTGCTTCCGACCTTCTTCCACACACTGAACGTCGTTTTCATCCATGCTTATTTCCGTTATATACTCTGCGCATGCGTGAAGCTCCACACGCTTTTCCGACCCCTGACGTTCGTTATACTACTTTCCCTGCCCCTTCTCGCTCATCCTAATGCTTACACAACATGGCGGAGACTCTGCGAATTGAGGAGGAAAGTCTGGAAGAACCACAGACCAGATCCCGGAGATACAAGGCCACAAACATGGCGTTTGAGGAGATGGTTGAAATGGTGGCAATATTGAGGAGGGAGGATTATGATGCAAAACATGGCCCATACAAAAAGCCTAATCAGGTCAAGGCAAAAATAATGGACAAAGTGGTTAAAACTCTGCAAAGAAAATTTGGGGTTCGCAGATCAAAAGAACAGCTCCACAAAAGATGGTCTGACATCAAGTTGAGGGAGTCGGAGCAATACAGCAAAATAAAAAAAGTTATTGGAAAAAGTAAGTAGATTTACAGTTACTCAGATTATAATTACTAGCATGGTGCTGCATGTGCTTTTTTTTAATGTAGTACAGTTCAAGATGTCAAGTTTCATGTTCTTGGGCACAAGAATCGATCGTAGAAATCATCGTTCATTCGCAATAATACGATGGTTTTTTTCGGATACAGTGTTAACTAAATTTGAACATGCCTATTTAGGAATGATCAAATTTAGTTAACACTGTATCAGACAAAAACATCATAATTTAATTAGTGAACGATTGAAAGATGATTCCTACGACTGATTATTGTGCCCAAGAACATGAAACTTGACATCTTGAACTGTTTATGTGAGAATATTTTTGAAACATGGTTGTGTAGATGTGTTGGTAACTATATTTAACTAATCTAACTGGATTCAGTGTACGGTTAGGAGAGTATGCTCAGCAGCTGGTTACACATCTGGACTAATTAGCACAAGTGTGGGCCACAAGAACAACCTTTTTATGGTGTCACACACAGGTGATCCAGTGGATACTTGGTGTGTTTCCATGTGTGAAACTTGACCAAAATAGATCAATCTACCAGCTTTGGTAATGGATACAATCATGTGTTCAGCTTAGAACTATTGACAAAACAGACAATTGTACCACACTTCCAAAGAATGATTAATATTCCTCTTTCAGGCCTAAAATGTTTTATTTATTCAAGTATACCTTTTGGTTCAATCTCATAGGGCTTCAAAGAGCTTCAAGACAGGAGCCTAGGAACCCTACACCTCCAACCCAAGACCCACAACCGCGGGATATGGAGGAAGAAGTGGAAAATGGCAACACAACAGGTCAGTGTCATACACCACAGCTTCAGGTAAAGATGTAGACCTGCATATTTATAAGACAATGATAATGGTGTGTTTAAACATTTTAGGTGCTTTTCTGCCTGTAGCCCAAGAAAGATTCACCAGTCACAGTGCCCAGATGGTGATCAAAGAACTCATGGTCTGCTCTCGTGACCTGGATCACATCAACCAAAACTTGCCCCAGATCAGGCAAAAGACCATTCAGCTGGAGGAAAGAATAAAAAAGATCAGAGATGTGCTTGGGAGGGTTTAAATATTAAATATGGCAACAAATTTTACTTTTAATTTTGTTTGTTGTTTTGATTGTTTGGTTTGTAATGTTTTAATTGTTTTTAGTACTATTGTACATGTTGAACTTTACAAGTTACATATGGTTCATGCGTTTTAGCAAGATAAATACCCAAAAATAAAAAAAGTATACCATTTTCTATTTTAATAAAAAAAATTAAAATGTGCAACAATTTAAAATATTTTATACTCAACAATGTGTGGCTTCTTATCTCAATGTTGCCCCAAAAAAAAAAATTGGGAGTGTTTACACTGACGATGATGGTTATTTACTTATGAAAAATACACATGGCACTACAAGTGCACTAGGATAACCTAGGACAGTGATGGTGAACCTTGGCACCCCAGATGTTTTGGAACTACATTTCCCATGTTGCTCAGGCACTCTGCAGTGTAGTTGAGCATCATGGGAAATGTAGTTTCAAAACATCTGGAGTGCCAAGGTTCACCATCACTGACCTAGGAGAAAGATCAAATCAACCCAAATAAAAAAAAACAAGATGTTTTAATTATAAAGTATATTTTTATTAAAAACAAAGATTCAAAGGTCATCAGGCATTACAATGGCCAGCCTACCCATAAAATAATCAACATAACGTTGGCACACATCACGGCCGCTTTGGGGGGCCAAGCCTGTAGGGCCAGCTTCCTGGGCTGGCAATGCTACATCAGAATAGCGTGTGGCCTGAAGGCCAACTGAAGAAATATAATTTGTTGAGTGTTTTTTTTTTAAAATTGTGTAGGATGCAACAGCACATTACAATGTGATTCCACTTGTACTCCGCCATATTTATAGAGGTCTGAAAGAGGCGGAAACGGCTGGCCATGATGCCAAAGGCATTTTCAACCACCCTTCTGGCTCTGGCCAGCCGATAATTAAAGACCCTCCTCTCAGGGGTGAGGGTCCTTTGGGGAAAAGGCCTCATCAGATGTGGACCTAGCGCAAACGCCTCATCTGCGATGAAAACGAAGGGTAGTCCATCTTCATTCTCTGCCGTAGGTGGCAATGCCAGGTCTTCTGATTGTAGCCAGTGGGCGAAATCTGTCTGGGAAAAAAACTCCACCGTCAGACATCCGCCTATTTTTCCCAACATTCACAAAAATAAACTCATAATTGGCAGACACCAGCGCTATCAGCACGATACTGTGGAACACCTTATAATTAAAATAATAGGATCCCCAATGGGGTGGTGGCATGATGCGGACATGCTTGCCATCAATGGCTCCTCCACAGTTGGGAATGTTCCAATGCTGGGAAAAGTCTGATGCCACATTCTGCCATTCCTGTGGCGTAGAAGGGAACTGTGGAGTCAAACAAAAACAAAATATTAATACTTGGATACCTAAACATTGCAAGCAGATTATCACAAAACATTAGTATTAGTATTAGTATTTTAATAAGAGCTAAAAATGAGCAAGAATCAAATTCCTCACCCCCTTTGATGGACCAATTAAATTATTTTATGGGGGGGGGTTTGAGATGAGTTGGGGACATCAGAAATAAAGGCTCTAGCAAATTTTTGAGGGGGGGGGGGAGGGTCAAGCACATAGGCGTGCGCAGCCTATTGCATTAGGGTGTGCACCCCAAAGCTCAACACATACTACCGATCACTCACGATGAAAGGGAAGGGACCGGTAAGTTACATATTTACCTGCCCCTTCCCCCACTCATCCTAAAACATCCCCAGCAGCAACAACCGGTGGGAGAGGAGAGTAGGGAAGCTGGAAGCGCTGCGAGGGGAAGGAGGGGGGAGCCAGGGCAGTAGGGGGAATCTGTGCTGCACAGTGTGATTAGGGTGTGCCTGGGCACACCTGGCACACCCTGTGCACACGCCTATGGTCAAGCACTACAATAGAGCTGACAAAAAACATTGGGAAGTGACTAGGCTAGGTGTGTTTGGGCCAGGATAGAATGCTGGAGAGGTTGGTTTTTGTAAATATGCATGTAGGCCAAAAAAAATGAGCATTAAAAGCTTACAACATGCATGGGGACAAAGGGGACATTCACAGCATATTACAATCATGGTAGGTAGGGACTGTTTAAAAAAATACTATACATTAGAAAGCATTAAATACATAGAATGTGAGGTTAAAGGACAAAACTTACCTTAATATAGTCCTCCTGCAGGACTTGGATTATGGCAGAACAGGTTTCTGGGATAATGAGGCCCAGAGCCTGGGGGGAGATGCCTGTCGAGAACTTGAGGTCCTGCAAGCTCCTCCCTGTTACCAGGTAGCGCAACGTAGCAACTACAGTAGGTGCCGCCGATATTGTGTTAATCTCGCCGCTTCTAGGGTAGGCGTAGGGTTCCCCCTTCAAATTCAGACCAGACCCAAGGGCCTGGTATGCTCCTGGAGGGGGAACCCACGCCGTTTTTTTCTTTAAAAATTGGCGTGGAGTTCCCGCTCAGGATTCATACCAAACGCAGTGCCTGGTATTGGCGGGAATCCACGTCGGATCCCCGCTCAATACAGTGCCGCGTCTCCTCGCTGTTGCAGCGAGCGCGACATGTGTCGCCACCTTGTCGCCGAGATGTCGGCACCCCTGTCACCGAGAATGTCCGCGATAGGATCGCGATGAATATACAATGTCGGCGGCACCTACTGTAGCCTCTGCTCAGCAGTGATGGCTTCCCGCATAACGGTGTCCTGCCTGGTGATATAGGGGGACACCAAAGCCAAGAGCTGCTGAAAAACGGGGTTAGACATCCTAAGAAAATTCCTGTAGTCATCAGGATTATTCTCCTGGATCTCCCGCAGCAGAGGCATGTGACAGAATTGGTCCCGCTGGAGCAACTAATTCTTGGTCCATGAACTCCTCCTCACCTTGTTCATGGACCGGAGCTGGGATAAAGCAACAAGCCCAGCACCAAGCACAGCACGATTTCGGCGACAAGAACGTACCCGCAACATGGCTACAAAACGTAATCAGAACGAACTAAAAGAACGCACTGAAGAACAGCAAGGCCTCTGAAGAACGACCTGAAAAACAGTAACGATCGGACAAGAACGCACTGCAAAAACAGATACAAACTGACTACAAGCACTGAAAGACAGATACGAACCCACAAGCACAAACTGAACAACAGAAAACGATCTTTAAAGCACGAAGACTGAAAAGCGCAAATTGTCTCTTCCCAAACTTTTACTAACACGCGGTAACACGAAATCAGCAAAAGCAGCCCAAAGGGTGGCGCCATCAGAATGGAACTTCCCCTTTATAGTGCAGTCGTACGTGTTGTCGTACGTGTTGTTACTCAAGCATTTTTTTCAATGATAGTGTGTAGGCAAGGCAGGCTTGAGAAGAATCACGTCGAGAAAAACGCTGTTTTTTCAATTACATTAAAAACGGTTGTGTGTACGCGGCATAAGGAAATCCTTACAATGTGTTTCCTTGTGGGGCAATGCTTCTTGGAGCCTAGGGAAGTGGTAGAAGATACAAAGCATAGGTAGATGTAAGACAATGAAGTAATAGCAACTAAAATTGCTAACATTCCTCTAAAAGAAAGGATATTTTTTCTTCAACCTTGTGAATAACTGTTCTTCACTACTGTACAGTTGATGGTACAGTGGTCTCCCCACTGCACAACTGATCAGAATATTTAGTTTGCCTACATTAGGGATAAATACTTTTCAATTGCACTGAAGGTTCATGAAAGGAAGTTGACTTAATAAGGAAGGAAATGGCTTAGCGAGGTCTGCCAGGTCACTAATTAGCCACACAATGAAAAGTACTTCATATTAAACTTGCAATCAAATGAGAGCAGCAGGTTATTATAACGTCTTCTTAATTTTAATAGCTGCAGTTTCATAATTAATGGCATTTTAACAGCATTTCAATGGCAACTGGAAATGCAACTGAGACAAGATGATGCATTTATGGTGCCTGCTGGTATATTTAAAGGTATAAAATAAATTAGATAACAAACAATAATAAAAATAGTACAGTTTTAAAATGTTATAATGGAAACCCAAAACACAAAGAGAAGGCAGATCTCAAATTAGAAGGGAAATCTAGTGTTAAATCTTGCCAGATTAAAAATAACGATTTCAAACAGATTAAAAAATTAGAATTAGGTGCAAAAATCAATCACCAAATATTGAATGTATCGAAACCTTAATTCCACTCATGTGACCTTTGCCATGGAGCAGGCCACAAGACAAAACTGAAGTCCAGCACATGCATGTGAGTCTTCCTTCTACTTGTTACCATCAGGGACGGCCCGACCATTAAGGGTGCACGGCGCCCCCTTCCCTATCCATCACCGCTGCCACCCCCTATTCATGCAATTGGCCCTTTTCAGGATGCTGAGTGGCGGGGGTGTTTTTTTGAAGCACCTGATTAAAGCCAGAATCGCCTCTCCGCCAGTCAGGAAACACGGGTCTCACATCCGTTTCCCGATTGGCTGAAAGGACAGGCGATCCTATTGGACGCCTAGGAGGAGAAGGAAAGAGATGCACAGCGAAAGCTGCCGCTTGCCGGACACACTGCCCGCCCACCTGCTTCCTAGATGGGGTAAGTGTGGGGCTTTGATGTCACAACCTACTTTTACAAAGTAGGTAATGGTTAAAATATCTAGCAAACTATTTATTTTCAGTTTGAGTCCCATTGGAGAGATTCCCTTCTCTAAGGCAAACTCAGCAAATGCAATGCCTTAAAGTAGAACTCAAGTCAAACCTTTTTTTCCATTGAGGATAGAGTGAGGCAGGGTTATAACCCTCATCAGGCAGGATCTTTGCGCCATTTATGTCCCATTGGGGTGATGTAATTTCACTTTCTGTCCCATAACCACAACAGGAGATAAGAGAAAACTTTTCAATAGGAAGGAAATTCTTAGTTGTCACCAGGTTCACCAGAACTAGCACCCCTATTGGAAGATTTCCCCTTTATCCCTGTTTTGGTTACCAACTAGAATTATAGCTTTTCTTTTACTTTCAACGTTAATGGTCAACAGGGCAAACAGAGAAGGTGAATCCTTCTCCTGACAAGTATTCTTATCTCTCTCAAATCCAAAAAGTTTTGCCTTTAGTTATGCTGGTCTAGAGTGTACATGTGTTGATCTTCTGGATCCTCTCAGCTCTCACTGTTTCCCCCTGCTGATGGCCTTGTCTCTGTGTTGCACCAAAAAGGGTGTCTTGCTTCGTACCATGTGAAGTATGCAACCAGGACATTAGTACCAAGCATGCACCAAGCTCCCTTAAAGGGCAAAGCCCTTCACTTACTGTGGCGGTGGTCCAAGGTTTGTGGGACTTCTTCCTTAGTAAAACAGAAAAATGTAAAATAATTTTAATAAATTGCTTACCAAAAAAAATTGTGCAAGAATGGTAAAACCTATTTGGGGGTCCCTCTTTCTAGAAAGCCCTTTCCCTGGTGAGACATCCAGCCACTGCAATACTTTGATGCATGTGAAAATGAGCTGAAAGCTCCACTTGCTGGCTGAATGTGTAATTTACAAGCACAGGCACAAACGAGCTTGTACATCATGTGAGAAAAAGCTTGACTCGCTGGCTGCAAAAGAATTATACTACCATTTGCAATGTTGCATTTTTCAATTAACTAAAATTAAATTTTTGTAAATGTTGCAGCTAACGTTTTATGTTATTTACTTCATCTTTTTTTTTTTTTTAAGGAACTGCAAACCTGATTTGCTATAGTTGGAGACCCCAGAATTTTCAACGGAATCATGTCTGAGTCCATTCCTAGGCAAACGGATGCCAATTATAATGTAACACAGTGATAGTGATGGCTTACAGCCAGCACAGATGCTTTGCCCCATTCCTGAACTCATCCCCAAGAATTCAATGTTCAGCAAGCAAGATAAAGGGCCATGATGTCCTCCTGCCATATTGCCCCTTTTCTAATGCAATCCACAAGTCAATGTTTACAGGCAGAATATAAGACAGTGATGTCCTCCAGCAGTATTGCCCCATGCTTTGGGCCACTCCTAAGTCAACATACAATTGATACTCAAAAAATTTGAATATCGTGCAAAAGTTCATTTATTTCACTAATGCAACTTAAAAAGTGAAACTAATATATGAGATAGACTCATTACACGCAAAGAAAGATAGTTCAAGCCGTGATTTGTCATAATTGTGATGATTATGGCTTACAGCTCATGAAAACCACAAATCCAAAATCTCAGAAAATTTGAATATTGTGAAAAGGTGCAATATTCTAGGCTCAAAGTGTCCCACTCGAATCAGCTAATTAAGCCATAACACCTGCAAAGGGTTCCTGAGCCTTTAAATGGTCTCTCAGTCTGGTTCAGTAGGAATCACAATCATGGGAAAGACTGCTGACCTGACAGTTGTGCAGAAAACCATCATCGACACCCTTCATAAGGAGGGAAATAAAGCCTCAAAGGTAATTGCAAAAGAAGTTGGATGTTTCCAAAGTGCTGTATCAAAGCACATTAATAGAAAGTTATGTGGAAGGGAAAAATGTGGAAGAAAAGGTGCACAAGCAGCAGGGATGACCGCAGCCTGGAGAGGATTGTCAGGAAAAGGCCATTCAAAAGTGTTGGGGACTTTCACAAGGAGTGGACTGAGGCTGGAGTCAGTGCATCAAGAGCCACCACACACAGACGGATCCTGGACATGGGCTTCAAATGTCGTATTCCTCTTGTCAAGCCACTCCTGAACAACAAACAACGTCAGAAGCCTCTTACCTGGGCTAAAGAAAAACAGACCTGGTCTGTTGCTCAGTGGTCCAAAGTCCTCTTTTCTGATGAGAGCAAATTTTGCATCTCATTTGGAAACCAAGGAGCCAGAGTATGGAAGAAGAATGGAGAGGCACACACTGCAAGATACTTGAAGTCCAGTGTGAAGTTTCCACAGTTTGTGTTGATTTGGGGAGCCATGTCATCTGCTGGTGTTGGTCCACTGTGCTTCATTAAGTCCAGGGTCAACGCAGCCGTCTACCAGGAGATTTTGGAGCACTTCATGCTTCCTTCCGCAGATGAGCTCTATGGGGATGCTGACTTCATTTTCCAGCAGGACTTGGCACCTGCCCACACTGCCAAAAGCACCAAAACCTGGTTCAATGACTGTGGGATTACTGTGTTTGATTGGCCAGAAAACTCGCCTGACCTGAACCCCATAGAGAATCTATGGGGAATTGCCAAGAGAAAGATGAGAGACATGAGACCGAACAATGCAGAAGAGCTGAAGGCCGCTATTGAAGCATCCTAGTCTTCCATAACACCTCAGCAGTGCCACAGGCTGATAGTTTCCATGCCACGCCGCATTGAGGCAGTAATTGCTGCAAAAGGGGCCCAAACCAAGTACTGAGTACATATGCATGATTATACTTTTCAGAGGTCCGATATTGTTCTATGTACAATCCTTGTTTTATCGATTGCATGTAATATTAAAATTTTCTGAGATTATGGATTTGGGGTTTTTGATCCGCAGGACAACATTTTCCAGTCAAGATGTAACACAGAGATGTCTTCCAAAGTTGACCACATGAAGCTTTTGCTTAAGATAAGCAAACACATTTTTCTTATATTGAGTCCAACAATTTTTCACTGACTCATGCCTTTAAAGCCTAATTATGTTACAAACTGATCCCCCGAACCCCGCTGCCATCACCAAGTCAACAGATGACAAGCCAAACATAGCACAGAGAAAAATTCTAATGCCGCGTACACACGATCGTGATTCACGGCGGTGAAAACACCGCCGTGAATCACGACAGGAAAAACGAGGGAACGGCTTGTTCCCCCACACACGGCTGTTTTTCCCGTAATTTTTTCTCTTGATGAGAAAAACGACCGTGTGTAGGCTCCGCGGCAGTGTTTCCCTATGGGAAAACTGCAGCGGAAAAAAATGACAGGAATCACGACGAGAAAAATTAGAGCATGTTCTAATTTTTCTCGTCGTGATTAATGCCATTTTTCCCGTTGGGAAAAACGGCAAAAAGCCCACAGATGATCGTTTTTCTCGTCCAAAGGAAAAAATGTAATTTTTCCCGACGGGAAAAATGATCGTGTGTACGCGGCATAACACTGTTGAGACCTGGTTTAAGGTCAGAGCCAAAATGTCCACAAGATTGATACTACACCTATGCACATACAATACATTTTTCAGAGGCATTTAAAAAAATAGTATGTTATGTGTTACCAATAGATTGTCCTCACATGTCACAAATTAGAACAGTGAAGAGGTGCACCAAAAAATGTGAAACTGGTTCACAGGCTGCCAAAAAAGAACTGATTAAAGCAGGATCAGCTCTTCTTCAGCTGAAATGTGCATGCAGAAATGTTCTACTATTTCTAATTGCACATTCTGCAATGTCAAATTTGTCTGTCAGTGACCAGTGACTTGTTTAGAGGAAACTATAGGTGGTGACATGGGGAGACGTGAGTATGTGACCTAAATGTAAAAAACCTTCATGATCACATATGCCTCAAACAACTATAGAAACTGTTATCTTATGTGAAAACATGCCTTCTTCAAGCACTGCTTCTACGATATCTGTAATGTTCTGCTCTGTTATGCCTTCTACATCTGCAAAGTCTGTAATTTCTTACCAAGATGCGTTTTCCTTTATAGCCATTTAGCCCTTTATAAGTACAAAATCTGTTAATGCATCTCCATCTACATCTTCAGTATCATTTTCCACATCTTTTGATACACCTTTTACATTTAAGCCTAAAAATAATAGTACAGGAGGAAGAAGAAAGACCCACTAAAAAATAAGTCACGGGCGGGCCACGCTGCTTATATCAGGTATAATATAGTAGTTGTTTTGGCCACAAATGGCTATGGCTTAGACGTAAGCCGATAATGAAGACCATCAACTCACTACTATGTGTACGCTGCACCATTCCATAGATGTGCATAACCGGTACAGTGTCCCTAGAATGCAGACTCACCAGTTAAGGTGCGGTCTCTGTGACTTAGAAATCAGGTAAAAATAATAGTACAGGGGGAAGAAGAAAGACCCCCTAAAAAAGAAGTCACGGGCGGGCCACACTGCAAACTAAAGTGCTAGAAGTGGCTGTTGGGTAAGCAAATAGATCCTAGTGTGTATCACCATAGATCAACGTGCACATCACTATATATAGACAGGCCCCCTACTGGGGAATACCAGGGTATTGATTTTAAAGTCCGCACATTTGAAGAAAAACACCATAATAAACGTTATTTTGCAATCAAATTGGGTATATAATGTGTGCTTGCTGTATGCGTGACGTAGCTGCTTTTACTTAGACAACGTTGTCTTATTTTAATGTAGCCTAGGTGTGGGTGGTGGGTGCCTAGTTTTTGAATAGTTTTGTATAGTTTTGTATCAAATTTTGTGCAATAAATATTTTTCCTGATATTAGCAGCGTGGTCCACCCGTGACTTCTTTTTTAGGGGGTCTTTCTTCTTCCTCCTGTACTATTATTTTGATTTCTAAGTCACGGAGACTGTACCTTAACAGGTGAGTCTGCATTCTAGGGAAGCTGTACTGGTTATGCACATCTATGGAATGGTGCAGCGTACACGTAGTAGTGAGTTGATGGTCTCCATTATCTGCTTACGTCTAAGCCATAGCCATTTGTGGCCAGAACAACTACTATATTATACCTGATGAAAGCACACCCTATCCCACCATCAACAGACGCAACTAATGCATTACCTTTCCAAGGACAAAAAGTTTAAATCCCTGTACACACGATCGGATTTCCAATGGATTCTAATCCGATGGATTTTTTCATCGGAAATCCGATGAAGCTGTCTTCCATCAGTCTTGCCTACACACCATCAGTCAAAAATCCAACCGTCCCAAACGCCTTGAAGTAAAACACTCCGACAAGCCGAGAAAAATTAAGTTCAATGCGTCTGAGCATGCGTCGACTTGATTCTGAGCATGCGTGGGTTTTTTGTCCGATGGAGTTCCACACAGACGATCGGAATTTTCTATCATTTTTTGGAAAAAAAGACCAATGGGGCCCATACACGATCGGTTTGTCCGATGAGAAAAGTCCATCGGACTGTTTTCATCTGTAAAACCGATCGTGTGTACACGGCATAAAATTTCACCCTGTGCTTGGTACCTGCGCAGTTCAAAGAAAACGGCTTTCTTTTTGTGCAAAAACACATTACTGACATTACTGACTTGCAAAGTTAAAATAGTATTTGCATGTGCCTGGGATCATGACAGATCTGTACAAAATCAGGCAGCAGCAAATGCATATATGTCTGCAGAAAATAGCATAGATATTGAAATTATATTAATAATAGCCTGAGAAGAAAGCAAAAGGATAAAGTACACCAAAATCTTTAGCTTGTAAAAAGGTTAATTGATATCATTCTGTGTATCTAGTAGTGGTTAGTCACATTCTATTGGACTTTTTCTGTAATGTTGAAGATGTCCGTAGTTTATCCAAACTTCTTCAGCTTTAATGAAAACATAAAAAAAGGAGCTGTAAAGCTAGTACCGATGCCAGGAAAAAAGCAGCATTAAAAACACGATTTTATCAGCGTTTTGCATTGGCGTCAATGTGCGTTCTGCCGCGCTAGCTTTCAGTCGCGTTTCTCTGCCTCTATTCAAAATCAATGGTTCCCTATGGGAGCCGATTGATTTGAATAGAAGTTGCTCCAGAAGTCGGATCAGGATGATCCAAATTGCGGTGCGACCTGTATGCTGAGGATCTTGAAGGGGAACCCCCGCCAAAATGAAAAATAAATTGCCATGGGGTTCTCCCCAGGATGTATGGGTTTCAAGGGGAACCCCCACGCCAAATAAAATGGCGTGGGATTCCCCCTGTTGCCTTATGGGTTTATGTGAAATCTCCATTAATAGCTGTAAATTATTGTAATTATGAATATATTTCATTTAGCTTGCATCTATGAAAGCCGGGCAAAAGGGCTTCACAGAAGCGCTTGTTAAAGAGCAGACAATGTGGAGCCGAGGCTTGTATATACAAACAATGGAGAGCCAATTCCCTTGTTTTACACCTATTCACGTCAAAGGATCCCATGCTGGCATTAGCAATGAAGGGAGGCCAACCCATAATCAACACCTAACTTCCTGGAAAATTCAATAAATCTCCTGACCAGAATAGTCACCAGGATTTGCATTAAAGGGGGCTGACTTATGTAGTAAGCCCTCCAATCATGATCCAAGCTAGGCCAACCTATGGGGCATCAGCATGGATGGATATACTCAGAGCAGATGAGAGAGGAAGCTCTCTTTATGGGACGGCAGCCTGCAGGATGGTACTAAAGGGTATTTCTGGGAAAAGGTCTGTCGTACATGTAACTGAATATCTCTGTACTTTAATGTTTTAGAGGAATATGCTCTGTATTCCTCCATGTAAATATTGTATTTTAACCTACTATTTCCTTCTTGTTTAAGACTATAGATATTTTCTGTGTATTAGATTTTTAATAATACATAATAAATGTTATTATGTTAAAGCTTTCACTTCTGGTCAAAAGTACTCTCATTTAACCCACATCATATCTTTCAGATATTAAATCTTAAATATAGATTTTAAAGGTTAACACCCCCAAAATCTATACCAGACCCTTATCTGAGCACGCAGCCCGGCAGGTCAGGAAAGGGGGGACGAGCGAGCGCCCCCCCTCCTGTACCATACCAGGCTACATGCCCTCAACATGGGGGGTGGGTGCTTTGGGGCAGGGGGGGCTCTGTGCCCCACACCCCAAAGCACCTTGTCCCCACATTGATGAGGACAAGGGCCTCTTCCCGACAACCCTGGCTGTTGGTTGTCGGGTCTTATCGGAATCTAAAAGCCCCCTTTGAAAAGGGGGCCCCCAGATCCCGGCCCCAACCCTATGTGAATGAGTATGGGGTACATTGTACCCCTACCCATTCACCTAGAACAAAAAGTGTCAAAAATAAACACAGTACACAGGTTTTTAAAGTATTTTATTAAGGCAGCTCCGGCGTCTCTTCCAATTTCTTCTCCCCTCTCAGGCTTTTCTCGCTCTTCTGGCGACGTCTTCTCCCTCTGCCTGTCCTTCTCCCTCTCTGGTTCTTCTTCTCTCTCCGGTGTCTTCTCGCTCTTTTGCCAGGTATTCTCCGCTGTCTTCTCCCTCTGTTGAATAACACGGAGAGGCGTTTTTAAGCTGTAAAAAAAAAGCTCCTAAACGGCGCTGTAAAAACGCCCGTGGGCATGAGGCCTAAAAATTGTGAAACCACCCTGTTCTAGATAATGCATTATCTCATCCTTGCTGTTAGGAAGGCATCATCCAGTAAACTGCAGGGACACTGCCAAGACAAAAGGAGAGCAGCGCCATCTAAGTGCAGCATTATTAGGACAATTTATTCCATAAAAGACAATTGGTAACTTACAAGATGTGTGCTCTCCTTCTTTCTTTGCTTTCCACAGAGCCATCCACAATCAGCTTATCTAAGAACACTATAACTGTCCTTGGGCCACAAATGTACCCCTCCACATGAACTCCATGTGAAATAGAGTTCTAATTACCCACTCTCTCTTTATTCAGCTGATTGAGTGCACGTGATCGAATGTACTTTCTCTTGCAGGGACACTGCACCTTTCCTGCATAAATCACTTAATCACTTACGGGCCGCTCGCCGTCGTTATGCGTCGCTACTTTGAAGAGGAATACCGTTGTTATGGTAGCAGCTAGCTACCATAACCCCAGGATCCTCTTCAAGAGCGGGTGGTCTGCTTCAAGATAAAAGTGGTATCTGTGGCAGATTCGCCGCAAGATCAGTTTTAACGGCGGCGGGAAAGGGGCGGAGGCAATCGGATGCTGTTCCTTGTTAGGCATGGAGACGAGTGAGGGGAAGATGACCCCCAACCGTCTCCATGGCATTGCAGGGTGGAAGCGACGTCAAAACGTCATTTCCGCCCAATGCTCTTAAAGGGACATTTTTTTCTCTCCAAATGACATTACATTTATTTTTATATTTTTATTGCATTCTTTTTGACCCCAGATCTCATATTTAAGAGGTCCTAGCATGCTTTTTTTCTATTACAAGGGATGCTTACATTCCTTGTAATAGAAATAAAAGTGACCCAAATGTTTTATTTTTTTTAAAACAGTGTCAAAATAAAAAAATGTAAGTAAAATAAATAAGATTTATTTTTTATTTTTTTATAAAGCGCCCTGTCCAGACGAGTTTGCGCGCAGAAGCGAACGCATACGTGAGCAGCTGTAAAAGCAGTATTTGGAGGAACACCCAAAGATTATTATAAATAAATAATGTAAAACAATAAAATTATGCACAATAAAAAATTGTAGACAATTAATACCGTAAAACACTAAAATATATATAAAAACTCAGTAAATGTCCATAAATATTGTAGCAGCGCTTCTTGTCATGAATAACAAGCTTCTTTATGTGTTGCCTACACAAAAGGAACTGATGAGCAGAGGGAAAGTGTGATTGATATCTCAAAGTGGTTGATATAGTTCAAAAAGTTCATCCGTCATGTATTGTATATACAGTAGAGAAGTCCCCTTTTGGGGATACACTCACCAAAAGGTAGATATGAATGAGCCTTATCAATGTCACCAGGATCACTTCTTTCCTTTCTTTCACTCCTTCCACCGATATCCAACTTTGTTTGTATGCTCAGGTGTTCAGGTATTCATATGAAAAAAGAATAGTCACATAGCGTGATATTGCTTTAAGCATTTATTTCCCATGAACAACCCCCTTACAAGTGGATACGTACAAAATTGCAGTTAAAAAACGGGCATAGAAAATGTTAGTTGCTCAGTACACATAAGGCGCCAGTAGATGGAGGCTCACGCTGTGTTAAACAGCGTGTGTGATGTTACCACTTCCTGGTTCCTGGATGCGTTGGAGCGCAAACGTCACTTCCGGTTTACGGCGAGACCACGACCCTGACGCGTTTCGTCACTTCCGGACTTCGTCTGAGGGCCACGACCCTGACGCCCTCAGACGAAGTCCGGAAGTGACGAAACGCGTCAGGGTCGTGGTCTCGCCGTAAACCGGAAGTGACGTTTGCGCTCCAACGCATCCAGGAACCAGGAAGTGGTAACATCACACACGCTGTTTAACACAGCGTGAGCCTCCATCTACTGGCGCCTTATGTGTACTGAGCAACTAACATTTTCTATGCCCGTTTTTTAACTGCAATTTTGTACGTATCCACTTGTAAGGGGGTTGTTCATGGGAAATAAATGCTTAAAGCAATATCACGCTATGTGACTATTCTTTTTTCATATGAATACCTGAACACCTGAGCATACAAACAAAGTTGGATATCGGTGGAAGGAGTGAAAGAAAGGAAAGAAGTGATCCTGGTGACATTGATAAGGCTCATTCATATCTACCTTTTGGTGAGTGTATCCCCAAAAGGGGACTTCTCTACTGTATATACAATACATGACGGATGAACTTTTTGAACTATATCAACCACTTTGAGATATCAATCACACTTTCCCTCTGCTCATCAGTTCCTTTTGTGTAGGCAACACATAAAGAAGCTTGTTATTCATGACAAGAAGCGCTGCTACAATATTTATGGACATTTACTGAGTTTTTATATATATTTTAGTGTTTTACGGTATTAATTGTCTACAATTTTTTATTGTGCATAATTTTATTGTTTTACATTATTTATTTATAATAATCTTTGGGTGTTCCTCCAAATACTGCTTTTACATCATTCACACACTTCCAGCAGCTGCTCGTTGTGATTGGGATCCCCATTCCCAATCAGATAGACATTCAGCCCTATATTACTCTAGTCATACCATCAATTGTGTTTATCCCAGGCGCTGAGCGGTGCTCATGCAGGAAGGGCCACTTTAAGCATCTTCATATTTGCATACGTGAGCAGCGCCCGCATATGAAAACAGTGTTCAAGCCACACATGTGATGTATCACCACGATCGTTAGAGCGAGAGCAATAATTCTAGCTATGGTGCGTTGATTGGCTGCTGCTGCTGAAGAGGACTCACCCTCTAGCAATTGGTCATGAGGGAAGACTTTCATTGGCTATCGAGGAGGAAGACTGTGATTAGCTGGGCAAGCTAGGAGGACTGCACTTTTTCATCAGTTTTTTACTCCCCACAGGAGTTTGGCTGGGACCTGCAAGGTGAGCGGGGCGCTTGGGCAGGTATGATGTGCCCAGAGAGCTGAGATAAAGTAAAGGAGAAACCTGCAGATATATTGCAGTTGAGAGACATAGCAAATCCATTGAGCAAGTGAGTGCCAAACAGGGCTTAGAGAGAGAGAGAGAGAGATGCATGTTTGTTGCTTAGTTGTGCTGCTGCTGGGAGTCTGCTGAGCTTGACAGAGTATCCCAAGAGCCCAAGCAGAAGCTGCTTCAGGAGGGACCTGTGGCTGCTTAACTGTATGCAGGGAGCAGGCTGTTGCTGTGCTGAGCGTTGCTTGCTGAAGTGACCAGAGGAAAAATACACTGTGCTACTGTTCCAGATTGTTTCAGCTGTGTATCCAGTTTTTCCAGCATTCTTTCCAGTGAAAGACTATGGTGGAAATCTGGTGGGTGACTGTGGCTAAACTCTGACTGCTCCAGCTACTGGATGCCAGCTTGAGAGGAGGATGACCTGTTGCTGGCCTACAAATTCCATCATTCAATTAGGCGCTCTACCAGAGTAAGGGCTCCAATGCCGTCAGGATTGCTTTACAGCTATTTAATCCCACTGGCCAGTGATGAGGGGTAGTTAGGGCCTTTCCATTTAAAGCAGAGTACCCCCCAGCAAAAAATAAAAATCCAGCAGCTACACATACTGTAGCTGCTGACTTTTTATATTAGGACACTTACCTGTCCTGGAATCCAGTCATGTCGGCACCCAAGCCAATGCTTCCATCGGCTCTTGGGTGCTGCTGCCACCATTTG
Organism: Rana muscosa; assembly: GCA_029206835.1. NCBI lineage: Eukaryota > Metazoa > Chordata > Amphibia > Anura > Ranidae > Rana > Rana muscosa. The sequence continues at coordinate 149,330,863 of CM055116.1, forward strand.
TAGTAAGGGAAACCGGCAGTGAAGCCTTTTGGCTTCACAGCCAGTTCCCTACTGCACATGTGCAAAGCGTGCTGTGCTTTCTGAATGGCACGGTGGCGAGAGGAGGAGGAGGGGGGCCGAACTTTTGAATGATCTTTTGGAAGTGGGGACGGGAACCTGGCAAAAAAAGGTACCCGCTCCCCCCGAAAGGTGTCAAATGTGGCACCGGCGGGGGGGAGGAGGCAGATAAGTGGATCCACTTTTTCTGTCTGTGCCTAATCCAACTGTTATCACTGCACATTGTTGTATTTCTTCATCTGCCTTACCAACTCCTTCTATTGTAGGATCTTAGCTTTGGTGTTCTTGGGTACAAGTACGGCGTGAGGAAAATATCCAATGACTCCATTAGGGATGGCGCTACAAGAACAAAGCTAATGTCCACGTGAGGACTGGGTAGTACAATGATTTCAATACTAAAAAAGGAGACGGAAACATTAAAAATGCAATGCACTCCTCAAATATTTTATTGACCTTTAAACAGTGGCTTCAGGTTTATCACTTGGGACCCTACATGTAATGTACTTCCCTGTAAACTTTCACTGCGTCTCAGAGAAACATACTGTAGAAACATAGAAAAGTGACGGCAGATAAAAGATTGAGTTGTCCATCGAGTCTGCCTGTTTTTTATACAGGTTTTGTACTGTTTTCATTATTTATTTATTTTTAACCTTTTTTGTCTGAGTATAGATCTTTGTTTGTCCCAAGCATGTTTGAAGCCATTTACTGTTGACTGTCTCAATACCTCTGCTGGAAGTTTAATCCAAGCATCAACTACCCCTTCATTAAAATAATACATTCTAGGATTAGTTATGAACTTTCCTCCAGTTAGTTTAAGGTCATGTCCCTGTGCTCTTGATTTTCGTGTCATTTTGAAAAAACTGCCCTCCTGAACCTTATTCACCCCCTTGGTGTACTTAAAGCGGAGCTCCGCCAAAAAAGAAATATTAAAAGCCAGCAGCTACAGCTACAGCAGCTGCTGACCTTTAATATTAGGACACTTACCTGTCCTGGAATCCAGTGACGTCCGCAGCAGAGGACGAGCAATCGCTTGTCACTCTGCTGCCCCCACCGCCATCCTCGGTGAGGGAACCAGGAAGTGAAGCCTTACGGCTTCACTGCCCAGTTCCCTACGGCGCATGCGCGAGTCGCGCTGCACCATTCTGACTGGTCCCCGTGTGTTCTGGGAGCCGAGTGTCTCCCAGAACACAACGGGTATTCTGCAGGAAGTGACATACTTCCCGCAGATTTCCCGCAGAGAGGACTCCCGGAAGTGGGTGCAAATACCTGTCTTAGACAGGTATCTGCACCCCCCCCCCCCGAAAGGTGTCAATTGTGACACCGGAGGGGGGGGAGGGTTCCGATGAGCGGAAGTTCCACTTTAGGGTGGAGCTCCGCTTTAAAGGTTTCAATCATGTCTCCCCTTTCACTTCTTTCCTCCAGACTGTACGTATTAAGTTCCTGAAGTCTCTCTTGATATTGTATGTTCTATCCCCCAGACCTTTCACCATATTTGTTACCCATCTCTGAACTCGTTCTAGCTTATCAATATCTTTTTTGTAAGCGAGGTCTCCAGAACTGGACACAGTATTCTAAATGAGGTCTCACTGAAGATATATATATAGCAGCATGAGGACCTCCTTCCTCCTGCTGGTAATACCTAGTGATGCATCCTAGAATTCTGTTTGCTTTTCCCCACTGCCTGGTCACACTGTTTTGAAATAAGTACCCACAAATATTTTTCTTCTGTGGTGTTGGCCAACACTGTACCCCCAATATTGTACTTTATCAAGGGATTCTTTTTCCCTATGTGCATTATTTTACATTTAAAAACATTAAACTTCAGTTTCCACTGCTTTGACCAATCTTCCAGCAATGCGAAATCGTGTTCCATGTTACAGACACCTCTAAGGATATCAACCCTATTGCATAGGGTGACCAGACATCCCCGTTTTCAGGGGACAGTCCCCGGATTGAGGACACTGTCCACGGACCAAGTCTGTCCCCGGTTTTGTCCCCGGATTGGATTTGAACAGGGGCTTGGGCAATTTCGAAGACAGTCAGTGCAGAATAAAAAAAAATCTGAATTACACACCCCCGCTCCGCCGCTCCTACTAGCTTAGGGGGGTGTATTTTTTCATTTATCTGTGCCCTTTTCTGATGATGATGTGCTGGTCGGAACGGAGGGAATATTTCTTCAGTTTCGGGTGCATGCCCATTCAGCTCCGCTCGCATGTTCTTCTGCCTTGGCTCAAGTCCCGGCCAGCCACCTGCCTGCTTATCTCCTTGCCTTCCCTGGCGGAGTGATCTTCCTCCGCTCCCCACCCAGTAGTAGTCAGGGCCTGGAGAGTAAGACTTGACTGGGGCTGTGAGCCGGGCGGCGATGGGCAGAGAGTCACTGATTGCCGCCATTACTAGTATAAAAAAATATATGTCCCCGGATTTAATTTAAAAAATCTGGTCACCTTACTATTGCACACCTTTGTATCCTCAGTAAAAAGACATACCTTGCCCAACAATCCTTTAGTTATATCACTTACATAGAGATTAAATAGAACAGGACCTATTACAGAGCCTTGTGGTACACCACTAGTGACTGGTCTCTGTTCCGAGTGAACCCCATTTACAACCACACTCTGGTATATATCCTTTAGCCAACTGCATATCCACTGAGCCACCCAAGGGTTAAGGCCTAGCTTGTATAACTTTTGTATTAAGTTATTATGTGGAACTGTATTAAATGCCTTGCTGAAGTCAAGATATGCTATGTCCACAGCACCACCCTGGTCCAAAACATTGGTAATATAGTCAAAACATTCAATCAGATTAGTCTGACATGATTTTCCCTGCAGCTTTTGGGTCCAGCAAGTTGTGTATTTTTAAGTGATCACTGATCCTTCTTTTCAGGAGTAATTCCATTAACATGACTACAACCAATGTTAAAGTCACTGGCCATTATTAGCTCAAGCCGAAGCATGCTTTAGGAGAGACCATGTGGCTGCTGAACTGTATGCAGACATTTACATCCACTCATTTCTCTGAGCAATTAATTTCCCCATACACTGTGCAATCTGATTGCACAGTGTATAGTGAAAGAATTGTCCAGAATGCCCAATACACAGACATGTGTTGAGAAGATGTTTTCATGGAAGTTTTGGCTCCACCAATGATTATAGACTATCACCATAAAATGCACAATTACAAGTCCAGTAAACATCTGCACAGTTGTTGATAGGAGGAAGATCTCTAGAATGATTATTGAGTTGTTTCAAAAAGAAGTGAATGAAAGGAATAAAAGTGGAAGCAATATTCTCCATGTGATAAGGAAAAGCTCATTAACATGATCAGCATTACAATAAGCACAAGCACAATGTATAAGCAGTTGTGCACTCTGGAGAACGCAGATGCGCCCGTGTGCAACACACATATTTAACAAGCTAAAGCGTGTGCGCCCTGTCAGGCGAGCATAAATTGGTGTGCTTTGTCAATGCACATGTGCAGTTCAGTAAGCTGAAAGAAGGGTGTAAAAAGGCTTGATTAGTTGGTAGGCGTGAAAGATTGCGCAAGTGCGCAACAGCGCTTCCTATGTAAATATGATTTGGTGCATATAAGTAGTGATGTCGTGAACATTAAATTTTCCATTCGTGAACGGCGAACGCGAATTTCCGCAAATGTTCGCGAACGAGCGAACTGGGCGAACCGCCATAGACTTCAATAGGCAGGCGAATTTTAAAACCCACAGGGACTCTTTCTGGCCACAATAGTGATGGAAAAGTTGTTTCAAGGGGACTAACACCTGGACTGTGGCTTGCCGGAGGGGGATCCATGGCAAGACTCCCATGGAAAATTACGTTAGTTGACGCAGAGCCAGGTTTTAATCCATAAAGGGCATAAATCACCTAACATTCCTAAATTGATTGGAATAACGTGCTTTAAAACATCAGGTATGATGTTGTATCAATCAGGTAGTGTAAGGGTTACGCATGCTTCACAGTGACAGACCAAACTCTGACAGACCAAACTCCCCGTTTAACGCACCGCAAACAGTCCATTTGCACAACCGCAAGGCTTTAATGATCACCTTAGATGATCACAAAGAAAATTAATGTTTTTTCTATGCAAAATTATCCAGCCGATCGCTTTTGATCTGTTCACAATGAAGCAACGACCTTATCATCTGGGGTGTGCCAACATTGCCATTGCCAACACACTAATAGAGGTGGTCGCTTCATTGTGATACACAAGCCCCTTCACCACAACAAGGTAACGATCACGAAGGGGAATTGACACATGTATGTGCTTTTTTTTTTGTTTTGTTTTTGCAGCCACAGTGCAGCACCAGAGGCCAGAAAAATTAGGCATGTACACATGCCTGAAAAACTAGGTATTGTTGCAGCCGCTGCTGTAGCAGCGGCCAGAAAAATTTATGTTTTCCAGGCAGAAAGTGCCCTAAAACATTGCGGCTTAAACCCTAGTTGGTGGCAGATAAGTCACGCAAGTCACCCGGCATGCAGAGATAAAATACAGCAGTGTGTGGACCATTTTTAGCCCAAGGCAGCTCATCTCATCAGGCCTTTTTTAGTCAAATGTATCGCCCACTGTCAGTCCCTTCGGGATCCATGCCTCATTCATCTTAATAAAGGTGAGGTAATCTAGACTTTTTTGACCTAGGCGACTTCTCTTCTCAGTGACAATACCTCCTGCTGCACTGAAGGTCCTTTATGAAAGGACACTTGAAGCGGGGCAGGCCATAAGTTCTATCACAAATTGGGATAGCTCAGGCCACAGGTCAAGCCTGCACACCCAGTAGTCAAGGCGTTCATCGCTCCTCAGAGTGTCGATATCTGCAGTTAAGGGGAGGTAGTCTGCTACCTGTCGGTCGAGTCGTTCTCTGAGGGTGGACCCCAAAGGGCTGTGGCGATGCGTAGGACTTAAAAAGCTCTGCATGTCCTCCATCAACAACACGTCTGTAAAGCGTCCTGTCCTTGCCGGCATGGTCGTGGTAGGAGGACGATTACTTTCACCTCTTCCCCTGTTACAGTGGATCTCAACCTTCCTAGTGCCATGGCCCCTTGATAAAATTTCCCAAGTTGTGGGGACCCCTAACAGTAAAATTATTTTCGTAGCGTGGGTTGTCAGCACCCAAGGCAAGACAAGTAATCTGTGCCCCTAACCCATGGACATTTAATGCTCCCTAAGTCCCTTCCACTCGTACTTTATTAAAACCCTGTATGGTAGGCTTGTGCAATTCGTTTCGTAACGAATTGAAATTCGTCCGAATTTAGCAACTTTCGGACATTCGGAAGCATTCGAATTTCCGAACAAAGCAATTACGAATAAGACCGAATCCGAAATAAATTATACCGCAAATAGCGAATGCCCGAATGTCTTCGGCATAATTCGTTATGAAAAAGTTACGAATGTACGAATCCATACGAAGCACAATAACACTCACTCTGCTCTGCTCTCTGCTTCTCCCACACCGTGCTGAACTCCCTCTCAAAATGGTGTACAGGGGCGGAGGTTATAGCCGCATGTAAAAAACGAAAGTAAAATACGAGATTTCGAATCCATTCGAAGCACAATAACACTCTGCTCTGCTCTCTGCTTCTCCCTCACCGTGCTGAACCCTCTCAAAATGGTGTACAGGGGCGGAGGCTATAGCCGCATGTAAAAAACGAAAGTAAAATACGAGATTTCGAATCGTTACAAATAACCGCAATGTATTTAGAAAAGTACAAATCCATTCGAAGCACATTAGGCATAATAGGCAGCGTCGTTGTGAGAGAGACACGGAAAATTACGAATCAACGAACCCAAAAAAAGTTACGAAAGTAGGAGTTGTGTCCAGAATCAACGAAAAACAACGTACTCTACCGAAAGTACGAACCCAAAAAAAGTTACGAAAGTAGGAGTTGTGTCCAGAATCAACGAAAAACAACGTACTCTACCGAAAGTACGAATTATAAAGCAACAAAAAATTCAACGAAAAATGTCGCTTGCAAAAATACGAATGAGTCCGAACACGAAAAATCCCGTCTAGCAAAATTACGAATGATTACGAATCAACAGGACCGGAAAGAAACGAACCGAAACGGAACGAATTTTTCCGTTGTGCACAAGTCTACTGTATGGTACATTTTAGGATGTACCACTCTTTCTCTTTGTTCTCCTTTCTTTCCCTTTTTATCTCTCTCTATCCCAATTTCTAGTTTTTTTCCCCCATCCCTCTCTCTAGCCGTCTTTTTTGTTCTCTTCCTTATTCTTTCTCTCCCTTTTTCTTTGTTCCTCCGCCTCTTTTCTGCTCCCTTCTCTATTTTTAGAGGCAGGGAGTTGGGATGAGTGGCAGTGCTGGGGGGAGTTCTCATCAGCCAACTTAGGTGATCTTGATCAAGGTCATCTGCTGATCTGAGAACTGTAGTGGGGACTTTTAATGGCAACTCTAATCACAGGTAGTGTTACTCAGTGTGTCTCCAGCTTCACTGTGTCTCTGACTTTGTGGTGTCTCATAGCAGTGACACCTGTGCTGAAATCAGAAGATAGGGTTTCCTCCAGCCCCTTTCACTTCACATTCCTCTCCAGTCAGTCGACCTCTAGTCTCTGCCCCCCCCAGCCATGCCGTAAACTGAATGGGCGGCAGCAAAAAGGCTGAGTGGCCGGCTGCGGGCTCTAGGAACAGCCCTGCTGAGCGGCCGTAAAAAGGCTGGGGGAGAAGCGTGGGCTTCAGGAACAGCCCAGGATTTGGTGACCCCTGGCAAATTGTCATTCGACCCCCGAGGTGGTCCCGACCCCCAGGTTGAGAACCACTGCCCTGTTAGATTCCCGTTGTGCTGTGACATCACCCTTATACGCTGTGTAAAGCATACTTTTTAATTTATTTTGGAACTGCTGCATCCTTTCCGACTTCCGGTAATTCAGTAACATTTCTGGCACTTTCTGCTTATACCGGGGTTCTAGTAGCGTGGCCACCCAGTACAGGTCGTTCTCCTTCAGCCTTTTTATACGAGGGTCCCTCAACAGGCACGACAGCATGAAAGACCCCATTTGCACAAGGTTGGATGCCGAGCTACTCATGTCCCGTTCCTCATTCTCACTGAAGGTCTGTTCTTCCCCCCAGCCACGTACAACAGCACGGGTACCAGATAGGTGACAACGAGCACCCTGGGATGCCTGCTGTGGTTGGTCTTCCTCCTCCTCCTCAAAGCCACATTCCTCCTCTGACTCCTCTTCCTCAGACTCCTCTTCCAGCATTGCCGCAGGTCCAGCAAGCGATGCTGATAAGGCTGTTTCTGGTGGTGATGGTGACCACAACTCTTCCTCTTCCTCTTCACGCTCATCTATGGCCTGATCCAGCACTCTTCGCAGGGCACGCTCCAGGAAGAAAACAAATGGGATGATGTCGGTGATGGTGCCTTCAGTGCGACTGACTAGGTTTATCACCTTCTCAAAAGGACGCATGAGCCTACAGGCATTGCGCATGAGCGTCCAGTAACGTGGCAAAAAAATTCCCAGCTGCGCAGAGGCTGTCCTAGCACCCCGGTCATACAAATACTCGTTGACGGCTTTTTCTTGTTGGAGCAGGCGGTCGAACATTAGGAGTGTTGAATTCCAACGTGTCGGGCTGTCGCAAATCAAGCGCCTCACTGGCATGTTGTTTCGCCGCTGGATATCTGAAAAGTGCGCCATGGCCGTGTAGGAACGCCTGAAATGGCCACACACCTTCCTGGCCTGCTTAGGACGTTCTGTAAGTCTGGGAACTTATGCACAAAGCGTTGTACAATCAGATTCAACACATGTGCCATGCACGGCACATGTGTCAACTTGCCCAAATTCAATGCCGCCAACAAATTTCTTCCGTTGTCACACACCACTTTGCCGATCTCCAGTTGGTGCGGAGTCAGCCACTGATCCACCTGTGCGTTCAGGACGGACAGGAGTGCTGGTCCGGTGTGACTCTCTGCTTTCAGGCAAGTCAACCCCAAGACGGTGTGACACTGTCAGATCCGGGATGTGGAAGAGCCCCTGGGGAGCTGGGGGGGTGCAGTTGATGTGGAGCAAGACGCAGCAGCAGAAGAGGACTTAGCCGAGGAGGTTATCGAAGAGGATGGAGTAGGAGGAGTAGAGGAGGTGGCAGCAGGCCTGCCTGCAAGTCGTGGCGGTGTCACCACCAACTCCTCTGCAGAGCCACGCATTACATGCTTGGCAGCCGTCAGCAGGTTTACCCAATGCGCAGTGTAGGTGATATACCTGCCCTGACCGTGCTTTGCAGACCCGGTATCAGTGGTCAGATGGACCCTTGCCCCAACACTGTGTGCCAGACATGCCATGACTTCCTTTTGCACAACAGAGTACAGGTTGGGGATTGCCTTTTGTGAAAAGAAATTTTGGCCGGGTACCTGTACCAATAGCTACAAATTTTTTGAAGGCCTCAGACTCCACCAGCTTGTATGGTAAAAGCTGGCGGGCTAAAAGTTCCGACAAGCCAGCTGTCAGACGCCGGGCAAGGGGGTGACTCTGTGACATTGGCTTCTTACGCTCAAACATGTCCTTGACAGACACCTGACTGTGGGCAGATGAGCAGGAACTGCTCAAGGCGAGAGACGGAGTGGCGGATGGTTGAAAGGGGGCAAGGAGGACAGCAGTGGTTGACGTGGCTGAAAATGCTGGACCAGGAGGAGGATGGTGGCTTTGAGCTTGTGTGCTGCTTGTACTCGTCATCATGTGTTGATCCCATAGGCGTTTGTGATGTGCGATCATGTGCCTTCGCAAAGCAGTTGTACCTTGGTGGGTGTTGGATTTCCCACGACTCAGTTTCTTTTGGCACAGGTTGCAAATGGCATCGCTGTTATCAGAGGCAGACACACAAAAAAAATGCCACACTGCTGAGCTTTGTAATGATGGCATTTTGGTGGTGGCAACAGCATGCGTTGATTGGCGTGCTGTCTGGCTGACCCCGGGTGACGGTACATGCTATCTGACTGCGCCACTAGCTCCTTGCGACAACCTACCCCTGCTTCCAACTCGTCTCCTCCTCCTCTCTGTCTCCCCATCTGAACTTTCCCCCTGTTCTTCTTCTCTTCGAGCGGGCACCCACGTGACATCCACATCGTCATCATCAACCGCTTCACTTGTATCTGACAACTCAGCAAAGGAAGCAGCAGCGGGTACAACATCATCATCATCACACCGTACGTCCATGTGTGTAATGCTGCCTGACTGAGACATATCCCTTATATCCCTTTTATCTACATCCTCTGGCAATAATGGTTGCGCATCACTCATTTCTTCCAACTCATGTGTAAATAACTCCTCTGACAGATCAAGTGAAGCAGCTGTGGTGCTAGTGTTGGTGGTGGCGGCAGGCGGGCGAGTGGTAACTTGAGAGGTGCCCGAAGTTGAGCTGGAGGAGGATGGTGCGTCAAGGTTCCGAGCGGAAGCTGTAGAAGATTGGGTGTCCTGTGTTAGCCAGTCAACTATGTCCTCAGAACTTTTCGAGTTCAGGGTACGTGGCCTCTGAACACTGAGCATTATTCTAGGGCCAAAGGGAATCACAGCACCACGACCACGACGGCCCCTGCGGGGTGGCCTGCCTCTGCCTGTCATTTTTTTTATATTAGTTTAGTTGTACTATGCATGCAAGCTACTGTGACACCAGATATGAGTGGCACTGTGCACTGGCAGAAGTTGGCAGAGTAGACGCTGTAGGCCTGACACACACGCTGGCAGGCAACTGACTGCTATTCTATTGCAGTCAAAACTGTTTTTTTTTTTTTTATGTAAGCTACTGTGACACCAGATATGAGTGGCACTGTGCACTGGCAGAAGTTGGCAGAGTAGACGCTGTAGGCCTGACACACATGCTGGCAGGCAACTGACTGCTATTCTACAATACAAGTGACGTCAGAGCGGGCTCAGATAGAGCTACGGCGCAGCGACTTCCTGACTGCCGGATACCCACACTTGCTCCCTCCGGTTTAACAACACTAGGATACATTACTGGAGCAACACCGCGCTACGGGACCTCCGGAGACCGAGGAGATATCCCCTGAAGACTATCATCACCACTTTCATATGATGTTTTAACCACTATCCTGTGAGTAGCCATTTGGCAGATTTTTATGTACCATTAAAACCGAGTTTTACATACTGCACTTAGTAGGCGCATTTTTTCTTTTTCTTTTTCATCCACAGAGCCTACTTCACTCTTAAAGATGCTGCCAACAGTGCTTATGTAATTATATACATTCTTAACCAGCTCAAGTACTACTATTATTATATGGACTTGTATTATTGGGACTTTATTACCTATATCTACTTGTGTTTATTATTTGTAATTTTTATACCTTTCCTATAAGGTTTACTATAGTATTGTACTACCGCACCATCTCCCACCTTTTATATTTGGTATTTTCAGTATCCGCTCCTTGCGCCGTAATTTTTTGTTTGTTTAGGTAAGTATTTATATATATATATATATATATATATATATATATATATATATATACATATATATATATATATATGTAGCGGACCCCCCAAATTTGGGGTCGCTATGCTTTAAATTTAAAGGTAGCCTGAGCAATAGTAGCCTGAGCAATAGGTTCTCTGATTTAATAGTTTGGACTCTGCTCTGCTATGGTGTTGCCTGGTGTATAGTTCCCCTTGACCTATGGGTGGCGCTGTTGCCCAGGTCTCGGGTTGAACCACAGGTGGCATTGTGGTGTGATTGGGTGTCCTCTCTCGGCTTCCGTGTGGTGGGTGTGTTCTGCCTGCTGTGCATGCCGGGAGAGGGTACATAAAGGGCAGACGCCATGATCCGGTGTGGTGTGCCGGGGGGATTCCAAGGAGGACCCCTGGTGGCGAAGTCACGCCCGTTGGCCCTGCTGGCCAGGGGTGCGTGAATTGGTCGAGGAGTCTCGGGCACCTTCAGCCCGAGGCTATAGTGTTCCAGGTAAGCCCAGTACCTTCAACTGGGTCTACAACCAACCCACTGGAGTCCCAGGGAACCCGAGGGAGGGTGACCCGCTCTGAAGGAGAGGAAACTAGGGGAGGACCTGTCCCATGGATCGGTGAAGGAAGTCACTGTCTCGGGGAAGGCCTGCTTGCCTATCAGAGGGAAGGATTCGTGAGTTGCACAGTAGCGCCTGTGGTGTGCCCCATTGGCACCTATGCTCTCTAAAGGTTGCAGGCACTAAAGAGTTCTAACTTCAGGAACTAAAGGATTCTGTGGCAGAGGATCTCCTGAACTTGTCTTTGAAGGGGACTAAATTTGAAGTGACTGTTCATGCTCCACTCCGGCTGCTAGAACTGTGAGAGGGATCTATCCGGATGAGCAATATCCACTCAGGCTTGAGTGGAGAATAGGGTAATTGGGTGCCGCGTGCCTGAACCTATCTCCCTACCCAATTCTATTGCTGTCTTCAAACTTTTTTTTCCCAATCTGTTCCAAGCAAGAAAAAATAAACTCGTCTGTTGGAGTTTAAACACTGTCTGGACATTGGCCTTCTTTTGGGAGAAAGAATAGACTTTTCCCTACATTCTAGGGATGAGAACCAATGGAGGGAGGTAACTCACTGCAGGACCCAAAATTGTATGAACACCGCTCAACCTCTTATACCAGGAGGATAGGGGCATGTGGCATGGTGTGCCTTTACCCTGCAAGTGAAGGTAAGCAGGAAAAAAGGGTCCATGTGCTACATATATATACAGTGGGGCAAAAAAGTATTTAGTCAACCACCAATTGTGCAAGTTCTCCCACTTAAAAAGATGAGAGAGGCCTGTAATTGTCATCATATGTATACCTCAACTATGAGAGACAAAATGTGGAAACAAATCCAGACAATCACATTGTCTGATTTGGAAAGATTTTTTTTTTTGCAAATTATGGTGGAAAATAAGTATCTGGTCACCTACAAACAAGCAAGATTTCTGGCTCTCACAGACCTGTATCTTCTTCTTTAAGAGGCTCCTCTGTCCTCCACTCATTACCTGTATTAATGGCACCTGTTTGAACTTGTTATCAGTATAAAAGACACCTGGTACAACCTCAAACATTCACACTCCAAACTCCACTATGGTGAAGACCAAAGAGCTGTCGAAGGACACCAGAAACAAAATTGTAGACCTGCACCAGGCTGGGAAGACTGAATCTGCAATAGGCAAGTAGCTTGGTGTAAAGAAATCAACTGTGGGAGCAATAATTAGAAAATGGAAGACATACAAGATCACTGATAATCTCCCTCGATCTGGGGCTCCACGCAAGATCTCACCCCGCCGGGTCAAAATGATCACAAGAACGGTGAGCAAAAATCCAAGAACCACACGGGGGACCTAGTGAATGACCTGCAGAGAGCTGGGACCAATGTAACAAAGGCTACCATCAGTAACACACTACGCCGCCAGGGACTCAGATCCTGCAGTGAGGTTTGCTAGAGAGCATTTGGATGATCCAGAAGAGGATTGGGAGAATGTCATATGGTCAGATGAAACTAAAGTAGAACTGTTTGGTAGAAACACAACTCGTCGTGTTTGGAGGAGAGAGAATGCTGAGTTGCAACCAAAGAACACCATACCTACTGTGAAGCATGGGGGTGGCAACATCATGCTTTGGGGCTGTTTCTCTGCAAAGGGAACAGGACGACAGATCCGTGTACATGAAATAATGAATGGGGCCATGTATCGTGAGATTTTGAGTGCAAACCTCCTCCCATCATCAAGGGCATTGAAGATGAAACGTGGCTGGGTCTTTCAGCATGACAATGATCCCAAACACACCAGTCGGGCAACGAAGGAGTGGCTTCCTAAGAAGCATTTCAAGGTCCTGGAGTGGCCTAGCCAGTCTGCAGATCTCAACCCCATAGAAAACCTTTGGAGGGAGTTGAAAGTCCGTGTTGCCCAGTGACAGCCCCAAAACATCACTGCTCTAGAGGAGATCTGCATGGAGGAATGGGCCAACATACCAGCAACAGTGTGTGACAACCTTGTGAAGACTTACAGAAAACGTTTGACCTCTGTCATTGCCAACAAAGAATATATAACTAAGTATTGAGATGAACTTTTGATATTGACCAAATACTTATTTTCCACCATAATTTGCAAAAAAAAATCTTTCCAAATCAGACAATGTAATTGTCTGGATTTGTTTCCACATTTTGTCTCTCATAGTTGAGGTATACCTATGATGACAATTACAGGCCTCTCTCATCTTTTTACGTGGGAGAACTTGCACAATGGGTGGCTGACTAAATACTTTTTTGCCCAACTGTGTGTATATATATATATATGTGTAGCGGGGTTTTCCCCTTTAATGCAGAGAGACAAGAAGTTCTAGGGGAGAGGTGAGTCAGGAGGAAGTAGAGAAAGGACATTACTGGAAGTGAAAGCAGAGGAGAGAGAGAGACTACATCTCCCAGAACATCTTGCAGCACCCAGGGTACATTGCTCCGGAACAGAGACTGCTGGGGCAGACTTTATAAAGGGGAGGTGGAGTTTGTTTGGTCTCTTTGGACACCCCCTCTCCTAGCAAGAGGATCTCTGTGCTGAACTGCTGTGTGCACAAGGCCTGAAGCCTGGGCCTTGTGCTCCTTTCCAAAGAGCCCCTCTGCCAGCCTAGCAGAGCCTTAGAGACATCTTCTCATCCTTGCTGCAGTACACCAGAAGGATTGAAGACTTGGATGGCGGTGGATTCCTGTTCCTAGACGAATCGATGGAGGAAACGGACTTGGACTTGTCCGGGTGGTGAGAGCTGTTTAAAGACAGATACTTTTATCTTTACTATTCGTTCGGATTACAAAGTTGTTCTTCAAGTGCACCACCGAAAGATTTCTAGCGAATATTGTTTCACTGAACTTCCATTTAGATCAGTCAGGCCTGACTGCATAGGTAGACATTGCTGGGTGTTAGTCTACCCATGAGGGGAAGTAGCTGTAAAAGGGCAGCGCTAGAGTTGCATAGCAATATTTTATTATTCTGATTACTCTGTTTATCTTTATTACTTTTTATTGCAGGGATCTGCAACTTGTTATACTGTTGTTTATTACTTGCCCATTAGCCTCAGTAAAATATCTGGGTCAAGTACATTGGTGTCAGTTTCACTTACTTTAATAAAAGTTTTAAAGTATATCACTGTGTGTGTGTTTGCCATAGGACTGCGTCACCTAGAGTGGCGGTCACGCGGTCCTATCTCCCCTTACTAGCTGTGCCAGTAGGGGGTTGAGCAGATTGCCGGGGGTTGGCGGAGCTGTCTTCAGGGCCCAACTAAATCTGCGGCCTTCTTAGTTGGAGGTATCGCTACACGTGGGGGCTCGTCCGGGATCCTGATACAGCAAGCGAACACGCCAAAGGACCGGCATGGACCCGCTAGAAGTAGGACAGTGGTACACAATGGCTGGCGCAGATCCGGCCGCGGCGGCAGTTATTGAACTCCCGGGGATCTGGCAAAGAGATGCGATAAAGCAGTTAATGACATCCCTATCACCATGCCAGAAATCATGGGTGATGGATGTGAGACCACATGCTTCGTGTACATACGCATTAATAGAGTGGAAAGACGAAATTCCAGAGCATTTTAAAAGCCAGAGCATACAAGCTATGGATGGGCAGACCTACCATCTGACACATGCGCTGCCACATAAGGGAGATCGGTTCCAAATAAGAAAGTCATCATCTCCACAGATACCTCCCCCACCATCCCCTAAGGCACAAGAACAGGAGGATACAGAGAGTCCCAGATCATCACCGGCCACCCTCAGCACAGAACTATGCGCTGTACTGGGAGAGATTGTGGCCCAGTGCAAGAAGAATCCCACAGATTACCCAATGTCAGGGTACAGAAAGCTCCGGATATTCTCAGGGAGAAAACCTGTGCCCTCAGGGGAAGAAGGATTTGAGGAGTGGCTAGATGGCACCACTCAGGCCTTAGAGGAATGGGAAGTTCCAGAACGCAGCAAGAAACAGCGAATTGCTGAAAGTTTGAAGGGGCCTGCTCTGGATGCCATACGCAACCTGAAGATGAGCAGGAAAGACTGTACTGCACAGGACTACTTGGACATCTTGCAGAATGTGTTCGGTGGGACAGAAAAAGTTACCGAGCTCACCTATCAGCTGGAGCACTGCTACCAGTAAACAGGAGAGAAACTGTCAGAATATATGGGACGTCTAGACAAGATCCTGCATAGAATTATTCTGAAGAAGGGGATCGACCCAGGGAAGGTAGACGAGGCCCGGGCTCAGCAGGTATTGAGGGGAGCTCAGCCCCTGGATCCTATTGCATTGGTGCTGCGCACCCGACAGGACGGGAAGAACCTTGGAAGAACACGAAAGGAGGCTGGAAAAAGTGTTGAGAAGACTCAGTGAGGAAGGACTCAAGCTTTTGCCTGAGAAGTGTCGGTTCTATCAGTCTTCTGTGAACTATCTGGGGCACATAGTGTCTGAAGAAGGGGTGGCCACAGACCCTGAGAAATTGGAGGCAGTTACCTCCTGGCCACGACCCACCACAGTAACCGAACTCAGATCCTTCTTGGGGTTCTGCTCCTATTACAGGAGGTTTGTGGAAGGATTCGCCCGAATTGCCAGGCCATTGAATGAACTACTCAAGACCGAGGGGGAAGAGGACGACTCAGGGCCCAGGAAGCCGGGAGAGTCAGTCAGAGATCAGTGGAACCAGAAGTGTGAAGAGGCCTTCCAGGCATTAAAGGAGAGCCTAACCACTGCCCCAGTCTTGGCCTATGCAGACCCAACCAAGCCCTATGAATTACATGTAGATGCTAGTCATGACAGTCTGGGAGGAGTACTTTATCAAGAACACGAAGGGCAACAACGGCCTGTTGCCTATGTGAGCCGGAGCCTGACCCCCCTGAGAAGAACTACCCCACTCACAAGCTGGAGTTCCTGGCCCTTAAGTGGGCGGTAGTAGACAAGCTTAAAGACTACCTGTATGGGGCGGAGTTCACTGTGAAGACCGATAACAACCCCCTTACCTACCTTTTCACCACGGCCAAGCTGGACGCCACTGGACACACATGGCTGGCCGCACTTTCTGGATTCAACTTCAGCCTAAAGTATAGGCCATGGACTGGGAATCGAGATGCAGACGCTCTGTCCAGGAGATCTCATTCTCTCACCAGTGACGTAGAAGATTGGACCCAAGTGGCACCGGACGGGGTGTGGGCCCTTTGTCAAGGAGCTGAATTCCAAGCCAGAGGAGGCTCCAGAGCAGAGGAAATAGGAGTTACCATGGTGGGAGTCCCCAAACACTACTGTGGAGTAGCTCAACTGGGAGAGGACAACCTGCCAAGAAGGAGTTGAGGTGTGACCAATTGGAAGACCCCATGGGGAGATTGGTCCTGGAGGCCCTGGAGAATCAGGATCCAAACAGACTCATGCGTCAACCTTCAAAAGAAGCTCGCCTGCTGAGGAAAGAGTGGGACAGGTTGCAGTTACATCAGGGAGTGGTCTACCGAAGGGGACCCTCTGATGACTCAGAAGATAAGTGGCAACTGTTCCTCCCAGAGAAATATCGAGAGACTGTTCTGATTGCCCTGCATGACAACCATGGCCACCTAGGGGCTGAAAGGACCTTTCAACTTGTCAGAAGTCAGTTCTATTGGCCCTGCATGAGGGCAGAGATAGAAGAGTACTGCCACTCATGTGCACGGTGCGTCCAGAGGAAGACTTTACCCCATCAAGCTGCCCCAATGGGCCATCTACAGAGTCAAGGCCCAATGGATCTGGTATGCATTGATTTTCTCTGCCTCGAACCCGACCTGAGTGGACTAGGAAATGTTCTGGTGATAACCGACCATTTCACCAGGTATGCCCAGGCTTTCCCCACCAAAGACCAGAAGGCCTCCACCGTAGCCAAGGTACTTATGGAGAAGTACTTTGTCCATTATGGGCTGCCACAGCGACTCCATTCAGATCAAGGGAGGGACTTTTAGAGTAAACTGATCCGGAAGCTCCTGGATTCTTTGGGAATTAAGAAGACTCGAACTACACCTTACCATCCACAGGGAGATGCTCAGTCGGAAAGGTTTAACCGAACCTTGCTCAACATGTTGGGGACTCTGGAAAGCGAGAAAAAGCAACATTGGAGCCAACACATAGCAGCCACAGTACATGCTTACAACTGCACCATCAGTGATGCTACAGGCTACTCCCCATATCGACTCATGTTTGGGAGAGAAGCGAGACTACCGGTGGACTTGGCCTTTGGCACCTCTCTGGACCATTCCTCAGCCACATCCCACAAAGGATATGTGGACAGGCTCAGACACAGCCTGAAAGTAGCCTATGAACATGCTCAAGCGGCCTCAGATCAAAGGGGAGTTCGAAATAAAAGAAACTTTGACTTGAAGGTTCAGGTACAAGACCTACAGCCCGGGGATCGAGTACTGTTACGCAATCTGGGGGTCCCTGGAAAGCACAAACTTGCAGACAGATGGAGATCTGAACCCTATGTCATCTGCAGGAAGTTGCCAGGCCTACCTGTCTATACGTTGAAGCCAGAAGGAAAGGTAGGCCCACTGAAGACGTGGCATCAAAACCACCTTCTCCCACTTGCTGAGGCAGTTAGAATACCTCCCGTGGGAGACTCCCTTGAACCGGCCTCTATCCTGGATACTCCTAGGCCGAACACTCGGTCGCAGACCTCCCGAGCTGAAGATGGAGAGGCCTCTCAACTTAGTGGAAGTGAGGAGGGAGAACTTGATTGGCTGTGGCCTTCCCCAACTCCAGGAACTTCTACCATAGATCTTCCGACCACTGAAGACACCACAGATGAAACACTGAACCCAGAAGCCATAGAGCTCATCCCTTCTAGTCCTTCAGCAGAATACTGGGAAGATGCCCATGATGGTTGTTCAGAGGAAGAGGAGCCTGTGGCGCCAGAGCCAGAAATCCCAAGAGAGCAAAGGGCTCGAAGAGTCATCCGGCCTCCTAAGAAGCTGACCTACCCACAAATGGGGAACAGCTCAGAAGACTCTGTAGTTACTGCTAGGAGGAATGCTGAGAATCCGGATCCCTCCACGGTCCATTTGGTGGAGGGCAACCCCAGCTCACTCTCTGGCACAGCTAGACAGTTCGCCCCCACTGAAGCGACCTGTAGACAGGACAGCTCCCCATCTTATGATGATTGGTGGGAGGCTCCTCTGTCAACCCTATGCAACCGCATTGAATCTAGAATGTTTTGCAGACCAAAAAAATGTCTTTGGGGACCAAAGATTCAAAGTGGGGGGAGTGTGTAGCGGGGTGTTCCCCTTTAATGCAGAGAGACAAGAAGTTCTAGGGGAGAGGTGAGTCAGGAGGAAGTAGAGAAAGGACATTACTGGAAGTGAAAGCAGAGGCGAGAGAGAGACTACATCTCCCAGTACATCTTGCAGCACCCAGGGTACATTGCTCCGGAACAGAGACTGCTGGGGCAGACTTTATAAAGGGGAGGTGGAGTTTGTTTGGTCTCTTTGGACACCCCCTCTCCTAGCAAGAGGATCTCTGTGCTGAACTGCTGTGTGCACAAGGCCTGAAGCCTGGGCCTTGTGCTCCTTTCCAAAGAGCCCCTCTGCCAGCCTAGCAGAGCCTTAGAGACATCTTCTCATCCTTGCTGCAGTACACCAGAAGGATTGAAGACTTGGATGTCGGTGGATTCCTGTTCCTAGACGAATCGATGGAGGAAACGGACTTGGACTTGTCCGGGTGGTGAGAGCTGTTTAAAGACAGATACTTTTATCTTTACTATTCGTTCGGATTACAAAGTTGTTCTTCAAGTGCACCACCGAAAGATTTCTAGCGAATATTGTTTCACTGAACTTCCATTTAGATCAGTCAGGCCTGACTGCATAGGTAGACATTGCTGGGTGTTAGTCTACCCATGAGGGGAAGTAGCTGTAAAAGGGCAGCGCTAGAGTTGCATAGCAATATTTTATTATTCTGATTACTCTGTTTATCTTTATTACTTTTTATTGCAGGGATCTGCAACTTGTTATACTGTTGTTTATTACTTGCCCATTAGCCTCAGTAAAATATCTGGGTCAAGTACATTGGTGTCAGTTTCACTTACTTTAATAGAAGTTTTAAAGTATATCACTGTGTGTGTGTTTGCCATAGGACTGCGTCACCTAGAGTGGCGGTCACGCGGTCCTATCTCCCCTTACTAGCTGTGCCAGTAGGGGGTTGAGCAGATTGCCGGGGGTTGGCGGAGCTGTCTTCAGGGCCCAACTAAATCTGCGGCCTTCTTAGTTGCAGGTATCGCTACATATATATATATATATATATATATATATTTTTTTTTTTTTTTATTCCTATATTTCTCCTTTTGAGGTTTGACATGTTGGGTACCCATTTACTTGATGCAACCACATCTTTTATATTTTTACCAAAAAAAGGGTATTATATTGTATTTGTTTGCACTAAAACCTATATTAGACCACTTTTACACTGAGGCGCTTTTCAGGCGCTTTCACACTAAAAAAAGCGCCTGAAAACTTATTTCCATCAAAATCAATAAATGCTTTCACACTGGGGCAGTGCGCTGAACAAACGCCACTCTCCATTGAAATGAATTGAAAGTGCTTCAAAAGCGCCTGAAAAGCGCTTCAAAAGCGCTCAGTGTTTTACTGGCAGTTTTTCAAGCGCCTCAGTGTGAAAGTGGCCTTAGTGTATTTTTTACTGAAAATATGTGCATGAGAAACAGTTGGGCAAATTTTGTGTAACATACAAAAAATTTAGAAATAAATATAGAAACAATATAAATTTGCATCTGCCACTATTGTATTTCCCTCTACTTTCAGAAAATATATTATTATTTAGCGGTTTATACAAATTTTATAGCCATAGCTGATCACAGATTGAGTACTGCCACTGTGTGAGGAAAGGAAAGCGAATAACTATCTATCCTGTGACAGGAGACATTTACACTGATCATCAGGGTACTGATCATCAGTGCCCTGATGATCAGTGCAGCCCCATCAGTGCCAATCAGTATCCATCAGCGCAGCTTATCAGTGCAGCATATCAGTGCCCATCACTGGAGCACATCGGTGCCCATCAGTGCTGCCTATCAGTATAGTACTACCTACCTTATCAGTGCCTCCTCATCAGTGCCCATCATTGCTCATCATTGCAGCTGTCAGGAAAGGGTTCACCTGCTGGTGGCACTGTGGCTCTCAGACCTATAGGCTTCAGTTCCGGTGTCCACCAGCAGGTATCTCTCTGGAGCCAGAAGCTCATGGTAATCAGTTATCACCTGATGCTTATTGCAGGAAGTGTATTTAAGCCCTGCCTGTGCTTATCCTCTTTGCCTTGGTGTTTTGTTCTATGTGCCCCTGACCTGTGTTCCTGCATTCCTTCATCCTGATCCTGAACCCTGATTCTGCAGCTTGATCCCTTACCTGCTTGCTTGTTACTTCTCTTGTTTACCCTCTCCCTGTCCTGGCTTGCTGCCTGCTCCCTCTGCCTGATCTCCCGTGTATGACCTTAGTAGACTTGTGCACAACGGAAAAATTTGTTCCGTTTCGGTTCGTTTCTTTCCGGTCCTGTTGATTCGTAATCATTCGTAATTTTGCTAGACGGGATTTTTCGTGTTCGGACTCATTCGTATTTTTGCAAGCGACATTTTTCGTTGAATTTTTTGTTGCTTTATAATTCGTACTTTCGGTAGAGTACGTTGTTTTTCGTTGATTCTGGACACAACTCCTACTTTCGTAACTTTTTTTGGGTTCGTTGATTCGTAATTTTCCGTGTCTCTCTCACAACGACGCTGCCTATTATGCCTAATGTGCTTCGAATGGATTTGTACTTTTCTAAATACATAGCGGTTATTTGTAACGATTCAAAATCTCGTATTTTACTTTCGTTTTTTACATGCGGCTATAGGCTCCGCCCCTGTACACCATTTTGAGAGGGTTCAGCACGGTGAGGGAGAAGCAGAGAGCAGAGCAGAGTGAGTGTTATTGTGCTTCGAATGGATTTGAAATCTCGTATTTTACTTTCGTTTTTTCATGCGGCTATAGCCTCCGCCCCTGTACACCATTTTGAGAGGGAGTTCAGCATGGTGAGGGAGAAGCAGAGAGCAGAGTGAGTGTTATTGTGCTTCGAATGGATTCGTACATTCGTAACTTTTTTCATAACGAATTATGCCGAAGACCTTCGGGCATTCGCTATTTTGCGGTATAATTTATTTCGGATTCGGTTTTATTCGTAATTGCTCTGTTCGGAAATTCGAATGCTTCCGAATGTCCGAAAGTTGCTAAATTCGGACGAATTTTGATTCGTTACGAAACGAATTGCACAAGCCTAGACCTTAGCTCTGATACCGACTAGCTTTGCATATCCTGCTATCTGTATATACTTGGTTTGAGCAGTTGTTCATTGTGTGTTGACACTTTTTCGATTCTCTGGTTTGATTTATACAGTTCTGGTATATTGAAAATGTTTTTATATTTATGTTATCCCCTTATTCTTAATAAATTACATTATTTTGCATTATACCTGTGCCTGGTTTTCTCTGTTCAATTCCACATATTTCTGGTCATGCCTGTTTCTGACATAACACCAAGGCCAATACTGACCAGAAGTGGCTGCATGGGGAAGCCATCTTGGCTCTGCTGTTGTTTGTTGCAAGATACTTCCTGAGGAGGTTGTATACTATTTTTTTTCTAATGACAGAGGAAAAGGAATATTGCCACCAGATATTTGAGGAGTGGGCCAGAGATCAGCTGTTAGAATGCATTCCTCTTGCTCATTCCCTTGTTGATCAGGTGATATTCAGCCATTGATTCAAGTCTATGCAGAGTTGGCTTTGTTCAGTCTTCCTAAAGGCAGTGATGATTTTTCTCCTACCTTTAGTATGCCTCAGGTGAAATCACTGATATGGTCATTGGAAGATGACTCGGCTTAATTCTTTAAGCACTATTCAACTTGTTCCTAATAGGTGCTAGTGGATTGTATTAATGCAGTGTAGATTCTAGTCAGACAAGCAAAGTGTAAACTACATTTTTTTCAACCTTTACTACAAGCATGGTCAGATATATTGCACTCAGCCTTAGTCAGTTTGCACCAACCCACTCCTGCTGCTAGGCACCTGCCTTCTCAAGTATCTCCCTCTCCGTCACCCACAGCAACCACAGTTGCAGGCCAGTATATCCTGCTACCAACTACAGAATTTGTCAGTACCCTGTTCCCATGTGCTGCACCTACCCTGCCTTTAACCCGTTGAAGATTACCTCTTCTTCTCCATTTCCTGCAACAACCCCTCGGAATTCCTCTCTAGCAACTGCTCCCTCTTTTTCACCATCCCTCAGTTCTTCACTTACATCAGCTGCATCCCCTGCTCACAGCTCTGTAATCACATTTAGAACTTTAGTGGCTAAACCCAAGATGAAACTGAAGTTTTTTCCAACTCTTACAATTCTTCCACTATCCAATCCTGCCTTAATGCCAGCCAAAATGCTCCAGTCTACCTCCATGCTAGCTGATCTGCTTCACTCTGCCTCCACGCCAGCCAATCTGCACCAGTCTGCCTCCATGCCAGCTGATCTGCTACACTCTGCCTCCACACCAGCTGATCTTCTCCACTCTGCCTCCATTCCAGCTGATCTGATCCACTCTGCCTCCATGCCAGCCAATCTGATACACTCTACCTCCACGCCAGCCAATCGGCTCCACTCTGCTACCATGCCTGTTAGTTTGGTTCAGCCCATGCCAGCTGAGCCTTCTACTTTTTCATATTTGGGACTTTCAGTAACCTGGTCTTAATCTACTGCAGTTGCCTTTGTTCAACTTGTTCTAAGATGTTCCATCCATCCTTTGGACAGACTGCCCCATTTAGCCAGGTGGGGCCCTTACCCTTTTTTCCAGGCCATCCTGCATCCAGCCTGTGTTCCAGCGACCCAGCTTAACTTCAATGATATGGGATTAGGTCTGCCGCTGGTGCCCAGCTGTCTGCTGCCAAAACTGCCACTGGTGCCCTGCTGTCCATTGTAGAACCTGCCACTGGTGCCCTATTGTCCGCCGCTGAGCCTGCCACTGGTGCCCTGCTGTCCGCTGCTGAGCCTGTCACTGGTGCCCTGCTGTCTGTTGCTGAGTTTGCCTTTAATGGTCCTGCTCCTGATGTCCAGACTAATGGTCCTGCTCCTGATTCCCAGCCTGGTGGTTCCGCTCCTGATGCCCAACCTGGTAGTCCCATTCCTGATGCCCAGCTAGAGGGTCTTATTTCTGATGCCCAGCCAGAAGGTCCTGTTCCTGATAGCCAGCTAGAGGGTCAATGACCCACCTGCCTCTGATGAACTGATGCCAGATGTCCAGCCTGCTCAGAGCATACCTCACGGCACAGAGTGTGTACCCAGGGGGTGCAACTAAAAGAACCCCAGTCCAGGAGGGAAGGACATGATCCCCCTGCACAGGGCCGAGGAGTGACAGGCTTTGGAAGGGGAAGTACAGCACCCGGTGGCGGCCGTGTATTCCTAAGCCCAAGGCAGAGCTGTATAACCCTGGAAAGGGATCTCCCAGGAGAAGGGAGAGACCCACGCTGGGGAAATTGAGGGCCCCGGTATAGGAGTGTACTGGAAGGGATCCGAGTTTTCGGGAGGTGGATAGAATCCCAGGAGGGACTGCTGAACCCTTGGAAAATGAAAGTGAATTTGCAAAAATCTGCAAAGGACTTGTGATGAATCCAGAGACAGCCTCTACAAGGCAGGTGCATTATGTTAACCATTTGAATTGTGACCCTAATATTGAATTAAGTACATCGCAATCAGAGTTAATAGTGGATTGGAACCTGAGAGAACATTTAAGAGCACTTTCTACAAAGAAAGACATTCAATTACTTATAACTGCTGTTGAATTGCCCTGCAAACAGGCCGTGGAGGGGTTAAGGGAAAAAATAGAGACCGTGGGCAAAATATACGTATAAGGGGCCTGCCTGAAATAAAACAACACTCTGAAATACTTCCAAAGGTGATCAGTCTATTCCAGCTAATACTGAGGCCATCTGCACCTGGTGAGAGGAAACTGGGAGGGGTTGGGTTCTTTTTTTCTTCTCCGGGAAATGCAGTGGAGAGATGATCGATGTCATTAAAGGAAGAGAATAATTTATTATAATTTTTTTTTATTTATTATTTATTTTTTCTCTTTTGTTGTGTTGTTGGTTGTTTGACACAAGTAATAGGGCACTGTAAAGCTTCCTTCTTAATTATATATTGAACAATGTGTTACACGAATTGAGTTTTGGTTATAAGTAGATAAATGGTTGTGGGATTTTTTCTTCTCTTTTTTTTTTTTTTCTTTTCTTTCTGAATAGGATAATATTATTATTATTTAGGTACTTATATAGCGCCGTCAATTTACGCAGCGCTTTACATATACATTGTACATTCACATCGGTCCCTACCTTCAAGGAGTTTACAATCTAAAGTCATTAACTCACATTCATATACTAGGATGATCAATGATCCTGTGTATTTCTCTGGGGAGGGGGGTTATTGTGGTCTGTGTTAATGGAAAGAGTTATATAGATATTTTTGCAATGTGTATTTCTATGTTGTATGTTGAAACTTGTCTTAACCACTTCCATACCAGGCACTTACCCCCCTTCCTGCCCAAGCCAATTTGCAGCTTTCAGCGCTGTTTAAATGACAATTGCGTGGTCATGCTACACTGTACCCAAACAAAATCTTTATCATTTTGTTCCCACAAATAGAGCTTTCTTTTGGTGGTATTTGATCACCTCTGCGGTTTTTATTTTTTGCTAAACAAATAAAAAAACACTGAAAATTTTGAAAAAAAAAAAAGGTTTTTCTTTTGTTTCTGTTATAAAATTTAGTAAATAAGTATGTTTTCTCTTTAACTGATGGGCACTGATAAGGTGGCACTGACGGGCACTGATAAGGTGGCACCGATGAGGTGGCATCAATGAGGTGGCACTGACGGGCACTGATAGGCGGCACTGATGGGCACTGGTAGGCGGCACTGATTGGTGGCACTGATATGCAGCACTGATGGGCATTGATAGGCAGCATTGATGGGCACTCATGGGTGGCACTGGTGGGCACTGATAGGCGACACAGATGGGCACTGAAAGGCTGCACTCATGGGTACTTATGGGTGTCACTGATAGGCGGCACTGATAGGCACTGATACGCGGCACTGATAGATGGCACTTATAGGCATCACTGATGGCACTAGCACTGGCAGGCATTGCTGATGGGCACTGATTGCCATCTGCCTGGGCACTAATTGCCACATGCCTGGGAACTGATTGCCATATGCCTGGTGGTCCAGGGTGGCATACCTTATGTGAGAGTCCCTGATGGCCTGGTTGCCATCCCTGGTGGTCTGGTGGCATCCCTGGTGGTCCGGGGCAGGCATCCGTGGGGGGCTGCGCTGATAAACAATCATCACAGACCCCCCCTGTCAGGAAAGCAGCCGATCGGCTCTCCTCTACTCGTGTCTGTCAGATGCGATTGAGGAAAAGCCGTTCAACGGCTCTTTCTGTTTACATTGTGGACACGACTGATCACGTGGTAAAGAGTCTCACGTGGTAAGAGTCTCTAATAAAGAAAAAGTGATTATAAAAAAAATTATTAGATAACTAGCTCATATTAATTAGGTTTCTGGTTACAGTTTGTATTGTCAGCTCACTGTGTATATTTGTGTAATAAATCAGTTCATGTTCAGCAACCAAACGAGTATTGGCTTGTTTGTTGTTGTCAGCGGTTGGAATATCTGATCTCTATATTCAGACTGGGAGGAAGCGTTATATTTGAAGAAAGAAAGAAAGGTCTTCTGGACGCAGCACTCCGGTTAAAAAGCCTTTATTCCAAAAAAAGGTTCAGGAAACCAAAAACACTCTGCACAACACAACAAACTGGTCACGTCTGGCTGACGCGTTTCACACTATTAAAAGTGCTTACTCATAGCTTTTTTTTGACGCGTTTCACACTATTAAAAGTGCTCACTCATAGCTAGTTATTACACAAATGCTACCCAAGATATACCCTAAACAGGGAAAGTCATGTGATCCAACCCCAAGGTGAAAATAATTGATTAATTGAAAATTAATTAAACATGAAGTGATTCAAGTGAAATGGGTGTGGTTCACTGACCACAATGAAAAAAGAGGATAGAAGTGCCTCACCATATAACGATCTATGCAGATATATAAAGAAATATATTTTTTCAAAAATGTATAATATATAAAAAAATGTATAATATATATAAAAGATAAGTGATATGGTGTGGAGTGGAAACGAAAAAATAACAATAAAAATAATTGTGAAAATCAAATAAAATAAATGATAAATAGGGATGAAATTACTACCAATTATAAAAGTGGTGTAATATAAATGTGCATCCAAAACATGTGTGACACTGACCATGTATATAAATACAAAAGAGAGAAAGAATATATATATAATGTATATATATATGTGCATATATGTGAGATTTGGACTTGTATAGATGAAAAATGCAAAGCAACCTTATAAATTGATTAGGTACACTGTGGAGTGCTTGCATTAATATTACTTAGTCCGTGCTGATATGTGCATGTCTCTTTTGAGATATATTTATTTTTAAATTTTATTATTTTATTATTAATATTGATAATTTATACAGTGAACTTAATGTGAATAAAAGAACAGGTGTTCTATTTAAACTGATATCTGAACAGATTTTGATTAATATGTGAGTATATGTCTCTTTAAAAAAAATACATTAGTCTATATGTCTATTGGGATGGAAGTCATTCCTGAAAATATACTATGCATGAAGATGAACCATTACACAAACATGCAATAAAAGCATGTGTGTACAAATGTGTTTGAATGTACTTGAAGACATCGTATTTAAAAACACCAAGTATGTAAAATATGAGGCAAAAATGTACCCATATGTGTACACCGGCATCCAGCTAAGTGCACACACATGGGGAGCCCGGTGTAAAAGCATATGTGTGTATATGGAAAAAAATAATAAAAAAAAAAATTATTATGATGGCTCCAGGGATGCGCACATCAACTGGGACATACAAAAGCGATCCATCCAATCGACAAGTCTGTAAGATGGTTCTATGTGGACGATTCACATCAAGGCAAATGTCCACATAAAAAGTTGATTAAGGATGTACCCATGTGTGCATATAGACATGCAGCTCAGCACGCACACATGAAGAGCCCAATGCAAAAACATATATATATATGTGTATGCATGGTGGCTCCAAAAATGTGTGCATTAACCGAAGTGCACGTCCAACCATGGACATCTCGATGGAAAACATTCCATTCAATCCACCCAACCATAGACATCTCGATGGAAAACAATCCATCCAATCAAAATATCTACGAGATTTTCTATGTGAGCAATTCACATTGAGGTGAATGTCTGTGTGAAAAGGTTGGATAAGGAAAATAAATGAATAGATAAATGGGAGAATGCCCCCTTGTGTGAATGCAAGCATTCAGCCAAAGGTGCACACATGAGGAGCTCAATGTAAAAATATATGTATATATATAACAGCTCCGAAACTGTGCGCATTAACTGGGATATACATCCAACCATAGACATCTCGATGGAAAACCATCCGTTCAATTAAAGATGTACAAGTAATTCTATGGGAACAATTCACACGGGAACAAATGTCTATATAAAAAGATTGAAAAATGATATGCTAACAAATAACAAAACCCTTGGGGTTGGATCCTGACTAAGTGTAAACATGCCATGATGCCCACATAAACTTATGCCCCATACACACGATCGTTTTTCTTGCCATTTTTTTTCTTGCCGTTTTTCACGTCGTTTTTTTTCATGTTTCCTCTCAAGCCTGTCTTGCCTACACACGATCATTTAAAAAAACGATCAAGCAAAGCTCAGTGACGTACAACACGTACGACGGCACTATAAAGGGGAAGTTCCGTTCGAATGGCGCCACCCTTCATGTTAGTAAAGTTTGTTGAGCGACGATTCGCTCTTTTCAGTCTCGTGCTTTTCAGTCTGTGACTGCGTGACGAATGTGCTATCTCCATTACGAACGCTAGTTTTACCAGAACGAGCGCTCCTGTCTCATACTTGATTCTGAGCATGCGCGTTTTTTTTTCACGTCGTTAAAGCATACACACTATCGTTTTTCACGTCGTTAAAAAAAACGACATGAAAAACGACGTGAAAAAAGAGAGCATGTTCGAAATTTTTAATGGCCGTTTTTCACGTCGTTAAAAATGCTCTGGAGCCTACACACGATCATTTTTAATGGCCATTTTTTTTAATGGCATTTTTAACGGCATGAAAAACGATCGTGTGTATGGGGCATTATACGCTCAATGAATGCCAATATAATATTACATCTACAGCACAATATACATACAGATGAAATATGGGCCATGAAACTTGTGTATACATTGGCTTCCGAGATGGAATTCTATATGTCGTTTCCGTATACAAAATAGACTGTATATATGCCCAAGACAGTTCATGCTGTCAAGAATGACATAACAAAAACCTTGTTTTTATTCTAGAGGTCATATGCTTTCAGAAAATATATGGTTTTGGGGGTCTTTTACAAACTCTGAAAGCTGTAAGGGAAAAATGAAAACCTTCAGATTTTTAGAGAAATTTTTGAGTACAATCGATTTTCACCATTTTACAAAAAGGCGCAATTTAAAATGTACTAATATTTGTTATTTATTAACGCCATACAGGTTACACTTTTATATTTAGTAGGGATTTAGCAGGAATTTTGTAAAATTAGCTTTGTTTTTATCTGCTAATAATGATTTTAGTGTATTTTTTATGAATATATTGGTTTGATAAACATTTGCGCAAATACCGCATTGTCTAAAAAAATCAGTAGCACCTTCTTTTTATTTTAGACATCAAATGCTTTCAGAAAATATATGGTTTTGGGGGTCTTTCACAAATTTTGAAAGCTGTAAGGGAATTTTTTTTAGAGAAGTTTGGATATTTACACACGTTTAAACAATCACCATTTTGCAAAAAGGCGCAATGTAAATTTTTTTTTGTTATTTATTAACAGATGTGAATGTGAAATCTTTTATATTTAGTATGGATTTAGCAGGAATTTTGTAAAATTAGCTGTGTTTTTATCTGCTAATAATGGTTTTAGTGTGTTTTTTGTCAATATATTGGTTTGATAAACATTTGCACAAATACAGCAGGGTCTAAAAAATCAGTAGCACCTTCTTTTTATTATAGAGGTCATATGCTTTCAGAAAATATAGGGTTTTGGGGGTCTTTCACAAATTCTGAAAGCTGTAAGGGAAAAATTAAAACCTTACGATTTTTAGAGAAATGTGCATAGTTAACCACTTAACGACCGCTCACTGTATATATACGTCGGCAGAATGGCACCGACAGGCACAATCACGTAGAGTGTACGTGATCGCCTTTGTACAGTTGGGGGGTCCGATCGGACCCCCCTCCTATACAGTGAGCGGCCGTTTATCGTTGGGGAGCGATCAGAGATGAGGGGGTGACCATTCGATTTCGGCCACCCCCTCGCGATCGCTCCCGGCCAATGAAAATGCTTCCTCCGCCATGTGATGTAAACACAGGCAGGAGGAAGTGATGTCATCTCCCTCGCGGCGGTCTTTTAGAATCCGGCGCCGAGGAGAGAGGAAGCAAGTTAGTGCACCAACAGTCCACTGACACATAGGTACACATAGGCACACATTTCACCCCCCAGTCACCCCCAGATCACCCCCCAGGTCACCCCCCAGCCCCCAATCACAGTGTCACTGATTGCAGTGATCATTTATTTTACTGATCACTGCATTTAGTGTCATCTGTGATAGTAAAAAGTTGCAGGGCAGTTAGGTTTAGGCCCCTTTAGGTCCAGGGTAGCCCCCTAACCCCCCCTAATAAAGGTTTAACCCCTTGATCGCCCCCCAGGTAACCCTTTCACCCCCTAACGCCAGCGTCACTAAGCGATCGTATTTTCGATCGCTGTATTTAGTGCCGGTGGTGCCCTAAATAGCCAGTTATTTATTTTTAGTTTCGCCGCAGGTTTTTAGAGTGTCAGGTACCCCCATATATTATTTTAACCCCCTGATTGCCCCTAGAGTTAACCCTTTCACCAGTGATCACCGTATAAGCGTCACTGGTGACACTGGTTACCCAGTTAGTTATTTAGTTATTTCGGTAACCCGTCAGGTTTTTATATAGCGTCGGGTACCCCCATATTTAACCTAATAAAGGTTTTAACCCCCTTTCACCAGTGATCACCATATAAAGGTTACGGGTGACATTGGTTGATTAGTTTGCTTTTTATAGCATCAGGGCACCCGCCGTATATAACGCAATAAAGGTTTAACCCCCTGATCGCCCGGCGGGTGAGATCAATTAGGTTTTAGCGCCAGAGAGGGTCTGCGTCGCCCCAGGCAGCGTTAGGTTAGTGCCAGTAACGCTAACACCCACGCGCAAAGCATACACCTCCCTTAGTGGTATAGTATCTGATCAGATCTATACTAGCATCCCCAGCGGTTTAGGGTTCCCAAAAACGCAGTGTTAGCGTGATCAGCCCAGATACCTGCTAGCACCTGCGTTTAGCCCCTCCGCCCAGCCCAGCCCACCCAAGTGCAGTATCGATCGATCACTGTCACTTACCAAACACAAAACACATAACTGCAGCGTTCGCAGAGACAGTCCTGATCCCTGCGACCGCTAACAGCTTTTTTTGTAGCGTTTGATATATTTGCTGACGACAGTCGGGTGCTTTTTTTCCTGTGAATCTTACTAGTGTACCCCTAAATTTAGAGCCCAAAATGGCAAGTCGAAGGTACACTAGTAAAGAGGCCTACGAGATTCTGAGCATGACAGATAGTGAAGAGGAGGTCACGTATCTGTCAGATTCAGGCTCAGAATATCTTCCCGTAGAAGACAGTGACGTCAGCGGCCCCACGTCAGATAGCTCTGACGACGAAGTTGAGGTCCCTGCTAAGGTCAGGCATACCCGATCCCGATCTTCTGAGGTTGTTGAGGAGCAAGAACCGCAGGGCTCTCGTATCATGGAGCAGAGGAGTACTAGCGCCGCTATTCCTTCTGGTGAATTGGCAAGCACCAGCGGCCTAGTACAGCCTGGGCGTACATCCAGCACTGCAGTATCACGTGGTGACGTGGCGAGTCCCATAAGTGCAGTTCAAGCTGGCGAGGTGGCAAGCACAAGTAGTGTCCCGCTGCCACCAATAAGAAGACAAAGGCAGGCCCGTCGTACCCATAGTGCTCTTCCTGCAGAATTCGCCTATCCTGATTGGGTCCCCACCACTTCTGCAGAACCCGTACTTCCCCCATTCACTGCCCAACCCGGTATTCAGGTGGAAACAGCTGATTTTATGCCAATCGATTATTATTCGCTGTTTTTCACGGAAGATCTCTATAGATCTATTGTGGACCAGAGTAATTTATATGCTGGTCAATTCATCGCCGCTAGGATGAGTTGAAGGAGGCTTACCAGAAGTCTCGGACTTGGAGAGGCATACGCCACCCAAATCAGAGAAGGCTTTGAGGGTTGGTTAAACCCAATATGGAAGGTCTGGAAGTGAAGGGTATTCTGGAATCAAAGGAGTTTAGTCACTTCAATCACACGGGGTATCCAACACGCCAGTCACCAATATATATAAGAGGGCTCGGTATCCAGAATGCATGCGTGTGAAAATATAAAAAAACTCACATAGCATGATACCGTTTGGAAAGGATTTAATAAAAAAGCGTAACAAAGTAACACTCACATTTAGGATGGTCTTAAAAGCATGATATCAGGTACAAGAGCGATGTGTACGAACAGGTCCACCCGACTAGTTTCGATTAAATAATCATCATCTGGGGTAAGGACCTTGTCCCACACACATCGCAAATAAATGAACAAATTGACCTCCACAATCCCGGAAGTGAACCACCATTACTTCACTTCCGGTTTCGTGTTCAATTGTGGATGGTCAAAATAGCAAAGGTATCATATATTTTTTATCTTTATATAATCCCATGAACAAAAATTGTTAAAATGTCAAAATATATTAAGTTAAAAGAAGGACAGGAAAACTCCAGATTGCCTTAAGTGACAGCGTTTAACCAAGCCTCGCTGTCAATCTATAGCATCCCAGCATCACTTCCGCTGCAGACTGTATAGGATGCGATGTGAGTATCGCCGGATCCAGCCCTCGCTATGAAAACGAGGCCTGGACACGGCGCCAACATGTCACATCCGCCGTGGAGCAAGGCTGGAGGAAACCGGAAGTGGCGTAAACCAGGCCTCGCTCTGAAGAGCGAGACGTCGGTCCGCTGCACTCCGCAGCCACGCCTCTACATTTGATCACACGGACGGCGCTGGCAAGCACACACTACACACACCAGTTGGTCCGCCCCTCCACAGCACGCAACGCACATCCTCCCCAATCCAAAGGGAAGCGCGTCTCAAGCTGGAGGGCAGACTACAAACAAGATGTATATTACTCAGAAATAGTACCTCTAAAAACTAACTGTGCATAGAAGTGACACTATCTGAGTTGTAATAGTGTTTGTTTTAAGTAGAATGTCTCATACAATGTGTCATATCTAATATGTTATATTAAGTGTACAGTTCTGTGCGATCTGTGTAGGTTAATACACACAACCGCACTAAATAAGTACAATAACAACATTTGTGTACAATAAGTGCTGGTCAACAAAATGAAAACCAATATTAATAGAATCAATACTGACAGTCAATATCAATAAAAATGACATGGGCATTAATATCAATATCGAAACTACCATTATTAAAATGCATGTGAATTAACAGATGCGCATATTAAAAAATGAAATGAAATTAAGATGAATAAATAAAGAGAAGTCGTATTGTAATGAATAATGATCAGGACATGTTGATAAAGGAATTAATATCCCACTCGACATTCATTCCCTGTGGCTGGTAGGTCTGAAGCTCATATATCCAGAATGTCTCCAGTCTGGATACTCCTCTAGTAGTGGCTCCACCCCTCCATGGAGCAACAAAATGGTCTATGACCAGGAATTGAGTGCCATCAGGGTTTCGGGCATGGTGTTGCCGATAATGTCTGGGGACAGTATGTTTGATACTCCCAAATTTTATTTTACTCACATGTTCAGATACCCTGGCAGTAAAAGATCTAATAGTTCTACCCACATACTGTTTACCGCATGGGCAGGTCAACAGATATACCACATGGGTTGTGGCACACGTACAAAAATGTTTTATGGGGTAGACTTTGTTGGTCACTGAGGATCTGAATTCCTTAGTAGGCCTTCTTCCACATGTATTATGTTTACAAACAATGCATTTTTTGCAGGGATAATAACCCGTCCAATTATGGAAGAAAGTGGGTTTTATGGGCGGATTTATGATGTTGGGTGCAATTTTGTTTTGAAGAGAGGGTAATCCTTTGTATATTACCTTAGGTCTTTCTGGTATGAGTGTACCCAGCACCCTATCATTCCTTAGTATCCCCCAATGTTTTTCAAAAATGGCTTTTATATGTTTATATTGAGTGGAAAAGGTAGTAAGGAAAGACCATTTGAAGGTATCATTTCCTTCTTTGGGTAATCTATCTTTGAATAATGAAGATCTTTCTGTATCCAACACTCTCTTCAAATCACTTTCTATTTCCACCTGATTATACCCTTTTTCCAAAAATCTGTTTTTTAGCACGTTTGCTTGTGCCACAAAGGTTTCTGTTTCTGTACAGTTCCTGCGAAGGCGCAGGAACTGACTCTTGGGGACTGACTTCAACCACGACCCATGATGGCAACTGTTCATGGGTATAAACCCATTTCTGTCGGTAGGCTTGAAGTAGGTGCTAAATTTAAATTGTTGTTCAGATCTTTCAATCTGTAGGTCTAGAAAGTGTATCATGAACTGACTGGATTCATGTGTAAGAGTAATGCCTCTATCGTTGTTGTTTAACGTAGAGAAAAAATTCTCTAACGTCAATGAATTTCCAGCCCATAGGAGGAGGACGTCATCTATGTACCTGGCCCAAAGCAGAAGCCGAGGCTCCTGCAGGGCATAGACGACGTCCTCCTCCCACTTGGCCATGAATAGATTGGCCAATCTAGGTGCAAATTTTGCCCCCATTGCCACACCTTTCTGTTGGAGATAATAATGCCCATCAAACCAGAAATAATTGTGTTGTGTCGCAAATTCTAATAGTTCCATGATGAAACTAACCTGTGGGGCAGCCAACGTGAGGTCCCTATTCAAAAATTCTTGAGCAGCCTCCATACCCCTATGATGTGGGATGCAGGTGTATAGGGACGCCACATCCGCCGTGGCCATGATAAACTCGCCCTCAAAAGTTACCGACATAAGGCGTTGAATGACATCTTTAGTGTCTTTTAAATAGGATGGTGTGGTCTTGACAGAAGGTTGCAAGAAAAAATCTATATATCTACCTATCTTTGATGTAACGGAATCTATCCCACTAATGATGGGACGTCCGGGAGGGTGAAGAGGATCTTTATGAATTTTAGGTAGATAGTATATCCACCTCCCTACTGTGCACGAAAACCCCTTTCCTGCCCAAGCCATTTTTCAGCTTTCAGCGCTGTCACACTTTGAATGACAATTGCGCGGTTGTGCGACGTGGCTCCCAAACAAAATTTGTGTCCTTTTTTTCCCACAAATAGAGCTTTCTTTTGGTGGTATTTGATCACCTCTGCGGTTTTTATTTTTTGCGCTATAAACAAAAGAAGAGCGTCCAGTTTGGAAAAAAAACACTATTTTTTACTTTTTGCTATAATAAATACCCATTTTTTTTTAAAATAAAATTTTCCTCGGTTTAGGCCGATACGTATTCTTCTACATATTTTTGGTAAAAAAAAAATCGCAATAAGCGCGTATTGATTGGTTTGCGCAAAAGTTATAGCGTGTACAAAATAGGGGATAGATTTATAGCATTTTTATTTTTTTATTTTTTTATTAGTAATGGCGGCGATCTGCGATTTTTTATTGTGACTGCGATATTGCGGCGGACACATCGGACACTTTTGACACATTTTTGGGACCATTCACGTTTATACAGCGATCCCTGCTATAAAAATGCATTGATTACTGTATAAATGTGATTGGCAGGGAAGGGGTTAACCACTAGGGGGCGGGAAGGGGTTAAATATGTTCCCTCAATGTGTTCTTACTGTGGGGGGAGGGGACTGACTGGGGGAGGTGACTGATGGTTGTCCCTATGTACAAGGGACACACCATCAGCCTCCTCTCCCTCACAGGACGTGGATCTCTGTGTTTACACACAGAGACCCACTTTCCTGCTCGTTTCCCGGGCAATCGCGGGTGCCCGGCGGCAATCGCGGCCGCTGGGAACGCGCACCGGGGCCTTGTGAACGCGGCGGGCGCGCGCGCCGCTGGCGGCGAGCGCACGCCTTCTAGCTCGTTTTAAAGGGAGGACGTCATATGACGTCCTCCCAGAACGAGAGTATCCTCCGCCCGCCGTCAATTGACAGTGGGCGGTGGACAAGTGGATATAATTGGAATTCTAGGGGCCAAGGGAACAAGAAACGACTTCTCTTTGTAATTTAAAATTTTAGAATCGAAACCTCTAGTGATTAAACTAGTCAATTTTTTCTTATACTTAGGGGTGGGATTACTGTATATTTCTTTATAGGTATCTTGATCGCTCAAGATGTTATACATTTCTTCCATATAGCTTGTTTTATCTAGCAAAACAATGCCTCCGCCTTTGTCAGCGGGGCGTATGACTAGATCTTTGTTGTCGCATAGGGTTTTAAGATCCTTGCTAGGTAAAGGATTATTAGAAATTTTATTTAAAGGTAATTTGGCCAAATCCTGAAGGACCAAATCTCTGAACATGTTAAGGGCTGGAGCAAGCTTATTAGGAGGATTAAAAAGCGAGGGGTTGGGGGCGTGACCGGATGTGATTGCGGCAGGACGTGTCTGCCCGGAGCTCCGGCTTTCATCCGGCTCTATATCCTGATTGCAGCTGACTAAATATCCGGTACTCGGTGCTGCACTGCTCCGGTGAAAGGGGAACTGCCGCGGCACCTAACGATGCCATCCTCGGCTTCGAAGAAGCAGCAGAAGCACCTTAATCAGCCACCTTTAGAACAGAGGCAGTTGCGCTCTCAGAGCAATATGGCGCTTGGCTCCGCCCACGCCATCTTGGTTCCTGTTAACTCGACACAGCGCGCCAAACCACAGATCTCCAGGATGACGCAGCCAGTGAGTATGGCGTCGCAGGTACAGGAGGCACCATCTCCCTTGCCGCAAGAAATAGAGGTGGATACGGCAGCCATAACAGGTCCAATCCTGGAAGCTATTGCGGCTTCTAAAACGGAGCTTATGACACGTATTGACTGTTTGGCCTCGGAGTGTAACCTTATCCGGCATGATCTGGACAAGATCAGAGGCAGGCTATCCACAGCGGAGGATTGCATCTCTGGAGTGGAGGACGCTGCCCATACTCAGGGTTTTCAACTCGGGGAGCTGAAAGATATGGTCCGGTTCTTGCAGCACAGAGCAGATGACGCCGAGGACCGCCAGAGAAGAAACAACATAAGAGTTGTGGGGTTACCTGAAGGGGCTGAGGGGGTAGCCACTACTACTTTTGCCGAGCAGTTCTTCAAATCACTGCTGGCTTTAGGGGATCTCCCCCCCACATATGTTGCTGAGAGGGCACACAGGGTCCCCACTGGAGCTCGGCCATCGGGTGCCCCACCTCGTCCTTTTCTGGTCCGGTTCCTAAACTATAGGGACCGTGACATGTTACTGGCGGAGGCAAGAAAACATAAGGAGCTGAAATATGACAACGCACGCATCATGCTTTTTCCGGATTTCTCGGCGGAGACTCAGAGGAGGCGTCGCTCCTTTACAGATGTGAAAAGAAGGCTCAGAGAGAAAGATCTGAAATACAGTATGTTGTACCCCAGCCGTCTCCGAGTGCAGCACAAGGGTTCAGTAAAGTTCTTTGAAACTCCACAGGATGCCTGCGACTGGTTGGACCAGAATCCGTGATGCCGTACGAGGTTTACCTGTCCACCTTGTTACTGTTATGATTTTTCTATTTTTATTTTCTGGTCTGTTGTTTTTTGCAAGGGAACTGCCTGTCTACTCCTGTAGACTTACTCTATTTTCCCCTTCTCTTTTTGGGGCATCAGGCATTGCTATACTCTCAGGATCAGAGTCAGGGGGCAAGATGTTTTCTTTTGCTATTTTTTTTCCCCTGGGACCCCAGTATTATGGCTGAAATCCGGAGCCCTTAGATCTGCTTTATTGTGGGGCCACCATCTCACTATTCCTCTGTGAGTGCTCTTTTTCAGAGATGCACACATGTGGCAGCTGCATTGTACTTTTTGTGGTAACGACTACACAATGGTACATTCCCACGGTTCAGGTTGTACCCACAAGGGGTTCTTTGTGCACGGTCAGCTGCTACTTCTATATCATGGACAGCCGTAGGAGTCTGGTGCGACTGGCACGGATTTTTTTATTTTTCCAGCTTCAAATGCCGAACTGTCAACGCTTCAGGTTGAACTCCTACAGGTTTGTTTGTTTTGGGACTAAAGCTGCATACCGGAAGATTTTTGTTTTTGTTCAGGTTTTGGATTTTATGTTGATTTTGTATTTTTTTGGTAGATTAGTAGTTTGTGGTATGACAGCAGGGGTGTTTTTTTGTTTTTCTGACCAAGGCCATGGAGCTTCTCCCGGATTTGCACAACTACTGGCTGAAATGTGTATGTCCTCCTATATGATAATTGCAACTGTTTTCCCTCCGCTAACTGTTTTCATGTGGTTATCATATCTCTTTGATTTTCATAATGGATAGTAAACTTAAAATACTTTCCTAGAATGTCAGGGGTCTAAATAATAAATTTAAGAGGGCTGCAGTTTTCCAATACCTCAAACGGGTCAAACCACATGTTGTCCTCTTACAGGAAACTCACTTGGAGGGCAGTACGATTTTGTCGTTACGCAAGCCCTGGATTCAAAGGGCGGTTCACGCTACCTATTCCACATACTCTAGAGGGGTTTCCTTGCTAATTAGTAAGGCAATTCCATGCACAATACATCAAGTGTTTACTGACTCGGGAGGTCGATATGTGGCAGTCCTCTTGGAAATATTCTCTCATAAAATCCTACTGGTGAATGTATATTTGCCCCCTCCTTTCAAGGTTAATTTACTATGTGATTTGTTGGTAACATTGGCCCCGTATCTCCATCTGCCGATACTTTTCATGGGGGATTATAATGCCATCTTAGACCCGGTGCTGGACTCCTCCAATGCTGGGAGACCGGCCTCGGCGGATCTCTGCTCCTGGATGTCGATGGCGGGTCTGACTGAACTGTGGAGGTGGAAGCATCCGGATACGGTATCCTACTCGCATCTGTCTTACACTCACAAATCTTCCGCTAGGATTGATTTGGCGTTTGGCAATGCTTCCATTCTGCAGTATGTATCTGAGGTGAACTACTTACCTGGGGGAACTTCGGATCATAACCCACTTATGGTTACTATGGCCTTTCATGTGAAGAAAAGGGTAGGGGGGTGGAGATTGTCACCAGGTTGGTTGTTAGAGGATCAAGTGCTGGCTCAGATTCAACAATCCACAGACGCCTACTGGGAGGCAAACGAGGGATCGGCTGATCCCTCGGTGGTATGGGATGCTTTCAAAGCAGTGGCAAGAGGGGAGTGTATTTCCGCAATAAAGTCAGTCAGGAAGGATCATATCCAGGAGAGTGAGCTTCTCATGGCTCATGAGCGAGAGAGTGCTAAAGTAAATGCAGACTCTCCCTCAGAGGCCAATTATGTATCCTTACTGGAAGCTAGACGCTTAGTAGCATTACATTTCACGGATCTGGCGCACACTGAGGTGCGTCAGAGGGCAGAAACGGTGTTCGCTGAGGGTGACAAAAATGGCAAGTTGTTAGCTAACCTTGCCACTGACCAAAAAATACCAGTTAGTATACCGGTGATACGGAATAAAGGGGGGACCTTGATTACGGATCCCACAGACATATTAAGGGAATTTGTTCAATTTTACTCGTCCCTGTACTCGCCTATCCCTTCTTACGATCCCTCGGAACTGAATGAGTTGTTGCTGAGCCTCTCCATACCGAGATTGTCAGATACTGATGCTATTATGTTAGATGAACCTATTTCTGTATTGGAAATTGAAGCAGCTATGCTCGCTTTTCCCCCACAGAAGGCGCCGGGTCCGGATGGATTTCCGGCGGATTTCTACAGAGCGTTTAGGTCCCGATTGGCCACAAGACTAAATGTGCTCTTTCGTCACTGCTGGGAGCGGGGGGCCTTGCCGGCGTCAATGATGGAGGCCTACATGGTGCTCCTCTTGAAGCCGGGGAGGGACCCACTACAATGCTCATCATATCGACCGATTGCGTTGCTAAATGTAGATCTGAAGATCCTTGCTGAAGTGCTGGCGTCAAGGTTGGCCAGGGTAATTTCGTCCCTG
This sequence comes from Rana muscosa, assembly GCA_029206835.1. NCBI lineage: Eukaryota > Metazoa > Chordata > Amphibia > Anura > Ranidae > Rana > Rana muscosa. Next base: position 149,370,355 of record CM055116.1, read on the forward strand.
GTGGACATTGACCAGACGGGCTTCATACCCGGCATGTCGACGGACACTAACTTGAGGAGGTTGTTCACGCATATTCAGCTAGGTACCACTGACTCCCTGGCCAAGGTAATTGTCTCGATAGATATAGAGAAAGCATTTGACTCGGTTGACTGGTGCTACATGCATGGGGTGTTGGAGGGAATGGGCTTTGGACCCGGTTTCCGTCGATGGATCACTCTATTGTATACTAATCCTCGAACAGCGATTCGGCTCGGTACAACAATCTCTGAATTTTTTCCGTTAGGTAGGGGTACTAGGCAGGGGTGTCCACTCTCCCCCTTTCTTTTTGCATTAATGATGGAACCAATTGCTAGAGCACTTAGGCGCTCCAGTGGGGTGGGGGGTATCCGAGTTGGCTCAATTACAGAATGTGTAGCACTATATGCTGATGACTTGCTCCTATTCCTTAGGGACCCTGGGCCCTCCCTCAGGGCTGTTTTGCAGATCTTAGATTTATTTGCCTCCTTTTTGGGGTTGCGGGTGAACTGGAGCAAGTCATCTATTTTGCCGCTGGGCCCTGAAGCACAGATGCTTAGAGATAACGACTTACCGTTGCAGTGGGTCTCTACTATTACCTACCTGGGTGTCAGAATAACTGCCCATATTGGAGATTATATGGCTTTGAACCTTCTCCCGCTGGTGTCTGGCCTCAGACAAAAAACTCAGGTCTGGCGGAAACTGCCTCTCTCCCTGATAGGGAGAATAAGTCTTCTCAAAATGAAATTCCTACCAGTACTCCTATACTTCCTGCGTCACTCTCCAGTGTGGATTCCCAAAGATTTCTTTAAAACATTGAATAGTATAGTGGGGGCTTTTCTTTGGTCTCCACAATCCCCTCGTATTAGTATTTCGGTCCTGCAGGAGCCCCTGGGGCAGGGGGGGTTGGCGCTTCCGGACTGGCAAAAGTATTATCTGGCTGGCCAGATGGTGTTTGCTAGGCGCTGGCTGCTGGCTGATGACGGCGATTCGGCCACGGTCCTGGAAGCGGCTCATTTGGGATCATATGAGAGCTTACGATTGGCCTTATTTAGGGGTCCCAGGTCCAGTCTCCCTTTAACAGTCTCTATGAAGGCCACCATTAGGGCCTGGGAGGTCACTACTGCTCTGATGTCACCTTCCTATCTGGGAGTTTCGCCTTCGGCCCCTCTCTGGTTGAACCCAAACTTATCAGATTTTTGCTCCCTCCCGGATCCAATGATTTGGGCTTGTGGGGGGATTAAAGTGTTAGAGGATATTACTAGGGAAGGTGAGCTTATTTCTTTTGATCAATTAAAAGCAAGGCATGATTTGCCAAATTCCTTCTTCTTTCGCTATCTGCAGCTGCGCCATGCTTTTCAGGCGCAGTTCAGTGGCCAAAGAGTCGAGTCCCTTCCATCCCCACTGGAGACCCTTTTGAAAGACAAAGACCTAGCCAAACCTCTGTCCACTGTTTACAAATCCCTATTTAAAAAAATACCGTTGGGGGTAACTAGGTGTAGAGAGAGGTGGGAAAGGGAAATTCCAGAGATACAGGGGGAGGATTGGGAGGATATGTGGGATCGCCCATTTAGGCATTTGGTTTCTGCTAGAGATCGTCTAATACAGTTCAAATTTCTGCACCGTATATATTTCACTCCTGCTAGGCTTTCTCGTATATATCCTACCACCAGTGGTCAATGTTGGAGGTGCACATACTCCCCGGCAGATTCGGAACATGTTTTCTGGACGTGCCCACGGATTCAGACCTTTTGGTCTGGGGTGGTGGAGTGCATGTCGGAGGTGCTTGGAGCTCCGGTCCCCCTGGCGCCCAGGGTTTGCCTCCTGGGTTTGGTGGAGGGGGTGGTTCCATCATTGGCACACCGCACATTGCTAATTATTGGGATGTTTTATGGCAGAAAGGCTATTTTATTAAAGTGGAAGAACGCTAGTGCCCCCACACTCTCATTCTGGAAAGGTCTGGTTAACTCAGTTATACATCTATATAAGGCTACGTACAGGGCACGTGGATGTGGGAAAAAGTTTGACAAGGTCTGGCAGGCATGGCTGGACTCTTCTGCAACAGTAGGCTGATCTGATCAATGGAATTGACGGTCGGTCAAAGATAGCATGATTATAAATTTACTACTGTATAGCTGACATGTGTTCCACATGGTTTTCCTGGTGAATATAGGCTCTTTAGGAGGATAGTGGATATAATAATAGGAGGACGGACTGTGATGTTAGGATTGATGCAAGAATGTCTTATGTGTTATATATATAACGGCGGCCTTGGTCGGGATGGGGGGGGGGAAAGGGGGTTATAGTTATAGATGAACTATGTTAGTTCTGGTAGAGTGGGCCTTGCATGGCCGCGGTCGAGAGGGTATGTTGCCTACTCGAGTATGTGTTTTAATGTTGTACTGTACTGTACTGTAAGAAAATCTAATAAAAAGAATTTATAAAAATAAAAAAAAAGCGAGGGGTTAGCCAACCCTGAATGGACAGTACCTGACATGGCTGCCCTTGCTATATTTCTAGTGGGATTTGTAGTGATATAGCGTTGAATATTGATTTTTCTAACATACTTGTGTATATCTACAAAAGTGTTAAATTTATTGAGTTTTCGTGGAGGGGCAAATTTGAGACCCTTATCTAAAACCATCTTTTCTTCTGAAGACAATGTGACGCTACTTAAGTTGAACACACCTTGACAGGTCATGTTCGACTTTTCTTTCCTCCTTTGTGCCCTCCTCCCTCCTCTGGACCCTCTCTTGTTTCGGGACCCCTTTTTCTTCTTGGGGGGTCCTCCCGAAAAACCTGAGAGGGATGAGGATTGGGATATGGAGATCGATCAAAATCAGCACTGGGATACGGATATACTCGGTCGTCATGCTGATCCTGAAGAGGGAAATATCTATTATAAGTAGATGGGTATCCATGTTGGGAGGGGGTGAGAGTTGTCATAAAAACTGGATGGTGATCCCCTTTGATACGACTTCTCTCTCTCTTGATACTGTTGATTGTAATCATAGTTGGAATGATTACCTCTATGTCCCCCACCTCTTCTATTGGAACTATGTCCCCTCCCCCTTTGAGTGTTTTTAGGGGTATGAGTATTTTGGGGTACACCACCTTGTGTACGATCACTAGGTTGTTGGTTCCTATTCATAGAAGGTTTAGGTTGGTTAAAGTGTGCAATTGGAGGTGCCACCACTCCTAAGCCTGAAGAATTTACCTCCATGGCGGAGTCTGGTGTAGGTGGCTTCTGCCAGCTGTACACTTTCCCAGACTTATAATCACCGATATCGCGTGAGTATTTTTTATGTTTTTTCATTCTCTGGTCTTTATCTTCTTTAATGAGGTGTGTTTGAAGATTAGAGGACAAAGTGTTGTATTCAACTGTATTTTTATATACAAGTAATACATCTTTAAGTTCCTTAATTTCTCTATCTAAAACCAGAAGACGGTTACGTTTCCTAGTAATAAGGAAATCAAGAAAATGTGTCCCAACCTCATTAAAGTATTTGAACCAGGAATCCAGATCTATTTCTCCTTGCTGTGGATGTACATCCCATCTGAGACTCCGAGGTACCATGTTCTCTGCAACATATTGCTCCAGAAAAACAAGGTCCCATTGGAGATGGAGTTCTGACACCATGATGTTTTTAAGCCTCAAAAATAGACCTGCTACTTCGGTGTCATTGCCTGTGACAACAAACACACCCTCAGTGTTCACTACCCGTGAAGCACAATAATCAAAAACATCCATAGTCCAAACGACTAAAAAGATGTTATTAAACAAATGAATATTAATGTGAAAAAAATCTCTCCTGCAGCAATATAAAATCTATGAACTATTGGTGTAAAAAAAGGGGGGTAATACTGCGCTGGACAAATATATATATATGTGCACCAAGGGAGCCGCCAACACTGCCAATAGAAAAAGGTAAAAGTGATAGAAAATAAAAGTGTAGCGCTACCTGGATAAACGGTGTATCATAATGAATAAATACACAATTATAATGAAATAAACACGTGAAAACACCCAAAATAACGTGCTAAGTGATACATGTGTAATGGTGACTAAACAATAATGGTAAAACCCATGATGGTAAACACAACATGAAATAAATATTTTTTCTAATCACGCAAAGTCCATGGAAAGAAAAAATATATCTAAAAAATAAGGTTCAATCCTGGAGAACGTGTTCGGTCAAAATGTGAACTTGTATTCCAAAAAGTTTTTTCTGTGTAGAAAAGAGATGTGAAAACCACCACCAAGGGTGAGTTGAAGGAGGCTTACCAGAAGTCTCGGACTTGGAGAGGCATACGCCACCCAAATCAGAGAAGGCTTTGAGGGTTGGTTAAACCCAATATGGAAGGTCTGGAAGTGAAGGGTATTCTGGAATCGAAGGAGTTTATCCACTTCAATCACACGGGGTATCCAACACGCCAGTCACCAATATATATAAGAGGGCTCGGTATCCAGAATGCATGCGTGTGAAAATATAAAAAAACTCACATAGCATGATACCGTTTGGAAAGGATTTAATAAAAAAGCGTAACAAAGTAACACTCACATTTAGGATGGTCTTAAAAGCATGATATCAGGTACAAGAGCGATGTGTACGAACAGGTCCACCCGACTAGTTTCGATTAAATAATCATCATCTGGGGTAAGGACCTTGTCCCACACACATCGCAAATAAATGAACAAATTGACCTCCACAATCCCGGAAGTGAACCACCATTACTTCACTTCCGGTTTCGTGTTCAATTGTGGATGGTCAAAATAGCAAAGGTATCATATATTTTTTATCTTTATATAATCCCATGAACAAAAATTGTTAAAATGTCAAAATATATTAAGTTAAAAGAAGGACAGGAAAACTCCAGATTGCCTTAAGTGACAGCGTTTAACCAAGCCTCACTGTCAATCTATAGCATCCCAGCATCACTTCCGCTGCAGACTGTATAGGATGCGATGTGAGTATCGCCGGATCCAGCCCTCGCTATGAAAACGAGGCCTGGACACGGCGCCAACACGTCACATCCGCCGTGGAGCAAGGCTGGAGGAAACCGGAAGTGGCGTAAACCAGGCCTCGCTCTGAAGAGCGAGACGTCGGTCCGCCGCACTCCGCAGCCACGCCTCTACATTTGATCACACGGACGGCGCTGGCAAGCACACACTACACACACCAGTTGGTCCGCCCCTCCACAGCACGCAACGCACATCCTCCCCAATCCAAAGGGAAGCGCGTCTCAAGCTGGAGGGCAGACTACAAACAAGATGTATATTACTCAGAAATAGTACCTCTAAAAACTAACTTTGCATAGAAGTGACACTATCAGAGTTGTAATAGTATATGTTTTAAGTAGAATGTCTCACACAATGTGTCATATCTAATATGTTATATTAAGTGTACAGTTCTGTGCGATCTGTGTGTGGTTAATACACACAACCGCACTAAATAAGTACAATAACAACATTTGTGTACAATAAGTGCTGGTCAACAAAATGAAAACCAATATTAATAGAATCAATACTGACAGTCAATATCAATAAAAATGACATGGGCATTAATATCAATATCGAAACTACCATTATTAAAATGCATGTGAATTAACAGATGCGCATATTAAAAAATGAAATGAAATTAAGATGAATAAATAAAGAGAAGTCGTATTGTAATGAATAATGATCAGAACATGTTGATAAAGGAATTAATATCCCACTCGACATTCATTCCCTGTGGCTGGTAGGTCTGAAGCTCATATATCCAGAATGTCTCCAGTCTGGATACTCCTCTAGTAGTGGCTCCACCCCTCCATGGAGCAACAAAATGGTCTATGACCAGGAATTGAGTGCCATCAGCAGGGATGAGCCGAACACCCCCCTGTTCGGTTCGCACCAGAACCTGCGAACAGACAAAATGTTTGTGTAAACTTTAGAACCCTATTAAATACAATGGACTCGAACGTTCGAAATCTAAAGTGTTAATTATAAAGGCTGATATGCAAGTTATTGTCCTAAAAAGTGTTTGGGGACCGGGGTCCTGCCCCAGGGGACATGTATCAATGCAAAAAGAAGTTTTAAAAACGGCCGTTTTTTCGGGAGCAGTGATTTTAATAATGCTTAAAATGAAAAAATAAAAGTGAAATATTCCTTTAAATTTCGTACCTGGGGGTGTGTATGATATGCATGTGAAGTGGCGCATGTTTCCCGTGCTTAGAACTGTCCCTGCACAAAGTGTCATTTTTGAAAGAAAAAAGTCTTTTAAAACTGACTCGCGGCTATTAATGAATTGTCGGCTCCCGGCAATACATACAAAAGTCATTGATAAAAAAAAAAAAAAAGCGTGGGGGTTCCCCAGAATTCAATTACCAGGCCCTTCAGGTCTGGAATGGATATTAAGGGGAACCCCGCCGCAAATTAAAAAAAAATTTGACATGGGGTTCCCCCAAATATCCATTCCAGGCCCTTCAGATCTGGCATGGATTTTAAGGGGAACTCCACCCCAAATTTTAAAAAAATGGCGTGGAGTCCCCCTAAAAATCCATACCAGACCCCTTATCCGAGCACGCAACCTGGCCGGCCGCAGGGGAAAAGGGGGGGGGACGAGAGAGCGGCCCCCCTCCCTCCTGAACCGTACCAGGCCACATGCCCTCAACATGGGGAGGATGTCCCCATGTTGATGGGGACAAGGGCCTCATCCCCACAACCCTTGCCCGGTGGTTGTGGGGGTCTGCGGGCGGGGGGCTTATCGGAATCTGGAAGACCCCTTTAACAAAGGGGACCCCCAGATCCCGCCCCCCCCCTATGTGAATTGGTAAGGGGTACATTGTACCCCTACCATTTCACGAAGAAAGCGTAAAAAAATGTTTAAAAAAAACACACAAACACCTTGAAAAAGTCCTTTATTTAAAAAAAAAACAAAAACATTCCAGCGGGGGCGGGAAGGGGTTAAATATGTTCCCTCAATGTGTTCTTACTGTGGGGGGAGGGGACTGACTGGGGGAGGTGACTGATGGTTGTCCCTATGTACAAGGGACACACCATCAGCCTCCTCTCCCTCACAGGACGTGGATCTCTGTGTTTACACACAGAGACCCACTTTCCTGCTCGTTTCCCGGGCAATCGCGGGTGCCCGGCGGCAATCGTGGCCGCCGGGCACGCGCACCGGGGCCTTGTGAACGCGGCGGGCGCGCGCGCGCGCCGCTGGCGGCGAGCGCGCGCCTTCTAGCTCGTTTTAAAGGGAGGACGTCATATGGCGTCCTCCCAGAACGAGAGTATCCTCCGCCCGCCGTCAATTGACAGTGGGCGGTGGACAAGTGGTTAAAGAAGATAAAGACCAGAGAATGAAAAAACATAAAAAATACTCACGCGATATCGGTGATTATAAGTCTGGGAAAGTGTACAGCTGGCAGAAGCCACCTACACCAGACTCCGCCATGGAGGTAAATTCTTCACGCTTAGGAGTGGTGGCACCTCCAATTGCACACTTTAACCAACCTAAACCTTCTATGAATAGGAACCAACAACCTAGTGATCGTACACAAGGTGGTGTACCCCAAAATACTCATACCCCTAAAAACACTCAAAGGGGGAGGGGACATAGTTCCAATAGAAGAGGTGGGGGACATAGAGGTAATCATTCCAACTATGATTACAATCAACAGTATCAAGAGAGAGAGAAGTCGTATCAAAGGGGATCACCATCCAGTTTTTATGACAACTCTCACCCCCCCCCAACATGGATACCCATCTACTTATAATAGATATTTCCCTCTTCAGGATCAGCATGACGACCGAGTATATCTGTATCCCAGTGCTGATTTTGATCGGTCTCCATATCCCAATCCTCATCCCTCTTAGGTTTTTCGGGAGGACCCCCCAAGAAGAAAAAGGGGTCCCGAAACAAGAGAGGGTCCAGAGGAGGGAGGAGGGCACAAAGGAGGAAAGAAAAGTCGAACATGACCTGTCAAGGTGTGTTCAACTTAAGTAGCGTCACATTGTCTTCAGAAGAAAAGATGGTTTTAGATAAGGGTCTCAAATTTGCCCCTCCACGAAAACTCAATAAATTTAACACTTTTGTAGATATACACAAGTATGTTAGAAAAATCAATATTCAACGCTATATCACTACAAATCCCACTAGAAATATAGCAAGGGCAGCCACGTCAGGTACTGTCCATTCAGGGTTGGCTAACCCCTCACTTTTTAATCCTCCTAATAAGCTTGCTCCAGCCCTTAACATGTCCAGAGATTTGGTCCTTCAGGATTTGGCCAAATTACCTTTAAAGAAAATTTCTAATAATCCTTTACCTAGCAAGGGCCTTAAAACCCTATGCGACAACAAAGATCTAGTCATACGCCCCGCTGACAAAGGCGGAGGCATTGTTTTGATAGATAAAACAAGCTATATGGAAGAAATGTATAACATCTTGAGCGATCAAGATACCTATAAAGAAATATACAGTAATCCCACCCCTAAGTATAAGAAAAAATTGACTAGTTTAATCACTAGAGGTTTCGATTCTAAAATTTTTAATTACAAAGAGAAGTCGTTTCTTGTTCCCTTGGCCCCTAGAATTCCAATTATATACTATCTACCTAAAATTCATAAAGATCCTCTTCACCCTCCCGGACGTCCCATCATTAGTGGGATAGATTCCGTTACATCAAAGATAGGTAGATATATAGATTTTTTCTTGCAACTTTCTGTCAAGACCACACCATCCTATTTAAAAGACACTAAAGATGTCATTCAACGCCTTATGTCGGTAACTTTTGAGGGCGAGTTTATCATGGCCACGGCGGATGTGGCGTCCCTATACACCTGCATCCCACATCATAGGGGTATGGAGGCTGCTCAAGAATTTTTGAATAGGGACCTCACGTTGGCTGCCCCACAGGTTAGTTTCATCATGGAACTATTAGAATTTGCGACACAACACAATTATTTCTGGTTTGATGGGCATTATTATCTCCAACAGAAAGGTGTGGCAATGGGGGCAAAATTTGCACCTAGTTTGGCCAATCTATTCATGGCCAAGTGGGAGGAGGACGTCGTCTATGCCCTGCAGGAGCCTCGGCTTCTGCTTTGGGCCAGGTACATAGACGACGTCCTCCTCCTATGGGCTGGAACTTCATTGACGTTAGAGAATTTTTTCTCTACGTTAAACAACAACAATAGAGGCATTACTCTTACACATGAATCCAGTCAGTCCATGATACACTTTCTAGACCTACAGATTGAAAGATCTGAACAACAATTTCAATTTAGCACCTACTTCAAGCCTACCGACAGAAATGGGTTTATACCCATGAACAGCTGCCATCATGGGTCGTGGTTGAAGTCGGTCCCCAAGAGTCAGTTCCTGCGCCTTCGCAGGAACTGTACAGAAGTAGAAACCTTTGTGGCACAAGCAAACGTGCTAAAAAACTGATTTTTGGAAAAAGGGTATAATCAGGTGGAAATAGAAAGTGATTTGAAGAGAGTGTTGGATACAGAAAGATCTTCATTATTCAAAGATAGATTACCCAAAGAAGGAAATGATACCTTCAAATGGTCTTTCCTTACTACCTTTTCCACTCAATATAAACATATAAAAGCCATTTTTGAAAAACATTGGGGGATACTAAGGAATGATAGGGTGCTGGGTACACTCATACCAGAAAGACCTAAGGTAATATACAAAGGATTACCCTCTCTTCAAAACAAAATTGCACCCAACATCATAAATCCGCCTATAAAACCCACTTTCTTCCATAATTGGACGGGTTATTATCCCTGCAAAAAATGCATTGTGTGTAAACATAATACATGTGGAAGAAGGCCTACTAAGGAATTCAGATCCTCAGTGACCAACAAAGTCTACCCCATAAAACATTTTTGTACGTGTGCCACAACCCATGTGGTATATCTGTTGACCTGCCCATGCGGTAAACAGTACGTGGGTAGAACTATTAGATCTTTTACTGCCAGGGTATCTGAACATGTGAGTAAAATAAAATTTGGGAGTATCAAACATACTGTCCCCAGACATTATCGGCAACACCATGCCCGAAACCCTGATGGCACTCAATTCCTGGTCATAGACCATTTTGTTGCTCCATGGAGGGGTGGAGCCACTACTAGAGGAGTATCCAGACTGGAGACATTCTGGATATATGAGCTTCAGACCTACCAGCCACAGGGAATGAATGTCGAGTGGGATATTAATTCCTTTATCAACATGTCCTGATCATTATTCATTACAATACGACTTCTCTTTATTTATTCATCTTAATTTCATTTCATTTTTTAATATGCGCATCTGTTAATTCACATGCATTTTAATAATGGTAGTTTCGATATTGATATTAATGCCCATGTCATTTTTATTGATATTGACTGTCAGTATTGATTCTATTAATATTGGTTTTCATTTTGTTGACCAGCACTTAATGTACACAAATGTTGTTATTGTACTTATTTAGTGCGGTTGTGTGTATTAACCACACACAGATCGCACAGAACTGTACACTTAATATACCATATTAGATATGACACATTGTGTGAGACATTCTACTTAAAACATACACTATTACAACTCTGATAGTGTCACTTCTATGCACAGTTAGTTTTTAGAGGTACTATTTCTGAGTAATATACATCTTGTTTGTAGTCTGCCCTCCAGCTTGAGATGCGCTTCCCTTTGGATTGGGGAGGATGTGCGTTGCGTGCTGTGGAGGGGCGGACCAACTGGTGTGTGTAGTGTGTGCTTGCCAGCGCCGTCCATGTGATCAAATGTAGAGGCGTGGCTGTGGAGTGCGGCGGACCGACGTCTCGCTCTTCAGAGCGAGGCCTGGTTTACGCCACTTCCGGTTTCCTCCAGCCTTGCTCCACGGCGGATGTGACGTGTTGGCGCAGTGTCCAGGCCTCGTTTTCATAGCGAGGGCTGGATCTGGCGATACTCACATCGCATCCTATACAGTCTGCAGCGGAAGTGATGCTGGGATGCTATAGATTGACAGTTAGGCTTGGTTAAACGCTGTCACTTAAGGCAATCTGGAGTTTTCCTGTCCTTCTTTTAACTTAATATATTTTGACATTTTAACAATTTTTGTTCATGGGATTATATAAAGATAAAAAATATATGATACCTTTGCTATTTTGACCATCCACAATTGAACACGAAACCGGAAGTGAAGTAATGGTGGTTCACTTCCGGGATTGTGGAGGTCAATTTGTTCATTTATTTGCGATGTGTGTGGGACAAGGTCCTTACCCCCAGATGATGATTATTTAATCGAAACTAGTCGGGTGGACCTGTTCGTACACATCGCTCTTGTACCTGATATCATGCTTTTAAGACCATCCTAAATGTGAGTGTTACTTTGTTACGCTTTTTTATTAAATCCTTTCCAAACGGTATCATGCTATGTGAGTTTTTTTATATTTTCACACGCATGCATTCTGGATACCGAGCCCTCTTATATATATTGGTGACTGGCGTGTTGGATACCCCGTGTGATTGAAGTGGCTAAACTCCTTCGATTCCAGAATACTCTTCACTTCCAGACCTTCCATATTGGGTTTAACCAACCCTCAAAGCCTTCTCTGATTTGGGTGGCGTATGCCTCTCCAAGTCCGAGACTTCTGGTAAGCCTCCTTCAACTCACCCTTGGTGGCGGTTTTCACATCTCTTTTCTACACAGAAAAAACTTTTTGGAATTTAAGTTCACATTTTGACCGAACACGTTCTCCAGGATTGAACCTTATTTTTTAGATATATTTTTTCTTTCCATGGACTTTGTGTGATTAGAAAAAATATTTATTTCATGTTGTGTTTACCATCATGGGTTTTACCATTATTGTTTAGTCACCATTACACATGTATCACTTAGCACGTTATTTTGGGTGTTTTCACGTGTTTATTTCATTATAATTGTGTATTTATTCATTATGATACACGGTTTATCCAGGTAGCGCTACACTTTAATTTTCTATCACTTTTACCTTTTTCTATTGGCAGTGTTGGCGGCTCCCTTGGTGCACATATATATATATTTGTCCAGCGCAGTATTACCCCCCTTTTTTTACACCAATAATTCATCGCCGCTAATCCCCAGTTGCCTTCCATTGCCAAAGATTGGAAACCAATTACGGTTTCCGAATTTAAGACCTTTCTGGGCCTTTCCCTCAACATGGGCACACATAACTTCCCGTCATTGCGTGCTTATTGGTCCACGCACCCAATTGACCACATGCCCGTGTTCTCTGCCTCCATGCCCAGGAAACGATACAAGCAGATTTTGCGGTTCATGCACTTCAACGACAATGAACTTTGTCGTCCACGTGGGGACCCTGAATACGACCGGCTCTATAAAATTCGGCCCCTCATAAACCACTTTAACGAACGTTTTGCAGCCTTGTTTATTCCCGATCAAGCTGTCTGCGTTGATGAGTCTCTGATTAAATTTTCTGTCCGCTTGGCTTTCAAGCAGTACCTTCCCAGCAAGCGTGCCAGATACGGGGTCAAGCTCTATAAGTGCTGTGACAGGGCAACAGGCTATGTATGGAGCTTTATGGTTTATGAGGGAAAAGATAGTCAGGTTGAGCCGGTCAACTGCCCGGATTACATAGGGAGCGCTGGCAAGATAGTGTGGAACTTGGTGTCACCCTTATTCGGAAAGGAGTACCACTTGTATGTGGACAATTATTACACGAGCGTGCCACTGTTTAGTCACTTGTTTGATCATCAGATTGGAGCATGTGGCACCGTGCGACCTAATCGCCGGGGCTTTCCCCAGCGGCTTGTAGATGCCCGTCTTAGGCTGGGGGAGAGAGCCTGCGTGAAGTGTAATAACTTGCTCGCTATGAAGTGGAGGGACAATAAGAATGTTTTCCTTCTTACCTCCCTTCATGCAGACACGACAGTCCAAATTCGTACGGCGACTGGTGTTGTGGAGAAACCCACGAATATAACAAAATATGTGTCCACGAATATAACAAAAATATGGGAGGGGTGGACCTCAACGACCAGTTGATGGCGCCGTATCTAATTGACCGTAAGGCGAGACGCTTGTACAAAAAAGTGTCTCTATCCTTATTCCAATTGGCTTTGCTGAACGCTCATGTGCTATACAGAGCTTCAGGCGGGACTTTATCTCTTCTAAAATTCCAGAATGAGATAGTCACAGAACTCCTGTATCCAGGCGGTTCTGTACCTCACCATCCCCTACCAAATGCAGTAAGCCGGCTGCATGAGAGGCATTATACGCATCTCCTCCCGAGTACCCTTACCCAATGAGCCCCCCAAAAAAGATGTCGTGTCTGTAGCAAGCGCGGATTTAGGTGTGACACCCGTTATTATTGTCCACTCTGTCCTAACAAACCTGGTCTTTGCCTTGGTGAATGTTTTGAACGCTACCACTCAAAAGTGAAGTTTTAGCGTAGGGTACAGCATTTCACAGACTAGGACACACTTACACAGGGTCTCCCAAGATGCCATTACATTTTGAGAGACCCGTACCATTACAGTTGTTAAAGTTTAAAAAAAAAGTGTAAAAAAGAAAAAAAAAACGTAAAAAACAAAAACACAAAAAAAATATAAAATAAAAAAACCAAAAATAGTTGTCGTTTTATTGTTCTCTCTCGCTCTCTCTATTTTCTCTCTATTGTTCTGCTCTTTTTTACTGTATTCCATTCTGCAATGTTTTATCATGCTTGCTTTTCAGGTATGTAATTTTTTGTTTTCAGGTGTGCCATTCAACTGCAGCGTGGAATTATTTATCTTGACAGCAACAGCGTTTGCTCCCACGATACATAAAGCCGTGACTCCAACGCTGTAGGAGGTGATTTCACCACCACAGTTAAAAAAAGAGCATATATGCCGAAGCATGGGGGCAGCAGGGGCGGAGGAGCGATTTTGCTCCTAATGCCGCGTATATACGGTCGAAATTCCGACGGAGGCTTGCCCGTGGAAAAGTTTGACCGTGTGTACGCGGCATAACCTTTTATGCCGCGTACATACAGTCGAAATTTCGACAAAGGCTTGCCCGTGGAAAAGTCCGACCATGTGTACGCGGCATAACTTTTTTGCGGGAGGATGCCCCCATGCTTCGGCATATATATATTTTAGGCACAGGTTGCGTTAAAAAAATGTTTTATTTTTTACTAGGTTTTGTTTTGGTATTTGCTTTGCAGGTATGGTATGGTAAGGTCTTACTGTTGTACTGTAATGTTACTTTGTTTTAATGTTAACCATCATTTGCTTAGCAGGTACGCCATTCAGTTGCATCGCGGATTTATTTATCTTGACAGCAACAGCGTTTGCTCCCACGATACATAAAGCCGTGACTCCAACGCTGTAGGAGGTGATTTCACCACCACAGTTAAAAAAAGAGCATATATGCCAAAGCATGGGGGCAGCAGGGGCGGAGGAGCGATTTTGCTCCTAATGCCGCGTATATACGGTCGAAATTCCGACGGAGGCTTGCCCGTGGAAAAGTTCGACCGTGTGTACGCGGCATAACCTTTTATGCCGCGTACATACGGTCGACATTCTGACGAAGGCTTGCCCGTGGAAAAGTTTGACCGTGTGTACGCGGCATAACTTTTTTGCGGGAGGATGCCCCAATGCTTCGGCATATATGCCCATCATTAGAAGTGGGTGGATGAAGGGAGGTATTCTAATGGTGGGCATACCCACCGATCAATCTCTTTTTTTCGTTCAGCCAACAGGCTGCATGAAAAAAAAGATTACAATACATGTCCAACAAGGACCAGCAACGTACTGGTATGTTGCTGGACTTTGAATGTTTATTCCAGAATGATGCCTGCAGGTTTAGGTATCATCTTGGTATCATTCTTTTCAGCCAGTGGCCGGCTTTCATGTAAAATCAATTCTAGCAGATAATTAGCCTCTAGACTGCTTTTACAAGCAGTGGGAGGGAATGCCCCCCCCCCCGGATATAAACAGCGCCATTGGGAAATTGGGAAAGCATTTTATCACACCGATCTTGGTGTGGTCAGATGCTTTGAGGGCAGAGGAAAGATCTAGGGTCTAACCCCCCATTTTATTTTAAAAAAGAGTACCTGTCACTACTTATTGCTATCATAGGGGATATTTACATTCCCTGAGACAACAATAAAAATGATAAAAAAAAAAATATGGAAGGAACAGTTTAAAAATAAAATAAAAAAGCAAAATAAATAATAAAAAAAAAAAAAAAAGCACCGCTGTCCCCCCTGCTCTTGTGCAAAGGCGAACGCAAGCGTCGGTCTAGCGTCATATGTAAACAGCAATTGCATCATGCATGTGAGGTATCACCGCGAAGGTCAGATCGAGGGCAGTAATTTTAGCAGTAGACCTCCTCTGTAAATCTAACGTGGTAACCTGTAAAGGCTTTTAAATGCTTTTAAAAATGAATGTAGTTTCTCGCCGCTGCGCGTTTGTGCGCAATTTTAAAGCATGTCGTGTTTGGTATCCATGTACTCCGCCTAAGATCATCTTTTTTATTTCATCAAACATTTGGGCAATATAGTGTTTTTTAGTGCATTAAAAATTAAAAAAGTGTGTTTTTCCCCCAAAAAATGCGTTTGAAAAATCGCTGCGCAAATACTGTGTGGAAAAAAAAATGCAACACCCACTATTTTAATCTGTAGGGCCTTTGCTTTAAAAAAATATATAATGTTTGGGGGTTCAGCATAATTTTCTTGCAAAAAAAAAATGTTTTCATGTAAACAAAAAGTGTCAGAAAGGGCTTTGTCTTCAAGTGGTTAGAAGAGTGGATGATGTGTGACATAAGCTTCCTAATGTTGTGCTTAAAATGCCAGGACAGTTCAAAACCCCCCCAAATGACCCCATTTTGGAAAGTAGACACCTCAAGCTATTTGCTGAGAGGCATGTTGAGCCCATTGAATATTTTTTTTTTGTCCCAAGTGATTGAATAATGACAAAAAGAAAAAAAAAATGTACAAAAAGTTGTCACTAAATTATATATTGCTCAAACATGCCATGGTTATATGTGGAATTGCACCCAAAAATACATTCTGTTGCTTCTCCTGAGTACGGGGATACCACATGTGTGAGACATTTTGGGAGCCTAGCCGCGTACAGGACCCCGAAAACCAAGCACCGCCTTCAGGATTTCTATGGGTGTAAATTTTTGATTTCACTCCTCACTGCCTATCACAGTTTCGGAGACCATGGAATGCCCAGATGGCACAAACCCCCCCAAATGACCCCATTTTGGAAAGTAGACACCCCAAGCTATTTGCTGAGAGGTATGTTGAGTATTTTGCAGATCTCGCTTTTTGTCACAAAGTTTTAAAAATTGAAAAAAGAAAAAAAAAAAATGTCTTTCTTCATTTTCAAAAACAAATGAGAGCTGTAAAATACTCACCATGCCTCTCGGCAAATAGCTTGGGGTGTCTACTTTCCAAAATGGGGTCATTTGTGGGGGTTTTGGGCTATCTTGGCATTTTATGGCCTTCAAAACTGTGATAGGTAGTGAGGAGTGAAATCAAAAATTTGTGCCCTTAGAAATCCTGAAGGCGGTGCTTGGTTTTCGGGGGCCCGTACGCGGCTAGGCTCTCAAAAAGTCCCACACATGTGGTATTCCCGTACTCAGGAGAAGCAGCCAAATGTATTTTGGGGTGCAATTCCGCATATAACCATGGCATGTTTGAGCAATATATCATTTAGTGACAACTTTTTGTACATTTTTTTTTTCTTTTTGTCATTATTCAATCACTTGGGACAAAAAAAAAAAATATTTAATGGGCTCAACATGCCTCTCAGCAATTTCATTGGGGTGTCTACTTTCCAAAATGGGGTCATTTTGGGGGGGTTTTGTGCTATCTTGGCATTTTATGGCCTTCAAAACTGTGATAGGTAGTGAGGAGTGAAATCAAAAATTTATGCCCTTAGAAACCTTGAAGGCGGTGCTTGATTTTTGGGGTCCCGTACGCGGCTAGGCTCCCAAAAATTCCCACACATGTGGTATCCCCGTACTCAGGAGAAGCAGCAGAATGTATTTTGGGGTGTAATTTCACATATGCCCATGGCATGTGTGAGCAATATATCATTTAGTGACAACTTTGTGCAAAAAAAACAAAGTTTGTCATATTCCCGCAACTTGTGGCAAAATATAAAATATTCCATGGACTGAACATGCCTCTCAGTAAATAGCTTGGGGTGTCTACTTTCCAAAATGGGGTCATTTGGGGGGGTTTTGTGCTATTTTGGCATTTTATGGCCTTCGAAACTGTGATAGGTAGTGAGGAGTGAAATCAAAAATTTACGCCCTTAGAAATCCTGAAGGCGGTGCTTGGTTTTTGGGGCCCCGTACCCGGCTAGGCTCCCAAAAAGTCCCACACATGTGGTATCCCCGTACTCAGGAGAAGCAGCAGAATGTATTTTGGGGTGCAATTCCACATATAACCATGGCATGTGTGAGCAATATATCATTTAGTGACAACTTTTTGTACATTTTTTCTTTTTTTTTCTTTTTAGCATTATTCAATCATTTGGGACAAAAAAAATATTCAATGGGCTCAACATGCCTCTCAGCAAATAGCTTGGTGTGTCTACTTTCCAAAATGGGGTCATTTGGGGGGGTTTTGTGCCATCTTGGCATTTTATGGCCTTCAAAACTGTGATAGGTAGTGATAGGTAGTGAGGAGTGAAATCAAAAATTTATGCCCTTAGAAACCTTGAAGGCGGTGCTTGGTTTTTGGGGTCCCGTATGCGACTAGGCTCCCAAAAAGTCCCACACATGTGGTATCCCCATACTCAGGAGAAGCAACAGAATGTATTTTGGGGTGTAATTTCACATATGCCCATGGCATGTGTGAGCAATATATGATTTAGTGACAACTTTGTGCAAAAAAAATAAAGTTTGTCATATTCCCGCAACTTGTGGCAAAATATAAAATATTCCATGGACTAATCATGCCTCTCAGTAAATAGCTTGGGGTGTCTACTTTCCAAAATGGGGTCATTTGGGGGCGTTTTGTGCTATTTTGGCATTTTATGGCCTTCGAAACTGTGATAGGTAGTGAGGAGTGAAATCAAAAATTTGCGCCCTTAGAAATCCTGAAGGCGGTGCTTGGTTTCCGGGGTCCCGTACGTGGCTAGGCTCATAAAAAGTCCCGCACATGTGGTATCCCCGTACTCAGGAGAAGCAGCAGAATGTATTTTGGGGTGCAATTCCACATATAACCATGGCATGTGTGAGCAATATATCATTTAGTGACAACTTTTTGCAAAAAAAATAAAGTTTGTCATATTCCCGCAACTTGTGGCAAAATATAAAATATTCCATGGACTAATCATGCCTCTCAGTAAATAGCTTGGGGTGTCTACTTTCCAAAATGGGGTCATTTGGGGGGGGGGGTTGTGCTATTTTGGCATTTTATGGCCTTCGAAACTGTGATAGGTAGTGAGGAGTGAAATCAAAAATTTGCGCCCTTAGAAATCCTGAAGGCGGTGCTTGGTTTCCGGGGTCCCGTACGTGGCTAGGCTCCTAAAAAGTCCCACACATGTGGTATCCCAGTACTCAGGAGAAGCAGCAGAATGTATTTTGGGGTGCAATTCCACATATAACCATGGCATGTGTGAGCAATATATCATTTAGTGACAACTTTTTGTAATTTTTTTTTTTTTTTGTCATTATTCAATCACTTGGGACAAAAAAAAAATATTCAATGGGCTCAACATGCCTCTCAGCAATTTCCTTGGGTTGTCTACTTTCCAAAATGGGGTCATTTGGGGGGGGGGGTTTGTACTGCCCTGCCATTTTAGCACCTCAAGTAATGAGATAGGCAGTCATAAATTAAAAGCTGTGTAAATTCCAGAAAATGTACCCTAGATTGTAGACGCTATAACTTTTGCGCAAACCAATAATTATACACTTATTGACATTTTTTTTACTAAAGACATGTGGCTGAATACATTTTGGCCTAAATGTATGACTACAATTGAGTTTATTCGATTTTTCTTATAACAAAAAGTAGAAAATATCATTTTTTTTCTAAATTTTCGGTCTTTTTCCGTTTATATCGCAAAAAATAAAAATCGCAGAGGCAATCAAATACCATTAAAAGAAAGCTCTATTTGTGGGAAGAAAAGGACGCAAATTTCGTTTGGGTACAACATTGCATGTCCGCACAATTTACAGTTAAAGCAGCGCAGTGCAAAATTCTGAATTCACCTCTGGTCCTTTAGCTACCAAATGGTCCGGGGCTTAAGTGGTTAAATATAACCGTGTGTCATGTTACTGGTAAAGTTTACCCCACCCTGTGTCATTATGCAAAGAAAAGGGGTTGTCCCCTGAGTGTATATCTCTTTGTACCTGTGTTTGAATAAAGAGTTTGATGTTTTCCACCTTACACTAATGTCCCGACAAGTGACTGGGTGGGCTAAGGGATCTTGGATCGTGTTGGTACCGGACAAAGGAAGCTTATACGGTGGACATACTACTCTTGAGTACGGGGGCCCGTACCAGCTACTATTAATTTATTTAACTATGTATTAATTACTTAAATAATTACTACCATTAATTTAATTATTTATTTAATTGTTACATAATCAAAAATGCGCATCATTAAGATTCTGTTTGTTTCTTTTATACAGTTATGTCTGTGTTTTTCAGTAGCCATTTACCATATTTACATATAAATCTGCAAAAGGGCTAATGAAAGGGGAGGGGGGGGGGGGGGGTTTCAAAGAACAAGTGTGATGACATATGAGTCCCCCAGTTATTTCTGTTGTATATCTAAAACTCCCAGCCACTTTCTTACACCAGAAGACGACTTATAGACAGTACCAGAAAGTGCTCTATGCATTTGTTGCTTCTTCAGTATCAGCAGTGAATTCTATTTCCACAAATAAGTGAACTGGCTCGGCATTGGAAGGCTTGTCTTTAATGCTAGTGTCGTTGTTCCAGTTTCTGTTGGTGTTGAAGTCACGCTCTCTATTTCCAGAGCTGTATCTGTGATACCTCCCCCACTGACTTTTCACGCTCTATATTACAAAATGCTTTTTTTTACTGTTTCCAAGGAAAAGGGCACCACTTGTATAACATCCCTATGGCAACCTCATCGGTTTCTTGCTTCACCCTCATTCCATCCACTAAACCAGCACAAGTAAACATGTAAATCACCAGGTTCACTGAAATATATAGGTATTTTATAAAATATATATATATATATATATATATATACAGTACATACTGCATATAGAACTTTATAACAGATATGAAGAGCTGCATTAAGGGCTTACAAAGCGTACAACTTATGCTCTAACAAGCAGGGCTCTCTGATTCCTAGTGTAATAAAGTAATAAATTGTATTGTAACTATACTGTCTGCCCTTATGTTTTAAGGCACTGCGTAAACTGTCGGTGCTATATAAATCCTGTATAATAATAACAATTCTCTCTCTCTCTTCATCCAATATAGTCTTCATCCAAAAATATTGCTTTTATTTCTGTTACCACAACTTCAAAGAAAAAAACTATATTTTCATTGTATTTATAATACAATCATGAAAATATATAAATTTTTATTATTCTATTTGAATTTCCCTTTTCTAAATGTTACTTTTTTATGCTCAGTAAATAATATTCAAGATGTAGAGTATATAACAGCACAGAAACAGACAACGAGAAAATTGCACACAGTAATTGGTTAAGCAAGTGTCTCTAAGTATGATGAGTGCTGCTGAAAACAGTGATGAAATCATTATATTTTCAGGCTATAATAATAAAACATCTCACCACCTTACAGGGGCGGACTGACCATTCAGGCTCTCGGGCACTGCCCGAGGGCCCCATGCCACTAGGGGGCCCCATCAGGGTTGCCAGCCTCAGTAAAACCAGGGACAGTATGTAAAAAATCTTTTTTTTTTTTTTACATCTGTCCCTGAAATGTCCCTTACCGACATCCTTTTGGTCTAAAAATCACAAGATTATAAATGCCCAACCTCTCCAGTACCTTTTCAGTTTGTGTATGTATATTCTGTGTGTATATATACTGTGTGTAAATACTGTGTATACATACTGTATGTGTGTATACTGTGTGGCCCCATACTCTATTGTCTGGGGGCCCCATCATCTCCTATTGCCCGGGGGCCCCATCATCTCCTATTGCCCGGGGGCCCCATAATCTCCTATTGCCCGGGTGCCCCATGAGTTGTCAGTCTGCCCCTGCCACCTTACCTCTCCCTTAAATATACTAAGCACAGTATAAACCCTCCA
Organism: Rana muscosa; assembly: GCA_029206835.1. NCBI lineage: Eukaryota > Metazoa > Chordata > Amphibia > Anura > Ranidae > Rana > Rana muscosa. The sequence continues at coordinate 149,391,604 of CM055116.1, forward strand.
CCCCAAAAAAAAATAAAAAATTACAGATCTGTCCTAAAATAAAACAGGAGATCTGGAGTGCTCCCACACACATGATGTCTTTATCCCTTCTTGCTGTATCCAAGATACCTGCTTTGATCTTTTGGTTAGTAAACGTGGTGTTCAAATTGTAACTAAGTGCCTGTCTGTTTAATTAAGAAAATGACTGTTTTTTCAACAGCTGTACACATATATTTTGTATTCATTGTATCTTTTGAATTGTAGATATCATAAAACCCTATACCACTTTCTCCTGATGAAGAGGAATGACGTATAATCTTGAAACACGTCGAGTTTCACTCGGTACATTTGCACAAGAGTGATGTAAATTAAGTGGTTTGTCATGATCTCATGTGGATACATATCTTTGGACTTGTAAATTTGTGATACAAAAAACCTTTCCATGTATCTATGTTTTTTTAGAATTTGTATTATTAAACTTATATCAATGTAGCACGACCCCCGTAGGAGCTGCTGGTTATATTTTTGGGTCATGCCGTTACCTGTCTGTTCCACCGTATCAGTCATAGGGGTTCAATTGAAGAGTTTTTCACAGATGTCAGCACCAACACATAGGGGGTGATTTACTATCAACAGTGCACTGCCCCAGTTCATACCTTAATTGGTGCGCTGGATAAATCCTTAATTGGGCGCATGAACCAGCGGCACACTGCTATAGTAAATAAAAATGTCAGCGGCGCTTGTATCTCTATTCAAAATGAATGGTTCCCTATGGGAGCCCATTGATTTGAATAGAGGTCACCCGGGAAGTCGGATCAGGACGATCCGACTTGCGGGGCGACTCGTGTGTCGGTTGACACAGGGGCAGCGCGACTTTGTGAGGCAACTTAGACACGACTTGAGCGTGAAGCAGACGCTCAAGTTGTGTCCTGGAGGCGACTTGAAGTACCTGGCCGAGAATGTTCTCGGCGACAAGGTACTGCAAGCCTCACGCTCGCTGTCCCCTGTGTTTGGTATGAATCATGAAGGGGAACTGCAGGCCAAATTTTAAATTAAAAACCGGCATGGGTTCCCCTCCAGGAGCATACCAGGCCCTTAGGTCTGGTATGGATTTTAACCACTTAACGACCGCTCACTGTATATATACATCGGCAGAATGGCACGGACAGGCACAATCACGTACCTGTACGTGACTGCCTTAGTATAGTTGGGGGGTCTCATCGGACCCCCCTTCTATACAGTGAGCGGTCGGCATCGTTCCGGGAGTGATCCGTGATGAGGGGACGGCCATTCGTTTCCGGCCACCCCCTCGCGATCGCTCCTGGCGAATGAAAAGCTTCCTCTGCCTGTGTAATGTTTACACAGCCAGGAGGAAGTGATGTCATCTCTCCTGTGGCGCTCACATATACCGAGCGCCGTGGAGAGAAGACACACAGGTTAGTGCACTAAACAGCACACTGACACCAGCACACATAGGCACACAATCGCCCCCCCCAGACACCCCCAGATTACCCCCCAGCCCCCAGTCACAGTGCCACTGATTGCAGTGACCATTTATTTACTGATCACTGCAATCAGTGACATTTGTGACTGTAAAAGTGTCAGGGCAGTTAGTTTTAGGTCCAGTGTAGCCCCCTAACCCCCCAATAAAGGTTTAACCCCTTGATCGCCCCCCAGGTAACCCTTTCACCCCCTAGCACTGCTGTCACTAAGCGATCGTTTTTCTGATCGCTGTCTTAGTGTCGGTGGTGCCGATAGGTAGCCAGTTATTTTTTTTAGGTTCGCCGCAGGTTTTTATAGCGTCAGGTACCCCCATATATTACCTAATAAAGGTTTAACCCCTTGATCGCCCCCCGGGTAAACCTTTCACCCCCTTTTGCCAGTGTCACTAAGCGATCGTTTTTCTGATCGCTGTATTAGTGTCGGTGGTGCCGATAGGTAGCCTGTTATTTTTTTTAGGTTCTCCGCAGGTTTTTATAGCGCCAGGTACCCTCATATATTATCTAATAAAGGTTTTAAACCCCTAATTGCCCCTAGTTAACCCTTTCACCAGTGATCACTGTATAAGTGTTACTGGTGACACTGGTTAGCCAGTTAGTTATTTTGTTATTTAGGTTCCCCGTCAGGTTTTTATATAGCGTCAGGTACCCCCATATATTACCTAATAAAGGTTTAACCCCCTGATTGCCCCTAGTTAAACCTTTCACCAGTGATCACCATATAAGTGTTACGGGTGACGCTGGTTAGTTAGTGTCAGGTCACCTGTGGCCAGGTGACAGATGCACACCATAGGGGGTTAGGAGTGCACCACAAGGTAGTGAACCCTATGACTGACTGCTGCGGATAGGATACTGAGTGGTTGTGGAAAGCGGGGCCAGAGAAGCACAACTGGGATCCTACAGGAAGCTAGAGCCAAGATTCCCTAGGGCACGGAGTCTAAGACCCAGCAGGTCTTCTCCAGAGCCTCTATTGGTGAGGATTTTACGCTGCAGACTAGGTCCAGGTCGCGGCCCCTAGAGTCTCCTAGCTCACGCCCCGTAGGGTAAGGGGAAAAGAGGGGAAGCAGCAGCACAAGATACAAGAATAACGAAGAACAAGCCGAAGGTCAAGGGTCACAAGCAGACAAGGATAACGAAGGACAAGCCGAAGGTTCAAGGGTCACAAGCAGACAGGGATAGTCAGGGACAAGCCAATATCGTAACAGAGAGACAGACGTAGCACACGGCAGGCAGGAACCCAAACACACAATGCTTAACAAACACGTTGATCAGCAAAGCAGGCTTGCAGTGCACAGGTTAATATAGTGTTCTGTGATAGGGCCTGGGGTGGAGTCTGGCTGGGAGGAGATTATAAAGGAAGCCAGGTGAAAGGGTTCTGGCCTCTAAGATGAACACATGAGGAGGAAAGGTAAGATGTCAGACAGACATTAATGCATATCCATGACAGTTAGTTTGCTTTTTATAGTGTCAGGGCACCCGCCGTATATAACCCAATAAAGGTTTAACCCCCTGATCGCCCGGCGGGTGATATCAATTAGGTTTTAGCGTCAGAGAGGGTCTGCGTCGCCCCAGGCAGCGTCAGGTTAGTGCCAGTAACGCTAACACCCACGCGTGAAGCATACACCTCCCTTAGTGGTATAGTATCTGAACAGATCAATATCTGATCTGATCAGATCTATACTAGCGTCCCCAGCAGTTTAGGGTTCCCAAAAACGCAGTGTTAGTGGGATCAGCCCAGATACCTGCTAGCACCTGCGTTTTGCCCCTCCGTCCAGCCCAGGCCACCCAAGTGCAGTATCGATCGATCACTGTCACTTACAAAACACAACACACATAACCGGAGCATTCACAGAGACAGGCCTGATCCCTGCGACTCCAGTGCTGTAGGAGGTGATTTCACCACCACAGTTAAAAAAAAAAAGCATATATGCTGAAGCATGGGGGCAGCAGGGGCGGAGGAGTGAAATTCCGACGGAGGCTTGCCTGTGGAAAAGTCAGACCGTGTGTACGCGGCATAACTTTTGCCAGAGGATGCCCCCATGCTTCGGCATATATAAATGGTGCATGTATGCCCATCATTAGAAGTGGGTGGATGAAGGGAGGTATTCTAATGGTGGGCATACCCACCAATCAATCTCTTTTTTTCGTTCTGCCAACAGGCTGCATGAAAAAAATGATTACAATACATGTCCAACTGGGACCAGCAATGTACTGGTATGTTGCTGGATAGGGATGAGCCGAACACCCCCGGGTTCGGTTCGCACCAGAACCCGCGAACGGACCGAAAGTTCGCACGAACGTTAGAACCCTATTAAATACAATGGATGCGAACGTTCGAAATCTAAAGTGCTAATTATAACGACTAATATGCATGTTATTGTCCTAAAAACGGTTTGGGAAACCGGGTTCTGCACCAGGGGACATGTATCAATGCAAAACGAAGTTTTAAAAACGGCCGTTTTTTCTGGAGCAGTCATTTTAATGATGCATAAAGTGAAAAAAAAATAGTCAAATATTCCTTTAAATATCGTACCTGGGGGGTGTCTAAAGTATGCCTGTGAAGTGGCACATGTTTCCCGTGTTTAGAACTGTCCCTGCACAAAATAATGTAATGTCTGGTCCCGGTAATATGGATGAAAATCTTTGAGAAAGATGGCATAGCTACCCCATCACCCCCCCCCCCCCCACACCAGCCCATTACCAGCCCCTTTGGGTCTTGTATGGATATTAAGGGGAACCCCACACACAAAATAAAAAAGGCCCTATATACTCTGAACAGCAGTATACAGGAGGTGCAAACAAGACAGGGACTGTAGGTTTGTTCTTATGTAGAATCTGTTTGTAATTTGGAACAGGTACATTGTTTAAGTGTAGCTCCAGCCCAAAAATCTATTTTTAAACTTTTTGGAAAACATAGGTAAGGGTTATCACCCCTGTAACATTTGTTTTGCTGTCTGTGCCCCTGTTCAGAACATTTCACCTCACTTTCCGTCCCAATGACAACTGTTTTTGAAAAGTGGGTTTTTTATTGAAACAAGGATTGGTGATAAAGCATCAGTAGAGAGGAGACACCTTTTTCTCGTATTAACTCTTATGCGGCGTACACACGATCGTTTTTCCTAAAAACGGTTTGGGAACCCGGGTTCTGCACCAGGGGACATGTATCAATGCAAAACGAAGTTTTAAAAACGGCCGTTTTTTCTGGAGCAGTCATTTTAATGATGCATAAAGTGAAAAAAAAATAGTCAAATATTCCTTTAAATATCGTACCTGGGGGGTGTCTAAAGTATGCCTGTGAAGTGGCACGTGTTTCCCGTGTTTAGAACTGTCCCTGCACAAAATTACATTTCTAAAGGAAAAAAAGCCATTTAAAACTGCAGTCCGTTACAGCGTGACGAATGTGCTATCTCCATTACAAACGCTAGTTTTACCAGAACGAGCGCTCCCGTCCCATACTTGATTCTGAGCATGCACGTTTTTTTTCACCTCGTAAAAGCATACACACTATCGTTTTTCACGTCGTTAAAAAAAACGACATGAAAAACGACGTGAAAAAATAGAGCATGTTCGAAATTTTTAATGGCCGTTTTTCACGCCGTTAAAAATGCTCTGGAGCATACACACGATCGGTTTTAATGCCCATTTTTAAAAATGGCATTTTTAACGGCATGAAAAACGATCATGTGTATGGGGCATTACAGGAGAGAATTTCCCTTCCTAGGGGTAGATTTCCTCTCACTTTCTGTTGTCTTCTTCCGTTTGCAAGTAGGAGTCGTTTGTAAGTTGGAGGTTTGAAAGTAGGGGCCTGCCGTATATACTCTGCTGAAATTTGCCCCTTACATGTTGGTGTTGCCACAACACTGTGAGCCCTCACAGTTACTCTTGGTGGGCGCTGGAACGCCCTGCTGTGAAATATTATATCAGGAATTATATTTACATGCCATTGTTGAACAGTGGTAGGAAAAATTGGGCCTTTGGTGGTGGTGCTGGTGCCATGTTGATGGGGACAAGGGCCTCATCCCCACAACCCTTGCCCGGTGGTTGTGGGGGTCTGCGGGCGGGGGGCTTATCGGAATCTGGAAGACCCCTTTAACAAAGGGGACCCCCAGATCCCGGCCCCCCCCTATGTGAATTGGTAAGGGGTACATTGTACCCCTACCATTTCACAAAGAAAGTGTAAAAAAATGTTAAAAAAAACACACAAACACCTTGAAAAAGTCCTTTATTAAAATAAAAATAAAAAAACATTCCAGCGGTGAAATCCAGTGTCCCGCGGCGATCCCGATGTCCAGCGCTGTCCGTCATTGGTTGTGCCTGAGCGGACCTGATGGGGAACTTCCTCCTCAGTGTTTTAAATGTATAGACCCGCCCCTTCTAAAGTTCCCCATCAGGTCCGCTCAGCGGACCAGATGCGAAATATGACAAGGGGCGGGTCTATACATGTATTACCAAAGTGAGAGAAGTTCCCCTCGGTATGTCGGACCCGCCTACGTCGTTGGCCTGAGCGGGGAACTTCCTTCACTGTGTAATTTAAATTTACACAGTGAAGGAAGTTTCCCGCTCAGGCCAATGACGTAGGCGGGGTCTGACATACCAAGGGGGCGGAACTGATGGGGAACTTTCTTCACTGCGTAATACATGTATAGAGTCTATAGAGGCTCATCCCTAGTGGATAAATATTACAGACCCATTTTAGGTAGCCCAAGATATATTTCTTAATGTCCATTATTTCCTGGCTCACCCTGTGTCCAAAGTGACCCTCCTGTCACACATCTCCCCTTTCGGCAGGAGACTAACACAGGAGGTGACCCCAGACGGGTTGACTCCGAAGTTAGTCCATAGGTCCATTCCTCCAATGCCAGTATCCACACCGTACCCCAAATAAATTGCTCCATACAGAGCATCACTTACCCAGCCAACCTCTGCCTCTCTCAGAGAACATACCCACCGCTGGGGAGAAGACAGGGTGACTGGGCTCAGTCCGTCATGCTGTTGGGGATCTGGGCCGACTGCCCAGCATCCCTGGGGTATACAAGTGGAGACTGAAGTCCCCTCCACTTGTGGTAGGTTAAAATCCCCCAGTGCTTGCAAAGCAAGGCTGACATCCTCCTGTCTCAGTGTCACACCATTTTCTGGGGTTGGGTCAGTGAGGACCGAAGTCCAATCCGGTACCACAGGAACTCCTTCTTCTGTTAGTTGAGAGCAGAGGCCCGCGGCACTCTGCTCTGTTGCCAGCTCTTCCGCTGGGTTGCTGTGAGTGGAGACCGCAGTCTCATCCACTTGTGGTAGGTGAAAATCCCCCAGTGCTTGCAAAGCAAGGCTGACATCCTCCTGTCTCAGTTTCACACCATTTTCTGGGGTTGTGTCAGTGAGGACCGAAGTCCCATCCGGTACCACAGGAACTCCTTCTTCTGTTAGTTAAGAGCAGAGGCCCACGGCACTCTGCTCTGTTGTCAGCTCTTCCGCTGGGTTGCTGTGAGTGGAGACCGTAGTCCCATCCACCGATATCCGCTCAAGTGGCAGTTGTGTGCAGCGGCCAGTAGCATTCTGCCCTGCTGCCAGTGATTCAGCTGGGGGTAAAAGCTTTACCACCTCAGCTTGTTGCTGGAGAGATGGGCCAACTGCCCCGGCTCCCTGAAACTCCACAGTTGTTTCCGGTGCTGGGCAGAGGTTGCTAGCACTCTGCCCTGTTGCCAGCACTTCTGCTGGGGCCTCCACACCATCTGCTCTGGCTACCTGTTGGGGAGGGAAAAGGGCTGCTTCTCCTCCCTGCATCTCTGAAATCCCCTGGGAAAGAGGAACCATCACCTTCTCACCTCGGGCCTCCAAAACTGCCACGGGTGTAGAGCAGGGGTCTGTAGTACTTTGTCCTGCTGCCAGTACTTGAGCAGGCGATGCATAATCCATAACATCCTCTGAACAGTCCCTTAAGTCCATACCTTCTGTAATCTGTGGCTGGGGAGATGAGCCAACTGCCCTAGCCCCCTGGAACTCCATATCATCCACTTCGGCTTTAGGGGTGGCAATCTTCAGATTTTCCACTGCCGATTCTTCAGCCAGGCTAGCTCCCTGGAACTCCATATCATCCACTTCGGCTTTAGGGGTGGCAATCTTCAGATTTTCCACTGCCGATTCTTCAGCCAGGCTAGCTCCCTGGAACTCCATATCATCCACTTCGGCTTTAGGGATGGCAATCTCCAGATTTTCCACTGCCGATTCTTCAGCCAGGATTTCATAGTTGTCAACTGGTATTTCCTGATAGTCCCAGGCAAAGGGAGCCCCACCCTGCTGCTGAGCAGAGTCTAGCAGCTGTTTGTAGGCATTCTCCAGCTCCCATTCCTGAACGGCCAGAAACTCCAAATCTTCCTGTGCCCAGTGCCCTTCCGAGACATTCAGTCATTGCTCTCTGTGCTCCATTATTTCCTCCAAACGCCACTCCCGATCACTCCCAAAGTCAGGGTCCTCGGACAGCCTCCAATACAACAATCCCAGGCCATTATAGTCAAAGCCTTCCGTGGGGCTGTCATCCGCTGACCACTGGCACTCTTGGGCTACATACCACCGGAGGGCTCTGTAGCTCTCGTCCAACCGCATCTCTGCCCGGACCAGCCTGCTTAACTCAGCTGTCCACTCCTGCTTCGGTTGTTCCCCCAATAACAGCATTCGTACTTCATACTGCAACCAGTACCTTACATGGATGGAGGGGAGAACTTTTCCCTGGTGTTGCTGCTCGAGAGCCAGCGCTTTCTTCCAGAGTTCGCAGCGGATTGAATCAGACCATCCCAGCAGGTCCTCCTTTGATACTGGTCCTCTATGCTGTATCTGCATCTCTCGCAACCTCCTTCTGAATTCCTTTTCCATGTCGGCTGGTATCTGTATCTCTCCTCTCCTTTCAGTTGGTGCTGCTTTTTTAGGTGTTGTCTCCGATTGCCGTATTTCCGCCATTCTCTGCTCATGTTGCCGCTCATCCTGCCGCTTGATGTCTCTAATGGCTTCCTGTATGGCGGTCTCTGATGGGTTAGCACCATATAATGCCAAGCGCTCTCGAACTCGTTGTTGAAACAAATCTTCAACTGACCGGGGTCCTGCATCACCATCCCTCTGGTCCATCTCGGCTCTCAAGTAAGTCTTTCAGCGTGGCTTTCCTTCAGGCTGCATAGCTGGTCATTCACTGTGGTGGCTTGGAGTGTCCCAGGAACTGGAGGGAAAATCCCGCTGCTGCCAACCAATGTAACGGCACCCCAAATACGAAAGGGGGTAACGCCGTTTAGATCCCTTCCCTCTCCTGGACACAAATTCACTGCCGATCCTCCACAGTCAGACGACCCCTTCCCATAGGAATTAATCCTTCTGGAAGAACGAGACACACTCTGTATCTTCCTAGGATCGAATGACTTTATTGAGAAAAACATTGTAACTTTTATACCCATCCAATACTGCATTAACCTAAAATGAACAATGGTCCAGCTCCACCCACAACATAGCAAACCCAATACACACAAGTATGCAGGTGATTCATCAACATCTCTTCAATTAACCCGTCTGCTGCTAGTTCCACAACCTATAATTATAGGCTTAATTCCCCCAAACCACAATGGACAATAGATAGTAAATCATCACAAACAATGAACAGGTCTTTTAGAAGCTGGGATTAGCATTACACTAGGCAGACAGGTGATTGAGGCTGAACACCTCAGTATCTCTCAATTAACCTGTTGAGTTCAGAAACAGTAAATAGTCCTTTACAGATATCCTTGGGGATATGGTGGATAAATATTACAGACCCATTTTAGGTAGCCCAAGATATATTTCTTAATGTCCATTATTTCCTGGCTCACCCTGTGTCCAAAGTGACCCTCCTGTCACACATGCCCCTGTTGAACAGGGGCTGAAAAATTGGGCCTTTGGTGGTGGTGGTGGTGGTGTTGCCACAACACTTTAAGCCCTCACTGTTACTCTTGGTGAGCGCAGGAATGGGCCCTGCTGTGAATTATTAGATCAATAATTGTAATTACATGCCCCTGCAGATGCCTGTTAGTGTAACACAAAAGAAGAAAACCACGAGCAATAAGGGGTAGCTTCAGGTGTATATTTTTCAGGAATCACACTACGCCTGCTTTAAGTGCTGCAGATGCCTGTTAGTGTAACACAAAAGAAAAAAAACTACGAGCAATAAGGGCTAGCTTCAGGTGTATATTTTGCAGGAATCACACTACGCCTGCTTTAAGTGCTGCAGATGCCTGTTAGGGCTCTTTCACACGGAGGTTCCGTTCAGGTCCGCCTGTCAGTTTTTTAGGCGGACCTGAACGGATGCTACATGTCCTCTTATGGAGCCACGGATGCCAGCGGTGACATGTCCGCTGACATCCGACCCGCTCCGATCTTTCAAAAGTGTGACAGAGGAAAACCCTATTTTTCCTTCCGTCTGCGGATCGGATGACAACGGACTCTACGGTCCATCATCATCCGATCCCCCCATAGGGAAGAGTGGCGCTCTGACAGGGCGGTCCCTGCACAGTGTGCGGGAACTGCCCAGTCATCCGTTGGCTCAGCGGGGATCAACGGAGGGCATTACTGATCCGTCCTGTGTGAAAGAGCCCTTAGTGTAACACAAAAGAAAAAAAACTACGAGCAATAAGGGCTAGCTTCAGGTGTATATTTTGCAGGAATCACACTACGCCTGCTTTAAGTGCTGCAGATGCCTGTGGCCAATTATGGCTCTCCTCGCTGCCGGCGCTCTGATTGGCTAAGCATGCGGGGTCACAGTGCATGCTTGGCCAATCACAGCGCCGGGATTTTGGGCCGTTCGCGTCACTCGAATTTGGCGCGAACGACCCAAAACGTTCGATCTTCGTCGAACGATCGAACACACGATGTTCGAGTCGAACGTATGTTCGACTCGAACGCGGAGCTCATCCCTATTGCTGGACTTTGAATGGTTATACCAGATTGATGCCTGCAGGTTTAGGTATCATCTTGGTATCATTCTTTTCAGCCAGCGTCCGGCTTTCATGTAAAAGCAATCCTAGCGGCTAATTAGCCTCTGGACTGCTTTTACAAGCAGTGGGAGGGAATGTCCCCCCCCGGATAAAAAAAGCGCCATTGGGAAATTGGGAAAGCATTTTATCACACCGATCTTGGTGTGGTCAGATGCTTTGAGGGCAGAGGAAAGATCTAGGGTCTAATAGACCCCAGTTTTTTCAAAAAAATAGTACCTGTCACTACCTATAGCTATCATAGGGGATATTTACATTCCCTGACATAACAATAAAAATGATAAAAAAAAATGTGGAAGGAACAGTTTAAAAATAAAATAAAAAAGGAAAATTAATAATATTAAAAAAAAAAGCACCCCTGTCCCGCCCTGCTCTTGCGCAATGGCGAACGCAAGCGTCAGTCTGGCGTCATATGTAAACAGCAATTGCATCATGCATGTGAGTTATCACAGCGAAGGTCAGATCGAGGGCAGTCATTTTAGCAGTAGACCTCCTCTGTAAATCTAACGTGGTAATCTGTAAAGGCTTTTAAAGGCTTTTAAAAATGTATGTAGTTTGTCGCCACTGCGCGTTTCTGCGAAATTTTAAAGCATGTCATGTTTGGTATCTATGTACTCGGCCTAAGATCATCTTTTTTATTTCATCAAATATTTGGGCAATATAGTGTGTTTTAGTGCATTAAAATTAAAAAAAGTGTATTTTTCCCAAAAAAATGCGTTTGAAAAATCGCTGTGCAAATACTGTGTGGAAAAAAAAATGCAACACCCACCATTTTAATCTGTAGGGCCTTTGTTTTAAAAAAAATATATAATGTTTGGGGGTTCAACATAATTTTCTTGCAAAAAAATATATGTTTTCATGTAAACAAAAAGTGCCAGAAAGGGCTTTGTCTTCAAGTGGTTAAAAGAGTGGATGTAAGCTTCCTAATGTTGTGTATAAAATGCCAGGACAGTTCAAACTCCCCCCCAAATGACCCAATTTTAGAAAGTAGACACCCCAAGCTATATACTGAGAGGCATGTCGAGTCCATGGAATATTTTATATGTTGACACAAGTTGCGGAAAAAATATATATATATTTTTTTTTTTTGCACAAAGTTGTCACTAAATGATATATTGCTCAAACATGCCATGGGCATATGTGGAATTACACCCCAAAATACATTCTGTTGCTTCTCCTGAGTACGGGGATACCACATGTGTGAGACTTTTTGGGAGCCTAGCCGCGTACGGGACCCCAAAAACCAAGCACCGCCTTCAGGCTTTCTAAGGGTGTAAATTTTTGATTTCACTCCTCACTGCCTATCACAGTTTCGGAGGCCATGAAATGCCCAGATGGCACAAAACCCCCCCCAAATTACCCCATTTTGGAAAGTAGACACCCCAAGCTATTTGCTGAGAGGTATGGTGCGCATTTTGCAGATCTCGCTTTTTGTCACAAAGTTTTGAAAATTGAAAAAAAAAAAAAAAAAAGTTATTTTCTTTCTTCATTTTCAAAAACAAATGAGAGCTGTAAAATACTCACCATGCCTCTCAGCAAATAGCTTGGGGTGTCTACTTTCCAAAATGGGGTCATTTGGGGGGGTTTTGTGCTATTTTATGGCCTTCGAAACTGTGATAGGTAGTGAGGAGTGAAATCAAAAATTTATGCCCTTAGAAACCCCGAAGGCGGTGCTTGGTTTTCGGGGGTCCCGTACGCGGCTAGGCTCCTAAAAAGTCCCACACATGTGGTATCCCCGTACTCAGGAGAAGCAGCAAAATGTATTTTGGGGTGCAATTCCACATATAACCATGGCATGTGTGAGCAATATATCATTTAGTGACAACTTTTTGTAAATTTTTTTTTTTTTTTACATTATTCAATCACTTGGGACAAAGAAAAAAAATATTCACTTTTTTTTTACTAAAGACATGTGGCTGAATACATTTTGGCCTAAATGTATGACTAAAATTGAGTTTATTTGATTTTTCTTATAACAAAAAGTAGAAAATATCATTTTTTTTCAAAATTTTCAGTCTTTTTCCGTTCATATCGCAAAAAAAAAAAATCGCAGAGGCAATCAAATACCATTATAAGAAAGCTCTATTTGTGGGTCCTTAGTGTCAGCAACAATGTGTTTCCAAGGTAATACCACCGCCTTCCATTCCTTTGGCTGAAACCTCCACAACTCCCATGTTGCCTTCCCAATATCAGTCCTTCCGAGATGTTTTCTGCAAAAGTCCGCTGATCGCCTTCCTTCTCACAGAGACTATGACTGCTCCATTGATCTGTTACCAGGGACCTCTCCTCCTTGAGGCCGAGTCTACCCTCTATCTATCCCAGAGACACAAGCCATGTCTGAATACATTCAGGAAAACCTGCAAAAGGGTTTCATCAGGAAATCCAACTCACCTGCCGGAGCCGGATTTTTCTTTGTAGGGAAAAAAGATGGTTCACTCCGTCCATGCATCGACTACAGGGGCCTTAACGCCATCACTGTGAAGAACCGATACCCTCTTCCTTTAATTTCGGAACTCTTTGACAGACTGCGAGATTCTCATGTTTTTACCAAATTGGATCTTAGAGGGGCCTACAATTTAATAAGAATCCGGGAAGGAGACGAGTGGAAGACTGCCTTTAATACCAGGGACGGACATTATGAATATCTTGTGATGCCCTTTGGCTTATGCAATGCCCCAGCTGTCTTCCAAAATTTGGTTAATGAGATCTTCCGGCGACCTTCTGTATGTCTGTGTTATTGTATATCTGAATGATATTCTTATTTTCTCACCAGACTTACTCACCCATCGTCTCCATGTGAAAGCTGTGCTACAGCGTATACGGGACAATTGTCTATATGCTAAATTGGAGAAGTGCTTATTTGAACAAACACAAGCTCCATTTCTGGGCTACATAATCTCATCACAGGGCCTCCTCATGGACCCAGCCAAACTTCGGGCCATCTCTGATTGGCCCCAGCCCTCTGGTCTTAAAGCCACCCAACACTTTTTGGGCTTCACCAATTACTATCGCCAATTCATTCGTAACTACTCCACCTTGGTGGCCCCTATTACATCTCTCACCCGCAAGGGTGTCAATGCCCGGCTCTGGTCCCCTGAAGCCATTGATGCTTTCCACAAACTCAAGGCAGCCTTCCTCTCTGCCCCAATTCTCCTACGTCCGGACATTACAAAACCCTTTTCTATGGAAGTTGATGCCTCCTCAGTAGGAGTCGTGCCGTCCTACTCCAAGCTCAGAAGGGCAAGTCTCAGCCTTGCGGATTCTTTTCCAATAAATTTTCTGATGCGGAGAAGAACTATACCATTGGGGACTGTGAGCTACTGGCTATTAAGTGTGAGGGGGTTAGCTCGGCAGCGGGTGTGTGTGACCCCCGGGATGGGCTCCCCACACAAAACAGGCCCAGCAAACGGAGGTTGTGGTTTTCAAAATCAAAAAGGTGCGGTTTATTTTCTATTTACAGTGACAAAACACAGCAAAGCAAAAGAAACATAAACAAAATAAATCCTGGTCAAGTTGACCTCTGACTAAACATACAGGTTTCCTAACTAACAACTGGGATCAGCCTAGTGCTGTCCTAGTCCCTAAGTCCCTGGTTTTAAATGTCCAAGCAAATAGCCACACAGGCTTTGTCTCACCGCACAGGGGTTCACTCTCCCTAGACAGTCCACACAGGTCTGGTTCCAGGCATGAGCTAACATCTAATGAAGCTGGGAGTTCTTATAGAGGCCTAAATGAGCTGACAAGCTTCAGCTGGTCTCATCAACTCCCTGTCTGCACGACGCCCCACACTCTCCCTAGACATATGAGTCATCCATGAGCCCACTAGCCTTAGCTGGGCTTATACAACTCTCCACCTAGTTGTATAAGTCGGCGTAAAGCCTGAATCTGGGCGAAATATATCTACTCCCCTGGATGCAACCAGGTGACTTTACCTTCCTGCTGTCACATACCCCCCCCTCTTGTTTTAACCTCGGGGTTGGAACACCAGCAATCAGGCATTCATGTACTCGAGACAAAGCATCCACATTCCCCATTTGAACGCCAGGGCGATGCTTTACTGTGAAGTTGAATTCCTGGAGGGCCAGGAACCACCTATTCACTCTTCTATTTGTTTCCTTGTTTTGAGCCATCCACTTTAACGGAGCGTGATCCGTAACCATGTCAAAGTGCCTACCTAGCAGGTAGTACCGAAGGGAATCTAGAGCCCACTTCACCGCTAAACACTCCTTTTCAACGGTGGCGTAATTTACCTCATGGGACTTCAACTTCCTGCTGAGGTAAATGACTGGGTGCTCTTCCCCGTTCCAGACCTGGGACAATACTGCTCCTAACCCCACATCTGACGCATCACTTTGTACGACAAAGTCTTTAGAGAAGTCGGGTGAGTACAACACTGGCTGGCTACATAAGGCTTGTTTCAAGAATTGGAATGCTGCCTCAGCCTCGGGGGTCCATTTAATCATGACCGACCCTTTCCCCTTCGTCAGGTTGGTTAGGGGCACAGCCTTAGAAGCAAAGTGGGGAATGAATCGCCGATAATACCCAGCGATTCCCAGAAAGGCTCGTACCTGCTTCTTGTTGTTGGGACGTGGCCAACTCTGGATGGCCTCGACTTTGTTGAGTTGGGGTTTTATTACTCCCCTCCCAATGGTGTACCCAAGATATTTGGCCTCCTCCTGCCCAATGGTACACTTCTTGGGGTTAGCCGTAAACCCCGCTTCCCGAACAGTCCAGGACTGCTTGCACTTTTGGCAGATGTGAGGCCCAATCTGTGCTATGGACAATTACGTCATCCAGGTAAGCCGCAGCATACTTCCGATGGGGCCTCAGCATCTGGTCCATTTTCCGCTGGAATGTGGCCGGCGCATTCTGTAACCCGAACGGCATTCTTTTATATTGGAACGCCCCGTCTGGGGTTACAAATGCGGTTTTCTCTTTGGCCGACTTGGCCAGGGGGATTTGCCAATACCCTTTTGTGAGGTCAAGAGTCGTCATGTATCGGGCTGTTCCCAGCCGGTCGATCAACTCATCTATACGTGGCATGGGGTAGGTGTCAAATTTTGTAACTTTGTTCAACTGACGAAAATCGTTACAAAATCGCCAGCTCCCATCCGGTTTAGGCACCAACACGATGGGACTAGACCAATCACTTTGGGACTCCTCTATCACCCCTAAGTTCAGCATTTTCTGTACTTCCTCCCGTATTGCCTCCCGTCGGGCCTCTGGGATCCGATAGGGTTTTAACTTCACCCTTTCACCGGGCGGGGTAATGATGTCATGCTCTACCCCAGATGTTTGTCCCGGCAGCTCAGAGAATACCTCCTTGTTGCGAAGCACAAACTCCTTAACCTCCTGTTGTTGGGGTTGTGACAAGGTGGCTGCTATTCCAACCTCAGGAATCACGCAACCAGTTTGAGCTGGTGACCAAGTGTCTGCGACTAGGGACTCTCTATCCCTCCAGGCTTTCAACAGATTAACGTGATAGATCTGTTCGGGCTTTCGCCTTCCTGGTTGTCTGACCTTGTAATTCACTTCGCTCACTTTTTCCATTATCTCGTAGGGGCCTTGCCATTTGGCAAGGAATTTACTTTCAACCGTAGGGACAAGTACCAGTATCCTATCCCCCGGGGAAAAGGTACGGGTCTTGGCTCCACGGTTGTACACTCTCTGCTGTGCTAACTGCGCTTGGGCCAAATGTTCCTTCACGATGGGCATTACCTGTGCAATTCGGTCTTGCATCAGGGCGACATGCTCAATCACACTCCTGTGGGGAGAACTCTCACTTTCCCAAGTTTCCTTGGCAATATCCAACAGCCCTCTTGGGTGTCTCCCATACAGTAACTCAAAGGGGGAGAATCCCGTAGAGGATTGGGGCACCTCCCTAATAGCAAACATCAGATAAGGAAGTAGACAGTCCCAATCCTTTCCATCTCTATCCACCACTTTCTTCAACATTTGTTTTAGGGTTTTGTTGAATCTTTCAACCAGCCCATCGGTTTGGGGGTGATACACAGATGTACGTAATTGCGTCACTTTGAATAATTTACACAGCTCCTTCATAACCCGGGACATAAAGGGTGTACCTTGGTCCGTAAGCAGTTCTTTACAAATACCCACCCGGCTAAACACAAGAGATAGTTCTTTGGCTATGGTTTTGGCCGAGGTATTTCGGAGAGGGATCGCTTCTGGATAACGGGTGGCATAGTCCATTATAACTAATATGTACTGGTGCCCCCTAGCGGACTTGATTATAGGACCTACCAAATCCATGGCGATCCTCTCAAACGGGACCTCAATGATGGGTAGAGGGACCAGCGGGCTACGGAAATGTGGCATCGGGGCCGACCTCTGACACACAGGGCAGGAGGAACAATAATTTTCTACGTCCTTCATCACCCCCGGCCAATAGAATCTCTGTAATACCCTCTCTTGGGTTTTCTCTGTCCCCAGATGACCTCCAAGAATGTGCCCATGGGCCAACTCCAACACCAACTTCCTGTAAGGTTTGGGCACCACAAGCTGCTCAACGGTTTCTTCTGCCCTTTTTGCCACCCGATACAGTAGGTCCTTCTCTACGCTGAAGTATGGGTAAGTGCAGGTATTATCTGGGTTCACTAACTCGCCATCTATTTTCACTACGTTTTCCCGTGCCTTTATTAGGGCGGGGTCTTTCAACTGTTCTGTGGCAAAGTTTTCCCTGTGAACCTCAAGATCAGAAAACTCCGGTAGGTTTTCGTCTGAGGAGGTGGGCTCCTCTCCAGTTTCTTGAGTCTCCCCTGCCAATACTGATAAGGGAAATTCCGGAGAGTCCTCACCACTCTCAGGGGAGTTCTGGCTATCACATTCCTGGTACATAGGGGCACCAGTGAGGGGCTCAGGATCATCCCACAGTTCCCAGAACTTCGGAAAATCCCTTCCCACAATGGCGTCATGCGGTAACTGAGATACTAAGCCCACTGGATGAGAGAGGGTACCTTTGGGGGTCTCGAAACACACTGTAGTCACTGGATACTCTCGGGTGTCCCCATGCACACAAATAACAGCTACCTTGCTATTCCCAGAGACCTCTGTTTTAACTAACTCAGCCTTTATCAGGGTCACAAGGCTACCTGAATCCAGCAATACCACAACATTTCTACCATTAACACACATTTTGCATAAATGTTTCTCAGTTCCTCGAATGGCAGTGCATGCGACTGTCGCACACAGCGACTGACGTCTGCCCGTCAGAAAGTCACACTGCATGGGTTCCTCCACAACCGGGCAATTGGCTGCAATATGTCCTGCTTGCCGGCAGCGGTAGCAAACGATCCTTCTTGCCGCCTCTTGAGCCGCTGATTTCCCAGGCTGTTCTCGCCAAACTTGGGGTAGAGCTCCCACCCTCTCACTCTCTCCACCCTCACCCCTTGGAATCCTCTTATCCGCCCCTGGGGATGGTCTGGTCTTAGGGTGGAAAGTCCGAGTGTCTCTGGAAGAGGCCGTCAGGTTCTCTGTAGCCAAGTATTTCTCCACACGATCCACAAGACCATCGGCCGTCTCTGGGTCTCCATGGCTTACCCACTTTTGGATGGCAGTAGGAAGAGCTCTCAAAAACCGATCCATTACAACACGTTCCACAATCTTTGGTGCGGACAAAGTCTCTGGCTGTAGCCACTTTCTGCTCAGGTGAATGAGATCATACATTTGAGACCTGGGGGGTTTTCCAAGCTGGAAAGTCCAGTTATGCACACGCTGAGCCCGGACAGCCTGGGTGACACCCAGCCTTGCCAAAATTTCAGCTTTTAGCATCACATAGTCTTTTGCTTGGTTAGGCTCTAGGTCATAGTAAGCTTTCTGCGATTCACCAGTTAACAGAGGAGCCACCAGTCCAGCCCACTGCTCCTCAGGCCACTTTTCTCTTTCAGCGGTCCTTTCAAATGTGGTCAAAAATACCTCTGGATCATCCTCTCCAGTCATTTTTGTCAATAAACGACTCACCCCAAAGGACGCGGTATTAGTGGGACGGCTTTCCTCACTGGTCTGCGGACGTTGCTGCATTACTGCTTCCATCTGTTGTTGTAGTCTCTGCTCTTGCTTCTGCAACAGGTCTATGAAGCGGGCCTCAGATTGCTGCTGGGCTCGTTGCTGAGCCTCCAGACTCTGTTGCAAAGTTGCGTTTGTCTGCTGCTGGGCTGCAAGGCTCTGTTGATGAGCTTGCTGCTGGGCTGCGAAGTTCTGTTGTTGAGCTGCAAGGCTCTGTTGATGAGCTGCAAGGCTCTTTTGCAAACCTGCATTTGTCTGCTGTTGATTGGCATTTGCTAGAGCCAGCTGCTTCAGTATCTCCTCCATGCTGGCTTAAAAAAAAAACTGCCACTGGTTCTCCACCAACTGTGAGGGGGTTAGCTCGGCAGCGGGTGTGTGTGACCCCCGGGATGGGCTCCCCACACAAAACAGGCCCAGCAAACGGAGGTTGTGGTTTTCAAAATCAAAAAGGTGCGGTTTATTTTCTATTTACAGTGACAAAACACAGCAAAGCAAAAGAAACATAAACAAAATAAATCCTGGTCAAGTTGACCTCTGACTAAACATACAGGTTTCCTAACTAACAACTGGGATCAGCCTAGTGCTGTCCTAGTCCCTAAGTCCCTGGTTTTAAATGTCCAAGCAAATAGCCACACAGGCTTTGTCTCACCGCACAGGGGTTCACTCTCCCTAGACAGTCCACACAGGTCTGGTTCCAGGCATGAGCTAACATCTAATGAAGCTGGGAGTTCTTATAGAGGCCTAAATGAGCTGACAAGCTTCAGCTGGTCTCATCAACTCCCTGTCTGCACGACGCCCCACACTCTCCCTAGACATATGAGTCATCCATGAGCCCACTAGCCTTAGCTGGGCTTATACAACTCTCCACCTAGTTGTATAAGTCGGCGTAAAGCCTGAATCTGGGCGAAATATATCTACCCCCCTGGATGCAACCAGGTGACTTTACCTTCCTGCTGTCACATAAGCTAGCTCTTCTAGAATGGCGACATCTTCTAGAGGGTTCTCCCCATTGCATTACCATCTATACTGATCACAAAAACCTGCAGTATTTACAATCCGCAAAATGCTTGAACCCACGCCAAGCTCGCTGGGCCCTCTTTTTTGCCCGCTTCAACTTCAATATTACCTTTCGTGCTGGTGCCAAAAACCTTCGTGCCGATGCCTTATCCAGGTCCTTCGATGTCAATGATTCTGAGAATCACCTTGATCCTGGTCCCATCATCCCTCCGCATTGAATTCTAGCCACTACTCAGCTCCAGTCTACACAGCCTCCCCCAGGTAAAACTTTTGTAGTCCCTGCACTTCATCCCAAACTCCTTGCGTGGGCTCATGACTCCAAGTTCTCTGGACATCCTGGTATACCTCGTACTTGTGACCTTCTTCAGCGTCATTACTGGTGGCCCTCTCTTCGTAAGGATGTCAAAGAGTACATTCAAGCTTGTACAGTTTGTGTACTATCCAAGTCTTCCACATCCGCCCCAGCTGGGTTGCTTCTGCCCTTACCAGTTCCCGATATACCTTGGCGCTGTATTTCCATGGATTTTATCTTGGATCTGCCCCTCTCAACAGGTTCCACAGTCATCTGGGTAGTGGTGGATCGGTTCTCCAAAATGTGTCACTTGATCCCTCTCCCAGGCCTACCTTCTGCTCCCAGTCTTGCCACAACTTTTATCAAGGAGATCTTTTGTCTTCATGGGATGTCTTCACATATCGTCTCTGACAGAGGAGTTCAATTTACTGCTCGGTTTTGGAGAGCCTTGGCCAAATCCTTTGGGATTAAATTGGATTTTTCTTCTGCCTTTCATCCCCAGTCCAATGGGCAAATGGAACGTGTCAATCAAAATGTAGAACGTTTTCTCCGTGCCTTCATCTCAGCCCACCAAGATGACTGGGTGGACCTTTTGCCCTGGGCAGAGTTTGCCTTAAACCAACACTCCAATGCCAGGTCTGGAAAATCTCCTTTCTTCACTGTTTACGGGCAGCATCCATCTGTTCCTTTCCCTGTTCCCATTTCTCCCCTTGTACCAGCAGCAGCTGAAACCCAAAGAACCTTCAACTCAATCTGGGCAGAAGTCTCTAAGAATCTTCATCTGGCTGCTTCCAGGCATAAAACGGCAGCAGATCGTCATCACCGTCCGGCTCCTAAGTTCCTATCTGGCGATAGAGTCTGGCTCTCTACCAAGCACATCCGACTCCCGGTGCCCTCAATGAAATTTGCCCCTCGCTTCATTGGTCCCTTTCCCATTCTCTGTCAGATCAATCCAGTTGCTTTCAAGCTCCGTCTGCCCTCTCATCTCAGGATCCCCAATGCCTTTCATGTTTCTCTGCTCAGGCCACTGGTCCTCAATCGCTTCTCTCACCCTTCTTCTCGCCCCGCTCCTGTGGCCGATACCACAGATCAGTATGAGGTTAAAAAAAAATTGGACTCCAAATACTCCAGAGGGAAGCTACTCTATCTGATTGATTGGAAGGGCTATGGCCCGGAGGAGAGGTCTTGGGTTCCTGCTGCAGATGTCTCAGCCCCATGCTTGGTGACCAGATTCCATCGGAAATTTTCCTCCAAGCCACCAAGCCAGCCCCCAGACGTGTAGGGGGACCACGTAAGCGGGGGGGGGGGGGTACTGTCACAGATCAGCTGCGGAGCTGATCTGTGTCTTACCTGTACTGCTGTAGGTCGGCTGGCACCTGTTGTTCCACAAGCTTGTGTTCAGCTCTGCTGCACTCAGCAGCTATGGGTGTCGCCGGCTTCACCTGTGGCTTAATATATCCTTTCTTCCTTCTACTTCCTGTCCAGCCTCCCATGTGCCTCGCTATTTAAATTGCACTCAGACCAGTTTCTGGTTGCTTGAGCAACACTTGTTTCAGAGCTCCCTGCCTGTAACCTACTTAACCAGACTTCTTGTGTACCGAATCAGTTAGTCCTCCTGTTTTACGTTGTCTGCTGCCTGCCCCGACCTTGGCTCGATATCCGTCTCTCCTTTTGCTTTATCCATCCCTCTGAGTCTTCTGGTACTCTCCACGCGAGCAGGGTGAACCTAGGGGTCGTGACCTGGGGTCAGCACGCAGCTAAGCCCAAACCCTTCGTGAGGGGGTCCCTGGCGGAATACCGGCTGGCCCTTAGATTCCATGCCCTGGGGGATCCCGTGTCACCTGCTCGCCTGTGGGCTCACTTCAGTACCATTGTGACACACAAACAGTGAGTCAGACTTCCGAATAGAAGCAGTAGCCGCTAGGTACACCCGTAAGGCTCGCACCACATCTAAATTGTGAAGCGCAAACTCTCTAGGATGCGATGGGTGAGGGCACAAGGACGGAAGGACAATGTCCTCATTAAGGTGAAAGCCGAAACCACCTTTGGAAGGAAAGACGGTCGTGGTCGCAACACCGCCTTATCCTTATGGAGGACCAGGTAAGGCGACTTGCATGACAGAGTCGCCAACTCAGACACCCGTCTAACAGAAGTGATGGCCACTAAGAAAGCCACCTTTTGAGACAAAGTTAAAGGAGGAATATCTCTGATATTTTCAAAAGGAGGTTCCTGAAGAGCCGAGAGCACTAAGTTCAGATCCCAAGGAGGGAGCGGAGGCTTTGCAGGTGGAATCACATGGCGAACCCCCTGCACAAAAGTGCTAACTAAGGAATGACCTGCTAGGGGTCTTTGAAAGAAAACGGGCAAGGCCGAAATCTGACCCTTAATTGTGCTCAAAGCCAGCCTTTGGGCCACACACCGCTGCAAGAACCGCAGGATTCTGGGGATAGAGTACGTCCGTGGACGCCAGTCTAGCTCTTCGCACATAGCGATGTAAGCTCTCCAGGTACGGTGATAGATATTTCTAGAAGAAGACTTCCGTGCCCTAAGCATGGTTGAAATTACCGAATCCGAATCTCATCCAGGTCCTTCAGCACCTGGCTCTCAAAAGCCAAGCCGTTAAAGCCAGAGACTGTAAAGCAGGATGAAAGATAGGACCTTGATACAGAAGGTCCTCCCTCAAGGGCAGGCGCCAAGAGACGTCCGCGATGAGACGTACCAGGTCGGCGTACCAGTGACGCCGAGGCCAGTCCGGGGCAATGAGGATCACCGGAATGCCCTCGGCCGCTACCCTGCGCAGCAGACGAGGAATCAACTGCAGCGGAGGGTAAGCATACATTAAGCGATACTGACCCCACTAGGCCACCAACGCGTCTGAGGCATCCACCCAGGGGTCCCTGGACCTGGCCACAAACCTCGACACCTTGCGATTGAGTCGAGATGCCATCAGGTGCACATCCGGTGTGCCCCACCGCTGACAAAGGAGTTGAAACACCTCCGGATGCAAGGACCACTCTCCCTGGTCCAGGGACTCAGATAGTCCGCCTGCCAGTTTTCTACACCCGGAATGTATACGGCCGACAGCGCCGGCACACTTCTTTCCGCCCACCTTAGGATGTGGGTGACCTCGGATGCCGCAGCCGAGCTCCGAGTGCCCCCCTGATGGTTGACATACGCCACGGCCGTGGCGTTGTCTGACTGAATTCTGATCGAGCGGCCCTGTAGCCTCTTCGACCACGTGGAGAGACACAGTCTGATCGCCCGCAATTCCAGGACGTTGATTGGTAGACGAGATTCGTCCGGAGTCCAGAGCCCTTGAGCTGACAGGACTCCCCAAACTCCTCCCCAGCCCGTCAGGCTGGCATCTGTCATGACCACCGTCCACTGGATGGGGAGGAACGACTTCCCGGCCCGAAGAGCCGGGGATCTCAGCCACCACGTCAGGGACGCCTTGACAGAATGACTCACCTGGATCTGAAGATCCAATGACAATGGGGACTTGTCCCAGACAGACAGAATTCCCTCTGCAATGCCTGAGTGTGTGATTGGGCATACGGAACCGCCTCGAAGGTGGCCACCATTAGTCCCAGAACTCTCATGCAGAAACGAATTGACGACCATTTTCGGGACGTTAGAATCCGCACTGCCGACTGAAGTGTCAGTAACTTCTCTGAGTGTAGAAACACCTTTGCTGCCGAAGTGTCCAGGATCAGACCCAGATACTCCAATCATTGAGTCGGGACTAGAACTGACTTCTGCATGTTCAGAAGCCACCCGAAGTCCCGGAGGGTCTGACTGACTATTGTCACATTTTCCTCCAATTCTGAGCCATTTTCTGCTCGTAGAATGAGATCGCCCAGATAGCCCACGATAACAATTCCTCGCTGTCTCAGCAAAGCTAGAAATGGGGCAAGCACTTTGGTGAAAATCCGTGGTGCCGATGCTAGGCAGAAGGGAAGAGCCACGAACTGATAGTGGACTTCGCCTATGTCAAAGCGCAGAAACCTCTGGTGACTTGCGCAGATTGGAACGTGCAAGTAAGGCTCCTTGATATCCAAGGACGCCAAAAAATCCCCTTGGTGGAGTGTCGCAATCACCGTGCAAATGGATTCCATCTGGAATTTTAGTACCTTCACATAGGCATTCAGGGCCTTGAGGTCCAGGATTGGCCAGACCCCGTCCTTCTTCGGGACAACAAACAGGTTCGAGTAAGACCCCTGAAACCTCTCTTGTGACGGAACCGGCACAATTGCTCCGCACCTGAGCAAATCCTGTACGGCCCCCAAGAGGGCCGCCCGGTGGGCAGGAAGGAGAGGGAGGTTCGAGGGAAAGAACCTGTTTGGGGGCCACGAGCGGAACTCTATCCTGTATCCCGAGGTGACCACCTCGCACACCCACCGGTCGGAGATCCGGGAGGTCCACTGCACCGTGAACCTGCAAAGACGTCCCACCACCCCAGAGTCGGGCAGGGGCAAGACTTCATGCGGTGGTGGGCTTGGGAGCTTGCTTGGTAGGCTTACGCACCCAGGGACGCCTTTATCCCCCAGCCGCACTTTTTTCAGTCTGGGCGAGCTTACCCGTGGAATCTGACTGACGAAAAAACGTCTTCTTCGCCGGAAAGGAAGGGCCCGGCCTGCGGTGGGGCTCCTTTCCCTTAATAGACTGAGGAAGGAAGGTGCTCTTACCCCCTGTGACATCCTTAATAATGTCATCCAGGGCGGCCCCAAACAGTCTACCGCTCTTAAAGGGCAAGTCAGCCAGGAGCTTTTTGGAAGCTAGGTCGGGCCGACCAGCATTTCAGCCAGATAAGGCGACGCAGCACTACAGCAGAGATAGAGGCCCCAGATATAGAGGGGCCGCATCCAAAGTGGCATCGTACACATAGACTAAACCCTGCGCAAGTTGGTGAGCCAGGGCAATGGTCTCAGGAGGGAGATTATGCTCCTGCATTGTCTGGTGCAAAATCTTTGCCCATCCTGTGAGTGTCTGAGACACAACTGTTGCCGCCACTATAGGGCGTAAGGCAGACCCCAAAAGGTAAACATAGTTCTACTCACCACTTCTGACCTCCTGTCAGTGGGATCCTTAAATGCAGGAGTCTCTTCCATTGGGAGCGTGGTAGCCTTATTCAAACGGGCGACCGGGGGGTCGACCACTGGGGGGAGAGCCCACTTCTTAACCAGGTCCTCCTCAAAGGGGTACCTTATGGCTAGGCGCAGCGGGACCATCAAAGTCTTCTGGGGCTTATCCCAGACTTGGTCAATGAATGTATCAAAAAAAGGCACATATGGAAAAACCTTTTTTGAAGAAACGGCTTTAAAGGAACCAAAGGAGACAGCTTCCACCTGAGGTTCCTCAGCCTCAACATTCAGCTTGAGAGTGTCCCTCACAACATCAATGAGTTCACTTACAAGCACCCTGTCAGTTACTGGTTCAGAACTGGAGTCTTCCTCACAAGGAATGTCCTGTCCAAACACATCAAAATCCTCAGAGCTAGGGTCCTGAGCAGCAGTAGCTAGGCCCATATCTGAGACAGAGCACTCCCCTACAGGAGAATGTGTGGGGAGGGGGCGCTTTAAAGCTCCCTTGCACTCGCACACTGCTTCCATTCTGACAAGGAATGATTCCAGGACTGCCGACAACTGGTCCATAGGGACCGCAGGTGCAGGAGCACTGCCAGTTGCCTCTGACAAGTGTGGAGAAGCAGGTGAACCAGACTCCATACTGCCACCCTCTGAGGCCTTTAGACACTATAACAGTGAATAATACAGTCCACCCACTGGCTACGTTGAGGCTGAGGAGGGGATACCCGGAGGACTCACCAACCCTTAAGGACCGCTCAGTTTCGCTGTATGAAACTGCGCTGCAGCGCGAGTGAAGCCTGAGGAGAGTGTGCAGAAATCCTGTGAGGAGACTGTGAGGAGATTCGCGCTGCAGCAGTGCCGCTAGAGGCCGAAACTGAAAGTGAAAGCGCCGCGGCTACAAGAAAATGGCCGCCGGCCACATGTATAACTGTGCCATTGAACCACGGCAAGATGGGCGCTGAGCGCATTTTTAAAATTCACAATACAGCGCTAATGGCGCATGCAATAAAGACCCCACACTCACACACCAGAACACTGCTCCTCTCCCAGAATCCACTAAACAGACATGAGCGCCCCCCGCCAGGCCAAAGCGACCCCCAAGCACCCCCACACAGTACAGCACCAGTACAGGGTGCAGAGAGCAGCATTACAGGGGGGAGACAGGGAGAAACCCCCCAGATAAAGAAACACAGCCAGCATGTACTCACCTGCATCAGGAGAGACTACTTAACCGTCCCAGGGGGACCCACTGGCTTGTTTCAGACAGATCTATCACAGAGTAGTACTGAGTAGCTGTCGGCCCGGTCCACCGCGAAAGATACAGACAGGTACTATTCAATCTTTTGAGGACCACGGGAGCATAAAAGCAACCCAGCCACCCCTGGAGTCATGGGGTATGTCGTGAACTGAGTCTCACGCACACAAGGCGAGGATCAGCACGCTCGATGGTTGGACAGGGAAGACTACGAGGATACCAGTGTACCCAACCTGTTGCCCACCCGAGTTGATTGAAGATCTCAAAAATAAAATAATAAAATTCCCAAAGGAATACAATTGAAAGAGAGCCACGTCTTCTCCATCTGCTAGGCAGAAAAAACTGAGGCTGCTGGCTGCAGGTAAGAGGGTTATGTCCGGAGGGACCGCCCCCCTGGGCGGGGCTGTTCAGCTTTGGTTTTGTTCTAGAATGTTTCTAACATTCTGCCTAGATCTTCTCCTGCAAGCAGGGACATATACCCACACGTAAACAGTATAAGAGCTGTGTCAGTCCATGGACGATAAGAGAAAACTGACGTTTTTAAAACTTTTTTTTGCATTGATACATGTCCCCTGGGGCAGGACCCGGGTCCCCAAACACTTTTTAGGACAATAACTTGCATATTAGCCTTTATAATTAGCACTTTTGATTTTGAACGTTCGAGTCCATTGTATTTAATAGGGTTCTAAAGTTCGCGCAAACTTTCTGTCTGTTCACAGGTTCTGGTGCGAACCGAACAGGGGGGTCTTTGGCTCATCCCTAATGTTAACTAACTAAACACTTACAGACGTAAATGCGGAAAAACGCAGGCATGCAAACGCAACAAAACGTGCGTTTAGAAACGCCGCTTTCAACCTTAGTTCTGAAGACTTTGCACCAGCGTCCCGTGTACATGGGGCCTAAAAACGGCTATGCCATTTACAGCTCAAAAACGCCATGGTGGCCATGAGGCCATAGGCTAACATGGAGAGGCGTTTTTAATCTGCAAAAAACACTCAAACAAGCGGCTGGAAAAACGTCTGTGTGCATGTAGCCTTATATTAACCACTTGCTTACTGGCCACTTAAACCCCCTTCCTGCCCAGACCAATTTTCAACTTTCAGCGCTGATGCACTTTGAATGACAATTGCGCGCTCATACAACACTGTAACCCAATGGAAATGTAATAATTTTTTGCACACAAATAGAGCTTTCTTTTGGTGCTATTTGATCACCTCTGCCTTTTTTTTTTTCTATAAATACAAAAGACTGACTAAAAATTTTTTTGGGGGATATTTTAATATTTAGTTCGAAATTTTTTCTCCTTCATTGATGTACACTGATGAGGCTGCACTGATGGGCACCGTTAAGGTTACAAGGGTGGGCACTGAGAGGTGGCATTGCTAGTTGGCACTGGTGGGCATTGAGAAGTGGCACTGCTAGGTGGCACTGATTGGCACCAATGGTGGGCATTGATAGGTGGCACTGGCAGGGGCTACTGATTGTCACAGATGACGCAGAATTGCCTCTTCCTCTTTGGGCCCGATGTCCCTTGCACATAAGCCGGTGATTGCCTTTTTTTATGCTCACGCTGTCAGCACAAGGAGAAAACAAAAACCATTACCAAGCTTTTGTTTACATCACGTGATCAGCTGTCATTGGCTCACAGCTTATCACGTGGTAAGGGGCAGGGATCGGCCCCTTACTCGGATCTGTCATCACCCGAGTCTCAGTGACTCTGTGACCACAGCGCGCGCGAAGGGAAGGACGTCTATTGACGGACTCCCGGCAATTGAGGACCGTGCTGTGGCCGTTTATCAGTTATAGCGCTGATCTCAAGTGGTTAAAGAGGGTCTAAATGGGCAATTGACATGCATCACAATTCAACTTAGGAATGTGTCTTTGCA
Organism: Rana muscosa; assembly: GCA_029206835.1. NCBI lineage: Eukaryota > Metazoa > Chordata > Amphibia > Anura > Ranidae > Rana > Rana muscosa. Next base: position 149,419,634 of record CM055116.1, read on the forward strand.
AAGTTAAACTAAATGAAATCCTTTTTCTTATTTTTGCTTGGGGATAGAGTGCAGAGGGATTAGAAGTCTAGACAGTTTTTGGGGATGTCTGCACCCCTGATAGGGTGAAGACAACTCCCAAATTTGGCCACTTTATCCTTCCAAATTATTCACTTCCTGTCACATAGCCACACAGGAAGTGAGGGGAAATCCCTACCAATGTCTTTCCTTGGGGACACACAGGACAATCTAAATAATTTCCCAATTATGTACATTGCACTCCAGCATTTTGCTGGGTACACCCCAAATTATTAGGTACTTTGGGGTTTATTTACTAAAGGCAAATCCACTTTGCACTACAAGTGTACTTTCTGGATATCCGAGGGGGACATGCAAGGAAACAAAAAAAACACCATCTTTGCTTTTACATGATTGGATGTTACAATCACCAGTGCTTCCCCTCAGAATTTCAGCAACTACACTTGTACTGCAGAGTGGATTTGCCTTTACTAAACCCCAAACTACCTAATGATTTGGGGTGTACACAACAAAGTGCTAGAGTGCAATTTGCTTAATAGGGACACTAGTTAGATTGATCTGTGTGTCTCCAAGAAAATACATTGGTAGGGTTTTACCTTCACTTCCTGTTTAGCTGTGTGACAGGAAGTGAAGCCAATTTTACTAAATGGGACACAAAGCCCAACCTAAAAAAACAAAAAAAAAACAAGCAGGGGTTCTAACACTTACTTGGTTTCCCTCAAAATGCCCACAATTAGAATTGTATTGCGTTGAGCTATTTTTAAGTGCAGTGCTCTAAATCAGTGCTTCTCAAGTACCCCCAACAGGCCATTTTTGCAGGCTTTCCTTCATCTTGCACATGTGCTTTAAATCACAGTCAATGGTTTTGTATTTTGGACAGCAATTCTCGATAAGATAAATTCACAAAACATGTCCTGTTGGGGGTACTTGAGGACTGAGGCTGAGAATCATTGAAGTAAAAAGGAAAATTGAATACTTACTGCTCTGTATTTTTTATTTCCTGGTGACTATCCATGGCAACACACAATACATGCATATGCTACCATGAAGGCACCAGGGTAGACAAATCACACCTGTTTTGTTTTGACATGCCAATAAACATAGTTAAGCTACAGCTGTCACATTTGTTGCATAGAAAACAAAAAAAACAAACATCAAACTTTGCATCAAATTTTATTGGTCAACAAAACAGGACTTGGAAAACAAAGGGATGCAAAAAAAAAAAGAAAAAAAAAAGACATGAAGGTAGATTTGAAACATTAGTCACATCTTGAGAAAGATTTAGCAAAATAATGCAGCACAGACAATTAAATCAAAGTGAACAAACGACACACATTAACAACATCCAAAATATTTCAGGAGAACATATCCCCCACACAAAAAAAAAACAATCAACAAAAGTAAAACAAACATCTGTTTTGCAAAGGCATAACAAATAAAATGCATGTGTTACAAACTTGATAAGGACACCAAAATGTACATTTTTCCGGCCACATTCACACACAATCTTGCCTCTTTTCAGGGCAAGGGAGAGAATGCTATCTGCAAGCTTTATATAACATAGGTTTGTGTGCTAATGAATATAAGTTATCAAAAAAATCCTGAAACATAAAAGTCCAAATGATAAAACAGCGCCATAGTTGGATAAATGTCCACTTGCATAAAAAACATTCGGGTGATGACACAGTAGTAAGTCTTAAATCCGTGAGTGCTTCTAAACAGTGGATCAAAAGTGCATCCTACACCTGTTCCCAGACTTCACCACACATGAGGCACTCTCACCCGTCGGGGTGCAAACTCACCACAATGATGAAACAAATGGGCCTTAGATATTAATATTGGTGGGCTCTCTCACTTGACCATCCGTCATCACCAAGCAGGGAAGCAGCAAGGGTTAACTCCATTTAATATTCATATAAAACACAAAAGACACTGACATAGTGTAATCCCGTTTTAATGAATGAGATAAAATACCCCCATGCAGCAAACCCCTGCTACAAATGCACGTACAGAAATATCAACAGTCAAACAGCATAAGTGTGTATGTATTCACCGCTTTTAACCCGACCACAGCAGCGCCTGTGTTGCTGGGGGAATTCCTTCCTTATTATGGCCAGTTAGCAGGGAACAACATCCATCAGTTCCTGGTTACAGAAGCTTTGTTGTAGCCACGCCCTGACTGGTTTCGTCATCCAATCGACTTCAACAGAGGGAATGGCTACACGGCGCTGACAAGCTGATCTAAATACTCATTCTCCCCCGCCTATTGGTCAAAGTTGCGCTGTACATCCGCTCTGATTGGTGTGTCTCAGAGCGGATGACAGGCATATTAGAGATCCAATTAGAGACAGGGGGAAGAGAGTCAGCGATGCACAGTATAGAATACTGCACGCTGTTAGCATCCAAAGGGCCATGTCACGGCTAATAAGCTTAGCCAAAACAGTAGCCAACTTGGAAAGTAAGGCAGGAGCTACCTTAATGAAGTTAAATATACATATCAAAAACAATTTTATGAGTTTTAAACCATGATAGCTTGCACTGCACTCGGTGTCCTATCTAGTATACTGCCACTGCAGCTGTGACAGACCTGTCCCCTGGCACTGATTACATCAATGCAAACATGAGGCAGAGTGAAACAGACAGTAACCTAGTGCAGTTTAAAACATATATTGCACTAAAGTACTCAGCATTACCTGTTAGCATTATAAGATTAACCCTTATTTTCATGAACATGTAAGGTTATAATAATAACTGTATTATCCATATAAAAAGGGGGAAATTTAAAATGGAATAAGAATAGAGGAAAAATATATATATATATATAAATCCATATCATACACAATATATACATAAAGGTCTACCGTATATATATATATATATATATATATAATCATAAAAATAATAAAATCATAAAAATAATGGAGGCAAAGGAAATAAGCTAAAGGGGTGCCACACCTCCCAAGTTATATATATCAGAAATTGAGATATTGAATATTAATAATATACTGAAATACTAAAAATATTAAAACATTAAAATGTTAAAAGTTTTTTTTTAAAAGGCATTAATTCAATAATCACTAATGAAGCAATTAATGTCGAGGTCAATGTTTAACCCCTTAGGGATCAGAGTGTCTACAGAATGGATCCATTGGGTCACGACCATTGGGTCTCGAGCTTGGATATCTCCCTAACTAAATTGGACCCTTTCCATGGTGGTTTATGGTGATCCACCCCCCAAAATTTCAGTCCAGCAGGGTTCTGATGGTGAAAAAGTTTAAAATGTAAAGAAACTTAAAACCTATCTTAATGTTCGCCACATGTCCTGCAATCCTTATCTTGAGCATCCTTTTTGTGCGACCAATGTATTGTAATTTACAAGGACATTCTAAGAGGTAAACTACATATGAGGAGTTGCAGGTTATGAAGTTTTTTATGAAAAACTTTGCATTATTTGATGTAGATGTAAATCTATCCAATGCTCTCAAGGGTGTACTCACTTCCCTACATGGGCGACATTTCCTACAAGCATAAAAGCCGTCTTTGTCCCAGAACGAGGGTGGTCTGCTTGGTGGATCAAGAATTTTCTTTACTACTCTATCCCCATAGTTAGGTTCTTTTCTATAGATAAAAGTTGGTTTATCTGGAATGGCGGTTTTTAAAAGCGGTGAATACATACACACTTATGCTGTTTGACTGTTGATATTTCTGTACGTGCATTTGTAGCAGGGGTTTGCTGCATGGGGGTATTTTATCTCATTCATTAAAACAGGATTACACTATGTCAGTGTCTTTTGTGTTTTATATAAATATTAAATGGAGTTAACCCTTGCTGCCCCCCTGCTTGGTGATGACGGATGGTCAAGTGAGAGAGCCCACCAATATTAATATCTAAGGCCCATTTGTTTCATCATTGTGGTGAGTTTGCACCCCGACGGGTGAGAGTGCCTCACGTGTGGTGAAGTTTGGGAACAGGTGTAGGATGCACTTTTGATCCACTGTTTAGAAGCACTCACGGATTTAAGACTTACTACTGTGTCATCACCCGAATGTTTTTTATGCAAGTGGACATTTATCCAACTATAGTGCTGTTTTATCATTTGGACTTTTATGTTTCAGGATTTTTTTGATAACTTTTATTTATTTATGTACTTTTTACGAGGTTTCTCGTTTGAGTTTTAAACAGCAGCTGCTTGGCTTTTATTGCTCTGATACAGTGTAATATTAGCCTATGTTATTTATTTATTGATTTATTGATTTATCAATCCTCTTTATTCTGTTCCCTTGTGTATTTATATATTTATTAGTTACACTTAATTACTATCCTTTATAGCTTCACGGCTACTAAAGGAAGACTCAGAACTGGTATTTTACTACTGTGGCACCGGAAAGTGCAATATAGGCCTTTTTGTTGCACCTTCTTGATATATTGTGTGCTAATGAGGCAATTGAAAACACATGCACAGTTCATGAAACACCGAAAATGCAAGTTCACCCAATGTAGAGACTAAGCTTCAAAGTGGGTACACCTGTTAAGGATGTCTTTCAATTACTAACCCAAAAAACACACTCTCTCTGAGCATGCCCAGAAACATCCAGGTGCTTTTCACACACAAAAAGCACCAAAAAAAAACTTACGTTCCTGACCATGCTGAGACCAACACAAATGCAGCTAGTAGAAAATAAGCCCCCCCATCCAAAATTAAGCACATAATCCAGCATGCTACAAAATTAGAGACGGGACAAGCACCCGTCGCTGCGGGGGGGCAAACAAAGAGCCTAACATGGGCAAAAGTTATACAACAAATACCATTGCAGTCTATGGGAACTGACTTGTTAATTTTGCTAGTCCCCACTTGGCTGGCTTTTCTTCTAGTTATTGGCCTTAAAATGGGGTCCCAGGTCCCGCCCTAAGGGACATATATCAATGTCACCAATTTGGACAACACCAAAAACAAAACAAGGAGAAGTGCCTTTAAATATGCCAAATTGCTTAAGGGCCATTTCACACCACATGCAGTGCATTGGGTTTTTTATGCATCAAAAATGCATGGAAAGTTGGTTACATGGTTCTAAATGGCAGTGTTTGTTCCAGTGCGTTCCAGTTCCACCAAAAAAGTAGAACATGCTGCATTTTACCTGCACTGGACTGTACTGGAACGCTGCAAAACGCTTAAAAAACGCACTGGAACGCACCGGAACACACCTAAATGCACAAAAAATGCACTTGTCCTTATCTATGGTTAATAAAAAAGAGGGGTGAAAAAAAAGCACTGGACTGCATCAAAAACGTACCAAAAAAGCACCTGGAACGCATCCGGATTGCGTTTCTATGGTGTGAACTGGCCCTAGTTCACACCATAGAAACGCAGTCTGGATGCGTTCCATGTTCTTTTCTGCATGCGCGTTTTTGACGCGTTCCAGTGCATTTTTGATGCGTTTTTGGTGCGTTTTTGATGCAGTCCAGTGCTTTTTTCCACCTCTTTTCACTTAGGACAAGTGTGTTGCAGTGCGTCTTTGGTGCATTTAGGTGCGTTGCGGTGCATTCCAGTGCGTTTTTGGTACGCTCGTAGCGTTTTTGATGTGTTTTACTGTGGTCCAGTACAGTTCTGTACATAAAAAATGCAGCATGACCAATTTTTTTTTCCTTTCTGAAACGCACTGGAACGGACTGCAGTGGTGTGAACTATGCCATTGGCATTAATGTGATCAACTTTCTTTGCGTTTTTCATGCATCAAAAAAACGCACTGCACTGCATGCGGTGTGAACCTAAATATCATACCTGGGGGGGGTGTCTATTGTATGCCTGTAAAGTAGCACATGTTTTCCATGTTTATAACAGTTCGAGAGCAAAATGACATTTCTAAAGTAAAATAATAGTCATTTAAAAGCACTCGCGGCTGTAATGAATTGCTGGTTCCCGTCAATACAGATAAAAGTCATTGAAAGTCTTTGAACAAAAAAAAATGCGTGGGGGTTCCCCCAAATTCCATTACCAGGCCCTTCAGGTCTGGTATGGATATTAAGGGGAACTCCGCGCCAAATAAAAAAAAACGGCGTGAGGGTTCCCCTCAAAATCCGTACCAGGCCCTTCAGGTCTGGTATGGATTTTAAGGGGACCCCTGTGCCAAACTTAAAAAAAAATGGCATGAGGGTCCCCCTAAAAATCCACACCAGACCCTTATCCAAGCACGCAACCTGGCAGGCCGCAGGAAAAGAGGGGGGATGAGAGAGCGCCCCCCTCCTGAACCATACCAGGCCACATGTCCTCAACATGGGGAGGATGCTTTGGGGGGTCTGTGACCCCTCAAAGCACCATGTCCCCATGTTGATGGGGACAAGGGCCTCATCCCCACAACCCTTGCCCGGTGGTTGTGGGAGTCTGCGGGCGAGGGGGCTTATCGGAATCTGGAAGCCCCCTTTAACAAAGGGGACCCCCAGATCCCGCCCCCCCTGTGTGAAATGGTAATGGGGTACAAATGTACCCCTACCATTTCACAAAAAAAGTGTCAAAAATGTTAAAAATGACAATAGCCGGTTTTTGACAATTCCTTTATTAATGTCTTCTCTTTTTTCCATCTTCTTCCATCTTCTTCTTCCACCTTCTTCTTCCATCTTCTTCTTTTCTCCATTCGGGTTTCTTCCTCCATCTTGTTCTTCATCTTCATCTTCATCTTCATCTTCCTTCTTCCTTCGGTGTTCTCGTCCTCATCTTGCTCTGGCTTCTTGTTCCCTTCTTCTTTCTCCGGCCGCTCCGCTTGAATTCGAGGTTCCCGCTGTGTGACGCTTCGGTTCTTCAGTTCTCCTCTGGGTCCGCTGCCACCCAGTGACCCCACCTCCCTCTGACGCACATGGATTTCACGGGGACTTTCCCCGTGGTGTCAGAGGTGGAGCGGGGTCACCGGGTGGCAGTGGACCCAGAGGAGAACTGAAGAACTGAAGCGTCACACAGCGGGAACCTCGAATTCAAGCGGAGCGGCCGGAGAAAGAAGAAGGGAACAAGAAGCCGGAGCAAGATGCTGATGAGAACACCGAAGGAAGAAGGAAGATGAAGATGAAGATATAGGGGCCTGGTACGGATTTTGAGGGGAACCCCCACGCCATTTTTTTTTATTTGACGCGGAGTTCCCCTTAATATCCATACCAGACCTGAAGGGCCTGGTAATGGAATTTTGGGGGGCGGGCGCTCTCTCGTCCCCCCCTCTTTTCCTGCGGCCTGCCAGGTTGCGTGCTTGGATAAGGGTCTGGTGTGGATTTTTAGGGAGACTCCCACGCCATTTTTTTTAAGTTTGGCGCGGGGGTTCCCCTTGAAATCCATACCAGACCTGAAGGGCCTGGTACGGATTTTGAGGGGGACCCGCACGTCATTTTTTGTTTTAAAAATTGGCGCAGAGTTCCCCTTAATATCCATACCAGACCTGAAGGGCCCAGTAATGGAATTTGGGGGGACCCCACTCATTTTTTTTTTTCAAAGACTTTCAATGACTTTTCTGGGAGCCGACAATTCATTATAGCCGCGAGTGCTTTTAAATGCCTTTTTTTTCCCTTTAGAAATGTAATTTTGCTGTCGGACTGTTATATAACGGCAAGTTTAGGATGTGCGCATGTTCAACTTATGCAAATTGATTTACGTGACTTGACATTTACTAAGATTTTGCCAGAGCAGTGAACCGGCGCATTTGAACGAGTAAAATTGCCGCGCAGAGCACAAAAAGATCCCTCGCAGTTCTAAACATAATTGCCGGCGCAGCAGGCTGGTTCAGAAAAAGTTACTTTCTCATTCTATTTTGGGCATGTTTGTTACTTGGGCAGTTGTCACTAAACTTCCTCACATCACCCCACATCACCCCCATTATATTGTCACTTCCAGCTTCTTTATATTTTAATTTGAAGATGCCGTGCGCCAAGTCCATAGTGGCGCACTGAGCGCCTCCTCCCGTGCGCCGAGAACACTATAGTAAATGGGGAATAGCGCTGCATTACCGGCGCTAATGTTTTGTAAATATCAAAACTGCTGTTGCGCACGCAGATGCGCCGATACTCATGGCGCAAATGTTTCGTAAATCAGCCCCATAGTCTCTTTTCCAATGGTTTTATTAAAGAAATGTCAATTAGAGGGATGGAGAGTTAGGGGAAATTCGGGTACCTTGCTTTGCGGATCACGGGTACTTCCTAATCCAGAGGACAAACAGCTTCCACACTGGATATGGCAACCACTGGATAGGCCTCTCTCACTGACCTAGCAGCCGGTGTGGTGCTCGGTCAAAAGTCTCTGCCACAGACTTGAAGAATACAAATAGTCTCTGCCACAGACTTGAAGAATACAAATGTCTCTGCACAATCCTCTACCACAGGATTGAATGATCCAGGACTTTTGCAAAGTTTAAGTACAGTCACACAGTACCAGTTTCTTTCAGCCAATCCGGCAATACTGTTAGGTAGATGGGTCGGGATGCATCCTCCAATTGAGTCTCAAGGCTCTTCCGGAGATACCAGCCTTTTTCGCTCGGTCCTCTCTGGGAAAAGTCCTCACCTGGTTTCTTAAATTGCTCAGCTTCTCCCCGCAGGCAAGACAGCACAGGACCACCCCTGACTAGTAGGCCCCAGAACTCCTGGGCCTACTTCCAGTAATGAGGCCTCGGGCCAGCCGGCCCCGAGGCAGGAAAACTGCTACGGCACACCTTAGGCCAGGAGGGCCATCAGGTCAGAGAGACCCGGAAGATGATGTCTGTCCCTTAAGTACCCTCTCCCAGAATGCACAGTGGGGAGACCAATCCCACTAAGCGGTTTCTGGGCAAGAGGTACTCAATACATCCAGCCTGCTGCATTTCCAACCTTGACCTGTGGTGACAGCGACACCCACAGTCAAGTGGAAAAATGCACAGCACAGCTGGACTGAAAGAGAAACCAGCAATTTACACAATTTTTCTGAGCTAAACTACAGCTCAGAAAATTATTTTTAAAAATAGCGCCTACTCAATATGAGCAGGGTGCTACATTAATTTTAAACAATCCCTGTCTACATACACAATTTTTGTTTTCATTGCCTTTTAAAGTCCCGCCAGAGGGTTCTTGTCTTGCTGTTTCCACACACATGAAACTCCTTGCACTCCTTAAAGTGGAATCTCCTATTTAATAGCTAAAACAAGGATGTTTATTTTTATTTATATATTTATTACAGGTACTTACTGTATATAGCGGCATCAATTTACGTAGCGCTTTACACATATGCTGAATATTGTACATTCACATCAGTCTCTTACCCTTATGGAGCACACAATCTAAGGTGCCTAACTCACATTCATACATACACATACTAGGGCCAGTTTAGACAGGAACCAATTAACCTACCAGCATGAAAAAACCAAAGAGAGACAAACTCTCACAGAGCGGGATTTTGAGGGGAGATACCAGTTTTGTTAAAGGTGAGTACACTTGAGATGGTAAGTATATAGAAAAATAAATTTATTCATAACATCTTAAAATTACAGTAATACAAAATAATATCATAAAAGCTTGGAAACAAAGAACTAGAATGTGCAAATAGCCGACATGTTTCGCACGGCTGTGCTTCGTCAGGGCTTAGCACTTCTCTGTTATCTCATCAAGTCTATAAGACATAAGGATTTGTAATCAAACAGTATCAAACAGAAATAGAGTATCAATATATATATACATTTGTTACATAATACATCTTTAATGCATAGTAACAAGCTTACAAAAGAGTTTTAACGTGCTCACCTAGTTCACTCCAAGTAGATTGTATGGAAACGCACTCCACCGAACATGCGCATCAATGAATCGACAACCGGCCCAAATTGTAATGTGGCTTACCCGATGGATGCCAGATCCAACAGGATGAAATATGGGGGTTTTGACCATGTGGGCTGACCAAATATTATTAATATATACCGGTCTAGAACAAAATAAGAAAAGGGGAAAACCATATGGTGAACAATATATGTATATATATATCTATATGTTTATCCCACTAAACTACAGGGTCTACTACTAAATTAATAGAGATAAATGAGACCTGGAGCCTGGTGTACTACAATTTACTATGGTAACATGGAAAATCAATACCAGAGGGTGTGAAACTAATCACCTAATAGAACGTAAATAAGAGCAAGATTCCCTCTAGGGCCATATTTTACTCACCACAATATGTCATCAAATGATGACATGATATGTGATTGGATAGCAAAGGGCAGAGGAAATGGGGGCTATATATACAAGCACGTGGGCTAATAGCATTAGGTAGTGAACTAGACAAAGTAATAATACTTATTAATTAGAGTGGCCAAAAGACAGACAATGCATTCACCATGAATATGTGAATATGGTAAGCAAAGGTCCCCACTAATGTAACGGCCAGACCATATTTGTAAGGGGTAATAAGAGTAGGTTGGTTCAAATATAGCCTCAATACCTGCTTAAAGTCCCCCTCGTATCTAATGCGATGCCACAGAGAGATCCACGTAAGTATTCCTGGTCTGAAGTCCTGCGGTCAACGGATGCAGCAAGATGGTGCACGTCCGCTACCGCCGACTGCACCATCTTAAATGTACATAGTCACCCGGAAGTGAAGAGTCGAGAACGACCCCTGACATCACTTCCGGTTCGGGTGTCACTGTGCCGCGCATGCGCGAGCGTGATAACGCACCGCGCAGGCGCAATCCGCCGTCCAAAGGAAACGGACGGAGGATGGGAGAAGGAGGAGGGAATTCCCCTTAATCCACAGCATAGGACACACGGAAATCCCCATACAATCCAAAGCCACAAGAGGGAAAGGGAAGGCAGCGAGCAATGATGCCTCCTTTTCACAAGGTGCGCGGCCACCCAACCAACTGGAATGAAACAAAGTTGATAAATAAAATAAATATCAAGATCTCGAAAATAGCAAACAAAGACAACAAATATATACATATATCAGCATAGTTCTAGGTTACAGAAACTGCTATAATAATTAACAGTTGATTTGATTAGGATACTCATATGTGTTGACGCATAGTACGTCATTACACATATGTTGAACATATCCATGATAGATTGGTAAGGTGGTACATGATCATTCAACAGTATTCATCCATTAATGGAAAGAGAGGAAAAGGGAACATAAGGGTAGGAAAAAATATATATATGGGTGAGAGAAACCATAATAACAGCCAAATCGATCCTTACATTACATGTTAAGTCGATACAATTAATTGCATTGAGTTGTTTACAGGGCAATTATTCACATATATCATAACAGAGTGAAGTCAATTTCATCAGTTACATATACAATGTATATATAGAAGATATCAATAAAAGATACTAAAAAATGCTGGCCCTCCTCTTTAGTATCGCTCTGCGCTTATGGATAAAAATCTAAAGGAAATAATGCTAAAATAGGAATATAAAAGATGTCAGCAGCTGCTTAAAAAATCACAAGTACATATAAAACACAGTCATATAAAAACTCCCATAAAAAAGTTCAGAATAAAACTGTAGCAGCGCTACGGACAAATAATGTTCATTTGTGCATCTTCTATATAAATGAATATATCGGTGATGATGATAGTGAATGGTGAGTTTGGTTCTACTTGATCCTAGTTTCAGTGCTTCTTTTCACCCAGATGTAATTCACCACGTGGGGGGTAATAACAGTCCCCCTATGGGGATGCACTCACCAGATCATAAATCAAAAAAGACATGTATACACCATCCTCATTCCATGTGACTGCAGCCTTAAACTTGGACACCGCTTGCATATGTAAGGGGAAAACAAATCCACATAGGGCAATATTGTTTGCAACTTTTATTTAACAATCACTCCCCGCCATCCCCTTTATAAAATGCATGTACCAAAGCTTAATGATAAACAGGCGTTTGTGTATAATGAGCGCTGTTGGCGCTTTAAACTTGCCACTTGATGAGCGCCCCTGGCGTCCTCCTGGTGCTGCAAGTCGTGGAGCGCATACAGCTTCACTTCCGGTCTGCTTGGTTTGCTGGTCACGCCCTGACGTTTCGTCACTTCCTGACTTCTTCTGAGGGCGTGTGGCCTGGTACGGTTCAGGAGGGGGGCGCTCTCTCGCCCCCCTCTCTTTTCCTGCGGCCTGCCAGGTTGCGTGCTCGGATAAAGGGTCTGGTCTGGATTTTTGGGGGTACTCCACGCCATTTTTTTTTAAAATTTGGGGTGGAGTTTCCCTTAAAATCCATACCAGATCTGAAGGGCTTGGTATGGATATTTGGGGGAACCGCACGCATTTTTTAAAAAATTTGCGGCAGAGTTCCCCTTAATATCCATTCCAGACCTGAAGGGCCTGGTAATTGAATTTGGGGGGACCCCCATGCTTTTTTTTTTTTTTATCAATGACTTTTCTATGTATTGCCGGGAGCCGACAATTCATTAATAGCCGCGAGTGAATTTTAAATGACTTTTTTTCCTTCAGAAATTACACTTTGTGCAGGGAGTGTTCTAAGCACGGGAAACAAGAGCGACTTTACATGCATATTGTCGAACACCGGACCCGAACCCGAACATACAGTCAATTGTTCGGGTTCGGGTCCGGGACCCCAAAACCCAAAAGTTCGGTACGGACCCGAACTTTACAGTTCTTTACAGTTCGGGTCTGCTCAACCCTACTCATGTTTAAATGCAATCGTTTAGGCACTCCCTGTTGCTTTTAAACAATTGTGCAAAATGTTCATTGTCCATCCATTGCTCTGCAAGAATCCTCTGTCAAGCCAACAGATGTTTCCTGCTTCCTATCAGCTTTTCACCAATGAATGGCTTTGTCAAGGAACCTTTTTTTTTTATTACGTCAAATGTAAAATAATCATGTGAGATTAAATCATCTAAAGTCCTTATTTTAACTGTACGCTATAGCCCATTCATAGGATTTCTCAGTCTATGGTCTGTAATGTGACACAGAGCCAATATTTACACACAAAGAAAGTAGAACATCAATGAATGATATTTGAAAAAACAAATCAGTATGCTATAAAAAACAAAAACAAATATCCATCTGCTGCAATATAATTCCCCCCCCCCCCCCAAAAAAAACATACATAATAAAAATCAAACCTATTATGCTGTTCTCCAGCGAAAACAGACAAATTCAGTGCAATATAAATAACAAATGTGCTCAGTGACCAATAGTGATGAGCCCAACACCCCCGGGTTCGGTTCGCACCAGAACCCGCGAACGGACCGAAAGTTCGCACGAACTTTAGAACCCTATTAAATACAATGGATGCGAACGTTCGAAATCTAAAGTGCTAATTATAACGACTATTATGAATGTTATTGTCCTAAAAAGGGTTTGGGAACCCGGGTTCTGCACCAGGGGACATGTATCAATCCAAATTTTTTTTTAATGATGCATAAAGTGAAAAAAAAAAGTCAAATATTCCTTTAAATATCGTACCTGGGGGGTGTCTAAAGTATGCCTGTGAAGTGCCACGTGTTTCCCGTGTTTAGAAATGTCCCTGCACAAAATTACATTTCTAAAGGAAAAAAAGCCATTTAAAACTGCTTGCGGCTTTAATGTAATGTCTGGTCCCGGTAATATGGATGAAAATCTTTAAGAAAAATGGCATAGCTACCCCATCACAGCCCCCCTACCCCAGCCCATTACCAGCCCCTTTGGGTCTTGTATGGATATTAAGGGGAACCCCGCACACAAAATAAAAAAGGCCCTATATACTCTGAACAGCCGTATACAGGCGGTGCATACAAGACAGGGACTGTAGGTTTGTTCTTATGTAGAATCTGTTGGTAATTTTGAACAGGTACATTGTTTAAGTGTAGCTCCAGCCAAAAAATCTATTTTTAAGCTTTTTGGAAAACATTGGGAAGGGTTATCACCCCTGTAACATTTGTTTTTCTGTCTGTGCAGTGTGCACCTGTTCAGAACAGTTCACCTCACTTTCCGTCCTAGTGACAAATGTTTTTTGAAAATGTGGGTTTTTTATTGAAACAAGAATTGGTGATAAAGCATCAGTGGAGAGGAGACACTTTTTTTCCCATATTAACTCTTACAGGAGAGAATTTGCCTTCCTAGGGGTAGATTTCCTCTCACTTCCTGTTGTATCCTTCCGTTTGCAAGGAGGAGTCGTTTGTAAGTTGGATGTTTGAAAGTAGGGGCCTGCCGTATATACTCAGCTGAAATTTGCCCCTTACATGTTGGTGTTGCCACAACACTGTGAGCCCTCACAGTTACTCTTGGTGGGTGCATGAATGGGCCCTGCTGTGAATTATTAGGTCAAGAATTGTAATTGCATGCCCCTGTTGAACAGGGGCTGAAAAATTGGGCCTTTGGTGGTGGTGGTGTTGACACAACACTGTAAGGCCTCACAGTTACTCTTGGTGGGTGCAGGAATGGGCCCTGCTGTGAATTATTAGATCAAGAATTGTAATTACATGCCCCTGTTAAACAGGGGCAGAAAAATTGGGCCTTAGGCACTGGTGCCACAACACTGCAACCCCTCACAGATACTGTTCTTGGAGCACAGCAATGAGCCCTGTTGCAAAGTATTGCATCAAAAATTGTAATTACACGCCCCTGTTAAACAGGGACTGAAAAATTGGGCCTTAGCCACTGGTGCTGGTGCCACGACACTGCAACCTCTCCCAGATACTCTAGTTGGAGTGCAGGAATGAGCCCTGCTGCAAAGCATTGCATAAAAAATTGTAATTACATGCCCCTGTTAAACAGGGGCTGAAAAATTGGGCCTTAGCCACTGGTGGCGGCTAGTGATGAGCCGAACACCCCCGGGTTCGGTTCGCACCAGAACCCGCGAACGGACTGAAAGTTCGCACGAACATTAGAACCCTATTAAATACAATGGATGCGAACGTTCGGATTCTAAAGTGCTAATTATAACGACTATTATCCATGTTATTGTCCGAAACAGAGTTTGGGAACCCGGCTTCTGCACCAGGGGACATTTATCAATGCAAAAAGAAGTTTTAAAAACGGACGTTTTCCGGGAGCAGTCATTTTAATGATGCATAAAGTGAAAAAAAAAGTCAAATATTCCTTTAAATATTGTACCTGGGGGGTGTCTAAAGTATGCCTGTGAAGTGCCACGTGTTTCCCGTGTTTAGAACTGTCCCTGCACAAAATAACATTTCTAAAGGGAAAAAAGTCATTTAAAACTGCTTGCGGCTTTAATGCAGTGTCTGGTCCCGGTAATATGGATGAAAATCTTTAGGAAAAATGGCATAGCTACCCCATCAACCCCCCCCCCCTACCCCAGCCCATTACCAGCCCCTTTGGGTCTTGTATGGTTATTAAGGGGAACCCCGCACACAAAATAAAAAAGGACCTATATACTCTAAACAGCCGTATACAGGCGGTGCATACAAGACAGGGACTGCAGGTTTGTTCTTATGTAGAATCTGTTTCTAATTTTGAACAGCTGCATTGTTTAAGTGGAGCTCCATGGCAAATTCCTTTTTTTTAGCTTTTTGTAAAACATAGGGAACGGTTATCACCCCTGTCACATTTTTTTTGCTGTCTGTGCCCCTGTTCAGAACATTTCACCTCACTCTGCGTCCCAATGACAACTGTTTTTGAAATGTGGTGTTTTTATTGAAACAAGGATTGGTGATAAAGCATCAGTAGAGAGGAGACACCTTTCTCCCATATTAATTCTTACAGGAGAGAATTTTCCTTCCAAGGGGTAGATTTCCTCTCACTTCCTGTTGTCTTCTTCCGTTAGCAAGTAGTAGTAGTTTGTAAGTTGGATGTTTGAAAGTAGGGACCTTCCGTATATACTCTGCAGAAATTGGCCCCTTAGGTGTTGGTGTTGGCACAACACTGAAAGCACTCACAGTTATTCTTGGTGGGTGCTGGAACGCCCTCCTGTCAAGTATAATATCAGGAATTGTAATAACATATAATTGTTGATCAGTGGTAGTAAAAATTGGGCCTTTGATGGTGGTGCTGGTGCCACAACACTGTAAGGCCTGACAGTTACTCTTGGTGGGCGCAGCAATGGTCCCTGCTGTGAATTATTAGATCAATAATTATAATTGCATGCCCCTGTTGAACAGGGGCTGAAAAATTGGGCCTTTGGTGGTGGTGGTGGTGGTGATGGTGGTGCTGGTGCCACAACACTGTAAGGCCTGACAGTTACTCTTGGTGGGCGCAGCAATGGGCCCTGCTGTGAATTATTAGATCAATAATTATAATTGCATGCCCCTGTTGAACAGGGGCTGAAAAATTGGGCCTTAGGCACTGGTGGCACAACACTGCAACCCCTCACAGATACTGTACTTGGAGCACAGCAATGAGGCCTGTTGCAAAGTATTGCATCAAAAATTTTAATTACACGCCCCTGTTAAACAGGGGCTGAAAAATTGGGCCTTAGCCACTGGTGGCGTCACCCATAAACCAAAATGATCTTCCAAGCTATCATCGTTAATCGTATCATTGAGGAGGAGGAGGAGGATAGCCAGTCAACATAACAGCACAGGCACTCAGCATCAGCATCAGTCTTGAAGGGATGTGACATTTTAAAATCAATTAGTCTGTTATATCAGCATCTGGTGTGTGGTAGCTGGTGGTGATCCAAGACTGGTTCATCTTGATGAAAGTCAGTCGATCAACCGAGTCGGTGGACAGGCGCACCCTGTGATCCGTGACAAATCCTCCAGCAGCACTGAATGTGCGTTCTGAAAGAACGCTGGATGCAGGACAGGCCAGTAGCTCAATTGCATACTGTGCAAGCTCTGGCCAGTGATCCATCCTCAAGACCCAGTAAGCCAGAGGATTTTCGGTGGGGAAGGTGTCCAAGTCTGATCTTGCCCCTAGGTATTCCTGGACCATGTACAGTATATCAGACGCTGGCGATGGTTGCTGGAACCGATCATACTTTGGGGCTGCGGACTAAAGAATTGTCTGAACGCATCAGTCAGACGGCCACCTTCCCCACCGCTCCTTCTTTGACTGCCCGAAGCCTCAGCAACTCGTTGTCCAGGACCAGGAGTTTGTAACCTCCCAGTCTCTGGGAACGCGTTGCACAGACCTTTCTGCAAGGCCTCCCGGAGTTGTCTCATCCTCTGCTCCCTCTGCGACGGTACGATAAGGTCCGCAACCTTACCCTTGTACCGTGGATCAAGGAGAGTGGCCAGCCAGTAATGGTCCCTCTCCTTGATCCGAAGAATACGAGGATCCTTCCGCAGACTTTGCAGGATCAGGGAGGCCATGCAGCGTAGGTTAGCTGAGGCATTCAGTCCGGAGTCCTCTGGGTCACTAAGGACGACATGATCCGCAGCCACCTCCTCCCAGCCACGTACAAGTCCACTGGTTTCTTGGGACTGTAAATCATCCCTAAAAGACTGCTGCTGATGATGCTGAGTGCCAGCCTCCACCTCCATGCTGACACAATCCTCCTCCTCCTCCTCCTCCTCCTCCTCTTCCTGTGCGATGGGTGGGACAGAAGGAACACTGTCTGGGTAAAGGGGGCCTTGAGAGGCAAGGAAGTCCTCCTCTTCCTGCCTCTGTTCTGCCTCAAGTGCCCTGTCCATTATTCCACGCAGCGTGTGCTCCAACAGGTGGACAAGAGGTACAGTGTCACTGATGCATGCACTGTCACTGCTCACCATCCTCGTGGCCTCCTCAAATGGTGCCAGGACAGTGCATGCATCCCTGATCATGCCCCACTGGCGTGGTGAAAAAAACCCGAGCTCCCCTGACCCTGTCCTGGTGCCGTAGTCGCACAGGTACTCATTGATGGCCCTCTGCTGCGTGTGCAGCCGCTGCAGCATGGCCAACGTTGAGTTCCACCTGGTGGGCATGTCACATATAAGGCGGTTCTTGGGCAGGTTCAACTCCTTTTGAAGCTCAGCCAGGCGAGCACTGGCATTATAAGATCTGCGGAAATGCACACAGACTTTCCTGGCCTGCCTCAGGGCATCCTGTAAGCCCGGGTACCTGCCCAAGAACCGCTGCACCACCAGGTTAAGGACGTGAGCCATACAGGGCACATGGGTCAGTTGTCCCTGTCGGAAGGGCGGAGAGGAGGTTGGTGCCATTGTCGCAAACCACCATTCCTGGCTTAAGCTGGCGTGGCGTCAACCACCTCTCGGCCTGCCCCTGCAGAGCAGACAGGACCTCTGCCCCAGTGTGGCTCCTGTCCCCCAAACACACCAGCGTAAGCACGGCATGGCATCTTTTTGCCTGCGTACTTGCGTAGCCCCTTGAACGCCTACGGAGCACCGCTGGTTCCGAGGAAAAACCACAGGAAGAGGCCATGGAGGAAGAAGAAGAGGAGGGGGTGGAGGAAAGAGGTGTGTCACAACCAGTAGTAGCATTTTGGAGGCGTGGCGGTGGAACAACCTCCAACACTACTGCACCTTGTCCTGCATCCTTTCCAGCTGCCAAAAGAGTGACCCAATGGGCCGTGAAAGAAAGGTAACGTCCCTGTCCATGCCTGCTGGACCATGAGTCAGCGGTAATATGCACCTTACCGCTGACCGCCCTGTCCAGCGAGGCCAAGACATTGCCTTCCACATGCCTGTAGAGAGCCGGAATAGCCTTCCGTGCGAAAAAGTGTCGTTTGGGAACCTGCCACTGAGGAACCGCACATTGCACAAACTCACGGAAGGGGGCCGAGTCTACCAACTGAAAAGGCAGCAGTTGAAGCGCTAGCAATTTAGCCAAGTTAGCATCCAACCGCTGGGCATGTGGATGGCTGGGAGTGAACTTCTTTCGACGGTCCAGCAGCTGGGGCAGGGAAATTTGCCTGCTAGAATCGGACGTTGGTGTACTGCTAGCAGAGTGCCCGCAAGTACTTGCCTGTGACACACCTAATTCTACACCTTCATTCCTCTCAGAGCAGGTTTCAGAGAGGAGTGAAGGTATAGTGGGGTTGGAGATCCCAGCTGATGCGGTGCAAGAAGAGGTCAGCTTTGTTCTTTGGTGTGGGTCTTTAAGGTAGGCTTGCCAACGAGCTGCATGGCAGGTCAACATATGTCTGATCAAGCATGTGGTGCCCAAGCGGCTGATGTTTTGGCCACGCGATATACGCTTGAGACATATGTTGCAAACAGCAGCTGTGCGATCTGATGCACTCGTCTCAAAAAAGGCCCACACCAAAGAACTTTTTGAATAACGGGCAGAGGCAGCGCCCTGCACAGGCGGAGCTCTGCGGTGTGATTCCGTCGGTGTGCTGCCCATACGCTGGCCACTCAAGGGCATCCTGCCTCGTTGGAGATGTGCCTCCTCCTCATCCTCCTCCTCCTCCTCTCTCCTATTAGGCACCCACGTGGAGTCAGTGACCTCATCATCCCCTCCCTCCTCATCACTGGAGCCAATCTGGCAGTATGCTGCAGCTGCTGGAACATGACTGCCAGATTGGTGTCCTTCTTGAGCATCCCCTCTCTCTGCTCTCACGCTGCTGCCTTCCTCTAGCTGGGTATCATCATCAGATCCTTCCAAACGCTGGGCATCCTCCTGGAGCATGTACCCAACACTGTGCTCAAACAGTTCGGGGGACTCCTCAGGAGGAGGGCATGGTGGGTCTAGGGAAGGATTGACTAATGAAGATAATGATACCAGAGAAGAGGACGCTTTGGCAGCTGCTTTGCCAGTACCCTGAGCCTGGGTGAGAGAGGATGAGGAGGATGAGGTGGGCTTGGTCATCCACTCTACCAAGTCTCCGGCATGATGTGGCTCAACATGTCCAGCTGCCGAAAACAAGGACAAGCGTGTCCCATGGCCATGTGCTGATGACAATGCACCGCGTACACGACCAGCACTGTTGCCCCCAGACACAGAGCCTGCTTGCCCTCTTTTTTTGCCTCCTGACTGTCTGCCTCTCCTTGGCTGCCTTCCAGACATTTTAATGGATGGCCTGCAGGGAGATGGGAAAAACAGCAATAAGGGCTACCTTCAGGTGTATATTGTGCAGGAGGCTTAGCAACAATGACACTGACACTGTCCCCTGCCTATCCTTCTCTGTCCCTAAACACAAGGATTGAAAATATGGTTCAGCAAAAAAGTTTTAGAACAGAATAGCACACTGACACTTTCCCTCACTGTCCTACTCTGTCCCTCCCTACAAACAAGATTTAGCACAGAATAGCACACTGATAATTTCTACGAGTGTCCTTCTCTGTCCCTAAACTCAAGGATTGAAAATATGGAACAGCAAAATTGGTTTAGAACAGAATAGCACACTGTCAGTTTCACTGACTGTACCTCTCTGTCCCTCAACTCAAGGATTGAAAATATGGAACAGCAAAATTGGTTTAGAACAGAATAGCACACTGTCAGTTTCACTGACTGTACCTCTCTGTCCCTCAACTCAAGGATTGAAAATATGGAACAGCAAAATTGGTTTAGAACAGAATAGCACACTGTCAGTTTCACTCACTGTACCTCTCTGTCCCTCAACTCAAGGATTGAAAATATGGTTCAGCAAAATAGTTTTAGAACAGAATAGCACACTGACACTTTCCCTCACTGTCCTACTCTGTCCCTCCCTACAAACAAGATTTAGCACAGAATAGCACACTGATAATTTCTACGAGTGTCCTTCTCTGTCCCTAAACTCAAGGATTGAAAATATGGAACAGCAAAATTGGTTTAGAACAGAATAGCACACTGTCAGTTTCACTGACTGTACCTCTCTGTCCCTCAACTCAAGGATTGAAAATATGGAACACCAAAATTGGTTTAGAACAGAATAGCACACTGTCAGTTTCACTCACTGTACCTCTCTGTCCCTCAACTCAAGGATTGAAAATATGGTTCAGCAAAATAGTTTTAGAACAGAATAGCACACTGACACTTTCCCTCACTGTCCTACTCTGTCCCTCCCTACAAACAAGATTTAGCACAGAATAGCACACTGATAATTTCTACGAGTGTCCTTCTCTGTCCCTAAACTCAAGGATTGAAAATATGGAACAGCAAAATTGGTTTAGAACAGAATAGCACACTGTCAGTTTCACTGACTGTACCTCTCTGTCCCTCAACTCAAGGATTGAAAATATGGAACAGCAAAATTGGTTTAGAACAGAATAGCACACTGTCAGTTTCACTGACTGTACCTCTCTGTCCCTCAACTCAAGGATTGAAAATATGGAACAGCAAAATTGGTTTAGAACAGAATAGCACACTGTCAGTTTCACTCACTGTACCTCTCTGTCCCTCAACTCAAGGATTGAAAATATGGTTCAGCAAAATAGTTTTAGAACAGAATAGCACACTGACACTTTCCCTCGCTGTCCTACTCTGTCCCTCCCTACAAACAAGATTTAGCACAGAATAGCACACTGATAATTTCTACGAGTGTCCTTCTCTGTCCCTAAACTCAAGGATTGAAAATATGGAACAGCAAAATTGGTTTAGAACAGAATAGCACACTGTCAGTTTCACTGACTGTACCTCTCTGTCCCTCAACTCAAGGATTGAAAATATGGAACAGCAAAATTGGTTTAGAACAGAATAGCACACTGTCAGTTTCACTCACTGTACCTCTCTGTCCCTCAACTCAAGGATTGAAAATATGGTTCAGCAAAATAGTTTTAGAACAGAATAGCACACTGACACTTTCCCTCACTGTCCTACTCTGTCCCTCCCTACAAACAAGATTTAGCACAGAATAGCACACTGATAATTTCTACGAGTGTCCTTCTCTGTCCCTAAACTCAAGGATTGAAAATATGGAACAGCAAAATTGGTTTAGAACAGAATAGCACACTGTCAGTTTCACTCACTGTACCTCTCTGTCCCTCAACTCAAGGATTGAAAATATGGAACAGCAAAATTGGTTTAGAACAGAATAGCACACTGTCAGTTTCACTCACTGTACCTCTCTGTCCCTCAACTCAAGGATTGAAAATATGGTTCAGCAAAATAGTTTTAGAACAGAATAGCACACTGACACTTTCCCTCACTGTACCTCTCTGTCCCTAAACTCAAGGATTGAAAATATGGTTCAGCAAAATAGTTTTAGAACAGAATAGCACACTGACACTTTCCCTCACTGTACCTCTCTGTCCCTACAAACAAGGATTAGCACAGAATAGCACACTGTCACTGACACTCTCCCTACCTATCCTTATTTGTCCCTAAACACAAGGAATCCAGGAATAGTAAAGGAAAAATAATGACACTGTCCCTGCCTATGCTTCTCTTTCCCTGCTCCGGAACACACTACACAAGGCCGCCGCGCTGACGGCCTTTTATAGTGTGGGGCGTGTACTAAACCCCATCAGCAATAATTGGCCACAGGCATCCTGCCTGTGGCCAATCATTGCTCTCCTCGCTGCCGGCGCTGTGATTGGCCAAGCATGCGGGGTCACAGTGCATGCTTGGCCAATCACAGCGCCTGGATGACACTGCGATGGCGTAGTGCATTGTGGGCCGTTCGCGTCACTCGAATTTGGCGCGAACGGCCCAAATCGTTCGATCTTCGTCGAACGATCGAACAGCCGATGTTCGAGTCGAACGTATGTTCGACTCGAACACGAAGCTCATCCCTAGTGGCGGCACCCAGAAACAAAAATGTTCTTCCAAGCTATCATCATCAATCGGATCATTGAGGAGGAGGAGGAGGATAGTCAGTCAACATAACAGGACAGTCTCTCAGCATCAGCATCAGTCTTGAAGGGATGTGACATTTGAAAATAAATTAGTCTGTTATATCAGCTTCAGGTGTTTGGTAGCTGGTGGTGATCCAAGACTGGTTCATCTTTATGAAGGTCAGTCGATCAACAGAGTCGGTGGACAGGCGCACCCTGTGATCCGTGACAAATCCTCCAGCAGCACTGAATGTGCGTTCTGAAAGAACGCTGGATGCAGGACAGGCCAGTAGCTCAATTGCATACTGTGCAAGCTCTGGCCAGTGATCCATCCTCAAGACCCAGTAAGCCAGAGGATTTTCGGTGGGGAAGGTGTCCAAGTCTGACCTTGCCCCTAGGTATTCCTGCACCATGTAGATCAGACGCTGGCGATGGTTGCTGGAACCGATCATACCTTGGGGCTGCGGACTAAAGAATTGTCTGAACGCATCGGTCAGACGGCCACCTTCCCCACCGCTCCTTCTTTGACTGACCGAAGCCTCAGCAACTAGTTGTCCAGGACCAGGAGTTTGTAACCTCCCAGTCTCTGGGAACGCGTTGCACAGACCTTTCTGCAAGGCCTCCCGGAGTTGTCTCATCCTCTGCTCCCTCTGCGACGGTAAGATAAGGTCCGCAACCTTACCCTTGTACCGTGGATCAAGGAGAGTGGCCAGCCAGTAATGGTCCCTCTCCTTGATCCGAAGAATACAAGGATCCTTCCGCAGACTTTGCAGGATCAGGGAGGCCATGCAGCGTAGGTTAGCTGAGGCATACGGTCCGGAGTCCTCTGGGTCACTAAGGACGACATGATCCGCAGCCACCTCCTCCCAGCCACGTACAAGTCCACTGGTTTCTTGGGACTGTAAATCATCCCTAAAAGACTGCTGCTGATGATGCTGAGTGCCAGGCTCCACCTCCATGCTGACACAATCCTCCTCCTCCTCCTCCTCTTCCTGTGCGATGGGTGGGACAGAAGGAACACTGTCTGGGTAAAGGGGGCCTTGATAGGCAAGGAAGTCCTCCTCTTCCTGCCTCTGTTCTGCCTCAAGTGCCCTGTCCATTATTCCACGCAGCGTTTGTTCCAACAGGTGGACAAGAGGTACAGTGTCACTGATGCATGCACTGTCACTGCTGACCATCCTCGTGGCCTCCTCAAATGGTGCCAGGACAGTGCATGCATCCCTGATCATGCCCCACTGGCGTGGTGAAAAAAACCCGAGCTCCCCTGATCCTGTCCTGGTGCCATAGTCGCACAGGTACTCATTGATGGCCCTTTGCTGTGTGTACAGCCGCTGCAGCATGGCCAACATTGAGTTCCACCTGGTGGGCATGTCACATATAAGGCGGTTTTTGGGCAGGTTCAACTCCTTTTGCAGCTCAGCCAGGCGAGCACTGGCATTATAAGATCTGCGGAAATGCACACAGACTTTCCTGGCCTGCCTCAGGACATCCTGTAAGCCCGGGTACCTGCCCAAGAACCGCTGCACCACCAGGTTAAGGACGTGGGCCACACAGGGCACATGGGTCAGTTGTCCCTGTCGGAGAGCGGAGAGGAGGTTGGTGCCATTGTCGCAAACTACCATTCCTGGCTTAAGCTGGCGTGGCGTCAACCACCTCTCGGCCTGCCCCTGCAGAGCAGACAGAACCTCTGCCCCAGTGTGGCTCCTGTCCCCCAAACACACCAGCGCAAGCACGGCATGGCATCTTTTTGCCTGCGTACTTGCGTAGCCCCTTGAACGCCTACGGAGCACCGCTGGTTCCGAGGACAAAGCACAGGAAGAGGCCATGGAGGAAGAAGAAGAGGAGGGGGTGGAGGAGAGAGGTGTGTCACAACCAGTAGTAGCATTTTGGAGGCGTGGCGGTGGAACAACCTCCAACACTACTGCACCTTGTCCTGCATCCTTCCCAGCTGCCAAAAGAGTGACCCAATGGGCCGTGAAAGAAAGGTAACGTCCCTGTCCATGCCTGCTGGACCATGAGTCAGCGGTAATATGCACCTTACCACTGACCGCCCTGTCCAGCGAGGCCAAGACATTGCCTTCCACATGCCGGTAGAGAGCCGGAATCGCCTTCTGTGAGAAAAAGTGGCATTTGGGAACCTGCCACTGAGGAACCGCACATTGCACAAACTCACGGAAGGGGGCCGAGTCTACCAACTGAAAAGGCAGCAGTTGAAGCGCTAGAAATTTAGCCAAGCTAGCATTCAACCGCTGGGCATGTGGATGGCTGGGAGTGAACTTCTTTCGACGGTCCAGCAGCTGGGGCAGGGAAATTTGCCTGCTAGAATCGGACGTCGGTGTACTGCTAGCAGAGTGCCCGCAAGTTCTTGGCTGTGACACCCCTAATTCTACACTTCATTCCTCTCAGTGCAGGTTTCAGAGAGGACAGAAGGTATAGTGGGGTTGGAGATCCCAGCTGATGCGGTGCAAGGAGAGGTCCGCTTTGTTCTTTGGTGTGGGTCTTTAAGGTGGGCTTGCCAACGAGCTGCATGGCAGGTCAACATATGTCTGGTCAAGCATGTGGTGCCCAAGCGGGTGATGTTTTGGCCAGGCGATATACGCTTGAGACATATGTTGCAAACAGCAGCTGTGCCATCTGATGCACTCGACTCAAAAAAGGCCCACACCAAAGAACTTTTTGAATAACGGGCAGAGGCAGCGCCCTGCACAGGCGGAGCTCTGCGGTGTGATTCCGTCGGTGTGCTGCCCATACGCTGGCCCCCCGAGGGCATCCTGCCTCATTGGAGATGTGCCTCCTCCTCATCCTCCTCCTCCTCTCTCCTATTAGGCGCCCACCTGGAGTCAGTGACCTCATCATCCCCTCCCTCCTCATCACTGGAGCCAATCTGGCAGTATGCTGCAGCTGCTGGAACATGACTGCCAGATTGGTGTCCTTCTTGAGCATCCCCTCTCTCTGCTCTCATGCTACGGCCTTCCTCTAGCTGGGTATCATCATCAGACCCTTCGAAACGCTGGGCATCCTCCTGGAGCATGTACCCAACACTGTGCTCAAACAGTTCGGGGGACTCCTCAGGAGGACATGGTTGGTCTAGGGAAGGAGTGACTGATGATGACATTGATACCAGGGAAGAGGACGCTTTGGCAGCTGCTTTGCCAGTACCCTGAGCCTGGGTGAGAGAGGATGAGGAGGATGAGGAGGGCTTGGTCATCCACTCTACCAAGTCTTCGGCATGATGCGGCTCAACACGTCCAGCTGCCGAAAAGAAGGACAAGCGTGTCCCATGGCCACGTGCTGATGGCGATGCACCGCGTCCACGACCAGCACTGTTGTCTCTAGACACAGAGCCTGCTTGCCCTCTTTTATTGGCAACTGACTCTCTGCCTCTCCTTGATTGCCTTCCAGACATTCTAATGGCCTGCAGGGAAATGGGAAAACCAGCAATAAGGCCTAGCTTCAGGAGTATATTTTGCAGGAACTACGCCTGCTGTAGGTGCTGCAAATGCCTGTTGGTGTAACACACCAGGAAAAAGCAGCAATACAGGCTAACTTCAGGTGTAATATGATCAGGAATCACACTACGCCTGCTGTAGGTGCTGCAAATGCCTGTTGGTGTAACACACCAGGAAAAAGCAGCAATACAGGCTAACTTCAGGTGTAATATGATCAGGAGGCACACTCCGCCCGCTGTAAGTGCTGCAAATGTCTGTTGGTGTAACACACCAAGAAAACGCAGCAATACAGGCTAACTTCAGGTGTAATATGATCAGGAGGCACACTCCGCCCGCTGTAAGTGTTGCAAATGCCTGTTGGTGTAACACACCAGGAAAAAGCAGCAATACAGGCTAACTTCAGGTGTAATATGATCAGGAGGCACACTCCGCCCGCTGTAAGTGCTGCAAATGCCTGTTGGTGTAACACACCAGGAAAACGCAGCAATACAGGCTAACTTCAGGTGTATAAGGTGCAGGAGGCTTAGCAACAATGACACTGACACTGTCCCCTGCCTATCCTTCTCTCTCCCTGCACACAAGGTTTATCAAAGTATATGACACTGACACTCTCCCTGCCTATCCTTCTCTCTCCCTGCACACAAGGTTTAGCAAAGAATATGACACTGACACTGTCCCCTGCCTATCCTTCTCTCTCCCTGCACACAAGGTTTATCAAAGTATATGACACTGACACTCTCCCTGCCTATCCTTCTCTCTCCCTGCACACAAGGTTTAGCAAAGAATATGACACTGACACTGTTCCCTGCCTATCCTTCTCTCTCCCTGCACACAAGGTTTATCAAAGAATATGACACTGACACTCTCCCTTCCTATCCTTCTCTCTCCCTGCACACAAGGTTTAGCAAAGAATATGACACTGACACTGTCCCCTGCCTATCCTTCTCTCTCCCTGCACAAGGTTTAGCAAAGAATATGACACTGACACTCTCCCTGCCTATCCTTTTCTCTCCCTACACACAAGTTTGAGGTACAAATAGCACTGACACTGTCCCTGCCTATGTAACTCTTTCCCTGCGCCAGAACACACTACACAAGGCTGCCGCGCTGGCGGCCTTTTATAGTGTGGGGCGTGTGCTAAACCCCCTGAGCTATAATTGGCCACAGGCAACCTGCCTGTGGCCAATTATGGCTCTCCTAGCTGCCGGCGCTGTGATTGGCCAAGCATGCGGGGTCACAGTGCATGCTTGGCCAATCACAGCGCTGGGATTGCACTGCGATGGCGCAGTGTATTGTGGGCCGTTCGCGTCACTCGAATTTGGCGCGAACGGCCCAAATCGTTCGATGTTCACCGAACGGTCGAACAGCCGATGTTCGAGTCGAATGTATGTTCGACTCGAACATCGAGCTCATCCCTAGTGACCAGCACCTATTAGACAGCAACTCACCAAATAAACATGCCTTTCTATTTCTAGAATGACATTGGAAACAAACAATCCTCCGTGAAGTGAACACTTTTTAGTGTATGAAAATTTGCACAAAAAGACACCACACTTTGGAAATAAAAGTTATTGAATGAACTCTATATTATTTTATGAACTTTTATAGCACAATTATTTATAGCACATGAGCAGGTTATAACATTGATTTATTGAATTTACTGTATTTCACATTTGTTATTTATTTATTGCATATCGCACAGAATTTGTCAATTTTCATTGGAGCATTGCATAATAGATTTGATTTTAAATGAATAGTATTTATTTATAAAACAAAGCAATTTAATTTGTTAAATAAAAAAAGTAATAAAAAGTAAAAAAAAAAAAAACGATCTTAAAACTGCATATTAGGTACAAAGACATAATATCAACGCAGTAAAAGGAAACATTGGTAGTGGGTTAGATACAAGCTTTGTAATTCTACCCCTTTCTGTTTTTGTTTGAGGCTTGTAAATTTAACATTATAAATAAAAAGATTTGGAGAAAAATAAAAAGATCTTTTAATGGGGGTGTAGCGGGTACTTACTTTCCCGCCAGTAATTTTGAATTTTTACGATGACACCAGTGGTGTATCTCCGGCGGCCCACCGGGTGGCGCTGTCACTTTGGGCCGACGGACGAGTCATTGCTGTGTCAAATCCCTTTTTTTTGTCTTCCTTCGGCAGCCATGTGGTGGGGCAGGGAACCCGCTGCGCCTGCCAGGGGAAGGTATAAAGGGGGCCGGCCATTTTGTCACGGGGTTCGTTGTCCCAGGCACCTTCAGCCTGTGGACGGAGTTCGTGTTTGTCCTCCGGGCGGACTAGGCCTAGAGGACCACCGGAGGTCGTGTTCCACCTCAGGCACCTTTAGCCTGAGGTGAGGTACTCAGTTGGCGGTCCGGAGCTCAGTGCCCAACACTGAGTTCCGCGAGGGAAGGATCCTAGGGTGCTCCGGAGATGGACGCCTGAATCCGAGGTGGACGTAATGGACCGGGAAGAGCTCCTCATCTGAAGACCCGGTGCAGCATACTGCCGGTGACGGGTGAGCCTCTTGTCGGAGACCGTCCGGAAGGTGAATTTCCCTCGTGCGGAGACCATTGCCCACTCTTTGGAGGAGAGTGGAGGAGAGAACTTGTGTCTGGGCCTACATACACATTCACACCTCCTGTTCTGTTTCTGTAAAGCGAGTAAGTCCATGCTGTGTTCAAATAAAGGAGTGTTGGACTTGCAACGGTGTGAGACTCTTATCCTGGCAGATGACTCCTGGAGGGAGGATTTGATACACAATACAGGCCCGAAGGTAAAGAACTTTTTGCTAATACCACTTATACACCTGTGGTGGAGGCCTGGCGTAGCGGACGCACTCCCTTCCCTATCATACCCCTAGACCAGAGACATTGTGAGCGAGAACTTTAATAGAGGGGATTGGGAGTGTGGCCCCCGAAGGGTCCGCTACAGGGGTATTTATTTTATGAGCTTTTTTTTGAGTAAAATCATGTGTGATCAAAATCAGAAATCATGCATGCTGTAATACAAAAAATACCACCTCTCAATCCCAAAAATTATTATAATATATATAAAATTTTAGTGCCATTTCATGGATTTCTTTTTTTTCTAGTCTTATTTATTATAATTTTTTGTGTATTTTACTTTTATTTTCCATGAAACGTCAAATAAGAGTAAAACAAGCACACACAAAAACTACAAAATACTAAAACATACTGTCCCTGAAAAATGTTCAATTTGTTATTCTTTTTAATACTTTTCTTGTATAAGTTTTGCAAACATAACAAAACATACCATTTACAATGACAATACATTCTCATTGGGTCATCATTCGAAAGACCATCCCAATGCAAACTAAAAAAACAAACCAAATATTACAATTCAAAAATTTAGTTGCCGTCGCTCACCACTCACCAACATCTCAAAGTAATAACCCCATATTATCTTTAACTACAATAAATACATAACGGTGACTAGCTGACGGTGACTAGTGAGGGTGCAGGCGTTGGAGAGGTCCATCCAGACCCAAAGCACGCTGCAGAAATAGGAAGAGATAGCTTTTATTCCCAATCATTTTTTCACTTAAGTGAATCCTGTAAATAGACTCATCCCAGTTTATTGTGTCCGTATAGGTTACTCTATCATCTCCCTTAGATTGTGACATTTTGTAAACCCTATTTCACATTATATTTCTACTGAATATTTGTGCATTGATTAAATATTGTTGGGAATGAGAGATATTCTATGGGGTCTTTGTCCTTTTTTCCTTCTGTGAAACATTTTTTTGTAATTTTTTAATTTAGTTTTCCTATTGGGATTTACCACACAGGTCTATTATTATGGCATAATCTCCATCTTCGCCACTTAAGCTTTTCTCTTGTCTTTTAAGACATGTTTTTTTTAGCTTTTTTCATATTACATATTTTTATAGTGAACACCAATAAGAAAATCAAAAAAAATATTTAATCAGGGGAATAAGCTTTTGTAGGATTGCTTGTGGCAGTTTGTCATTTTTCTTCCTTTTTTTCTTTATTGTTTTTTTTTTGTACTTAGTGTAGCGATACCTCCAACTAAGAAGGCTGCAGATTTAGTTTGGGCCCTGAAGACAGCTCCGCCAACCCCCGGCAATATGCTCTACCCCCTACTGGCACAACTAGTACTGACAGTAAATTGTATATCTTGTACTGTATGAATAACTGAGCATTGACACAATACTAAATTGAAATAAGTATAAGATTTTACTTAAGTAACCCTATTATAAAACACTTTTTAGCCGTATGGGATAACCTTAGATTTAAACATCAGCTACAATCACCTCACAACCCTCTCTTATCATTCCTTAAAAACCCTGCTTTTTACCCAGCATGGGTCTCACCCAAGTCATTTAGGGTATGGAATTCATTGAATATTACTCGGCTTAAGTACCTAACCTCTACATCATCTTTTCATACGTTTCCTACCCTTTGCGACACCTATAACTTGCCGAACTCTGAACTTTTCAGATATCTCCAAATTAAAAACTTTTACGCACCTTTGTTAATTTCTGACACCCCTTTATCCCAACTTACAATATTTGAATCTGCATGTTTAAAAGACCCCCATTCAAGAGGACTAATATCGTCAATATACACCCACATTACAATTTACCCAGGTTTAGACAAACCACCTTATGCACGTAAATGGGAGGAGGACCTGGAAAGAGAATTTGATGTGGCTGATTGGTCCAAAATATGGTCTATAACAAAATCTTCTTCACCAAATGTTTTGGCGGTAGAAACCAACTATAAAGTTCTAACCCGTTGGTACCTCGTTCCCTATAGATTGGCAAAATTTACGCCAAACCAAACAGGCCAATGCTTCCGGGGCTGTCCCGACCCGGGCACCCACCTACACATTTGGTGGTCTTGCCCGTTGATACAATTATACTGGGAACAGATATTTGAAACTGCCTCCAGAATATTTGGCTTCACTATACATCCTGACCCAGCCACGGCCTTGCTCAATTTAAAACCAGATTACATCACATATAAACAATTTAAACTTCTCACTCAATTGTTTACGGCAACCAAACAAACAATTGCAAAAGCATGGAAGACCCCTAAACTGGAAATAGCCGAGACTATACGTAGAGTCAATGGATTTATGGCTCACGCCAAAATGCTAGCCATAGAAAGAGATCAAATTCCAATCTTTGAAAAGTTATGGAACCCATGGATTAAATATCACCTATCTTCATTCCGCGAAGACTTGATTCTCATGCCATGGTAGCAGGTGGATCATATCGTGAACACTCTATTATCCTGTTGTAATACACAGGTCAAAGACCAATGAACTCGAGCCATCCGAGTGGACTCCTATACCCCCCCCCTCCCTCTACTTTCCTACTATCCTATTCTACTTATTTTTAGGTTACCTACTTATCCATTTCTATTTTCATGTCATTTTTACGCTATCTTTTACGTCCATTTAAAGTTCACTTAGATCTTTATTTTTATTTGAAAAGCATTATCTAAGCGGCATTATAATATTGCACTATGTAATTAGTTCTTAATTGTACTAAACCAAATAATATTTGTTTGTTCGTTATCTTACCATCTACTGTAACATACATCTAGTGCGTGGATGTATCCACCGTTGATTTCTGCTTAGCCCTTAGAAACTATACAGTAATATGCACATTGTTGACCATGAATTTACTACTTATTCTTTATAATAGAAATATGTAGTCAATGTTCTACAACCATTATAAATGTATGTTCTGTACATTTCTGTTATATCTCATTCAATAAAATACTTTAACATGGAAGGTTTTACTTAAGCTCTTGGTAAGAAAAGGGGTAACATCAATAACAGTTTACAGAATAATCATTAGTAATGCAGAGCCCAGCCACACTAACACACTATAGGGTTAACACACAACAAGTGCGCCACGCGGGCGACCGTTAGCTAAGTGCCCTGTGGCGGAGTAACCAAAACACCTTAGAAACCCCACCAGGCCTGCTTCTGATGTCTACAACTTAGTCCTTTTTCTTCATCGGCAGATCTTTAACGGTGGTGCACATTAACAGAGTACAAACTTTGTAATCCAATGGGGTAGGTAAAGATGGGGTAGAAACTTGGTTATACGAACAGCAGGTTCAGCTCCGACAAGGGCCTTCAATAAGAATACCAAGAATAACTCGTAGGCCACGGCAGTCTATAGGCCTATATGCAGTAACAGTATATCGGTTGGGCATATGCCCTCTCACCCGCCCGGACTACGGTTCCAGTCCGGGAACTTCCACCAACTGTGTCCCACACACGCTCAGTCTCTTCAGCGATCGGGTCCCCGATCCAACAAGGCTGTAGTCGAGCGAAGTCAGATGCCAACCAGGCTCGCAGAGGGGTGGAAGGCTCTTTGGTGCTGCGCAAGGCCTCAGGCTTCAGGCCTTGCACTCCGACACATCCGCACAGGAGGATCAGTCTCTGAAGTCTCGTGTCCCAAAGAGGCCGAGCCCAGCCTCTCCTCCTCCCTTTATAACCCCTCTCATGAGTCTCTGCGGTGGAAACATTGCCGAACAGGGTTCTGGGTAATGTAGTCTCTCTGCATTAAAGGGGAACACCCCGCTACACACTCCCCCCACTTGAACTCTTTGGTCCCCAAAGATAAACCTTAACAAAGACTATGTACAACTCTAGACAATTCTACAAACGATGTTGGCATAGGGAATTCCCACCAAAACTGAGGGGTAGAATTCCCTTGCCCACAGGTCACATTATCATGGGTGGCCTGCCTAGCTGTGCCAGAGAGTGAGCTGGGGTTGCCCTCCACTAAATGGACAGTGGAGGGATCCGGATTTTCAGCATTCCTCCTAGCGGTAACTACAGAGTCCTCTGAGCTATTCCTCATTTGTGGGTAGGTCAGCTTCCTAGGAGGCCGGTTGACTCTTCGAGCCTTTTGCTCTCTTGGGATTTCTGGCTCTGGTGCCACAGGCTCCTCTTCCTCTGAGCAACCATCATGGGCATCTTCCCAGTAATCTGCTGAAGGACTAGAGGGGATGAACTCTGTGGCTTCTGGGTTCAGTGTTTCATCTGTGGTGTCTTCAGTGGTTGGAAGGTCTATGGTAGAAGTTCCTGGAGTTGGGGAAGGCCACAGCCAATTAAGTTCTCCCTCCTCATTTCCACTAAGTTGAGAGGCCTCTCCATCTTCAGCTCGGGAGGCCTGCGACCGAGTGTTCGGCCTAGGAGTATCCAGGATAGAGGCCGGTTCAGGGGAGTCCCCCACGGGAGGTATTCTAACTGCCTCAGCAAGTGGGAGCAGGTGGTTTCGATGCCACGTCTTCAGGGGGCCCACCTTTCCTTCCGGCTTCAACTTGTAGATAGGCAGGCCCGGCAACTTCCTACAGATGACATAAGGTTCAGATCTCCATCTATCTGCAAGTTTGTGCTTCCCAGGGACCCCCAGATTGCGTAACAGTACTCGATCCCCGGGCTGTAGGTCTTGTACCCAGACCTTCAAGTCGAAGTTTCTTTTGTTTCGAGCTCCCCTTTGATCTGAGGCCGCTTGAGCTTGTTCATAGGCTACTTTCAGGCTGTGTCTGAGCCTGTCCACATATCCTTTGTGGGATGTGGCTGAGGAATGGTCCAGAGAGGTGCCAAAGGCCAAGTCCACAGGTAGTCTCGCTTCTCTCCCAAACATGAGTCGATATGGGGAGTAGCCTGTAGCATCACTGATGATGCAGTTGTAAGCATGTACTAGGGCTGCTATGTGTTTGCTCCAATCTTGCTTTTTCTCACTTTCCAGAGTCCCCAACATGTTGAGCAAGGTTCGGTTAAACCTTTCCAGCTGAGCATCTCCTTGTGGGTGGTAAGGTGTAGTTCGAGTCTTCTTGATTACCAACGAATCCAGGAGTTTCCGGATCAGTTTACTCTCAAAGTCCCTTCCTTGATCTGAATGAAGTCGCTGTGGCAGCCCATAATGGACAAAGTACTTCTCCATAAGTACCTTGGCTACGGTGGAGGCCTTCTGATCTTTGGTTGGGAAAGCTTGGGCATACCGGGTGAAATGGTCGGTTATCACCAGAACATTTCCTAGTCCACTCAGGTCTGGTTCAAGGCAGAGAAAGTCAATGTATACCAGATCCATTGGGCCTTGACTTTGTAGATGGCCCATTGGGGCAGCTTGATGGGGTAAAGTCTTCCTCTGGATGCATCGTGCACATGAGTGGCAGTACTCTTCTACCTCTGCCCTCATGCAGGGCCAATAGAACCGACTTCTGACAAGTTGAAAGGTCCTTTCAGCCCCTAGATGGCCATGATTGTCATGCAGGGCAATCAGAACAGTCTCTCGATGTTTCTCTGGGAGGAACAGTTGCCACTTATCTTCTGAGTCATCAGAGGGGCCCCTTCGGTAGACCACTCCCTGATGTACCTGCAACCTGTCCCATTCTTTCCTCAACAGGCGAGCTTCCTTTGAGGGATGACGCAGGAGTTTGTTTGGATCCTGATTCTCCAGGGCCTCCAGGACCAATCTCCTGATGGGGTCTTCCAATTGGTCACACCTCAACTCCTTCTTGGACAATCTCGGCAGGTTGTCTTCGTCCAATTGAGTCACTCCACAGTAGTGTTTTGGGACTCCCACCATGGTAACTCCTATTTCTTCTGCTCTGGAGCCTCCTCTGGCCTGGAATTCAGCTCCTTGACAAAGGGCCCGCACCCCGTCCGGTGCCACTTGGGTCCAATCCTCTACATCACTGGTGGGGGCATGAGATCTCCTGGACAGAGCGTCTGCGTCTCTATTCCCAGCCCCTGGCCTATACTTTAGGCTGAAGTTGAATCCAGACAGTGCGGCCAGCCACCTGTGTCCAGTGGCGTCCAGCTTGGCCGTGGTGAAAAGGTAGGTAAGGGGGTTGTTGTCGGTCTTCACAGTGAACTCCGCCCCATACAGGTAGTCTTTGAGCTTGTCTACTATCGCCCACTTAAGGGCCAGGAACTCCAGCTTGTGAGTGTGGTAGTTCTTCTCAGAGGGGGTCAGGCTCCTGCTCACATAGGCAACAGGCCGTTATTGCCCTTCGTGTTCTTGATAAAGTACTCCTCCCAGACCGTCATGACTAGCATCTACGTGTAGTTCATAGGGTTTGGTTGGGTCTGCGTAGGCCAAGACTGGAGCAGTGGTCAGGCTCTTCTTCAAGGCCTGGAAGGCCTCTTCACACTTCTGATTCCACTGATCTCTGATGGACTCTCCCGGCTTCCTGGGCCCTGAGTCATCCTCTTCTCCCTCAGTCTTGAGCAGTTTATTCAATGGTCTAGCAATTCGGGCGAATCCCTCCACAAACCTCCTATAGTAGGAGCAGAAACCCAAGAAGGATCTGAGTTCTGTTACTGTGGTGGGCCGTGGCCAGGAGGTAACTGCCTCCAATTTCTCGGGGTCTGTGGCCACCCCTTCTTCGGACACTATGTGCCCCAGATAGTTCACAGAAGACTGGTAGAACCGACACTTTTCAGGCGAAAGTTTGAGTCCCTCCTCACTGAGTCTCCTCAAGACTTTTTCCAGCCTCTCCTCATGTTCCTCCAGGGTTCTTCCAAAGACTATGACATCGTCCAGGTATACAAGGACTTCAATAAGGTTCATGTCTCCTACAGTCTTCTCCATGAGATGCTGGAAAGTAGCTGGGACTCCAGACAGACCTTGGGGCATCCAGTCGAATTCAAAGAACCCCACTGGGGTTATGAAAGCTGTCTTCTCCTTGTCTTCTGGGTGCATAGGGATCTGATAGTACCCGCTTTTGAGATCCATAACGCTGAACCACTTGGCTCCAGACAAGCTCTGTAGGGCATCCTCTATCCTTGGAGTGGTATACTGGTCGGGTATGGTTCTCCTGTTGAGAGTCCTGTAGTCGATACAGAGCCTCAATGACCCATTCTTCTTCCTGACCACCACTATCGGGGATGCATAGGGGCTTCTAGATTCCCGTATCACTCCAGTCCTCTTGAGTTCTGAGAGTTGCTCCCTTAGATCCTCCAGATCTGCTAGGGGGACCCGCCTGACTCTCTCTCTGAAGGGCTTATCTTCCTGGAGGCGGATCCGATGGGTGGCACTCCTTGCACACCCCACATCGAACTCATCTTTAGAGAAGATCTTCTCCCATCTGTTCAGCTGGGCCTTGGCTCTCTCTTTCCAAGCCCTGGGCAGATTCGGGTTTTCCATGGATATCTTCTCCCAAGCATCTCCTCCTTCGCCCACCTCTAACAGGTTGACAGGGGCAGCAGGGCTCACCTGGCCTAGCAGCATCCTGGCTGGGACCTCCATGGGGCCATCCGTATTGTTCCTAATGCCGCGTACACACGATCATTATTCACAGCGGTTAAAAAACCGCCGTGAATAATGACAGGAAAAACTAGGGAACCGCTTGGTTCCCTATACACGGTCGTTTTTCCCGTCATTTTTTCTCTTGACGAGAAAAACGACCGTCTGTGGGCTCCGCGGCAGTGTTTCCCTATGGGAAAACTGCCACGGAAAAAAATGCTGGAAAAAACGACGAGAAAATTTAGAACATGTTCTAATTTTTCTCGTCGTTTTTTATGCCGTTTTTCTCGACGAGAAAAACGACATAAAGCCCACAGACGATCGTTTTTCTCGGCGAAAAGAAAAAATGACGTTTTTCTCGTCGAGAAAAGCGGTCGTGTGTACGCGGCATAACACTCACTGGGACTCTACAATGGGCCTTCTTTAGGGCCTTCAGCGGAATCACTTCTGGTATCACTTCCAGACCGTGGGACCCTTCCCTTGGATCAGATTCCAACATGACAAAGGGTCCAGGCTGCTCCCAAGTAAGCTTCACAGTGCCTCTGAGACAGGTTACTTCGCCGGGCTGCAGCACTATCCCTCCTCTTCCAAGTCTCCACACCTTCCCTATCCCCTCTCCTGGGGTCTTCTGCTCTAAGACCAGCCTTTGGTAAGCTGTCTTCAGCATGGGGTGGATCTTGGTGACCGCTGCCCCTTTCTCTTTCACTAGAGGGGTCAGAAGTCTTCGGACCAGGTCCGTGTTTGTCCCTATTATCAGGGAACTCTTGTTGGCTCCTGGTGGCCGAGGGCACACAACTGCCAGGGTGTCAAACACTTCGGCTTTTCCAGCCACAGATGGGTCAAAGGTCATCCTGACAGGCAGATAGCCATCGTAGGGGAAGTTCTGGGTTCCAATCCCACATATCTCTAGTCCCTCTATTTTCCGGATGGGTAGGTGACTCAAGTGCTTATCATAAAAGTCTCTGTATAGCAGGGTTACTTGCGCCCCAGTATCCAAGATTGCTCTGGTGTAGACTCCCTCCACTTGAATGGACACTATAGGAGATGGGCCTACCAGCTTCTCCGGATATGGCCCGGCAGGGGTCGCTTTCTTCAGACTTTTTCTCTTTGAACCTCCTCTCGTCCAATCCCCTTTGGACTTCAGTCTTTCTTGAGTCTGGTATGCATTGACTTCCCTCCCTTTACTGGGTGTAGGGACCCGCTGAGGGATACTATTGTTTTTCTTAGGTGTGCACCCCCTCTGGGGAGTGCTGTGCCTCTTCTGAGGGGTCTTACCCCCTTTCTCTGGGGTGTATCTCTGTTGAGGAATGTTGTGTTTCCCCTGAGGTGTTTTATCTCCTGTTGTTTTCTGCTTTGCTTTCAGCTTGGAGCTCACTGAAGGTGATGGGCACCCGGTTGACTCCTTCACCGGGGCCCTCTGAAGTTTCCCGCCGGCTTGCGGTTGCCTATTTTCTTCTTCTTGGGACTGGAGCATGTAGCCGCAATATGTCCAATTCCTCCACAGTTAAAGCAGACTATATCTCCCCATTCTTGTAAAGATGCGGGTGCTGAGGCAACTGGGAATAATTCCTTCCTTAGTACTTCTCTCTTGGGACCCTCTGTGTCTTTTTCCATCAGAGAGGTCAACATCTCTAACACCTTGGACATTTGAGCTTTCAGGGTGTCTATCTCCGAATGTCTTTCAGGGGTCATTACTGGATTGACTAGCACCTGTGCGGGTACAACATTTTCCTTAATCATCTGCTGGTCCTGTTGTAGTGCCTCCTCATCTCTGATGATTTTTATCAAGTCAGCATAAGTCAGCAACGTTCCTCCTCCTGAGGTTTTCAGGTGCAGCCAGACTGGATCCGAGCGCAGCGCTCCCTTTAAGACTTGCTTCATTCTTGCCGCATCTGTATCTTGGGGCCTCATCCCCTTCTTCAACACAATCTTGCACATCAACCTGTTCAGTCTCCTAACATACTCGGAAAGTTTCTCCTCTGGTTTTTGGAAAGTGTGTTCAAATTGGTAGACCATTTCTGTCACCTTTTCTAATTGACCAAACTCTTCCTGCAGCATGGCTAGACAGTCTTGAGCCGTGCAAGCTGCATTTCCAAACCGAAAACTTTTCACTGCTTCTGCTGCTGCGCCTTTAAGGCTTTCCATCACCCGTTGCCTCTTCTGCGCTTCAGGCACCTCCCATGCCTCTACTGCCTGCAATGCCTGCTCCACCCAGGTGTCAAAGTCTTCTTCCCCTGCGGGGACAGGGAGCTTCCCTGAGAAAGTCTTTAGTCTCCGGTAGCTGGTTTCTAGATGCACCGTATTCGTCTTCTGACATTTGGTCAGCAGATCCCTTATGGCATTTATCAGTTCTGGTGATATAGCAGTGACAGGTGCAGGCGCCACCGGGGGTGTCGCCCTGTCTTCTCTTTCCGGTGGGGTACGGGCCGCAGCCTGCGGTGATCCTGTAGGGGATGGTTCCTTCTCTACAGTTACTGCGTGCGCCAACCTATATGTTCTGTTGTCTGGCATCCGCACACACTTGCGCCTACAGGCCTCTGGCATCACGCCCCAGTACTCCACTAATGCATATTGATATGAGATGTCTGGGTCTGTCTTTATGTCCATCACCCAGGGTGTGTGATCTGGAGTCACTGATTTCATTAATTCCTCTACCGTCTTACTCGACCATTTCTCCCCAGGGAGGCTAATGGCTATCGACTGCTTTGGCTCTGTGTTAGCGGCTTTGTACCACTCTTCTACCGCTCGTGGATCCATGGGGTCCATGCCGGCACCTCTGGCGTTCACTTGCTGCATCAGGATCCCGGACGAGAACCCCCACGTGTAGCGATACCTCCAACTAAGAAGGCCGCAGATTTAGTTTGGGCCCTGAAGACAGCTCTGCCAACCCCCGGCAATATGCTCTACCCCCTACTGGCACAGCTAGTACTGACAGTAAATTGTATATCTTATACTGTATGAATAACTGAGCATTGACACAATACTAAATTGAAATAAGTATAAGATTTTACTTAAGCTCTTGGTAAGAAAAGGGGTAACATCAATAACAGTTTCCAGAATAATCATTAGTAATGCAGAGCCCAGCCACACTAACACACTATAGGGTTAACACACAACAAGTGCGCCACGCGGGCGACCGTTAGCTAAGTGCCCTGTGGCGCAGTAACCAAAACACCTTAGAAACCCCACCAGGCCTGGTTCTGATGTCTACAACTTAGTCCTTTTTCTTCACCGGCAGATCTTTAACGGTGGTGCACATTAACAGAGTACAAACTTTGTAATCCAATGGGGTAGGTAAAGATGGGGTAGAAACTTGGTTATACGAACAGTAGGTTCAGCTCCGACAAGGGCCTTCAATAAGAATACCAAGAATAACTCGTAGGCCACGGCAGTCTATAGGCCTATATGCAGTAACAGTATATCGGTTGGGCATATGCCCTCTCACCCGCCCGGACTACGGTTCCAGTCTGGGAAGTTCCACCAACTGTGTCCCACACACGCTCAGTCTCTTCAGCGATCGGGTCCCCGATCCAACAAGGCTGTAGTCGAGCGAAGTCAGATGCCAACCAGGCTCGCAGAGGGGTGGAAGGCTCTTTGGTGCTGCGCAAGGCCTCAGGCTTCAGGCCTTGCACTCCGACACATCCGCACAGGAGGATCAGTCTCTGAAGTCTCATGTCCCAAAGAGGCTGAGCCCAGCCTCTCCTCCTCCCTTTATAACCCCTCCCATGAGTCTCTGCGGTGGAAACATTGCCGAACAGGGTTCTGGGTAATGTAGTCTCTCTGCATTAAAGGGGAACACCCCGCTACATTAGTATGCAATTTTTTAATTTTCATTTTTTTATCAACTATTTTTAGTCCCTTTTTACCTTTTGTGCCTGTATATGTATGCCTCTAAATTGTCATTTAGTTCTCATTTGACTGTGGTTGCTTTTCAGGGGCTTGGACTCTTACGCTACACAGTGCACTTTTCACCCACCTGTCCCTTTACATTTTTTAAGTAGTTTACCTACATCAATATGATAATGGAATTTATTGTCCTGCCACCAGCAGACCCTCACCTCGTTGATTAAGTCCAGAGGGCAGGGCGAAACATGTCAAGGGTGTGGCCTGGATGAATCGCGCTGAGGCTGCTTTTACCTGCTTTTACCTGCTAACCACTCGGGCAGGATGAGGTGTGTCTCTTTCTATTTCTGCAACCCAATTTATCTTCCACTTAAACCACTACTATATCTAAATTATTTTTAACTTTACGTATTGTCCTTTATTCCTTTCAAGAGTTAAATAAGAATTACACCATATATCCAAGAGTTTGTGGTATTTCTGCAAGGTTCATCTAGGTTCTTCCATAATGTTTTCATATGGCAGAATCTAGTTAACTGCTTTAAGGGTTGCATTGATCCCAAAGCTATTTTCTTACATGCTAGAGTATATAGTACTGGTCTAGAAAGAATAGTTGACAATTTATCTAAGACCTGTTTCCTGTAGCTGCAATTTCAGAACAAAACCAAATTAGATGCAAAAAATCGGCCCCAGTTTGATATCCATGTAAACAGTTTGACTATACAAAGGATATCGGATAAGGTTTGGTTGATGCATAATATATAATTTTATTCGTTTATTATTAACTGCAGGTGATACTACAAAATGTTAGTTTTATATTTGGTCATAAGATTTACTTTTTATACATATTTAATTTATGCTTTTGTTATATTTGCTTACAAGAGCACAGAAATTTATGCACAAAAACACTTTATGATTTTTTTTGTATATTTATTTCTAAAAGCACATGGATTTAAATATATAATTAGGAGCTGTATTTTTGAAGTTGGTATAAGAAGGTTCCCCATAACCTACATTACAGCAGCAGCCCTATAGGTTAAAAATGTTTGTTTTTGATGAGCACAGTTAAATGATCACTATTACCACAGCGTTGGTACATAATCATAATACTACTAAATGTGACAAACAAATCTCCTCCCAATTCTCATCTGTCCTATCTGGGAAAATAGACTGCCATTTAGCTTTTACATTAATAGGAGTACCACCTAACATATATAATAAAGTGTAGATATTACTCCCTTCAGTCCTTGTGATCTCAACACACCAATGAGCAAGTATTTTAATATCCTGGGGTTCTGGCTACAAAATTGAGCCTAAAGGGCATGTTGCAATTGTAAATGTTTATAAAAATCCCTATGAGATAAAGTATATTGCTTACATAGGTAGTGAAACAAGTGCAGAGTTTTATGATCATATACCTCTGCCAGTGGGACCACCTTTATCTGTTTCCAAAAAATTGCAATCCGAAAATGTACTTAACTGATCCAGAGAAGGTTTTTTCCAGATGGGAACTTCTATAGTAGTATCTGGAAAACCTGCTAATTTCTTAGCCTCCTTCTACACTGACCAGATATAATTTTACAATATTACACTATGTGGAGTATCCTTTTATTTCATGCCCCTGTTTACAGATTCTAACACTGTGTGGGAGCCTGGACCAAAGTAAGTTTGTATAAGTTACTGAGACTTCAGTATATCATATTCCCAATGGTCCTCTGTTAACTGGAGATTGGAGAGGAGTGCCTTATAACCTGGCTATGTTATTGTAAAGGAAGTGCATTCAGACCACTCTTAATAAGGGGGTCACACATGTGCCGGTAAGCGCAGCATGATTTTGGTTGGTGACACCTTACCTATCCTGTGATTTCCAGCTTCCATCAGCGCATGTGGGACTTTTATCCTGATTAACCATCTTGCAACCTTCTCCTTTTTGTACTTTTCAATAAAAAAAAGCCTCCTCTCTGGAGTCACATATTTATTTATTTGGTTATCACGTAATATTGTGGCACCAAAATGTGGCTATTTGTTTATTTGCTATTTCACTTTAAGTGTTTCACTGTTTATATTTGAAGGAGTTGTCACTCAACTATTTATCCAGTATTATTTAAAGCGGGGTTCCACCCAAAAGTGGAAGCTCAGCTTATCTGCTCCCCCCCCCCCTCCGATGCCACATTTGGCACCTTTCAGGGGGGAAGGGGGGAACAGGTACCTGTTTTTGACAGGTACCCGTCCCCACTTCCAGGAGACTGTGCTGCGACGACACCCCTTTAGGAGTTTGGCCTCCTTCCTCTGCCACCGTGCCAGTTAGAAAGCGCAGAACGCTTCACGCATGCACAGTAGGGAACCGGCTGTGAAGCGGAAAGACGAATGGCGGTGGCAGCACCCGAGAGTCGATCCGAAAATCGGCTAGGGTGCCGACATCGCGGGATCCCTGGACAGGTATGTGTCATAATATTAAAAGCCAGCAGCTACAGTATTTGTAGCTGCTGACCTTTATTTTTTTCGTGGGACGGACTCCGCTTTAGAACACATTTTTAGGCTGTGTGCGCTGCACTTTTTCAATGTTTATTTATGTGCCTGGTGT
Source organism: Rana muscosa (assembly GCA_029206835.1). Classification (NCBI taxonomy): domain Eukaryota; kingdom Metazoa; phylum Chordata; class Amphibia; order Anura; family Ranidae; genus Rana; species Rana muscosa. The sequence continues at coordinate 149,462,318 of CM055116.1, forward strand.
CAGAGGTATAGTGTTAAGCAGCTTTTGTTTATTAACAACAAGCGCAGATATTTTTTTTCTCTAATAAAATAATTTTAATTTCATTTATTCTCCTTGCTACTGGTAGGGGTAATTTAGGGGAATTTTAAACAAACAAATTAACTCACAAAGCATAAATAAAAGACTTTAAGGAACCATTCAAAATCATCAAAGCAACCTTAACCACATCAAACATCCCCATTCCAAGTGACATTTTTGTACTAATGTCAGTCCCTAGTAAAGAGTGATTTTGGGCACTGACCGGATAACAAAGGCTGGATTATTAAAAATAACAGTACAAAGTATCATGTAAATCCATAGAACCCTTATTTCAAGTTTCTGAAGTTATTTAACCACTTGAGACCCGCGCTATAGACGATGTCCGCCAAGTACACGAGATCGGCTGTTACAGAGGCAGGACGTGGATCTCTGTGTGTAAAACACAGAGATCCACGTCCTGTCAGGGAGAGAGGAGACCGATGCTGTGTCCCTTGTACATAGGGACACAGGTCGGTCACCTCCCCCAGTCAGTCCCCTCCCCCACACAGTAAGAATCACTTCCAGGGAACATATTTAACCCCTTGATCGCCCCCTAGTATTAACCCCTTCCCTGCCAGTCACATTTATACAGCAATCAATGCATATTTATAGCACTGTTCGCTGTATAAATGTGAATGGTCCCAAAATAGTGTCAAAAGTGTCCGATATGTCCGCCGTAATATCGCAGGCCTGACAAAAATCGCAGATAACCGCCATTACTAGTAAAAAAAAAAATATATAATAAAAATGTCATAAATCTATCCCCTATTTTGTAGGCGCTATAACTTTTGCGCAAACCAATCACTATACGCTTATTGCATTTTTTTTTACCAAAAATATATAGAAGAATACATATCGGCCTAAACTGAGATTTTTTTTTTTTTTTAAATGGGATATTATTATAGCAAGAAGTAAAAAAATATTGTGTTTTTTTCAAAATTTTCTGTCTTTTTTTGTTTATAGCGCAAAAAATAAAAACCGCAGAGGTGATCAAATACCACCAAAAGAAAGCTCTACTTGTGGGAAAAAATTCTAAAAATATAATTTGGGTACAGCGTTGTATGACCGCGCAATTGTCATTCAAAGTGTGTCAGCGCTGAAAGCTGAAAATTGGTCTGGGTACGAAGGGGGTTTAAGTGCCCAGTAAGCAAGTGGTTAAATGAAATGTGGATTCTGCAAAATACTATAAGTCCAAAAACGTATTAGACTCATTCTTTGTCCATATTTTTGGATACTAGGGCCTGATTTATATACTGTATTTGTATGTAGAAAATTCCACTAAACTACCTGAAACACAGTCACTTGGATTTCATTGTGAGCTCCAGCCAGATATGTAACTTTATCCTTGTTAGTCCATTCGGAGAATAAACAAGATATATATATATATATATAGCCCCTATATTACGACACTTAGAAATGTTTTCTTTGTTTATTTCACAATAATGTACGCATAGCAAGCACTTGTTTTGACCTTGACGTCCCCCCATTCTTTCACTGTTTTAGGCCTCATGCCCACGGGCGTTTTTTCAGCCGCGTTTTTGAGCGTTTTTTACAGCTTAAAAACGCCTGTCCATGTTAGTCTATAGCTTCATGCCCACCTAGGCGTTTTTGAGCTGTAAAGAGCATAGGCGTTTGTAAGCTGTAAAAAAAACCCAGGGCCAGTGCGTTCCTCAGCGTCAGAATTAGGCAGAAAAAATCGCGAGCGTCAAAAAACGCGCAAAAACGCGCACTAACGCACGGTCGCGTTTTAAGCTCCGATTTTTTTTTTTTTTTTTCAAAAAAAAAAAAAATAAAATATTTACAATAACATGGACAGGCGTTTTTAAGCTGTAAAAAACGCAGCTGTAAAAACGTCCGTGGGCATGAGGCCTTAAAAGAAAAACATCAATAAGGCCCCATGCACACAGGGCGTTTTTACAGCCGCTTTTTTTAGAGCTTAAAAACGCCTGTCCATGTTTTGTAAACATTTTTTGACATTTTTTGACCTTTTAAAAAAAAAAAATCCCGTCCTCAAAAACGCAAATCGCGGCGTTTTTGCGCGTTTTCGCGGCGTTTTTTGCGCGTTTATGCACGTTTAATAGCGTCAGGCGTTTTTGCAGCTCGAACTTGGAGCTCCAGAACGCACTGGAATTGGGTTTTTTTTGCAGCTGGAAAACGCCTATGCCACTTGGAGCTCATAAAAGCTCTAGTGTGCATGACACAATAGAATAACATGGATGGGCGTTTTGAAGCTGTAAAAAAAAACGTCTAAAGCTGCTGTTAGCAGCTGCAAAAACGCCCTGTGTGCATGGGGCCTTAAGATTAATGAACTTGTTCTGGCAGTGATACTTATGTACAGTATTGTGAGCTACAACAATACTGAAGGACAAATTCCTTTGAAAAGTTTGAGAAAAAAGGTTGGTTTAAAAAATAGAATATTTTCACAAGAGGACCTTTCAATCTGTGAATTTAGAGGATAATCTTTCATACACTGCCACTGCATTGAAGATCAGTTAAATGAAAGTGAAGAAAGAATATAATAAAAAAAATACTTTTAATGTTATGCTTTCATGTGGAATTTCATTATTAACAGGGTCAGTAAACTTATGTTATAACATTTAAAGAGGTGTTTCGCCTTCACTACAGTTAGAAACCCATTAATGGATTATAAAAAAACACAACTATTACTTGACTCCTGGCAGCTGTTTGATTGCAGTTTTTTAGTCTGGTCACACCTGCAAAACTTGGAGATAACAGAGGCTCTGGAAAATAAAATGGTGGCTGTTGCAATTTTTTATGTCATGCAGCCATTTATCAAATGCAGACTTTTATGAAACAATACACCTAAATGAATTTTAGTGGCCACAAACACAATACAATACCCAATTTTTGCTAAAATATAAAATAGGATGTTGCATTGAGTAAATAGATACACGTCAAGATTAAAAATTACACACGCCTGTGAAATGGCGACAATGTACGGTAACTAAAATCGTCCTTAAGCAACGCTTTAAAAGCCTTTACAGGTTATCAATTTAACAGGAGTAATGGCTTGGCGGTACCTCACATGTCTGGTGTAATCACTGTTTATATATAAATTTACTTTTTTTTTTTATAATTTTTTTTTTTTTTTTTTTTACTTTATTGCTATCACAAAGGGCGAACCAGCCTCTATTAGACCCCTGATATGTCCCTAGCCCCTCAAAGCATCTGATCAAACACTGGTCCTGTTTGCTCAGATGCTTCCATGGTGGTACCAGTCAGGAAAAGACAGCACTGAAACCTGAAGTGACTAAATCCTTGTTGATTTCAGCTTAATTTGTCACAAAGGATATGGGGGAATGAATGTTCCACTATGTTCTCCGTGGGCAGCCGACCTGACTGCTTACATCGACCCTGGACTCCCTGGAGGTATGGGAAAGTCTGGGAACGGTGGTGGTAGGTGCGTTCACTCCATTCCCAGAGCTGTAAAACTGATTATGCGGTCGTAAAGCCGTTTGGATCACTTTTACAGTAAACCGATTGCTGTGTTTTAAAAATGATACCAGGATCATGGCTGTAGCTGTAGCCATGATCCTGGTATAACCGCTTGCTGCCCAGGCTGTATATATATATATATATATATATATATATATATATATATACACATACACTTGGCAGAAAGCCTCATTAGAGTGTATCTAAAACTACTTTTTTATTTTAGTTTTGCACAGAGTAGGTATGGGTAAGAACTTCTGAAATTCATATTTTTTTTGTTTTTGCAGTCTCCCTGCTGAGTAGATTCACCCTCTGTTTGTCTGTTTCTTTTTTCCTTCTAAAGAATGCCAATGTAAGGGGCAGTACAAATTATATTCTCTGTATACACTGTTATAGGCAGTCTATATATGTTACATCTTACATATTCCTATCTACACTGTTTTTTAACCGCTTGCCGACCGCCGCACAACTATTTACGTTGACAGAATGACACGGCTGTGCAAATGGGCGTATATATACGTCCCCTTTAAAATGCCACTGTGTGGTCGCGCGCTGCCGGTGGCGCGCTCGCTACCCTGCTGCAAGCTCCGTGACCGTGCCCGCGGGACCCGCGGACTCGATGTCCGCCGGTGTCCAGCGATCGTGTCACGGAGCTGAAGAACGAAGAGATGTTAGTGTAAACACAACATCTTCCCATTCTTCCTAGTGACATGTCACTGATCGTCTGTTCCCTGTCATCTGGAACAGCGATCAGTGACATGTCACGGCAAGCCACTCCCCCTAACAGTTAGAAGCACTCCCTAGGTCACACTTAACCTCTTCAGCGCCACTACAGGTTAACCCCTTCACTGCCAGTGTCATTTTTACAGTAACAGTGCATTTTTATAGCACTGATCGCTGTAAAAATGACAATGGTCCCAAAATGGTGTCAAAAGTGTCCGATGTGTCCGCCATAATGTCGCAATCACGATAAAAATCGATGATCGCCGCCATTACTAGTAAAAAAAAAAAAATTATTAATAAAAATGCCATAAAACTATCCCCTATTTTGTAGACGCTATAACTTTTGCGCAAACCAATCAATAAATGCTTATTGCGATTTTTTTTACCAAAAATATGTAGAAGAATACGTATCGGCCTAAACTGAGGAAAAAATATGTTTTTTTTATATATTTTTGGGGGATATTTATTATTGCAAAAAATAAAAAAATTGCATTTTTTTCAAAATTGTCGCTCTATTTTTGTTTATAGCGGAAAAATTGAAACCGCAGAGGTGATCAAATACCACCAAAAAAAAGCTCTATTTGTGGGAAAAAAAAGACGTCAATTTTGTTTGGAAACCACGTTGCACGACCGCACAATTGTCAGTTAAATCGACGCAGTGCCGAATCACAAAAAGTTGCCTGGTCTTTGGCTAGCCAAATGGTCCGGGGCTGAAGTGGTTAAAGTGGATGTGAACCCGAAATTTTTTTTTTTATTAAAGGGGTTGTAAAGGTTTGTTTTTTATTTTCTAAATAGGTTCCTTTAAGCTAGTGCATTGTTGGTTCACTTACCTTTTCCTTTGATTTACCTTCTAAATATTTTTTTTCTTTGTTTTCTTTGTCTGAATTTCTCACTTCCTGTTCCTCCTCAGTGAGCTGTTCAGTAAGCTGTTCTGGCTGACTAAACACCACTCGGATGATGGTGTGAAGTTTAGTGAGGAGAAACAGGAAGTGAGAAATTCAGACAAAGAAAAAAAACATTTAGAAGGTAAATCAAAGGAAAAGGTAAGTGAACCAACAATGCACTAGCTTAAAGGAACCTATTTAGAAAATAAAAAACAAACCTTTACAACCCCTTTAAGGCTTGCACCTTGTACAGTATAGGATTTCATGTCATCTGTGTCCAGTCTTGCCACGAAGAGTTAATCCAGCTCTGAGCAGTCCTCTTATCTTTTTTCAGTGAGATAAAAACTGACATAAAAACTGACATAGGAGTCAGATTTTCCCCCTTGCTGTGAGTGACAGGTGATTTACACTACTGAATTTTACCTATAGGTAAGCCTATAATAAAGCATACCTATAGGTAGTGTAAATACCTTCTAAACATGCACTGTTTAGGAGATAAATAACTGGCGCATGCGCTCTAAAGGAACGACCTGTGCCGTTTCTTCAGAACACCCTGCCGTGACCGGCCACTCCTGCTCGCATGGGTGGGAGTGACGTCATCGCGGCTCCGGCCACTCACAGCAGCAGAGCCTGCGAACTCAGATTACAAAAACTGGGGAAGATGACAGCCGTCTCAGCGGTGTGCGGGTGACGCTAAGGGGCTTCGTTCTAAGGTAAGTATTTCATAATGACCAAGTATGGCTCATTATGCCTTTGTCTTAAAAGTTTTTTTTTTTCCAAGAGTTTACAACCTCTTTAATATGCATAAACTAGAAATGGGTCACTGAGGACTAAAAGTGACTGTTGATCCAAAAAAAAAAAGTTTTTTAAATTGCATCATTGCATAGCAAAGCGTTTTCACTTGTTCACTTGTCACCGTTCTTCACTGTCTTTAAGTGCTAAATATGCTTCTGTATCTGACACACTTCCAGGTGCGTGGTTCCCTTATGTGTACTGTGGATCTTTCTACTGACCCCTTTTGTGTCCCTTCTCCTTTGTGATTTGAGGGCTGGCAGAAAGTACCAAAGAGTGCAGCAGGGGTTCCGGCAGGGGTTAAAGTGTTACTAAACCTAGGACCCTGCATTCACTTAATCTGGTCTCACACAGTACAAGGAACATGGAAATGCAATTATTTTAGTAAATATAAATTGCTAAATATCTTTTCTCATCAGCAGTGTCTGGTTAAAGCTTTTAGGAGGAGTTTCCATTCTACTCTGACTGTCCCATGAGGCTGCAGGACCCCTGACCCTCTGTCTGGACAGTGTTGATTGGCCCTATGCTGATCCCATGTACCCTCCCAAGAAAAAAAAAAACATTCTCTAGCAATACAAACCAAACTGAGCATGTGCAGAGTGCTTCCAAAAGCTCTGACTCATCAAGAGATGGATTGGGGACTGTGGGAGAAGGGGAGGATCAGAGAAGACATGATCATACAGCCTTTTTACACAATACAGAGGATTAAGCCCCTAGGTTCCACAGTGAGAATAACAAGCATGTTTTACTCCATATACAGACTGATTTTACTGTTGTGGGTTTAGTAACACATTAAGGCATCTGAAAGTGTCTGATACTGAAGATTTTCCTGCCAGGGAAACACTTAAAGACTGAAAACTGTGGTGACAGGCTGCAGGAGGGTAAATACTATTGTAGCACATCCCCGTAGGGACTGCTGATGAACTTGGATCCCCCATTCCTGCACAGCCAGGCACACTGAATTTTCACGAGCACCCATAGTCAGAGAACAATCTATGATTTTGTCTTTTGTTATTAATTGAGAGTTAATAACTTTTATAGGAATGGGAGGTTATGGGATGCCTTCTTGACTTCAGCAAAACTACAGGGACATCTTCCTATATACAGTCTATATACAGCCTCCTTCACTTTCCTCCTGCATACCACTTGCTTGCTCCAGCTGAATCACTTTGATTTATCTGACAGGTTCCCAGTCAGATTAGCAATGGCCCTTTACAGGCGGGAACACGTAGCCCCTTTTTGTGTAGCACAGTGTAGTGAAACAGCTTATAACTCTTCCTCTGTGGCCACTGATTCCAGCCCCACCTCTTCAGGCACTGCCAACCCACCTGGCTGCAGCTGCCCCTTTCACTAGCTCTCCATGCTCACTCTCTACACCAGCCCTCTAGACTGACTCTTCACCAGCCCATCGGCTGACTCTCTGGGGATCTCTCAGGGAAGGATGAAGACTTAAGCACATCGCTATCTTCAGGGAGACTGGTTTTATGTGGCAGTCTCCCCCCTTGTTAGTCCCCAACAGTGTTGACTACTCACTCTGTTCTCTCTTGCTCCTGTGCCTCTAGGAAGACTTCCTCCTTTGTGTTTTAGCAGGATTCTTTCAGCACACGAGCCTCGGCCTAAGGTAACGCACCACCGCCCCAAGACTAAGGGGAACCCCTGAGGTCCACAGACAGCCTTCTCAACACTATTTCCTTCTTCCACCCGACTGCCCCTGCTGGCATGGCTTATGTCTATTTATGGAGTGGTCTCAGCCCTCTGCAAGCCTACCTCTGAGGATTGGCTAAGTCTCCATAAATATTCAAGGCAGCACCTCCTATCTTCCACCTACTAATTCTAGAAGATTCTCCAACCTTCTAGACCAGGGGAGGCACCAGAGTGCTGCCAGGATGAGTCACTCAGCCCTGAACCTTAGTAAACCTTGACCGAGATTCCATAGCTCAGGCTTGGCCCTGAGCTAAACTGTAATTTTCCTACTCTTACTTCTAGCACACACTGTAGAGTGCTACACTATTAACTACCTTGTTTTAAACTAGCAACATATTTGCTACTTGTAAATTTTAATGCAGCAGGCAAAGCAAATTTAGCTTACTACTGGAAGTCAGGAACTGAATTTCTGGCAGAGCATCAAGTATTTTTCTGTAAATGCAACTTAAAAAAGAAATACAAAATGGCATAGTGTGTATGAAGAAGTGTATATCTTGGGTTGGGACATACTTTAAAGATTCACAAGGCTTAATAGAAAAAAGAAACACATTCAACATTGGGTAACACCTTAACCATCCTTTTCACTCGTTTTTTTTTTTAAATATTACAAGATCCTTTTCCTTAATCTTTTGGAGCTGACAGCATGTAAATATGCGGCTTCTCGGCAGGTTGGCCTTGGCACTAAACGGCAGCATATTTGTGTGCAATATTGCAAAAACCGCTGTGCCGAGTACAGTTACCATGGATAACTGAAAGCTCCCATTGGCTGCTTGCGACCGGGAGCTTTCCAATCATGTGATCCCTGTGACAGCCCCACCTCCCGGCATCTTAAACCCCTTCCTGGGCTGGGAGGCACCGGCACCAAGGGGTTAAAATATTTCACCTATCTAAAATGAGACGGCAAGAAGTTATAACAAATAAAACGTGAATGTTGAAAGTATTTGTGAGAAATATTTCTGAGACTCTGCCAAACATTTTGTATAAACCATTTTTATGGTTGAAAGCTTAATATTTTTTGCTTTTAGAAACTATTGTGTCAAAAACTTACATATAAACCACAAGAGTGCAGAAGCCAACAATGATAACCATCTTGTAATGACATGTTCCTACATTGCCTGCTGAGAATATATTGTTCTCAAGCAATTTAATATTGTCACCTAAAATAAAAGGAATGGCATTTCTGGGGCTTTCTGTTAAGTGGTTTCTCATGCTTTGTTTCCGCAGACATCTAGCACACAAATCATTATAAGCTTCCCTGCAAATGCAGCATTACATAACCATTTTTTATGTGGAAAATAAGCAAACTGTTTTGAAACTGTTGTGAAAAGCATTCATGTAACTGTCTAATGCTAAAGTAAAACTTGTAACTAATCTAATAGAAAACTTGTTTCAGACATAAATTTAATATGGCTTACACCTGGTATTGCAAATCAGGTCAAAATCGACCTTATTTTGTGGGTACAAATACATGAATACTAGCTGGTAACATGCAAAGGGCATTTGTAAAAAAAAAAAAAAAAATAGGTGTGGGACAAATCTGTGAAGGTATCCCAAAAGGGCTTTCCTGCTCCAGGGAGCTATTAAAAGGAATGAACGCTTGGAATAAAAATGTGCGGTAGTGGAGAATCTAATGTGTGGTTCAAAATGGCTGTCATCTGGTTGGACCTTGCATCCATTTTTCGGATACTTGGCATATCAAGCATTTCTTATCATTTATGCCTATAATGGAGGAGATAGTATATTTCTTAAAAAAAACAAAAAACATGTATTACTAATTTGCAATGCATGTGTGTTTCCTATGCTTTGTCTCTTTAAAAACATTTCAAGTGTAAACTCATAATCTCCTAGTGAGCTGCCTTGGCTGCATTGAAATTGCAAGCATTGTTGTCAGCCGTGCCCGTGTTTCCCCCTGCTGGACTAGAAAACATGTCTCCTTATCTCCATAGCATGAAATGAATGTGTTTTGTAGTCCAGCAGAAGACAACTAAGACAGGCATGATAACACTGTTTAGGATTTTAGTGCCACAGGGACAGCATCTGCTTTAAGAGACAAAACATGGAGAAATGTGTATGTATTGCAGAGATGTATGGCATATGATTTATTTTATTTTTTTTGTTTTACCATATATTTTCAAGTTGGTGAATTATCTAATCCAGTGTTTCTCAACTCCAGTCCTCAAGGCGCACCAACAGGTCATGTTTTCAGGATTTCCATTATTTTGCACAGGTGATTTAATCAGTTTCACTGCCTTAGTAATTACCACAGCCGTTTTATCTGAGGAAAATCCTGAAAACATGACCTGTTGGTGCGCCTTGAGGAGTGGAGTTGAGAAACACTGATCTAATCCATCCTCCTAATCATCACTGAAGAAAAAACGCTCCAGGTGAGCACATTAGCTATCCATTCACAGCATAAACAGGGTTTAGGTGAAGGTGCTAGCACAGCTCGCCTGCAGATACACAATCAAAAGGAATCTGTTATTCACTGCAACACTTCACCTTTATCGAGCCTTCATGCAAAAGACATCACAGACAGTGCAGGGTATAGTAAAAATTTACGTGTTTCACGCTTTGACTAATGCTTACTCATAACCTCATACACAAAAATACAATAAATCACCCTTATAAGCTCTATACCACCATGAGCCCAATTGCACTAATTGGAAAGTCCCTCCCATCCCTATCAAAGGCAGGATATGTGGGAACTACTGTACTTACAACACATTAATAAACAGGTGTGGCGCATAGAGAATCTTAATTGAGTGTTAATACATCTAATAAAAGTTTTTTTTTTTAAAAACATCTCCATAATGCGTGTAAACCATGATCTAATCCATACACATAATTACTAACTGAATCAGTAACACACTCATGGATACAGTAAAAATTAGCACAGATATAATCTACCACCTTACTATCATATATAATAATACATGCATATAAAATGTAAATAAATGAAAGCAAAATCACAAAGAAGAATCAAAATCAAAACAACGTATATTAGCCAATGAACTCCAATGACCCTGATTTATAAAGAATCTGCATTCATAAAAATAAAGAAATATATAAACACATTCCTCAAAAACTTTGACATTAAATGTATGATGTATAATCAATATCACATGGCCATATAGGAGGAGGAGCCGAGCCCATGTTGTAACGCTGGAGTCTCGCTGAGTGCGGTGGTGAGCAAGAAAATGACTGTATATGTGCAACACTTTTAATTTATATTCTTGTAAGTGTAACTTTTTTTTTTTTTCCATAAATTTTTTATTGAAATCCAAAACAGATAAATGTTACAATTCAAACATCGTGAATATCACACAAAAGGTTTTGTGAACTATAAATGTTCTTCAGATCACATGGTGTACCAGGGAGAAAAACAGAATGAAAAATAATCAGGGAATCATATAAGCACATTTTCCATTTAGCACATTGGTTATAAACCTGAACATTTCTATATGCAGGTGGACAAAAAACCTGCACTATCTTGTACATTGAGACTGTCAGAAACCCGATTTCAAAAACGAAAATGGGAAGGAGGGAAAAGAGAAAGACATGAAGACTGAAGAGAGGAAAAAGAAAATGAAAAAAAAAAAAAGGAAGACGGGGGGGGAGGGGCGAGGGGGGGAGACTGCAGGAAAAGAATGGGGGAAGGAAGTGGGGGAAGGAAGTGGGAGAAGGGGGGGGCAAAGAAAAGAGAAATCAGCGGGGCATGGATTAGCGGGGTAAAAGTAACAAGCCCTGCCATCTCTGCCCCCAACCCCCCCCCCCCGGTAAGTGTAACTTTTAGCGGGATTGTGAATAAATTTACGAAAATGGATTGCACAATATCTGTGCATTTCTGTCTTATATGAAATATAAATGGAGCCTTTATATTGTGCCAGGAAGTGGATGAGACGGTTGCCTTGTGATAATTGAGGAGGATTGAGGTGGAGGACCCTAAGGAACAACAGCAGTGAGATAATATTGATGAGCGTGTTGTGATATTATTGAGGTGAGCAGGTTTTTCACCTGGTGGCGGATGTGCATTGATGCATGAAGAGTGAAGACACGTGGTGTTTTTTGTTACTTGTTTTTTCTTTTACTTTTTTATATATTTTTTTTGAAAGTCGAACTATATGAATTTTTGAACACAGAATTTTGAACATAAGACTGCATACAGGTGCATCTCATAAAATTTAAATGTCATCAAAAAGTTATTTTATTTCAGTAATTCAATTCAAAAAGTGAAACTCATATATTTTATATAGATGCGTTACATATGGAATGATATATTTCAAGCATTTCTTTTACATTTTGATGATTATGGCTTACAGCTAGTGAAAACCAAAAATTCAGTATCTCAGAAAATAGGAATATTACATAAGAAAAAATAAAATAAAAATTTTCAATACAGAAATGTTGGCTTACTGAAGAGCATGTCCATGTACAGTATAGTATGCACTCAATTCTTGGTCGGGGCCCCTTTTGCATGAACTACTGCCTCTTTTTGGCGTGGCATGGAGGTGATCAGCCTGTGGCACTGCGGAGGTGTTTTGGAAGCCCAGGTTGCTTTGATAGCGGCCTTCAGCTCATCTGCATTGTTGGGTCTGGTGTGTCACTCTCATCTTCCTCTTGACAATACCGCACAGTTTCTCTATAGGGTTTAGGTCAGGCAAGTTTTCTGGCCAATCAAACACAGTGATACCATTAACATTAAACCAGGTATTGGTACTTTTGGCAGTGTGGGCAGGTGCCAAGTCCTGCTGGAAAATGAAATCAGCATGATTTTGGACTTGATAAAACACAGTGGACCAACACCAGCAGATGGCATGGCTCCCCAAATCATCACTGACTGTGGAAACTTCACACTGGACCTCATGCAAATTGGATTCTGTGCCTCTCCACTCTTCCTCCAAACTCTGGGACCTTGATTTCCAAATGAAATGCACAATTATCCATAATCTGTGATGATTTGGGGAGCAATGTCATCTGCTGGCGTTGGTCCACTGTGTTTTATCAAGTCCAAAGTCAGCGCTGCCCTCTACTAGGAAATTCTAGAGCTAACCAGCTTTATGGAGATGCTGATTTAATTTTCCAGCAAGACTTGGCACCTGCACACACTTCCAAAAGTACCAATATCTGGTTTAATGATCCTGGTATCACTGTGCTTGATTGGACAGCAAACTCACCTTACCTAAACCCCATAGAGAATCTGTGGGGTATTGTCAAAAGGAAGATGAGAGAGACCAGACCCAACAATGCAGATGAGCTTAAGGCTGCTATCATAACACCTCAGAAGTGCCACAGGCTGATCGCCTCCATGCCACGTCACATTGATGCAGTAATTCATGCAAAAGGAGCCCAACCAAGTATGCGCATACTGTACTGTACATGAACATACTTTTTCAGTAAGCCAACATTTCTGTATTAAAAATCCTTTTTTTATTGGTCTTATGTAATATTGTAATTTTCTGAGATACTGAATTTTGGGTTTTCACTAGCATAATCATCAACATTTAAATTAATAGAAAGAAATATATGAGTTTCACTTTTTCAATTAAATTACTGAAAATTTTTTACTTTTTAATGATATTCTAAATTTATAAGATGCACCTGTATGTACAGTATATATTGTTTATATTGATGTAATATTGATTTTTAGCATGTGGTGAGGTGTTGCACTACACTGTTTTTGATATACATATAAACAGCTCGACTAGCATAAATATAAAATAATCTGGTCATCACGAAAAATATTTTAAAGACTGCAGCACTCATATGGAGACTTCACAGCTCTAATTAGAGCTGTGAAGTCTTCATGAGTGCTGCAGTCTGTAAAAGATTTCTATCTGTTAGTGATCAGGAGTGCGGTCTACCATTGTGGATGTCTGGATTGGGAATAGAAATGAGTCTTCCATATAAATTATACCACTTCACCAATGGTTTTTACCTCAGTAATCATTTTAGACAAGCACTACTCTACTCTTGGCTTAGGCATTTTTTAGTTCAGTTATGTTAAAGCTGTTTGAAGCAAAACAGGCCATAGACACTTAAACTGGATTTGACATACTATTGAATGCATCATATTTTCTGGTATTTCCACAACTTTCTAATTGGTACCCAAAGACTGAAAATTTACGTACATTCATTGATAATTACACTTAAAGCAAACCCAACCTGATCTAAAAAGTGCTTATGTAATAACAGTGCTAAAGTAAAGATACCTCGGGATGCCTACAAAACCCTGGGTTTTAGTTGTAAAATCAATCACTGTGTCTTTGTTGAGCTTTGTTGAGCTTTTTGGATTCTAAGCTCTGACTGTGCATGTGAATTTGACCAAGACTTAAAAAAAAAAACAGCACCTCCTGGCACTAAGTTTCATACCCTTATGCCGCGTACACACGACCATTTTTCTCGTCGGGAAAACTGTAATTTTTTCACTTGGACGAGAAAAACGGCCGTGTGTAGGCTCTCCAGCAGTTTTCCTGATGAGAAAACCGCCGAGAATCTCGACGAGAAAAATTAGAAAATGCACTAATATTGCGGCATTTTTTTCCTCGCCAGTTTTCCCATAGGGAAACACTGCTAGGGGGCCTACACATGGCCGCTTTTCTCGACCAAGAGAAAACATGTCGTGAAAAACGGCCGTGTGTAGACTGAGAAAAGGGGACCAAGCCGGTCCTCGTTTTTCCCGTCGGGTTTCACGGCGGTGTTTTCACAGCCGAGAAACTCGGTCATGTGTACACGGCATCATTCTGATTGTCAAATGTCAGTTGCAACCCTGTCCTTTTGGGCATTTTACATTTAAGTGATAGGGATTAGTGTGGGAGGGGTCTTGTAATCTCAACATGGCAAAAAGTTGAGGGTCTGTGTACAGCATGGGATTAGGATTTAAGGAACTGTACACAGACACAGGGTTTGAGTTAAATACTAACATTATTGTTATTATTTTTATTACAGGATTTATATAGCGCCAACAGTTTGCACAGCGCTTTACAACATTAGGGCAGACAGTACAGTTACAATACAATTCAAAACAAGAGGGCCCTGCTAACATGGTTACTTACAGATATCATATGCTTACACTTTAGCATATTTGTGACCTTAGCCTCTTTTTTTAGCTGGATAAGGGTCCACTTTAAAGAATGTATTTACAGCAGATTTTTTTTTTCTTCACAGTTTATCATTTTCTCATATAATTAATTATCCATCTATTATTTATCAGTCAGTAAATGGGTTCCATTAGCTTCATGAGTAAGCTATCATGACTTACAAAAAATAAAAAATTACACACAGTATGAGTGAGATCTAACATGGATAGCAACATAGTTATTAGCATTAGAAAGAGCAAACGACCATTGAGTCTAACCAATTCTAATTCTAATGCTGTTAGAGGCAGCATGCTGCTAAACAATTTTATAAATGATATGTGCATTTATTATGTTTGTACCATTTACACTACACAATACAGCTATCCAAAAAAAAAAATGTACTAACATGGTACATGAAAAAATAAAAATGTATGTATAGCTAACTTTAATTGTAACAGTGCCCATCTACAACATAATTCTTTCCAGGAGCAAGCGATTATAAAAATGAGAAAAAGAGTGTCAACAGACTTATTTTTGTACCCTAATTGCACAGAAACAATTTTAGAATTTTGCTAACGTTGTTTGTGAGACACCCTCCTTGGTGTATTCATTAGCACTTAAAAAAATGCAACATGATACCCAGCAATTTCATCCCAGCCATCTGTAATATTTAAGAAGTTGCTATGTTCTGTGTGCCTTCGACATGCAATTAAAATAATAATTGGCTAAGAGAAGCAGTTTCCAGAGAGCCTTGTGCATTTCTTTCAGGTTACGTGAAATGTTGAAAACACTTGCCATTTTAATTGCACACACACATATTTCTTTATTTTGAGGTTTTCGTGTTGTGTTCAGTCTGTTAAAAATTTAACATACATTTTTTCTTCTTTTGCCAACAGATGGGAAGGCTATACCGTGGTATTTTTTTCCACTGAGTGACACACTATTTCATTACAGAAGAATAAAAACAGACAGATGTGTCAAAACATTCCTTTAAGTGATGAGTTGCATAAGGTTATGTGAAATCTCGCATTTAAATATCATTTGTATTGTATAAAATCATATTGTGCAGGATGCAATTCATATCTTTGAAACATGCTGGATGTACCTGTACAAAGTGTTCTTGACATTTATGAGTTTTTAGAATTTATATATTTTTGTTATGGCTTTAATCATGTTCTGCATACTCTGTATGCAGTTTTTATTACTTATGTGGATAGTGAATTTGATTTGAAGCAATGAATTACTGACAATAACTTTTGGACGACAAATGCAATTAAGTGAAACCATTTATGTGCCTCGGTTAGCTTAAAAACATTATTTATTTTTTTGATAGTGACATATTTTGTAACAATAGCAGGTAATGAATGTTCTGTTCTGATCCCCCATATGACAGTAGAGGTTATTTCATTTTTCACAAAATACTGGGGAAGGGGGAGTTTTTCTTTTTTTTTTTGTGTACTATTAAAGGGGTATTCTTGCTTACACATATATATTTTTTTTTATACCTTGATTTTAAGTGCATCTGCAGTTTCTCAAAGGCATTGGTTCTCAACTCCTGTCCTCAGGACCCACTAACAGGCCAGGTTTGCAAGATAGCTGAAATAGATCACAGGTGATATCATTTGCTGCTCAGTGCAGTATTCTAGTCTGCATCTCACCAAGTAAGTGGGTCCTGAGGACAGGAGTTGAGAACCACTGCTCTAATACCTCGTACACACGGTCGGACTTCCATCTGACTTTTCCGTGGATTTTTGTCCGAACGGAGTTGGCCGGGCACACTCATAGCATACACACCACAGGACTTTTCTGCAAACTTTCCCAAAACTTTTTGCAACATCACATGGTTTTTCTGCTCTTTTCTGCTCTTTACCGCCACCCTTTGGTCAACTTCTGCTATTGTTGGTTGATTTTAACATTAGTTGTTTTGTCCATCCGACAAAAGTCCTATTGTTTTCTGTACACACAGTAGGACTTTGCTCCATCTGACTTTTGTTGGGCAAAAGTTTGTCCATTTGCAGACCCAGCTTTTGTCCGATGAAAACAAAACCAAACGAAAAAAAGTTTGTCCGATGGAGCGTACACACGGTCGGATTGTTGGTCCAACTTGCTTAAAACAAAGTTTGTTGGGCAAAAGTCCGACCGTGTGTACGGGGCTTAAGGCTTCATGTACACTGCTGCTGGTAAACAGACTGCCCCTGAACTCTCCTCTATGTTATCTTATCAGTACATGTACACAGGGTCATTTATTGCCGTTTCTAGGCAGTTGAGTTTAGAAGCATTTTTTTTAAATGTAATGTGTTCAGGATGGATGTTTAGAGGCATTTGAAACACAAAACGCCTGTAACAGCTTGTAAATGCTTGTAAACGTGGTAACTCGTGTTTATCCACGTTTCGTTTACAGGCGTTTTTAATTTTTGACTATTTGAAAAAAACGCTTCTAAACGCAAACGCGGCTAACCGCAGCTAAACGCGGCATGTAAATGCGGCAAAACTGACGTTTTTAAACGTTGGTTACTATCTGTCAAAGTAAATCGTTCAGGAGAGGTTGAAAAAAGGCCCGGGTACATTGAGCCTTAGTCCCCCTGCACATTCCCACAAATAACTTTTGAGACAAACTCTGCAGGTTCGTGGACCCACCAAACTAATATGGGAATTTACCATATTAATTATAATGCGCTGTCTGGCCTTTGAACTTAGGTCAGCTGGCTTAGAAGAGCAAATATGGGGGGTTTTGGATAAGCCAGTTCCCTCGCTATAAAAGTTCAAGAAAGTGGAAATATAGTGCTGGACCCGTAAGGTTATCTTATTGATACTGCTATCATAAAGTATTGATATTGATGTAAATAATTCAGTTCCCAGGCAGGTGGCTTCTACACCCCAGGGGATCTCCACAGTCTCCTTGGCTTGTTGTGTAACATAACAAAAATGGAAATTAAAGCGCCACACCACTGCTAGGAGGTGCAGATACAACTTTTTTTAAATAAAATTTAGGGGGGACAATCCAAGTAGTATTTTGGGATTAAAAAATACCCCTTTATCAGGGTTCTTCTAGTATGATTACAAGCACAGGCCCTGTCTGTAGGTGGTTTGGCAGCCAGCTACTATTTGGATTCCCCCCCTGACTTTTATTGGAATAAAGCCTTCTCTGGACATCTTTGCAAAGTTGTGGTGCTTCAATTTAAATTTTTGCTACCCTTGCTATGAAAAGGTGGGTTCCCTGCATCCAGATTAACTGTGATAGGTAAAGTATATAAAATGCTGCTAATAATGATAAAGTGCATAGAGAGAGATTAGAGTAGGGCTGGTCTTAGGGTTGCCACCTCATCCCTTTAAATCTGAACACATATGAATTACACAGGTTCTGAGGCTAATTTAATGCAGATAAGGCACCAAGTGAGTTTAATTGCCATCTTAATCAGCCACAGAACCTGTGTAATTAATATGTGTTCAGTTTTAAAGGGATGAGGTGGCAACCCTAGCTGGTCTCCTAAAGTAGATGTAAGCCCCTGAATGCCCTGTAGGAAGCAAAATGCTATGTATCTTTGAGCTTTTTCAGGGTGGGGGAGGGGAGGGATTTCACCTTTTTTTTTTTTTTTGCATTTGTTACATCTTAAAGAGGAAGTAAACTCCTGTAGGTACTGTGAATATCTCCTAAACTTGCACAGTTTAGGAGATATTCAGAGTGCATGCAGCCGAATGCATTATCGGCGCATGCGCTCTGAAGGTTCCGGCTTACCATACCGATGCATACTAGCTCATTATGCCTTTGTTCTACAGGTTTTTTTTTTTCCACCAGGGTTTATAACCTCTTTAATGTTGTTGATGTCCTACAGCCTCTTTACAGCCTATCCCTGTCTAAATGCACTACAGCGATAACAGACTGCATGTGTTTTTTATTCACGGGGGAACATATTTCCCAGTTGTTGCTAGCTGTTAGGCCCCTTTCACACTGAGGCGCTTTTGCGCTAAAAATAGCGCCTGCAAAGCGCCCTGAAAAAGCCGCTACTTTGTATCCAATGTGAAAACCCAAGGGCTTTCACACTGGAGCGGTGCACTGACAGGAGGGTAACAAAACTCCTGCAAGCCACATCTTTGAAGTGCAATAGGAGCGGTAAAAATACCACTCCTATAGCGCCCCTGCCCATTGAAATCAATGGGGTAGCGCCTTCAAAACGCCCGCAAAACGCAGCAAAGAGGCGTTATTGCGGGTGGTTTTAACCCTTTTTCGTCCGCTAGCAGGGGGTTAAAACCACCCCGCTAGCGCCCGCAAATCGCGGGAAAAACAACGGTATAGCGGCGCTAAAAATAGCGCCGCTATACCGCCAGCGCATCCAGCGCATCCAGCGCTTCAGTGTGAAAGTAGCCTAATTTTTTTTCACAGGCATTTTTTTAAATTGTGATAACAGTGGAATATGCTTGGGCAATGTGCATCAGTGCAGAAGCTTGTAGCTTCCTTTGGGGGAGCATGTGACAGGGTAACTTACAGGCAGCAGGTTGTGGAAGATGGGGCAGAGATTTGTCACCCCATAACACAAAGTGCACAAAAAAAAGACCGTTATGTCTATATCACCCAGGGCCGCTGATAAGCCAGTACAACTGGCCCTGTTGTACCGGGCCTGGCCAGCAGGGGGGGCCCGGGCAATATAAACAGGGAATGAATGCATAGTAATAAACAAAAAAAAATAATTCTCCAACAAGCACCTGCCCAACCCCCTCCACGATCCGCTCCGCGCTCCAACTTGTCTGCGTGCTTTTTAAACTATCCGGTTCTTGTGGGTTCTTGTGTGTGAGGGTCCGGGACTACTTCTTGTATTTCGGGCGCATGTCACTTCCCTGGCCGCTCTGCATGTCAGTGCAGTGGCCGGGACTTCCCTGGCGGAGTGATTTATCTCCCTCTGCTCATGGCGCTCCGCTCTGTTCTCCACTCGGCCGGGACTGAGACTGGAGAAGAAGCAGTGAGGCGAACGGCGGTGGCAGAGGAAGCAACTCAGCTGAGCTGACAATTGAAATTGTGACTCCAGGCAGCAGCTGGATCAGAGAGGAAGTGGGGCTAACACAGGTGTGTGTTTTCTTGGGGGTGATTCAAGAGATCTACTATATGATGATGATGATAATGATGTTTGATTGCACACTGTATCTGTCTCTGCAGCATCTACACATTATGGCATTGGCAGCATGGGTGGCACTGTCTCTGCAGGCAGCACATGCGTTATGGGCCAAAACGCATGTGCTCCCTGCAGAGACCGCGCCACCCGTGCTGTCAATGCCATAACGCATGTACTGCCTGCAGACAGTGCCACTCATGCTGCCATGCTGCACTTTGTTTCAAGGCGGGGTCTGGGGAGGGGCCATGGGCAGGGCCAGGGGTGGAGCTGAAGGAGGGACAAGGGGTGGGGCTGAAGGGGGCGGCCCGTCAGGTGGGCTGTACGGGGCTCCTTGATTTCTATCAGCGGCCCTGATATCACCAGCCATTATTTTAATGAATGCTGAATGCTAGCAATTAAAATAAAAATTGGGTTTTTATATAATATTATCATGCTAAGGCATATATTGCGATTTTAGTTGATGGGCTTATATCTACTTCAACAAACTATGCTTGAGTTCTTTACATTGCAGTGTTTGATAGTTAGCTCTTCAATTTTCAATACCTTTTTTCCATTAATTGGGGTATTTTCCTTTTCTTTTAAATATAGCTTTTATTTTGGGGTGATCATATCACAGTAGGTGGTTGCTGGTAGTCTTTTTTCACTTCACTGTATCGCTTGAAAAAAAAAATGGTAAAAATGTAAAACACTACGTACACAAAACTCTGCACATCATCTTCTCCGGTGCATCACAACCCCTTGCCATTTACCAAACAAGTGTTTGGTCTTCCTTTAGTTAATCATATATAAAATACATGTATTGATTTTGGCAGTAACATCTGCACAGGGTTTTTGGTAGCCCTCTGTTATCTAGGTCTGATTAATTTTATTAAAAGTCAACTTCTCGGTCACACATTTCCACCACTGCATTCTCTCTGACATGGCACATGCAGCATGGCAGGCTAGTACTTCAAGTACATATTGGGCAACTTTCAGCCAGTGGTACATCCATGACACCTCATCCAAGGATATGATCACTCATAAGCATTTTAGTTACCTGCCTTTGTTTGCTTTACCAGGGTGGACACAGCATTACGAGTAAAAAAAATGTAATTCTAATGTAGCGGCCTCACCCTCTCTCTCTTCTTTAGTGGATACTTTGGCTTCGGTCTAGGGGTACCTTGAAGGGGAGAGCGAGGTGCGCCACAGCCCATGTCCTCTAGATTACAGCATGTAGAGGTGAAGGCCAGCATCTAATTACACTCGGGCTGTGTATACGCTCAGAGCCAAGTCTGTTCTGCTGATAACCCCCTTTGCTCCCAGTAATTGGAGTACCACACACTGAAAAGGTCCAACACTTATTTATTCCATAACAGAAAACAAATAGTCCTTTGCGAGCAGACAGTTTGAGACCCATAGAACAGTTCAGTATTGGTGGGGAGTAGGTCAAGGCACAATCCTCAAAGAAACTAAACCGTTGAGGTTTCACCAACGGTTTCTAAGCACAGTGGCTGTTAAATGGACTTTTTGGCTTCAGAGTCTCTTCCAGCGACTCTAGTGAACAGGAACTGGAGTTACCTTCGCTACGTTGCAGCCCCTGTCAGGGGTTAGACATCCCTCCAAGGGAGTTACCGGAGGCCCCGCCGTCACCGGATTAATGCTGTACCGGGCTATTCGGAAGGGTTACACTTCCCGGCCTTCTCGCCTTAGATACGGGTCCCAACACCTTAGGGCCCCTCGGACTCCTCCACCCTCGCGGAACCCAGTCGAAGTTACTGGGCCCCAGGCCTTGGTCATAGTACCTCACCCCAGGCTTAAGGTGCCTGGGATGGACTCCATCCCTTGCTCCAGCCAGGTCAAGGGCACCTGGGCCCGGAACTCCGGAACGCCAGCACCCAGGCCGAAGGTGCCTGGGTGCGGCCGCGTCCTCCAACTCTGAACCCCAAGGTCAGGGCGTCCGCCCCTTTTATCTCCTCCCCTTTGCGTCACAGCGGGTTCCCCGCCCCGCTGTACCGGTGCCAGGAAAGGACAAAAAGGAACAGTCTTGCGGTGCAGGTTCAACTCCGACCCAGGGCGACAACGCCACCTATAGGCCACAGGGAACCTTGCACCACCAGAGTCCTCCAAGAACCACAAAAGGGACTCTCAGATTCCCTAACAATTAGTACATCTGGGTTAAATGACCCAGATGCTCCCCCCCAAATTTAAATACCCGCTACACTCTCCCCCCTGTGATTTGACACTGGTCCCCAGTGTCTGGTCCAAACTCACATCCCACAAAGGTGGTGCATAAGCTTCGCCCAGAGACTAAACCATACAAATTAGCCCTGAATTGTGCCAAGACCTAGAATGGGAAAGGGAAAACATAAAACAGTAAAACTATAAAACTTTCCTTAAAACACTTCTGACATTTACACATGAACAATCCTCCCTCTGACTATTCCTGCAGAAGGGAAAAAAAAAATAATCCTACCACAATGTGTGTTTTCTTGGAATGAACGGACCCGTCCTTGAAAAGGCCCATTCGCTCCAATGAGTTTGGTGATGCAAATGTGAAAAAAAAAAACAGTCGTTGCGCAGCACTGCCACCTGGTGACAGCGCCACGGTAATGACACTTGGCCAAATCCTCCAGACAACTTTCCTTTTTCTTCTCTGTGTCTACACTAACTACACCCCAAAGTCATTATCTTCTTTGCAGTGCAGGGAGAAAGAGGGAGAACAACAGCAACAGCTCCCATTTCTCCAAAAGAGTAAAACGCCCAAATAAAAAAAAACTAGGGCACAGTCCTTGTGTTCTGGCAAGTTCAGCAATGAACAATAATATAGCACACAGGAGTCTTTTCCTCCTAAAGGTAGAACTTTGGGTGCGGCAGGAACAGGGGCTTCAAGTGCTTATCGAAAGTCTCCACATTATATTCAATGTTCTCTCCATCTTTGCGACAAATAAGCACCCTGTCCGCATGAATGTGCCGACCCAACATCTACTCCGCTTTACAGTCCTTGAACTTCTTGGACACGGGGGGATGAGCATGAAAGGTATCGGCCAGCATGGGGCACTTTAAACTTTTCCCAGACAAACTCATCATACCATCGCTGCCGCAGGACCTCCACTTCAAAAAGCAAGTCCCGGGGTAGGTATGGGTACTCCCACCCATATTCACGGGCAACTCTCTGACAGAAGAGCCACTGTAGCTGGGCCAGAGGTGGCATTGTGGCATGGTCTCCTTCTCCAGGCTGGACAATGGACTCCGGATGCCGAGGTACTTTAACTACCTCCATTGGCTTGGACCTAGGAGCCCGCAGTAATGAACGTTGCGTTCCCGTCACCGGAACGCATGATTCAGTGGATGGAAGGGTAGGCAGGAGACCAGATTCCTCCCCGGCCTCCGGGACCTCCACCCGGGGTGTACTATCCCCTGTAGACATGGGCAGATCTCTTGGTGCACAGAGCGCGGGTAATGGTATCTTATCCCAACATCATTTAACCCAGATGCTCCCTCCCAAATTTAAATACCCGCTACAATTATTAAGAAAGTGAATCTGCAAATAATGCTAACAAAATAGTGATAGTATTTGGTAAAATGGCCGCTGGGTCTGTACCAGCATTTAGCCTTCGGCACTATCAAAGGTTTGTTGCAGTACTTCTAGCGGATGTATAACGTCTACAAATGCCGCTTCCAATGATGGTGTGGCAAAAATACTCATCTGCTCCTGAATTCAGAGCTGCCGCAGTTATGTAGCCTGTGCCTGCTTGCACTGCAACTGGTTGCAAAAGAAAAAAATGTTGCAATGAGCATGGCTATTAGCATTGTCACTGCTTATTCACAAGCCTGTAGCTTGTCATTCAGTAGCTGGTCACAACTAGTCCTGCCCACTGCTCTCTGGATTGACAGCACTGTCTATGGTAATGAAACCCTTTCACTGTGAGCTCCAGTGTCTAGGAAGAGGAGCTTGTCAGACACAAATAAAGAAGCATATGGGTTAGTCAACGGTTTGCTCATAAGCCCACATTACAAAACTCTGCAAAACAAGCCACAGATTCCAAACGTTTGAATTCGGGTTATAGAGTAATTGTGCCCTAACAGTAATAATAAAATAAATATACATATATTTGGCTGGGGAGGTGGAGGGGCTTAGATTTTATAACAAAGCCCTAAGATAATAAAAAAAATGTAGGACTTGTTAAAGTAAGCTGTCGAACTCCTGAGGAAAATTTGAAGTTTATTCCCTGCACTGTTGCTCTTACTTAGCAACTTTTATCCACAGCAACTTCTATCCTTTAAGGGACAGGTTCACTTGGTAATTCTGACTACAATTATGCTTACATTGCCATGTGCAAGCCGCCATAAAAAAGAAGAAAATATATAGTTTCCACTAAATATATTTTATTAAAAGCAATCAAAGGGTTAAAAATAAAAACAAAGCATTGTATTCCTAGCACATGATGATATTCCAGCCAAAACATCTCATCCAGCAAGAGCAGTACAAAGATCAGTCATCACATACTGTAGGAACTCTGAATCCACCTAGCGTGATGACACGCTAGGTGGATTCAGAGTTCCTACAGTATGTGATGACTGATCTTTGTACTGCTCTTGCTGGATGAGATGTTTTGGCTGGAATATCATCATGTGCTAGGAATACAATGCTTTGTTTTGACCCACCCTTATACTGTATGTGCTACGTCCGGTGTGGGACTTCCACAAATGTGCCCCAATAGCAAGCAGCACGATGGTGTGTTCAGGGTGATGTGCAGTGTTAGTTTTCCCCCACACAGCGTTTTGCTTTTAGGCCAAAAAGTTAAATTTAGGTCTCATCTGACCAGAGCACCTTCTTCCATATGTTTGCTGTGTCCCCCACGTGGCTCCTCGCAAACTGCAAACAGAACCTCTTATGGCTTTCTTTCAACAATGGCTTTCTTCTTGCCACTCTTCCATAAAGGCCAGATTTGTGGAGTGCACAACTAATAGTTGTCCTGTGAACAGATTCTCACACCTGAGCTGTGGGTCTCTGCAGCTACTCCAGAGTGACCATGGGCCTCTTTGCTGCTTCTCTGATGAATGCTCTCCTTGCTCGGCCTCTCAGTTTAGGTGGACGGCCATGTCTTGGTAGGTTTGTAGTTGTGCCATACTCTTTCCATTTTTGGATGATGGATTGAACAGTGCTCCGTGAGATGTTCAAAGCTTGGGATATTCGTCATTGTCCAGCTAAATGGATGAAGGGAACCGAGGTAGGGTTCCTGCAGAAGTGGAGGAGCCAGCCAGGGACACTAGCATGGATGAGAATGGCCAGGGCACCCTAAGAATGATGGTTGCTCCATGGGGAAGCTGTGCCCATCACCTGGAAGTGATGTCACAAACTGGCGGAAGTTGTAGGTGCCAGGCCTTGAACTGTGGGCAGCACTGGGATTGGTGGGTGATCCGAGGCACGCTGAAGCCAAAAGAGCGTAAGACAGGAATACAAGCCAGCAGCTACAGACTACATCTTTTGGTGTGTGGCCCCTTCTTCAGGTCATAAATTGATTATAGTTGCATGCTTGTCATGTCGCTACACTAGTTTTTAAATTTTCTGAGGCATGTACCCAGAATGATTATGCAGAACAGGGGTCCTTATCTACATGCTTGTTCTGGGCCAGTGACTACGCAAGTATTAAAGTCTGAGATTAAATAATTATCTTTAACCCATCCACGCTGACTGTACGCAAATATGTGGCTTTTGGCTTGAGGGGATTGTACCGGGGTGATGCATACAGCTGCACGCATCACCCCGGTAACGTTGTTTAGAGCCGACGGTTGGCCTATTTATGATAACAATTCATGCAGCTCACTAGCCACTTGATCGTTATCATAAGCAGCGGCTCCTTCTGCGGCTCGCCCGTCCCATCAGGAGGCCCGAGCAACCAGCTGACACATCTGCCGGCTGACCTGAGACCCAAATGAAGCAAGAATCCTTTTTCTTTTTTTTTTATTCTTTATTTCTATATTTTTCTTAAAAGCATTCTCAGAAACATAAAAAAATAAATAAAAACATTTTACATTTTGCTAATCAGTTATGTTATTTCAATAATAATAAATCAAGATAGGTTAGTCGCCTGTATCTTTACTTTCCCTTCCCTCCCTCCCATTCTGCAGCTGCAATCTTCTGCACCCATCCCCATTAACCCCGAGAGAAGAAAAAAAAAAGGAACGGGAAGAGGGGGAAATCCCCATCTCTGCCTGCCGGATTCAGTAGACGTAGAAAGAATCTCTGCCTAATAACTTCCAGACCCTATTCTCGTTTCCCCCCCTTTTTTTTTCTCTTCCCCCCCCTCCCTTCCCTAATCTCTGTCTTCTCCGAATAATTGCTTTTAATTGCAAAGGTGGGATTTGGGGTCTTATAGACCCCAGATCTCTCCACAAAGAGTACCTGTCACTGCCTCAAGGGATGTTTACATTCCTTGTGACAGCAATAAAAGTGATCAGGAGATTTTTAAGTTTCGTTGTTTGACTCCATTTCATGGAGTGTGCACAATTTTAAAACATGACATGTTAGGTATCTATTTACTTGGCGTAACATCATCTTTCACATTATACAAACAAAATGGGCTAACTTTACTGTTTTTTTTTTTTTAATTCAAGAAAGGGTATTTCTTTCTAAAAATATGCTTTTGAAAGACCGCTGCGCAAATACAGGGTGACAAAAAATATTGCAACAATCGCCATTTTATTCTCTAGGGTCTCTATTAAAAAATATTTATAATGTTTGGGGGTTCTAATTAATTTTCTAGCAAAAAATACGGATTATAACAAGTGTCAGAAAAAGGCTTAGGCATAAAGGGGTTAAAGCCAGGCATATAATCTTTATAGAA
Organism: Rana muscosa; assembly: GCA_029206835.1. Lineage (NCBI taxonomy): Eukaryota > Metazoa > Chordata > Amphibia > Anura > Ranidae > Rana > Rana muscosa. The sequence continues at coordinate 149,488,942 of CM055116.1, forward strand.
GAAAGTTAGCTATAGCTATCCACAAATTTCTGTCAGTACAGATTTCCTTTTTAAAACTTTCTGCTAAGATACGAATTAATCCACTTGTGAAAGTGAAAGGTTACCTTCAATACATGCAAACTTGGTAAGAATTTAAGACAATTTTTGATACATAAGCCTAGTACCCACGACCGAGAATCTCGTCGTAAAAAAACCCGGGGGCTTTGGTGTCCCCCTATATCACCAGGCAGGACACCGTTATGCGGGAAACCATCACTGCTAAGCAGAGGCTCATCGCCACGTTGCGATATCTGGTGACTGGGAGAAGTCTGCAGGACCTCAAGTTCACGACAGGCATCTCCCCCCAGGCTCTGGGACTCATTATCCCAGACACCTGTTCTGCCATCATCCAAGTCCTGCAGGAGGACTATATTAAGGTAAGATTTCTCCTATAACATCACATTCTATGTAATTCATGTATGCTAATGTATTGTATTTCTTTCATCCTTCCCTAATTTCCATGATTGTAATATGCTGTGAATGTCCCCTTTGTCCCCATGTATGCTGTATGCTTGTAATGCCCCTTTTTTGTCCTACATGCATATTTCCCTTCACTAACCTCTCCAGCATGCTATCCTGGGCCCAAACACCCCTAGCCTAGTCACTTACCAATGTATTTTGTCAGCTCCATTGTAGTGCTTTACCCTACCCCCCTAAACACCCCCTAAAATGTTTCCAAATGTATATTTTCACGTAATTTATATATTTTTTGGGTTTACAAACTCATCTAGCCCCCCCCCCCATTTTTTTTTACAATGGGCCATCAGAGGGGGTGATGAATCTGATAATTGGGCCTTCTATTTTAGTATTTAAAAACACATTAAAATAAAAGTTATAATGATGTTGGCCAAGAATGTTTGTTTGTGTAATCTACTAGCAATGTTATGTGCAAAAGTACTAATATATTTTTATCTTGTTTGACTCCACAGCTTCTTTCCACGCCACAGGAATGGCAGACTGTGGCATCCCATTTTGCCACACGGTGGGACTTCCCCAACTGTGGAGGGGCAATAGATGGGGAGCACGTCCGCATCGTGCCACCACCCCGGTCTGGGTCCTATTTCTACAACTACAAGGGGTTTCATAGCATCGTGCTGATGGCGGTAGTGTCAGCACAGTATGAGTTCCTCTATGTGGATGTGGATGTGGGGAAGAATGGCCGGATGTCCGATGGGGGAGCCTTCAGCCAGACGGAGTTTGCTCTTCGTCTTCAGAGTGACGAACTTGCATTGCCACCGGATGCATGGAATGTTGAAGGACTCCCCTTTGTGTTTTTGGCTGATGAAGCCTTTGGACTGGGACCGCATCTCATGAGGCCATTTCCCCAGAGGACCCTGACCCCGGAGAGGAGGGTATTCAACTACCGGATGGCCAGGGCCTGAAGAGTTGTGGAGAATGCCTTCGGGATAATGGCTAGACGGTTCCGCCTTTTCATGACATCAATCAACTTGGCGGAGTACAAAATGAACTATATAGTGTTCTGTTGCTGCGTACTGCATAATTTTTTGCGCATCAAGTCCCCAAATTATGTGGCCTCAATTGGGCCTGAGGCTGGACTTTCGGGGGACAATCTTTTGCCGGGCCTTGAAGCTGGCCGTCCTGGCTTGCCCCCCCAAAACGCCCGTGAGGTTCGCCAGAAATATGTTGAGTATTTCACAGGTAGGGGGGCAATTCCTATGCCAGGCAATGTTTAAAAGCTTTTTTTACCAACAAAAATAAAAAATCTGGTTTAATCATATTTTTGGATGTATTGCTTGTGTTTCTTTTAGCTGTCTCCTAGTTTTTCCTAGTGCACTTGTAGTGCCAAGTGTAATTTCCTTTAGTAAATACCAACCACTTCACTGGTAACACCAAAAATATACACAAAAAAGGTTAAAGCAGATTTGATAAAGAAGCTGCATTTTTCAAAAATTTTACTCTGTGCACATGCACAAATGGTAAATATAACATTTTTTGTGTTATAAAAGATTATTATATTTTTTTGGTGGCCATAAACAGGCCATTTTTTTGGGGGGTAATAAAATACAAAACTCTCATTACCATACAACAAAATACAACATTGTAAACCTCTAGGCAATATTCGACATTCTATTTTAGGAAAAATGTCTCTAACTGCCCTTCATAATATGGGGTGTTGTCACCCCTGAACAAGCCAAAATTTGAAGATGCACACAATTTTTAGGGTTTTTAAAAAGGGGTATTTCCCTCCTGATCCCTATTGTCAACATGTGCTATCTGCCATCATGGGTGATCAATGGATGTGTTTTGGGGGTACAACCCCTTCTTCCTTTCACCTACTTGAGTTGCGAGGAAGGGGTTGCACCTACAAAACCCGTACATGGATATCCCCTGATGGCAGATGGCACATGTTGACACACTGTGTGCATCTTCAAATTTTGGCTTGATTGTAAAATTGCAAAATTTTAGAATAATAAAACATAGAAAAATAGAAAAAGGGGGGTTTTGTGCTTCATTCAATTCGCCCCAAAACATCAATGATATCCTTAAATGTTTGCTCCATAACATTTATCCTTTTCTTCATTATGTCCTGTTCACTACTACACTCCATAACTTGCTGGATGATTCTTTGGGCACTATCAATTGAGAAACGAGGACTTTCTTCCTCAACAACATGTTCATCCCCTAAAAAAATGTAAAAAAGGTAGTATAACTCTGCAGGCCTACATCTCTTAAGCCGTGTACACACAATAGGTTTTACAGATGAAAACACTCCGATGGACTTTTTTCATCGGACAAACCGATCGTGTATGGGCCCCATCGGTCTTTTTTCCATCAGTGTTTAAAAATAGAACATGTTTGAAATTTATCTGATGGTTAAAAAACCAATAGCAAATTACTATCGTCTGTGGGGAACTCCATCGGATAAAAAACCCACGCATGCTCAGAATCAAGTTGACGCATGCTCAGAAGCATTGAACTTAATTTTTCTCGGCTCATCGGAGTGTTTTACTTCACCGCATTTGTAACGGTCGGTTTTTTGACTGATGGTGTGTAGGCAAGACTGATGGAAGTCAGCTTCATCGGTTTTCCGATGGAAAAATCCATCGGTTTAAAAACCATAGGAAATCCGATCGTGTGTACAGGGCTTTGCCTGAAGCTGTGGTGACAGACACTGACCTGTTGTGGTGACAATTTCCACCACGTCATCCACTTCTCCTTCCTCCACTTCTACTTCCTCCACATCATCAGGTTGGGGTTCTTGCTGAGGTTGGGGTTCTCTCTGTGGTGTGGGGTTCCTGTGCTACCTGGAGTGGTGTCCTCCCAGTCTTCTCTCCCCTATGAGAATGAAACAAAAGGTATAATTATCACACAGATATTTTATGGAGATAATAGGAACATGACAAATTGCCTGAAAGTGGGGTACAAGTGTCTGTTTGGGCAGAGTTACAAGCTGAAAACATAATTGTAAAAAAAAAGCCACATCTTGACTATTCACCTTTTTGGGACAAGTTTTACACATGGAGACACCCCAAGAATACACTGAAGCGCCTGTGTGGGACACCCTAAAAAGGTTGTTCTGGTGGGCCACACTACAGTGCTCCAGAGTGCAGATGTTGAGTGTCCTCTCCTTTACACTGATTCAAGTTTGCATTTCATTCTAGTTCCAAACACACCATCTAGACAACAATGTAATAACATTTATGGAATAAAAACAGGCATGTCTAAATTATTTAAACCCTGTATCTTCTCAAAACATCGTATGAAGTGGGTGAAAGATGTGTCTGTAACGACCGATTACTGTGCCCACTAAATTTGGCGAGATGTCATTTTCTAAGGTCCAATAGTAAAAAGGAACAACATGCAAGTTCTGAAATACAATAATAGGAACACAGGTGAAGTACTTACTTTTTTCTAGCAATCTCTTAATACTCCTTAACTGCTCCGGCTCCCTCTGTTTCAGGTCAGACCACCTCTTTCTAAGCTTCTCCTTTGATCGTCGTACCCCAAAATTCTTTTTTTAGACTTTTCACTATTTTCTTCATGATTTTGACCTTCCTTAGATTAGGGTGTGTATACGGCCTATGCTTGCTATCATAATCCAACTTTCTCAATATGTCCACCATCTCCGCGAAGGACATATTAGATGCCTTGAATCTCCTCCTTGATCGTGACGTTTCACGCTCCGGGCTTGTCTCATCGTTATTAGATGAATTACCAGACACCTGCTGTGACTCCGCCCTATCGTCTGCGTGCCGAAAGAGAAGGGGCGGGGAAAAGTCGATAATGTGAACGTCATGGGGGGGCGACGTGTGCGGAGTTTCACGCATGCGTAGCGTATATAAAGCAAACACACATATGACGTTGCTACGTTCTGTGTGCGAAGAGAGAAGGAAAAGTGACGAACGTCAGACCGAAGGTATGATTTTTATACTTTGTGAAATCGGTGGCCTATACTGCATAGAGATTGTTTGAGGATATATATGGGGATAAAGATTTACTTGAGTTTAGACTGACTGACATTACTAATTTTGTCTTGTGTTTTGTCTTGCAGACAAAATGAATGCTTTTTTGGATAAAGATTTTCTTTGGGGAATTTATTGATCGGGTAAGGGAGCTGCCCGCTCTGTGGGAGACCAAAAACCCCATTCACCGTAAAAGAGGAGTAAGGGCAGCAGCGCTGGAGAGCCTGCTCCCATTTGTGCAGACAAGGATATCCACAGCAACCACACAACAGGTGGACAGTAAAATTGGGAGCTTGAGAGGCACATACAGGACTGAGCGCTTTAGGGTCCTGGCTTCTCAGAGGTCTTCAGGAGCAGGAGCAGCAGATGTATATGTCCCGAATTTGTGGTACTACAGCAGGATGTCCTTTCTGAACGACCACATTGAGGCAAGGCCATCACTGTCCAGTCTTCCCTGCAGCCAACCTGAGCTTTCTCTGGAGCAAGAGGAGGATGCCATCCTGGAAGAACCTGATTTGGACATCTGGAGCCAGGTATAGTATTTTATAAACCATTATTGTGATAAGATTAATGCAGCAAAAAAGATTAATATGGAAAGAAAAAAAAAATGTTTGATGAAAAAGTGTTTTAAATATCAATAGACAGTAGTGGCCCAAAAGGATGGGGAGAAGAATGAAAACTGCTGGGGTCATAATGATAGTCTTTTCTATTTATTTCCATTCAATTTGCAACAGTCATGAGCTGAAAATTGTGTGTGATTGATGAACCAAAAACTCAAACTATGTCCCATTTTCATTCACAGGATGACATCAACCAGGATGAGGGTCACGAAAGTGTCAGGCAGGAGGAGGCAGGGCCCACTGTGAGCCAGGAGGAGACAGGGCCCACTGTGAGCCAGGAGGAGGCAGGGCCCACTGTGAGCCAGGAGCAGGCAGGGCCCAGTGGCACACAGGAGGAGGCAGGGCCCAGTGGCAGACAGGAGGTGGCTGGGCCAAGTAGCAGGACCAGATCGCAGGTGCCTCCCATCTGCCTTACAAGAAGAACCAGGAGGGAGAGGAGCACCAGACAGGCAGCAATGGCCCTGATAAAAGAGGCACATGCCACCCTCCAGGAGCCAACAACTACAGAAGAGGCCTAAGCTGGCCTAGTCGGGGCAAAATTTAAAGCAATGAGCATGGAACAGCGCCCCCTATGTAAGCCCCTGCTGCTCAGCTTACTAAACAAGGGGGTGATGGGGAGAATTACCCCCAATACGGCCATATGTGAGGTCGCCCAGCTTTCACAACCTCAACCTCCTCCTCCTTCACCTCCTTCTTCTTCTCCTCCACCTCCTTCTCGTCCACCTCCTTCTCCTCCTCCTGACACAAGTACACCTCAAGTGGTACAGCCTCCAGCCACATGCAGAAGGAAGGCTGTAGGGAAGGCTACCAAGAAGACCAAGAAGTGATGGCCTTGCTTCAATGTGGTCGGACAGAAGGCAGCCTGTTGTAGTACCACAGACTTTGGACATATATATCTCACCTGCTGCTGTTCCTGACCTCTGGACGTTCAGGACCAGATTGTGCTCACAACTGATGTGCTTCTCAAGGTCCCAATTTTAGTGTCCACACAGAGTTGATGTGTACTCTGGGGTCCCAAGGATGCACAAATGGTAGCAGGGTCTCCAGCGCTGCCTTTATTTTTTGTAATTATATACTGTAGCGGCCTCACCCCATCTCCTTTGTCTAGGGGTATGTCACACGACAGGGTGAGATGTGCTACGGCCCATGTCCTCCCCATAACTGTGGGTGAGGTAAAGGCCAGCACCAGATATTTCCTCGGGCCTGTGTGCTTTTGTCTAGAATACAGTCCTGCTGTGTCAACACTTCCCTCTGCTCCCATTAACCAGAGTTCCACACACCGATCACAGTCCAACTCTTGCTTTATTGTACATCTCACAATAAACAGTGCTTCAGTAGCCATCTGGTTGCGACTTGATAGCATTTTGATACGGCGAATGAGCAGGTCGAGGCACTATCCTGGTTATTAGCTAAACCACTGCGATCTCGCCAGCGGTTACTATAGCATTTAGCTAGAAAGGACTTAGAATCTGAGAGTCTCTACCAGCGACTCAAGAGAACGTAGATAGGAGTACCTTCGCTGCGCTGCGGCCCCTATCAGGGGAAGATGTCCCTCCAAGGGAGTTACCAGAGGCCCATCCGTCACTGGGTTGATGCTGCTCCAGACTCTCCAGACGGGTAACCTCCCCAGCCTCCTCACCTCAGACATGGGCCCCATCCACCTCAGGGACCCTCGGAGGTCTCCACCCTCGCGGGATCCAGTCGAAGTCACTGGACCCCAGGCCTCCTAGTTTAGTACCTCACCCCAGGCTGAAGGTGCCTGGGATGGACTCCAACTCCATTCCGGTCAGGCCTAGGGCGCCTGGGCCGGAATCCAGAACCGCCCGCACCCAGGCCTAAGGTGCCTGGGCGCGTGAAGAAGATCCTCCTGAAGACCTCGTGGTTAGGGCGTCTCCCCCTTTTATCTCCTCCCATCGACACCACGGCAGGTTCCCCGCCCTCGCCGTACCATCTCCGGAAAGGGACAAAAAGGGTAGCACTGTAATGGCAAATCTACCTTGAGCCTCCAGGTACCCCGCCACCCAGAGGCCAAGGAGATTATTACACCATCCAATCCTCCACGAACACAAATGGTCCACTATTCCTATACTTACACACCTGGGTGTTCCACCTAAATTTAGAGACCCCACTACAATACCATAATAAATGGATTTTTTTTACAGTTAATACTTGCCTATGTGTTTTTCTAAAAATAAAACAATTAGCTTTGGAGTAGGCAAATGCATTTATAAAAAATAATAAAATAAAAGGGACAGATAACACAAAACAATCTCCTTGAAGGTCAAAAATACAAGATAATATAATTAATTTGGTAAACTTGACACAACAAAATTAAAATTCTAATCATGGAGATCACTAGAAATTAAATAATCATTTAAAATGAAGATCTGTATTCAAAAAAAAAAAAAAAAATTAAATTAAATATTAAGGAGATCTTGCTCTATATAATACAAAAAAATCTTCATGAGATCAGCATGAAAAATGTTTCAAAAAGTTAGTCAGAACTCTGTGTGAATATCTGCAGCAAAACAAGTTCATTATTTTTCATTATTGTACCATTCTAAAGAAGATTTAAATGCGCAACATTTAAATGATGCAATAATTTACAGCGTGACGAATGTGCTATCTCCATTACGGATGCTAGTTTTACCAGAAGGAGCTCATACTTAATTCTGAGCATGCGCGGTTTTTTAAGACTCGGAAAAGCATACACATGACCGACGAGGAAACAGACCGACGAGAAAAACGAGAATCCTGAGGAGAAAATAAAGAGCAGGTTCTCTATTTTTCTCGTCGAGATTCCCGGCAGTTTTCACGACGAGAAACTATACACACGAACGGTTTTCTCGGCAAGAAAGCTCTTCCAGAAAACCGGTCGTGTGTACGAGGCCATACTGTCTGTGTTTATATGGCGCCTGTATTACTTTCTTATCAAATATTAATTTTTCCTCTAAATTTTTTTTACATTTTACATATATCTTATGTCAATGGCAAGTCACTTTGTGTCTGCTGAGACGTTTTTGCTAAAAGGTCAGTGGCACGTGCATTTAGAATTTACCCAAAAAAGGCAAATTATGTAAAACAAAAACCTGCATCCTCACAACCCTAAGCCGGCCTTTCAGAGGAGAACACATTCTTTTTTAATGTATGGTCCAATTTGCTCCAACAGGGAAAAAATGTTTTTCTTCTTTTCCATACGGCAATCAGAATTTCTGTTGATCAACAATCTACAGTGTTTTTCTTTACAAATAAAACCAACCACTTATATTTTGTGCGTTTAGAAACACAGTCTACTTTTTTTTAAACAATATTGGCTAGAACTATTAGGCCTCATGCCCACTGGCGTTTTTACAGCTGCGTTTTTTGCAGCTTAAAAACGCCTGTCCATGTTAAATATTGTTTTGTTTTTTAAAAAAAAAAAAAAAAAAAAAAGTCGGAGCTAAAAACGCGACCGCGCGTTAGTGCGCGTTTTTGCGCGTTTTTTGACGCTCGCGTTTTTTTCTGCCTAATTCTGACACTGAGGAACGCACTGGTCCTGGGTTTTTTTTACAGCTTACAAACGCCTATGCTCTTTACAGCTCAAAAACGCCTAGGTGGGCATGAAGCTATAGACTAACATGGACAGGTGTTTTTAAGCTGTAAAAAACGCTCAAAAACGCGGCTGAAAAAACGCCCGTGGGCATGAGGCCTTAAAGTCCATTCTACAATTTTTACAGTTTCTCCAAGTGCCCACTTGCAGTATACAGTGATTTTAAAGTAAACAGCTTTGAACCAAGTATTCTAAGTATACTATGTTGATCATATCCTCTCTTAGTTGACTCTTTTACAAGAAGAATAAATTCTGTTTAATTACTGTTTCCTCATAGCTCCTCCATGACCTTTATTCATTTAGTTGCCTTTCTCTGTACTCTCTGGAGTACAGCAACATCCTTTTTGTGAAATGGTGCTCAAAATTAACTGCATATTCAAATTGAGGTCCACCTGTACAGACATCCATTAGGCCTCTTTCACACGGGGTGGATCCGTGAAGATCCGCACCGTGAAGCTCTGCTTGCTCAGTGGGGATCGCTCCGTTGATCCCCGCTGAGCCGACGGATGACTGGGCGGTCCCCGCACACTGTGCAGGGACCGCCCTGTCAGAGCGCCGCTCTCCCCTATGGGGAATCGGATGACGACGGACCGTAGAGTCCGTTGTCATCCGATCCGCTCCGCAGACAGAAGGAAAAATAGGATTTTCCTCCGTCACACTTTAGCGGAGCGGAGCGGATGTCAGTGGACATGTCACCGCTGACATCCGTGCTTCCATAGGGGTGCATGGAGGATCCGTTTCAGGTCCGCCTAAAAAACTGACAGGTGGACCTGAACGGACCTCCGTGTGAAAGAGCCCTGTATGCAAATATGAAGCCATACCTGACCATCTCTACCCTTTAATGCACTCACATTTTTTCTATTGACCCAATAGAAAGAGCATTTGGGAAATTCTTTGACAGAAATTATAATATGAGCTCCCATAAAACCATAAGTGCAGTGGTAATATTTCTTGGGACAAAAAGAGCTCTAGTAGAAAAAAACATGACTATTATGCCCTGTACACACGATTGGAATTTCCGATGGGATAAAATCCGATGGAATTTTCCGTCGGAATTCCGTTCAAGCTGTCTTGCATACACACTGTCAGACCAAATTCCGACCGTCCAAAACGCGATGACGTAAAACACTTAAAACGCGGTGACGTAAAACACTACGATGAGCCGAGAAAAATTAAGTTCAATGCTTCCGAGCATGCGTTGACTTGATTCTGAGGGAGCGGAGTTCCACACAGACAATCGGAATTTCCGATAGAACATGTTTTATTTTTTTCCAATGGAAAAAAATCCTATTTTTAAACTCCGACGGAAAAAAGTCCGATGGGGCCCACACACGGTCGGAATATCCGATGAAAAAATTCCGTCAGACTTTTTTCATCGGAAATTCCGATCGTGTGTACAAGGCATTAGTCTCAAAGGTCCATACAAATCAAGTAATTAACAATTACAGGAGGTGACATGCTTAGAAAGAAAATCCCATGTGACTTAAAAAGAAATGATGTGTTTTTGTCAGTACTCTGCCTAATCTATAGATTGTTTTTAACTTTAATATTTTTTTAGTATTTAAGTCTCCTTGCAATAAAATAGAACAGCTTGATTACAAAGCCAGAATGTCTGAGTTTTTATTTTAATACACTACTTTAATGATCCCTTAGTGCCATTTGGAAATTCAACTTGCGAAGACTGAAAAAGCTAAACCAGTGTAAGGCACAGTATCGCCTTCTTAAAGTGGATGTAAATCCACTCTCAATCCTTTCTAAACTACTGCCATAGTGCTGATCTATAAGGATATAGATGCCTCCTGCATGTATCCTTATTTGTCAAATGTCTCCCCTCTGTCTGTTCTAAGAACTGAAAAACTGCAGATTCTGTGGGTGGATCTGTTGTCTGGAGCTCGGTGGGTGTAGTCGTGATGTCAGTAGACTCCCCGCCCACCTCTACACTCCCCTTGTCAACATGCATTTTCTCCTGTGTATTCCTTCTGCTATGATCACTAACATCCAGTCAAAATCCAGAAAAGTAACCACATGACTTCAGAAAAGGAGTGGGGGTGGGAATTAAAAAGCTAGTGCACAAGATATGTAAATAACATGTCACTCAAAGCAAGGGGGCGGAATGGACAAAGGTAACTCTGATTGTCCGTTTTATCTCACTGAACAATAAAAGAGGATTGCTCAGAGATGGATTAACTCTTTGTGGCAAGACCTGGCACAAATGATAGGAAATCTTATACTCTACATTGTGACAGCAAAAAAATTAATAAAAAATTTGTGTTTACATCCACTTTAAAATAGAAGGCATCTATCTGTATGCCACACCAACTCATAAACCCCCCAAATAAGTTCTTTATTTTTAAATTTATGATAGTGGGTGGCACCATACAAATCATTCCCTTTTGCTTTTTGGCCAACTCTGTGTGGCAAACCTCTGGTTTACCGCATTTGTTTAGTAGATAGCATTAACGTTTAACATTTAGCCACGCCTTAAGTTATTTGGTCATACTGTTTTGTTGATCCAAAAGCCCTAATGCATAGCTCCATGACTTCCATTAAATGCATTGATGATGGCCATCAAGCCTGTAACTGTGGTATGATGTTTGGAATAAGGGATTCTACAATATTAGGATGGATCTATGCTGTTAACCAGAGGTTCTGTATACACAGTTGACCTAGGAAGGAAAATGGAATGATTTGCACGACCCCTTGCCACTGTCCTAAAATGAGGTACTCAACGCTTTTTGAGTCTGTTTAAAAAAAAAAAAAAAGGCAGATACCTTCTGTTTAACTTGCCGACTGCGCTATAGCTACACACCCTGTAAACGCTGTTTTCTTCGGGCACAGTTGATCACAGATCAAGATAAAGGGTCATACACAGCACCCCCTTTACCATGTGCTCTACTGTGTCCAATCACAGCTGATCCCATGTAAACAAATGCCAGTTATCAGCATTTCTTTGTCTTAGCGCTGTCTCTGTGTGAGTAAAGAAAAACCGATGACGGGCAATTCTGTGACAGCAGTGCAGCCCCATCAGTGCCCAACAGTGCAGCTTATTAGTGTCCATCAGTACAGCATATCAGGGCCCATCAGTGCAGAATATCAGTGCCTCTCAGTGCCGCCTATCAATGCCCATCAGTGCCACCTATCAGTGTCGATCAGTGCTACCTTATCAGTGCAGCCTCATCAGTTCCCTTCAATGCCACCTCATCAATGACCTTCAGTGCTGCCTCATCATTGCAGTCTCATCAGTACAGCCTTATCAGTGCCCATCAATGCAGCCTCATCAGTGTCCATCAATGCAAGCCTCATCAGTGCCCATCAGTGCAGCCTCATCAGCACACATGAAGGGAAGAAGAAAAATGACTTATTTGCAAAATGTTATAACAGAAAAGGCCCTGAGTACAGCTCCACCAACCCCCGGCAATCTACTCAACCCACTTATGGCACAGTTAGTCTAGGGAATGTTATCTATCACAATCTATACCTGATTGTACACACACCTCAACTATATTAAGTATAACTGTTTTACTTTTGGTTAAACGGCATAGGTTAAAACATAACACATAACTTGCTTACAGAGCTCAGCAGCTTCTGATATAGTATACACTAATAACGTAGCGCGGTCATACACCACGTGCAGCTATTAGTATCTATGCGCCCTGTGGAGCACCAAACATTATTCCCCCCCCCCCCCAGTCATGCCTGACACAGCTTTAACTTAGTCCTTAGAATAATACTTTCTTTGCATGCAACTTGAACGGTGGCGCACATACAGGAAACAACACTTGTAATCCACAGAGTAGGCAATCAAAAAGAACAGTTCACTGGAGACCACTCACTCACTCAGTTCCGCTACTAGTCTCCAGTAAAACTAGCAAATAAAGACCGGTGGGCCAAGGCAGTCTCTAGGCCTAGCAACAGTACATCCTATTGGATTGAGCAGGTGCTCGCTCACCACTCCGGACACGATCCCAGTCCGGGACTTCCACCACTGTGTCTCCGCACACAGGGTCTCAACGATCGGGTCTCCGATCCAGCGAATGTTGGCAACTTGAAAGTCAGATGCCCCCCAGGCTCGCAACAAGGTGGAAGGCTCTTTGGAAGTTGTACCAGGCCCCAGGCTTCAGGCCTGATACTCCAGCAGATCCGCACAGGAAGACCGGTTGATAGCCGCGCGGTGTCCAAAGAGGCCAAGCTTAGCCTTGCCTCCTCCTTTTATCTCCCCACCCACAAGTCTCTGCGCTAGCAACATTGCACCCTGGGTGCCAAACGGGGGTTCTGGGAAATGCAGTCCTAGAGTCTTAAAGGAGACCCCGCTACAAATATATAAAAATTTCATCTGGTTACAGTGCTACATGACCGTGCAATTGTCATTCAAAGTACGTCAGCACTGAAACCTGAAAATTGGTCTGGGCAGGAAGGGGGTGAAAGTGCTCGGTAGGCAAGTTGGTTAAATAAGTCTCTATTGTGCTTCCTTCTGGTATTATAAAACTTTTCTCTGAATGTATTACAACTGAGTGTTTTTGAAACAAAATGCTCAATGGGACTTGAATATTACATAGCAGAGTTGACTGTAGTGTGATAGTTATTAATAGCAAATACAGAGAGTATGTGAAATCTTTAATTGCCAAACTGAGTAGGTTATAACTGCAAATGTTCAAATTAGTATATTGAAATAAAATTATGCTGTTTCCTTCAATGTTGATGGACTTTTACACATTGACAAAAAAAGGTTTCATCTGTGTGGCATTAATTAGAGTTATAACAAAAGGGACATTTTTACTGTTGCAATGAAAAAGATAAATTTGTTTTTGCACCTATATAGATATATGACATTTAAACATAATGACTGTTGAAAATGACCTACATACAGGTTACTTTATACTGAGGCACACAGTATTGGCTTGGTAGTAGAGATAATAGGTAAAGAAGGGGGAATTGGGGGGGAAGGGAACTACGGGACTTTAGATGAGACACCCTAGATAAATGTCTCCATCCCTAATCAATGTGTACACGAGGGGGGGGGGGGGGGGGAGAAGTTTGGGACTTTGAGTGAAGCACATAGGTGGAACAATGAATTTTTTGAAAACAATAAATTTTATTAAAATCACATAGGTTATACATATATCTTGGCCAAACGGCTCCATATAAAGACATAAGTTAATGAGAATACTGCAAGACAATTAAATCACAACATGTTGTAATAACATAATGCATCTAGGAGAGCCAAGGATGCTGAAAAAATTTAAAGAAAAAAAAAAATGAGGGCCGATAACTGGTTCTTGGAACAATGGGATAAAAAACAAAATAAATGAAGTAGTAATAGGGAAGGGGGAATATGGAAGAAGGAAAGGGGGTTCACCCTTTCAAGCACATGGTCAACAGGTGGCCCCACACCGTCGGCAAAAATCAAGTGGCCCCACCGGGAGCTGAGGGGACGAACAGCCCTGGGAGACCGGGCGGCAGAACCAGGACCCCAACCTGACAAAGGCGCCCATACTGACACTGGCGGTGATGATAATTTAGAAAGTGTCCGAAAAAAAGGAAAAAATGTGGGGAAAGGTTAGGAGGAAATGGAGGGGCTGGTGGTGATAAACATAGGGATAGAGAAGTGAGTGAAAGTAGAAAATAGCTAGAGGTAAAAAGCTGGATGAGTGAGTGAGAAAATGAAAAAAGGTGAGAAAAAAGTGGTGAAAAATTGAAAAAGTGAAAATAAGAATGGGACACATAGTGAGGATGAAAGACTAGAAAAGGGAATGGAAAGGGGGGAGCGTGGCGCCACCTGTTGACCATTTGCTTGCTACATGTAAGTAGGAGGGTGAAACCCCTTTCCTTCTTCCATAGTCCCCCTTCCCTATGTCTACTTCCTTTATTTTGTTTTTTTATCCCATTGTTCCAAGAACCAGTTATTGGCCCTCATTTTTTTTTTTCTTTAAATTTTTTCAGACTAAATGCATCTGCTCCTGACGAGGCGATTAGCCGCCGAAACGCGTCGAGCCAATGAGCCTTTCAGCATCCTTGGCTCTCCTACATGCATTATGTTATTACAACATGTTGTGATTTAATTGTCTTGCAGTATCCTCGTTAACTTATGTCTTTATATGAAGCCGTTTGGCCATGTGATTTTAATAAAATGTATTTTTTTCAAAAAATTCATTGTTCCACCTATGTGCTTCACTCAAAGTCCCAAACTTCTTCCCCCCCCCTCATGTACATAGAGATAATAGGTATAAAATAAAGTCTTATACATCAGGGCTCACTTTTTTGTACAAAACGTTAATTGAGTTTGTAAAAGAACGAAATAAAAAATAAAAACATTTAATATATATCTACAGCTATGTGCATAAGTTTTAGGCAGGTGTGAAATATTGCTGTAAATTCAGAATGCTTTCAGAAATAGAAGTGTTAGTTTCTTTTTAACAATTAACAAAATGGAAAGTAAATGAACAGAAGAGAAATCCAATTCAAATCAATATTTGGTGTGACCACCCTTTTGGCTTCAAATCAGCATCAATTCTTCTAGGTACACACAATAATTAGGTACACAGTTTTTGAAGGAACTCGGCAGGTAGGTTGTTCCAAACATCTTGGAGAACTAACAGCAGACTTTCTGTGGATGGCTGCCTCAAATCCTTGTCTCTTCATGTAATCATGTAATCCCAGACAGACTCGATGATGCTGAGATCAGGGCTCTGAGAGGGCAAAACCATCACTTCCAGGACTTCTTGTTCTTCTTTACGCTAAAGATAGTTCCTAATGACATAGGCTGGATGTTTGGGGTCATTGACCTGCTGCAGAATAAATTTGGGGCCAATAACACGCTTCCCTGGTGGTATGGCATGATGGGTAATTGTCTGCCTTTATGTCTCAGCATTGTGGACACCATTGATCCTGACCAAATTTCCAACTCCATTTGCAGAAATGCAGCCCAAACTTTGCAAGGCAGCTCCACCATGCTTCACTGTTGCCTGCAGACACTCATTATTGTACTGCTGTCCAGCCCTTCAGTGAACAAATAGCCTCCGGCTACAACCAAATAATTTCAATTTTGACTCATCAGTCCAGAGCACCTATTGACATTTTTCTGCACCCCAGTTTCTATGTTTTTGTTGGCCTTCCATGTGCACCTTACTGCAAAGACTAGCTGTAGGTTGGGGTGGTTGCCAATTTTTTTGTACAATTGGTTGAATTGGGTGTGGTGACACAATAGATCTCTTCACTGCCATTGTGCTCTTGCTGGGTGTCACATGCAACACTGTGACTCTAAGGAGCGGTGGGCTCCCTCCAGGCACACCCGCCCCTAATCTATCCGCTGTTATATGTGCTCCTATTTAGTAGAGTCTGAAAATTACATGGGCACTAAATATGTGTGCAAACAAACCCCTCTGCTTTTAATGTAAATTGTTAGACAGGATCAATTTGGTTGTTTTGCAGACTAGCTGGTAAGTGTGCAGTGAAATCTTTTTTTGTTTGTGCTGTGTGTTGCCCTTCTATGTGTACCTTACTGCAAAGGCTAGCTATAGGTTGGGGTGGTTGCCAATTTTTTTGTACAGTTGTTTAATAAGGTGTGGGGACACACTGGATGCCTTCAGTGCCATTGTGCTCTTACTGGGTGTAACCTGCATCCCTGTGCCTTTAACGAGAAGTGGGCTCCCTCCAGGCACACCTGCCCTTAATCTATCCACTGCTATACGTGCTTCTATTTAAGAGACACTGAAAATTATAGAGTTAAGACTGTAGTTTACAAAAGAGCCTTGATGTGGACACTGAAGCTTACACATAGATTTGAAAATGTGTGCAAACAAAACCCTCTGCTTTTAACGTGTAGCGGGGTCCCAAATTTAACCCCGCTATACTCAAATTTAGGGGAAGGTTTGAGCTGTAGTTGGGTTTAGACCACCTTAATTGTTAGGACATTCTATTTTACACCGCAGGTAGTATACTGGTGTGTAGTTCCCTGTGGCCTGTAGGTGGCGCTGCCATAATGAGCCAGGGTTGAACCACTGGTATAGTGCTGTGCCTTGGATGTCCTCTCTCGGCGGTTGTGCGGTGGGCATGGTCGGCCTGCTGTGCATGCCGGGAGGGGATATAAAAGGGGCAGACGCTGCTTGTGGGTCGTGGTCGGTTCCGGTTCGAGCCCAGGGGGCCATCGTGGAGCATGGTACCTGGCCCTCCTGGCCATGGGCCCACGTACGCATCAGTCCCAGGCACCTTTAGCCCTGGGGCTGCAGCAGCAGCCTTGGGCCCAGCACCTTTAGCTGGGGCCCGTGTCCTGGAAGGAGAAATCCCAGGGTGCCTCTGGCATGGGGACCCGTTCTGAGATGAGGAGGCCGGGGGAGGACCCTTCTGAAGGACCGGTGAAAAGTTTACGGAGAAAGAAGGGCCTGGTAACTCTCTGGAGGGATTAGATCCATCCAACACCAGAGGATTGGGATTAATGGTTCTGTGGCAGAGAATCTCCTAGTCGCATCTAAAAGGGGAAAACTAAAGAAACATCCGAGCATCACTTCGGCTGCTAGGATCCGCTTTCATAGGGAACTATCCGGGTGAGCTAAGCCTACTTGAGGAACGAGTAGTGAATTCCTAATTTGTCTTGTGCCTGGACTCATATCCAAACTCTTACTGTACTGTCTTCTATCCACCCTTTTTCTATCCATTGATTTTGCATATAAAGAAATAAACTCTACGTTGGAGTTTACTACTGGTGTGGACCTTGGAGTTACTTGGGGATATAAAGACTTGTCCTTACATTCTAAGAGACGGGAACCAACTAAAGGGAGAACCTTGCTGCAGGACCCTAGTTTATGACACCGCTCAACCTCTTCACACAAGAGGGTACGGGCAGGTAGCAGGGTGTGCCTTTCCTGCAAGTGAGCCAAAGGCAGGTAAAGGACGCCATGTGCTACAAACGTAATTTATTAGACAGGGTCAATTTGGTTGTTTTGCGGGCTGGCTGGTAAGTATGCTGGGAAATCTTTTGTTTCTTTTGTTTTTCCTATGTTTTCATGCATAGTTGAGTAGCTTAGCCTTGTTTCCACATCAAAGGGATAACTTTTTGGCTGCAAGTCTTCCATGAAGACCTCTTTTAGCCAGACTTCTCTGGACAGTAGATGGGTGTACCTGGGTCCTACTGGTTTCAGCCAGTTCTGTGCTGATGTCCGTACTGGGAAGTAAGATTGATGTGTCTTTCATCTGCTGCATTGTTTCCTTTGCCGACTACTACGTCTACAGTCCTCAACATTGCCCGTTCAATGGTGTCCTCAGTGCTGAGAAATGCAGGCTGATACTTATCTAAACTTCACCAAAATACCCCACATTATTGACTAGCAAGCTTTTTTTTTTTTTGCTAATCAAAGGGGAAACATCATAATACTTAATTCACTGTGTATCTAAATCTAAGAACAAAAATGGTATATACTCATATAATATTTATTGTTTGCCAGCCCTTAGAAGTGGTTGCATTAGTTTTCTTTCATCTGTCTTTTTTACTTTATTTTCACCTGGTGATCCTGGCATTAACACACTTCCTGTTCTAGGGTGACAACACTCTTTCACTGTACTGTATCTATGAAGTAACAGCATTATCACCCAGGATAGGGTGTGTTTTGGAATAAAGAACCTCCAAACCCTTTTCTCATCATCATAACATATGGGGAAGATATTATATAGTTATATACAGTAGTTCATTGAGGTGAACTGGGAAGTGTTGTAACAGTGCAGAGTTCTCAGAAACTTACAAGATCACTTATTTTCTGTCAGGATCAACAGGTAGTTTTTTGCTCAAGCAGATGCGAAAAAAAAAGGATTTTCCATCACCATGTTAGCCATGTGACACCAGGACGAGGAATTAGGGGAATGTGCCATCCAGACAGCAATAAAAACGTTACAATGTAACTTTTTCATAAGTAGCCTGTTGTGCCCCAGCCTTCCAGTTTAGATATGTTTTATGTGATGTACTGTGATCATTTGGTATGATGTAGTTGTCAGCCCAGTGACAAAGATTCATAAAAGGGAGTCATAGCTGGACTCCCTGGACAGATAGTGGAAGATGCTAAATCATCTATTACTATTATTACACCAATCTATTGAAATCACGTATGCACAAATTGGAGTTAAATATGTACTAACTGGTCTATTAAAAACTCAATTGAAATTTCTTTTTTTTCGTGCAGTCTCTAACAGCACTAAAGACCTGACAAAAATGCTAATTCCTTCTCACTTTATTAATAAAGAAATTATTTGGCTATGCTTGGATTTTAAAGGACAATGAGCAATGTGTTCTAAACAAAGAACTAGGCTTTGAGCCAACTTTAGATGTTGACTTTTTCAAGTTTCAGGTGCACTTATGTAATTTTGAGTGGAAACTTAACTGGAGAGCCTAGCATGCTCTCGAAAAACTGGTTAAGAGTGTAGTATCTGTTAGAATAACAGGCAACTTGGCTGTTGAATACTTATTCAACTTCTTGTATATACAGTACCTAAAAATGAAGACTGAATATTATGGATAAATTAGCTTTTGACGATTGGCTGAGGAATATTAACTAGCAGCTGTCAGTTAACCCTGTTTTGCTGTGTAACTGACTACATTGTGGTTTTGTATATATTTTATATTTTTGTACATGAGTATTTATTATGGTCATAGCTAAATAAAATAACATAAAAAATAATATATATATATATATATATATATATATATATATATGTAGCGGGTGGTTACATTTAGGGGAGGCATCTGAGTGATAACAGGCTCAGATGCAGCAATTGTTAGGGTTCGTGGACCAATTTATGCCAGTAGAGGATATAAGTGGTGTCCAGTTCCCTGCAGCCTATAGGTGGCGCTGTTGCCATGGGCCGGGGTTGAACCACCATTGCAGGTCTGTGCCCCTTTTGGTCCTCTCTTGGCAGTGCTACGGTGGGGCGGGGAACCTGCTGTGCATGCTGGGAGAGGGGATAAAAGAGGCGGACATCTTCCGCTCTGGGTCCATGCCCAGGCACCTTCAGCCTGGGTGTGAGTGCTGGTGGTCTCTGGGCGCCCTCTGCCTGGGGATGGAGCTGCGGTTCCACCCCAGACACCTTTAGTCTGGGGTGAGGTACTCTCTGGAGGCCTGGGGCCCAGTACCTTCGACTGGGTCCCGCAAGGGATGGAGGATTCCTTGGGTGTCCTCCGGTATTGGACACCCGAATCTAGGACGAGGGAGACCAGAGAGGTGACCTTCCCGGAGATCCAGCGCAGCATTGGCTGGTGACGGTGGAGGCCTCTGGTGACCGTCCGGATGGATGAGTCCCCTGACAGGGGCCGCATCTCAAGAAGGTAGTCCGCGTTCTCATGGTCGGTGGCAGCGACCCAACTGAAACCCAGGTCGGTGGCAGAGACCTTAAGTCCAATTCACCCGGTCGGTGGCAGCGACCACCCTCACGGTCGGTGGTAGCGACCGTGCGCCAAGCCTGTTTGCGCATACCGAAACAGGAGAGTAACAAGTTCATGTTTGTGCCTGGACCTTCCTCTTCACCTTGTCTGTTCGTTGTCTAACCAGTCTGCTCTAAAAGGACTATTTATTGCTCTAAAACAGGGATATGCAATTAGCGGACCTCCAGCTGTTGCAGAACTACAAATCCCATGAGGCATAGCAAGACTCTGACAGCCACAAGCATGACACCCAGAGGCAGAGGCATGATGGGACTTGTTGTTTTGCAACAGCTGGAGGTCCGCTAATTGCTTATCCCTGCTCTAAAAGAATAAATAAGTGTTGGACTTTCAATGGTGTGGAACTTGGCTTTCTGGGAGTAAAAGGTCATTCTCAAGGGAAGTTTTGGCTCTGGACAGGGGCACAGGCCCGAAGGTAATGGGTTATAGCTCGCACCTCTACACACTGGAGGCTGCGAGCTGGTGGTGCGTCACACTCTCCTCCCTGGTCCCCTAGACGAGAGACATTGACATTGACAGAGAAGGAGAGAGTGAGTGGTGAGGTCGCTACATATATCTATATATATATATATATATATATATATAGATATATATATAATGTAGCGCCCCTCTATTTTGAGGGGTGCTATGTGCCTAAATTTAGGGGTTGGTCTGAGCTAGTAGCCAGGCTCAGACCACTTTTATTGATAGGTTCTGTTATTTTGTTTCTTCAGGTTGTACTGGTGTGCAGTTCCCTGTGGCCTGTAGGTGGCACTGCCATGACCCATACATATATATATGTAGCGCTCCCCCCAGCTAAGAGAGCTGCTGAAATGATTTGTTTGGGCCCTGTAATGCACTGCTGTCAACCCCCAGCAATTGGCTCTAACCTCTCCTGGCACAGTCAGTAGGGGATGGCAGGATTGTGTAACCTATAACTCTCGGAGGCACAATCCTGCAATAAACACAGCAAATAGGGTATGGCTATCAATAACCGTCTCTTCTGCACAGTAAACGACACAAACATAAGTGTACTTAACCCTGGCACTTTTACTGAGAGTGTTGGTTAAGCATAGAAAAGTATACATGAACACATGCAGAGCCCTGCAATGAAAAGAGTACTTTTGCAAACAGACAGATATAATAAAAGAACTAACAGTCCCCGCTGCTGCTATTCTACCTCGTGGGCAAAAAATGGCGCCCAGAAATGTCTACGCTACTAAGTCAGGCCTGACTGTACTATGTAGAAGTTCTGTAGAGGAAAATCTTTGCTAGCAAACGGTGGTGCACTTTTGAAGAAACAAGTTATAATTCACAAAGAGGAAATAGGGTCTTGAACTTGGTGAACACAGGATAAGTCTGAGGCCTCGTACACACGACCGATTTTCTCGGCAAGAACCAGCAAGAAACTTGCTGGCAGAGAGGTCTTGCCGAGTAAATCGGTCGTGTGTACGCTGCTAGCGTGTTTCTCGTCGAGAAAACCGACAAGAAACCTCGACGAGAAAATAGAGAACCTGCTCTCTATTTTCTCGTCGAGATTCTCCTCGGCGTGTTTCTCGACGAGAAAAGTGAGTGTGTGTACACTTACCTGTCCGCCCGGAAGCCCGCGCATGTTCGAAATGAATTTGACGCATGCGCGGTAGCTTCCTAGGCATACGTAGGGTATACCAAGATGGCGGCGACGGCATCGAATGTGACGAGCGCATGCTCGACGTAGTCGATGACGTCACCGCGTACACTCCTTTCAAAGAACCGCGGGTTCTTTGAAACGAGCGTGTGTACACTCGGCCGGGACAAGTTTCTTGTCCAAGAATCTCGTCAAAAAAAATGACATGTTTTTCTCAACGAGAATCTCGGCCGTGTGTACGAGGCCTTAGAGACTCCTAGATACTCAAGGCGCTGTCTCTCCGGTGTATGACTACAAGCACTAGAGTTAATTCTGAACAACAGTTATCTGGCCTAGGGGATCCAGTGTTTGTCTCTGAGCAGGTGCTCTCTCACCCAACCAGACCAGTCCGTGTCCACATCTTCCGTTGCTGTGTCTCGGTACACAGATCCCACGACACCCGTGTCTTCGGTCCTCCTCGCAACAGCACAGCAGCAGTCGGATGATGTCCCACAAGCTCCTAGGTGAAACGGAAGGCTCTTTGGAGAAAAACCCAGGCTTCAGGCCTGGTAACACAGCAGACTCGAACAGGAGTTCCACTTGCTGGGCGGGCGGTGTCCAAAGAGGCCGAACTCAGTCCCGCCCCCCAGTTAAATAGCCCACCCTAGCAGTCCTTGCGCGGGGCAATGCACCTTGGGTGTCCCGTGGCATTCTGGGCACTGTAGTCTCTGAGGCCTAAAAGCAATACCCCGCTACACACTCTCCCCACTTAAAAACTTTTGTCCCCAAAGATAAAATCAACGTAAAGTACAAACAATTCAATTTATAGTAGCAAAAGAACTGGGTAGGGGAACCTCCCAACAAGCTCGGTGAGGGAGATTTTCCTGCCCACAGGTCATACTAGTGGGAGGGACCTGCCTAACTGTGCCAGAGAGTGAACTGGGGTTGCCCTCCACCAAATGCACAGTGGAGGGGCCAGGTTTTTCTATTGTCCTTCTTGCAGTTATCACAGTGTCCCATTTGAGTGCAAGTCAACTTCCTGGGAGGGCGAGTAATTGTCTTCACTCTTTGTTCTCTGGGGGTCACAACATCCTGCACTATGGGTGCCTCCATTGGGGTAGGTGTCAGAGGACTTGTGGCTTCAAAGGTATCCAACTCTGGTGCAGAAAGGAACAGTGAGTTCTCTGGGTCCTCAGCTGGGACTGACTCCAAAGCATCTTCCCATTCTTCAGTCTGTGTACTGGATGGAATGAACTCAGCAGCTTCAGCATTCAAGGTGTCACTTAGGAGGAATTCAGAGGGTGTGAGATCCACCATCAGCGGTTCAGGTGCTTGAGACGGCCATAGCCAGCTCAGCTCCAGCTCCTCATCTTCACTTTGATCTGTAATTTCCTCCTCCCTTGACTGAGTTTCTTGAGACCTGGTATTAGGTCTTGGAGTGCGGGGAGTTGAGGGTAGCTCAGGGGAATCCGGAGCCGGAGGTATCCTGACTGCCTCAGATAGGGGTAGCAGATGGTTCCTGTGCCAGGTCTTCAGAGGCCCCGCTCTTCCTTCAGGCTTCAACTGATACACTGGTAAGCCAGGCAGTTTCCTACAGATCACATAGGGCTCTGACTTCCATCTGTCTGCCAGCTTGTGCTTTCCTGGGACCCCTAGGTTTCGCAGCAACACTCTGTCTCCTGGTTGCAGATCCTGGATCCGGACCCTAAGGTCGAAGTTCCACTTATTCCGGGCTCCTCTCTGGTCGGAAGTCAATTGGGCCTTCTCATAAGCCAACTTCAAGCTTTTACGAAATCTGTCCATGTACCCCTTGTGTGAGGCAGCTGATGTGTGGTCCATTGAGGTGCCAAAGGCCAAGTCTACGGGTAGTCTTGCTTCCCTGCCAAACATCAGTCTATACGGGGAATATCCTGTGGCATCACTGGTCGTGCTGTTGTAGGCATGCACTATAGCAGCTATGTGCTTGCCCCAATGCTACTTTTCCTCACTATTCAGAGTCCCCAACATGTTTAACAAAGTCCTGTTGAACCTTTCCGGTTGGGCATCACCTTGAGGGTGATAAGGGGTGCTGCGAGTCTTCTTTGTGCCCAAAGAGTCCAGTAACTTCCGTATCAGTCGACTTTCAAAGTCCCTCCCTTGATCCGAGTGAAGGCGTTGAGGTAACCCGTAATGCACAAAGTACTTCTCCATAAGCACCTTGGCTACAGTGGAGGCCTTCTGGTCTTTAGTTGGAAAGGCCTGGACATAACGGGTGAAATGGACGGTTATCACCACAACATTTCCATGTCCACTCAAGTCAGGTTCCAGACAAAGGAAGTCAATACATACCAAGTCCAAGGGCCCTTGGCTTTGCAGGTGGCCCATTGGGGCAGCTTGATGGGGCAATGTTTTTCTCTGTATACAACGAGCACATGAGTGACAGTACTCCTCTACTTCAGCTCGCATGCAGGGCCAGTAGAATCTACTCCTTATGAGCTGGAAGGTTCTTTCTGCCCCTAGGTGGCCATGATTATCGTGTAGGGCAACTAAGACAGTCTTTCAATGTTTTTCCGGCAAGAACAGTTGCCACTTGTCTTCCTTCGGCTGGGGCACACTCGCCCAAAGTGGCCAACTCCCCCACAGTTGAAACAAAGAGCCTCTCCCCTGTCTCAAGGAGAGACTGGCATTGAGGCACTCTGGTGCGGTTCCTTCCTGACTTCCTCTTTTTTTTAGGACTCCTGAGTTCTTAGCCATTAGGGAGGTCAAAATATCCAGCACTTGGGTCATCTGAGATTTTAAAATCTCCACTTCCGAGTCCCGTTCAGAGGCTATTGCTGATCTGACTCCCACTGAGGGGGAAGGGGTGGCTTTTTCAACCGCCTGTTGGTCCTTCAATAGAGCTTCTTCGTCCCTTATGATCCGCACAAGGTCTGGGTAACTCAGAGACATGACTCCTTCAGAGGTCTTCAGGTGGAGCCAAACTGGATCCGAACGCAATGCTCCCTCAAGATCTGCTTCATCCTGGTCGCATCTATGACTTGTGGCAGCATCCCCTTTTTAAGGACAATTTGGCAGAGCATCTTATTTAACCTTCTGACATATTCAGACTAGGGATGGGCCCGGTGCTCGATTCGAACCCATGTTCGAATCGAGCATCGGGCGTTCGCTCGCTCGTCGAGCCCAGAACTATTTGGGCCGTTCGCATCACATTCGTGTGATGCGAGCGGCCCCGCAATGCATTGCGGCCGGCGCGGCCGGCGCAGTGCATTGCTGGCTGATGATTGGCCAAGCATGCACTGTGACCCCGCATGCTTGGCCAATCACAGCGCCCGAAACTCGGAGAGCAATAATTGGCTACAGGCAGGACGGCTGTAGCCAATTACAGCTCAGGGGCTTTAGTACACGCCCCACCATTTAAAAGGCCGCCACGCCATCGGCCCCGGTCACATGAGTTCCGGCTTTAGGAGAGATTAGTCTGCTGATTCTGTCTTTGCTTGATACTGAAAGATTTGCTCTTCTTTGCTAAACCATTGGCTATTTCTTTGCTAAACCATTGCTACCTAAGTCATTGATCGTTCATTGCTGCTGATTGCACAGTTAGTGTGTTATTAGCTGCTGCTGGGGATTAGTCTGGTGCGTGCTTACTGTTAGTACAGTATTGCAGTAGTACCAACCGCAGTGCTGTTAGCACAGCATTGCACCCCAACAGCACCCATAGGACTTCTAGTGTGTTAGTGGCAGCAAACAGAGCTCCTATATTTTCTTCTCAGCAGCACCCATAGGACTTCTAGTGTGTTAGTGGCAGCAAACAGAGCTCCTATATTTTCTTCTCAGCAGCACCCATAGGACTTCTAGTGTGTTAGTGGCAGCAAACAGAGCTCCTATATTTTCTTCTCAGCAGCACCCATAGGACTTCTAGTGTGTTAGTGGCAGCAAACAGAGCTCCTATATTTTCTTCTCAGCAGCACCCATAGGACTTCTAGTGTGTTAGTGGCAGCAAACAGAGCTCCTATATTTTCTTCTCAGCAGCACCCATAGGACTTCTAGTGTGTTAGTGGCAGCAAACAGAGCTCCTATATTTTCTTCTCAGCAGCACCCATAGGACTTCTAGTGTGTTAGTGGCATCACACAGAGCTCCTATATTTTCTTCTCAGCAGCACCCATAGGACTTCTAGTGTGTTAGTGGCAGCAAACAGAGCTCCTATATTTTCTTCTCAGCAGCACCCATAGGACTTCTAGTGTGTTAGTGGCAGCAAACAGAGCTCCTATATTTTCTTCTCAGCAGCACCCATAGGACTTCTAGTGTGTTAGTGGCAGCAAACAGAGCTCCTATATTTTCTTCTCAGCAGCACCCATAGGACTTCTAGTGTGTTAGTGGCATCACACAGAGCTCCTATATTTTCTTCTCAGCAGCACCCATAGGACTTCTAGTGTGTTAGTGGCAGCAAACAGAGCTCCTATATTTTCTTCTCAGCAGCACCCATAGGACTTCTAGTGTGTTAGTGGCAGCAAACAGAGCTCCTATATTTTCTTCTCAGCAGCACCCATAGGACTTCTAGTGTGTTAGTGGCAGCAAACAGAGCTCCTATATTTTCTTCTCAGCAGCACCCATAGGACTTCTAGTGTGTTAGTGGCAGCAAACAGAGCTCCTATATTTTCTTCTCAGCAGCACCCATAGGACTTCTAGTGTGTTAGTGGCATCACACAGAGCTCCTATATTTTCTTCTCAGCAGCACCCATAGGACTTCTAGTGTGTTAGTGGCAGCAAACAGAGCTCCTATATTTTCTTCTCAGCAGCACCCATAGGACTTCTAGTGTGTTAGTGGCAGCAAACAGAGCTCCTATATTTTCTTCTCAGCAGCACCCATAGGACTTCTAGTGTGTTAGTGGCAGCAAACAGAGCTCCTATATTTTCTTCTCAGCAGCACCCATAGGACTTCTAGTGTGTTAGTGGCATCACACAGAGCTCCTATATTTTCTTCTCAGCAGCACCCATAGGACTTCTAGTGTGTTAGTGGCAGCAAACAGAGCTCCTATATTTTCTTCTCAGCAGCACCCATAGGACTTCTAGTGTGTTAGTGGCAGCAAACAGAGCTCCTATATTTTCTTCTCAGCAGCACCCATAGGACTTCTAGTGTGTTAGTGGCAGCAAACAGAGCTCCTATATTTTCTTCTCAGCAGCACCCATAGGACTTCTAGTGTGTTAGTGGCAGCAAACAGAGCTCCTATATTTTCTTCTCAGCAGCACCCATAGGACTTCTAGTGTGTTAGTGGCAGCAAACAGAGCTCCTATATTTTCTTGTCAGCAGCACACATAGTACCTATAGTGTGTTAGTGTCAGCACCCATAGGACCTACAGTGTGTTGTGAGCACACATAGGAGTTCTATTTTTTATACTATATACACTACCGACTACAATGGCTGGAAGACCGCCAAGGAGAGGCAGAGCGTGCCGAGGCAAGAACACAGGGCAGGCAGGCTCTGTTTCTAGAGACAACAGTGCTGGCCGTGGACGTGGTCGTGCATCGTCATCAGCACGTGGCCATGGGACACGCTTGTCTTTGTTTTCGGCAGCTGGACATGTGGAGCCGCATCATGCCGAAGGCTTGGTAGAATGGATGACCAAGCCCTCCTCATCCTCCTCATCCTCTCTCACCCAGGCTCAGGGTACTGGCAGAGCAGCTGCCAACGCGTACTCAATGGCATCATCAGCCACCCCTTCCCTAGACCCACCATGTCCTCCTGAGGAGTCCCCCGAACTGTTTGAGCACAGTGTTGGGTACATGCTCCAGGAGGATGCCCAACGATTCGAAGGCTCGGATGATGATACCCAGCTTGAGGAAGTCAGTAGTGTGCGCGCAGAGAGAGGGGATGCTGAAGGACAGCAATCTGGCAGTAGTGTTCCACCAGCTGCAGCTTACTGCCAGGTTTGCTCTAGTGGTGAAGAGGGAGGGGATGATGAGGTCACTGACTCCACGTGGG
Source organism: Rana muscosa (assembly GCA_029206835.1). Taxonomy (NCBI): domain Eukaryota; kingdom Metazoa; phylum Chordata; class Amphibia; order Anura; family Ranidae; genus Rana; species Rana muscosa. The sequence continues at coordinate 149,516,579 of CM055116.1, forward strand.
TGCCTGAAGGGAGAGAGGAGGAGGAGGAGGAGGATGCAGCGTCACATGTCCAACGAGGCAGGATGCCCCCTGGAGGCCAGCTAGAGGCCAGCACAGCAACTGTACCACACCGCAGAGCTCCGCCTGTGCAGGGCGCTGCCTCTGCACGTTATCACAAAAGTTCTTTGGTGTGGGCCTTTTTTGAGACGAGTGCATCAGATCGCACCACTGCTATTTGCAATATTTGTCTCAAGCGTATCTCGCGTGGCCAAAACATCAGCCGCTTGGGCACCACAAGCATGAGCAGACATATGTCGACCTGCCATGCAGCTCGTTGGCAAGCACACATAAAAGACCCACACCAAAGAACAAAGCGGACCTCTCCTTGCTCCTCATCAGCTGGGATCTCCATCCCCACTATATCTTCAGTCCTCTCTGAAAGCTGCTCTGAGAGGACTGAAGGTGTAGAATTAGGTGTGTCACAACCAAGTACTTGCAGTACACCGACGTCCGATTGTAGCAGGCAAATTTCCCTGCCCCAGCTGCTGGACCGTCGAAAGAAGTATACTCCCAGCCATCCACATGCCCAGCGGTTGAATGCTAGCTTGGCTAAATTGCTAGCACTTCAACTGCTGCCTTTTCAGTTGATAGACTCGGCCCCCTTCCGTGAGTTTGTTCAATGTGCGGTTCCTCAGTGGCAGGTTCCCAAACGCCACTTTTTCTCACGGAAGGCGATTCCGTCTCTCTACTGGCATGTGGAAGGCAATGTCCATGCCTCGCTGGACAGGGCGGTTAGCGGTAAGGTGCATATTACCGCTGACTCATGGTCCAGCAGGCATGGACAGGGACGTTATCTTTCTTTCACGGCCCATTGGGTCACTCTATTGGTAGCTGGGACGGATGCAGGACAAGGTGCAGTAGTGTTGGAGGTTGTTCCGCCACCACGCCTCCAAAATGCTACTACTGGTTGTGACACACCTCTCTCCTCCACCCCCTCCTCTTCTTCTTCCTCCATGTCCTCTTCGAGTGCTCTGTCCTCGGAACCAGCGGTGCTCCGTAGGCGTACAAGGGGCTACGCGAGTACGCAGGCAAAAAGATGCCATGCCGTGCTTGCGCTGGTGTGTTTGGGGGACAGGAGCCACACTGGGCCAGAGGTTCTGGCAGCTCTGCAGGGGCAGGCCGAGAGGTGGTTGACGCCACGCCAGCTTAAGCCAGGAATGGTCGTTTCTGATAATGGCACCAACCTCCTCTCCGCCCTGCGACAGGGGCAGCTCACCCATGTGCCCTGTATGGCTCACGTCCTCAACCTGGTGGTGCAGCGGTTCTTGGGCAGGTTCCCAGGCTTACAGGATGTCCTGAGGCAGGCCAGGAAAGTCTGTGTGCATTTCCGCCGATCTTATAATGCCAGTGCTCGGCTGACTGAGCTGCAAAAGGAGCTGAACCTGCCCAAGAACCGCCTAATATGTGACATGCCCACCAGGTGGAACTCAACGTTGGCCATGCTGCAGCGACTGCACACGCAGCAGAGGGCCATCAATGAGTACCTTTGTGACTACGGCACCAGGACAGGGTCAGGGGAGCTTGGCTTTTTTTCCCCACGCCAGTGGAGCATGATCAGGGATGCATGCACTGTCCTCTCACCATTTGAGGAGGCCACGAGGATGGTGAGCAGTGACAGTGCATGCATCAGTGACACTGTACCTCTTGTCCACCTGTTGGAGCATACGCTGCGTGGGATAATGGACAGGGCACTTGAGGCAGAACAGAGGCAGGAAGAGGAGGACTTCCTTGTCTCTCAAGGCCCCCTTTATCCAGACAATGTTCCTTCTGTCCCACCCATCACACAGGAAGAGGAGGAGGAGGAGGAGGAGGAGGAGGATTGTGTGAGCATGGAGGTGGAGCCTGGCACTCAGCATCAGCAGCAGCAGTCTTTTAGGGATGATGTACAGTCCCAACAAACCAGTGGACTTGTACGTGGCTGGGAGGAGGTGGCTGGCGATCATGTCATCCTCAGTGACCCAGAAGACTCCGGACCGAATGCCTCAGCTAACCTACGCTGCATGGCCTCCCTGATCCTGCAAAGCCTGCGGAAGGATCCTCGTGTTCTTCGGATCAAGGAGAGTGACCATTACTGGCTGGCCACTCTCCTTGATCCACGGTACAAGGGTAAGGTTGCGGACCTTATCTTGCCGTCGCAGAGGGAGCAGAGGATGAGACATCTCAGGGAGGCCTTGCAGAAAGGTCTGTGCAACGCGTTCCCAGAAACTGGGAGGTTACAAACTCCTGGTCCTGGACGACAAGTTGCTGAGGCTTCGGTCAGTAGCAGAAGGAGCGGTGGGGAAGGTGGACGTCTGACCGATGCGTTCAGACAATTTTTTAGTCCGCAGCCCCAAGGTATGATCGGTTCCAGCAACCATCGCCAGCGTCTGATATACATGGTGCAGGAATACCTAGGGGCAAGGTCAGACTTGGACACCTTTCCCACCGAAAATCCTCTGGCTTACTGGGTCCTGAGGATGGATCACTGGCCAGAGCTTGCACAGTATGCAATTGAGCTACTGGCCTGTCCTGCATCCAGCGTTCTTTCCGAACGCACATTCAGTGCTGCTGGAGGATTTGTCACCGATCATAGGGTGCGCCTGTCCACCGACTCGGTTGATCGACTGACCTTCATAAAAATGAATCAGTCTTGGATCACCACCAGCTACCAGACACCTGAAGCGGATATAACGGAATAATTTATAATGTCACATCCCTTCAAGACTGCCTATGCTGATGCTGAGTGACTGTCCTGTTATGTTCACTGACTATCCTCTTCCTCCTCCTCAATGATCCATGCCACCACACCAGTGCCTAAGGCACAATTTTTCAGCCCCTGTTGGGGCGTGTAATTACAATTTTTAGGCAATGCTTTGCAACAGGTCTCATTGCTGTGCTCAGAGTACAGTATCTGTGAGGGGTTGCAGTGTTGTGGCACCAGCACCAGTGCCTAAGGCACAATTTTTCAGCCCCTGTATAACAGGGGCGTGTAATTAAATTTTTTTAAAAAGATGCTTCGCAACAGGTGTGACTGCTGTGCTCAGAGTACAGTATCTGTGAGGGGTTGCAGTGTTGTGGCACCAGCACCAGTGCCTAAGGCACAATTTTTCAGCCCCTGTTGGGGCGTGTAATTACAATTTTTAGGCAATGCTTTGCAACAGGTCTCATTGCTGTGCTCAGAGTACAGTATCTGTGAGGGGTTGCAGTGTTGTGGCACCAGCACCAGTGCCTAAGGCACAATTTTTCAGCCCCTGTATAACAGGGGCGTGTAATTACAATTTTTTAAAAAGATGCTTCGCAACAGGTGTGACTGCTGTGCTCCAAGTACAGTATCTGTGAGGGGTTGCAGTGTTGTGGCACCAGCACCAATGCCTAAGGCACAATTTTTCAGCCCCTGTTTAACAGGGGCGTGTAATTACAAATCTTGATCTAATAGTTCACAGCAGGGCCCATTCCTGCGCCCACCAAGAGTAACTATGAGGGCCTACAGTCTTGTGGCAACACCATCCACCACCACCACCACCACCAAAGGCCCAATTTTTCTGCCCTGTTCAACAGGTGCATGCAATTACAAATCTTGATCTAATAACTCACAGCAGTGCCCATTCCTGCACTCACCAAGAGTAACTGTGAGGGCTTACAGTCTTGTGGCAACACCGTCCACCACCACCACCACCACCACCAAAGGCCCAATTTTTCTGCCCGGTTCAACAGGTGCATGCAAGTACAAATCTTGATCTATTAACTCACAGCAGGGCCCATTCCTGTGCCCACCAGTCTTGTGGCTACACCAACATCTAATAGGGCAAATTTCTGCAGAGTATATACGGCAGGCCCCTACTTTCAAACATCCAACTTACAAACGACTCCTACTTGCAAACGGCAAGAGAAAACAGGAAGTGAGAGGAAATCTACCCCTAGGAAGGAAAATTCTATCCTGTTAGATTTCATTTGGGAAAAAGGTATCTCCTCTCTACTGATGCTTTATCACCAATCCTTGTTTCAATTAAAACCCCACTTTTCCAAAAACATTTGTCATTGGGACGGAAAGTGAGGTGACATGTTCTGAACAGATGTGCAAAGACAGCAAATGTTACAGGGGTGATAACCCCTCCCTATGTTCTCCAAAAAGCTTAAAAATTGATTTTTTTGGGATGTAGCTACACTTCATAATGTACCTGTTCAGATTCTACTTAAGAACAAACCTACAGTCCATGTCTTGTTTGCACCACCTATATACTGCTGTTCAGAGTATATAGGGTTGTAGGTATAGGGTTTTATTTTGGGTGCGGGGTCCCCCTTAGTATCCATACAAGACCCAAAGGGGCTGGGGTGGGGGGGGTGGGGGGGTGATGGGGTAGCCATGCCATTTTTCTCAAGGATTTTCAGCCATATGGCGGCCAGGACAAGACATGACATTAAAGCCGCAAGTGGTTTTAAATGGCTTCTTTTTTTCCTTTACAAATGTCATTTTGTGCAAGGACAGTTCTAAACACGGGAAACACATGCCACTTCACAGGCATACTTTAGACACCCCCCAGGTACCATATTTAAAGGAAAATTTCACTTTTTTTTTTTCACTTTATGCATCATTAAAATGACTGCTCCCGAAAAAACTTTAGTTTTTAAAATTTCTTTTTGCATTGATATATGTCCCCTGGGGCAGGACCCGGGTCCCCAAACCTGTTTTATAACATTAACATGCATATTGGCCGTTGTAATTAGCAATTTTGATTTCGAACGTTTGCGTCCATTATAACGAATAGGGTTCGAAAATTCGCGCGAACTTTCGGTCCGTTCGAAGGTTCTGGTGCGAACCGAACCCGGGGGTGTTCGGCTCATCCCTAATTCAGACAATCTTTCTCCCGGCTGTTGAAGGGTATGCTCAAATTGGTATACGAGCTCAGCCACCTTTTCCAACTGGCCAAATTCTTCCTGTAACATAGTCAGATAATCATAAGCAGTACAAGCAGAATTGCTGAACCTAAGATTCTTTACAGCTTCAGCAGCAGCGCCTTTCAAACTCTCACTTATGCGCTGCTTCTTCTGGCCCTCTGGTACTTCCCATCCTTCCAGAGCCTGCATTGCTTGCTCAATCCAGGTGTCAAAGTCTTCCTCCTCCAGGGGGACAGGTTGTTTCCTCGAGAAAATCCTGAGCTTCCGGTACCCGGCTTCTACATGTACCGTGTTATTCTTCTGGCACTCTGACAAAATCTCCCAGAGCATTCAACAGTTCAGACCCTATAGCGGCCAGGGGTGTCCCATATTCTCTTTTGGGTTCTCTGCTTTAGGGGATAATGGTGGAGAGGATGGCGGAGGTGATTGCAGGGGAGATTGCTGAGGTTCCCCCTTCACTGCCTCTGTATGCGCCAATTAGTATATCTGGTTATCTATTGCCTGTATGTTCTGACCTCTAAAGTCCTCTGGTATTCCATTTTTCCCTTCCACTAATGCGTATGTAAATGAGGTCTCTGGATCTGACTTTAAATCCATCACCCATGCCTTTTGGCTCGGAGACAGTGACAACATGAGCCACTTTACCTCCTCTTCCGGACAGTTTTCTCCCGGGAGCTTAATAACTACCGCCATGGTTGGGTTGGTGCCAACTGTTGCGCACCACTGTGTCACTACTAACGGGTCCATGCCGGTGCCTCTGGCAGGCTCTGATTGCAGCATGCAGCATACAGGAATCCCGGACTCGAGCCCCCACGTGTAGCGCTACCCCCAGCTAAGAGAGCCGCTGAAATGATTTGTTTGGGCCCTGTAATGCACTGCTGTCAACCCCCAGCAATTGGCTCTAATCTCTCCTGGCACAGTCAGTAGGGGATGGCAGGATTGTTTAACCTATAACTCTTGGAGGCACAATCCTGCAATAAACACAGCAATAGGGTATGTCTATCAATAACCGTCTCTTCTGCACAGTAAATGACACAAACACAAGTGTACTTATCCCTGGCACTTTTACTGAGAGTGTTGGTTAAGCATAGAAAAGTATACATGAACACATGGAGAGCCCTGCAAACAGACAGATATAATAAAAGAACTAACAGTCCCCGCTGCTGCTATTCTACCTCGTGGGCAAAAAATGGCGCCCAGAAATGTCTACGCTACTAAGTCAGGCCTGACTGTACTATGTAGAAGTTCTGTAGAGGAAAATCTTCGCTAGCAAACGGTGGTGCACTTTTGAAGAAACAAGTTATAATCCACAAAGAGGAAAAAGGGTCTTGAACTTGGTTAAAACAGGATAAGTCTTAGAGACTCCTAAATACTCAAGGCACTGTCTCTCTGGTGTATGACTACAAGCACTAGAGTTATTTCTGAACAACAGTTATCTGGCCTAGGGGATCCTGTGTTTGTCTCTGAGCAGGTGCTCTCTCACCCTACCGGACCAGTCCGTGTCCGTATCTTCCGTTGCTGTGTCTCGGTACACAGATCCCACGACACCCGGGTCTTCGGTCCTCCTCGCAACAGCACAGCAGCAGTCGGATGATGTCCCGCAAGCTCCTAGGTGAAACGGAAGGCTCTTTGGAGAAAAACCCAGGCTTCAGGCCTGGTAACACAGCAGACTCGAACAGGAATTCCACTTGCTGGGCGGGCGGTGTCCAAAGAGGCTGAACTCAGTCCCGCCCCCCCCAGTTAAATAGCCCACCCCAGCAGTCCTTGCGCGGGGCAATGCACCTTGGGTGTCCCGTGGCATTCTGGGCACTGTAGTCTCTGAGGCCTAAAAGCAATACCCCGCTACATATATATACTCAGGGCTCTGGCAGTCCTCTTCTCTCCTCTCCCCCATCCTGTCTGGAGCCAATAGAGGAAGTTTTTTGCACAGCGCACTTCCTCTACTGGCTTCTCTGGGCTAGCGCTGCACAATCAGAGCTGCTGCCCTCGATCACTCAGGGCCAGTACTAGGGGTGGGTGGGACGGGCATCTGCCCTGGGCGGGTTGATTTAGTGTGAGAAGAGGGCGCAGTTTGCCGGGTACAACCCTTCCCAGGACAGAATATTCTGCAGAATGTAACACAGGCAGAGAGCGGCTTTATCCCTGCATGTAGATCATAGCACTACACATGCCCCCTGCCTGCACAGTGCACTGTACTAGTCCTGTCCTTCAGCAACAGTAGAGTGGAGCAGGCAGGGCACGTGAGGTTGGGAAGGTATCAGCGCTTTCCTGATTCAGTCTACATGCATACACTTTTCCTATCCTGGACAGCAGCTTCTCTCCCCACTCTCCAGTCATTTCTATCTCTCCTGTTTTATCTCTCATACTGACCAGATATCTGTGGGAGATCACCACCTCCTCCCCCCCCCCCCCCCCTGCCTCCTGTTATCTCTCCCTGCTCTAGACAATCTCAGAGTCTATTCCTGCTCTGTATAGTGACCCCCTCCTGTGCCCTTCTCTCTGACCCCCTCCTCTCTACCTGCACAGCCAAACTGAGTGGTGTTCTCTCCTGTCTCTGTGCTACTGAAACTGCCTCTACTCAGCCAACAGGTAACAGTAACATACTTCCAGGCTTCATATCACTGCTAATTGCTGTGGAGACAACTGTACTTATTTCAGATTCTATTTTTAGTAAGGGCCCATTCACAATGGGTGCATACATGCATCTCCCACACAGGGCTGTCGTTTATCAGCATGGGGGGTAAATAGGTGTTGTGCGCATCCCTGTGTCAGCATCCCATTTATATCTACTGGGATGTGAGGCTGCATGGACACATATGACATGCATGTGCGGCTCCCAATATAAGTGAATGGGACGCTGGCACAGTGATCTGCACACAATTCCGGTACATCCCTGTGCTGATAAAAGAGAGCCCTTCACAGGACACATGTGTCTGCACCACATGTCAATGAGCCCTAAAGAACTCATGTTCATGGAGGCTTAGTGAGCTCCCCAGGCATAAGAAAACAACAGGAGCTACTAAACCTGGCCATAGATGGAAGGAAATGTAACTGGCCCAGCAAGGTCCGGACAAGTTTCAATCCTTCTGTAGTCATTATTGCTAAAGAGTAGTGATGAGCCGAACACCCCCGGGTTCGGTTCGCACCAGAACCCGCGAACGGACCGAAAGTTCGCACGAACATTAGAACCCTATTAAATACAATGGATGCGAACGTTCGGATTCTAAAGTGCTAATTATAACGACTATTATCCATGTTATTGTCCGAAACAGAGTTTGGGAACCCGGGTTCTGCACCAGGGGACATGTATCAATGCAAAAAGAAGTTTTAAAAACGGACGTTTTCCGGGAGCAGTCATTTTAATGATGCATAAAGTGAAAAAAAAAGTCAAATATTCCTTTAAATATTGTACCTGGGGGGTGTCTAAAGTATGCCTGTGAAGTGCCACGTGTTTTCCGTGTTTAGAACTGTCCCTGCACAAAATAACATTTCTAAAGGAAAAAAAGCCATTTAAAACTGCTTGCGGCTTTAATGCAATGTCTGGTCCCGGTAATATGGATGAAAATCTTTAGGAAAAATGGCATAGCTACCCCATCAACCCCCCCCCCCCCCTACCCCAGCCCATTACCAGCCCCTTTGGGTCTTGTATTTGTATGGATATTAAGGGGAACCCCGCACACAAAATAAGAAAGGACCTATATACTCTGAACAGCCGTATACAGGCGGTGCATACAAGACAGGGACTGTAGGTTTGTTCTTATGTAGAATCTGTTTGTAATTTTGAACAGCTGCATTGTTTAAGTGTAGCTCCATGCCAAATTCCTTTTTTTTAGCTTTTTGTAAAACATAGGGAACGGTTATCACCCCTGTCACATTTTTTTTGCTGTCTGTGCCCCTGTTCAGAACATTTCACCTCACTTTGCGTCCCAATGACAACTGTTTTTGAAATGTGGTGTTTTTATTGAAACAAGGATTGGTGATAAAGCATCAGTAGAGAGGAGACACCTTTTTCCCATATTAATTCTTACAGGAGAGAATTTTCCTTCCAAGGGGTAGATTTCCTCTCACTTCCTGTTGTCTTCTTCCGTTTGCAAGTAGTAGTAGTTTGTAAGTTGGATGTTTGAAAGTAGGGACCTGCCGTATATACTCTGCAGAAATTGGCCCCTTAGGTGTTGGTGTTGGCACAACACTGAAAGCACTCACAGTTATTCTTGGTGGGTGCTGGAAAGCCCTGCTGTCAACTATTATATCAGGAATTGTAATAACATATAATTGTTGATCAGTGGTAGTACAAATTGGGCCTTTGATGGTGGTGCTGGTGCCACAACACTGTAAGGCCTGACAGTTACTCTTGGTGGGCGCAGCAATGGGCCCTGCTGTGAATTATTAGATCAATAATTATAATTGCATGCCCCTGTTGAATAGGGGCTGAAAAATTGGGCCTTTGGTGGTGGTGGTGGTGGTGATGGTGGTGCTGGTGCCACAACACTGTAAGGCCTGACAGTTACTCTTGGTGGGCGCAGCAATGGACCCTGCTGTGAATTATTCGAACAATAATTATAATTGCATGCCCCTGTTGAAGAGGGGCTGAAAAATTGGGCCTTTGGTGGTGGTGGTGGTGGTGATGGTGGTGCTGGTGCCACAACACTGTAAGGCCTGACAGTTACTCTTGGTGGGCGCAGCAATGGGTCCTGCTGTGAATTATTCGATCAATAATTATAATTGCATGCCCCTGTTGAAGAGGGGCTGAAAAATTGGGCCTTTGGTGGTGGTGGTGGTGGTGATGGTGGTGCTGGTGGTGCTGGTGCCACAACACTGTAAGGCCTGACAGTTACTCTTGGTGGGTGCAGCAATGGGCCCTGCTGTGAATTATTCGAACAATAATTATAATTGCATGCCCCTGTTGAACAGGGGCTGAAAAATTGGGCCTTGGTGGTGGTGGTGGTGGTGATGGTGGTGCTGGTGCCACAACACTGTAAGGCCTGACAGTTACTCTTGGTGGGCGCAGCAATGGGCCCTGCTGTGAATTATTAGATCAATAATTATAATTGCATGCCCCTGTTGAACAGGGGCTGAAAAATTGGGCCTTTGGTGGTGGTGGTGGTGGTGATGGTGGTGCTGGTGCCACAACACTGTAAGGCCTGACAGTTACTCTTGGTGGGCGCAGCAATGGGCCCTGCTGTGAATTATTAGATCAATAATTATAATTGCATGCCCCTGTTGAACAGGGGCTGAAAAATTGGGCCTTAGGCACTGGTGGCACAACACTGCAACCCCTCACAGATACTGTACTTGGAGCACAGCAATGAGGCCTGTTGCAAAGTATTGCATCAAAAATTTTAATTACACGCCCCTGTTAAACAGGGGCTGAAAAATTGGGCCTTAGCCACTGGTGGCGTCACCCATAAACCAAAATGATCTTCCAAGCTATCATCATTAATCGTATCATTGAGGAGGAGGAGGAGGATAGCCAGTCAACATAACAGCACAGGCACTCAGCATCAGCATCAGTCTTGAAGGGATGTGACATTTTAAAATCAATTAGTCTGTTATATCAGCATCTGGTGTGTGGTAGCTGGTGGTGATCCAAGACTGGTTCATCTTGATGAAAGTCAGTCGATCAACCGAGTCGGTGGACAGGCGCACCCTGTGATCCGTGACAAATCCTCCAGCAGCACTGAATGTGCGTTCTGAAAGAACGCTGGATGCAGGACAGGCCAGTAGCTCAATTGCATACTGTGCAAGCTCTGGCCAGTGATCCATCCTCAAGACCCAGTAAGCCAGAGGATTTTCGGTGGGGAAGGTGTCCAAGTCTGACCTTGCCCCTAGGTATTCCTGGACCATGTATATCAGACGCTGGCGATGGTTGCTGGAACCGATCATACTTTGGGGCTGCGGACTAAAGAATTGTCTGAACGCATCGGTCAGACGGCCACCTTCCCCACCGCTCCTTCTTTGACTGGCCGAAGCCTCAGCAACTCGTTTGTCCAGGACCAGGAGTTTGTAACCTCCCAGTCTCTGGGAACGCGTTGCACAGACCTTTCTGCAAGGCCCCCCGGAGTTGTCTCATCCTCTGCTCCCTCTGCGACGGTACGATAAGGTCCGCAACCTTACCCTTGTACCGTGGATCAAGGAGAGTGGCCAGCCAGTAATGGTCCCTCTCCTTGATCCGAAGAATACGAGGATCCTTCCGCAGACTTTGCAGGATCAGGGAGGCCATGCAGCGTAGGTTAGCTGAGGCATTCAGTCCGGAGTCCTCTGGGTCACTAAGGACGACATGATCCGCAGCCACCTCCTCCCAGCCACGTACAAGTCCACTGGTTTTTTGGGACTGTAAATCATCCCTAAAAGACTGCTGCTGATGATGCTGAGTGCCAGCCTCCACCTCCATGCTGACACAATCCTCCTCCTCCTCCTCCTCCTCTTCCTGTGCGATGGGTGGGACAGAAGGAACACTGTCTGGGTAAAGGGGGCCTTGAGAGGCAAGGAAGTCCTCCTCTTCCTGCCTCTGTTCTGCCTCAAGTGCCCTGTCCATTATTCCACGCAGTGTGTGCTCCAACAGGTGGACAAGAGGTACAGTGTCACTGATGCATGCACTGTCACTGCTCACCATCCTCGTGGCCTCCTCAAATGGTGCCAGGACAGTGCATGCATCCCTGATCATGCCCCACTGGCGTGGTGAAAAAAACCCGAGCTCCCCTGACCCTGTCCTGGTGCCGTAGTCGCACAGGTACTCATTGATGGCCCTCTGCTGCGTGTGCAGCCGCTGCAGCATGGCCAACGTTGAGTTCCACCTGGTGGGCATGTCACATATAAGGCGGTTCTTGGGCAGGTTCAACTCCTTTTGCAGCTCAGCCAGGCAAGCACTGGCATTATAAGATCTGCGGAAATGCACACAGACTTTCCTGGCCTGCCTCAGGACATCCTGTAAGCCCGGGTACCTGCCCAAGAACCGCTGCACCACCAGGTTAAGGACGTGAGCCATACAGGGCACATGGGTCAGTTGTCCCTGTCGGAGGGCGGAGAGGAGGTTGGTGCCATTGTCACAAACCACCATTCCTGGCTTAAGCTGGCGTGGCGTCAACCACCTCTCGGCCTGCCCCTGCAGAGCAGACAGGACCTCTGCCCCAGTGTGGCTTCTGTCCCCCAAACACACCAGCGCAAGCACGGCATGGCATCTTTTTGCCTGCGTACTTGCGTAGCCCCTTGAACGCCTACGGAGCACCGCTGGTTCCGAGGACAAACCACAGGAAGAGGCCATGGAGGAAGAAGAAGAGGAGGGGGTGGAGGAGAGAGGTGTGTCACAACCAGTAGTAGCATTTTGGAGGCGTGGCGGTGGAACAACCTCCAACACTACTGCACCTTGTCCTGCATCCTTCCCAGCTGCCAAAAGAGTGACCCAATGGGCCGTGAAAGAAAGGTAACGTCCCTGTCCATGCCTGCTGGACCATGAGTCAGCGGTAATATGCACCTTACCGCTGACCGCCCTGTCCAGCGAGGCCAAGACATTGCCTTCCACATGCCTGTAGAGAGCCGGAATCGCCTTCCGTGCGAAAAAGTGGCGTTTGGGAACCTGCCACTGAGGAACCGCACATTGCACAAACTCACGGAAGGGGGCCGAGTCTACCAACTGAAAAGGCAGCAGTTGAAGCGCTAGCAATTTAGCCAAGCTAGCATTCAACCGCTGGGCATGTGGATGGCTGGGAGTGAACTTCTTTCGACGGTCCAGCAGCTGGGGCAGGGAAATTTGCCTGCTAGAATCGGACGTTGGTGTACTGCTAGCAGAGTGCCCGCAAGTACTTGCCTGTGACACACCTAATTCTACACCTTCATTCCTCTCAGAGCAGGTTTCAGAGAGGAGTGAAGGTATAGTGGGGTTGGAGTTCCCAGCTGATGCGGTGCAAGAAGAGGTCAGCTTTGTTCTTTGGTGTGGGTCTTTAAGGTAGGCTTGCCAACGAGCTGCATGGCAGGTCAACATATGTCTGATCAAGCATGTGGTGCCCAAGCGGCTGATGTTTTGGCCACGCGATATACGCTTGAGACATATGTTGCAAACAGCAGCTGTGCGATCTGATGCACTCGCCTCAAAAAAGGCCCACACCAAAGAACTTTTTGAATGACGGGCAGAGGCAGCGACCTGCACAGGCGGAGCTCTGCGGTGTGATTCCGTCGGTGTGCTGCCCATACGCTGGCCACTCAAGGGCATCCTGCCTCGTTGGAGATGTGCCTCCTCCTCATCCTCCTCCTCCTCCTCCTCTCTCCTATTAGGCACCCACGTGGAGTCAGTGACCTCATCATCCCCTCCCTCCTCATCACTGGAGCCAATCTGGCAGTATGCTGCAGCTGCTGGAGCATGACTGCCAGATTGGTGTCCTTCTTGAGCATCCCCTCTCTCTGCTCTCACACTGCTGCCTTCCTGTAGCTGGGTATCATCATCAGATCCTTCGAAACGCTGGGCATCCTCCTGGAGCATGTACCCAACACTGTGCTCAAACAGTTCGGGGGACTCCTCAGAAGGAGGACATGGTGGGTCTAGGGAAGGATTGACTAATGAAGATAATGATACCAGAGAAGAGGACGCTTTGGCAGCTGCTTTGCCAGTACCCTGAGCCTGGGTGAGAGAGGATGAGGAGGATGAGGTGGGCTTGGTCATCCACTCTACCAAGTCTTCGGCATGATGTGGCTCAACATGTCCAGCTGCCGAAAAGAAGGACAAGCGTGTCCCATGGCCATGTGCTGATGACAATGCACCGCGTCCACGACCAGCACTGTTGCCCCCAGACACAGAGCCTGCTTGCCCTCTTTTTTTGCCTCCTGACTGTCTGCCTCTCCTTGTTTGCCTTCCAGACATTTTAATGGATGGCCTGCAGGGAGATGGGAAAAAGAGCAATAAGGGCTACCTTCAGGTGTATACTGTGCAGGAGGCTTAGCAACAATGACACTGACACTGTCCCCTGCCTATCCTTCTCTGTCCCTAAACACAAGGATTGAAAATATGGTTCAGCAAAATTGGTTTAGAACAGAATAGCACAATGACACTTTCCCTCACTGTCCTACTCTGTCCCTCCCTACAAACAAGATTTAGCACAGAATAGCACACTGATAGTTTCCACGAGTGTCCTTCTCTGTCCCTAAACTCAAGGATTTGAAATATGGAACAGCAAAATTGGTTTAGAACAGAATAGCACACTGTCAGTTTCACTCACTGTACCTCTCTGTCCCTAAACTCAAGGATTGAAAATATGGTTCAGCAAAATTGGTTTAGAACAGAATAGCACACTGACACTTTCCCTCACTGTCCTACTCTGTCCCTCCCTACAAACAAGATTTAGCACAGAATAGCACACTGATAATTTCCACGAGTGTCCTTCTCTGTCCCTAAACGCAAGGATTTGAAATATGGAACAGCAAAATTGGTTTAGAACAGAATAGCACACTGTCAGTTTCACTCACTGTACCTCTCTGTCCCTAAACTCAAGGATTGAAAATATGGTTCAGCAAAATTGGTTTAGAACAGAATAGCACACTGACACTTTCCCTCACTGTCCTACTCTGTCCCTCCCTACAAACAAGATTTAGCACAGAATAGCACACTGATAATTTCTACGAGTGTCCTTCTCTGTCCCTAAACTCAAGGATTGAAAATATGGAACAGCAAAATTGGTTTAGAACAGAATAGCACACTTACACTTTCCCTCACTGTCCTACTCTGTCCCTCCCTACAAACAAGATTTAGCACAGAATAGCACACTGATAATTTCCACGAGTGTCCTTCTCTGTCCCTAAATTCAAGGATTGAAAATATGGAACAGCAAAATTGGTTTAGAACAGAATAGCACACTGACACTTTCCCTCACTGTCCTACTCTGTCCCTCCCTACAAACAAGATTTAGCACAGAATAGCACACTGATAGTTTCCACGAGTGTCCTTCTCTGTCCCTAAACTCAAGGATTGAAAATATGGTTCAGCAAAATTGGTTTAGAACAGAATAGCACACTGACACTTTCCCTCACTGTCCTACTCTGTCCCTCCCTACAAACAAGATTTAGCACAGAATAGCACACTGATAATTTCCACGAGTGTCCTTCTCTGTCCCTAAACTCAAGGATTGAAAATATGGAACAGCAAAATTGGTTTAGAACAGAATAGCACACTGACACTTTCCCTCACTGTCCTACTCTGTCCCTCCCTACAAACAAGATTTAGCACAGAATAGCACACTGATAATTTCCACGAGTGTCCTTCTCTGTCCCTAAACTCAAGGATTTGAAATATGGAACAGCAAAATTGGTTTAGAACAGAATAGCACACTGTCAGTTTCACTCACTGTACCTCTCTGTCCCTAAACTCAAGGATTGAAAATATGGTTCAGCAAAATTGGTTTAGAACAGAATAGCACACTGACACTTTCCCTCACTGTCCTACTCTGTCCCTCCCTACAAACAAGATTTAGCACAGAATAGCACACTGATAATTTCCACGAGTGTCCTTCTCTGTCCCTAAACTCAAGGATTTGAAATATGGAACAGCAAAATTGGTTTAGAACAGAATAGCACACTGTCAGTTTCACTCACTGTACCTCTCTGTCCCTAAACTCAAGGATTGAAAATATGGAACAGCAAAATTGGTTTAGAACAGAATAGCACACTGACACTTTCCCTCACTGTCCTACTCTGTCCCTCCCTACAAACAAGATTTAGCACAGAATAGCACACTGATAGTTTCCACGAGTGTCCTTCTCTGTCCCTAAACTCAAGGATTGAAAATATGGAACAGCAAAATTGGTTTAGAACAGAATAGCACACTGACACTTTCCCTCACTGTCCTACTCTGTCCCTCCCTACAAACAAGATTTAGCACAGAATAGCACACTGATAATTTCCACGAGTGTCCTTCTCTGTCCCTAAACTCAAGGATTTGAAATATGGAACAGCAAAATTGGTTTAGAACAGAATAGCACACTGTCAGTTTCACTCACTGTACCTCTCTGTCCCTAAACTCAAAAATTGAAAATATGGTTCAGCAAAATTGGTTTAGAACAGAATAGCACACTGACACTTTCCCTCACTGTCCTACTCTGTCCCTCCCTACAAACAAGATTTAGCACAGAATAGCACACTGATAATTTCCACGAGTGTCCTTCTCTGTCCCTAAACTCAAGGATTTGAAATATGGAACAGCAAAATTGGTTTAGAACAGAATAGCACACTGACACTTTCCCTCACTGTCTTACTCTGTCCCTCCCTACAAACAAGATTTAGCACAGAATAGCACACTGATAATTTCCACGAGTGTCCTTCTCTGTCCCTAAACTCAAGGATTTGAAATATGGAACAGCAAAATTGGTTTAGAACAAAATAGCACACTGTCAGTTTCACTCACTGTACCTCTCTGTCCCTAAACTCAAGGATTGAAAATATGGTTCAGCAAAATTGGTTTAGAACAGAATAGCACACTGACACTTTCCCTCACTGTCCTACTCTGTCCCTCCCTACAAACAAGATTTAGCACAGAATAGCACACTGATAATTTCCACGAGTGTCCTTCTCTGTCCCTAAACTCAAGGATTTGAAATATGGAACAGCAAAATTGGTTTAGAACAGAATAGCACACTGTCGGTTTCACTCACTGTACCTCTCTGTCCCTAAACTCAAGGATTGAAAATATGGTTCAGCAAAATTGGTTTAGAACAGAATAGCACCCTGACACTTTCCCTCACTGTCCTACTCTGTCCCTCCCTACAAACAAGATTTAGCACAGAATAGCACACTGATAATTTCCACGAGTGTCCTTCTCTGTCCCTAAACTCAAGGATTGAAAATATGGAACAGCAAAATTGGTTTAGAACAGAATAGCACACTGACACTTTCCCTCACTGTCCTACTCTGTCCCTCCCTACAAACAAGATTTAGCACAGAATAGCACACTGATAGTTTCCACGAGTGTCCTTCTCTGTCCCTAAACTCAAGGATTGAAAATATGGAACAGCAAAATTGGTTTAGAACAGAATAGCACACTGACACTTTCCCTCACTGTCCTACTCTGTCCCTCCCTACAAACAAGATTTAGCACAGAATAGCACACTGATAATTTCCACGAGTGTCCTTCTCTGTCCCTAAACTCAAGGATTTGAAATATGGAACAGCAAAATTGGTTTAGAACAGAATAGCACACTGTCAGTTTCACTCACTGTCCTACTCTGTCCCTCCCTACAAACAAGATTTAGCACAGAATAGCACACTGATAATTTCCACGAGTGTCCTTCTCTGTCCCTAAACTCAAGGATTGAAAATATGGAACAGCAAAATTGGTTTAGAACAGAATAGCACACTGACACTTTCCCTCACTGTCCTACTCTGTCCCTCCCTACAAACAAGATTTAGCACAGAATAGCACACTGATAATTTCCACGAGTGTCCTTCTCTGTCCCTAAACTCAAGGATTTGAAATATGGAACAGCAAAATTGGTTTAGAACAGAATAGCACACTGACACTTTCCCTCACTGTCCTACTCTGTCCCTCCCTACAAACAAGATTTAGCACAGAATAGCACACTGATAATTTCCACGAGTGTCCTTCTCTGTCCCTAAACTCAAGGATTTGAAATATGGAACAGCAAAATTGGTTTAGAACAGAATAGCACACTGTCAGTTTCACTCACTGTACCTCTCTGTCCCTAAACTCAAGGATTGAA
Organism: Rana muscosa; assembly: GCA_029206835.1. Taxonomy (NCBI): domain Eukaryota; kingdom Metazoa; phylum Chordata; class Amphibia; order Anura; family Ranidae; genus Rana; species Rana muscosa. The sequence goes on from CM055116.1 coordinate 149,534,188, forward strand.
AATATGGTTCAGCAAAATTGGTTTAGAACAGAATAGCACACTTACACTTTCCCTCACTGTCCTACTCTGTCCCTCCCTACAAACAAGATTTAGCACAGAATAGCACACTGATAATTTCCACGAGTGTCCTTCTCTGTCCCTAAACTCAAGGATTGAAAATATGGAACAGCAAAATTGGTTTAGAACAGAATAGCACACTGACACTTTCCCTCACTGTCCTACTCTGTCCCTCCCTACAAACAAGATTTAGCACAGAATAGCACACTGATAATTTCCACGAGTGTCCTTCTCTGTCCCTAAACTCAAGGATTTGAAATATGGAACAGCAAAATTGGTTTAGAACAGAATAGCACACTGTCAGTTTCACTCACTGTACCTCTCTGTCCCTAAACTCAAGGATTGAAAATATGGTTCAGCAAAATTGGTTTAGAACAGAATAGCACACTGACACTTTCCCTCACTGTCCTACTCTGTCCCTCCCTACAAACAAGATTTAGCACAGAATAGCACACTGATAATTTCCACGAGTGTCCTTCTCTGTCCCTAAACTCAAGGATTTGAAATATGGAACAGCAAAATTGGTTTAGAACAGAATAGCACACTGTCAGTTTCACTCACTGTACCTCTCTGTCCCTAAACTCAAGGATTGAAAATATGGTTCAGCAAAATTGGTTTAGAACAGAATAGCACACTGACACTTTCCCTCACTGTCCTACTCTGTCCCTCCCTACAAACAAGATTTAGCACAGAATAGCACACTGATAATTTCCACGAGTGTCCTTCTCTGTCCCTAAACTCAAGGATTGAAAATATGGAACAGCAAAATTGGTTTAGAACAGAATAGCACACTGACACTTTCCCTCACTGTCCTACTCTGTCCCTCCATACAAACAAGATTTAGCACAGAATAGCACACTGATAGTTTCCACGATTGTCCTTCTCTGTCCCTAAACTCAAGGATTGAAAATATGGAACAGCAAAATTGGTTTAGAACAGAATAGCACACTGACACTTTCCCTCACTGTCCTACTCTGTCCCTCCCTACAAACAAGATTTAGCACAGAATAGCACACTGATAATTTCCATGAGTGTCCTTCTCTCTCCCTAAACTCAAGGATTTGAAATATGGAACAGCAAAATTGGCTTAGAACAGAATAGCACACTGTCAGTTTCACTCACTGTACCTCTCTGTCCCTAAACTCAAGGATTGAAAATATGGTTCAGCAAAATTGGTTTAGAACAGAATAGCACACTGACACTTTCCCTCACTGTCCTACTCTGTCCCTCCCTACAAACAAGATTTAGCACAGAATAGCACACTGATAATTTCCACGAGTGTCCTTCTCTGTCCCTAAACTCAAGGATTTGAAATATGGAACAGCAAAATTGGTTTAGAACAGAATAGCACACTGACACTTTCCCTCACTGTCCTACTCTGTCCCTCCCTACAAACAAGATTTAGCACAGAATAGCACACTGATAATTTCCACGAGTGTCCTTCTCTGTCCCTAAACTCAAGGATTGAAAATATGGAACAGCAAAATTGGTTTAGAACAGAATAGCACACTGAAACTTTCCCTCACTGTCCTACTCTGTCCCTCCCTACAAACAAGATTTAGCACAGAATAGCACACTGATAATTTCCACGAGTGTCCTTCTCTGTCCCTAAACTCAAGGATTGAAAATATGGAACAGCAAAATTGGTTTAGAACAGAATAGCACACTGACACTTTCCCTCACTGTCCTACACTGTCCCTCCCTACAAACAAGATTTAGCACAGAATAGCACACTGATAATTTCCACGAGTGTCCTTCTCTGTCCCTAAACTCAAGGATTTGAAATATGGAACAGCAAAATTGGTTTAGAACAGAATAGCACACTGTCAGTTTCACTCACTGTACCTCTCTGTCCCTAAACTCAAGGATTGAAAATATGGTTCAGCAAAATTGGTTTAGAACAGAATAGCACACTGACACTTTCCCTCACTGTCCTACTCTGTCCCTCCCTACAAACAAGATTTAGCACAGAATAGCACACTGATAATTTCCACGAGTGTCCTTCTCTGTCCCTAAACTCAAGGACTGAAAATATGGAACAGCAAAATTGGTTTAGAACAGAATAGCACACTGACACTTTCCCTCACTGTCCTACTCTGTCCCTCCCTACAAACAAGATTTAGCACAGAATAGCACACTGATAATTTCCATGAGTGTCCTTCTCTCTCCCTAAACTCAAGGATTTGAAATATGGAACAGCAAAATTGGTTTAGAACAGAATAGCACACTGTCAGTTTCACTCACTGTACCTCTCTGTCCCTAAACTCAAGGATTGAAAATATGGTTCAGCAAAATTGGTTTAGAACAGAATAGCACACTGACACTTTCCCTCACTGTCCTACTCTGTCCCTCCCTACAAACAAGATTTAGCACAGAATAGCACACTGATAATTTCCACGAGTGTCCTTCTCTGTCCCTAAACTCAAGGATTTGAAATATGGAACAGCAAAATTGGTTTAGAACAGAATAGCACACTGACACTTTCCCTCACTGTCCTACTCTGTCCCTCCCTACAAACAAGATTTAGCACAGAATAGCACACTGATAATTTCCACGAGTGTCCTTCTCTGTCCCTAAACTCAAGGATTGAAAATATGGAACAGCAAAATTGGTTTAGAACAGAATAGCACACTGACACTTTCCCTCACTGTCCTACACTGTCCCTCCCTACAAACAAGATTTAGCACAGAATAGCACACTGATAATTTCCACGAGTGTCCTTCTCTGTCCCTAAACTCAAGGATTTGAAATATGGAACAGCAAAATTGGTTTAGAACAGAATAGCACACTGTCAGTTTCACTCACTGTACCTCTCTGTCCCTAAACTCAAGGATTGAAAATATGGTTCAGCAAAATTGGTTTAGAACAGAATAGCACACTGACACTTTCCCTCACTGTCCTACTCTGTCCCTCCCTACAAACAAGATTTAGCACAGAATAGCACACTGATAATTTCCACGAGTGTCCTTCTCTGTCCCTAAACTCAAGGATTGAAAATATGGAACAGCAAAATTGGTTTAGAACAGAATAGCACACTGACACTTTCCCTCACTGTCCTACTCTGTCCCTCCCTACAAACAAGATTTAGCACAGAATAGCACACTGACACTTTCCCTCACTGTACCTCTCTGTCCCTAAACTCAAGGATTGAAAATATGGTTCAGCAAGATTGGTTTAGAACAGAATAGCACACTGACACTTTCCCTCACTGTACCTCTCTGTCCCTACAAACAAGGATTAGCACAGAATAGCACACTGACACTTTCCCTCACTGTACCTCTCTGTCCCCACAAACAAGGTTTAGCACAGAATAACACACTGACACTGACACTCTCCCTACCTATCCTTATTTGTCCCTAAACACAAGGAATCCAGGATTAGTAAAGGAAAAAATATGACACTGTCCCTGCCTATGCTTCTCTTTCCCTGCTCCAGAACACACTACACAAGGCCGCCGCGCTGGCGGCCTTTTATAGTGTGGGGCGTGTACTAAACCCCCTCAGCAATAATTGGCCACAGGCATCCTGCCTGTGGCCAATCATTGCTCTCCTCGCTGCCGGCGCTGTGATTGGCCAAGCATGCGGGGTCACAGTGCATGCTTGGCCAATCACAGCGCCTGGATGACACTGCGATGGCGTAGTGCATTGTGGGCCGTTCGCGTCACTTGAATTTGGCGCGAACGGCCGAAATCGTTCGATCTTCGTCGAACGATCGAACAGCCGATGTTCGAGTCAAACGTATGTTCGACTCGAACACGAAGGTCATCCCTACTAAAGAGTAGGGATGAGCCGAACACCCCCCGGTTCGGTTCGCACCAGAACCTGCGAACGGACCAAAAGTTTGCGCAAACTTTAGAACCCTATTAAATACAATGGACTCGAACGTTCAAAATCAAAAGTGCTAATTATAAAGGCTAATATGCAAGTTATTGTCCTAAAAATGGTCTGGGGACCCGGGTCCTGCCCCAGGGGACATGTATCAATGCAAAAAAAAGTTTTAAAAACTGCCGTTTTTTCGGGAGCAGTGATTTTAATGATGCTTAAAGTGAAAAAAAAAGTGAAATATTCCTTTAAATATCGTACCAGGGGGTGTCTAAAGTATGCCTGTGAAGTGGCACGTGTTTCCCATGTTTAGAACTGTCCCTGCACAAAATGACATTTCTAAAGGAAAAAAAGTCATTTAAAACTGCTTGCGGCTTTAATGTAATGTCTGGTCCCGGCAATATGGATGAAAATCATTGAGAAAAATGGCATGGGTACCCCCCCCCCTTCCCCAGCCCACTACCAGCTCCTTTGGGTCTTGTATGGATATTAAGGGGAACCCCGCACCCAAATTAAAAAAAGGCCCTATATACTCTGAACAGCAGTATACAGGCAGTGCAAACAAGACAGGGACTGTAGGTTTGTTCTTAAGTAGAATCTGTTTGTAATTTGGAACAGGTACATTTTTTAAGTGTAGCTCCAGCCAAAAAATCTATTTTTAAGCTTTTTGGAAAACATAGGGAAGGGTTATCACCCCTGTAACATTTGTTTTGCTGTCTGTGCACCTGTTCAGAACATTTCACCTCACTTTCCGTCCCAATGACAAATGTTTTTTGAAAATTTGTTTTTTTTATTGAAACAAAGATTGGTGATAAAGCATCAGTGGAGAGGAGACACCCTTTTCCCATATTAACTCTTACAGGAGAGAATTTCCCTTCCTAGGGGTAGATTTCCTCTCACTTCCTGTTGTCTCCTTCCGTTTGCAAGTAGGAGTTGTTTGTAAGTTGGATGTTTGAAAGTAGGGGCCTGCCGTATATACTGTGCAGAAATTTGGCCCTTAGGTGTTGGTGTTGCCACAACACTATAAGCCCTCACAGTTACTCTTGGTGGGCGCTGGAACGCCCTGCTGTTCAACAGGGGCTGAAAAATTGGGCCTTAGGCACTGGTGCTGGTGCCACAACACTGCAACCCCTCACAGATACTGTAGTTGGAGCGCAGCAATGAGCCCTGCTGCAAAGTATTGCATCAAAAATTGTAAATACACGCCCTGTTAAACAGGGGCTAAAAAATTGGACCTTAGCCACTGGTGGCGGTGCCCAGAACCACAAATGTTCTTACAAGCTATCAGCATGATCATTGAGGAGGAAGAGGACAGTCACTCAGCATAACAGGATAGTCACTCAGCATCAGCATAGGCAGTCTTGAAGGGATCTGACATTTAAAAAAAAAAATATTCGGTTACATCAGCATCAGGTGCTTGGTAGCTGGTGGTGATCCAAGACTGATTCATTTTTATGAAGGTCAGTCGATCGACCAAGTCGGTGGACAGGCACACCCTGTGATCGGTTACAAAGCCTCCAGCAGCACTTAATGTGCGTTCCGAAAGAACGCTGGATGCAGGACAGGCCAGTAACTCAATTGCATACTGTGCAAGCTCTGGCCAGTGATCCATCCTCAAGACCCAGTAAGCCAGAGGATTTTCGGTGGGAAAGGTGTCCAAGTCTGATCTTGCCCCTAGGTATTCCTGCACCATGTAAACCAGACGCTGGCGATGGTTGCTGGAACCGATCATACCTCGGGGCTGCGTACTAAAAAATTGTCTGAACGCATTGGTCAGACGGCCACCTTCTCCACCGCTCCTTCTTTGACTGACCGAAGCCTCAGCAACATATTGTCCAGGACCAGGAATTTGTAACCTCCCAGTCTCTGGGAACTCGTTGCACAGACCTTTCTGCAAGGCTTCCCGAAGATGCTTCATCCTCTGCTCCCTCTGTAAGGTCCGCAACCTTACCCTTGTAACGTAGATCAAGGAGGGTTGCCAGTCAGTAATGATCCCTCTCCTTGATCGCACGAATACGAGGATCCTTCCGCAGGCTTTGCAGGATCAGGGAGGTCATGCAGCGTAGGTTTGCTGAGGCATTTGGTCCGGAGTCCTCTGGGTCACTCAGGACGACATGATCCGCAGCCACCTCCTCCCAGCCACGTACAAGTCCATGGGTGTCTTGGGACTGTAATTGATCCCTTGAAGACTGCTGCTGATGCTGAGTGCTAGGCTCCACCTCCATGCTGACACAATCCTCCTCCACTCCTCCTCCTCCTCCTCTTCCTGTGTGATAGGCGGGCCAGCAGGAACACTGTCTGGATAAAGGGGGCCTTGAGAGGTAAGGAAGTCTTCCTCTTCCTGCCTCTGTTCTGCCTCAAGTTCCCTGTCCATTATTCCACGCAGCGTGTGCTCCAACAGGTGGACAAGAGGGACAGTGTCACTGATGCATGCACTGTCACTGCTCACCATCCTCATGGCCTCCTCAAATGGTGCCAGGACAGTGCATGCATCCCTGATCATGGCCCACTGGCGTGGGGAAAAAAATCCAAGCTCCCCTGACCCTGTCCTGGTGCCATATGGCAACAGATACTCATTGACGGCCCTCTGCTGCGTGTGCAGCCGCTGCAGCATGGCCAACGTAGAGTTCCACCTGGTGGGCAGGTCACAGATTAGGCGGTTCTTGGGCAGGTTGTAATCCTTTTGCAGGTCAGCCAGCCGAGCACTGGCATTATATGACCGGCGGAAATGCCCACAGAGTTTCCTGGCCTGCTTCAGGACCTCCTGTAAGCCCGGGTACCTGCCCAAGATTCGCTGCACCACCAAGTTAAGGACGTGAGCCAAACAGGGCACATGGGTCAGTTGTCCCTGTCGGAGGGTGGAGAGGAGGTTGGTGCCATTGTCGCAAGCCACCTTTCCTGGCTTAAGCTGGCGTGGCGTGAACCACCTCTGAGCCTGCCCCTGCAGAGCTGATAGAATCTCTGCCCCAGTGTGGCTCCTGTCCCCCAATCACACCAGCTCAAGCACCGCATGGCATCTTTTTGCTGTTTCCGAGGACAAAGCACAGGTAGAGGCCATGGAGGAAGAAGAAGAGGAGGGGGTGGAGGAGAGAGGTGTGTTAGAATCACCAGTAGTAACATTTTGGAGGCGTGGTGGCAGAACAACCTCCAACACTACTGCACCTTGTGCTGCATCCTTCCCGGATGCCAGCAGAGTCACCCAATGCGCCGTGAAAGATAGGTAACGTCCCTGTCCATGCCTGCTGGATAATGAGTCAGTGGTAATATGCACCTTACCGCTGACAGCCCTGTCCAGCGAGGCCAAGACCACATGCCGGTAGAGAGCCGGAATCGCCTTCCATGAGAAAAAGTGCCGTTTGGGAACCTGCCACTGAGGAACCGCACATTCCACAAATTCACGGAAGGGGGCAGAGTCTACCAACTGAAAAGGCAGCAGTTGAAGTGCTAGAAATTTAGCCAAGCTAGCATTCAACCGCTGGGCATGTGAATGGCTGGGAGCGAACTTCTTTCGGCGGTGCAGCAGCTGGGGCAGGGAAATTTGCCTGGTACAATCTGACGTTGGTGTACCAATAGCAGATTGCCCGCAAGTACTTGGCTATGACACACCTAATTCTAAACCTTCATTCCTCTCAGTGCAGGTTTCAGAGGACTGAAGGTATAGTGGTGTTGGAGATCCCAGATGATGAGGAGCAAGGAGATGTCCGCTTTGTTTTTTGGTGTGGGTCTTTTAGGTATGCTTGCAAACGAACTGCATGGCAGGTCGACATATGTCTGGTCAAGCACGTGGTGCCCAAGCGGCTGATGTTTTGGCAACGCGAGATACGCTTCAGACATATGTTGCAAATGGCAACGGTACGATCTGCTGCACACGTCTGAAAAAAGGCCCACACCAAAGAACTTTTGGAATAACGCGCTGAGACAGCAGCGCCCTGCACATGCGGAGCTCTGTGGTGTGATGCAGTCAGTGTGCTGCCCTTAAGCTGGCCCCTGGTGGGCATCTTGCCTCATTGGAGATGTACCTCCTCCTCCTCCTCCTCTCTCCTATCAGGCACCCACGTGGAGTCAGTGACCTAATCATCCCCTCCCTCCTCATCACTGGAGCAAATTTGGCAGTATGCTGCAGGTGGGGGAACACGACTGCCAGATAGCTGTCCTTGTTGGGCACCCCTCTCTCTGGACTCACGTTACTACCCCCTCTCTCTGGGCTCACGTTACTGCCTTCCTCTAGCTGGGTTCCATCATCGGAGCCTTCAAAACGCTGGGAATCCTCCTGGAGCATGTACCCAACACTGTGGTCAAACAGTTCAGGGGACTCCTCAGGAGGACATGGTGGGGCTAGGGAAGGGGTGACTGATGCCATTGAGCTGAGGGAAGAGGCAGCTTTGGCAGCTGCTTTGCCAGACAAAGTACCCTGAGCCTGGGTGAGAGAGGATGAGGAGGATGAGGACGGCTTGGTCATCCACTCTACCAAGTCTTGGGCATGTTGCGGCTCAACATGGCCAGCTGCGGAAAAGAAGGACAAGCGTGTCCTACGACCACGTGCTGATGAGGATGCACCGTGTCCACAACCAGCACTGTTGCCTCTAGACACAGAGCCTGCTTGCCCTCTTTTATTGCCTTGTTACTGTCTGCCTCTCCTTGTTTGCCTTCCAGACATACTAATACCCTGCAGTGAGATGTAGCTGCACAAAGGTGGGATGTATATATATATATATATCTGTACTGATTATATTGCAGCTATCAGAATCAACTGTCTGCTGTGGTATTAGTATGAGAAAAGCAACAATTGTCTTCAGTTAGTTTTAGGTGAACACTGTGCAGAGGACACAGTACACTAACTGAAAATACTTGCAGCTCTCTGCCTGTGGTTTTATTATGAGAACACCAAAAATTGTATTCAGGTTCCTTTAAGTGAACGCTGTGCAAAGGACAGAAGTACTGCAGTACACTAAATTAAATTAATGCAGCTCCCTGCCTGTGGTTTTATTATGAGAACACCACTAATTGTAGTCAGGTAAGCTTTAGGTGAACGCTATGCAAAGCACACAGTACACATAGTGAAACACTGCAGCTAGCACAATCACCTGCCTGCCCATCACAGTTCAGAGAATAACAGGAACGGATCTAGCTAAACTGAATACAGTGTATAAATATATATACAACACCTAGGATGCATATATATCCTCTACACATTGTAATTGCAGCTAACTGACTCGCCTGCCTGCTCTATCTAACTCAATATAAATGACACTGTGTCTCTCTCTCTGTAAGCTCTCTCTTTAACCAACACCGCAACACACGACACAAGGCCGCCACGGAGGCATGTACTAAACCCCCTGAGCCATAATTGGCCAAAGCCACCCTGGCTTTGGCCAATTACGGCTCTCTGTACAGACGGCGCTGTGATTGGCCAACCATGCGGGTCATAGTGCATACTTGGCCAATCATCAGCCAACAATGCACTGCGATGCTGCAGTGAATTATGGGCCGTGACGCGCCACTCGAATTTGGTGCGAACGGCCCATAATGTTCGCAATTCGGCGAACGACCGAACAGACGATGTTCGAGTCGAACATGGGTTCGACTCGAACATGAAGCTCATCCCTACTAAAGAGACATCAATTTAATGATTAACTTCTCTCAAACCAGCAGAAATGTTTCCTTAGATATGCAGCACCGACATAGATGTCTCAGCGGAAAGGGTTCCCTTGTCCACTTTAGTTTTGTGGATTGGGGGGATCCATTACATTTTTTTCGATCAGACGCTTACTGATAAAAAAATAAAAACAATCCATCTATGGCCAGCCTCCAGCTTACAATAAGTTATACAAACTGACTGTACAATATCTTTTGGATCTACCACCAACTATGTAGTACAAAGGCCTGCCTGATTGGATACTACTTAAATTAATTGTTTAGGTTGTCCATATATTACAAAGTTTTCGTAAATCTAAAGGAGATTGTGCAGAGAATGTACAATCAGATTGTATAGTGTATGCTATACCTACAGTATAGTGTTCTTGTGCATAAGTACTAACAGTGACAAATGTTTTCCCTGTTATCTTTATTCTCACCTATTCAGATTTGTTTGCCCAGGAGCTTTGTCTTTGAGTCCATTAAACACCCTGACACATTGTCTAAAGCTGGGTACACACTAGGGTTGCACCAATACCTGTTATGTACCAACAATAGCTCAAGTACTCGCTGATACCAGTTGCCAATACCTTTGCGGTGCGATTTGAGCCCAGACAAAATAAGTGGGCTTAAATCGCACTGTAAAGAATCACATGTGATTTTAACAGAAATGTGGTGCGATTCCTGTCTGAATCACATGTGGTTTCCCGCACCTCTTCTGTGTGAACCAAGGCTGAAGTCATTATGACAAGTCTGGGTTCACAAAGGAGCAGTGTTGGAAACCGCATGTGATTCAGGCAGGAATTGCACCACATTCCTGTTCAAATTTAGCTGGGGTGATTTGTGATTAGAGGAGAGCTGGGGTGATTTGTGATGAGAGTAGTGATGAGCGGAACACCCCCGGGTTCGGTTCGCACCAGAACCCGCCAACGGACCGAAAGTTCGCACGAACATTACAACCCTATTAAATACAATGGATGCGAACGTTCGAATTCTAAAGTGCTAATTATAAGGACTATTATCCATGTTATTGTCCTAAACAGAGTTTGAGAACCCGGGTTCTGCACCAGGGGACATGTATCAATGCAAAAATAAGTTGTAAAAACGGCCGTTTTTCGGGAGCAGTCATTTTAATGATGCATAAAGTGAAAAAAAAAAGTCAAATATTCCTTTAAATATTGTACCTGGGGGGTGTCTAAAGTATGCCTGTGAAGTGCCACGTGTTTCCCGTGTTTAGAACTGTCCCTGCACAAAATTACATTTCTAAAGGAAAAAAAAGCCATTTAAAACTGCTTGCGGCTTTAATGTAATGTCTGGTCCCGGTAATATGGATGAAAATCTTTAAGAAAAATGGCATAGCTACCCCATCACCCCCCCCCCCTACCCCAGCCCATTACCAGCCCCTTTGGGTCTTGTATGGATATTAAGGGGAACCCCGCACACAAAATAAAAAAGGCCCTATATACTCTGAACAGCCGTATACAGGCGGTGCATACAAGACAGGGACTGTAGGTTTGTTCTTATGTAGAATCTGTTTGTAATTTTGAACAGCTACATTGTTTAAGTGTAGCTCCAGCCCAAATACCTATTTTTAAGCTTTTTGGAAAACATAGGGAAGGGTTATCACCCCTGTAACATTTGTTTTGCTGTCTGTGCCCCTGTTCAGAACATTTCACCTCACTTTGCGTCCCAATGACAACTGTTTTTGAAATGTGGTGTTTTATTTGAAACAAGGATTGGTGATAAAGCATCAGTAGAGAGGAGACACCTGTAACGGCACCCCAATCTCAAGGGGTATTAACGCCGTTTACGATGTTCCCTCTCCTAGACACACATCCACTCGCTACCGATATCCACAGCTAAACGACCCTTTCCTATAGGAGCCGACCCCTCTGGAAGAAGACGAGACGCACTCTGTCTCTTCTGTAGTAGGAATCAATTTATTAATGCCAAACATTGTAACTTTATACACAATTCAGGGCACATGATTTAACATGAACAAGGGCCCAGCTCCACCCACACATCCCAAAACTCAACACCTCATCCTGACGTCTGCTAGGCTTCAAAAGATCCCAACACAATAGAATATACGATCTCCAATACACATCTTCCCACAAAGGGTTGGCAGCCAGTCTGTCTGGCGACAACAGGTTCTAAACCCTTTACATCTTAAATCCCTTTGTATTGTAAATCCCAGTCTGCCTTTACAATACACACAAGTATAGGGTTAATTACTTCTATTCACACCAGACCTTCCCAAGTCATACTGAACAATAGAAATGCAAAACAACTTAATTCCTCACAGCAATGATACTTAACCCCCACATACAGTATACATCCAATCTATATACAATGTATATACAGCCTTGAATATGGCTATCATAGACCATATTGGGGTTTTCATTCACCCTGTGCCCCTAATAGAGACACAGGGTGATTGACACATAAGAGCCATTGGGGAAGCTGGCGCAAGGGTATTTCATACTTCCTAAGCGATTCTGAGTCCCCCGGGCCTTCCCGTTACATCTCTCCCCTTTCGGCAGGAGACTAACAGAGGGGGGAACCCCAGACGGGTTGACTCCGAAGTTAGTCCATAGGTCCCTTCTTCTAATGCCGGTATCCACACAGTACCCCAAATAAATTTCTCCAAACAGAGAATCGCTTACCCAGCCAACCTCTGCCTCTCTCAGAGAACACACCCGCCGCTGGGGAGAGGCCTGGACTGGCCCTTCTCCCTGGAGTCCTTTCTGCCGCTGGAGAGAAGACAGGGTGACTGGGCTCAGTCCGTCATGCTGTTGGGGATCTGGGTCGACTGCCCGGCATCCCTGTGGTATACAAGTGGAGACTGAAGTCCCATCCACTTGTGGTAGGTGAAAATCTCCCAGTGCTTGCAAAGCAAGGCTGACATCCTCCTGTCTCAGTGTCACACCATTTTCTGGGGTTGTGTCAGTGAGGACTGAAGTCCCATCCAATACCACAGGAACTCCCTCTTCTGTTAGTTGGGAGCCGAGGCCCGTGGCGCTCGGCTCTGTTGCCAGCTCTTCTGCTGGGTTGCTGTGAGTGGAGACCGCAGTCCCATCCACCGATATCCGCTCAAGTGGCAGTTGTGTGCAGCGGCCAGTAGCATTCTGCCCTGCTGCCAGTGATTCAGCTGGGAGTAAAAGCTTTACTGCCTCAGCTTGTTGCTGGGGAGAGGGGCCAACTGCCCCGGCTCCCTGAAACTCCACAGTGGTTTCCGGTGCTGGGCAGAGGTGGGTATCACTCTGCCCTGTTGCCAGCACTTCTGCTGGGGACTCCACACCATCTGCTCTGGTTAACTGTTGGGGGGGAGATGGCCTGCTTCTCCTCCCTGCATCTCTCGCAACCTCCTTCCGAATTCCTCTTCCATGGCGGCTGGTTCTTTAGGCGTTGTCCCCGATTGCCGTATTTGCGCCATTCTCTGCTCATGTTGCCACTCATCCTGCCGCTCGATGTCTCTAATGGCTTCCCGTATGGCGGTCTCTGATGGGTTAGCACCATACAATGCCAACCGCTGTCGCACTCGTTGCTGAAACAAATCTTCAACTGACCAGGGTCCTGCATCACCCTCCTTCGGCTGCATCGCTGGCCAGTCACTGTGGTGGTTTGGAGTGTCCCAGGAACTGGAGGGAAAATCCCGCTGCTGCCAACCAATGTAACGGGTCCCCAAATATCAAGGGGATTAACGCCGTTTACGATGCCCCCTCTCCTGGACACACATCCACTCGCTACCGATATCCACAGCTAAACGACCCTTTCCTATAGGAGCCGACCCCTCTGGAAGAAGACGAGACGCACTCTGTCTCTTCTGTAGTAGGAATCAATTTATTAATGCCAAACATTGTAACTTCATACACAATTCAGGGCACATGATTTAACATGAACAAGGGCCCAGCTCCACCCACACATGCCAAAACTCAACACCTCATCCTGACGTCTGCTAGGCTTCAAAAGATCCCAACACAATAGAATATACGATCTCCAATACACATCTTCCCACAAAGGGTTGGCAGCCAGTCTGTCTGGCGACAACAGGTTCTAAACCCTTTACATCTTAAATCCCTTTGTATTGTAAATCCCAGTCTGCCTTTACAATACACACAAGTATAGGGTTAATTACTTCTATTCACACCAGACCTTCCCAAGTCATACTGAACAATAGAAATGCAAAACAACTTAATTCCTCACAGCAATGATACTTAACCCCCACATACAGTATACATCCAATCTATATACAATGTATATACAGCCTTGAATATGGCTATCATAGACCATATTGGGGTTTTCATTCACCCTGTGCCCCTAATAGAGACACAGGGTGATTGACACATAAGAGCCATTGGGGAAGCTGGCGCAAGGGTATTTCATACTTCCTAAGCGATTCTGAGTCCCCCGGGCCTTCCCGTTACAACACCTTTCTCCCATATTAATTCTTACAGGAGAGAATTTTCCTTCCAAGGGGTAGATTTCCTCTCACTTCCTGTTGTCTTCTTCCGTTTGCAAGTAGTAGTCGTTTGTAAGTTGGATGTTTGAAAGTAGGGACCTGCCGTATATACTCTGCAGAAATTGGCCCCTTAGGTGTTGGTGTTGGCACAACACTGTAAGCACTCACAGTTACTCTTGGTGGGTGCTGGAACGCCCTGCTGTCAACTATTATATCAGGAATTGTAATAACATATAATTGTTGAACAGTGGTAGTAAAAATTGGGCCTTTGATGGTGGTGCTGGTGCCACAACACTGTAAGGCCTGACAGTTACTCTTGGTGGGCGCAGCAATGGGCCCTGCTGTGAATTATTAGATCAATAATTATAATTGCATGCCCCTGTTGAACAGGGGCTGAAAAATTGGGCCTTTGGTGGTGGTGGTGGTGGTGGGGTTGACACAACACTGTAAGGCCTGACAGTTACTCTTGGTGGGCGCAGCAATGGGCCCTGCTGTGAATTATTAGATCAATAATTATAATTGCATGCCCCTGTTGAACAGGGGCTGAAAAATTGGGCCTTTGGTGGTGGTGGTGGTGGTGGTGGTGGTGGTGTTGACACAACACTGTAAGGCCTGACAGTTACACTTGGTGGGCGCAGCAATGGGCCCTGCTGTGAATTATTAGATCAATAATTATAATTGCATGCCCCTGTTGAACAGGGGCTGAAAAATTGGGCCTTAGGCACTGGTGGCACAACACTGCAACCCCTCACAGATACTGTACTTGGAGCACAGCAATGAGGCCTGTTGCAAAGTATTGCATCAAAAATTGTAATTACACGCCCCTGTTAAACATGGGCTGAAAAATTGGGCCTTAGCCACTGGTGGCGGCACCCATAAACCAAAATGATCTTCCAAGCTATCATCATTAATCGGATCATTGAGGAGGAGGAGGAGGATAGCCAGTCAACATAACAGCACAGGCACTCAGCATCAGCATCAGTCTTGAAGGGATGTGACATTTTAAAATCAATTAGTCTGTTATATCAGCATCAGGTGTGTGGTAGCTGGTGGTGATCCAAGACTGGTTCATCTTGATGAAAGTCAGTCGATCAACCGAGTCGGTGGACAGGCGCACCCTGTGATCCGTGACAAATCCTCCAGCAGCACTGAATGTGCGTTCTGAAAGAACGCTGGATGCAGGACAGGCCAGTAGCTCAATTGCATACTGTGCAAGCTCTGGCCAGTGATCCATCCTCAAGACCCAGTAAGCCAGAGGATTTTCGGTGGGGAAGGTGTCCAAGTCTGACCTTGCCCCTAGGTGTTCCTGCACCATGTATATCAGACGCTGGCGATGGTTGCTGGAACCGATCATACTTTGGGGCTGCGGACTAAAGAATTGTCTGAACGCATTGGCCAGACGGCCACCTTCCCCACCGCTCCTTCTTTGACTGCCCAAAGCCTCAGCAACTCGTTGTCCAGGACCAGGAGTTTGTAACCTCCCAGTCTCTGGGAACGCGTTGCACAGACCTTTCTGCAAGGCCTCCCGGAGTTGTCTCATCCTCTGCTCCCTCTGCGACGGTAACATAAGGTCCGCAACCTTACCCTTGTACCGTGGATCAAGGAGAGTGGCCAGCCAGTAATGGTCCCTCTCCTTGATCCGAAGAATACGAGGATCCTTCCGCAGACTTTGCAGGATCAGGGAGGCCATGCAGCGTAGGTTAGCTGAGGCATTCAGTCCGGAGTCCTCTGGGTCACTAAGGACGACATGATCCGCAGCCACCTCCTCCCAGCCACGTACAAGTCCACTGGTTTCTTGGGACTGTAAATCATCCCTAAAAGACTGCTGCTGATGATGCTGAGTGCCAGCCTCCACCTCCATGCTGACACAATCCTCCTCCTCCTCCTCCTCTTCCTGTGCGATGGGTGGGACAGAAGGAACACTGTCTGGGTAAAGGGGGCCTTGAGAGGCAAGGAAGTCCTCCTCTTCCTGCCTCTGTTCTGCCTCAAGTGCCCTGTCCATTATTCCACGCAGCGTGTGCTCCAACAGGTGGACAAGAGGTACAGTGTCACTGATGCATGCACTGTCACTGCTCACCATCCTCGTGGCCTCCTCAAATGGTGCCAGGACAGTGCATGCATCCCTGATCATGCCCCACTGGCGTGGTGAAAAAAACCCGAGCTCCCCTGACCCTGTCCTGGTGCCGTAGTCGCACAGGTACTCATTGATGGCCCTCTGCTGCGTGTGCAGCCGCTGCAGCATGGCCAACGTTGAGTTCCACCTGGTGGGCATGTCACATATAAGGCAGTTCTTGGGCAGGTTCAACTCCTTTTGCAGCTCAGCCAGGCGAGCACTGGCATTATAAGATCTGTGGAAATGCACACAGACTTTCCTGGCCTGCCTCAGGACATCCTGTAAGCCCGGGTACCTGCCCAAGAACCGCTGCACCACCAGGTTAAGGACGTGAGCCATACAGGGCACATGGGTCAGTTGTCCCTGTCGGAGGGCGGAGAGGAGGTTGGTGCCATTGTCGCAAACCACCATTCCTGGCTTAAGCTGGCGTGGCGTCAACCACCTCTCGGCCTGCCCCTGCAGAGCAGACAGGACCTCTGCCCCAGTGTGGGTCCTGTCCCCCAAACACACCAGCGCAAGCACGGCATGGCATCTTTTTGCCTGCGTACTTGCGTAGCCGCTTGAACGCCTACGGAGCACCGCTGGTTCCGAGGACAAACCACAGGAAGAGGCCATGGAGGAAGAAGAAGAGGAGGGGGTGGAGGAGAGAGGTGTGTCACAACCAGTAGTAGCATTTTGGAGGCGTGGCGGCGGAACAACCTCCAACACTACTGCACCTTGTCCTGCATCCTTCTCAGCTGCCAAAAGAGTGACCCAATGGGCCGTGAAAGAAAGGTAACGTCCCTGTCCATGCCTGCTGGACCATGAGTCAGCGGTAATATGCACCTTACCGCTGACCGCCCTGTCCAGCGAGGCCAAGACATTGCCTTCCACATGCCTGTAGAGAGCCGGAATCGCCTTCCGTGAGAAAAAGTGGCGTTTGGGAACCTGCCACTGAGGAACCGCACATTGCACAAACTCACGGAAGGGGGCCGAGTCTACCAACTGAAAAGGCAGCAGTTGAAGCGCTAGCAATTTAGCCAAGCTAGCATTTAACCGCTGGGCATGTGGATGGCTGGGAGTGAACTTCTTTCGACGGTCCAGCAGCTGGGGCAGGGAAATTTGCCTGCTAGAATCGGACGTCGGTGTACTGCTAGCAGAGTGGCCGCAAGTACTTGGCTGTGACACACCTAATTCTACACCTTCATTCCTCTCAGTGCAGGTTTCAGAGAGGACTGAAGGTATACTGGGTGTCATGGATATGCAGTAGTGTTTGTCTGTCAGCTTACCTTCCTTCCCATGTGTTCATCTTAGAGGCCTGAGCCCTTTCACCTGGCTTCCTTTATAATCTCCTCCCAGCCAGACTCCACCCCAGGCCCTATCACAGAACACTATATTAACCTGTGCACTGCAAGCCTGCTTGGCTGATCAACGTGTTTGTTAGGCATTGTGTGTTTGGGTTCCTGCCTGCCGTGTGCTACGTCTGTCTCTCTGTTACATATTTGGCTTGTCCCCGACTATCCCTGTCTGCTCGTGACCCTTGACCTTCGGCTCGTTCTTTCGTTATCCTTGTCTGCTTGTGGCCCCTGACCTTCAGCTTGTTATTCGGTTCTCTCATATCTTGTGCTGCTGCTTCCCCTCTTTTCCCCTTATCCTACGGGGTGTGAGCTAGGAAACTCCAGGGGCTGCGACCTGGTCCCAGCCTGCAGCATAACATCCTCACCACTAGAGGCCCTGGAGAAGACCTGCTGGGGCTTAGACTCAGCGCCCTGGGGAATCTTGGCTCTAGCTTCCGTTAGGATCCCGGTTGTGCCCCTCTGGTCCCGCTTTCCACAACCACCCAGTTTCCTATCCGCAGCAGTCAGCCATAGGGTTCACTACCTTGCGGTGCACTCCTGTCCCCCTACGGTGTGCATCTGTCACCTGGCCACAGGTGACCTTGACAGTTTGATCAGCTCTGAACCCGGCTGACATCCCGCTTCCCGCGGATGATCCATTGCAGGGCATAGTTTGCAGACTTGAAACCCAGGAATCGAATCAGACTCAGGTGATGCGATTCCTCCAGGATCTGGCTTCTCGCTTCGAGCAGTTTCAGGCCTCCTTGGGAACCCCAAATCCGCAACCTCAAATACAACCAGCGGCTGCACCTATTGCACCAGTCGCAGCCACACACTCACTACAACTGCCAGCTCCGTCCCGTTTCTCTGGGGACTCCAAGGCTTGCAGGGGGTTCCTTAGCCAATGCACGATTCATTTTGAGCTCCAGCCCCAAAACTTCCTGTCTGATCGGGCTAAGGTAGCCTATATCATTTCCCTCCTCTCTGGTGAAGCTTTAGCCTGGGCAGCCCCTCTGTGGGAACTGAATGATCCAGTGGTTTCTAGCCTGTCTGGCTTCTTGAAACTTTTTCGGAATATCTTCGAAGAACCGGCTCGTGTCTCTTCAGCGGCCAGCGCCCTTTTACGTCTCCGCCAAGAGTCTGCTTCTGTGGGACAGTATGCCCTTCGATTCCGCATACTGTCGGCTGAGTTGAGCTGGAACAATGAAGCCTTAGTCGCAACCTTTTTGCATGGCCTGTCTGATAGAGTGAAGGATGAATTAGCAGGAAGAACCATCCCCACTGATCTGGCCGGCGTTATCTCCTTGTGTAACCAGATCGATATTCGCTTTCAGGAGAGGACCTTAGAAAAGCAACGCCAGCACTCCTTGGTTCTTAGTCAGCCTGAGCTCCCCTCTCTTCGACCCGTAAAGCATCTCCTACCAGCTGAGGAACCCATGCAGCTGGGTCGGACCAGGCTATCCCCCGAGGAACGTGCTAGGCGCAGAACTCTTGGTCTGTGTCTTTACTGTGGGGGCAAAGGTAATTTTCGTGACACGTGCTCTCTTTGTCCAGAAAAACGTTCGGGTCCACTTCATCTGGAAAGTGGAGTATTGGACCCAGAAATATCACCTTCCCCTTCTCGTCTTCTGCTTTCTGTGTTCCTTCATGTTGGTGCTTCTTCTCATTCGGTCTCAGCATATCTGGATTCCGGAGCCGCTGGTAATTTCATGGACTGGGAAATCGCATCGTCCATGAGACTTACTCTTTTGCCCCTCACCACGCCATTGGTGGTCTTGGCGATTGATGGTACTGTTCTCCCAGGGGGACCTATCCTTTTCCAGACCCTCCCTGTTAAGATGTCGGTAGGGACACTCCACCAGGAGTGGATATCCTTCCTTATCTTACCCAAGGCCTCAACGCCTATAATTTTGGGTCTCCCATGGTTACAGCTCCATTCTCCTCATGTGGACTGGACTACTGGACAGATCCTGGCTTGGGGTCCCTCCTGTTCCACGTCCTGCCTACCCAAGGTTGCCCCCTGTGAATCTGAGCCGGTCATTCATTCCAGGTTGCATAACCATTTACATTTCTCTGTCCCTAACCACCCTTGGACGCACAGCCAGGCTAGCATGTCTACAAGTCCTGCAGTCGCTACGTCTTGCGATGCGATTCAGGTAGTCGCTACACCTGACTCAGCTATTCACTCTGCCTCTGTACTAGTTATGCCAGTCCAGCCCATGCCCAGTGAGCCTCCTACTTTTTCTTGTTCGGGACTAGGGATGAGCTTCGTGTTCGAGTCGAACATACGTTCGACTCGAACATCGGCTGTTCGATCGTTCGACGAAGATCAAACGATTTGGGCCGTTCGCGCCAAATTCGAGTGACGCGAACGGCCCACAATGCACTACGCCATCGCAGTGTCATCCAGGCGCTGTGATTGGCCAAGCATGCACTGTGACCCCGCATGCTTGGCCAATCACAGCGCCGGCAGCGAGGAGAGCAATGATTGGCCACAGGCAGGATGCCTGTGGCCAATTATTGCTGAGCGTGTTTAGTACACGCCCCACACTATAAAAGGCCGCCAGCACGGCGGCCTAGTGTAGTGTGTTCCGGAGCAGGGAAAGAGAAGCATAGGCAGGGACAGTGACATTTATTTTTTTCTTGCTTAACCTGGATTCCTTTAGTTTAGGGAAAGAGAAGGATAGGTAGGGAGAGTGTCAGTGTGTTTTACTGTGCGAATCCTTGTTTCTAGGGACAGGGAAGGACAGTGAGGGAATTCTCCTTGTGCTATAGTGTGCTTTAAAAAAACATTTTTTCTAGGGACAGAAAACTATAGGTAGGGAGAGTGTCAGTGTGTTTTACTGTGCGAATCCTTGTTTCTAGGGACAGGGAAGGACAGTGAGGGAATTCTCCTTGTGCTATAGTGTGCTTTAAAAAAACATTTTTTCTAGGGACAGAAAACTATAGGTAGGAAGAGTGTCAGTTTCTTTCACTGTGATAATCCTTGTTTCTAGGGACAAAGAAGGAAAGTGAGGGAAATTCTCCTTGTGCTATAGTGTGCTTTAAAAAAACATTTTTTCTAGGGACAGAAAACTATAGGTAGGGAGAGTGTCAGTGTGTTTTACTGTGTGAATCCTTGTTTCTAGGGACAGGGAAGGACAGTGAGGGAATTCTCCTTGTGCTATAGTGTGCTTTAAAAAAACATTTTTTCTAGGGACAGAAAACTATAGGAAGGAAGAGTGTCAGTTTCTTTCACTGTGATAATCCTTGTTTCTAGGGACAAAGAAGGAAAGTGAGGAAAATTCTCCTTGTGCTATAGTGTGCTTTAAAAAAACATTTTTTCTAGGGACAGAAAACTATAGGTAGGGAGAGTGTCAGTGTGTTTTACTGTGCGAATCCTTGTTTCTAGGGACAGGGAAGGACAGTGAGGGAATTCTCCTTGTGCTATAGTGTGCTTTAAAAAAACATTTTTTCTAGGGACAGAAAACTATAGGAAGGAAGAGTGTCAGTTTCTTTCACTGTGATAATCCTTGTTTCTAGGGACAAAGAAGGAAAGTGAGGAAAATTCTCCTTGTGCTATAGTGTGCTTTAAAAAAACATTTTTTCTAGGGACAGAAAACTATAGGTAGGAAGAGTGTCAGTTTCTTTCACTGTGATAATCCTTGTTTCTAGGGACAAAGAAGGAAAGTGAGGGAAATTCTCCTTGTGCTATAGTGTGCTTTAAAAAAACATTTTTTCTAGGGACAGAAAACTATAGGTAGGGAGAGTGTCAGTGTGTTTTACTGTGCGAATCCTTGTTTCTAGGGACAGGGAAGGACAGTGAGGGAATTCTCCTTGTGCTATAGTGTGCTTTAAAAAAACATTTTTTCTAGGGACAGAAAACTATAGGAAGGAAGAGTGTCAGTTTCTTTCACTGTGATAATCCTTGTTTCTAGGGACAAAGAAGGAAAGTGAGGGAAATTCTCCTTGTGCTATAGTGTGCTTTAAAAAAACATTTTTTCTAGGGACAGAAAACTATAGGTAGGGAGAGTGTCAGTGTGTTTTACTGTGCGAATCCTTGTTTCTAGGGACAGGGAAGGACAGTGAGGGAATTCTCCTTGTGCTATAGTGTGCTTTAAAAAAACATTTTTTCTAGGGACAGAAAACTATAGGAAGGAAGAGTGTCAGTTTCTTTCACTGTGATAATCCTTGTTTCTAGGGACAAAGAAGGAAAGTGAGGAAAATTCTCCTTGTGCTATAGTGTGCTTTAAAAAAACATTTTTTCTAGGGACAGAAAACTATAGGTAGGAAGAGTGTCAGTTTCTTTCACTGTGATAATCCTTGTTTCTAGGGACAAAGAAGGAAAGTGAGGGAAATTCTCCTTGTGCTATAGTGTGCTTTAAAAAAACATTTTTTCTAGGGACAGAAAACTATAGGTAGGGAGAGTGTCAGTGTGTTTTACTGTGCGAATCCTTGTTTCTAGGGACAGGGAAGGACAGTGAGGGAATTCTCCTTGTGCTATAGTGTGCTTTAAAAAAACATTTTTTCTAGGGACAGAAAACTATAGGTAGGAAGAGTGTCAGTTTCTTTCACTGTGATAATCCTTGTTTCTAGGGACAAAGAAGGAAAGTGAGGGAAATTCTCCTTGTGCTATAGTGTGCTTTAAAAAAACATTTTTTCTAGGGACAGAAAACTATAGGTAGGGAGAGTGTCAGTGTGTTTTACTGTGCGAATCCTTGTTTCTAGGGACAGGGAAGGACAGTGAGGGAATTCTCCTTGTGCTATAGTGTGCTTTAAAAAAACATTTTTTCTAGGGACAGAAACTATAGGAAGGAAGAGTGTCAGTTTCTTTCACTGTGATAATCCTTGTTTCTAGGGACAAAGAAGGAAAGTGAGGAAAATTCTCCTTGTGCTATAGTGTGCTTTAAAAAAACATTTTTTTCTAGGGACAGAAAACTATAGGTAGGGAGAGTGTCAGTGTGTTTTACTGTGCGAATCCTTGTTTCTAGGGACAGGGAAGGACAGTGAGGGAATTCTCCTTGTGCTATAGTGTGCTTTAAAAAAACATTTTTTCTAGGGACAGAAAACTATAGGTAGGAAGAGTGTCAGTTTCTTTCACTGTGATAATCCTTGTTTCTAGGGACAAAGAAGGAAAGTGAGGGAAATTCTCCTTGTGCTATAGTGTGCTTTAAAAAAACATTTTTTCTAGGGACAGAAAACTATAGGTAGGGAGAGTGTCAGTGTGTTTTACTGTGCGAATCCTTGTTTCTAGGGACAGGGAAGGACAGTGAGGGAATTCTCCTTGTGCTATAGTGTGCTTTAAAAAAACATTTTTTCTAGGGACAGAAAACTATAGGTAGGAAGAGTGTCAGTTTCTTTCACTGTGATAATCCTTGTTTCTAGGGACAAAGAAGGAAAGTGAGGGAAATTCTCCTTGTGCTATAGTGTGCTTTAAAAAAACATTTTTTCTAGGGACAGAAAACTATAGGTAGGGAGAGTGTCAGTGTGTTTTACTGTGCGAATCCTTGTTTCTAGGGACAGGGAAGGACAGTGAGGGAATTCTCCTTGTGCTATAGTGTGCTTTAAAAAAACATTTTTTCTAGGGACAGAAAACTATAGGAAGGAAGAGTGTCAGTTTCTTTCACTGTGATAATCCTTGTTTCTAGGGACAAAGAAGGAAAGTGAGGAAAATTCTCCTTGTGCTATAGTGTGCTTTAAAAAAACATTTTTTCTAGGGACAGAAAACTATAGGTAGGGAGAGTGTCAGTGTGTTTTACTGTGCGAATCCTTGTTTCTAGGGACAGGGAAGGACAGTGAGGGAATTCTCCTTGTGCTATAGTGTGCTTTAAAAAAACATTTTTTCTAGGGACAGAAAACTATAGGAAGGAAGAGTGTCAGTTTCTTTCACTGTGATAATCCTTGTTTCTAGGGACAAAGAAGGAAAGTGAGGAAAATTCTCCTTGTGCTATAGTGTGCTTTAAAAAAACATTTTTTTCTAGGGACAGAAAACTATAGGTAGGGAGAGTGTCAGTGTGTTTTACTGTGTGAATCCTTGTTTCTAGGGACAGGGAAGGACAGTGAGGGAATTCTCCTTGTGCTATAGTGTGCTTTAAAAAAACATTTTTTCTAGGGACAGAAAACTATAGGTAGGAAGAGTGTCAGTTTCTTTCACTGTGATAATCCTTGTTTCTAGGGACAAAGAAGGAAAGTGAGGGAAATTCTCCTTGTGCTATAGTGTGCTTTAAAAAAACATTTTTTCTAGGGACAGAAAACTATAGGTAGGGAGAGTGTCAGTGTGTTTTACTGTGCGAATCCTTGTTTCTAGGGACAGGGAAGGACAGTGAGGGAATTCTCCTTGTGCTATAGTGTGCTTTAAAAAAACATTTTTTCTAGGGACAGAAAACTATAGGAAGGAAGAGTGTCAGTTTCTTTCACTGTGATAATCCTTGTTTCTAGGGACAAAGAAGGAAAGTGAGGAAAATTCTCCTTGTGCTATAGTGTGCTTTAAAAAATTTTTTTTCTAGGGACAGAAAACTATAGGTAGGAAGAGTGTCAGTTTCTTTCACTGTGATAATCCTTGTTTCTAGGGACAAAGAAGGAAAGTGAGGAAAATTCTCCTTGTGCTATAGTGTGCTTTAAAAAAACATTTTTTCTAGGGACAGAAAACTATAGGTAGGAAGAGTGTCAGTTTCTTTCACTGTGATAATCCTTGTTTCTAGGGACAGGGAAGGACAGTGAGGGAAATTCTCCTTGTGCTATAGTGTGCTAAAGCATTCCTCATCAACCATCTTTGAAATCCTTGTTTTTTTGGACAGTCAGGGAAATTGTCGGTGTGCTATTCTGTGCAAAAGCAATCATCCTCAACCATATTTAGAAATCCTTAAGTAAAGGGACAGAGAAGGACACCTGAAGGTAGCCCTTATTGATTTTTTCCCATCTCCCTGCAGGCCATCTATTAGAATGTCTGGAAGGCAAACAAGGAGAGGCAGACAGTCAGGAGGCAATAAAAGAGGGCAAGCAGGCTCTGTGTCTGGGGGCAACAGTGCTGGTCGTGGACGCGGTGCATTGTCATCAGCACATGGCCATGGGACACGCTTGTCCTTCTTTTCGGCAGCTGGACATGTTGAGCCACATCATGCCGAAGACTTGGTAGAGTGGATGACCAAGCCCTCCTCCTCCTCCTCATCCTCTCTCACCCAGGCTCAGGGTACTGGAAAAGCAGCTGCCAAAGCGTCCTCTTCCCTGGTATCAATGTCAGACTCATCATCAGTCACTCCTTCCCTAGACCCACCATGTCCTCCTCCTGAGGAGTCCCCCGAACTGTTTGAGCACAGTGTTGGGTACATGCTCCAGGAGGATGCCCAGCGTTTCGAAGGGTCTGATGATGAAACACAGCTACAGGAAGGCAGTAGCGTGAGAGCAGACAGAGGGGATGCTCAAGAAGGACACCAATCTGGCAGTCATGTTCCAGCAGCTGCAGCATACTGCCAGATTGGCTCCAGTGATGAGGAGGGAGGGGATGATGAGGTCACTGACTCCACGTGGGTGCCTAATAGGAGAGAGGAGGAGGAGGAGGATGAGGAGGAGGCACATCTCCAACGAGGCAGGATGCCCTTTGGTGGCCAGCGTAAGGGCAGTACACCGACGGAATCACACCGCAGAGCTCCGCCTGTGCAGGGCGCTGCCTCTGCCCGTCATTCAAAAAGTTCTTTGGTGTGGGCCTTTTTTGAGGCTAGTGCATCAGATCGCACAGCTGCTGTTTGCAACATATGTCTCAAGCGTATATCGCGTGGCCAAAACATCAGCCGCTTGGGTACCACATGCCTGACCAGACATATGTTGACCTGCCATGCAGCTCGTTGGCAAGCCTACCTCAAAGACCCACACCAAAGAACAAAGCGGACCTCTCCTTGCACCGCATCAGCTGGGATCTCCAACCCCACTATAACTTCAGTCCTCTCTGAAACATGCACTGAGAGGAATGAAGGTGTAGAATTAGGTGTGTCACAGCCAAGTACTTGCGGCCACTCTGCTAGCAGTACACCGACGTCCGATTCTAGCAGGCAAATTTCCCTGCCCCAGCTGCTGGACCGTCGAAAGAAGTTCACTCCCAGCCATCCACATGCCCAGCGGTTGAATGCTAGCTTGGCTAAATTGCTAGCGCTTCAACTGCTGCCTTTTCAGTTGGTAGACTCGGCCCCCTTCCATGAGTTTGTGCAATGTGCGGTTCCTCAGTGGCAGGTTCCCAAACGCCACTTTTTCTCACGGAAGGCTATTCCGGCTCTCTACCGGCATGTGGAAGGCAATGTCTTGGCCTCGCTGGACAGGGCGGTCAGCGGTAAGGTGCATATTACCGCTGACTCATGGTCCAGCAGGCATGGACAGGGAGGTTACCTTTCTTTCACGGCCCATTGGGTCACTCTTTTGGCAGCTGGGAAGGATGCAGGACAAGGTGCAGTAGTGTTGGAGGTTGTTCCACCGCCACGCCTCCAAAATGCTACTACTGGTTGTGACACACCTCTGTCCTCCACCCCCTCCTCTTCTTCTTCCTCCATGGCCTCTTCCTGTGGTTTGTCCTCGGAACCAGCGGTGCTCCGTAGGCGTTCAAGGGGCTACGCAAGTACGCAGGCAAAAAGATGCCATGCCGTGCTTGCGCTGGTGTGTTTGGGGGACAGAAGCCACACTGGGGCAGAGGTCCTGTCTGCTCTGCAGGGCCAGGCCGAGAGGTGGTTGACGCCACGCCAGCTTAAGCCAGGAATGGTGGTTTGCGACAATGGCACCAACCTCCTCTCCGCCCTCCGACAGGGACAACTGACCCATGTGCCCTGTGTGGCTCACGTCCTTAACCTGGTGGTGCAGCGGTTCTTGGGCAGGTACCCGGGCTTACAGGATGTCCTGAGGCAGGCCAGGAAAGTCTGTGTGCATTTCCGCAGATCTTATAATGCCAGTGCTCGCCTGGCTGAGCTGCAAAAGGAGTTGAACCTGCCCAAGAACCGCCTTATATGTGACATGCCCACCAGGTGGAACTCAACGTTGGCCATGCTGCAGCGGCTGCACACGCAGCAGAGGGCCATCAATGAGTACCTGTGCGACTACGGCACCAGGACAGGGTCAGGGGAGCTTGGTTTTTTTTCTCCACGCCAGTGGGGCATGATCAGGGATGCATGCACTGTCCTGGCACCATTTGAGGAGGCCACGAGGATGGTGAGCAGTGACAGTGCATGCATCAGTGACACTGTACCTCTTGTCCACCTGTTGGAGCACACGCTGCGTGGAATAATGGACACAGGGCACTTGAGGCAGAACAGAGGCAGGAAGAGGAGGACTTCCTTGCCTCTCAAGGCCCCCTTTACCCAGACAGTGTTCCTTCTGTCCCACCCATCGCACAGGAAGAGGAGGAGGAGGAGGAGGAGGAGGAGGAGGATTGTGTCAGCATGGAGGTGGAGGCTGGCACTCAGCATCATCAGCAGCAGTCTTTTAGGGATGATTTACAGTCCCAAGAAACCAGTGGACTTGTACGTGGCTGGGAGGAGGTGGCTGCGGATCATGTCGTCCTTAGTGACCCAGAGGACTCCGGAGCGAATGCCTCAGCAAACCTACGCTGCATGGCCTCCCTGATCCTGCAAAGTCTGCGGAAGGATCCTCGTATTCTTCGGATCAAGGAGAGGGACCATTACTGGCTGGCCACTCTCCTTGATCCACGGTACAAGGGTAAGGTTGCGGACCTTATGTTACCGTCGCAGAGGGAGCAGAGGATGAGACAACTCCGGGAGGCCTTGCAGAAAGGTCTGTGCAACGCGTTCCCAGAGACTGGGAGGTTACAAACTCCTGGTCCTGGACAACGAGTTGCTGAGGCTTCGGCCAGTCAAAGAAGGAGCGGTGGGGAAGGTGGCCGTCTGACCGATGCGTTCAGACAATTCTTTAGTCCGCAGCCCCAAAGTATGATCGGTTCCAGCAACCATCGCCAGCGTCTGATAAACATGGTGCAGGAATATCTAGGGGCAAGGTCAGACTTGGACACCTTCCCCACCGAAAATCCTCTGGCTTACTGGGTCTTGAGGATGGATCACTGGCCAGAGCTTGCACAGTATGCAATTGAGCTACTGGCCTGTCCTGCATCCAGCGTTCTTTCGGAACGCACATTCAGTGCTGCTGGAGGATTTGTCACGGATCACAGGGTGCGCCTGTCCACCGACTCGGTTGATCGACTGACTTTCATCAAGATGAACCAGTCTTGGATCACCACCAGCTACCACACACCTGATGCTGATATAACAGACTAATTGATTTTAACATGTCACATCCCTTCAAGACTGATGCTGATGCTGAGTGCCTGTGCTGTTATGTTGACTGGCTATCCTCCTCCTCCGAGTCCTCAATGATACGATTGATGATGATAGCTTGGAAGATCATTTTTGTTTATGGGTGCCGCCACCAGTGGCTAAGGCCCAATTTTTCAGCCCCTGTTTTACAGGGGCGTGTAATTACAATTTTTTTAGCAATAATTTGCCATAGGGCTCATTGCTGTGCTCCAAGTACAGTATCTGTGAGGGGTTGGAGTGTTGTGGCACCAGTGCCTAAGGCCCAATTTTTCAGCCCCTGTTTAACAGGGGCGTGTCATTACAATTTTTGAAGCAATACTTTGCAACAGGGCTCATTGCTGTGCTCCAAGTACAGTATCTGTGAGGGGTTGTAGTGTTGTGCCACCAGTGCCTAAGGCCCAATTTTTCAGCCCCTGTTCAACAGGGGCATGCAATTACAATTCTTGATCTAATAATTCACAGCAGGGCCCATTGCTGCACCCACCAAGAGTAACTCTGAGGGCTTACAGTGTTGTGGCAACGCCACCACCACCACGAAAGGCCCAATTTTTCAGCCCCTGTTCAAAAGGGGCATGTAATTACAATTCTTGATCTAATAATTCACAGCAGGGCCCATTGCTGCACCCACCAAGAGTAACTCTGAGGGCTTACAGTGTTGTGGCAACACCACCACCACCACGAAAGGCCCAATTTTTCAACACCTGTTCAACAGGGGCATGCAATTACAATTCTTGATCTAATAATTCACAGCAGGGCCCATTGCTGCACCCACCAAGAGTAACTCTGAGGGCTTACAGTGTTGTGGCAACGCCACCACCACCACCACCACCACGAAAGGCCCAATTTTTCAGCCCCTGTTCAAAAGGGGCATGTAATTACAATTCTTGATCTAATAATTCACAGCAGGGCCCATTGCTGCACCCACCAAGAGTAACTCTGAGGGCTTACAGTGTTGTGGCAACGCCACCACCACCACCACCACGAAAGGCCCAATTTTTCAGCCCCTGTTCAAAAGGGGCATGTAATTACAATTCTTGATCTAATAATTCACAGCAGGGCCCATTGCTGCACCCACCAAGAGTAACTCTGAGGGCTTACAGTGTTGTGGCAACACCACCACCACCACCACCACCACGAAAGGCCCAATTTTTCAGCCCCTGTTCAACAGGGGCATGCAATTACAATTCTTGATCTAATAATTCACAGCAGGGCCCATTGCTGCACCCACCAAGAGTAACTCTGAGGGCTTACAGTGTTGTGGCAACGCCACCACCACCACCACCACGAAAGGCCCAATTTTTCAGCCCCTGTTCAACAGGGGCATGCAATTACAATTCTTGATCTAATAATTCACAGCAGGGCCCATTCCTGCACCCACCAAGAGTAACTCTGAGGGCTTACAGTGTTGTGGCAACACCACCACCACCACGAAAGGCCCAATTTTTCAGCCCCTGTTCAACAGGGGCATGCAATTACAATTCTTGATCTAATAATTCACAGCAGGGCCCATTGCTGCACGCACCAAGAGTAACTGTCAGGGCTTACAGTGTTGTGGCACCAGCACCACCATCAAAGGCCCAATTTTTACTACCACTGTTCAACAATTATATGTAATTAAAATTCCTGATATAATAGTTGACAGCAGGGCGTTCCAGCACCAACCAAGAGTAACTGTGAGTGCTTACAGTGTTGTGCCAACACCAACAACTAAGGGGCCTATTTCTGCAGAGTATATACGGCAGGTCCCTACTTTCAAACATCCAACTTACAAACGACTCCTACTTGCAAACGCAAGAAGACAACAGGAAGTGAGAGGAAATCTACCACTAGGAAGGAAAATTCTCTCCTGTAAGAATAAATATGGGAGAAAGGTGTCTCCTCTGTACTGATGCTTTATCAGCAATCCTTGTTTCAAGAAAAACACCACATTTCAAAAACAGTTGTCATTGGGACGGAAAGTGAGGTGAAATGTTCTGAACAGGGGCACAGACAGCAAAACAAATGTTACAGGGGTGATAACCCTTACCTATGTTTTCCAAAAAGTTTAAAAATAGATTTTTGGGCTGGAGCTACACTTCAACAATGTACCTGTTCAAAATTACAAACAGATTCTACATAAGAACAAACCTACAGTCCCTGTCTTGTATGCACCGCCTGTATACGGCTGTTCAGAGTATATAGGGCCTTTTTTATTTTATGTGCGGGGTTCCCCTTAATATCCATACAAGACCCAAAGGGGCTGGTAATGGGCTGGGGTAGGGGGGGGGGTCATGGGGCAGCTATGCCATTTTTCCTAAAGATTTTCATCCATATTACCGGGACCAGACATTACATTAAAGCCGCAAGCAGTTTTAAATGGCTTTTTTTTCCTTTAGAAGTGTCATTTTGTGCAGGGACAGTTCTAAACACGGGAAACACGTGGCACTTCACAGGCATACTTTAGACACCCCCCAGGTACGATATTTAAAGGAATATTTGACTTTTTTTTTCCACTTTATGCATCATTAAAATGACTGCTCCCGAAAAACGACCGTTTTTAAAACTTCTTTTTGCATTGATACATGTCCCCTGGTGCACAACCCGGGTTCCCAAACCCTTTTTAGGACAATAACATGCATAATAGTTGTTATAATTAGCACTTTAGAATTCGAACGTTCGCATCCATTGTATTTAATAGGGTTCTAATGTTCGTACGAACTTTCGGTCCGTTCGCGGGTTCTGGTGCGAACCGAACCCGGGGGTGTTCGGCTCATCACTATTCGGGACATTCTGCTTGTCCTTCAGCTATTCAGCTTGACTCCGGCGACATGTCACCTTCTAACCAACCTGACTTCAGGGTTCCACTGACATCTGCCCAGTCTGATGGTCCTGTGCAAGATGACCAGTTCCCCTTTAAGGGTCTAGGGGACCCTCCTCAGATTCCTGTTGATCCTCTCATGCCCGTGCTTATTCCTAGAGAGTAGGGATGAGCTTCGTGTTCGAGTCGAACATACGTTCGACTCGAACATCGGCTGTTCGATCGTTCGACGAAGATCGAACGATTTGGGCCGTTCGCGCCAAATTCGAGTGACGCGAACGGCCCACAATGCACTACGCCATCGCAGTGTCATCCAGGCGCTGTGATTGGCCAAGCATGCACTGTGACCCCGCATGCTTGGCCAATCACAGCGCCGGCAGCGAGGAGAGCAATGATTGGCCACAGGCAGGATGCCTGTGGCCAATTATTGCTGAGGGTGTTTAGTACACGCCCCACACTATAAAAGGCCGCCAGCACGGCGGCCTAGTGTAGTGTGTTCCGGAGCAGGGATAGAGCAGCATAGGCAGGGACAGTGACTGTTATTTCTTTCTTGCTTAACCTGGATTCCTTTAGTTTAGGGAAAGAGAAGGATAGGTAGGGAGAGTGTCAGTGTGTTTTGTGCTTGTGCTATAGTGTGCTTAAAAAAAACATTTATTCTAGGGACAGAAAACTGTAGGTAGGGACAGTGTCAGTTTCTTTCACTCTGCAAGTCCTTGTTTCCAGGGACCTGGAAGGACAGTGAGTGAATTGTCCTTGTGCTATATTGTGCTTAAAAAAACATTTATTCTAGGGACAGAAAACTGTAGGTAGGGAGAGTGTCAGTTTCTTTCACTCTGCAAGTCCTTGTTTCCAGGGACCTGGAAGGACAGTGACTGAATTGTCCTTGTGCTATATTGTGATTAAAAAAAACATTTATTCTAGGGACAGAAAACTGTAGGTAGGGAGAGTGTCAGTTTATTTCACTCTGCAAGTCCTTGTTTCCAGGGACCTGGAAGGACAGTGACTGAATTGTCCTTGTGCTATATTGTGATTAAAAAAAACATTTATTCTAGGGACAGAAAACTGTAGGTAGGGAGAGTGTCAGTTTATTTCACTCTGCAAGTCCTTGTTTCCAGGGACCTGGAAGGACAGTGACTGAATTGTCCTTGTGCTATATTGTGATTAAAAAAAACATTTATTCTAGGGACAGAAAACTGTAGGTAGGGAGAGTGTCAGTTTATTTCACTCTGCAAGTCCTTGTTTCCAGGGACCTGGAAGGACAGTGACTGAATTGTCCTTGTGCTATATTGTGATTAAAAAAAACATTTATTCTAGGGACAGAAAACTGTAGGTAGGGAGAGTGTCAGTTTATTTCACTCTGCAAGTCCTTGTTTCCAGGGACCTGGAAGGACAGTGACTGAATTGTCCTTGTGCTATATTGTGATTAAAAAAAACATTTATTCTAGGGACAGAAAACTGTAGGTAGGGAGAGTGTCAGTTTATTTCACTCTGCAAGTCCTTGTTTCCAGGGACCTGGAAGGACAGTGACTGAATTGTCCTTGTGCTATATTGTGATTAAAAAAAACATTTATTCTAGGGACAGAAAACTGTAGGTAGGGAGAGTGTCAGTTTATTTCACTCTGCAAGTCCTTGTTTCCAGGGACCTGGAAGGACAGTGACTGAATTGTCCTTGTGCTATATTGTGATTAAAAAAAACATTTATTCTAGGGACAGAAAACTGTAGGTAGGGAGAGTGTCAGTTTATTTCACTCTGCAAGTCCTTGTTTCCAGGGACCTGGAAGGACAGTGAGTGAATTGTCCTTGTGTTATATTGTGATTAAAAAAAACATTTTTTCTAGGGACAGAAAACTGTAGGTAGGGAGAGTGTTTTTTTTCTTTCACTCTGCAAGTCCTTGTTTCCAGGGACCTGTAAGGACAGTGAGTGAATTGTCCTTGTGCTATATTGTGCTTAAAAAAAACATTTATTCTAGGGACAGAAAACTGTAGGTAGGGAGAGTGTCAGTTTATTTCACTCTGCAAGTCCTTGTTTCCAGGGACCTGGAAGGACAGTGAGTGAATTGTCCTTGTGTTATATTGTGATTAAAAAAAACATTTTTTCTAGGGACAGAAAACTGTAGGTAGGGAGAGTGTTTTTTTTCTTTCACTCTGCAAGTCCTTGTTTCCAGGGACCTGTAAGGACAGTGAGTGAATTGTCCTTGTGCTATATTGTGCTTAAAAAAAACATTTATTCTAGGGACAGAAAACTGTAGGTAGGGAGAGTGTCAGTTTATTTCACTCTGCAAGTCCTTGTTTCCAGGGACCTGGAAGGACAGTGACTGAATTGTCCTTGTGCTATATTGTGATTAAAAAAAACATTTATTCTAGGGACAGAAAACTGTAGGTAGGGAGAGTGTCAGTTTATTTCACTCTGCAAGTCCTTGTTTCCAGGGACCTGGAAGGACAGTGACTGAATTGTCCTTGTGCTATATTGTGATTAAAAAAAACATTTATTCTAGGGACAGAAAACTGTAGGTAGGGAGAGTGTCAGTTTATTTCACTCTGCAAGTCCTTGTTTCCAGGGACCTGGAAGGACAGTGACTGAATTGTCCTTGTGCTATATTGTGATTAAAAAAAACATTTATTCTAGGGACAGAAAACTGTAGGTAGGGAGAGTGTCAGTTTATTTCACTCTGCAAGTCCTTGTTTCCAGGGACCTGGAAGGACAGTGACTGAATTGTCCTTGTGCTATATTGTGATTAAAAAAAACATTTATTCTAGGGACAGAAAACTGTAGGTAGGGAGAGTGTCAGTTTATTTCACTCTGCAAGTCCTTGTTTCCAGGGACCTGGAAGGACAGTGACTGAATTGTCCTTGTGCTATATTGTGATTAAAAAAAACATTTATTCCAGGGACAGAAAACTGTAGGTAGGGAGAGTGTCAGTTTATTTCACTCTGCAAGTCCTTGTTTCCAGGGACCTGGAAGGACAGTGACTGAATTGTCCTTGTGCTATATTGTGATTAAAAAAAACATTTATTCTAGGGACAGAAAACTGTAGGTAGGGAGAGTGTCAGTTTATTTCACTCTGCAAGTCCTTGTTTCCAGGGACCTGGAAGGACAGTGACTGAATTGTCCTTGTGCTATATTGTGATTAAAAAAAACATTTATTCTAGGGACAGAAAACTGTAGGTAGGGAGAGTGTCAGTTTATTTCACTCTGCAAGTCCTTGTTTCCAGGGACCTGGAAGGACAGTGACTGAATTGTCCTTGTGCTATATTGTGATTAAAAAAAACATTTATTCTAGGGACAGAAAACTGTAGGTAGGGAGAGTGTCAGTTTATTTCACTCTGCAAGTCCTTGTTTCCAGGGACCTGGAAGGACAGTGACTGAATTGTCCTTGTGCTATATTGTGATTAAAAAAAACATTTATTCTAGGGACAGAAAACTGTAGGTAGGGAGAGTGTCAGTTTATTTCACTCTGCAAGTCCTTGTTTCCAGGGACCTGGAAGGACAGTGACTGAATTGTCCTTGTGCTATATTGTGATTAAAAAAAACATTTATTCTAGGGACAGAAAACTGTAGGTAGGGAGAGTGTCAGTTTATTTCACTCTGCAAGTCCTTGTTTCCAGGGACCTGGAAGGACAGTGACTGAATTGTCCTTGTGCTATATTGTGATTAAAAAAAACATTTATTCTAGGGACAGAAAACTGTAGGTAGGGAGAGTGTCAGTTTATTTCACTCTGCAAGTCCTTGTTTCCAGGGACCTGGAAGGACAGTGACTGAATTGTCCTTGTGCTATATTGTGATTAAAAAAAACATTTATTCTAGGGACAGAAAACTGTAGGTAGGGAGAGTGTCAGTTTATTTCACTCTGCAAGTCCTTGTTTCCAGGGACCTGGAAGGACAGTGACTGAATTGTCCTTGTGCTATATTGTGATTAAAAAAAACATTTATTCTAGGGACAGAAAACTGTAGGTAGGGAGAGTGTCAGTTTATTTCACTCTGCAAGTCCTTGTTTCCAGGGACCTGGAAGGACAGTGAGTGAATTGTCCTTGTGTTATATTGTGATTAAAAAAAACATTTTTTCTAGGGACAGAAAACTGTAGGTAGGGAGAGTGTTTTTTTTCTTTCACTCTGCAAGTCCTTGTTTCCAGGGACCTGTAAGGACAGTGAGTGAATTGTCCTTGTGCTATATTGTGCTTAAAAAAAACATTTATTCTAGGGACAGAAAACTGTAGGTAGGGAGAGTGTCAGTTTATTTCACTCTGCAAGTCCTTGTTTCCAGGGACCTCTAAGGACAGTGAGTGAATTGTCCTTGTGCTATATTGTGCTTAAAAAAAACATTTATTCTAGGGACAGAAAACTGTAGGTAGGGAGAGTGTCAGTTTATTTCACGCTGCAAGTCCTTGTTTCCAGGGACCTGTAAGGACAGTGAGTGAATTGTCCGTGTGCTATATTGTGATTAAAAAAAAAAATAATTCTAGGGACAGAAAACTGTAGGTAGGGAGAGTGTTTTTTTTCTTTCACTCTGCAAGTCCTTGTTTCCAGGGACCTGTAAGGACAGTGAGTGAATTGTCCTTGTGCTATATTGTGATTAAAAAAAACATTTTTTCTAGGGACAGAAAACTGTAGGTAGGGAGAGTGTTTTTTTTCTTTCACTCTGCAAGTCCTTGTTTCCAGGGACCTGTAAGGACAGTGAGTGAATTGTCCTTGTGCTATATTGTGCTTAAAAAAAACATTTATTCTAGGGACAGAAAACTGTAGGTAGGGAGAGTGTCAGTTTATTTCACTCTGCAAGTCCTTGTTTCCAGGGACCTGGAAGGACAGTGAGTGAATTGTCCTTGTGCTATATTGTGATTAAAAAAAAACATTTTTTCTAGGGACAGAAAACTGTAGGTAGGGAGAGTGTTTTTTTTCTTTCACTCTGCAAGTCCTTGTTTCCAGGGACCTGGAAGGACAGTGAATGAATTCTCCTTGTGCTATATTGTGCTTAAAAAAAACATTTATTCTAGGGACAGAAAACTGTAGGTAGGGAGAGTGTCAGTTTATTTCACTCTGCAAGTCCTTGTTTCCAGGGACCTGTAAGGACAGTGAGTGAATTGTCCTTGTGCTATATTGTGATTAAAAAAAACATTTTTTCTAGGGACAGAAAACTGTAGGTAGGGAGAGTGTTTTTTTTCTTTCACTCTGCAAGTCCTTGTTTCCAGGGACCTGTAAGGACAGTGAGTGAATTGTCCTTGTGCTATATTGTGCTTAAAAAAAACATTTATTCTAGGGACAGAAAACTGTAGGTAGGGAGAGTGTCAGTTTATTTCACTCTGCAAGTCCTTGTTTCCAGGGACCTGGAAGGACAGTGAGTGAATTGTCCTTGTGCTATATTGTGATTAAAAAAAACATTTTTTCTAGGGACAGAAAACTGTAGGTAGGGAGAGTGTTTTTTTTCTTTCACTCTGCAAGTCCTTGTTTCCAGGGACCTGTAAGGACAGTGAGTGAATTGTCCTTGTGCTATATTGTGCTTCAAAAAAACATTTATTCTAGGGACAGAAAACTGTAGGTAGGGAGAGTGTCAGTTTATTTCACTCTGCAAGTCCTTGTTTCCAGGGACCTGGAAGGACAGTGACTGAATTGTCCTTGTGCTATATTGTGATTAAAAAAAACATTTTTTCTAGGGACAGAAAACTGTAGGTAGGGAGAGTGTTTTTTTTCTTTCACTCTGCAAGTCCTTGTTTCCAGGGACCTGTAAGGACAGTGAGTGAATTGTCCTTGTGCTATATTGTGCTTAAAAAAAATATTTTTTCTAGGGACAGAAAACTGTAGGTAGGGAGAGTGTTTTTTTTCTTTCACTCTGCAAGTCCTTGTTTCCAGGGACCTGGAAGGACAGTGAGTGAATTGTCCTTGTGCTATATTGTGCTTAAAAAAAACATTTTTTCTAGGGACAGAAAACTGTAGGTAGGGAGAGTGTTTTTTTTCTTTCACTCTGCAAGTCCTTGTTTCCAGGGACCTGGAAGGACAGTGAGTGAATTGTCCTTGTGCTATATTGTGCTTAAAAAAAAACATTTATTCTAGGGACAGAAAACTGTAGGTAGGGAGAGTGTCAGTTTATTTCACTCTGCAAGTCCTTGTTTCCAGGGACCTCTAAGGACAGTGAGTGAATTGTCCTTGTGCTATATTGTGCTTAAAAAAAACATTTATTCTAGGGACAGAAAACTGTAGGTAGGGAGAGTGTCAGTTTATTTCACTCTGCAAGTCCTTGTTTCCAGGGACCTGTAAGGACAGTGAGTGAATTGTCCTTGTGCTATATTGTGATTAAAAAATTTTTTTTTCTAGGGACAGAAAACTGTAGGTAGGGAGAGTGTTTTTTTTCTTTCACTCTGCAAGTCCTTGTTTCCAGGGACCTGTAAGGACAGTGAGTGAATTGTCCTTGTGCTATATTGTGATTAAAAAAAACATTTTTTCTAGGGACAGAAAACTGTAGGTAGGGAGAGTGTTTTTTTTCTTTCACTCTGCAAGTCCTTGTTTCCAGGGACCTGTAAGGACAGTGAGTGAATTGTCCTTGTGCTATATTGTGCTTAAAAAAAACATTTATTCTAGGGACAGAAAACTGTAGGTAGGGAGAGTGTCAGTTTATTTCACTCTGCAAGTCCTTGTTTCCAGGGACCTGGAAGGACAGTGAGTGAATTGTCCTTGTGCTATATTGTGATTAAAAAAAACATTTTTTCTAGGGACAGAAAACTGTAGGTAGGGAGAGTGTTTTTTTTCTTTCACTCTGCAAGTCCTTGTTTCCAGGGACCTGGAAGGACAGTGAGTGAATTCTCCTTGTGCTATATTGTGCTTAAAAAAAACATTTATTCTAGGGACAGAAAACTGTAGGTAGGGAGAGTGTCAGTTTATTTCACTCTGCAAGTCCTTGTTTCCAGGGACCTGTAAGGACAGTGAGTGAATTGTCCTTGTGCTATATTGTGATTAAAAAAAACATTTTTTCTAGGGACAGAAAACTGTAGGTAGGGAGAGTGTTTTTTTTTCTTTCACTCTGCAAGTCCTTGTTTCCAGGGACCTGTAAGGACAGTGAGTGAATTGTCCTTGTGCTATATTGTGCTTAAAAAAAACATTTATTCTAGGGACAGAAAACTGTAGGTAGGGAGAGTGTCAGTTTATTTCACTCTGCAAGTCCTTGTTTCCAGGGACCTGGAAGGACAGTGAGTGAATTGTCCTTGTGCTATATTGTGATTAAAAAAAACATTTTTTCTAGGGACAGAAAACTGTAGGTAGGGAGAGTGGTTTTTTTCTTTCACTCTGCAAGTCCTTGTTTCCAGGGACCTGTAAGGACAGTGAGTGAATTGTCCTTGTGCTATATTGTGCTTAAAAAAACATTTATTCTAGGGACAGAAAACTGTAGGTAGGGAGAGTGTCAGTTTATTTCACTCTGCAAGTCCTTGTTTCCAGGGACCTGGAAGGACAGTGAGTGAATTCTCCTTGTGCTATATTGTGATTAAAAAAAACATTTTTTCTAGGGACAGAAAACTGTAGGTAGGGAGAGTGTTTTTTTTCTTTCACTCTGCAAGTCCTTGTTTCCAGGGACCTGTAAGGACAGTGAGTGAATTGTCCTTGTGCTATATTGTGATTAAAAAAAACATTTTTTCTAGGGACAGAAAACTGTAGGTAGGGAGAGTGTTTTTTTTCTTTCACTCTGCAAGTCCTTGTTTCCAGGGACCTGGAAGGACAGTGAGTGAATTGTCCTTGTGCTATATTGTGCTTAAAAAAAACATTTTTTCTAGGGACAGAAAACTGTAGGTAGGGAGAGTGTTTTTTTTCTTTCACTCTGCAAGTCCTTGTTTCCAGGGACCTGGAAGGACAGTGAGTGAATTGTCCTTGTGCTATATTGTGCTTAAAAAAAAACATTTTTTCTAGGGACAGAAAACTGTAGGTAGGGAGAGTGTTTTTTTTCTTTCACTCTGCAAGTCCTTGTTTCCAGGGACCTGTAAGGACAGTGAGTGAATTGTCCTTGTGCTATATTGTGCTTAAAAAAAACATTTATTCTAGGGACAGAAAACTGTAGGTAGGGAGAGTGTCAGTTTATTTCACTCTGCAAGTCCTTGTTTCCAGGGACCTGGAAGGACAGTGAGTGAATTGTCCTTGTGCTATATTGTGATTAAAAAAACATTTTTTCTAGGGACAGAAAACTGTAGGTAGGGAGAGTGTTTTTTTTCTTTCACTCTGCAAGTCCTTGTTTCCAGGGACCTGTAAGGACAGTGAGTGAATTGTCCTTGTGCTATATTGTGCTTAAAAAAAACATTTATTCTAGGGACAGAAAACTGTAGGTAGGGAGAGTGTCAGTTTATTTCACTCTGCAAGTCCTTGTTTCCAGGGACCTGTAAGGACAGTGAGTGAATTGTCCTTGTGCTATATTGTGATTAAAAAAAACATTTTTTCTAGGGACAGAAAACTGTAGGTAGGGAGAGTGTTTTTTTTCTTTCACTCTGCAAGTCCTTGTTTCCAGGGACCTGTAAGGACAGTGAGTGAATTGTTCTTGTGCTATATTGTGATTAAAAAAAACATTTTTTCTAGGGACAGAAAACTGTAGGTAGGGAGAGTGTTTTTTTTCTTTCACTCTGCAAGTCCTTGTTTCCAGGGACCTGTAAGGACAGTGAGTGAATTGTCCTTGTGCTATATTGTGCTTAAAAAAAATATTTTTTCTAGGGACAGAAAACTGTAGGTAGGGAGAGTGTCAGTTTCTTTCACTGTGAAAGTCCTTGTTTCAAGGGACAGAGAAGGACACCTGAAGGTAGCCCTTATTGCTTTTTTCCCATCTCCCTGCAGGCCATCTATTAGAATGTCTGGAAGGCAAACAAGGAGAGGCAGACAGTCAGGAGGCAATAAAAGAGGGCAAGCAGGCTCTGTGTCTGGGGGCAACAGTGCTGGTCGTGGACGCGGTGCATTGTCATCAGCACATGGCCATGGGACACGCTTGTCCTTCTTTTCGGCAGCTGGACATGTTGAGCCACATCATGCCGAAGACTTGGTAGAGTGGATGACCAAGCCCTCCTCCTCCTCCTCATCCTCTCTCACCCAGGCTCAGGGTACTGGAAAAGCAGCTGCCAAAGCGTCGTCTTCCCTGGTATCAATGTCAGACAAATCATCAGTCACTCCTTCCCTAGACCCACCATGTCCTCCTCCTGAGGAGTCCCCCGAACTGTTTCAGCACAGTGTTGGGTACATGCTCCAGGAGGATGCCCAGCGTTTCGAAGGGTCTGATGATGAAACCCAGCTAGAGGAAGGCAGTAGCGTGAGAGCAGACAGAGGGGATGCTCAAGAAGGACACCAATCTGGCAGTCATGTTCCAGCAGCTGCAGCATACTGCCAGATTGGCTCCAGTGATGAGGAGGGAGGGGATGATGAGGTCACTGACTCCACGTGGGTGCCTAATAGGAGAGAGGAGGAGGAGGAGGATGAGGAGGAGGCACATCTCCAACGAGGCAGGATGCCCTTTGGTGGCCAGCGTAAGGGCAGTACACCGACGGAATCACACCGCAGAGCTCCGCCTGTGCAGGGCGCTGCCTCTGCCCGTCATTCAAAAAGTTCTTTGGTGTGGGCCTTTTTTGAGGCTAGTGCATCAGATCGCACAGCTGCTGTTTGCAACATATGTCTCAAGCGTATATCGCGTGGCCAAAACATCAGCCGCTTGGGTACCACATGCCTGACCAGACATATGTTGACCTGCCATGCAGCTCGTTGGCAAGCCTACCTCAAAGACCCACACCAAAGAACAAAGCGGACCTCTCCTTGCACCGCATCAGCTGGGATCTCCAACCCCACTATAACTTCAGTCCTCTCTGAAACATGCACTGAGAGGAATGAAGGTGTAGAATTAGGTGTGTCACAGCCAAGTACTTGCGCCCACTCTGCTAGCAGTACACCGACGTCCGATTCTAGCAGGCAAATTTCCCTGCCCCAGCTGCTGGACCGTCGAAAGAAGTTCACTCCCAGCCATCCACATGCCCAGCGGTTGAATGCTAGCTTGGCTAAATTGCTAGCGCTTCAACTGCTGCCTTTTCAGTTGGTAGACTCGGCCCCCTTCCGTGAGTTTGTGCAATGTGCGGTTCCTCAGTGGCAGGTTCCCAAACGCCACTTTTTCTCACGGAAGGCTATTCCGGCTCTCTACCGGCATGTGGAAGGCAATGTCTTGGCCTCGCTGGACAGGGCGGTCAGCGGTAAGGTGCATATTACCGCTGACTCATGGTCCAGCAGGCATGGACAGGGACGTTACCTTTCTTTCACGGCCCATTGGGTCACTCTTTTGGCAGCTGGGAAGGATTCAGGACAAGGTGCAGTAGTGTTGGAGGTTGTCCCACCGCCACGCCTCCAAAATGCTACTACTGGTTGTGACACACCTCTCTCCTCCACCCCCTCCTCTTCTTCTTCCTCCATGGCCTCTTCCTGTGGTTTGTCCTATGAACCAGCGGTGCTCCGTAGCCGTTCACGGGTCTACGCAAGTACGCAGGCAAAAAGATGCCATGCCGTGCTTGCGCTGGTGTGTTTGGGGGACAGAAGCCACACTGGGGCAGAGGTCCTGTCTGCTCTGCAGGGCCAGGCCGAGAGGTGGTTGACGCCACGCCAGCTTAAGCCAGGAATGGTGGTTTGCGACAATGGCACCAACCTCCTCTCCGCCCTCCGACAGGGACAACTGACCCATGTGCCCTGTGTGGCTCACGTCCTTAACCTGGTGGTGCAGCGCTTCTTGGGCAGGTACCCGGGCTTACAGGATGTCCTGAGGCAGGCCAGGAAAGTCTGTGTGCATTTCCGCAGATCTTATAATGCCAGTGCTCGCCTGGCTGAGCTGCAAAAGGAGTTGAACCTGCCCAAGAACCGCCTTATATGTGACATGCCCACCAGGTGGAACTCAACGTTGGCCATGCTGCAGCGGCTGCACACGCAGCAGAGGGCCATCAATGAGTACCTGTGCGACTACGGCACCAGGACAGGGTCAGGGGAGCTTGGTTTTTTTTCTCCACGCCAGTGGGGCATGATCAGGGATGCATGCACTGTCCTGGCACCATTTGAGGAGGCCACGAGGATGGTGAGCAGTGACAGTGCATGCATCAGTGACACTGTACCTCTTGTCCACCTGTTGGAGCACACGCTGCGTGGAATAATGGACAGGGCACTTGAGGCAGAACAGAGGCAGGAAGAGGAGGACTTCCTTGCCTCTCAAGGCCCCCTTTACCCAGACAGTGTTCCTTCTGTCCCACCCATCGCACAGGAAGAGGAGGAGGAGGAGGAGGAGGAGGAGGAGGATTGTGTCAGCATGGAGGTGGAGGCTGGCACTCAGCATCATCAGCAGCAGTCTTTTAGGGATGATTTACAGTCCCAAGAAACCAGTGGACTTGTACGTGGCTGGGAGGAGGTGGCTGCGGATCATGTCGTCCTTAGTGACCCAGAGGACTCCGGAGCGAATGCCTCAGCAAACCTACGCTGCATGGCCTCCCTGATCCTGCAAAGTCTGCGGAAGGATCCTCGTATTCTTCGGATCAAGGAGAGGGACCATTACTGGCTGGCCACTCTCCTTGATCCACGGTACAAGGGTAAGGTTGCGGACCTTATGTTACCGTCGCAGAGGGAGCAGAGGATGAGACAACTCCGGGAGGCCTTGCAGAAAGGTCTGTGCAACGCGTTCCCAGAGACTGGGAGGTTGCAAACTCCTGGTCCTGGACAACGAGTTGCTGAGGCTTCGGCCAGTCAAAGAAGGAGCGGTGGGGAAGGTGGCCGTCTGACCGATGCGTTCAGACAATTCTTTAGTCCGCAGCCCCAAAGTATGATCGGTTCCACCAACCATCGCCAGCGTCTGATAAACATGGTGCAGGAATATCTAGGGGCAACGTCAGACTTGGACACCTTCCCCACCGAAAATCCTCTGGCTTACTGGGTCTTGAGGATGGATCACTGGCCAGAGCTTGCACAGTATGCAATTGAGCTACTGGCCTGTCCTGCATCCAGCGTTCTTTCGGAACGCACATTCAGTGCTGCTGGAGGATTTGTCACGGATCACAGGGTGCGCCTGTCCACCGACTCGGTTGATCGACTGACTTTCATCAAGATGAACCAGTCTTGGATCACCACCAGCTACCACACACCTGATGCTGATATAACAGACTAATTGATTTTAACATGTCACATCCCTTCAAGACTGATGCTGATGCTGAGTGCCTGTGCTGTTATGTTGACTGGCTATCCTCCTCCTCCGAGTCCTCAATGATACGATTGATGATGATAGCTTGTAAGATCATTTTTGTTTATGGGTGCCGCCACCAGTGCCTAACGCCCAATTTTTCAGCCCCTGTTTAACAGGGGCGTGTAATTACAATTTTTGAAGCAATACTTTGCAACAGGGCTCATTGCTGTGCTCCAAGTACAGTATCTGTGAGGAGTTGCAGTGTTGTGCCACCAGTGCCTAAGGCCCAATTTTTCAGCCCCTGTTTAACAGGGGCGTGTCATTACAATTTTTGAAGCAATACTTTGCAACAGGGCTCATTGCTGTGCTCCAAGTACAGTATCTGTGAGGAGTTGCAGTGTTGTGCCACCAGTGCCTAAGGCCCAATTTTTCAGCCCCTGTTTAACAGGGGCGTGTCATTACAATTTTTGAAGCAATACTTTGCAACAGGGCTCATTGCTGTGCTCCAAGTACAGTATCTGTGAGGGGTTGCAGTGTTGTGCCACCAGTGCCTAAGGCCCAATTTTTCAGCCCCTGTTCAACAGGGGCATGTAATTACAATTCTTGATCTAATAATTCACAGCAGGGCCCATTGCTGCACCCACCAAGAGTAACTGTCAGGGCTTACAGTGTTGTGGCACCAGCACCACCATCAAAGGCCCAATTTTTACTACCACTGTTCAACAATTATATGTAATTAAAATTCCTGATATAATAGTTGACAGCAGGGCGTTCCAGCACCAACCAAGAGTAACTGTGAGTGCTTACAGTGTTGTGCCAACACCAACAACTAAGGGGCCTATTTCTGCAGAGTATATACGGCAGGTCCCTACTTTCAAACATCCAACTTACAAACGACTCCTACTTGCAAACGCAAGAAGACAACAGGAAGTGAGAGGAAATCTACCACTAGGAAGGAAAATTCTCTCCTGTAAGAATAAATATGGGAGAAAGGTGTCTCCTCTGTACTGATGCTTTATCAGCAATCCTTGTTTCAAGAAAAACACCACATTTCAAAAAGAGTTGTCATTGGGACGGAAAGTGAGGTGAAATGTTCTGAACAGGGGCACAGACAGCAAAACAAATGTTACAGGGGTGATAACCCTTACCTATGTTTTCCAAAAAGTTTAAAAATAGATTTTTGGTCTGGAGCTACACTTCAACAATGTACCTGTTCAAAATTACAAACAGATTCTACATAAGAACAAACCTACAGTCCCTGTCTTGTATGCACCGCCTGTATAGGGCTGTTCAGAGTATATAGGGCCTTTTTTATTTTATGTGCGGGGTTCCCCTTAATATCCATACAAGACCCAAAGGGGCTGGTAATGGGCTGGGGTAGGGGGGGGTCATGGGGTAGCTATGCCATTTTTCTTAAAGAATTTCATCCATATTACCGGGACCAGACATTACATTAAAGCCGCAAGCAGTTTTAAATGGCTTTTTTTTCCTTTAGAAGTGTCATTTTGTGCAGGGACAGTTCTAAACACGGGAAACACGTGGCACTTCACAGGCATACTTTAGACACCCCCCAGGTACGATATTTAAAGGAATATTTGACTTTTTTTTTTTCACTTTATGCATCATTAAAATGACTGCTCCCGAAAAACGACCGTTTTTAAAACTTCTTTTTGCATTGATACATGTCCCCTGGTGCAGAACCCGGGTTCCCAAACCCTTTTTAGGACAATAACATGCATAATAGTTGTTATAATTAGCACTTTAGAATTCGAACGTTCGCATCCATTGTATTTAATAGGGTTCTAATGTTCGTTCGAACTTTCGGTCCGTTCGCGGGTTCTGGTGCGAACCGAACCCGGGGGTGTTCGGCTCATCACTACCTCTGTCCCTACAAACAAGATTTAGCACAGAATAGCACACTGATAGTTTCCACGAGTGTCCTTCTCTGTCCCTAAACTCAAGGATTTCAAATATGGTTCAACAAGATTGGTTTAGAACAGAATAGCACAGCAAGATTGGTTTAGAACAGAATAGCACATTGACAGTTTCCCTCACTGTCCTTCTCTGTCCCTACAAACAAGATTTAGCACAGAATAGCACACTGATAGTTTCCACGAGTGTCCTTCTCTGTCCCTAAACTCAAGGATTTCAAATATGGTTCAGCAAGATTGGTTTAGGACAGAATAGCACACTGACACTTTCCCTCACTGTCCTTCTCTGTCCCTACAAACAAGATTTAGCACAGAATAGCACACTGATAATTTCCACGAGTGTCCTTCTCTGTCCCTAAACTCAAGGATTTCAAATATGG
Organism: Rana muscosa; assembly: GCA_029206835.1. NCBI lineage: Eukaryota > Metazoa > Chordata > Amphibia > Anura > Ranidae > Rana > Rana muscosa. The sequence continues at coordinate 149,579,125 of CM055116.1, forward strand.
TTCAGCAAGATTGGTTTAGAACAGAATAGCACACTGACAGTTTCCCCGAGTGTCCTTCTCTGTCCCTAAACTCAAGGATTTCAAATATGGTTCAGCAAGATTGGTTTAGGACAGAATAGCACACTGACACTTTCCCTCACTGTCCTTCTCTGTCCCTACAAACAAGATTTAGCACAGAATAGCACACTGATAGTTTCCACGAGTGTCCTTCTCTGTCCCTAAACTCAAGGATTTCAAATATGGTTCAGCAAGATTGGTTTAGGACAGAATAGCACACTGATAGTTTCCCTCACTGTCCTTCTCTGTCCCTACAAACAAGATTTAGCACAGAATAGCACACTGATAGTTTCCACGAGTGTCCTTCTCTGTCCCTAAACTCAAGGATTTCAAATATGGTTCAGCAAGATTGGTTTAGGACAGAATAGCACACTGATAGTTTCCCTCACTGTCCTTCTCTGTCCCTACAAACAAGATTTAGCACAGAATAGCACACTGATAGTTTCCACGAGTGTCCTTCTCTGTCCCTACAAACAAGGTTTAGCACAGAATGACACACTGACACTCTCCCTACCTATCCTTCTCTGTCCCTAAACACAAGGAATCCAGGATTAGTAAAGGAAAAAAATGACACTGTCCCTGCCTATGCTTCTCTTTCCCTGCTCCGGAACACACTACACAATGCCGCCGCGCTGGCGGCCTTTTATAGTGTGGGGCGTGTACTAAACCCCCTCAGCAATAATTGGCCACAGGCATCCTGCCTGTGGCCAATCATTGCTCTCCTCGCTGCCGGCGCTGTGATTGGCCAAGCATGCGGGGTCACAGTGCATGCTTGGCCAATCACAGCGCCTGGATGACACTGCGATGGCGTAGTGCATTGTGGGCCGTTCGCGTCACTTGAATTTGGCGCGAACGGCCCAAATCGTTCGATCTTCGTCGAACGATCGAACAGCCGATGTTCGAGTCGAACGTATGTTCGACTCGAACACGAAGCTCATCCCTAGATGAGAGGAGAGCTGGGGTAATTTGTGATGAGAGTAGAGCTGGGGTTATTTGTGATGAGAGTAAAGCTGGGGTTATTTGTGATAAGAGGGGAGCTGGGGGGGGGGATTTGTGATGAGAGGGGAGCTGGGGGGATTTGTTATGAGAAAGGAGCTGGGGGGATTTGTGATGAGAGGAGAGCTGGGGAGATTTTTGCAGAGAGGAGAGCTGGGGGGATTTGTGATGAGAGTTGAGCTGGGGGTATTTGTGATGAGAGGAGAGCTGGAGTGATTTGTGATGAGTGGTGAGCTGGGGGGATTTGTGATGAGAGGTGAGCTGGGGGGATTTTTGCAGAGAGGGGAGCTGGGGGGATTTGTACAGAAAGGGGAGCTGGGGGATTTGTGCAGAGAGGGGAGCTGGGGGGGATTTGTACAGAAAGAGGAGCTGGGGGATTTGTGCAGAGAGGGGAGCTGGGGGGATTTGTGATGAGAGGAGAACTGGGAGTATTTTGGGTAATTTGCCTTATGTGATACACAGTTGTAAGCCTTAACTCATTACAATTTTTTGGGTGCCGCTGTAATTCTCTCCTCTAAGGAAGGTGTGGCTGAGGGCGGGGTTTGGGTGTGGTTGGGGCGGAGTTTGGGCGTGGGGGGAGTTGGACAGACGGTGAGTTGCTGCACCTTTTCTCTGAGAAAAAAAGCCCTGCATATACTTATTAAAATAATAACATAAATAATACATATATATATATGTAGATATTATTTAGTCATGTGGAAAATAATTAATACATACCGTATATACTCGAGTATAAGCCAAGATTTTCAGCCCTTTTTTTGGGGCTGAAAGTCCCCCCCCCTCGGCTTATACTCGAGTCATATAAATTTTACATTGTAAATATTACCTGTAAAGAAGTTGCGGCCGCGGCGTCCATCGTTCAAATTCCGCGGCGTCCATCGTTCAAATTCCGCGGCGTCCATCGTTCAAATTCCGCGGCGTCCATCGTTCAAAATCCCGCGGTCTCTTCCTGTTCCTTCCTTGATAGGCGAGTCTCAGCAGACACCCTCCGCCTATCACGAACGTTCTCTCATCCTCAGTTTTCCAGCAGACGTCTGTGATTGGCGGAATACCCAACACAGTGTCTGCTGGGAAAACTAAGGATGAGAGAATGATCGTGATAGGCGGAGAGTGTCTGCTGAGACTCGCCTATCAAGTAAGGAACAGGAAGAGACCGCGGAATTCGAACGATGGACGCCGCGGAATTCGAACGATGGACGCCGCAGCCGCAACTTCTTTACAGGTAATAATTACAATGTAAAAATTTCTATTTACAGGGAACAGCGAGCTAGGGAACAGTGGGGCATCGGCTTATACTCGGGTCAGTGAGGTTTCCCAGTTTTTTGGGCAACATTAGGTACCTCGGCTTATACTCGAGTCGGCTTATACTCGAGTATATACGGTAATAATTTTTGCAGTCTTCTATCCAGCCAGCGCATGAAGCATTAAAGTCCTTGGTAATTTTTTTTAACATTAATTATGCTGAAGTGGACCCTTTGTTTCCAGGATTTAAAAAAGGGATTAGATCAGTGACTGCTCACATAGGCTCTGCGATCTGCGTCTTGTGCAGGCACGGCAGCCTATTCATTTGAATGGGCTTCTGTGCCTATTGAAATGTAGGGAAAAGGACCTCTGAAATCGCAGTCTGCATGGAAAGTGCAGTGTGGTACACACTGTGGGAAGTGGGAACCACCCACACATCTGTGAACCAGGCCTTAACCACTTCAATACCATGCACTTATACACCTTCCTGCCCAAGCCAATTTTGAGCTTTCAGCGCTGTCGCAATTTGAATGACAATTGCGCGGTCATGCAACACTGTACCCAAACAATCTTTTTATCATTTTGTTCCCACAAATAGAGCTCTCTTTCGGTGGTATTTGATCGCCTCTGCGATTTTTATTTTTTGCATAACATATAAAAAAAGAGCGAAAATTTAGAAAAAAAATAAGTTTTTCTTTGTTTCTGTTAATTTTTTTTTGTAAATAAGTACCTTTTCTACTTCAATAACGGGCACTGATAAGGCGGCACTATCGGGCACTGATAAGGCGACACTGATGGGAACCAATGAGGTGGCACCAATGAGGTGGCACCGATGAGGTGGCACTGATAATAGGCACTGATAAGCGGCACTGATAGGCGGCACTGATGGGCACTGATAGGCGGCACTGATGGGCACTGATAGGCGGCACTGGTATGCGGCACTGATGGGCACTCATAGGCGGCACTGATGGGCACTCATAGGCGGCACTGATGGGCACTTATAGGCAGCACTGATGAATACTTATGGGTGGCACTGATAGGTGGGCACTTATGGGCACAAATGGGCACGGATGGGCACTGATAGGTGGCACTGATGGACACTGGTAGGTGGCACTGATGACACTGGTGGCTGGCACTGCTGGGCATCATGCATTTTGGTTGTGCCATGATGGTGCCAATCAGTGCCCATTTGTGGGCACTGATTGGCATATATTTTTTATGTATTTGTGCATGTGGATGGCCATGGGGGACTTACCTGGCCATCCACATGCTTGGGGCTTCCCTGGTGGTCCTGGGGGGCTTCCCTGGTGGTCCAGTGTGGGTATCCGAGGGGGGGCTGCGTTGATAAACAATCAGCGCGAACCCCCCCTGTCAGGAGAGCCGCCGATCGGCTCTCCTCTACTCGCGTCTGTCAGACGCGAGTGAGGAAGAGCCGATCAACGGCTCTTCCTGTTTACATCGTGATCAGCCGTGATTGGACACGGCTGATCACGTGGTAAAAAGCCTCCGCCGGAGGCTCTTTACCGAGATCAGTGCAGCGGTGTGTCAGACTGACACACCGCTCCACCGATCGCCGCGATGCGCGCCCCCCCGGCGCGCGGTGGCTGTTATCCTGCAGGACGTCATATGATGTCCAGTGTGGATAACAGAACCACTTCCCTGACGTCAATCTGCTATTGACTGGGCGGGAAGTGGTTAAAGGACAGCTCTGCTTGTTTTCACAAAAGGGAGATTCAAAGCAAGCTTAACCTACTGTGCTGTATCTTTTGCTAGTGGTTAGGGAATAATTTGTCATCAATTTATTTGTAATTCAAGTTTGTCTACATATATTTAAAATATAAATAGGCAACAGTTTAAAAACATAAATATTTTAAAAAAAACGAAGACAAAATTACAACCGTATTTTTGACATGTACTGTACGTATCCACCAGAAGCCTTGATGTATACTCTCTGAAAGTTTAAGGCCTCATGCCCACGGACGTTTTTACAGCCGCGTTTTTTGCAGCTTGAAAACGCCTGTCCATGTTATTGTTTACTTTTTTTTTTCTAAAAAAAAAAAACAAAAAAAAAACGTCGGAGCTCAAAAACGCAATCGCTGCGTTTTTGCGCGTTTTTTAACGCTTCACGTTTTTTTATGCCTAACGCCGACGCCAAAGAACGCACTGGTCCTGGTTTTTTTTTACAGCTTAAAAACACCTATGCTATTTGCAGCTCAAAAACGTCTAGGTGGACATGGAGTCGAGTTGCCACCTCATCCCTTTAAACCCGAACACATATTGATTAGACAGGTTCTGTGGCTGATTAAGGTGGTAATTAATCTCACTTGGTGCCTTACCTGCATTAAATTAGCCTCAGAACCTGTGTAATTCATATGTGTTTGGGTTTAAAGGGATGAGGTGGCAACCCTAGCATGAAGCCATAGACTAACATGGACAGGCGTTTTTAAGCTGTAAAAAACGCTCAAAAACGCGGCTGTAAAAACGTCCGTGGGCATGAGGCCTTATACAAATGTGCATGTTGCTCTTGGAAGAATCATAGGAGTTTATTTACGGAAGGTGTAGGCAATGTTCACCTAATAAAGTGAATGTTCTTGCAAAGTAAATGTTCACTTAGCGTGCTTAACCACTTCCTTACTGGGCACTTAAACCCCCCTCCTGCCCAGACCAATTTTTAGCTTTCAGCGCTGACGCACTTTGAATGACAATTGTGCGATCATACAACACTGTACCCAAATGAAATTTTTATCATTTTTTCCCACAAATAGAGATTTATTTTGGTGGTACTTGATCACGTCTGCGGTTTTTATTTTTTGCGCTATAAACAAAAAAATACTGACAATTTTGAAAAAAACACAATATTTTTTACTTTTTGCTATAATAAATATCAAAAAAGGTGAAAATATCTGCGCTATCCGTGTATGAAAGGTGAGTAGCAGCTGGCACAGTCTGTTGATAGCAAACAAATAATAAATTCAAAAAATGCAGCGCTACAGTGCAATAACAAATAGAAGTCCAACAATTGAAGGCAATCAACATTGGATGGAGGTAGAAATGAGATGAAACCGCCACCAAGCTTCAGTGTGCAAAAACAGAAAATGAAGGCACACCACACCAACGTGATCACATCCTGCTTACCAGAAAGTGGAAAATAACAAGCAATGTAATCAAATGATGCAGAGGGTCAGACGTTGAGGGAAGGACACTCCAAATCAGATGGTTCGATCATAGGGAAGACCAACATCACTAATGTCAAGGCAATTTCCAGAGTATAGATGTGGAGCTGTGCAAATCTCAGCCAGAAGTTTTACCCAATGAGAGAAAAATGAGGCAGCATAGTGAAGCCCGTAAGGTAAAAAACATAAGCATTTATTGTAGTCTACTTACAAATAGCAGGTAACATCAAGGCATATAAAACAATTCCGCGGCTCTCAGCGTGCTTGCATCGGTCAGCCTGACATGTTTCATCCTATGTGGATATCATCAGACACGCCTCTGATGATATCCACATAGGATGAAACATGTCAGGCTGACCGATGCAAGCACGCTGAGAGCCGCGGAATTGTTTTATATGCCTTGATGTTACCTGCTATTTGTAAGTAGACTACAATAAATGCTTATGTTTTTTTACCTTACAGGCTTCACTATGCTGCCTCATTTTTCTCTCATTGGGTAAAACTTCTGGCTGAGATTTGCACAGCTCCACATCTATACTCTGGAAATTGCCTTGACATTAGTGATGTTGGTCTTCCCTATGATTGAACTATCTGATTTGGAGTGTCCTTCCCTCAACGTCTGACCCTCTGCATCATTTGATTACATTGCTTGTTATTTTCCACTTTCTGGTAAGCAGATTGTGAGCACGTTGGTGTGGTGTGCCTTCATTTTCTGTTTTTGCACACTGAAGCTTGGTGGCGGTTTCATCTCATTTCTACCTCCATCCAATGTTGATTGTCTTCAATTGTTGGACTTTTATTTGTTATTGCACTGTAGCGCTGCATTTTTTGAATCTATAATAAATATCCCCATTTAAAAAAAATAATAATTTTTTCCTCAGTTTAGGCCGATACGTATTGTTCTACATATTTTTGGTAAAAAAAAAAATCTCAATAAGCGTTTATTGATTGGTTTGCGCAAAAGTTATAGCGCCTACAATATTGGGGATAGATTAATGAATTTTTTTATTATTATTATTATTTTACTAGTAATGGCTAGGGATGAGCTTCGCGTTCGCGTCGAACACACGTTCGATGAAGAACGAACTTTATGGTCCGTTCGCGCTAAATTCGTGTTGCACGACACGGCCCATAATTCACTGCGGCATCGCAGTGCATTGCTGGCTGATGATTGGCCAAGCATGCACTATGACCCGCATGCTTGGCCAATCACAGCGCGGAAAAAACGGAGAGCCGTAATTGGCCAAAGCCAGGGTGGCTTTGGCCAATTATGGTTTAGGGGGTTTAGTACACGCCCCACACTATATAAGGCTGCCTGGAAGTCGGCCTTGTGTAGTGTGTTGGCGTTTGTGAAAGAGGCAGTTTCAGAGAGATAGACAGTGTCATTTATATTGAGTTAGATAGAGCAGGCAGGCGAGTCAGTTAGCTGCTGTTACAGTGTGTAGAGAATATATATGCATCCTAGGTGTTGTATATATATTTATACACTGTATTGAGTTTAGATAGATCTGTTCCTGTTAGTCTCTATACTGTGACAGGCAGGCAGGTGATTGTGCTAGCTGCAGACAGTCAGGCCTTTTTCACACTGGGGCGGTTTGCAGGCGCTATTGTGCTAAAAATAGCGCCTGCAAACCGAGCCTAAACAGCGGCTGCTGTCTCTCCAATGTGAAAGCCCGAGGGCTTTCACACTGGAGCGGTGTGCTAACAGGACGTGAAAAAAAGTCCTGCTAGCCGCATCTTTGGAGCGGTGAGAGGAGCGGTGTGTTTACCGCTCCTACACCGCTCCTTCCCATTGAAAGCAATGGGAAACCGCGTTAATACCGCCGGCAATGCGCCTCTACAGAGGCGCATTGCGGGTGGTAGTAACGCTTTTTCGGCCGCTAGCGGCCGAATACCTCCGCAATTCCGACGGTATGGTGCCGCTAAAAATCAGCGATTTTTGTCAGGACTGCGATATTGCGACGGACAGATCGGACACTTTTGACACTATTTTGGAACCATTCACATTTATACAGCGAACAGTGCTATAGATATGCACTGATTACTGTATAAATGTGGCTGGCAGGGAAGGGGTTAACAGTAGGGGGCGATCAAGGGGTTAAATGTGTTCCCTTGGAGCAATTCTTACTGTGGGGGGAGGGGACTGACTGGGGGAGGTGACCGATGGTTGTCCCTATGTACAAGGGACACAGCATCGGTCTCCTCTCCCTGACAGGACGTGGATCTCTGTGTTTACACACAGAGATCCACGTCCCTGGCTCTGTGACTGCCGATTGCGGGTAAATGGTGGACATCGCGGCCGCCAGGCACGCGCATCGGCACCCGCGTGACACAGCTGGCACTGCTATTCCGCGATGCGCGCCGGTGACGGCGCGCAACGCGGAAGTAAACAAGAGGCCGTCCAGGGACGCCCTCTCGGCAGTTCAGGTCCGCGCTGCGGCCGTCTTTCGGCTATAGCGTGGATTTGAAGTGGTTAATAAGGGAAAACTGTGTCTACTTTCAAAACCATTCATGTGCAAGAGAGATGTATATATATATATATATATATATATATATATATATATATTTTCCTTGCACAGGATTGGATGATTTAAATACCCATAGCTTCCCATTTACAAAGCTAACTGAACATTCACTTTGTAAAATGATCTTCTGCTTTTGTAAATATACCTCATTCGCTCTACAGTAAAAGATTTGTTTTTGAGCCTTTACAGAAATTTATTTATGGGATTCTTCAGCCTTTGATGAGGAAGTATAGTATGTGTTTCCATGATATCCTCAAATTCTTTAATCATCTCAAAGTTTGTTACCCTAAGAAAAAAGGATCATGTTCCTTTAAAGCATGTTATACAGCACAGTGCTTGTGCTGTGTAATTTGGCCCCCTGTATCACCTGAAATACCTGGCGGATCATGCCTGGCTATCCCCCCTCCCCCACGGTTTATCATGGCTGCTGAGCCCTGACACCATGGTAAGTTTAAGTGCCTCTGTCTCCTGTGTCCTCCCCCTCCCCTCCCTGCCTGTCAGCTTGTGTGTGTGAGCCGCCCCTCCCTCCCCTTCTAGCACCATCCATAGCAGTATACAAATTACTGCTCACAACCACTGCCAGCCCCTCTGCTAGGATTACATGTAGTATAGTGTATAGTGTATGCCGTTTTGTAAAATTCTTCTTCTAAATACCTTTTTTCTTCTTGCCAATCAGCGGTCAAGTGGCTACCCCTCGCTCTCTTCCTCTGATGTATGTATGTACTACAGAGGGAGGTCATATGACCGCCCAGCAGATGTCAGAGGGAGACCTCGGCCCCTCCCTCTGTAGTACATACATCGGAGGAAGAGAGCGTGTAAGAAAACAATTTGTTTGCGTTCGGTGCGCACATGCGCACTGCGTGCACGCACAGGAGCGCTTCCCTATTGCCAATTGGCTCCAGACAGCCTACTTAAGAAAGTGCCCTGATCTCTGACAGTTGCTGACTGGTCTTCAGCTATTCCTTGATACCCTGAATCCTGCTATTATCTTGCCTGATATCCATTGTTGAACCTGGCTTGCCTTGACCTTGCTTCTGGACTCTCTGTTCTGATCACTGGTTCCTGATCCTGGCTTCCCATTTGACCCTGCTTCTGCCTGCCGTCTTGTACCTTGCTGCCCGCCTGCTGCCGAACCCGGCTATCCTAGTGACTCTGTTCTTGCTCCCTGTTTGGCTCCTCGCTATCGTCCGAGTGTCTGCGACTACAGTCTTGTGACCAGCTGCAACTTCTTGCTGCAAGCCTGCCAGGAACTCCACATCACCTGACGTTCCAGTGCCACTGTCTAAGCGGAGTGCCTCTTTAACCCCAGATGATCCATGGTGCACGGCTGCCTTTCCTGATCTGATGGTTCTCCTGCTTCCCCGAAGTCGCATTCTCTGATACAAGTGTCCAGGTCTACATTTGCAGGCACTCGTGTTCCTCCTGTCCCTCGGTTCCCTCTGTTCCACTCCCAGCGGGGCCTGGGCTGGAGATACAAGAGAGGCCAAACTCGTCATTTCAGTCTCCCTTCAGGTATGTGACAGAGCAACAGGCGGTCACGTGACCGCTGATCGGCGAGAAGAAAAAAGGTATTTAAAAAAATAATTTTACAAAACGGCATACACTATATACTACATGTAATCCTTTGCAGAGGAGCTGGCAGTGGTTGAGTGCACTGCCTTAACAACCCCTTTAAAGCAGAACTTCACCCAAAAGGGGAATTTTTTGCTTTTCTGCCTCCTGCTTCCCTTCTCTCCAACTTTTGGACCTTTTTTTTTATTTCATGGAGTGGGTACCTAATTTTGAGAGGGTAAAGATGAATGTTCAGCTCCCCCCACTGCCTGCAGTCTCCTGGGACTTGTCACAAGTTCCCGGAGGCTGTGGGACCATTTACAATGTGCACCACAGCTCATACACAGTGGGAAGTTAAAAACAAAAATCCTCTTACTTTGAAGGGATTTCCCCTCACTTACTGTTTGGCTATGGGACAAGAAGTAAAGGGAAATCTCCCCAATGGGATACAGATGACAAAAAAAATCTATCAGGGGTTAGAAACCTCTGAAAAAAAGTTTTGCTTTTAGCTACTTTAAGATTTCTACTCACTTTCTTTCTCAATGAAAATGGTCACCAGGGCAAACAGAGATGGTTATTCTCTCCAGCAAGGTCACAGCCCTAAAAACTTGGCAGTGGGTATAGACCTTCCATACACTATTCAAAACGAAGTAAAATGTTTTGCCTTTGATCAAATTTAATTAACACTTTAATGGTCTTTGTGAGTATTTGTATGAGGCTGACATTGCAACTAATACAATTCAAGACACGTAAATTCCCCCAGAAAGCATGTCTAAATGTGTATAAGGTGTACTCATTGTGTTATAATACCCAACAAAGTCCATATAAGTCCAAAAAGTTGTGCTGTCCTACTGTGGCATTGACAATACATGGCATACTCCTATAAATACAGCTGAGCCTCAAGATGTTCTCTTTTACCTGCTTCTAGCAATATCACCACAAGATGTGCTCCTCAACTAGTAGAGGCATTCAAGTTCACACAGTTGTTGTTCCATTAGAGGCAATTGTATATAAAATAGGAATGATTAGCAACAAAGGTTGCTTGCAAATAAAAATACTAGTGTAGCAACACTAATGGAAACTATATAATGGACATCGATGTACTAAATTCCTTGTGGCTAATTGCCACTTCATTACAATTTACATTAGAATTGACAATACTGATTTTATATTATAGCCTTTCATAATGTTCAATATTTAATAAAAAAGCAGTTACAGTTCGAAATATTTATTTAGATGATCACATGTTGACATGTGAGGACATAATGATGACATTTGGGTTCAGGTCTAATGTGGATCAGACCCAAACCAATGTTGTTCTCTGTGTGCAGACTGGGCGAAATTGGCCAGCTTGCCTGTCAAAATCCCCAGCTGCTGCATGTACAGTAACAGCTGGGGAATCTGGCAGATGTCATTGACCATATTTGCTCAGTGACATCACCTAGGATCCCCTGTTTTTTTTTCCGGGATCAGTTATTTAGCAGTGGTAGTGCGGAGGGGAAAACTTTGTTGGGTGGCAGGTCTTCATGGCAGCAGGAAAACTTCATCTGGTAGTGGGTCGTAGTAGTGAGTTATGGATTTACATGACTAGGTGGCTTGCTTGATGATGTGTTTCCATCAGTAGACATTACTTAAATTTTTGGGCAATAAAATACTTTTTCATGGTGTGGGTGTCTTTACCTTTAAATCTTTGTGGGGATGGGTAAGGGATACCAGTGTACCTCTGTACTCATTCCCCTTAGAGGGGCAGATATCTGGAGCCCCCATTTAAAAAAAGGAGGCTTACAGGTTTCTAAAATGCTCTAAAAAAATCCCCTTTTCTTGGGCAATCGGATGTAGGGAAAGGGCTCCTGTGCCTTAAAATTTGGACTTCACCTCTCTCTCTTATGTTTTACCAAGCTGTTTACATACTGTCCAGCCACTGAACATTACTTGTGGCTATTGTCTCTCACATAATACAATCCAATTTGTATTTCAAGATAAAACCAGTCTCATCTTTCCTTTTGTAAAGCGCCCTAAACAAGCTGCTTACCTATTGTCAAGCCATGGAACAATAGTTGTGGCTTCTGTATCTCATATAATTCACTCCTATTTTTATTTCAAGATAAAACCTTCCTCAGCTCTTCCTCTTACATTGTAGCCTTACATACTGTCAAACAATGTACAATATTTGTGGTTATTTTTCCTCAAATACTACACTCTAATTTCTATTTAAAAGATAAAACCTGCATCATTTCTCCCTCTCTATGACCTTACAAAGCTGATTACATACTGTGCAGACACTGTACAGTATGGCTATTGTCTCTCACACAATACACTCTAATTTCTATTTAGGATAAAATCTGCTTTGTCTCTCCCTCCTATAGTGTGCTCTTATCAAGCTGCTTACACACTGTCCAGCCACTGAACAATATTTGTGGCTATTGTATCTCAAATGATAGGATCTATTTCTGTCATAGGTGTGCGCAGACTATTGCATTAGGGTGTGCACCCCAAACCTTAAGCACACACGCCTTTCTGGACGATGAATTAATGGGAAGTGTGCTGAGCTACTTCCTGTTCATTCACAAACTGAAGTGTAGCACACGGACCCTTTTCTCCTGCCTACCTTCTCCTTGCAGGGATAAAGGCACACCGTACCACATGCCCGGATCCTCCTGGTTTAAGAGGTTGAGCGGTGTTCTTACAATTTTGGGTCCTGCAGCGAGTTACCTCCCGTTCATTGGTTCTCGTCCCTAGAGTATAGGGAAAAGTCTGTGCTCTTCCTCCCAAAGAAAGACAATGTCCAAACAGTGCTTAAACTCCAAACAGAGTTTATTTTATCTTGCTTGAAACAGATTTGGGAATAGGTTGAAGATAGAGACAAAGTAGGTAGAGGGACAGGTTCAGGCACGCGACACCCAACTACCCTATTCTTCACTCAAGCCTGAGTATGAATTGCTCACCCGGATAGATCCCTTTCACAGTTCTAGTAGCCGGAGTAAAACACAAACAGTTCCTTTAAATTAGTCCCCTTCACGGGCAAGTACAAGAAATTCTCTGCCACAGAATCCTTTAGTTACTGAATTAGAACTTTGAAACTCCCATAGATTTATGAAGACCATAGGTGTCAATGGGACACACTACAGGAGCTATACTGCAACTCACCAATCCTTCCCTCTGATAGGTAACCAGGCCTCTCCTTCACCATGAATTCCTTCACTGATCCATCGGACAGGTCCTCCCCCAGTTTCCTCTCCTTCAGAACGGGTCACCCTCACACGGGTTCCCTGGGACTCTAGTGTGTTGATTGTAGACCCAGTTGAAGGTACTGGGCCTACCTGGAACGTTGTAGCCTCGAACTAAAGGTGCCCGAGACTCCTCAATCAGTTCACGCACCCCCCGGCCAGCAAGGCCATAGGGCGCGACTCCGCCACCAGGGGTCCTTGGAATCCACCTGGCACAACCACCCCTATGGGGCACACTCTCCGTCCACCCCGCACTTCTGGCGTCTGCACTTTATGTACCCTCTCCCAGCATGCACAGCAGGCAGACCCCGCCCACCACATGGTAGCCGAGAGAGGACACCAATCATACCACAACGCCACCTGCGGTTCAACCCGAGACCTGGGCAACAGCGCCACCTCAGGCCCAGGGGAACTATACACCAGGCAACAACATGGCAGAGCAGAGTCCATATTGAACAGAATTGCAGGGTCTGAGCCATACTATTGCCCAGACTACCCCTAAATTTACAGCATAGCGACCCCAGTTTTGGGGGTCCCGCTACACAAGCATAGTAAACACAGTTATAAATAGACTCAGTGTGTGTGTGTGTTTACTGTGTTCATTTAGAAGGGGAAGGAGCTGGTAAATTACATATTTACCAGCCTCTTCCCCCAATCTTCCCGGCAGCAGCTGAGAGGAGAGGAGGGAAGCCAGCAGCATTGTCGGGTGGGTGGGGGCAACAGGCAGTAGGGGGAATCTGCACCACACGTAGTGATTAGGGTGTGCCCAGGCACACCTGGCACACCCCCTGCGCACACCTATGATTTCTGTCAAGCTAAGGCCCCTTTCACACGGGCGGCTGTTCTGCCGCTGTTAAAAGCATCTTTCTTTCTTTTGAAATTCAAGACCCCAGGCACAGCGATCAGCTGCATTTGTACACTGCTTTTAGCTGCGTTTACGTGCGTTTACATGCAGCTGCGTTTAGCTGCGGTTGGCCATTATTGTCATCCCCATGGCAACCATTTTTATTTTGATGTGCTTCCTGTTGTTTTTTTCTTTTGTTCACGCTGCTATCCGCAGCTGACACAGTGCACTGCGATTACCTGCAGTTATGTGCAGATGGCTGCGCTACATCGCACCTGGATGCATTCAATTCTATTTTTTCTATTCGCACCGAACTGCATGTAACGAAATCGCAGCTAAACGCTGTGTGTGAATGGGGCCATAGGAAAGCATTGTGTGCTTTTAGCTGCGGTAGAAAACTAGAAAATCCGCAGCTAAAAGCACCATTCTATCCGTCCATGTGAAAGGGGCCTAAAACCTGCCTCACTTTTCCCTCACCGGTCTTACCAAGTTGCTTACATACTCTACAGTAACTTCACAATATCTGTGGCTATTGTCCCTCACATAATACACTCTAACTGCCATTTTAAGATAAAACGTGCCTTTTCTCTCTTATATTGCACCCTAATCAAGCTGCTTACATACTGTACTGTCCATACAATGTAACAATGTATATGGCTATTGTATTTCAGATAATGCACTCTAATTTGCATTGCAAGATACTACCTGCCTTGTCTTTTTTTTATTTGCTGTCTATTCATGTGCTTCCGCACTATCTTGATACTAGCCGTTTTTTACAAAACACAAACCTGAAAATTTTGCACAAAACTCTTTTGTCACTGACCAATTTTTAGGAAGTTGAGTACATTAGCTTATTTTATAGAGTATACTTTCCTTTAGCTTTTAGATGTGTTGTGGCTGGTACTTTTTCCACTAATCAATTCAGGACTATTAGTGCTGATTAAAAAAAAAAAAAAAACAGTTGTTGCAGCCAAAACTATGTAAAAAATTCCTTTTTTTAAAGTTGAAATGAGTCATATAGGCGTGCTGTTACTGTATGTAAAATGTGATTCAACAAACCCCCTAGGAATCAAATTTGGGAAGATTCACTCATCCCTAGTAAGCACATCATAAGCTGTTTGTCTTGAAAGAACTTCTTCAATATGTAATACAATTCACATCTTAATAGCATGGATGCTCTTAAAGAAAGGATTACTTGTGCAGCACAATACACATGGACAACGAAGCACCTACTGAATACATTTTTTTCACAAAAGAAATGGAAGAGGTCATGGTAACAGCATTCAAAATAGATGCACAGATATCTATAAGATGTTTTCATCTCCAGTTACTCCATGAACCCAGACCCCCAAGCTTTCCAGAGTTCAGCTTTGAACAACAGAGCATATACTTTGTGGAGTATGGAGAGGGGAAGAAATCACAAGAACTCAACTGAAGGTTTCTATAAAGAGTTGAAAAGATGTAATTTTCAAAAGGAGAGTACAGTTTTAACAGACCTTAGCTCATGTGCATTCTTTTATCTTAAGCCTCGTACACACGGCCGAGTTTCTCGTCGAAAAAAACACGTCGTTTTTTTCGACGAGATCCTTGGACAAGAAACTTGTTCCGGCCGAGTGTACAGACGCTCGATTCAAAGAACCCGCGGTTCTTTGAATGGAGCGTACGCTGTGACGTCATCGACTACGACGAGCATGCGCTCGTCACATTCGATGCCGTTGCCGCCATCTTGGTATACCCTACCTATGCCTAGGAAGCTACCGCGCATGCGTCAAATTCATTTCGAACATGCGCGGGCTTCCCGGAGGACAGGTAAGTGTACACACACTCACTTTTCTCGTCGAGAAACTGGCTGACGAGAATCTCGACGAGAAAATAGAGAGCAGGTTCTCTATTTTCTCGTCGAGATTACTTGTCGGTTTTCTTGACGAGAAACCATACACACGAACAAATTTCTCGGCAAGACATCTCTGCCAGCAAGTTTCTTGCTGGTTTTTGCCGAGAAACTCGGTCGTGTGTACGAGGCCTAAGTCCTCCAAGACTTTTGGGAATTGGTAACAAAAATATCAAAAGTCTTAAAGCAAAACCCCTCGAAATCAACAAAATACATAATTGAAATACATACAGTATATGCCTATTTGTTTAGCTTCCACAGTATTTGTAATTCTGTACAGTCAATTAGTAATTTAATGCACACTGTAAAAACTGCACAGCCAATGTTGAATAGTTACCGAATAAGCATTTCAGCTTCCTGAGCCTCCTGCGTCAACTTGTACTTCCAGTCTCCTTACTGTATGGAAAATCATTATCATTACCATTGTGCAGTGAGAAAGGAGCCGGACTAGGAACCAGCAAACCAGAGAGAAGCAGTGTTCTCTATGGGACTAGCAAAAGTGCACGTATCACAATCAGGACTTTTTTTCTTGGAAAATAGGTACAGGAACTCAATCACGACGATCCACCCTCCCCCCCCCCCCCGGGCCCTTACACACACCCCCCAAACCGCATCAAATAGTGGGTGTGGTAAAATTTCACTAACAGTGGGAGGGTCTTAGCAGGGTTATTAAATACCAGGAGTGCATTATGTACAGAGTGCAGAGTTCAGGGAGGGGGTTACACACAGACTGCAAAGTTCAGGGGTGCGCTGCATACAGAGTGCAGAGTTCAGGTGTGCGCTACATACAGTGTGAAGAATTCAGCCTTCTTCCACAGCTGCTTACCTCTGCATCCCCCATCCACATCTCATGTTTACCCCTCTTCAGCTATGACCTCTGCATGCAACCCCCCTCTACTGCCCCCATCTCTTTAAAAGCTCCACCATCTTCTACATGTATTATTTTTATTGCTGTATTAAGCTTGAAGCACCCAGCCAGCTTTAGTACCTCCCAACTGTAGTTGGCTCCACCTCACTCACTTGCGGGGAGATCATCCAGTGGTGATGTTGGCATTTACACTGCACCCCATGTACCTGCATCTACCTTGTCTCCATCTTTCACTCAGTGGGAGCCACTCAAGAGATCTGATCTGTGGGAGCTGTTGGGGAACAAGCTGTCACTTATAAGCATAGAAGCCGGACTTCTGTGTTTTCAAGTAATAGTAGTCAGCAGGGAGCAGAGGGCCTGAGCCAGAGGTGGTGGAACTGATTTCCACCAAGTTCCAGCTGAAAAAAAGCCCTGATCACAAGAATGGTTCCCAAAAACTAAATTCTTTTTGCCAGGTCAAACTGTATAGATACATCTATTTCCAGTGTGCTTTTAACCCAGCATTCCACTTCAAAGTAAACGCAAATATATTCCCTAACTCGTCAAGCATATTCCGTATTGCTGTATGCTATGGGAATTTAAATTACAATTGTGTTTACATAGCATAGAAATAAAACAAGAACTTCAGTTCAATTAAATAGTAAGATATTTAAATTAAGAGCTGCTGAAATCAGTAAATACAACCATGTAACACTTTTTACATAATTTCATTGCATTCCTTGCAGGTGCAGGTGCACATTTGGTAACCCCCTTTGCCCCCAGTAATTGGAGTATCACACACTGAAAAGGTCCAACACTTATTTATTCCATAATGGCAAACAAATAGTCCTTTGCGAGCAGACAGTTTGAGAGCCATAGAACAGTTCAGTATTGGTGGGGAGTAGGTCAAGGCACAATCCTCAAAGAAACTAAACCGTTGAGGTTTCACCAACGGTTGCTAAGCACAGTGGCTGTAAAACGTACTTTTTAGCTTCAGAGTCTCTTCCAGCGACTCTAATGAACAGGAACTGGAGTTACCTTCGCTACGCTGTAGCCCCTGTCAGGGGGAAGACATCCCTCCAAGAGAGTTACCAGAGGCCCCGCCGTCACCGGATTAATGCTGTACCGGGCTATTCGGAAGGGCTACACTCCCCGGCCTCCTCACCTCAGATACGGGTCCCAACACCTTAGGGCCCCTCGGACTCCTCCACCCTCGCGGAACCCAGTCGAAGTTACTGGGCCCCAGGCCTCGGCCATAGTACCTCACCCCAGGCTTAAGGTGCCTGGGATGGACTCCATCTCTCGCTCCAGCCAGGTCAATGGCACCTGGGCCCGGAACTCCGGAACGCCAGCACCCAGGCTGAAGGTGCCTGGGTGCGGCCGCGTCCTCCAACTCCTAACTCTGAACCCTCGGACCACCACCACCCCGTGGTAAGGGCGTCCGCCCCTTTTATCCACTCTCCCTTTGCGTAACAGCGGGTTCCCCACCCCGCTGTACCAGCTCCAGGGGAGGACAAAAAGGCACAGTCTTGCGATGTGAGTTCACCTCCGGCCCAGGGCAACAACGCCACCTGTAGGCCGCAGGGAACTTCACATCACCAGAGTCCTCCAAGAACCACAAAAGAGGTTCTCAGACTCCCTAACAATTAGTGCATCCGGGTTGAATAACCCAGATGCTCCCCCCCTAATTTAAATGCCCGCTACACTCTCCCCCGGGTGATTTGACACTGGTCCCCAGTGTCTGGTCCAAACTCACATCCCACAAAGGTGGTGATATAAGTTCCGCCCAGAAACTAAACTACACAATTTAGTCCTGAATTGTGCCAAGACCTAGAATGGGAAAGGGAAAACATGAAACAGTAAAACTATAAAACTTTCAACAAACACTTCTGACATTTGCACATGCACAATCCCTCCCCCTCTGCTATCTAATGACCACCCATTCTCAGCAGCCTTGACAGATGAATCTCCTGCAGAAGGGAAAAAAACAAACATCCTACCACAATGTGTGTTTTCTTGGAATAAATGGGCCTGTCCTTCTAGAGGCACACTCGCTCCAATGAGTATGGTGGTGCAAGTGTAAAAAAACAAACAGTCGTTGCGCAGCACTGCCACCTGGTGACAGTGCCACGGTCATAACACTTAGCCGAATCCTCCAGACAACTTTCCTTCTTCTCTTACTGTGTCTACACTAACTACACCCCAAAGTCATTATCTTCTCTGCAGTTCAGGGAGAAGGAGGGAGAACAAACAGTAACAGCTCCCATTTCTCCAAAGAGTAAAAACGCCCAAATACAAAAAAAAAACGAGGGCACAGTCCTTGTGTTCCGGCAAGTTCAGCAGTAAACGACAAACAGAGCATACAGGAGTCTTTGCCTCCTAAAAGTAGAACTTTAGGTGCGGCAGGAACAGGGGCTTTAAGTGCTTATCGAAAGTCTCCACATTATATTCAATGTTCTCTCCATCTTTGCGACAAATAAGCACCCTGTCCGCATGAACGTGCCGACCCAACATCCACTCTGCCTTACAGTCTTTGAACTTCTTAGACACGGGGGATGAGCACGAAAGGTATCGGCGAGCATGGGGCACTTTGAGCTTTTCCCAGACAAACTCATCATACCATCGCTGCCGCAGGACCTCCACTTCAAAAAGCAAGTCCCGGGGTAGGTATGGGTACTCCCACCCATATTCACGGGCAACTCTCTGACAGAAGAGCCGCTGTAGCCCGGCCAAAGGTGGCATCGTCGCCCGCTCTCCTTCTCCAGGCGGGACGATGGACTCAGGATGCAAAGGTACTTTAACTACCTTCGTTAACTTGGGCCTAGGAGCCCGCAGTGATGAACGTTGCGTTCCCGTCACTGGAACGGATGAAGCAGTAGGTGATCCGGAGGATGGAAGGGTAGACAGGAGACCAGATTTCTCCCCGGGCTCCGGGGCCTCCACCCGGGGTGTACTATCGCCTGTAGACATAGGCAGATCCCTTGGCGCACGGAGCACGAGCAATGGCATCCTGTCCCAACCCTTGTGGTGAAAGACCTCATCGATCTCGCCATCATCACCGGCATCGGACAGCGACTCTAGGTCGGAGGTGTCGTACATTTCTGCGGGCAGATAATTCCCAGTAGATACGGAATCACCCTCCCTTACGGGCTCCACCGACAGTAGACTCCCGACACCTCCAACCACACACACAGTCCCAACCCCTAGCTCACCTGGGCCTTTAGCAGAACAGGGATGACCAGGGCTCTTCCCTCCGGATCCATCCAGGCCAGGCAAGCGGCGGGGTGAAGCTCTTCCACGACCATAGGATGCCTGTACAAGGCCGACTTTCCTCTTCGGAGGTGGGAGCAGGGAGCTTGTGGTGACTGAAGCAGCATCCTCGGATTTTTCTCTCTCAGTCTCTGGTTGGGCACTCTCTTTGCCCTGGTCAGTGCGCACAGAAATCTCCGCAAAGGCCTGGATCTCCCCTTCCGGAGTGGCGGTACCTGTGAGGCAGTTGAGGTGGAAGGCTCGGGGCCTTTCTGTGGATGGCTCCACCTCAAAAAGAAACTCCTTGCAGGCCTCACATCGCCCGAATGGCTTCAAGTTGACCACCAGTCCCGAGCAGCTGGGACAGATCACACCGAGGGCCTTTATGTCTCTGCATACATACAGAGCCAAACGTCCTCGGGGCCTAAGTCTTATTCCTGTGTCCGTTATGGAAGCAGCAAAGGAAGTCATCTTTGTGGGGTAAGGAACCGGAATCCACGGGGTACTTGAGGTCATCCCAACTGTCTGCTGCTCCATTGCGCACTGACCAACTCGCGCCGGAATCTCCACGTGACTACTTCCACATGGCCAGACTCCTCCCATACTCTGCACTTGTTTGCGGGCTTTCCCTTCTCCCCACCCACGAACTGCGCAGTTATGGTGTGCCTCATGGCGCGTTTGCCAACATGGCCGACCTACTCGGAACTCCACCGGGCAGCAAAGTTCAAACACAGACGTTCTTAGCTCCATACACAAAACACACATCCCAGACTTACGAGCCCCCACGTGTAGCGGCCTCACCCTCTCTCTTCTTCTTTAGCGGTTACTCTGGCTTCGGTCTAGGGGTACCACGGCCCATGTCCTCTAGATTATAGCATGTAGAGGTGAAGGCCAGCACCAGATTACCTTCGGGCTGTGCATACGCTCAGAGCCAAGTCTGTTCTGCTGATAACCCCCTTTGCCCCCAGTAATTGGAGTACCATACACTGAAAAGGTCCAACACTTATTTATTCCATAACGGCAAACAAATAGTCCTTTGCGAGCAGACAGTTTGAGAGCCATAGAACAGTTCAGTATTGGTGGGGAGTAGGTCAAGGCACAATCCTCAAAGAAACTAAACCGTTGAGGTTTCACCAACGGTTGCTAAGCACAGTGGCTGTAAAACATACTTTTTGGCTTCAGAGTCTCTTCCAGCGACTCTAATGAACAGGAACTGGAGTTACCTTCGCTATGCTGCAGCCCCTGTCAGGGGGAAGACATCCCTCCAAGAGAGTTACCAGAGGCCCCGCCATCACCGGATTAATGCTGTACCGGGCTATTCGGAAGGGTTACACTCCCCGGCCTCCTCACCTCAGATACGGGTCCCAACACCTTAGGGCCCCTCGGACTCCTCCACCCTTGCGGAACCCAGTCGAAGTTACTGGGCCCCAGGCCTCGGCCATAGTACCTCACCCCAGGCTTATGGTGCCTGGGATGGACTCCATCTCTCGCTCCGGCCAGGTCAAGGGCACCTGGGCCCGGAACTCCGGAACGCCAGCACCCAGGCTGAAGGTGCCTGGGTGCGGCCGTGTCCTCCAACTCCGAACTCTGAACCCTCGGACCACCACCACCCCGTGGTAAGGGCGTCCGCCCCTTTTAACCCCTCTCCCTTTGCGTCACAGCGGGTTCCCCGCCCTGCTGTACCAGCTCCAGGGGAGGACAAAAAGGCAAAGTCTTGTGTTGTGAGTTAACCTCCGGCCCAGGGCAACAACGCCACCTGTAGGCTGCAGGGAACTTCACATCACCAAAGTCCTCCAAGAACCACAAAAGAGGTTTTCAGACTCCCTAACAATTAGTGCATCCGGGTTGAATAACCCAGATGCTCCCCCCCAAATTTAAATGCCCGCTACACTTAATTTTTCAAATTTGCTCTGCAATGCAAGTGTACAAGTCTGTTTAGATAAACTCAAAAAGACTACACAAAGCCCTGTCCTCAACCATGTTGAACATCTTTGGGAAGAACTGGATTGTTGTTTTCAAAACAGGTCTTCTCATTCAGCACTAGTATCTGTCCAAATGTTAATTTTGACTTAATGGCCACAAATTCCCACTCTAAAATCTTGAGGGAAGCATTTCTAGAGTTGACTAGTAGAGTTGAATAGTAAAAATGGGCACTCGTAGCGTAAATCCAGTATGAACATTTTTTTTTCCAAAAGTAAAACCTTTTAAAAAGAAGGAGCTCCAATCGCCCAAACTCATATAGGCATACAAACAGTTTCCTTGGTCTGGACGACGTGCGTTCCACAGACCACATCGCAAAAACCGGAAGTTCCGGAAGTGACGTGAATGCGTACCAAGTCCCTCCTTACGTTTTTTGTGCTGTGGTCTGTGGAATGCACGCCGTCCAGACCCAGGAACCTGTATGCCTATACGAGTCGGGGCAGTTGGAGCTCCTTCTTTTTAAAAGATTTTTCTTTTGGAAAATACATTTTGTTCATACCAGATTTACTCTATGAGTGCCCGTTTTTAATATTAATTTTATGTGGACACCCTATTATACAAGCAACGCCATGAAGAAGGAGATCATATTGATCATTGAGACACCAGGACCAGAGGCATATCTGACTACACGCTCTTTACCCCTACAGGGGTAGGGTTTTCTGGTGAGTGCATAAACAAAACGTGAGCAAGGAAAAGTCACCTTATTTCCTTGTAAACAAGGCAGACCGCTGTTCTGCCAGAGGGAAATTTTGTCATCACTTGGATTCTGCACAAGTCACGTTGGGATTTTTGAATTATGGACATTTATTGTGGATAGTTCTTTATCACAGATTAGGACATTTATATTGGTTTCGATTTTTTTACATTGGTTTTGGTTTGTGTATTTTTTATGTCACTTGATTTATTAAGGATTTTTTTCAGATATCACATACTGGATACAGTAGACACATGTTCATAATTTTTTTAGTTTGCCTTTACTTTTAGTCATGATATAAGGAGACTTGGGATATTCACGTATATTTAAAAATATTTTTTTTATATATGACACCACAGATATAAGTACACACGATTTTTTAATATTTGTTGTAAGCAGCGCCAGATTCCCTTTCTTTCATAATTAACTAATTGGACTTCACTTGTGAAGTTTTCTTTCAGGGAGGCTGCAGCTTAGCACACACCTAAGCGTGAAATTTTCATTAACCACTTCGCGCCCGGGCCGTGGTCAAAAGACGGGCGCATTGCGGCGCTCAATTGCCGGGAGGACGTCCATGGACGTCCTCCTGTTTACTTCCGCGATGCGCGCCGCCGCGGGCACGAATCGGGGAAAAGCTGTGCCCATGTGCATGCCTGGCGGCCACGATGTCCGCCAAGTACATGCGATCGGCTGTCACAGAGCAGGGACGTGGATCTCTGTGTGTAAACACAGAGATCCATGTCCTGTCAGGGAGAGAGGAGACCGATGCTGTGTCCCTTGTACATAGGGACCAGTGGCGGTGCGTCCATAGAGGGCGCCGGAGCGCCGCCCCCTCTCGCTCCCGCACCGCCACTGAAAGACAATACACAGATTCATGCATTGCATGAATCTGTGTATTGTCACCGCTGCCGCGCTGCCCACTATTCATATGGCCGGCCTCCTGGTGAGCGCCGGCCATATGAATTAGAGCGGCGGCCGGCGGTGGGTGTGACTAGGAAGTGTCTATCAGAGCCAGCGGCTCTGATAGGCTTTCCGAATATAGCTCTCACGCTGTATTCGGCTTCCAAAAACTCCTCCCAGGTACGCACGGGGGTGCGTTCCTTGGAGAAGACTGTGGAGGTTTCAGCCAATCAGGTTCACCGGATCTGGTTACCGGTAACCTGATTGGCTGAAGCGACATCGAGGGCGGGAGAACACATCGAGGACGGCGCGGACTGAGGAAGGTAAGTGCAGGGCTGGGGGGGGGGGACAGGCTGCATTTGGGGGGAACTGGCTGTATATTGGGGACAAACTGGCTGAATATGCGGGGAACCTGGCTGAATATGGGGGGAACTGACTGTATATTGGGGACACACTGGCTGAATATGGGGGGAACTGGCTGTATATTGGGGACACACTGGCTGAATATGGGGGGAACTGGCTGTATATTGGGGACAAACTGGCTGAATATGGGGGGAACTGGCTGTATATGGGGGACACACAGGCTGAATATGGGGGGAACTGGCTGTATATTGGGGACAAACTGGCTGAATATGGGGGGAACTGGCTGTATATTGGGGACACACTGGCTGCATTTGGGGGAACTGGCTGTATATTGGGGACACACTGGCTGAATATGGGGGGAACTGGCTGTATATGGGGGACAAACTGGCTGAATATGGGGGCACAATGGCTGTATATGGGGACAAACTGGCTGCATTTGGGGGGAACTGGCTGTATATGGGGGACAAACTGGCTGTATATGGGGGCACACTGGCTGTATATGGGGACAAACTGGCTGCATTTGGGGGGAACTGGCTGTATATTGGGGACACACTGGCTGAATATGGGGGGAACTGGCTGTATATGGGGGACAAACTGGCTGTATATGGGGGCACACTGGCTGTATATGGGGACAAACTGGCTGCATTTGGGGGGAACTGGCTGTATATGGGGGACAAACTGGCTGAATATGGGGGCACACTGGCTGTATATGGGGGCACACTGGCTATATATATGGGGACAAACTGTCTGTATATGGGAGCACACTGGCTGCATAGGGGGGCACACTTGCTGTATAGGGGGGCACACTGGCTATATATGGGGACAAACTGGCTATATATTGGGGACAAACTGGTTGTATATGGGAGCACACTGGCTGTATATGGGGGGCACACTGGCTGTATATATGGGGGCACACTGGTTATATATATATGGGGACACACTGGCTGTATATGGGGACAAACTGGCTGTATATGGAAACAAACTGGCTGTATTTGAGGGGGAAAACTGGTGGCGTTTGGGCACAGTGGCTGCGTTTAATAGGCACAGTGGCGGCAATTGATTTTTTTTTTTTCAGTTTGTTTGCGCCCCCCCAAAAATTTTGAGCACCAGCCGCCACTGATAGGGACACAGATCGGTCTCCACCCCCAGTCAGTCCCTTCCCCCCACAGTAACAATCACCTAGCAGGGTACACATTTAACCCCTTCCCGCCCCTTAGTGTTAACCCCTTCCCTGCCAGTCACATTTATACAGTAGTCAGTGCATATTTATAGCACTAATCGCTGTATAAATGTAAATGGTCCCAAAAATGTGTCAAAAGTGTCTGATGTGTCCGCCATAATGTCGCAGTCACAATAAAAATCGTAGATCGCCGCCGTTACTAGTAAAAAAAAAAGAATACAAAAAAATAATTCTATCCCCTATTTTGTAGGCGCTATAACTTTTGCGCAAACCAATCACTATACGCTTATTGTGATTTTTTTTTACCTAAAATACATAGAAGAATACGTATCGGCCAAAACTGAGAAAAAAAATAGTTTTTTAAAATAAAAATGGAGATATTTATTATAGCAAAAAGTAAAAAAGATTGTGTTTCTTTTCAAAATTGTCGCTCTTTTTTTGTTTATAGCACAAAAAATAACCGCAGAAATGATCAAATACCACCAAAAGAAAGCTCTATTTGTGGGAAAAAAAGGACGTCAATTTTGTTTGGGAGCCACTTCGCACGACCGCGCAATTGTCATTCAAAGCGTGACAGTGCCGAAAGCTGAAATTTCGCCTGGGCAGTAAGGGGGTTATGTGCCCAGTAAGCAAGTGGTTAAATATAGTCCTAGAGTTGAGGCTGGTATAGCCACAAATGGTGTTGGTGATGGTGGGAAAAGCCCCATAATAATGAACATAGTTTTAGAATGGGATGTCAAGCAGGTTCATATAGGTTTGAGGTTCTTGTCCCACAAACCTTTCGCCGTATAGTGTATATTGATGGTTTTATAGTAATACAGTATATTGTATGTGCAACCTTTGAGGGTTAATCTTCATCTAGTAACTTTTGTAAGTATCACTGAATATGTAAATGCTTTGAAGGATTAGACGTGTTTTAATAAAATATATTACTTATTAGATGATGACTGTGGTTAGTTTTAATATATCATACATAAACAGTTTACTATTATACCAACAAAACCAGGTTTGAAGATCAGAACTGATCTCCACTTAATTAAAAGTATTTTTCAAAAACAATCATAGGCAAGGAAAAATAATAATGCAAGGAATGATAATAATAGTCATAATTAAGCAAAGGTGGCAAAAGGTGGAGAAGGGTTTACTGTATCGTAACACCTTATTTGATTGACATTAACTTGTACTATAATGACACATGTTCATTGGCACTGCAATTTTATTTTTGTTTCAAAGCCAGCTTTACATTTTAATTGCTTGCTGTATTTTAATTAGATTTTAGGACAGGTGAAAATAATTAAAAGTACACCTTTCATATATATTAATTGAAGCACAATAATAAAAGGATTAAGGAAAATAATTTTATCATAAGACCAAGAGAAGAAGAAACCACGGTGTGCTCCTGTATATAAGCATATCTAGAATTTTTATTTTTTCAGGTTTTATAACATAAACATTGACAGACCATCAAAACACTTGGCTGCCTTCACACCTCTGTGGATTTTATACATTGCCATTGGGGTGTGGTGTATTTTAGACATGATTTATATGCATTTTATTTGCAGTAACATTTATTACTATTTGAGATATACTTTGCTGAATACTGTACAAAAGCAAACAAGTGAATGTTACCCAAATTAGTAATTAATCTAGACACATACAGTAAGTATAAATACAAATATAAAGTTAGAATGGTATAATATATCTGATTTGAAAAAAATACTTGCAATAAAAAAGAAAGCAATGTATATAAAGAGGCAAGTCTTTGTTATATACATAAAATGTACAAATACCACGTGTTGCAACATAAAAAAATAGTTTATCCATGAATCTATCCTTTTTTCTAGGATGTTTTTATTATTTTATCCATTTATTGACTGTTTGTTTATTCCTAAACATAATCTTTTTTATTTATTTTTATTTATTTTTATATAACATGATGTAATGTTCTTTATTATTTATCTTATGAAAATAAAATATTTTGAAAGTAAAAAAAAAATAGTTTATTTGAAAATCTTTAAATGATAACCACTGGTAGAGTACTGTATTGTTTGAACAATTACATTTTCAGGACAAGCTTTCTGGATGTTCCCTACATCTCCATCTATATACAGAGAACCCACTATGCGATACAGCTACCGCCACATTTTCAGCTTCCACCCCAACACACCAAAAGGGCTATCAATTATAGGCAGGCCACAGAATACCAACTGATATGCTCTAACCCAAGAGACAGAAAGACATGTAGCCAGGTGCTGGCCTACAGCAATATGGAACGGAGACATTGCCTTTTATTCTTCTCTCCCTCTACTGAGATACTGATGGTATGCTGCACCATTCTCCTCTGGCCAACAGGTGGAAAGCTAAAGCCAAGAAGCTTTGAGACTCTTGGGAGTTGTATTCTGAGATGGCAGCCATATAATGGGACAAATAGACTTCTTGCACTACAGATTTCAATAGGCCCAGTAGAAGGAGTGGGGAGATGATCTGTTCTAAACTACCTTGGAAAGTTTTTCCTCTTGGAACCAAAGAAGTTAGAGAGAGAGCACCTCTGTCTGGATATCGGACTGCCCGTTGGAGACAATTCCAGCAGAAATCTGAGACTGGGAGTGAGGACACCTAGGACTGCACAGCACCACCCACATCAGAGCACCTGCACCACTGCCACAGGGAGACTGGAGCGTCTACTCACCCTCTACTTCCCACTGCTGATCACAAGTGGTATTCTTGGAGAGTCAGAGGGCCCCCCTTTTACAGCTATAGGTCACCGCAGCATACCCGGGACTAGTGAGAGGGCTATTCGCCCATTGCTGATACTTCTAGCAGGGATTGAGCCACTGAGAGCAGGACACCAACTGTACCCAAATCATAATGCACCCATACTGCACTCTATTCCACGCTTATTCCAAACCTAGACTGCACCTATACCAACCCTATATGGCATTGTACATAACCTTTACCGCATCTACACCACATCTACCTTGCAACTGTGTAAAGACCAGTGGTGGCCCATCCATATGAGGTGCAGGGGCGCCTCCCCCCCCCAAAGCTACTCATCATAAAAGAAAAAAAAATTAAAACAAAAAAATAATAATGGCTCTTTAAGTGTGTGTGGATGCCAGACACATAGGTGTATGAGAAGCATGACGTGATGCAATCACTAAAAAAAATAAAAATAAAAATGCCCCTTTACGTGTGTGCAGGGTGCCGGATTCTCCAGTGTATGAGCGAGCAGATCCACCATTGCCAACTCCCTGTTGACTTAGTGACTGTTGCGGGTCACTCTCATCTTTACTGGTAAAAAGATCCGGTGATGCTAGGTGCACGGCCAGGCACCCTTCACTGGTTGCAGATTTCACTGGTTGCTGGTCGCCATTGCAAAATCTACATCACAAGGACTCCTCCACTCTTCTCTTCTCCCCCGACTTAAAGGACTCTGTGCATACTATCTGCACACGTTAAGGGTAATTCTATGCAGAAATTTATTATTGCATTACTTGTAACTTGTTGTTTATTATTTGTGCCACAAACTTGTTGGGCCTGTGGCATCAAAATTTGAAGGGAGCAGTCTGACATAAAAGGTCATTCTCTTTCCTTTTATACCTGGGGTCATAGGTTATTTCAGAACCTACTGGTTAATACTGTTTGACTTATTGTGTTTTTCTTTGCATTGCATACCCTTTGCATATTTACCAAGAGTAATGCTGGCCATACACTATACGAAAAAACTGATGAAATTCTATTGATTTGAACGGTCGGCCGATTTTCTGATAATGAGTTGATGACGAACAATAATCGTTTTAAAATTTTTAAGCCCCAAAAATTAGATAGAAAATTTTGAAATATTTGTATTAACCGCTAGCCGACCAGCCGCAGCAGTTATACTGCAGCAGGTTGGCACGGCAGCGCAAATCGCCGTAGCTGTACGTCGCTCCTTTAAGACGTCACAGCAGGCGCGCGTGCGCTGCCACGTGTCCCTGGAGCCGATGCGCATGCCCGGCGGGTGCGATGACCACTGGGCACCCGCGATCGCTTGTGACAGAGCGAGATCCGGGATCAAAAGTGTCCGATCTGTGCGCCGCAATGTCGCAGTCCTGATAAAAATCGCATATCGCCTCCACTACTAGTAAAAAAATAATAATAATAAAAAATGACATAGATCTATCCCCTATTTTGTAGACGCTATAACGTTTGTGCAAACCAATCAATTTAGGCCTATTTCAATTTTTTTTACCAAAAATATGTAGAATACATATCGGTCTAAACTGATGAAGAATTTTTTTTTTGGGGATATTTATTATAGCAGAAAGCACAAAATATTGTGTTTTTTTTCAAAATTGACGGTCTTTTTTTGTTTATAGCGTAAAAAAAAAAAAACGCAGAGGTGATCAAATACCCCCAAAAGAAAGCTCTATTTGTGGGGAAAAAATTACATCAATTGTGTTTGGGTACAATGTCACACGACTGGGCAATTGTAAATCAACGCAGTGCTGTATCACAAAAAAGGGCCTCGCCAGGAAGGGGGCAAATCCTTCCGGGGCTGAAGTGGTTAAATTAACAAACTTTGTAAGGTTAGTGGTTTTCTCGCATAAGAAAAATCGTTTTATTTTTCGTGCGCAGGTGCAAGAAGACTTTAACTTGGAAGTAAACAAATTTGTGATAACACATGCAGCCACAGTGATTTTCGTCTACACAAGCTCAAATACACATTCAGCTAGCAGGACACATAGTATATTTGAGGTTAACATTGACTACAGTCATGTAAAAAATAAGCTGACAAAGTTAAGACAATTTTAGTAAACTTTATTGCAATCCCAAAAAAATTTTTTCAAATAACAACAGTGCAAATTTTTTTTTGTCTCCAGTCCCATACTAGTAACAAGGCTGCATGTTTTCGCACTTAATGCACAATAATGGTAGTACATATGGTTATGACATCAAATGATGCACACACATTTGTCGCTATCCATCCACTAGGTAATACAACAAGGCCTATATTGCTCATTGATATAAAACGGCACCCTTTTTTATAAACGGCTATGATTAGGAATGACACCAGTTGCCTAATAAGCAAGATTACGCAATGTGCATGATAAAGTTTACAGGCATGATGGAAAATGAACATACAAGAATAGACATGCGGGCATACACGGAAGGGACGTTGAGAGGTCAATTTAATTTCGTAATTTCCCTTCTAATGTGACCAAATCAAACGATAAACCGGTTTATTTATGTCCATTAAACGTTTATTTTTCGAAATTTGGTCCCTACATGATGGTAGTATCTTTTGCCCTTCCGAAAATTCTTTCCTTTTTCGGAATCGCTATTGTCTAAATTTTCGTATAGTGGATGGCCAGCATAATGCCGCGTACACACGATCATTTTTCTCGTCGGGAAAAATTAAATTTTTTTTTTTAACAAGAAAAATGACTGTGGCCTCGTACACACGACCGATTTTCTCGTCGTAAAAAACACGTCTTTTTTTTCGACGAGATTCTTGTTAAGCTTGTCGATTTTCTCGTCAAGCTTTCCATGCGTACACACTGACATTTCCCAATTTCCTCGTTGTTCTCCGCGCTCACGTCCAGCACGTACGACGGCACTATAAAGGGGAAGGTCTTTTTTCTTGGCGCCACCCCTTGGGCTGCTTTTGCTGATCTCGTGTTACCGCGTGTGAAGTAAAAGTTTGGGAAGAGACGATTCGCGCTTTTCAGTCTTCGTACTTTCAGAACGTTTTCTGCGGTTCAGTTTGTGCTTGTGGGTTCGTATCTTGACTTTCAGGGCGTCTAGGCAGGTCGTATCTGTTTTACAGTGCGTTCTTGCCTGTTCGTTTCTGATTGTCA
Source organism: Rana muscosa (assembly GCA_029206835.1). Taxonomy (NCBI): domain Eukaryota; kingdom Metazoa; phylum Chordata; class Amphibia; order Anura; family Ranidae; genus Rana; species Rana muscosa. The sequence continues at coordinate 149,609,684 of CM055116.1, forward strand.
GTTCGTTATTCATAGGCCTTGCTGTTCTAAAGTGCGTTCTGTTCTGTACGTTCTGATAAGACGACCGTTTCTTAGCCATGTCGCCTGGACGTTCTCGTCGCCGAGTTCGTGCTGTGCGTGCGCTTGGTGTTGGTCTGCTTGTTTTGGACCAAGACCAGTCCATGAATGGTGTGAGGAGGAGTTCATGGACCAAAAATTGGTTGCTCCAGCGGGACCAATTCTGCCATATGCCTCTGCTGCGGGAGATCGTCGAGAATAATCCTGAGGACTACAGGAATTTTCTGCGGATGTCTGACCCCGTTTTTCAGGAACTGTTGGCTTTGGTGTCCCCCTATATTACCAGGAAGGACACCGTTATGCGGGAAGCCATCAGTGCTGAGCAGAGGCTCATCGCCACGTTACGTTATCTGGCGACAGGGAGAAGTCTTCAGGACTTGAAGTTCACGACAGGCATCTCCCCCCAGGCTCTGGGCCTCATAATCCCAGACACCTGTTCTGCCATTATACAAGTCCTGCAGGAGGACTATATTAGGGTAAGTTTTCTCCATTAACATCACATTTTATGTATTACATGTATGGTAATGTATTGTATTTCTTTCTTCCTTGACTAATTACCATGATTGTAATATGCTGAGAATGTCCCCTTTGTCCCCATGCATGCTGGAAGCTTTAGATTGCCCTTTTTTTCTCCTCCATAAATATTTCCCTTCACTAACTTTTCCAGCAGGGGCGCCTGTTGCTCCAAATGTTTGGGGGTTCAAACACCAATTTAGGAAATAAACGTCCTCCTTTTTTGCTCTGGTGCCTATTAAACGCCCCCAGTTGTCCCCTCTAATGCAGCCATTTTGTTCCCTCCAATGCAGCCATTTAGTCCCCTCTAATGCAGCCAGTTTCCCCCCAGCCCTGCACTTACCTTCTTGTGGTCAGCGCCATCCTTCTTCTGTCCTTGATGTGTTCTCCTTCCCTTGATGTTGCATCAGCCAATCATGTTACCATTAAACAGACTTGGTGAACATGATTGGCAGAGCAGCCTGCCAGTGTTTCCCCAAGGAATGCCCCCCCCCTGCGTCCCCTATTTTACTTTTAGGAAGCCAATTACATCCCTCAGGTTGTAATGTGCAAGACTATTTTACTACCTGTTTCTGCTATGCAATTTGAACCCCCTAAATGCCGCAATTATTCATATGTTGGTCGCTTTACAAGAGGCCATCCACCTGAATAGTGGGCGGCATAGACAATACATAGGTTAATGCAACGCATGAACCTATGTACTGTTCTAAATGATGGGCACAGGAGAGAGGGGGCAGTGCTCCAGCGCCCACTCTGGACGCACCGCCACTGCAATGCTATCCTGTGGCCAAACACATCTCCCCCCCCCCAAAATAATTTAGTAATGGCCCATCAGAGGGGGTGATGAATATGATAAATGAGCCTTCCATTATACTTATTTTAAACACCTTAATAAACGTAGAATTTGATTGATGTTGGCCTCTAATGTTTTTTCAGAGAATTTCCTTGTAATGTATGATTTTTGTATTCTAATATTATTTCATCTTGTTTCACTCCACAGCTTCCTTCCACGCCACAGGAATGGCAGACTGTGGCATCGGAGTTTGCCACGCGGTGGGACTTCCCCAACTGCGGTGGTGCCATAGACGGGAAGTACGTCCGCATCGTGCCGCCACCCCGTTCTGGGTCCTACTACTACAATTACAAGGGGTTTCATAGCATTGTGCTGATGGCGGTGGTGTCAGCACGGTATGAATTCCTCTATGTTGATGTAGGGAAGAATGGCCGGATGTCCGATGGGGGATCCTTCATCCAGACGGAGTTTGCCCTCCGTCTCCAGAGTGACGACCTTGCATTGCCACCGGATGCAGGGAATATTGAAGGACTCCCCTTTGTTTTTTTGGCTGATGAAGCCTTCGGACTCGGACGGCATCTTATGAGGCCATTTCCACAGAGGACCCTGACCCCAGAGAAGAGGGTGTTCAATTACCGGCTGGCCAGGGGCCGAAGAGTTGTCAAAAATGCCTTTGGCATAATGGCCAGCCGGTTCCGCCTTTTTATGACTTCAATACACTTGGCGGACTACAAAATAAACTATGTCGTATTATGCTGCTGTGTGCTACACAACTTTCTGAGCCAAAAATCTAATTCATATATGGCCTCAGTTTTGCCAGAGGCTGGACTTTCCCCTGCAAATCCCCTGCCGGGCCTGGAATCTGCCCGTCCTGGCTTGCCCTCCCAAAATGCCCGTGAGGTTCGGGACAAATACATGGAGTATTTCACGGGTAGGGGGGCAATTCCTATGCCAGCCTATGTCTAAGTATCCCAATAAAAATCTTGTTTAAACCTTTAATTATTTGTTCTTTCCTGTCTCCTAGTTTGTCTTAGTGCATTTGTAGTGCCAAGTGTATTTTACTTTAGTAACTAACAACCATTTCACTATGTAACCTTACAAAATAACCAAATAAGCTTAGAGGGTATTATAAAAAGAAGCTACACGTTGTTTGTGCTCAAATATTTTACTCTGTGCACATTCTCACCATTTTTAGTTTTTTCTTATTTTTTGGGTTGGCCTGGCCCCAACCCGGCAATTTTTTGCTTATGAAAATACAAAAATAACAGTTGCATTCCAAAAATTACAACAATGGATACCTCTGAGCAATCTAAAACATTCACTTACACAAACTATGTCTCTATGTGCCCGTCCTAATATGGGGTCCTGCCACCCCTTGCCCAGCCAAAAATTGAATATGCACACATTTGGGATTTTTTTCATCTAGGAAGTTTACAATCCTGATCCCTATTGTCAACATGTGCTATCTGCCATCAGGGGTGATCAATTGACGTGTTTTGGGGGTGCAACCCCTTCCTCAGTTCACCGACTTTAGATACGAGGAAGGGGTTGCACCCCCAAAAGACGTACATGGATATCCCCTGATGGCAGATAGCACATGTTGACACACTGTGTGCAGATTCAATTTTTGGCTGGTTTGATTGTCAAAAATATTCGAAAAGGTGCAAAAACAAACATGTAAAAACAAATGTGTTTGGATGGCTTATTGAATTCTCCGCAAAACATCGAGAATGTCTTTAAATGTTTGTTCCATCACATGGATTCTTTGTTTAATTAGGTCCAGTTCCGTGCTACATTCCATCACTTGCTGGATGAGGCGGAGGGCACTGTCAGAAGAGAACCGTGTACTATCCTTCACAACATTTATATCCCCTAAAAACAAAAAACAAAAGGTATTATAACTCTGCAGGCCTACATCTCTTACCTGAAGCTGTGGTGACAGATACTGACCTGTTGTGGTGACCAGATCCACAACGTCATCCACCTCTCCTTCCTGCACTTCTCCTTCCTCCACCTCAACTTCCTGCACATCTTTCGGTTGTGGGTCTTTGGGAGTTTGGGGTTGCTTGGAAGTTGTGGGGTGCATGTGCTCCCTGGAGTGTCCTCCTCCCAGTCTTCTCTCCCCTATGAGAATCAAACAAAATCACACTGTAAATCTCAATGTTAAAATAAAAACAGGCTAAATTGCTTGGAAGTGTGGTACAAGTGTGTGTTCGGGCGGAATTTAAAGAAGAATGCATTATTTATGACCAAGAATATGTTTAGTATTCACCTTTGGATGTAATTTATTTGACATGGAGGCACCACAAAAATTCTATGATGCACCTGTGTGGGACACCCAAAAAAGGCGGGTCTGGTGGCCCACACTATAGTGCTCCAAAGTACAGATGTGGAAGCAGCTGCTGAGTGTCCTCTCCTTTACACTGATAAAAGTTTGCATTTCATTCTCTTTACAAACACATCATCTAGACTAAAAATTTCGCCACAATATTTGAGCAAAAATGGCAGATGACTAATTACTTTTGTGGCTCTAAAATAAGCCAAAACCGCGGATAGTGGCCGAACGAAGTGTCGGTAACGTAACGAACGATTACTGTGCCCAACCAAGTTCAAAATATTACATTTTGGAAGGGAGTCCAATATGAGAAACCAAAATAAAGAGCAACATGTCAGTTTAGAAAAAGATTAATAGCAGAAAAGTCTACATTTTACTTACTTTTAGCGAGCATTCTCTTTATGCTCCTCAACTGGTCTGGCTCTCTCAGTTTGAGGTCTGACCAACTCTTTCTGAGCTGCTCATTTGAGCGTTTCACCCCGAAATTCGCCTTCAGACTCTTCACGACTTTAGTGAGGATTTTGGCCTTCCTTCTATTTGGTTTGCTATACGGCCCATGCTTGGCATCATAATCAGACTTGAGCAAGATGTCCACCATCTCTGCCATCTCCGCAAAAGACATATTCGATGCCTTGAATCTCCTCCTTGATCGTGACGTTTCCTCGGTCTTCGGGCTTGTCTCCTCCTCGTTAGTTGCGGAATTATCAGACACCTGCTGTAACTCCGCCATATCTGTCTGCACGGCGAAAGAGAAGGGGCAGGGAAAAGATGTTAGTTAGAACGTCATGGGCGGGCGACGTGTGCGGAGCGACGTGTTCGTATTTTGACGCATGCGTGGTGTGTATATAGCAAACACACATGTGACTATAGTACGTTCGGTGTGCCGAGAGAGGAGTTCAAATGACGGACGTGCGAACGAAGGTATGTGATTTTGTGACTTGTACAAATTGTTGGCCTATACTGTCTTGAGAATGTTGGAGGATATATATGGTGACTAGGATGTTAAGGAGGTTAGACTGTTTGCCTCACATTAGCTATATATAATTTATTTAACTTGCAGATACAATATGAATGTCTTTATAAGCGACAAGGATTTCTTGGCGGAATTTATTGACCGGGTAAGGGAGCTGCCGGCTCTGTGGGAGACGAAAAACCCCATCCACAAAAAAAGAGGGGTGAGAAAAGCAGCGCTGGAGAAGCTGCTCCCATTTGTGCATACCAAGGTGCCCACAGCCACAGCAAAACAAGTGGACACTAAAATTGGGAGCTTGAGAGGTACCTACAGGACTGAACACTCTAAGGTGCTGGCTTCTCAGAGGTCAGGAGCAGCAGCAGGTGATGTTTATGTCCCGATTTTGTGGTACTACAACAGGATGTCCTTCCTGGATGACCACATTGAGACAAGGCCATCACTCTCCACTCTTCCCCCCAGACTTCCCTGCAGCCAACCTGAGCCTTCTCTGGAGCAAGAGGAGGCAGCCATCCTGGATGATCCTGATTTGGCCATCTGGAGCCAGGTATAGTATTAACTGAAAATGTATTGGGATAAACTTAATGTTTGACAAATATGTCAAGATGACAAACATAAAATATTTTGGATTCCACAAGTGAAATCCAGATCTGTAGACATTATTCTGCACTTAATTGGGTGCTAAATAGTCAATCTGATGTAGTGGTAAATTTAAAGCAAGGATTTATGGATTTACATTCTAATTACTTCAATCAGGATTACAAAGTTTGATGCAAAGATTAAACCAACATATTAAACTATGTCCCTTTTTCATACACAGGATGAAATCAGCCAGGAGCAGGGTCTGGAAACTGTCAGGCAGGAGGAGGAAGGGCCCAGTGGCAGCCAGGAGGTGGCAGGGCCCAGGGCCCAGTGCCAGCCAGGAGGTGGCAGGGCCCAGTGGCAGCCAGGAGGTGGCAGGGCCCAGTGGCAGACAGGAGGTGGCAGGGCCCAGTGGCAGACAGGAGGTGGCAGGGCCCAGTGGCAGACAGGAGGTGGCAGGGCAAAGGAGAAGCACCAGATCCCAGGTGCCTCCCATCCGGCTTCCCAAAAGAGGCAGGAGGGACAGGAGAACGAGTGAGGCAGCAATGGCCCTTATTCGTGAGGCCCATGCCACCCTCCAGGAGCCCACATCCCCTGAAGAGGCCATTGCCGGCCTAGTGGAGGCTAAGTTCAAGGTGATGAGCATGGAGCAACGCCTCCTATGCGAGCCCCTGCTCATCACCTTGCTCAACAAGGGGGTGATGGAGAAAATTACCCCCAATACCGCCATATGTGAGGTGGCACAACTGACCCAACCTCAACCTCCACCTCCCCCTTCTTCTTCTGCCCCACCCCCTTCTGCTACACCTCCACCTTCTTCTTCTGCCCCACCCCCTTCTGCTACACCTCCCCCTTCTTCTTCTGCCCCACCCCCTTCTGCTACACCTCCCCCTTCTTCTTCTGCCCCACCCCCTTCTGCTACACCTCCACCTTCTTCTTCTGCCCCACCCCCTTCTGCTACACCTCCACCTTCTTCTTCTGCCCCACCCCCTTCTGCTACATCTCCTCCTCCTCCTTCTGACAGGAGTACCCCTCCAGTGGCCCAGCCTCCAGCCAAACGAAGAAGGAAGGCTGCAGGGAAGGCTTCAGGAAAGGTTGCAGGGAAGGTTGCCAGGAAGAAGAGGAAGTGATGGCCTTGCTTCATTGTGGTCAGACAGAAGGCAGCCTGTTGTAGTACCACACACTTGGGACATATATATCACCTGCTGCTGTTCCTGACCTCTGGGAGGCCAGCATCAGATTGTGTTCAGAAATGTTGGCCTTCTCAAGCTCCCAATTTTAGTGTCCACACAGGGTTGCTGTGTGCTCTGGGGTCCCTGGGATGCACAAATGGCAGCAGGTTCTCCAGCGCTGCCTTCTCTTTATTTTATTTAGAAACATGAATAAATGTGATTTTTGTTTAAGTTCATACTTGACTATGTGTATTTGTAAAAATTAAAAATCTAGCTTTGGAGTAAGCAGATACATTTGACTAACAAAAGAAGGGACAGATATCACCCCCCCAAAAGAATAACTAAATCTGATTTGCAAAAAAACATGGGGGGAAATTTAACTAATATCGATTCAAAAATTAAATGGGAGATCACTATCAAAACATTGCGAAATTATAATTAACATCATTTTTAAAAATATAACCATTTAAATTATTCATAAAAACTTGCACGATATAATACACATAAATCTTATAAAGAGCAGCATGAAAAAGGTTAAAAATAAGGCATAACTCTGTGTGAATATCAGCAGCAAAAGAAGGTCACTCGTTTTGATTAATGTAACATTCTAACGAAGATTTCAATGCAGAACATTTAAACGATGCAATCATTTTGAGCGTGACGAATGTGCTCTCTCCATTACGAAGGCTTGTTTTACCAGAAGATGCGCTCCCGTCTCATAGTTGCTTGTGAGCATGCGCGCTTTTGGAAGAGTCGTAAAAGCATACACACAAACCATTTTCTCGTCACAAAACAGCCCGACGAGAAACACGACGAGGAAATCTGGAATCCTGACGAGAAAATAGAGAGCAGGTTCTCTATTTTCTCGTCGAGATTCTCGGCAATTTTCTCGTCGTAAAACCATACACACAAACGTTTTTCTCGACAAAAAAGCTCTTGCGGCACTTTTCTTGACGGTTTTGGACGAGAAAATCGGTCGTGTGTACGAGGCTTGAGTGTGTGCTTTTTGTCATTTTTCCCGACGGGAAAAACGGCATTAATGACGACGAGAAAATTTAGAGCATGCTCTAATTATTCTCGTCGTGATTCCCGTCATTTTTTTCCACGGCAGTTTTCCCATAGGGAAACACTGCCACGGAGCCCACACATGGTCGTTTTTCTCGGCCAAGAAAAAAAATGTCGGGAAAAACGGCCGTGTGTAGGGAACCAAGCCGTTCCCTCGTTTTTCCCATCGATTTTCTCGATGGTGTTTTCACCGTCGAGAAAATCGATCGTGTGTACGCGGCATAAGAGTTTAACACTGAAAGATATCTGTCATTTTTGTTCTTATCTGCTTCAAGAAACATAAGTAAAATACTTGTTACTTTGCTACAGTCTGGTGTCTGTGTAATTGTACTATCACTTTGAAATATGTCCAAACCCAGGGTGACAGAGGTGTCGGAGGCTTGCAAGGTCAGGGCAGCCTTTGGGGTCAGTTATCTTCCAGTGGCCCTCACGGTGGAGGCACTACACTGCTATTACTTCTGCAGTTAATTTGGGAAGGGGGATATAAGATTATGCTTTATAACTTTTCTGCAAAATGTGATATAGCAATGTGAATGGTGCCATACTAATCATTAGAAATGTATCTTTTTATTCATACCAATAACATAACTTTCCATTCATTAATAGTTTTTTCATGTATCATTTTCCTGCTCCCTCCACACCATTGGGACTGCGAACGGCATGGACTTTTTCTTCTTGCTTAGCCAATGATGCAGATAAATATTGCAAAAATGAGGGGCCCAATTCTAGTCCTGATCCCCTGTTTTGCATCCAAAATATAGGTGGTATGCCTTTTTTACCACTGCTGTCATACTGCACTTTTGAGATGCAAATGTAACCTTGCCACAAATGTAGCAGAAGTTATATGCGTTGTTTACATTTCGAGGCATCTTGGCTTCTGAGGGAAAATATTACGAAACAGTTTCTTGGAAATGTTAGGCAATGACACTTTCACCAGCCATCAGATGTAACTGTATGATGTGTAGATCTGACCAAAACAAATGTACCTTGCAATAAAAGAACAATAAATTACAGTTAGGTAATAATCTTTAGTCTCAGAGTGAAGATACATTTATACACTTCCATGTGGTACCATTTTCATTGTTCTACTGCACTTTGTCGAGAAGTTACGAGGCATCATGATTATCAGACACCTCGGGCTGAAATGAAGTGTGCTGCCCTAACTGCAACATGAAAAACATGCAACACACCATTACATCTGCTTAGGTAACAGATCCTAAATCCTCCATGGTTGCAACTTGTTATTAGGTTTTGTATCCAAGGAATCATCCTTTACTGTAGACTTCAGTGAACCTATTTAAAGAAGAGGTCCACCTAAATATTTTTATTAAAAGCCAGCAGCTACAAATACTGCAGCTGCTGACTTTTAATAAATGGACAGTTACCTGTCCAGGGTGCCCGCGATGTCGGCAGCCGAAGCCGAGCAATCGCTCGTCTCTCGGTTGCGGAATCAGGAAGTGAAGTGTTGTGGCTTCACTGCCCGGTTCCCTACTGCGCATGCGCGGGTCGCGCTGCACGTCCTCACTGGTCCCCGCTGTGTTCTGGGAACTGTGTGTTTCCCAGAAGACAGCAGAAGGGGGGGAGGAGGGGCGCGACTCCCGCAGGAGTCTATGCCCGGAAGTGGGTGCAAATACCTGTATTATACAGGTATCTGCACTCCCCTGAAAGGTGCCAAATGTGACACCGGAGGGGGGGAGGGTTCTGAAAAGCGGAGGTTAACTTTTTGTGTGGACCTCCGCTTTAATTTGTTATGAACTGTCTCTGGTGTTTCAGTGCACTACCAAACTGTTTACTGCAGGCCATCTAGAAGTTTTCCAACTGTACATGTAATGAATTTTTAAGAGATAAAAATTCTGTAGTGAAAGCCCCCAAAAGAACCTGTATGACTCACTTTGCCCATTTAGAAGAATGGGCTAAATGACAGAGTTTCTTTAAAAAAATTAAAAAAATACAGGCAGCTTACAAAAAATAGTGACTGCCAACCCCAGTCACAAGCATTCTGTAAACGTTTTGTAGGAATACAATTTGTAACAGTCAGTAATACCATAATCCACATCCCTGCAATCTCACAGTCCACCGATCTCCAGCAGTAGAATGTGGACAGGTAGTTCTAGCAGCAGCCATGCTCCATTCTAGGTAGAGGAACGGGGCAGCCACAAAACCGATTAGAGACAATTCTGGCCTGGCAAATGCTATTTTGCCATAGCTGCCTTAAAGCATGCTATGCTCTGAGTTCAAGTATACATAAAGTAACATGATACAAAACCTGCACAAATTGATCTGCATCCTTGCCTAGTTTATTATCCATTTAAAGATAGAATTATCAGGTAAGTATAGTTTTCTTTTTCTGTTATCATCAATGAATGAGTTGTGTACTAGCAATATGGCCATTTTCTGCTGGCAATCTGCATTACATCATAAGTTTTATTGATCAAAAGTTTTGCCATCAGCAAATAAATTTCTGTGATTTGCAGTGCAGGACACATAAGAATGATTAGTTACAAATTTATAAGAATCAATACCAATATGGATTTTGTATGCTTTTAGAACATTGGCCTATTAATCTGTAGCATGTTATGTCTCAATTTGCTGAGGCTGCTCTATTTGTACTGTATTATTTTATTTTAACCATTTTAAACGTATGATTTGTAGTTTTTCAGGTCTGCGAGTATGTGAACCTCATATGAGCCCTTCTTAGAAGTGTTTATTGTTATGAAAAACAGTACACAGTAACTTAAATATGCATATGTATTTATTAAAAAACAATGTACAAAATTGCTGCAGCCTATAGCAGCCAGGCCAAGCTGGTTATTTTATTATTTGCACATTTCATTTGTTGGACAAATGTCACAAGCATTTATGTAGGCTGTGCACATTTCCCCAATATTTTCTCTAATAGAGAAGAGTATAATGTTATATTATGCTTCATTGTTACATATTGGTTAAAAGTGCGGCTTGAAGCAGTATTAAAAAAAAAATAATAATAATAATTATATATATATATATATATATATATATATATATATATATATATATACATATATATATATATATCTTAAATGGCATCCCAGTGTTAAGCCTAGTACACACGACCGAGAATCTCGTCAGGAAAAAAAACGTTGTTTTTCCCTGATGAGATTCTTGACAAGAACCTTGTCCCGGCCGAGTGTACACACGCTCAATTCAAAAGAACCGCCGTTCTTTTGAATGGAACGAACGCGGTGACGTCATCGACTACGACGAGCGTGCGCTCGTCACATTCGATGTCGTCGCCGCCATCTTGCTACACCCTACCTATGCCTAGGAATCTACCGCGCATGCGTCAAAGTCATTTTGAGCATGCGCGGGTTTCCACGGCGACAGGTAAGCGTACACACTCTAGGGTTTCTCGTCGGGAAACAGGCAGATGAGAATCCCGACGAGAAAATAGAGAGCAGGTTCTCTATTTTTCTCGTCGAGATTCTGGCCAGTTTTCTTGACGAGAAACCTGAAAGCCTCGTACACATGCACCGGTCATGTGTACGAGGCTTCAGTGTCTATAGCAGTGGTGTATTTAGGTTTTGTGCTGCCCTAGGCCTGACTAAACTTGCGCACCCCCTAATTTAAATATGACCCACCGCTTCCTGTCAAAGCCACACCCCTTCCTTTTTAAGACCCGCCCTGTCATCTTCATGGGAGGAAGACAGAGGGACGTCGTGGGAAGAGGACAGAGGGACGCCGTGGGAAGAGGACAGAGGGACGCCGTGGGAAGAGGACAGAGGGGACGCCGTGGGAAGAGGACAGAGGGGACGCCATGGGAAGAGGACAGAGGGGACGCCATGGCAAGAGGACAGAGGGGACGCCATGGCAAGAGGACAGAGGGATGCCGTGGGAAGAGGACAGAGGGACGCCGTGGGAAGAGGACAGAGAGGGATGTTGTAGCGGTCAATAGGGCCTAGAGAATAGCAGGCTAGGCACTTCCTAATGGCTCAGTCCCTGGGAATAGTAATGGATAATGGCCAACAGGCCCTCTTACCAGACCCAGCGAAATTGTAACAGTGATCCCTCTGGCTGGACGTTCGCTAGACATGGGAGCCGTCGAAAAATTTGTTCCGTTCCGTTCCGTATTTAAAAAAATTCGTAATTCGTAATCCGTGTACGGAATTCAATTCGAATTCGTATGAAATACGAATTCCGTACGACACGTATAACGAACGATTCGACCGGAACGAACGAATGATTCGACTGGAAATTTACTTCCCCCACCCAATTCCAGCAGCAATCTTTTCTCTCTATAATGTCGAATCTTTTCTCTCTATAATGTCGAATCTTTTCTCTCTATAATGTCGAATTGGAACGAACGAATGATTCGACCGGAAATGTACTTCCCCCACCCAATTCCAGCAGCAATCTTTTCTCTCTATAATGTCGAATCTTTTCTCTCTATGTCGAATCTTTTCTCTCTATGTCGAATCTTTTCTCTCTATAATGTCAAATTTTTTCTCTCTATAATGTAGAATCGGAACGAACAAATGATTCGACCGCAAATGTACTTCCCCCACCCAATTCCAGCAGCAATCTTTTCTCTCTATAATGTCGAATCTTTTCTCTCTATAATGTCAAATCTTTTCTCTCTATAATGTCGAATCTTTTCTCTCTATGTCGAATCTTTTCTCTCTATGTAGAATAATCTTGGACTAATAGAGTTAAGGTTAGTCACATTCGACCAAAAAATATTTACCTATCGTTTTGTCGAATTTTCATGTCTCATTTGGTAGTTTGGATTCGGATAATTTGGATACGAAATTTCGTACAAATTTTTCGAAATTTCGTATTTCGTACAGAATTCGTATTCGAAAAAATTCGTAAATCGGATTCGTACAAATGTACGAATTTCGAAAAATTTGTACGAATTTTCGATTCGTACAAAACTAATTGCACATGTCTAACGTTCGCTCACTCTGGGTTGCACGGGGTGATTCTAGTCAGTAGTGTAGCATGTCTGTATCCTGGCAGTGGCTCGGTCTTTCTCCCTCTCTGGTGGTGCGGGTACAGCGTGGCTCTCTGGTGGTGCGGGTACAGCGTGGCTCTCTGGTGGTGCGGGTACAGCGTGGCTCTCTGGTGGTGCAGGGTACAGCGTGGCTCTCTGGTGGTGCGGGGTACAGCGTGGCTCTCTGGTGGTGCGGGGTACAGCGTGGCTCTCTGGTGGTGCGGGGTACAGCGTGGTTCCCTGGTGGTGCGGGGTACAGCACGGCTCCCTGGTGATGCGGGGTACAGCGCGGATCCCTGGTGCTGCGGGGTACAGCGCGGCTCCCTGGTGCTGCGGGGTACAGCGCGGCTCCCTGGTGGTGCGGGGTACAGCGCGGCTCCCTGGTGGTGCAGGGTACAGCGCGGCTCCATGGTGGTGCGGGGTACAGCGTGGCTTTCTGGTGGTGCGGGGTACAGCGCGGCTCTCTGGTGGTGCGAGGTACAGTGTGGCTCTCTGGTGGTGACAGGGGCGGATCCAGAGTCTTTTCTCGGGAGGGGCACTGCCAAAAAGTGATTTTTTTTTGTGGGAAATTTATCGGGGAAATGGTTGGTGTCGGCGCTTCAATCATCCCGGCACCATGGTTGTTATGGTGTCAGGATGACTGAAGCGCATTATTTCTATTATTACATTGTAATATGAAATTAAATAGTTCAATGCAGAATCAGTGGGAGCCCCGAGTGTGTCACTTGCCACCGTCGCCTGCAATAAGTGGGAGCCCTGAGCGTGTCACTTGCCACACATTGTGGATTGTCACTTGCCACATCACCTGCCACATCTTGTGGATTGTCACTTGCCACACCTTGCGGATTGTCACTTGCCACGTCACCTGCCACACCTTGCTGATTGTCACTTGCCTGCCACCAGATGCAGATTGTCATTTGCCACGTCACCTGACACAATTTGCGGATTGTCACTTGCCAGGTCGCCTGCCACACCTTGCGGATTGTCACTAACTTGCCTGCTAAGGTGTAGTTTTGGTTGTCTCTTGCTGTGTCCAAGACTCCCAGAGTCAGGCAGCAGAGAGATAATGTAATCTCTCTGCTGTCTGCACAGTGAGGGCGGAAGTCACTGCAGGAATGCTTTCTTACCCGTCTGTGGAGCCGCACGCTATTGCACCTGCCCGCAGAGCGGCCTGACGTGACTCACTGATGTCACTCGTTGCTAGACGCCAAGCGGCCCAGGCGTTAGCAGCGAGTGCAGGGAAGAGGCTCCACCCACCTCCTCCTCCACTCCTGGTATCGTGTCAGTGCGCCACGTAACTACATTAGATGAGTCTCTCTCTCAGCGCCGCTGATCGGCTGATGTGAGAAACTGAGAGAGAGACTCAGAGAGGCAGCGGCAGCCGCAGAACAAGTACTGTATATACTCAAGTATAAGCCGACCCGAATATAAGCCGAGGCACCTAATTTTACCCCAAAAAACTGGGAAAACTTATTGACTCAAGTATAAGCCTAGGGTGTCCTAGGCTTATACTTGCCTCACTGTGCCCATGCCTCACTGTGCCCATGACTAGACTGATGTTTAACATGGAAGTCTATGGAAGGAGTGCCCGGCTTTGAAAAATCGGTTCTCCCAGACACCAAACTTTTCAAACTTATAGAAGGAGACATGGGGCTACATGTGTGCCAAGTTTGGGGTCCAGAGGACCTACGACCGGCCGGTACTGGGTCCGCAAAATCACCAGAGAAATTACCGTTTAACATTGGAGTCTATGGAAGGGGTGCCCGGATTAAAAAAATTAGTGCTCCCCGGCCGTAGGTCCCCCAGACACCAAACTTTGCACACTTGTAGAAGAGACATTGGGCTATATGTGTGCCAAGTTTGGGGTCCAGGGGTCTTACGGCCGGCCGTTACCGGGTCCCCAAAGTTCGGGAGATCAGGCGCAAAAAAAAAAAAAAAATGAGCAAGCAAGTGAGTGTGACAGATGGTCTCGGGGGGGGCAATTGCCCTGTTGCCCCCCCCTGGATCCGCCACTGGGTGGTGCGGGTACAGGGGTACAGTGTGGCTAGCTCTCTGGCTTCCCCCAGCACAGTATTCTCTTTTGCTCCTCTTCTGCTGGGGGCTGTAGCTTGGTGTCTAATTCTATGGACACACTGGGGCTGGAACTCTGCAGTGACTACATTTCAAATGATGCCCCAGAGTCTTCTGATTGGCCCTCTGCTGTGGCCAATCATGGGGAGGGCATGGTGAATCCAATTAGAAATGCTCTCTCTCTCTCTTCGGGTTACAGAAAGGGAAGGGGGCGGTGGGGGAGATGTACAGACAGCCCGCAGCTCTCCTCTCCCTGTCACAGCGCCGCTACTCTATTTGCCAGAGAACTCGGCAGCGTCGCTGACAGGGAGAGGAGAGCTGCGGGCTATCTGTATATCTCCCCCGCCGCCCCCCCTTCCCTTTCTGTAACCTGAAGAGAGAAGAGAGAGAGTGAGTGGCTCTAATTGGATTCGCCGCACAGCTTCCTGCCCACTGTTTCCCTCCCCACAACAGAATCACGGCTGTAGGGGGGGGGGGGCGGCGGCTTGACGGCTCTTATTTGAACTGCTTCCTGGACCCCTCCGCACCCGGCGCGAGCCACTGCACTTCTAAGCAGTACTCCCCTGATAGTGGCCTTGTGTGCGGGAGTCGGGAGGAGGGCGCGGGTGCAATTTTTGTGGGGGGGGGGCCTTGTCGGCCTAGGCCAGAACACAGCACTGGTCTGTAGGGTTCAATATAGAGTGGGCCCAACCATTGCAGCTATACCAGCTTCAATTCTTCTGGGAAGGCTGTAACGGCATACTAGCTGAAGCGATGGCACGGACGTGCCATTGCTTCAGTGCGCATGTGCCAATGATGTCGGCACATGCAGATACAGGGGATATCTCCTAAATAGGGATGAGCTTCGAGTTCGAGTCGAACTCATGTTCGACTCGAACATTGCCTGTTCGCCCGTTCGCCGAACAGCGAACAAATTGGGGTGTTCGCGGCAAATTCGAAAAATCTATGGGAGAAATCTAAAGTGTTAATTATAAAGGCTAATATGCAAGTTATTGTCCTAAAAAGTGTTTGGGGACCGGGGTCCTGCCCCAGGGGACATGTATCAATGCAAAAAGAAGTTTTAAAAACGGCCGTTTTTTCGGGAGCAGTGATTTTAATAATGCTTAAAATGAAAAAATAAAAGTGAAATATTCCTTTAAATTTCGTACCTGGGGGGTGTGTATGATATGCATGTGAAGTGGCGCATGTTTCCCGTGCTTAGAACTGTCCCTGCAAAAAATTTCATTTTTGAAAGAAAAAAAGTCTTTTAAAACTGACTCGCGGCTATTAATGAATTGTCGGCTCCCGGCAATACATACAAAAGTCATTGATAAAAAAAAAAAAAAAAGCGTGGGGGTTCCCCAGAATTCAATTACCAGGCCCTTCAGGTCTGGAATGGATATTAAGGGGAACCCCGCCGCAAATTTAAAAAAAAATTGACGTGGGGTTCCCCCAAATATCCATTCCAGGCCCTTCAGATCTGGCATGGATTTTAAGGGGAACTCCACCCCAAATTTAAAAAAAAAATGGCGTGGAGTCCCCCTAAAAATCCATACCAGACCCCTTATCCGAGCACGCAACCTGGCCGGCCGCAGGGGAAAAGGAGGGGACGAGAGAGCGGCCCCCCCTCCCTCCTGAACCGTACCAAGCCACATGCCCTCAACATGGGGAGGATGTCCCCATGTTGATGGGGACAAGGGCCTCATCCCCACAACCCTTGCCCGGTGGTTGTGGGGGTCTGCGGGCGGGGGGCTTATCGGAATCTGGAAGACCCCTTTAACAAAGGGGACCCCCAGATCCCGCCCCCCCCTATGTGAATTGGTAAGGGGTACGTTGTACCCCTACCATTTCACGAAGAAAGCGTAAAAAAAAATGTTTAGAAAAACACACAAACACCTTGAAAAAGTCCTTTATTAAAAAAAAAACAAAAAAAAAACATTCCAGCGGTGAAATCCAGTGTCCCGCGGCGATCCCGATGTCCAGCGCTGTCCTTCATTGGTTGTGCCTGAGCGGACCTGATGGGGAACTCCCTCTCAGTATTTTAAATGTATAGACCCGCCCCTTCTAAAGTTCCCCATCAGGTCCGCTCCCTCGGTATGTCGGACCCGCCTACGTCATTGGCTTGAGCGGGGAACTTCCTTCACTGTGTAATTTAAATTTACATAGTGAAGGAAGTTCCCCGCTCAAGCCAATGACGTAGGCGGGTCTGACATACCGAGGGGGCGGACCTGATGGGGGACTGCTCTCACTTTGGTAATACATGTATAGACCCGCCCCTTCTCATGTTCCGCATCTGGTCCGCTGAGCGGACCTGATGGGGAACTTTAGAAGGGGCGGGTCTATACATTTAAAATACTGAGAGGGAGTTCCCCATCAGGACCGCTCAGGCACAACCAATAAAGGACAGAGCTGGACATCGGGATCGCCGCGGGACACTGGATTTCACCGCTGGAATGTTTTTTTTTTTTTTTAAATAAAGGACTTTTTCAAGGTGTTTGTGTGTTTTTTTAAACATTTTTTTACGCTTTCTTCATGAAATGGTAGGGGTACAATGTACCCCTTACCAATTCACATAGGGGGGGGCCGGGATCTGGGGGTCCCCTTTGTTAAAGGGGTCTTCCAGATTCTCATAAGCCCCCCGCCCGCAGACCCCCACAACCACCGGGCAAGGGTTGTGGGGATGAGGCCCTTGTCCCCATCAACATGGGGACATCCTCCCCATGTTGAGGGCATGTGGCCTGGTACGGTTCAGGAGGGAGGGGGGCCGCTCTCTCGTCCCCCCCTTTTCCCCTGCGGCCGGCCAGGTTGCGTGCTCGGATAAGGGGTCTGGTATGGATTTTTAGGGGGACTCCACGCCATTTTTTTTTTAAATTTGGGGTGGAGTTCCCCTTAAAATCCATGCCAGATCTGAAGGGCCTGGAATGGATATTTGGGGGAACCCCACGTCAATTTTTTTTTTAATTTGCGGCAGGGTTCCCCTTAATATCCATTCCAGACCTGAAGGGCCTGGTAATTGAATTCTGGGGAACACCCACGCTTTTTTTTTTTTTTTTTTATCAATGACTTTTGTATGTATTGCCGGGAGCCGACAATTCATTAATAGCCGCGAGTCAGTTTTAAATGCATTTTTTTCTTTCAAAAATGACATTTTTTGCAGGGACAGTTCTAAGCACGGGAAACATGCGCCACTTTACATGCATATCATACACACCCCCCAGGTACGAAATTTAAAGGAATATTTCACTTTTATTTTTTCATTTTAAGCATTATTAAAATCACTGCTCCCAAAAAAACGGCCGTTTTTAAAACTTCTTTTTGCATTGATACATGTCCCCTGGGGCAGGACCCGCGTCCCCAAACACTTTTTAGGACAATAACTTGCATATTAGCCTTTATAATTAACACTTTAGATTTCGAACGTTCGAGTCCATTGTATTTAATAGGGTTCTAAAGTTTACACGAACATTTTGTCTGTTCGCAGGTTCTGGTGCGAACCGAACAGGGGGGTGTTCGGCTCATCCCTGCTCCTAAACAGTGCAGGTTTAGAAGATATCCAGGGTAGCTACAGGTAAGCCTTATTATAGGCTTACCTGTAGCAAAAAGTGGTTTGCAAGGGTTTACAACCACTTTAAATTCCAGATATGGACTCCAACATTGGACTTTGATTGAGCAGGTATGCTGGGGCAGGCACAAGCCTGTAGTTAAGGACTAGGAATGTTAGGGAATGTCTGCACTTTATCTTGGACTATCCATTGTTGCTGTCACCATGTTAATTTATTCTTTAAGTGAAGCTTTTGAACCTTTGCCTGGTCTGAAGTTACTAAAAGGATGCAATGTAGGTAACCAGCACATATAGTCTACAATTCGGGTCACCAAAAACTTTGGGATATGAAGACATCATTACAAGAGTTCATATAGTGTGAAGATACAAGTGATTATCAAAGGTAACTAATGAGTTTGTTCATATTTAGTCATTTGCCCGGGTCGTGACCATGGCTCAAGTAAAGGTACCCCATGTGCATGTCAGTGACCCCGTACAAAGTGCCTAGCATAGCCCAGAAGGAGCCTCCCTGGGGAAAGCCCCACACTCCTTGGTGCGCAACGAGGAGGGAAACTTGGAGGACATGGTGACCACCATGTCACCTTGTCCTGCCCCCCTACACCCCTTTGATTTGCAGTATAACAGAGTAAATGTCTCTATTGTTACAGTCTTGTCTGTTCATTTGTTTGCTGCAATTAAAAATGTGAGCTTTCCATACCCTTATTAGATCTGCATCTATTTACATCTGATTACCTCTGATCCATCACGTTTCGATTCAAAAAAAGTGTAGCGCTACCCCCAGTTAAGAGAGCCGCTGGATTTGTTTTCGGCCCCTGTGTGCAGCACCACCAACCCCCAGCAATCTGCTCGACCCACTCTGGCACAGCTAGTCTAGGGGTTATATGTATATCACATTTAAATGTTATTGCGAGTAATAATCTCATACATAATCTCATACAGTATAACAACACACTGAGGGCAGAGATTATATATATAACCGTTTACCTTATCAAAAGTAGCATAGACAGAACACAACATATGCGATTTGGCTGCGCGGTACTTCACCACGTGTAGCTATTATGGTATGCGCGCCCTATGGCGCACTAAACAATACCCAAACTTCCCACCCCGGTCAGGCCTGACATGGAATAAATCTCAGTCACCTCCTATATGGAGTTCTTCGCATGCCAGCTTTCGGTGGTGCACTTGATGAATAACAATTTGTAATCCACAACAGGCAATACTTGAAACACTATACTGGGGGGGAACACTTAAACTCTGTCCTGCTACCGGTCCCCCCGGGGGAACAGTAAATAAGCGAAACTGTGGGCCTATGTAGTCTATAGGCCTGAACACGGCACAGTCTATTGGTCTGGGCAGGTGCCCGCTCACCACTCTGGACGCGATCCCAGTCCGGAACGTTCACCCTGCTGTGTATCCGCACACAGCGTCTGCAATGATCGGGTCCCCGATCCAACTGATGTCCTCACTCGACAAGTCAGATGCCACCCAGGCTCCGCAGTAGGGGTGGAAGGCTCTTTGGAAGTTGCGCAAGGCCCAGGCTTCAGGCCTTGCACTGCAGCAGATCCGCACAGGAAGAAAGTCTTGCTTGCAGCGGGTGTCCCAAAGAGAGCGAGCTCCGCCTCGCCTCCTCCTTAAATAACCCCTCCCATGAGTCTCTGCGGTGGCTAACTGCACTCTGGGTGCCGAACGGGGTTCTGGGTAACGTAGTCCCGGGGCCTTAAAGGAGACCCCGCTACAAAAGTAAAAAGGTGCCTTTTGAACCTGAACAGATTTAGAGGTAATTAGATGTAAGTGGATGCAAGTCTGTTACATCTGGGCACCCATAGACCAAAATGGAGTTTCTGTTCAGGTCTGTCTGAAAAACTGATGGGCAGACCCGATTTGACCGCTTCTGTGAAGGGGGCCTTGCAGGTAAATTTGAACACCAATAAGAATGAATAGATTATCACTATAAAGGTGATTGCTTCCCTTTTTCGAAAATGCTGCTCATTTGTTTTTAACTTGGGGTAGTCCATTCTTGTTTATCCCTCCGACATGCCTTTAATTCCATTCTTTTAAAGTAGTTTAGTTTATGCAACCGGGCAGTGGCGTACCTACAGGGGGGCGGGACGGTCCGCCCGGGTGCCACACATTGGGGGGTGTCAGGCTAGCTATCAGAGCTGGGACAAGGCAGCGGCTGGGGCAGGAGGCGTTCTGTAGCAGTGCTGGCTCTGTGTTCGTGCGAGTCGGCAGCTTCTGTTGTTCAGTTTCATTGAGCTTACATCTGGCTCTATACTGACACCTCTGGCTGCTTTATGCATGTGCACCCTTTGTGTGTGCTGCCAGTAATGTATTTTCACAGGGATATGTGAAATTAAGACCTAAGACCACCTTACAAGTGGGGGCTGTGAGTATAAGGGAGGACCCGGTTTGTGTACATGGGGGGCAGGGGGGCAGAGCTGTGTGTGTGTGTTTACAGATGTGTGTGTGTGGGGGGGGCTTAGGGGGGCAGCTGAGTGTGTACAGGTGTGATGGAGGGCAGCTCAGTGTGTACAGGTGTGAGGGGGCAACTGAGTGTGTACAGGTGTGATGGGGAACAGTTGAGTGTGCACAGGTGTGAGGGGGGCCGCTGAGTGTGTACAGGTGTGAGGGGGCAGCTGGGTGTGCACAGGTGTGAGGGGGCAGCTGAGTGTGTACATGTGTGAGGGAGCAGCTGAGTGTGTACATGTGTGAGGGGGCAGCTGAGTGTGTACAGGTGTGAGGGAGCAGCTGAGTGTGTACAGGTGTGAGGGAGCAGCTGAGTGTGTACATGTGTGAGGGGGCAGCTGAGTGTGTACAGGTGTGAGGGAGCAGCTGAGTGTGTACAGGTGTGAGGGGGCAGCTGAGTGTGTACAGGTGTGAGGGGGGGCAGCTGAGTGTGTACAGGTGTGAGGGGGCAGCTGAGTGTGTACAGGTGTGAGGGGGGAGCAGCTGAGTGTGTACAGGTGTGAGGGGGCAGCAGAGTATGTACAGGTGTGAGGGGGCAGCTGAGTGTGTACAGGTGTGAGGGGGAAGCTGAGTGTGTACAGGTGTGAGGAAGGAGCAGCTGAGTGTGTACAGGTGTGAGGGGGCAGCAGAGTATGTACAGGTGTGAGGGGGCAGCTGAGTGTGTACAGGTGTGAGGAAGGAGCAGCTGAGTGTGTACAGGTGTGAGGGGGCAGCAGAGTATGTACAGGTGTGAGGGGGGACAGCTGAGTGTGTACAGGTGTGAGGGGGCAGCTGAGTGTGTACAGGTGTGAGGAAGGAGCAGCTGAGTGTGTACAGGTGTGAGGGGGCAGCAGAGTATGTACAGGTGTGAGGGGGCAGCTGAGTGTGTACAGGTGTGAGGGGGGAGAGCTGAGTGTGTACAGGTGTGAGGAGGCAGCTGAGTGTGTACAGGTGTGAGGGGGGACAGCTGAGTGTATACAGGTGTGAGGAAGGAGCAGCTGAGTGTGTACAGGTGTGAGGGGGCAGTAGAGTGTGTACAGGTGTGAGGGGGGAGCAGCTGAGTGTGTACGGGTGTGAGGGGGGGCAGCTGAGTGTGTACAGGTGTGAGGGGGCAGCTGAGTGTGTACAGGTGTGAGGGGGGAGCAGCTGAGTGTGTACGGGTGTGAGGGGGGAGCAGCTGAGTGTGTAAGGGTGTGAGGGGCCAGCTGAGTGTGTACAGGTGTGAGGGGGGAGCAGCTGAGTGTGTACAGGTGTGAGGGGGGAGCAGCTGAGTGTGTACAGGTGTGAGGGGGGAGCAGCTGAGTGTGTACGGGTGTGAGGGGCCAGCTGAGTGTGTACAGGTGTGAGGGGCCAGCTGAGTGTATACAGGTGTGAGGGGGGAGCAGCTGAGTGTGTACGGGTGTGAGGGGCCAGCTGGATGTATACAGGTGTGAGGGGGGAGCAGCTGAGTGTGTACGGGTGTGAGGGGGGAGCAGCTGAGTGTGTACGGGTGTGAGGGGGGAGCAGCTGAGTGTGTATGGGTGTGAGGGGGGAGCAGCTGAGTGTGTACGGGTGTGAGGGGGGAGCAGCTGAGTGTGTACGGGTGTGAGGGGGGAGCAGCTGAGTGTGTACGGGTGTGAGAGGCCAGCTGAGTGTGTACAGGTGTGAGGGGGGAGCAGCTGAGCAATCAAAATTTTATTTCAGGTGTTTCTCCAATAACTTTTTGCTTTTCTCCTAAATCAAGCCATTAATAAATCAACCATTGGTCATTTTCATAGACCTGCTGACAAAATCAATCTAAATTCTGGAGAAAAAAAAAACCTTTTAAGCTTGAAATACCTGGGTACTTTTTACAAACAAAAGAGCAAATAGGTTACCTATAGCCAATGGAATTTGCTTGCTGCAGACATCGTTAACACTTTTTAACCACTTCCATACTGGCCACTTATACAGCTTCCTGCCCAGACCAATTTTCAGTTTTCTGCGCTGTTGCACTTTGAATGACAATTGCACGGTTGTGCTACACTGTACCCAAACAAAATTTTTATCATTTTGTTCCCACAAATAGAGCTTTCTTTTGGTGGTATTTGATCACCTCTGCGATTTTTTTTTTCTGCTAAAAAAATAAAAAAAGGCAGAAAATGTTGAAAAAAACCTGTATTTTTTTTGTTTCAGTTACAAAACTTTGTAAATAAGTAAGTTTTCTCCTTCACTGATGGGCACTGATGGGGCTGCACTGACGGGCACTGATAAGGCGGCACTGATGGGCACTGATAAGGCGGCACTGATGGGCACCGATAGGCAGCACGGATGGGCACCGGTAGGCGGCACGGATGGGCACAGATAGGTGGCACGGATGGCCACAGATGGGCACAGATAGGTGGCACGGATGGGCACAGATAGGCGGCACGAATGGGCACTGATAGGTGGCATGGATGGGCACTGATAGGTGGCACGAATGGCCATGGATGGGCACTGATAGGTGGCATGGATGGGCACTGATAGGTGGCACTGTACTGTAATGTGTTACTAATGGATGCCAATCAGTGCCAAACAATAATGCCTGCCAATCAGTGATGCCCATTGTGGGCACTGATTGACATCCATTGTAGGCACTGATTGGCATCCATTAGGGGCACTGAATGGCATCCCTGGTGGTCTAGGGAGGCATACCTGATGGTGGGCAACCCTGGTGGTCTGGTGGCATCCCTGGTGGTCCAGTGTGGGCATCCTCGGGGGGGCTGCACTGATAATCGATCAGCACAAACCCCCCCTGTCAGAGGAGCAGCCGATCGGCTCTCCTCTACTCGCGTCTGACAGACGCGAGTGAGGAAAAGCCGATGACCGGCTTTTCCTGTGTACATCGTGATCAGCCGTGATTGGACACGGCTGATCACGTGGTAAAGAGTCTCCGTCGGAGACTCTTTACCTAGATCGGTGTTGCGGGATGTCAGACTGACACCCTGCAACAACGATCGCCGCGATGCGCGCCCCCGGGGGCACGCAGCGGCTCAAAATCCTGAGGACGTCATATGACGTCCAGTCAGGATTTTGAAACCACTTTGCCGCCGTCAATCCGCTATAGGGCGGGCGGCAAGTGGTTAAAATAAAGAAATATGTCTAATTAAATCAGTCATTCTATGCTTACATTTTTTCTACACAGATCATGGGCATCCACAGGAGGAAGCTAGTAGGTAAAGTGTTTTTTAAGCTCAGCTCCAGCCAAAAACAATTTCATTTTGGAAGAGTTGAAGTCCTTGTCAGTTTTTTTATTAGTGGTTTTGTGTGTGTTTATGTCTTTTTTGCAGGTTTTAAAGTGGACCTTCCACCCCCTTTTTACTAATAATCCTGCCAGGTACATGCCACCAAGTGCCCGGCCACCTAGCGGCAAAAGAGAGAAGTGAAGCAATTACAGCCTTAGAGTGAAATCAATTGATCCTCAACAATTAGCCAAGGTATAGACCTGGCAGGTAAATTTAGAAGCAACCGTGCCTAAACACCAGGGTGCAACATCAGATTCAAATGTATTTTCTATTAATAATATCAAAATTAAAAACCTTTTTGTTAGTGCCATTTTGCTGAATTGCGGGTATTTCCCAGATTGGATTCATGCTGCTTAGATGCTTCAGGGTTGTAACATGGTCAGCCTCAGCTATGACAACCTTCGGTCTTCCAAATCGCATTTTATTTTACCAGCCTTATATAGCACTACCCCCGTAGGAGCTGCTGGTTTTATCTTTGGATCTACGCTCTACCTATCAACCCCAGAAGTTGGCTCAAACCCTCCCTTGGCACAACTGGACTACACAATAGTTGTGGAACCCACTGGTGATTGGGAACCACAAGGATACCATACAATAATGAAATTCACAGTTAAGTATTGTTACCTTAGACTGGTCTCCTGCTCAAAAGGGTAACAGATAAGACTCACACAAATTGATGCTTGACCATGAGGTAATGATTTACTTGATAATAAAAAGATAACAAGGTTAAACAAATGAAGTTGACGGCTTACAGGGCCCTGTAAGAGTCAATATTAGAATGAGAACCAAAAATCAGCAAGAATATAAAACAAACCTTACAATTCTATTGTATATTTATGTAAATCTGCAAATATATGCTCTCTTGCTCCCTCTAGCGGGCACTTCTATTCAAGTGTCCTATCACTCTTTAGTTCAAAACGGCAAACTGAATCCTGTAAGACTTTCTTCCAGTAACAAGAGTCTTCGCTAGCATTAGTTGGTGCACATTAACTATTTGTAATCCAACTGGCATGAAGAAAACAGGAAACAAACATCCAAAGTGTTTCTAAGCGTGTTATAACTTGCTGTTATAACTTACAGGCGCCAATCCCTGAAATACACTGTCACTGTGGGATGCAATGTGTCCTTGCAAGTGGCGTGCCTGACTTCCAAAAAATTATGGCGAGTCTATAAGGATCACCTTCCTACGATACAGTTAGTTATACTTGGGCAGGTGCCCCCTCACCAAACAAGGCCTCGTCTCTCCGGTACACTCCAACTGTAAAGTCTCGGTTCTCGGCCTCTCCGCAACTCAGTTTCTGGTCCTCCGCACATCCGTTACAAGTGTCGATCGATGGGTGACTCTGGTTGCTGTCGAGTGTAGGCAAACACCCCGGACGAGTATCCCTCTCCAACTGGGTGACCCGCTTTGGTGACGGTGAGCCCAGGCTTCTTGGGCCTAGACACGCTGGGAGCCGCCCCATCGCAGGCTTCCAGCTTGTTAGCAAGCGATGTCCCAAGAGACCCAAAGTAGCTCCTCCCCTCCTTTAAATAACCTCTCCCAGCAGGCTGTGCGATGATGCAGTGCACTCTGGTAGCACAGCTGCACTGTGGGTATTGTAGTCTGTTTAGTACCCAAGGCAATGGAGTCTTTTTCTCCCTGTACTGTAAGATCCACAATGCATTGCTTTAAGATATATTGAACCAAACAAGTTGCTGCGGTATAACAATTGGACACCGGAGGGAGCTAAGTTCCTTCTTAATTACCCAACTGTAGTCTATATCTACACTGCAAGTGGAACCTTGCTACACACTCCCCCCACTTAAAATCTTTGGTCCCCAAAGACGACAACAGTTTGTAACCTGATACATGCTTTGTCAATACACGCAGAGAAAAATTCAGTTAGTTTATACATGACAGTAAACAATTTGCATCTTCATAGGCAGAGCTCAAACTCAAACAGCTCATATCATGACACAGAGTTGACAGAGGAACCTCCCACCAATTGTCATAGGAGGGGAGGTTGTTCTGTCCACAAGCCACTGACACTGAAATTTCCTGTATAGATGTGCCAGGGGTTCCTCCATTTTCAGTGGAGGAACTAGGCGTATCAACTGTCCTTTTGGAAGTAAAAATGGCTTCTTCAGAGCATTCACCCAGTTGATCATAAGTCAGTCTTTTGGGAGGGTGAATGACTCTTCTTTCTCTTCACTCCTTTGGTATCAAAGTCTGAGGAGTATCAGACTCTGCTGTCTCGGTGACCTCTTCTATTGTCTCTTCTTGTTGTTCGGGTACATTGAACTCTGTTTCTTCTGGAGCATCCAGTTCTCCTTCTGAAAGTGACAAGACCTCTTCGGAGTCCTCGATCTGCAGGGACTCCACATCATCCTCCGATTCCTCAGTCAGTGTACTGTGAGGTACAAACTCCCAGGGGCCCCTGGTCGGAGAGTTGCACTGTCCGCTATTCCAGGTGAGGGTAGAGGAGAGGTCATGAGTTCTAATGGTTGAGATGACCACAGCCAATCTGGCCCTATCCATTAATTCTCAGAGTCTTCCTCTTCTATATCCTGAAGTGTTGACTGAGATCTAGTGACTGGTCGAGACCCTCGAGAGGTTGAGGGGGCCTCTGGTGAATCTGATACAGAAGATAGGCGAACTGCTTCAGAGAGGGGGAGCAGGTGATTCCGATGCCAAGTCTTTAGTGGGCCTACACTACCTTCTGGTCTGATCTGATATAATGGGAGGCCTGGTAACTGCTTGCAGATGATGTATGGTTGTAAATTCCAGCGGTCAGCCAACTTGTGTTTTCCAGGAATGCCCAGATTTCTTAGTAACACTCTATCCCCTGGCTGTAAGTCTTGTATTCTGACCTTGAGGTCGAAGTTTCTCTTATTTCTCAGCCCCCTTTGATCTGACCTAGCTTGCGCTTTCTCATAGGCCGTTTTCAGACTTTTCCGTAGCCAATCTACATACCCCTTGTGAGAGGTTGCTGATGCATGATCAAGGGTTATGCCAGAGGCCAGATCCACTGGGAGTCGAGCTTCTCGCCCAAACATCAAACGGTAAGGAGAGTATCCAGTAGTATCATTCGCAGTGCTGTTGTAGGCATACACAATGGCAGCTACATGCTTGCTCCAATGCTGTTTCTTCTCCGAGCTTAGAGTTCCCAACATATCCAGGAGGGTTTGGTTAAACCGCTCAGGCTGAGCATCCCCCTGTGGGTGATACGGAGTGGTTCTGGTCTTTTTGATGCCCAACAAGTCTAACAGCTTCTTTATGAGATTACTTTCAAAGTCTCTCCCTTGATCCGAGTGAATGCAGTGGGGTAGCCCATAGTGTACAAAGAACTTTTCTACTAGGACTTTTGCCACTGTTGAGGCTTGCTGGTCTTTTGTTGAGTATGCATGGGCATATCAGGTGAAGGGATCTGTTACCACCAGAACGTTCCCCTGTCCACTCAGGTCAGGCTACAGGCAAAGGAAATCAATGCACACCAGTTCCATGGGTCCCTGACTCGTAAGATGCCCTTTGGGGCAGCTCGATGAGGCAGGGTCTTCCTCTGGATACACCTGATACAGGAGTGACAGTAACCTTCAACTTCAACATGCAGGGCCAGTAGAATCTGTCTCTTACTAGATGGAAGGTTCTTTCAGGACCCAGATGACCATGACTGTCATGAAGAGCAGTTAGGACCGTCTCTCTGTGCTTCATGGGCAGGAACAGCTGCCACTTCTCTTCCAGACCATCAGAGGGGCCCCTTCGGTAGACCACCCCTTGATGTAGCTGCAATCGGTCCCACTCTCTGTGCATCAGTCGTGCCTCTTTTGGAGAGTCTGTGAGAAGCATATCAGGACATTGGTCCTCCAGGGCCTTCAATACTAATCTTCCAAGGGGGTCTTCCAATTGATCCTTCCTCAGATCCTTCTTGGACAGCTTGGGTAGACCTTCTTCTCCCACTTGAATTACATTACAGAAACATTTGGGCACACCAACAGCCAAAACTCCAATCTCTTCGGCCCTGAACCCTCCTTCAGCCTGAAGCTCAGCTCCCTGAACTGGGCCCACTCCTTGGTGGGGTCACTGAGGCCATGAGGCCTTCTGGATAGGGCGTCTGCATCCCTATTTCCAACTCCTGGTCGATATTTCAAACTGAATGTGAATCCTGAAAGGATGTCCTGTGGCATCCAGTTTGGCTGTGTCAGAAGGTAGGTGAGTGGATTGTTGTCAGTTTTTACCACAAATTCGGCCCCATACAGATAGTCTCGTAACTTGTCCACTGCAGCCCATTTTAAGGCCAGGAATTCAAGTTTGTGTGTGGGATAATTTTTTTCAGCTGGAACCAGACTCCGACTCACATAAGTGACAGGCCGCAGGTAAACATCATGCTCTTGATAAAATACTCTACCCAACCCATCTCGACTGGCATCAACATGCAATTCGTAAGGTTTTGTGGTATCTGCATAGGCCAGAACGGGGGCAGTGGTTAGGCTTTTCTTTAGCTGGATGAATGCCTCTTTACACTTGGTGGCCAACTGGTCCTGAATAGACTCTTTGGGCTTCCTGAGCCCTATAGTGGATTTCACTGGTTTGACCCGTTCTGGGACATCATCTTCTCCTTCACTCCTTAGTAATTCATTAAGAGGCTGGGCAACCTTGGCAAACCCCTCTATGAATCTTCTATAGTAGGAGCAAAACACCATGAATGACCGAAGCTCAGGCACATTAGTGAGTCTTGGCCAGGAGGTGACGGCATCCAGCTTTTCAGGGTCTGTGGCTATCCCCTCTGCAAATACAATGTGGCCTAGGTAATGGACTGAGGGTTGGTAGAATTGGCACTTCTCTAGAGAAAGTTTCAGGCCTTCTGCATGGAGCCTCTTCAAGACCTTTTCCAACCGCTCTTCGTGCTCTTCTAAAGTTCTGCCGAACACTATAATGTCATCCAGATACACCAGCACCTCAATTAGATTCATATCCCCCACCGTTTTCTCCATCAGTCTTTGAAATGTGGCTGGGGCTCCTGACAACCCCTGGGGCATACGGTTGAACTCGAAGAAACCCACTGGGGTGATGAAAGCTGTTTTCTCTTGATCCCCAGCGTGCATGGGAATCTGATAGTATCCACTCTTTAGATCCATCACACTGAACCACTTGGCCCCTGACAAACTCTGCAAAGCGTCTTCTATACGGGGGGTGGTGTACTGATCAGGAATGGTTCTTCTGTTCAGTGTTCGGTAGTCGATACACAGCCTCAGTGACCCATTTTTCTTCCGGACCACCACTATCAGAGAAGCGTAGGGGCTCCTGGACTCCCGGATAATCCCCGTTCTTTTGAGTTCTGCTTATTGCTCACGTAGGTCTTCTAGGTCACCCAGGGGAACCTGTCGGACTCTTTCTCGAAATGGTTTATCTTCCTGTAGGCGAATCTTGTGAGTGGCACTCTTCGCACACCCCACATCGAATTCATTTTTAGAGAATATCTTCTGCCATCGAGCAAGTTGGGCCTTCGCCCTCTCCTTCCATTCCTTTGGGAGGGTTGTGTCTTCAGAACAGAGCTTCTCTACTGTGACTTCATCCCTTTCCTTCTTCTTTAAGTCAGATGGAGCAACTGGGGTGGCTGGATTCACTTGGCCCAACAGCATTCTGGCCGGTACCTTCACCGGTGTGGTAGCAGTATTCCTAATGCTTACTGAGACCTTCCCATGACTTTTCTTTAAGGCCTTCAATGGAACCACTTTGGGGATTACTTCTATCTCCTTTTCTTTCCTCTGTGGGTCAGTTTCAAGGACGATAAAGGGACCTGGTTGTTTCCAGGTAAGCTTGACAGAAGCTCTTAAACAAGTCACCTCCCCTGGCTGTAATACCTTCTCTGTTCTATCCAGCTTCCAGATCCTTACGACCCCTTCTCCTGGGGCTTTTTTGTTCCAGTACTAAGCGCTGGTAGACTTGCTTCAACATGGGGTGGATTCTTGTCGTTGAAGTATCCTGCTCCTGGGCTAAGGGTGTCAGAAGTCTCCTGACTAAGTCGGTGTTGGTCCCTATGATGAGGGAGCTCTTGCTGGCTCCTGGTGGGTGAGGGCATACTACTGCCAAGGTGTCAAAGGTCTCTGTCTCTCCGGCCACTGACGCGTCAAAAGTTAGTTTGATGGGCTGGTATCCATGATAGGGAAAACTTTGAGTTCCAATGCCCCATATCTCCAGTTCTTCCAGCTTCTGCAGTGGCAGATGTCTGAGATGCTTGTTATAAAAGTCCCTATATAGAAGAGTTACTTGGGCTCCAGTGTCAAGAAGGCCCTTTGTTTAAATTCCTTCTACCTGGATTGAGACTATTGGGGAGGGCCCCACTAACTATTGGCAGGAAGTTTCCTTTGGGTGGCCTTTGTGTCTGGCTCTGTTATTTGCACTCCCTTCTTCTTAGGATTATTTCTGGGTTTTGACCCCTGTTGGGTATGGTGTGCACCGATCTCACGCCGCTGAGCAGTTTGAGTCGCGGGACGTCTCCTCGCGTTGTTGAATTTCTTGGAGTTAGCTGAGACTGGTGGGCACCCGGTTGACTCCTTCACCAGGGCCCTCTGAAGTTTTCCGCCGGTTTAAAGATACTTTATCCAGGCTCGGACATACCTCCCTGACATGTCCGACTCCTCCACAATTGAAACAAGTTATTAGTCTCTTTGGTTTCTGCACTTGCTCAGCATTGGAGTTGAGGGGCTTCTTGGGCTCCTCTAGAGTGTTTCTGTTGGGTAGAGCAGTTGCCTGACTAGTCAGCATGGACACCATCTCTATTAACTGAGACACCTGAGTCTTTAGAAGCTCAACCTGAGAGTCACCTTCGTTAGCACTTATCACTCTGACTCGAGCAGTGGGTTCAGATTGCTGGTTCTTCTTTTTATAGTCCAACAGGACCTCTTCTTCCCTGACCATTCGGATCAAGTCAGGATACTTCAGGATGCCACTGCCCTGGCGGGTTCGCAGCAGGAGGGCAATGGGGTCTAAAGGTTGGGCTCCTCTTAAGACCTGCTGTGCACGGACCTCATCCAGTTTCTGAGGATCCATCCCTTTCTTTTTTTTGTTTATCCTTTTTTTTTTTTAATCTCTTCCTTTTTATTTAGAAAATTATTCTCACAATACATACACTTATTACATTTTATCCAGTGAAACATTACATTTTTTGTGTCACACATCGTGTACATACAACTTTATCCTGTTGCTATGTTCTCTCTTCCCTTTTTCCTCACTCCTTCCCACCTCCCCCCCATCCCCAGGGCTACATCCATCACCTTTACTTCCTTATATCTGATCACCACAATTCATTTCTTCCTCCACAATGTTCTCTCCTGTCTATTTATACCACCTTTACTTAATCCTATCGTCCTATCCCTCTCTTCTCCGCCCTCCCCTCCTACAACCCCCAGGGATCTTTACATCTGGAGTCTTTCCACTACCAGATGCGGTGGCGCAAGATCAGCGTCCCCCAGCCATTGTTTCCATATGATATCAAATTTACCCGCTTCTCCCCTTCGGCTGTACATCAATTGCTCTCTAAGAAGCACAGAGTTTACATATAAAATCCACTGCTTCCCCGTAGGTACCGCTGGTGCCATCCAATATTTTGCAATAAGTTTTCTAGCCAGATACATCAGTCTAGTCAACATGCTGTACATTCCTCTTGGGAACATTTCTATGTCAATGGCTCCAAGCAAGTACACTAGAGGGTTTAGGAGAACAGGTACCTGGGCTAGTCTCGTAAGACACTGGGAGACTTCCTCCCAGTACCTATGAAGTTTTGGACATTTCCATATTAAATTTTGAAGTCCCCCCTATGTACCTTGCATTTTGGACACAGGGGGGAATCTCTTCCTCCCCATCTATATAACTGCTCTGGTGTTCTATATGCTCTATGCAAAATAAATAGCTGTGACAATCTATGGGATGCGGATACCGATACAACAGGAATAGAATCAAGTGCCATTTCCCACTGGTTACCATCTATATCCCCTATATCTTCCACCCATTTGCTTCGACATCTCAAAGAAGTATGGTCCTGGACCGAGGACAGCAATTCCATGTAGATTTTTGATATTAATCCCTTCCGGGTGTCCGCCCCAAGAACTTCCCTCAGCATAGATGATGATGACACTATCATAGAGCGTGTTCTTTGTTGTACCTGCAGAGCATGACGAAGCTGGAGATATTGATAAAAGCCCTTGGGACTTAACTGGAATTCCTGACATAGCTGTTCATATGTCTTCAACACCTTCCCTTCATATAGTTGTGCGAAAAACCAGATCCCACTTTCTTTCCAGGGGGTAAAGCCCTGTAATTCCTGTACCTCTGGGTATCTCTGATTGTGCCATATCGGGGTAAAGGGCATCAAACCCTCTATCCTTAAAGCTTTCCGGATCTCCCCCCATACTCTTTTGAGAAGGACGCATGTGAGTGCCGAGCCTGGTATGCTTGGCAGATCCATTTCCATGTGGGATGCCGCCTCTAGTGCGGGAGCGGAAATGGTCACCATTTTACTTATCGAGTCCTCCCTCCCTTCCCGCCCCCACCCTGCCATCTGCTGAAACTGTGGGGCCAAGAAGTACATTAACAGGATCTGATGCAAGATCTTGTCTAGACGCCTTATGAACTCGGACAGTTTCTCTCCTTCCATCTGGAAGCAATGCTCCAGTTGATAGAGAAGTTCAGTAACTTTTTCAGTTCGGCCGAACACATCCTGCAGAATATCTTGGTAATCCTGTGCAGTGCAGTCTTTCTTACTGAGCTTAAGGTTACGTATGGCCTCTAGGTCAGGCCCCTTTAGACTCTCTGTAATCCTTTGCTTCTTATGTGGTTCAGGTATTTCCCACTCTTCCAGAGCCTGTGTGGCGTGATCCAGCCACTCCTCAAACCCATCTTCCACTGAAGGTACTGGCTACTGAAAGTTCTGAGCTTCCTATATCCAGTCATCATGTAGTCTTGGGGATCCTTCATGCATTTGGCTACAATTTCCTCGAGGACAGCACATAGTTCTGGTCCAAGGGTGGTCAATGGTGATGAGCTGGGACCCTCTTTTTGGACCTTCCCTCTTGTACTGGGGCCTGCTTGACTGGTGGAGGTAGGGCCCTCTCCTAACGTTTCTGGGTGTATCAGAAAGAATTCTATCTGATTGGCTGTCTTTATACTTGCGCCCTTGAAATGGTCAGAAACTCCCTTCTTCCATTCGCACAATGCATAAGTGTGTGGGTTGATGGTATCTGTCTTCATATCAATCACCCATGGTTTCCTGTCTGTAGATAGTTTTCTCAATACTGGGAGTAGCTGCTCCTCTGTCCAGGCTTTTGTTTTAATTTCGACCACCAGATCGTTGCCAGGGAGTATGTTTTCCTCCTGACACCACCGAGCTACAGCAACGGGGTCCATTGTGACACTGACAAGGATTCTGTCTAGGAGGAGGTTGATTGCAGAACCGTAGAAATCCCGGACGAGCCCCAACGTGTAGCACTACCCCCGTAGGAGCTGCTGGTTTTATCTTTGGGTCTACGCTCTACCTATCAACCCCAGAAGTTGACTCAGACCCTCCCTTGGCACAACTGGACTACACAATAGTTGTGGAACCCACTGGTGATTGGAAACCACAAGGATATCATACAATAATGAAATTCACAGTTAAGTATTGTTACCTTAGACTGGCCTCCTGCTCAAAAGGGTAACAGATAAGACTGACAGAAATTGATGCTTGACCGAGAGGTAATGATTTACTTGATAATAAAAAGATAACAAGGTTAAACAAATGCAGTTGACGGCTTACAGGGCCCTGTAAGAGTCAATATTAGAATGAGAACCAAAAATCAGAAAGAATATAAAACAAACCTTACAATTCTATTGTATATTTATGTAAATCTGCAAATATATGCTCTCTGGCTCCCTCTAGCGGGCACTTCTATTCAAGTGTCCTAACACTCTTTAGTTCAAAACGGCACACTGAATCCTGTAATGCCGCGTACACACGATCGTGATTCACGGCGGTTAAAAAAACGCCGTGAATCATGACATGAAAAACGAGGGAACGGCTTGTTCCCCCACACACGGTCGTTTTTCCCGTAATTTTTTCTCTTGTCGAGAAAAACGACCGTGTGTAGGCTCCGTGGCAGTGTTTCCCTATGGGAAAACTGCCGCGGAAAAAAATGACGGGAAAAACGACGAGAAAAATTTGAGCATGTTCTAATTTTTCTCGTCGTTTTTAATGCCGTTTTTCACGTCGGGAAAATTGACAAAAAGACCACACACGGTCGTTTTTCTTGCTGAAAAAAAAATAATTCATTTTTCACGACGTGAAAAATGATCGGGTGTACGCGGCATAAGAGTTTCTTCCAGTAACAAGAGTCTTCGCTAGCATTAGTTGGTGCACATTAACTATTTGTAATCCAACTGGCATAAAGAAGACAGGAAACAAACATCCAAAGTGTTTATAAGCGTGTTATAACTTGCTGGCGGCTCAGGCGCCAATCCCTGAAATACACTGTCACTGTGGGATGCAATGTGTCCTTGCAAGTGGCGTGTCTGACTTCCAAACAATGACGGCGAGTCTATAAGGATCACTGAAAAAATGTAAGCGTAAACTCAAGGAGGAGAAATACCCAAAGAGGCCGGACTTTAGAGGCAATGACACGGTAGATAGACAAAAAATAAAAATGTATTTATAATAGACAAAAAACACAGTAACTACATGATTGAGAAGAGTTAAAAAATGTCACAAGATGGAAAATGTGGTCTATAAGGATCACCTTGCTACGATACAGTTAGTTATGGCGCGTACACACGATCGTTTTTAATGTCATTTTCAAAAACGACGTTTTTCTCGACGTGATTTTTCTTGTTTCCTCTCAAGCCTGTCTTGCATACACACGTTCATTAAAAAAAAACGCTCAAGCAAAGCGCAGTGACATACAACACGTACGACGGCACTATAAAGGGGAACTTTTCAGCCTCGTGCTTTTCAGTCCGTTACAGCGTGACGAATGTGCTATCTCCATTACGAACGCTAGTTTTACCAGAACGAGCGCTCCCGTCTCATACTTGATTCTGAGCATGCGCGTTTTTTTCCCCTCATAATAGCATACACACTACCGTTTTTCACATCGTTTAAAAAAACGACGTGAAAAAACGACGTGAAAAAATGGAGCAGGTTCTCATTTTTTTAGGCCATTTTTCACGTCGTTAAAAATGCTCTGGAGCCTACACACGATTGTTTTTAATGCCCAATTTAAAAAATTGCATTTTTAACGACGTGAAAAACGATCGTGTGTACGCAGCATTATACTTGGGCAGGTGCCCCGTCACCAAACAAGGCCTCACCTCTCCGGTACGCTCCAACTGTTAAGTCTCGGTTCTCGGCCTCTCCGCAACTCACAGTTTCTGGTCCTCCGCACAGCCGTTACAAGTGTCGAACGATGGGCGACTCTGGTTGCTGTCGAGTGTAGGCAAACACCCCGGACGAGGATCCCTCTCCGACTGGGTGACCCGCTTTGGCGACGGTGAGCCCAGGCTTCTTGGGCCTAGACACGCTGGGAGCCGCCCCAGCGCAGGCTTCCGGCTTGTTAGCAAGCGATGTCCCAAGAGACCAAAAGTAGCTCCTCCCCTCCTTTAAATAACCTCTCCCAGCAGGCTGTGTGATGATGCAGTGCACTCTGGTAGCACAGCTGCACTGTGGGTATTGTAGTCTGTTTAGTACCCAAGGCAATGGAGTCTTTTTCTCCCTGTACTGTAAGATCCACAATGCATTGCTTTAATATATATTGAACCGAACAAGTTGCTGCAGTATAACAATTGAACACCGGAGGGAGCAAAGTTTCTTCTTAATTACCAAACTGTAGTCTATATCTACACTGCAAGGAGAACCTTGCTACACTTACTGTATGCCAGCATGTTTTTTGGAATTGGGGTTGTACATCTCTCCATCATTTGAGGCCATCTGTTCCCTTCCAGGTTGAATGACAGTCAGCATAATTAAATCTACTTCCTGTGTGCCTGGGCTCACAGTACTCCTAGACGATAGGACAATAGGATGATAAATCATTAGCAAAGCTGGAGCTGAAATTTAGGGTTGCTTTTACAAGTTTTGAAAAAGCTGAGGCTGAGCAAGGCAATGCCTTTCATTGGGCCATCAGTGAAGCTTTTTAATTCATTTTTAATAGTAAAGCACATTGAAATAATAACAAATCTACCCAAACCAGTGTTTTGGATAATCACTATAATAAAACTCATATCTCTGCTAGTTCAGAGCTTCACCTGATTTCAAGAACAGTATTTATGCAAAAAGGATGACTCAGGTTTTCTCATGTGCTGGTATAATAAACTGCTTTTAGAATTCAAATGGAGTTAATGAAAGCATTAACAAACAGCAGAGCTTGTTGAATCATTTCCTAAATGATAAAGACTTCCTTTTGAAAATCACTTAACATCGGACTTATCATCTGCATAACTAATATTAAGGACAAACCTTCACATGAGATCAATGTGCATTTTAAC
Organism: Rana muscosa; assembly: GCA_029206835.1. Classification (NCBI taxonomy): domain Eukaryota; kingdom Metazoa; phylum Chordata; class Amphibia; order Anura; family Ranidae; genus Rana; species Rana muscosa. The sequence goes on from CM055116.1 coordinate 149,645,931, forward strand.
TCTGTTACTACTGACATATTAATTCACTGTGTTTTTTCCATTGTTGACCAAATATTTTAGATTGCACTAAACAGGTCTATGATGTATCATTTCAGTATCAGGTCTGATTCACACTTATGCAGGTTGCAGTTTGCATATTGCAGGTCCATTTTATGTTTTTCAATACATGCTTTTCATACATTGAAGTCTATGGAACCAAAAACCAGAAAAAAGTCCCTGGCCCTTTCCATAAATTGCACAGATGTGAACTACATCCATAGGAAACCATGTTAAATGGACTGTAGTGTGTTTCTGCAAAACTGAAAAAAAATGCATAGATTGTGAACCAGGCCTCAATGCATTGGGGTTGATTTACTAATGGTAATTAGGGGACTTTCAAAATGCAAGGGAATTTCCCCCAGACCAGTGAATGTGAAATTCATTTTGCTAGAGAACACCCAATCATGTGTGAGAAAAAAAATACTATTTTGAGGGTCAGTTCACACCACATGCAGTCCAGTGTGTTTTTTTTTCTGCATCAAAAACGGAAAGCAGGTTATATGGTTTCCAATGGCATAGTTCACACAAGTGCGGTCATTTCCAGGGCGTTCCAGTTCCAGAAAAAAAAAGTAGAACATGCTGCACTTTTCCTGCACTAGACTGTCCTGGAATGCAGTAAAATACATTAAAAATGCACTGCAATGCACTGGAACGCATCAAAAAAGCACCAGACCCCAGTACAGTGAAAAAAAAAAAAGAAGGAAATAAGAAACAAAGCATCTGGAATGCATCTAAAAATGCATCAAAAACACCCATGCAGAAATTCATCCGGAATGGATTTGGAGTGCATTTTTGTGGTGTGAACCAGCCCTTACTTGCACATGGTTGGATAATAGAAGTTAGCAGAGCTTCACCTCATTCACTAAGCTCTGGGGAAAATGTATCTGCAAAGTGCAACTTCGCTTGCAATGTGAACAGTCTATTTGCCTTTAGGATATCAACCCCATTGCATAGTCTTGTCATGTTAAAAAGGTCAAACACACAATATTGCAGCAGAGCTGGCATTTATCCAGTGCAGTTGAGCATGGTGTCACTCTAATTTATTGTTAGGGAGTTCCTCTGGATTACTTTGAGTCAGGGGTGGACACTAGGGATGAGCTTCGAGTTCGAGTCGAACTCATGTTCGACTCGAACATTGCCTGTTCGCCCGTTCGCCGAACAGCGAACAAATTGGGGTGTTCGCGGCAAATTCGAAAAATCTATGGGAGAAATCTAAAGTGCTAATTATAAAGGCTAATATGCAAGTTATTGTCCTAAAAAGTGTTTGGGGACCGGGGTCCTGCCCCAGGGGACATGTATCAATGCAAAAAGAAGTTTTAAAAACTGCCGTTTTTTCGGGAGCAGTGATTTTAATAATGCTTAAAATGAAAAAATAAAAGTGAAATATTCCTTTAAATTTCGTTCCTGGGGGGTGTGTATGATATGCATGTGAAGTGGCGCATGTTTCCCGTGCTTAGAACTGTCCCTGCACAAAAATGTCATTTTTGAAAGAAAAAAAGTCTTTTAAAACTGACTTGCGGCTATTAATGAATTGTCGGCTCCCGGCAATACATACAAAAGTCATTGATAAAAAAAAAAAAAAAGCGTGGGGGTTCCCCAGAATTCAATTTCCTAGGCCCTTCAGGTCTGGAATGGATATTAAGGGGAACCCCGCCGCAAATTAAAAAAAAATTGGACGTGGGGTTCCCCCAAATATCCATTCCAGGCCCTTCAGATCTGGCATGGATTTAAGGGGAACTCCACCCCAAATTTTAAAAAAATGGCGTGGAGTCCCCCTAAAAATCCATACCAGACCCCTTATCCGAGCACGCAACCTGGCCGGCCGCAGGGGAAAAGGGGGGGACGAGAGAGCGGCCCCCCCTCCCTCCTGAACCGTACCAAGCCACATGCCCTCAACATGGGGAGGATGTCCCCATGTTGATGGGGACAAGGGCCTCATCCCCACAACCCTTACCCGGTGGTTGTGGGGGTCTGCGGGCGGGGGGGCTTATCGGAATCTGGAAGACCCCTTTAACAAAGGGGACCCCCAGATCCCGGCCCCCCCCTATGTGAATTGGTAAGGGGTACATTGTACCCCTACCATTTCACGAAGAAAGCGTAAAAAAATGTTTAAAAAAAACACACAAACACCTTGAAAAAGTCCTTTATTTAAAAAAAAATTAAAAAAATTCCAGCGGTGAAATCCAGTGTCCCGCGGCGATCCCGATGTCCAGCGCTGTCCTTCATTGGTTGTGCCTGAGCGGACCTGATGGGGAACTTCCTCTCAGTATTTTAAATGTATAGACCCGCCCCTTCTAAAGTTCCCCATCAGGTCCGCTCCCTCGGTATGTCGGACCCGCCTACGTCATTGGCTTGAGCGGGGAACTTCCTTCACTGTGTAATTTAAATTTACATAGTGAAGGAAGTTCCCCGCTCAAGCCAATGACGTAGGCGGGTCCGACATACCGAGGGGGCGGACCTGATGGGGAACTGCTCTCACTTTGGCAATACATGTATAGACCCGCCCCTTCTCATGTTCCGCATCTGGTCCGCTGAGCGGACCTGATGGGGAACTTTAGAAGGGGCGGGTCTATACATTTAAAATACTGAGAGGGAGTTCCCCATCAGGTCCGCTCAGGCACAACCAATAAAGGACAGCGCTGGACATCGGGATTGCCGCGGGACACTGGATTTCACCGCTGGAATGTTTTTTTTTTTTTTAAATAAAGGACTTTTTCAAGGTGTTTGTGTGTTTTTTTTAAACATTTTTTTACGCTTTCTTCGTGAAATGGTAGGGGTACAATGTACCCCTTACCAATTCACATAGGGGGGGCCGGGATCTGGGGGTCCCCTTTGTTAAAGGGGTCTTCCAGATTCCGATAAGCCCCCCGCCCGCAGACCCCCACAACCACCGGGCAAGGGTTGTGGGGATGAGGCCCTTGTCCCCATCAACATGTGGGCATACTCCCCATGTTGAGGGCATGTGGCCTGGTACAGTTCAGGAGGGGGGGGCTGCTCTCTCGTCCCCCCTTTTCCCCTGCGGCCGGCCAGGTTGCATGCTCGGATAAGGGGTCTGGTATGGATTTTTAGGGGGACTCCACGCCATTTTTTTTTTAAATTTGGGGTGGAGTTCCCCTTAAAATCCATGCCAGATCTGAAGGGCCTGGAATGGATATTTGGGGGAACCCCACGTCAATTTTTTTTAAAATTTGCGGCAGGGTTCCCCTTAATATCCATTCCAGACCTGAAGGGCCTGGTAATTGAATTCTGGGGAACCCCCACGCTTTTTTTTTTTTTTTTTATCAATGACTTTTGAATGTATTGCCGGGAGCCGACAATTCATTAATAGCCGCAAGTCAGTTTTAAATGACTTTTTTTCTTTCAAAAATGACATTTTTTGCAGGGACAGTTCTAAGCACGGGAAACATGCGCCACTTTACATGCATATCATACACACCCCCCAGGTACGAAATTTAAAGGAATATTTCACTTTTATTTTTTCATTTTAAGCATTATTAAAATCACTGCTCCCGAAAAAATGGCCGTTTTTAAAACTTTTTTTTGCATTGATACATGTCCCCTGGGGCAGGACCCGGGTCCCCAAACACTTTTTAGGACAATAACTTGCATATCAGCCTTTATAATTAGCACTTTAGATTTCGAACGTTCGAGTCCATTGTATTTAATAGGGTTCTAAAGTTTACACGAACATTTTGTCTGTTCGCAGGTTCTGGTGCGAACCGAACAGGGGGGTGTTCGGCTCATCCCTGGTGGACACGTAGCATTACTTCCAAAGGAGCCGCTTAGTAAATTAGGTTCTCTGTTCTTTTGACACGACTCTAAGAACAACCTCAGTCCAACTGACACACAAAATTAAAACCAAACTTTACCCATAAAAACTTGATAAAAAATAATGGGGTTAATTTACTAATACTGAAGAGTGCAAAATTTGCTGCAGTTGTGTATGGTAGCAAATGAGCCTCTAACATCAGCTTGTTCAATTAAGCTTTGACAAAAAAAAAAAAACCTGGAAGCTGATTGGCTTCTATGCAGAGCTGTGCCAAATTTTGCACCCTCCAGTTTTAGTAAATCAACCCCAATGTTCTTTAGCAAGGAACATTTCACAATAATAATTATGCTACCAAAATTAGTGAGTGCTGTAAATTGCCTCCAGCATTGCTCCTGGTTCTTCTTGTCAGAGGCTGCCATTTTGCTGAAGCCCAGAGCTGCTGAGCAGCAGTAAATCTTTAGGTTGTAGGCAGAACAACCTCTAGTGCAGGGATCCTCAAACTACGGCCCTCCAGCTGTTGCGGAACTACAAATCCCATGAGGCATTGCAAAACTCTGATATTCACAGACATGACTAGGCATGACTAGGCATGATGGGAATTGTAGTTCCTGAACACCTGGAGAGCCGTAGTTTGAAGACTCCTGCTCTAGTGGATCTAATTTTGGGCATAGTGCAACTGAGCATACGCAGAGCAGTGCGAGACAGTTTATTAGTGCATTTTAAACAGTACGGGCACTTATTTTTTTCATGTTTTACATACCTATACCTGCAAAAGGGGCCAATATGAAGTAATCTAGAAGAACTTAAAGAATATGTAAACCTAACATTTCATATTCATGATATGTGCCTGCTGTACCATTTACTTACCGTATATACTCGAGTATAAGCCGACCCGAATATAAGCCGAGGCACCTAATTTTACCACAAAAAAATGGGAAAACGTATTGACTCGAGTATAAGCCTAGGGTGTCCATCTGCTTGCCTCACTGTGCCTCACTTTGCCTCACTGTGTCCATGCCTCACTGTGCCTCACTGTGTCCATGCCTCACTGTGCCCATGCCTCACTGTGTCCAATCTCCCTACCTGATCTCTGGTGCTGTGTGACTAGACTGACGTTCAACATTGGAGTCTATGGGAGGGGTGCCCGGCTTTGAAAAATCGGTGCTCCCCGGCTGTAGATCCCCTGGACAACAAACTTTGCACACTTGTAGAGGAAGAGTGGAGCTACATGTGTGCCAAGGTTGGGCTCAGGGAGACCTACGGCTGGCCGGGATCAGGCGCACAAAGTTGAAGATGGACACAGACTTGAGTATAAGCCGAGGGGGGCATTTTCAGCACAAAAAAATGTGCTGAAAAACTCGGCTTATACTCGAGTATATATGGTATATGAAAAAGTATCCTTTTCTCTTTGTATTGCTTCCTTTGTGTGGAATTCCCTCTGCTTCTTTATTAAAAACTGACCACACTAAGCAAGAGAACACACCATGGTCAGCTTCCTAATTATGCTGGGAACTAAGCCTGCTCTCCTCCAGTGATCATGCTTGTCCTGACAACCCCCCCCCCCCTACACACACACAGCCATTCACTGGGAAGAACAGTGTCTCTTCCCCTAGCTCTTATGCAGCTGAGAACAGAGGGAATGTGATCACTTATAGAAGAGGGAAAAAAATATTTATATGTTTTTTTCATATCTATACACAAATGTTTTGCCTTTCATTTCTAATTTAAACTGATTGGGTTGTTTTGCAAGATGAGGGTTTACAATAACTTGAATTTTCTGACTTAAAATGCACTTTAAGCAAATGGATACTGCACTGCTACTGGGATTGCGATTTATAGATACCCTGCACACAGCTAAGGTTCAGTATCAAAAAGCAAACATCAAACTGGATAGTGCTAAATTAACTCAATTAATTGTCACAGTTTGCAGTAAATAGCACTATGCACTTATATGAGTACGTAGAGGAGTAGGTCAATCATAATTCAGTAGACAATATGTTCACTGAGCTATAGCAGCATAGAATTGAGTTGTATGCAGCTAAATCAGAGTAAACCTGATAATCCACAAAATCAACAATAAGCAATGGTATTAGAAAACAGTAACAGCAATGAAAATCAATACTGCCATAATGCCGCCGTAAAATTGGGCTATATCCACTTGAGAGTGCTTTCTATATGAATAGCAATGATGAAGTTAAAAATTCCCTAAAGAAAAGCCTTTTACTATGGAGAATAGGTAAAGTTCTTGTGAAGCAGCTATCTGAGTGAGCTGGTTTTAGCCCTAGTTCTTTAGCCAGCTAAAGTTGGGGCCTAGTAATTACGATGGTGCATATGAGTAAAGTCCCAGTAAAGTCATGCAGTAAATAATTCTGCTAGTTAGATGAGCTCAGTCTCTGCTAGCAGCAGCAGCAGCAGGTAAATGGCAACAGTTTCATCCCACCAGTCCAAGTGATACAACAACAAGGGTATCACTGTTCAAATGTCAGCTCACTTCTGGATACGTCTGGAGCGATTCAGGTCCCCAGCACACGACTGCAGGCTTGTAGCAGGTTGATGTGCGTATTATACATGAATAGCGGTGTACACACCTCAATTACTCATAGCAGAGAAAGCTCCTCGGTATTTAGCCTAAGAAAATACAAGTCTCTCTACCCAGCTCGCATTGGGAAGTGTAGTCCAATGGTCCATAGACTGCCATAGTAAAGTTTCTCTCCCAAACTTCATCTCTCATAATTCAATGCTGCCAACTAATAAGCCTTTTGAGCTTCGTCTGCTTGTCAGCCCCCTTGGTGGATGGAATGAGGTAGTGTTACCCCATTCAGCTAAAGTCCGTTGGGAGTATAGAATCACTGCACCACTGTGTCCTAAATCACTTTCCATCTCTAGCCAAGCACTTACAGCACCTAGAGCTACAGACATAACAAATTTTCCTACCACTACTTTCTAAAAATGCATCTGAGATGGTGCCAGGGCTAGAATCCATTGAACTCTAGGTCTGACATAGCATGCGTAGAGATGTACAATGCAAATATTAAAATATATAATTTGCATGAGTGCAGCTATGTAGGAAGACATAACAACTGAAGGAGAGAAGTCAGCCTGTGAAGAATGTTGTATGCAAAGTTTTTGCTCAATAAATGCAAAAAATACCTGTTGATTTTGCCAGAAATCTGGTGAGCTCATAACTTCCTATGCTTTCAGTCTGTGTATAAGGAGAAGTTATAGACCTGGCCTGTGAATATGTTGATATCCAGTCTGATTTACTGAGAAAGCAGTGTACTTTACAAGCACAGTGTTTTAACACATCTTAGAGGATCTATTGCCACCTGAAACACATGCTCCATAAGGTCCTTCTTTCAGTACTAACTGGTTACTCGAACATCAGACTTCACAAGCCAGGTTTATGTCTGACATGGGCCAGGTTTATGTCTGACATGGGCCAGGTTTATGTCTGACATGGGCCTTGTTGCTGATGATATTACACCCTCCTGTAAACAATTAATAACAGAATTCCCAAGCAGTAGAGACAAAATCCCAGAGGAATGATCACCCATTTACTGCTTAGTTATAAATGCCTAGTCTTCATAATAATAACAACACCCAGACAGAAAGCATAACCTTGATGGATAAATGTTCCTTTCAGTAGAGGTATCTGTAGCTGGGTAGATTTGCCGGCTAGATCGATCTCATGCTCTTCCCCACCTAGCTGCTGGGATCTGTGTAAAGAGTAGGCCACCCTGGGCTTCCTTTTTGGTGCAGCTTCAGAGCAGTTCTGTGTGTGTGATACCCCGCTCGCTCATTTTCCCTCCTGGAAAGCAGCAGAGAGACCAATCTGGAAAGACTGGAGGAGGATCATGTGACACATAGTCCCTTTAGGAGCGCTGCCCACTGTTTGTAATGGTATCACAAACCTTGTGCTGGAGGCCAAAAGAGAGAGGGTTGCCTTGTGGCTAAGTTCCAGACTCCCCTGAAGGTGGAAAAGGAGGAGTCAGGCCAAAAGTAGCACAGGTCGCCTGCTGAACTACATCCCCCACCAGTCACTTCAGAAGAAGGAGGGGAAAGAGATGCATTTTCCCAGGCTGTAGAGGACCAGGTTTCCTCTTGCCGCAAGGGAGGTCAGAGATGCGCATTGCTGTCCAGGGTACACCATCACTGCTGTATAGTGGTGGCTGAAGTGCTGAGTTCTGGAGTGCTAACAATCCGAGTTACCTGCATGCAGAGCAGAGAGTGGACTAATTGCTGCGTGTGACCGGATAGTGAGCTGCAATATTGCTGGGGCTGGTGAGCTACTGCAGGATTTACTATCTGCTGCTAGAGAAAAAGACTGGGCCTTTTAGGAAATGACCGGTAATCTAGTAGCCTTATTTTATACCCCACTGGGACTATTCTCAACACTAGCCGGCTGAAGAGTTAGGACTAAAGACTTTGCAGCTGTTACACAGTGACCTTCACCTGTTGCGTATGCTAAGAGGTAGCTCTCAAGGGACACACACACTATATTACATATAGAGATGTGGGGGTTGGTTAGCTCTAGTGGTAGAAGCTTTCCCAAGTGAGTTCACATCAGCCCATTTTTATTAAAAGGAAAACAAAATCTGTATAAAATAAGGTTTCCCACACAGGGATACGTTTCCAGCAAAATACAAATGAAAATGCTAGCCCAACTGGTTACTCTTCAGCAGCACTCTTGCTATAGGTACTGGTCCCTCAGACCATCAGCTCTTCCATGCACACAGCCTTGAGCTCCTTAATGCACACATCAACTTAGGCCCCTTTCACACTAGCGGACCGATCAAGCCTGCGTTCAGTTTTTCAGGTGGACCCAATTGGACCCTTCAGTCTCCTCTATGGAGTGGAGGGTATAAACTGACATCAGTCCTTTTAGACCCACCGACATTTGATCCCATACTATCTATTCCTATCTGCTAAAAACAGACAGATGGGGATCCATTCCCCATCTGTCTGGTGGATCATATCAGATGGTAGTTGAGTGTAAATGGACAGGTGGTTCGTTTACATCTGACCACTAGTGATGAGCCGAACACCCCCTGGTTCGGTTCGCACCAGAACCCGCGAACGGACCGAAAGTTCGCACGAACATCAGAACCCTATTAAATACAATGGATGCGAACGTTCGGATTCTAAAATGCTAATTATAACGACTATTATCCATGTTATTGTCCGAAACAGAGTTTGGGAACCCGGGTTCTGCACCAGGGGACATGTATCAATGCAAAAAGAAGTTTTAAAAACGGACGTTTTCCAGGAGCAGTCATTTTAATGATGCATAAAGTGAAAAAAAAAAGTCAAATATTCCTTTAAATATTGTACCTGGGGGGTGTCTAAAGTATGCCTGTGAAGTGCCGTGTGTTTCCCGTGTTTAGAACTGTCCCTGCACAAAATAACATTTCTAAAGGAAAAAAAGCCATTTAAAACTGCTTGCGGCTTTAATGCAATGTCTGGTCCCGGTAATATGGATGAAAATCTTTAGGAAAAATGGCATAGCTACCCCATCAACCCCCCCCCCCCCCTACCCCAGCCCATTACCAGCCCCTTTGGGTCTTGTATGGATATTAAGGGGAACCCCGCACACAAAATAAAAAAGGCCCTATATACTCTGAACAGCCGTATACAGGCGGTGCATACAAGACAGGGACTGTAGGTTTGTTCTTATGTAGAATCTGTTTGTAATTTTGAACAGCTGCATTGTTTAAGTGTAGCTCCATGCCAAATTCCTTTTTTTTAGCTTTTTGGAAAACATAGGGAACGGTTATCACCCCTGTCACATTTTTTTTGCTGTCTGTGCCCCTGTTCAGAACATTTCACCTCACTTTGCGTCCCAATGACAATTGTTTTTGAAATGTGGTGTTTTTATTGAAACAAGGATTGGTGATAAAGCATCAGTAGAGAGGAGACACCTTTCTCCCATATTAATTCTTACAGGAGAGAATTTTCCTTCCAAGGGGTAGATTTCCTCTCACTTCCTGTTGTCTTCTTCCGTTTGCAAGTAGTAGTAGTTTGTAAGTTGGATGTTTGAAAGTAGGGACCTGCCGTATATACTCTGCAGAAATTGGCCCCTTAGGTGTTGGTGTTGGCACAACACTGAAAGTACTCACAGTTATTCTTGGTGGGTGCTGGAACGCCCTGCTGTCAACTATTATATCAGGAATTGTAATAACATATAATTGTTGATCAGTGGTAGTAAAAATTGGGCCTTTGATGATGGTGCCACAACACTGTAAGGCCTGACAGTTACTCTTGGTGGTCGCAGCAATGGGCCCTGCTGTGAATTATTAGATCAATAATTATAATTGCATGCCCCTGTTGAATAGGGGCTGAAAAATTGGGCCTTTGGTGGTGGTGGTGGTGGTGGTGGTGATGGTGGTGTTGGTGCCACAACACTGTAAGGCCTGACAGTTACTCTTGGTGGGCGCAGCAATGGGCCCTGCTGTGAATTATTCGAACAAAAATTATAATTGCATGCCCCTGTTGAACAGGGGCTGAAAAATTGGGCCTTTGGTGGTGGTGGTGGTGGTGATGGTGGTGCTGGTGCCACAACACTGTAAGGCCTGACAGTTACTCTTGGTGGGCGCAGCAATGGGCCCTGCTGTGAATTATTCGAACAATAATTATAATTGCATGCCCCTGTTGAACAGGGGCTGAAAAATTGGGCCTTTGGTGGTGGTGGTGGTGGTGATGGTGGTGCTGGTGCCACAACACTGTAAGGCCTGACAGTTACTCTTGGTGGGCGCAGCAATGGGCCCTGCTGTGAATTATTAGATCAATAATTATAATTGCATGCCCCTGTTGAACAGGGGCTGAGAAATTGGGCTTTAGGCACTGGTGGCACAACACTGTAACCCCTCACAGATACTGTACTTGGAGCACAGCAATGAGGCCTGTTGCAAAGTATTGCATCAAAAATTTTAATTACACGCCCCTGTTAAACAGGGGCTGAAAAATTGGGCCTTAGCCGCTGGTGGCGTCACCCATAAACCAAAATGATCTTCCAAGCTATCATCATTAATCGTATCATTGAGGAGGAGGAGGAGGATAGCCAGTCAACATAACAGCACAGGCACTCAGCATCAGCATCAGTCTTGAAGGGATGTGACATTTTAAAATCAATTAGTCTGTTATATCAGCATCTGGTGTGTGGTAGCTGGTGGTGATCCAAGACTGGTTCATCTTGATGAAAGTCAGTCGATCAACCGAGTCGGTGGACAGGCGCACCCTGTGATCCATGACAAATCCTCCAGCAGCACTGAATGTGCGTTCTGAAAGAACGCTGGATGCAGGACAGGCCAGTAGCTCAATTGCATACTGTGCAAGCTCTGGCCAGTGATCCATCCTCAAGACCCAGTAAGCCAGAGGATTTTCGGTGGGGAAGGTGTCCAAGTCTGACCTTGCCCCTAGGTATTCCTGGACCATGTATATCAGACGCTGGCGATGGTTGCTGGAACCGATCATACTTTGGGGCTGCGGTCTAAAGAATTGTCTGAACGCATCGGTCAGACGGCCACCTTCCCCACCGCTCCTTCTTTGACTGCCCGAAGCCTCAGCAACTCGTTGTCCAGGAACAGGAGTTTGTAACCTCCCAGTCTCTGGGAACGCGTTGCACAGACCTTTCTGCAAGGCCTCCCGGAGTTGTCTCATCCTCTGCTCCCTCTGCGACGGTACGATAAGGTCCGCAACCTTACCCTTGTACCGTGGATCAAGGAGAGTGGCCAGCCAGTAATGGTCCCTCTCCTTGATCCGAAGAATACGAGGATCCTTCCGCAGACTTTGCAGGATCAGGGAGGCCATGCAGCGTAGGTTAGCTGAGGCATTCAGTCCGGAGTCCTCTGGGTCACTAAGGACGACATGATCCGCAGCCACCTCCTCCCAGCCACGTACAAGTCCACTGGTTTCTTGGGACTGTAAATCATCCCTAAAAGACTGCTGCTGATGATGCTGAGTGCCAGCCTCCACCTCCATGCTGACACAATCCTCCTCCTCCTCCTCCTCCTCCTCTTCCTGTGCGATGGGTGGGACAGAAGGAACACTGTCTGGGTAAAGGGGGCCTTGAGAGGCAAGGAAGTCCTCCTCTTCCTGCCTCTGTTCTGCCTCAAGTGCCCTGCCCATTATTCCACGCAGCGTGTGCTCCAACAGGTGGACAAGAGGTACAGTGTCACTGATGCATGCACTGTCACTGCTCACCATCCTCGTGGCCTCCTCAAATGGTGCCAGGACAGTGCATGCATCCCTGATCATGCCCCACTGGCGTGGTGAAAAAAAACCGAGCTCCCCTGACCCTGTCCTGGTGCCGTAGTCGCACAGGTACTCATTGATGGCCCCCTGCTGCGTGTGCAGCCGCTGCAGCATGGCCAACGTTGAGTTCCACCTGGTGGGCATGTCACATATAAGGCGGTTCTTGGGCAGGTTCAACTCCTTTTGCAGCTCAGCCAGGCGAGCACTGGCATTATAAGATCTGCGGAAATGCACACACACTTTCCTGGCCTGCCTCAGGACATCCTGTAAGCCCGGGTACCTGCCCAAGAACCGCTGCACCACCAGGTTAAGGACGTGAGCCATACAGGGCACATGGGTCAGTTGTCCCTGTCGGAGGGCGGAGAGGAGGTTGGTGCCATTGTCGCAAACCACCATTCCTGGCTTAAGCTGGCGTGGCGTCAACCACCTCTTGGCCTGCCCCTGCAGAGCAGACAGGACCTCTGCCCCAGTGTGGCTCCTGTCCCCCAAACACACCAGCGCAAGCACGGCATGGCATCTTTTTGCCTGCGTACTTGCGTAGCCCCTTGAACGCCTACGGAGCACCGCTGGTTCCGAGGACAAACCACAGGAAGAGGCCATGGAGGAAGAAGAAGAGGAGGGGGTGGAGGAGAGAGGTGTGTCACAACCAGTAGTAGCATTTTGGAGGCGTGGCGGTGGAACAACCTCCAACACTACTGCACCTTGTCCTGCATCCTTCCCAGCTGCCAAAAGAGTGACCCAATGGGCCGTGAAAGAAAGGTAACGTCCCTGTCCATGCCTGCTGGACCATGAGTCAGCGGTAATATGCACCTTACCGCTGACCGCCCTGTCCAGGGAGGCCAAGACATTGCCTTCCACATGCCTGTAGAGAGCCGGAATCACCTTCCGTGCGAAAAAGTGGCGTTTGGGAACCTGCCACTGAGGAACCGCACATTGCACAAACTCACGGAAGGGGGCCGAGTCTACCAACTGAAAAGGCAGCAGTTGAAGCGCTAGCAATTTAGCCAAGCTAGCATTCAACCGCTGGGCGTGTGGATGGCTGGGAGTGAACTTCTTTCGACGATCCAGCAGCTGGGGCCGGGAAATTTGCCTGCTAGAATCGGACGTTGGTGTACTGCTAGCAGAGTGCCCGCAAGTACTTGCCTGTGACACACCTAATTCTACACCTTCATTCCTCTCAGAGCAGGTTTCAGAGAGGAGTGAAGGTATAGTGGGGTTGGAGATCCCAGCTGATGCGGTGCAAGAAGAGGTCAGCTTTGTTCTTTGGTGTGGGTCTTTAAGGTAGGCTTGCCAACGAGCTGCATGGCAGGTCAACATATGTCTGATCAAGCATGTGGTGCCCAAGCGGCTGATGTTTTGGCCACGCGATATACGCTTGAGACATATGTTGCAAACAGCAGCTGTGCGATCTGATGCACTCGCCTCAAAAAAGGCCCACACCAAAGAACTTTTTGAATGACGGGCAGAGGCAGCGCCCTGCACAGGCGGAGCTCTGCGGTGTGATTCCGTCGGTGTGCTGCCCATACGCTGGCCACTCAAGGGCATCCTGCCTCGTTGGAGATGTGCCTCCTCCTCATCCTCCTCCTCCTCCTCCTCCTCTCTCCTATTAGGCACCCACGTGGAGTCAGTGACCTCATCATCCCCTCCCTCCTCATCACTGGAGCCAATCTGGCAGTATGCTGCAGCTGCTGGAGCATGACTGCCAGATTGGTGTCCTTCTTGAGCATCCCCTCTCTCTGCTCTCACGCTGCTGCCTTCCTGTAGCTGGGTATCATCATCAGATCCTTCGAAACGCTGGGCATCCTCCTGGAGCATGTACCCAACACTGTGCTCAAACAGTTCGGGGGACTCCTCAGGAGGAGGACATGGTGGGTCTAGGGAAGGATTGACTAATGAAGATAATGATACCAGAGAAGAGGACGCTTTGGCAGCTGCTTTGCCAGTACCCTGAGCCTGGGTGAGAGAGGATGAGGAGGATGAGGTGGGCTTGGTCATCCACTCTACCAAGTCTTCGGCATGATGTGGCTCAACATGTCCAGCTGCCGAAAAGAAGGACAAGCGTGTCCCATGGCCATGTGCTGATGACAATGCACCGCGTCCACGACCAGCACTGTTGCCCCCAGACACAGAGCCTGCTTGCCCTCTTTTTTTGCCTCCTGACTGTCTGCCTCTCCTTGTTTGCCTTCCAGACATTTTAATGGATGGCCTACAGGGAGATGGGAAAAAGAGCAATAAGGGCTACCTTCAGGTGTATACTGTGCAGGAGGCTTAGCAACAATGACACTGACACTGTCCCCTGCCTATCCTTCTCTGTCCCTAAACTCAAGGATTGAAAATATGGAACAGCAAAATTGGTTTAGAACAGAATAGCACACTGTCAGTTTCACTCACTGTACCTCTCTGTCCCTAAACTCAAGGATTGAAAATATGGTTCAGCAAAATTGGTTTAGAACAGAATAGGACACTTTCCCTCACTGTCCTACTCTGTCCCTCCCTACAAACAAGATTTAGCACAGAATAGCACACTGATAATTTCCACGAGTGTCCTTCTCTGTCCCTAAACTCAAGGATTGAAAATATGGAACAGCAAAATTGGTTTAGAACAGAATAGCACACTGACACTTTCCCTCACTGTCCTACTCTGTCCCTCCCTACAAACAAGATTTAGCACAGAATAGCACACTGATAATTGCCACGAGTGTCCTTCTCTGTCCCTAAACTCAAGGATTGAAAATATGGAACAGCAAAATTGGTTTAGAACAGAATAGCACACTGACACTTTCCCTCACTGTCCTACTCTGTCCCTCCCTACAAACAAGATTTAGCACAGAATAGCACACTGATAATTGCCACGAGTGTCCTTCTCTGTCCCTAAACTCAAGGATTGAAAATATGGAACAGCAAAATTGGTTTAGAACAGAATAGCACACTGACACTTTCCCTCACTGTCCTACTCTGTCCCTCCCTACAAACAAGATTTAGCACAGAATAGCACACTGATAATTGCCACGAGTGTCCTTCTCTGTCCCTAAACTCAAGGATTGAAAATATGGAACAGCAAAATTGGTTTAGAACAGAATAGCACACTGACACTTTCCCTCACTGTCCTACTCTGTCCCTCCCTACAAACAAGATTTAGCACAGAATAGCACACTGACACTTTCCCTCACTGTACCTCTCTGTCCCTAAACTCAAGGATTGAAAATATGGAACAGCAAGATTGGTTTACAACAGAATAGCACACTGACACTTTCCCTCACTGTACCTCTCTGTCCCTACAAACAAGGATTAGCACAGAATAGCACACTGTCACTGACACTCTCCCTACCTATCCTTATTTGTCCCTAAACACAAGGAATCCAGGATTAGTAAAGGAAAAATAATGACACTGTCCCTGCCTATGCTTCTCTTTCCCTGCTCCGGAACACACTACACAAGGCCGCCGCGCTGGCGGCCTTTTATAGTGTGGGGCGTGTACTAAACCCCCATAGCAATAATTGGCCACAGGCATCCTGCCTGTGGCCAATCATTGCTCTCCTTGCTGCCGGCGCTGTGATTGGCCAAGCATGCAGGGTCACAGTGCATGCTTGGCCAATCACAGCGCCTGGATGACACTGCGATGGCGTAGTGCATTGTGGGCCGTTCGCGTCACTCGAATTTGGCGCGAACGGCCCAAATCGTTCGATCTTCGTCGAACGATCGAACAGCCGATGTTCGAGTCGAACGTATGTTCGACTCGAACACGAAGCTCATCCCTACTGACCACCCATAGAGGAGAGCAGGTTGTGCCTGTGTCGGCTCTGCAGGTTGTGCCTGTTCAGCGGGGATCAGCAGACAGATTATCTGATGAGCAGGTGGACTCCAACAGAGCCCAACTCATGTGGAAGGGGCTTTTTTCTACATGGAGATTGTCTCAATGACAGAAACTCCACCACCCTCCACCTGCAACTCTTAACAGACCATCATTATAAGGTTTGTGTGCACCTGTGCACACACCCTGCTGGTTGTCCACAACACCCAAACACTGGGTTGGAGATTTCTTCCCTCTCAAGGCACTTTGGATCTCAAAACTACAGAACCACATCTGGAAATACCAACATCTGGAGGAGCTTGCAAAGGCAGAAAAAATATTCCCACTCGTTCTCCTGCGGGCACCGCTTCCCGCACTATAGCTCCGGTGCCGGCGGCGGCACGGCAATTCACAGTGTAGTACACTGTTACCTTGGCTGGCTGGCAGTATAATGGCGCCCCCCTCATGCTTGCCTATGAGTGGGATCGCCCAGACCGTCATTCGGCTTAAGCTCCGCCTACCCTCCTCTCCTCTACGCAGCGCTGCTTCATCTACTCCACGAGCGCGAGCAGGTCGGTGACGTCACCGTCGTCACTCGTGAGGTCAGTGAGGACTCAGGAGGAGAAGAACTGACTAGTCTGACTGAGAGGAGTTGGACAATTGTTTGACTCTAGTCTCTGGAACCCCAAGCCAGGCAGCACTGCAGCAAGGCCAGGTACTTCTTAATAGTCACTAGGGATGAGCTTCGTGTTCGAGTCGAACATACGTTCGACCCGAACATCGGCTGTTCGATCGTTCGACGAAGATCGAACGATTTGGGCCGTTCGCGCCAAATTCGAGTGACGCGAACGGCCCACAATGCACTACGCCATCGCAGTGTCATCCAGGCGCTGTGATTGGCCAAGCATGCACTGTGACCCCGCATGCTTGGCCAATCACAGCGCCGGCAGTGAGGAGAGCAATGATTGGCCACAGGCAGGATGCCTGTGGCCAATTATTGCTGAGGGGGTTTAGTACACGCCCCACACTATAAAAGGCCGCCAGCGCGGCGGCCTTGTGTAGTGTGTTCCGGAGCAGGGAAAGAGAAGCATAGGCAGGGACAGTGTCATTTTTTTTCCTTTACTAATCCTGGATTCCTTGTGTTTAGGGACAAATAAGGATAGGTAGGGAGAGTGTCAGTGTGTTATTCTGTGCTAAACCTTGTTTGTAGGGACAGAGAAGGACAGTGAGGGAAAGTGTCAGTGTGCTATTCTGTTCTAAACCAATCTTGCTGAACCATATTTGAAATCCTTGAGTTTAGGGACAGAGAAGGACACTCGTGGAAACTATCAGTGTGCTATTCTGTGCTAAATCTTGTTTGTAGGGACAGAGAAGGACAGTGAGTGAAACTGACAGTGTGCTATTCTGTTCTAAACCAATCTTGCTGAACCATATTTGAAATCCTTGAGTTTAGGGACAGAGAGGTACAGTGAGGGAAAGTGTCAGTGTGCTATTCTGTTCTAAACCAATCTTGCTGAACCATATTTGAAATCCTTGAGTTTAGGGACAGAGAAGGACACTCGTGGAAACTATCAGTGTGCTATTCTGTGCTAAATCTTGTTTGTAGGGACAGAGAAGGACAGTGAGTGAAAGTGTCAGTGTGCTATTCTGTTCTAAACCAATCTTGCTGAACCATATTTGAAATCCTTGAGTTTAGGGACAGAGAGGTACAGTGAGGGAAAGTGTCAGTGTGCTATTCTGTTCTAAACCAATCTTGCTGAACAATATTTGAAATCCTTGAGTTTAGGGACAGAGAAGGACACTCGTGGAAACTATCAGTGTGCTATTCTGTGCTAAATCTTGTTTGTAGGGACAGAGAAGGACAGTGAGGGAAACTGTCAGTGTGCTATTCTGTGCTAAACCAATCTTGCTGAAGCATATTGCAAATCCTTGTGTTTAGGGACAGAGAAGGATAGGCAGGGGACAGTGTCAGTGTCATTGTTGCTAAGCCTCCTGCACAGTATACACCTGAAGGTAGCCCTTATTGCTGTTTTTCCCATCTCCCTGCAGGCCATCCATTAAAATGTCTGGAAGGCAAACAAGGAGAGGCAGACAGTCAGGAGGCAAAAAAAGAGGGCAAGCAGGCTCTGTGTCTGGGGGCAACAGTGCTGGTCGTGGACGCGGTGCATTGTCATCAGCACATGGCCATGGGACACGCTTGTCCTTCTTTTCGGCAGCTGGACATGTTGAGCCACATCATGCCGAAGACTTGGTAGAGTGGATGACCAAGCCCACCTCATCCTCCTCATCCTCTCTCACCCAGGCTCAGGGTACTGGCAAAGCAGCTGCCAAAGCGTCCTCTTCTCTGCTATCATTATCTTCATTAGTCAATCCTTCCCTAGACCCACCATGTCCTCCTCCTGAGGAGTCCCCCGAACTGTTTGAGCACAGTGTTGGGTACATGCTCCAGGAGGATCTGATGATGATACCCAGATAGAGGAAGGCAGTAGCGTGAGAGCAGAGAGAGGGGATGCTCAAGAAGGACACCAATCTGGCAGTCATGCTCCAGCAGCTGCAGCATACTGCCAGATTGGCTCCAGTGATGAGGAGGGAGGGGATGATGGGGTCACTGACTCCACGTGGGTGCCTAATAGGAGAGAGGAGGAGGAGGAGGATGAGGAGGAGGCACATCTCCAACGAGGCAGGATTCCCTTGGGTGGCCAGCGTATGGGCAGCACACCGACGGAATCACACCGCAGAGCTCCGCCTGTGCAGGGCGCTGCCTCTGCCCGTCATTCAAAAAGTTCTTTGGTGTGGGCCTTTTTTGAGGCGAGTGCATCAGATCGCACAGCTGCTGTTTGCAACATATGTCTCAAGCGTATATCGCGTGGCCAAACATCAGCCGCTTGGGCACCACATGCTTGATCAGACATATGTTGACCTGCCATGCAGCTCGTTGGCAAGCCTACCTTAAAGACCCACACCAAAGAACAAAGCGGACCTCTCCTTGCACCGCATCAGCTGGGATCTCCAACCCCAGTATACCTTCAGTCCTCTCTGAAACCTGCACTGAGAGGAATGAAGGTGTAGAATTAGCTGTGTCACAGCCAAGTACTTGCGGCCACTCTGCTAGCAGTACACCGACGTCCGATTCTAGCAGGCAAATTTCCCTGCCCCAGCTGCTGGACCGTCGAAAGAAGTTCACTCCCAGCCATCCACATGCCCAGCAGTTGAATGCTAGCTTGGCTAAATTGCTAGCGCTTCTACTGCTGCCTTTTCAGTTGGTAGACTCGGCCCCCTTCCGTGAGTTTGTGCAATGTGCGGTTCCTCAGTGGCAGGTTCCCAAACGCCACTTTTTCTCACGGAAGGCGATTCCGGCTCTCTACAGGCATGTGGAAGGCAATGTCTTGGCCTCGCTGGACAGGGCAGTCAGCGGTAAGGTGCATATTACCGCTGACTCATGGTCCAGCAGGCCCATTGGGTCACTCTTTTGGCAGCTGGGAAGGATGCAGGACAAGGTGCAGTAGTGTTGGAGGTTGTTCCGCCGCCACGCCTCCAAAATTCTACTACTGGTTGTGACACACCTCTCTCCTCCACCCCCTCCTCTTCTTCTTCCTCCATGGCCTCTTCCTGTGGTTTGTCCTCGGAACCAGCGGTGCTCCGTAGGCGTTCAAGGGGCTACGCAAGTACGCAGGCAAAAAGATGCCATGCCGTGCTTGCGCTGGTGTGTTTGGGGGACAGGAGCCACACTGGGGCAGAGGTCCTGTCTGCTCTGCAGGGGCAGGCCGAGAGGTGGTTGACGCCACGCCAGCTTAAGCCAGGAATGGTGGTTTGCCACAATGGCACCAACCTCCTCTCCGCCCTCCGACAGGGACAACTGACCCATGTGCCCTGTGTGGCTCACGTCCTTAACCTGGTGGTGCAGCGGTTCTTGGGCAGGTACCCGGGCTTACAGGATGTCCTGAGGCAGGCCAGGAAAGTCTGTGTGCATTTCCGCAGATCTTATAATGCCAGTGCTCGCCTGGCTGAGCTGCAAAAGGAGTTGAACCTGCCCAAGAACCGCCTTATATGTGACATGCCCACCAGGTGGAACTCAACGTTGGCCATGCTGCAGCGGCTGCACACGCAGCAGAGGGCCATCAATGAGTACCTGTGCGACTACGGCACCAGGACAGGGTCAGGGGAGCTCGGGTTTTTTTCACCACGCCAGTGGGGCATGATCAGGGATGCATGCACTGTCCTGGCACCATTTGAGGAGGCCACGAGGATGGTGAGCAGTGACAGTGCATGCATCAGTGACACTGTACCTCTTGTCCACCTGTTGGAGCACACGCTGCGTGGAATAATGGACAGGGCACTTGAGGCAGAACAGAGGCAGGAAGAGGAGGACTTCCTTGCCTCTCAAGGCCCCCTTTACCCAGACAGTGTTCCTTCTGTCCCACCCATCGCACAGGAAGAAGAGGAGGAGGAGGAGGAGGAGGAGGATTGTGTCAGCATGGAGGTGGAGGCTGGCACTCAGCATCATCAGCAGCAGTCTTTTAGGGATGATTTACAGTCCCAAGAAACCAGTGGACTTGTACGTGGCTGGGAGGGGGTGGCTGCGGATCATGTCGTCCTTAGTGACCCAGAGGACTCCGGACTGAATGCCTCAGCTAACCTACACTGCATGGCCTCCCTGATCCTGCAAAGTCTGCGGAAGGATCCTCGTATTCTTCGGATCAAGGAGAGGGACCATTACTGGCTGGCCACTCTCCTTGATCCACGGTACAAGGGTAAGGTTGCGGACCTTATGTTACCGTCGCAGAGGGAGCAGAGGATGAGACAACTCCGGGAGGCCTTGCAGAAAGGTCTGTGCAACACGTTCCCAGAGACTGGGAGGTTACAAACTCCTGGTCCTGGACAACGAGTTGCTGAGGCTTCGGGCATTTAAAGAAGGAGCGGTGGGGAAGGTGGCCGTCTGACCGATGCGTTCAAACAATTCTTTAGTCCGCAGCCCCAAAGTATGATCGGTTCCAGCAACCATCGCCAGCGTCTGATATACATGGTGCAGGAATACCTAGGGGCAAGGTCAGACTTGGACACCTTCCCCACCGAAAATCCTCTGGCTTACTGGGTCTTGAGGATGGATCACTGGCCAGAGCTTGCACAGTATGCAATTGAGCTACTGGCCTGTCCTGCATCCAGCGTTCTTTCAGAACGCACATTCAGTGCTGCTGGAGGATTTGTCACGGATCACAGGGTGCGCCTGTCCACCGACTCGGTTGATCGACTGACTTTCATCAAGATGAACCAGTCTTGGATCACCACCAGCTACCACACACCTGATGCTGATATAACAGACTAATTGATTTTAAAATGTCACATCCCTTCAAGACTGATGCTGATGCTGAGTGCCTGTGCTGTTATGTTGACTGGCTATCCTCCTCCTCCTCCTCAATGATACGATTAATGATGATAGCTTGGAAGATCATTTTGGTTTATGGGTGACGCCACCAGTGGCTAAGGCCCAATTTTTCAGCCCCTGTTTAACAGGGGCGTGTAATTACAATTTTTGATGCAATACTTTGCAACAGGCCTCATTGCTGTGCTCCAAGTATAGTATCTGTGAGGGGTTGCAGTGTTGTGCCACCAGTGCCTAAGGCCCAATTTTTCAGCCCCTGTTCAACAGGGGCATGCAATTATAATTATTGATCTAATAATTCACAGCAGGGCCCATTGCTGCGCCCACCAAGAGTAACTGTCAGGCCTTACAGTGTTGTGGCACCAGCACCACCATCACCACCACCACCACCACCAAAGGCCCAATTTTTCAGCCCCTGTTGAACAGGGGCATGCAATTATAATTATTGATCTAATAATTCACAGCAGGGCCCATTGCTGCGCCCACCAAGAGTAACTGTCAGGCCTTACAGTGTTGTGGCACCAGCACCACCATCACCACCACCACCACCACCAAAGGCCCAATTTTTCAGCCCCTGTTCAACAGGGGCATGCAATTATAATTATTGATCTAATAATTCACAGCAGGGCCCATTGCTGCGCCCACCAAGAGTAACTGTCAGGCCTTACAGTGTTGTGGCACCAGCACCACCATCACCACCACCACCACCACCACCACCAAAGGCCCAATTTTTCAGCCCCTGTTCAACAGGGGCATGCAATTATAATTATTGATCTAATAATTCACAGCAGGGCCCATTGCTGCGCCCACCAAGAGTAACTGTCAGGCCTTACAGTGTTGTGTCAACACCACCACCACCACCACCACCAAAGGCCCAATTTTTCAGCCTCTGTTCAACAGGGGCATGCAATTGTAATTATTGATCTAATAATTCACAGCAGGGCCCATTGCTGCGCCCACCAAGAGTAACTGTCAGGCCTTACAGTGTTGTGGCACCAGCACCACCATCAAAGGCCCAATTTTTACTACCACTGATCAACAATTATATGTTATTACAATTCCTGATATAATAGTTGACAGCAGGGCGTTCCAGCACCCACTAAGAGTAACTGTGAGTGCTTACAGTGTTGTGCCAACACCAACACCTAAGGGGCCAATTTCTGCAGAGTATATACGGCAGGTCCCTACTTTCAAACATCCAACTTACAAACGACTACTACTTGCAAACGGAAGAAGACAACAGGAAGTGAGAGGAAATCTACCCCTTGGAAGGAAAATTCTCTCCTGTAAGAATTAATATGGGAGAAAGGTGTCTCCTCTCTACTGATGCTTTATCACCAATCCTTGTTTCAATAAAAACACCACATTTCAAAAACAGTTGTCATTGGGACGCAAAGTGAGGTGAAATGTTCTGAACAGGGGCACAGACAGCAAAAAAAAATGTTACAGGGGTGATAACCCTTCCCTATGTTTTCCAAAAAGCTTAAATTAAAGGAATTTGGCATGGAGCCAGACTTAAACAATGTAGCTGTTCAAAATTACAAACAGATTCTACATAAGAACAAACCTACAGTCCCTGTCTTGTATGCACCGCCTGTATACGGCTGTTCAGAGTATATAGGGCCTTTTTTATTTTGTGTGCGGGGTTCCCCTTAATATCCATACAAGACCCAAAGGGGCTGGTAATGGGCTGGGGTGGGGGGGGGGGGTTGATGGGGTAGCTATGCCATTTTTCTTAAAGATTTTCATCCATATTACCGGGACCAGACATTACATTAAAGCCGCAAGCAGTTTTAAATGGCTTTTTTTTCCTTTAGAAATTTTATTTTGTGCAGGGACAGTTCTAAACACGGGAAATACGTGGCACTTCACAGGCATACTTTAGACACCCCCCAGGTACAATATTTAAAGGAATATTTGACTTTTTTTTCACTTTATGCATCATTAAAATGACTGCTCCCGGAAAACGTCCGTTTTTAAAACTTCTTTTTGCATTGATACATGTCCCCTGGTGCAGAACCCGGGTTCCCAAACTCTGTTTAGGACAATAACATGGATAATAGTCATTATAATTAGCACTTTAGAATCCGAACGTTCGCATCCATTGTATTTAATAGGGTTCTAATGTTCGTGCGAACTTTCGTTCCGTTCGCGGGTTCTGGTGCGAACCGAACCCGGGGGTGTTCGGCTCATCACTAATAGTCACACACTAATGAATCTGTTAGCATCATCATCTTGTTCATGTGTACAGTATGATGATGTGTGCCACTGCCAACTGCCAAGCAAATATAGTGCTTAATATATGGATTAAATAAATTATATTTATGCAAAGCCATAGTTATCATAAATAAAGTGATTTGTGCAAGTAGTACCTGCTGTTGCACAAATCACTTTATTTATGATATCTATGGATATGCATAATTATAATTTATTTAATCCATATTGAGTAAGCACTATATTTGATTGCAGTGGCGGTGCATCCATAGTGGGCGCAGGAGCACCACCCTCTCTCTCTCCTGCGCCCGTCACTCACAACAACAATACATAGGTTTATGCATTGCATGAACCTATGTATTGTCGCCGCCACTGCCGCCCACTATTCAGATGGCTGGCCCTCTGTTGAGCGCCGGCCATCTGAATAAAAGCGGCTGGTTGGTTTTTGGAAGTGCCTATCAGAGCCAGCGGCTCGGATAGGCTTCCCGATTACAGCCTGAGGGCTCTAATCGGCTTCCAAATAGTTAACCAGGGGACGCACGGGGTGTGCGTTCCTTGGTTAACACTGACAGGCCTCTCAGCCAATCAGGTTCACCGGGTCTGGTTACCGGTAACCTGATTGGCTGAAGCGACATCGAGGGCGGGAGAAGACAGCGAGAACGGAAGAAGGACGGCGCTGACCCAAGGAAGGTAAGTGCAGGGCTGGGGGGAAACTGGCTGCATTTGGGGACAAACTGGCTGCATTTGGGGACAAACTGGCTGTATTTGGGGACAAACTGACTGCATTTGGGGACAAACTGACTGCATTTGGGGACAAACTGACTGCATTTGGGGACAAACTGGCTGTATTTGGGGACAGACTGGCTGTATTTGGGGGAAACTGGGTGCATATGGGGACAAACTGGCTGTATTTGGGGGGAAACTGGTTGTATTTGGGGACAAACTGGCTGTATTTGGGGGAAACTGGGTGCATTTGGGGACAAACTGGCTGTATTTGGGGGGAAACTGGTTGTATTTGGGGACAAACTGGCTGTATTTGGGGACAAACTGACAGGCCTCTCAGCCAATCAGGTTCACCGGGTCTGGTTACCAGTAACCTGATTGGCTGAAGCGACATCGAGGGCGGGAGAAGACAGCGAGAACGGAAGAAGGACGGCGCTGACCCAAGGAAGGTAAGTGCAGGGCTGGGGGGAAACTGGCTACATTTGGGGACAAACTGGCTGCATTTGGGGACAAACTGGCTGTATTTGGGGACAAACTGGCTGTATTTGGGGGTAAACTGGCTGCATTTGGGGACAAACTGGCTGTATTTGGGGACAAACTGGCTGTATTTGGGGACAAACTGGCTGCATTTGGGGACAAACTGGCTGCATTTGGGGACAAACTGGCTGCATTTGGGGGGAAACTGGCTGTATTAGGGGACAAACTGGCTGCATTTGGGGACAAACTGGCTGTATTTGGGGACAAACTGGCTGCATTTGGGGGGAAACTGGCTGTATTTGGGGACAAACTGGCTGCATTTGGGGACAAACTGGCTGCATTTGGGGACAAACTGGCTGCATTTGAGGGAGCAAACTGGTGGCGTTTGGGCACAGTGGCTGCGTTTAATGGGCACAGTGGCGGCAATTGATGATTTTTTTTTTCAGTTTGTTTGCGCCCCCCCAAAATTTTTGACCACCAGCCGTCACTGTTTGATTGGCTGCTTGCTTCTGTTTGGGCCTGTGCCTGGCACATGATGACTTGGGCTACTTTCACACTGGGGCGTTGCGCCGCATTTATGGGTGCTGGTAAGGCTGCATTTATTGGGGCGGGGCTTTAAGGGGGAGGGGCTTTAAAGGACGGGCTTTAAGGGGGCGGGGTTGGAGGACGGACATGGGAAAGGTTTGGTGGGGCAACTGGTGGAGAGTAAGGTTTTTGCCTGGCTAGTAGGTCTAGACTTTAGCCTATAATGAACACATGATATACAGTAAATGTTATGCTATGTATTCTGAAATAAGAAAACAGCCTTTAAGTTCCGAGTTGATTTTTCAAAATACCTTTAAAGGATAAGTTCAAGTTTTGTAAGATGTTACATATTACACCCATATTATAAATAATAAGGCTTCATGCGCACTAGGTTAAAAAAAATAAAAAAAATGTTCCTTCCTAGCAGCAGCTTTTGAGAATTTGTTTTCTGCTTCTAGAAAATAATATTATCCTATGTGTCCATGCACACTATTTTAATCTAGAAGCATTTTTGAAGCTTCAGCTTCTAGGAGCAGAAAAAAAAAAATTGGGGCGTTTTGGGAGCGATTTTCCAGCAGAAAAAAAGCTGAATGCTCCTAACTGCTGCTAAAAGCTGACACAAAAATACTATTATGAGTGTTTTTTATCCAGCATTTTTCTGGCATTTTTAGCTTTATAGTGAGTGTGACAGTGGGGTCACTTTGGACACAGGGTGAATAAAAGAAACCCCCAATATGGTCTATGATGGCCATATTCAATGCTGTACATACATTTTATCTAGATGGGGTCTGTAATATTCATCCACCATATTCCCCAGGAATACCTGCAAGGAACTCTCTACTGTTTGATTATGACCTCAACAGGTTAATTAAAAAGTGACGCCTTCATGATGGTTAGACACATACTTGTGTGTATTGTAAAGGCAGACTGGGTTTTACAATACAAAGGGATTTAAGATGTAAAGGGTTTAGAACCTGTTGTCGCCAGACAGACTGGCTGCCAACCCTTTGTGGGAAGATGTGTATTGGAGATCGTATATTCTATTGTGTTGGGATCTTTTGAAGCCTAGCCGACGTCAGGATGAGGTGTTGAGTTTTGGGATGTGTGGGTGGAACTGGGCCCTTGTTCATGTTAAATCATGTGCCCTGAATTGTGTATAAAGTTACAATGTTTGTCATTTTAATAAATTCATTCCTACTACAGAAGAGACAGAGTGCGTCTCGTCTTCTTCCAGAGGGGTCGGCTCCTATAGGAAAGGGTCGTTTAGCTGTGGATATTGGTAGCGAGTGGATGTGTGTCTAGGAGAGGGAACATCGTAAACGGCGTTAATACCCCTTGAGATTGGGGTGCCGTTACATTGGTTGGCAGCAGCGGGATTTTCCCTCCAGTTCCTGGGACACCCCAAGCCACCACAGTGAATGACCAGCTATGCAGCCTGCAGGAGAGCCACGCTGAAAGACTTACTTGAGAGCCGTGGAGGCACCGGTGGGACAAAGAACAAAGCCACCTTGATCAGGGAACTAACAGAGATGGATCAGGGGGATGGTGAAGCAGGACCCCGGTCAGTTGAAGACTTGTTTTAACAACGAGTTCGCCAGCGGTTGGCATTATATGGTGCTAGCCCATCAGAGACCGCCATACGGGAAGCCGTTAGAGACATCCAGTGGCAGGATGAGCGGCAACATGAGCAGAGAATGGCGGAAATGCGACAATCAGAGACAACACCTAAAGATACACCGCCTTGCCGTAAGTTGCCCTTTCGGGCATTCAAACTATTTAAGGAAGGAGAGGAGGAAATTGATGCGTTCCTGCAGGACTTTGAGAGACTATGCCAGATACATGAAGTGCGGGCCCCAGATTGGGTCGCCTTACTGGCAAGTAATTTAACGGGCAGAGCGGCGGATGCGTATCGGGCCCTGGAGGATGAGGACGCTAGAGACTATGACCGGGTAAAAGAAGCTCTGCTAGCCCGATTTGCCATTACACCCGAAGCCAGCCGGATTAAGTTTCGAGAATCCCGGAAACAAACCCACATAACATACGTGGAATGGGCACATCGTCTGCAGCGAAACCTCAAGGGCTGGTTCCAGGGAAGCCGCGCTCATACCATAGAGGACATCACCCAGCTAGTACTCTTAGAACAGTTCTTTAACCACACCCCTCCGGTACTACGGGATTGGGTGCGAGATAAGCAACCATGGACTGTACAGCAAGCGGCTACGTTTGCCGATGAATATCTGGACTCTCGAAGGTCAGGCGGAAGCGAGCGCTATCCACTATCTCAGCCCAGTTTATCAGCCTCTAACACAGCTTCAGCACCAACCCCAACAACCACTTATCCTCAGCAGCCCAGGTTCAACTCCCAGGACTATGCACAACCCATCAGGTGTTTCGGATGTAAACAGCTAGGGCACAAAAAGCCAAACTGTCCATTAAATCCAGCCATCCAGTCCCAGTCATGGAGACAACCAGCAAGGGGGAGCCCCGCACACCCATGCCTGCGGCCCACTGCGTTGAGGAGGAAGAACATTGGGGCGTCCTGCACGAGGCTGATCCAATACAAGCAGCTAACCGGGACAACAGACAACAACACAGGCAGACGGTCCGGGTTAATGGAACGGTAGCCAATGGCTTACGTGATAGCGGCGCTACCATGACCCTACTACAGAAGAACCTCATCCCAGAGAGCCAACACACCGGAGACACTGTAGCCGTAAGAGTAGCGGGAGGTACCATCTTCCGGCTACCCGTGGCCCGTGTTCACCTGGATTGGGGGGTTGGTTCAGGACACGTGAATGTGGGGGTGATGAAGGACTTGCCTGCGGATGTACTACTGGGGAATGATTTGGCCCCCCTCCTTTCTGCTTACACCCCGATAGGCCCCGATGAAGTCAACCCTGTGACTACCCGTGCACAGACACGTACTGCTGGAACCGGCCCGCTTGCTACAGAGACCCAGGTGAGACTATCCTCCCCGACACGTACCTTAGATCAGGCGCGCCTAGGCTGGGATACCCCAGAAGCATTCGGGAGGGAAACTCGGGAGGACCCGACCTTACACAAGTATAGGGCTAAGGCAGATACTCAGGAAAGGGTCGTTTAGCTGTGGATATCGGTAGCGAGTGGATGTGTGTCTAGGAGAGGGAACATCGTAAACGGCGTTAATACCCCTTGAGATTGGGGTGCCGTTACAGTGAGCATTGAGCCTTTTATGCACATTTCCTCCAAAATTATGTGTATTTTTAAAAAAAAATTTGCAAGATTAAAGGCATCTTGAAAAATCATCTTGTTAGACCTTGTGCCACATAATTATACAAGTATTTATATACTGTAGATACACACACCCCCATCATTATTTATATATATATATATATATATCTATGTATATCTATATATATATATATATATCTATCTATGTATATCTATATATAGATATATATCCGTCTTTCTCAACTCCAGTCCTCAAGGCGCCCCAACAGGTCATGTTTTCAGGCTTTCCATTGTTTTGCACAGGTGATTTCATCAGTTTCACTCCCTTAGTAATTATCACAGCCCTTTCATCTGAGGGAAATCCTGAAAACATGACCTGTTGGGGCGCCTTGAGGACTGGATTTGAGAAACCCTGAGATATATATATCTATATATATATATAGATATAGATATATGTAGCGGTACCCCCAGTTAAGAGGGCTGCTGGTATTGATTTGGGCCCTGTAGTGCACCGCTGTCAACCCCTGGCAATCGGCTCTATCCTCCCGTGGCACAGCTAGTAAGGGAAGATAGGACCGCGTGACCGCAACCCTTGGTGACGCAGTCCTATGGCAAACACACACAGTGATATACTTTAAAACTTCTATTAAAGTAATTGAAACTGACGCCAATGTACTTGACCCAGATATTTTACTGAGGCTAATGGGCAAGTAATAAACAAAAGGATAACAAGTTGCAGGTCCCTGCAATAAACAGTATTTAAATGAACAGAATAAACATGTATTACTATGCGAATCTAACGCTGCCTTTTTACAGCTACTTCCCCTCGTGGGCAGACTAACGCTCAGCAATGTCTACCTAAGCAGTCAGGCCTGACTGAACTAAATGGAAGGTCTGTAAGCAATCTTCGCTAGCAATCTTTAGGTGGTGCACTTGA
This sequence comes from Rana muscosa, assembly GCA_029206835.1. Lineage (NCBI taxonomy): Eukaryota > Metazoa > Chordata > Amphibia > Anura > Ranidae > Rana > Rana muscosa. The sequence continues at coordinate 149,675,245 of CM055116.1, forward strand.
TGAAGAATTTTGTAATCCAACCAGGTAGTAAAAATACAGTATTTGTCTATGAGCAAGTGCTCTCTCACCACCCGGGCCAGTCCCAGTCCGTTTCCTCCGCCGATTCGTCTAGTCACATGGATCCATCGACATCCGGGTCTTCGGTCCTCCTGGTGTAGTACAGCAAGGATGAGAAGATGTCTCTCAGGTTCCGCTAGGCTGGCAGAGGGCTCTTTGGAAGAAAATGCCCAGGCTTCAGACCTGGGCTTTCAGCAGTCTCGCACAGAGTTCTTGCTTGATAGGCAGGAAGTGTCCAAAGAGACAGAATAAACTCCGCCTCCCCTTTTTAAAGTCCGCCCCAGCAGTCTTTTCTCCGGGGCAATGCACCCTGGGTGCTGAAAGATGTCTTGGGAAATGTAGTCTCTGGATATTAAAGGGGAATACCCCGCTACATATATAATATATATGTATATATATATAATATAGATAGATAGATAGATAGATAGATAGATAGATAGATAGATAGATAGATAGATAGATAGATAGATAGATAGATAGACAGACAGATAGATCTATATCTAGATCTATCTAAATAGATATATATATAATTTTTTTAAATATATATATATATATGTGTAGCGGGGTGTTCCCCTTTAATGCAGAGAGACTACATTACCCAGAACCCTGTTCGGCAATGTTTCCACCGCAGAGACTCATGGGAGGGGTTATAAGAGGAGGAGGCGAGGCTGGGCTCAGCCTCTTTGGGTCACGAGACTTCAGAGACTGATCCTCCTATGCGGATGTGTCGGAGTGCAAGGCTTGAAGCCTGAGACCTTGCGCAGCACCAAAGAGCCTTCCACCCCTCTGCGAGCCTGGGTGGCATCTGACTTCGCTCGACTACAGCCTTGTTGGATCGGGGACCCGATCGCTGAAGAGACTGAGTGTGTGCGGGACACAGTTGGTGGAAGTTCCCGGACTGGAACTGTAGTCCGGGCGGGTGAGAGGGCATATGCCCAACTGATATACTGGTACTGCATATAGGCCTATAGACTGCCGTGGCCTACGAGTTATTCTTGGTATTCTTACTGAAGGCCCTTGTCGGAGCTGAACCTACTGTTCGTATAGCCGAGTTTCTACCCCATCTTTACCTACCCTATTGGATTACAAAGTTTGTACTCTGTTTATGTGCACCACCGTTAAAGATCTGCCGGTGAAGAAAAAGGACTAAGTTGTAGATATCAGAACCAGGCCTGGTGGGGGTTTCTAAGGTGTTTTGGTTACTGCGCCACAGGGCAATTAGCTAACGGTCGCCCGCGTGGCGCACTTGTTATGTGTTAACCCTATAGTGTGTTAGTGTGGCTGGGCTCTGCATTACAAATGATTATTCTGTAAACTGTTATTGATGTTACCCTTTTCTTTACCAAGAGCTTAAGTAAAATCTTACATTTATTTCAATTTAGTATTGTCTCAATGCTCAGTTATTCATACAGTATAAGATATACAATTTACTGTCAGTACTAGCTGTGCCAGTAGGGGGTAGAGCATATTGCCGGGGGTTGGCGGAGTTGTCTTCAGGGCCCAAACTAAATCAGCGGCCTTCTTAGTTGGAGGTATCGCTACATATTTATATATATGTATATATATATATATATATATATATATATATATATATATGTAGCGGGGTGTTCAATTTAAGGGGAGTGTCTGAGTGGTAATTAGGCTCAGACACACTGATTGTAAGGGTTAATGGACCATTTCTGTTCACGGGAGATAGTGTTGGTGTACAGTTCCCTGTGGCCTACAGGTGGCGCTGTCTCCATGGGCCAGGGTTGAACCACCAATGGAGGGCTGTGCCTTTTTTGTCCCCTCTCAGCAGTAGTACGGCGGGGCGGGGAACCTGCTGTGCCTGTCGGGAGAGGGTATAAAAGGGGCGGACATCTTCCGTTCGAGGTCCACACCCAGGCACCTTCGGCCTGGGGGTGAGTGAGGGTCATCTCCGGGTGCCTGGAGGTGGAGTTCCTGTTCCATTCCAGACACCTTCAGTCTGGGGTGAGGTACTATTTTGAAGGCCCGGGGCCCAGCAACCTTCGGCTGGGGTCCGCTAGGGATCGAGGACTCCCAGGGTGCTGCCTTGCGAGGGGACCCGTATCTAGGATGAGGAGGCCAGGGAGTTAACCCTTTTCGAAGACCCAGCGCAGAGTCGTGGTGACAGTGAGGGTCTCTGGTAACTCTCCGGAGGGATGTTTTCTCCTTGACATGGGCCAAATACCTCAAGATGGAAGTTCATGTTCAGGTCAGTGGCAGTGACCCTACTCTCCTAGTCAGTGGCAGTGACTTTATTCACCCGGTCTGTGGCAGAGACCAACCTCACGGTCTGTGGCAGAGATTGTGCGCCAAAGCTGTTTGAGAAACCTAAACAGTCTAAAGAGTTAAGCTACCTTTGAGCCTGGACCTCCTCCACATCTAAGCTGTCCTGTATCTTCGTTCCAACCTGTCTGCTCTCAAAGAGGCTGTTTATTATCCAGTGTGAAATAAATGTTGAGTTGGACTTTCAGCTAGTGTGGACATTCACATTCTTGGGGAAAACAAGGACTTACATCGATCTAAGGTAGAGGTGAGATCATTCTCAGGAGGACTTTGAATCTGGCCGCAGACAAGGCCCAAAACTAACACCGCTCAACCTCTTTACACAGGAGGGTACGGGCTTGTGGAGCGGTGTGCCTCTCTCTTCCTGCGAGGAGCCAAAATTAATGCAGGCTGGGGAGAGGTGTGTGCGCTACATATATATATATATATATATATATAAATGCCTCAGGCATGTATGTGATTTTCTGTTGTGATGCTAGCTCTGTTTGTAATAACAATTCTGGAAGAGTACATGGCACATTATCCCATAATGAATACATGATATAAATATTAATCTACATATTCTGAAACAAGCACACAGTCTTCACACAGTTCATTTCTAATTGCGCTAATAAAACAGAGGGTCTATATTGCTTGAATGATTTGTAAGCAATGTGTCAGAGGCACATCAGAATGTATTAATTTCCTGAAATAAGCAATGTTTATCTAATATATCTGAAAGCAAATAAATAAATGTCATGGAAATAAAACACAGTGTTTCAGTAATTGAGATGCAAAGATCTAATTTAATGAAAGCACACTTGCATGTCATTTCAGTAGAGACTATAACCTATAATTACATATAATAACCAGCGATCAGTTGTATCAGCCAGGACTAAAGCTTGCTCAGAAGAGTTACAGCTAGCTGTTTTCCTGCACCTGCTCCCACCGACCATACAACCCTTCGGCAGCAATCTAATGCTACGTTCACACGAACTGAATTTCCGTCGGAAAAAACGTGGATGTTTTTTCCGACAGAATTTCGCTCAAACTTGTGTTGCATACACACGGTCACACAAATCTTGTCGGAAATTCCGACCGCCAAGAACGCGGTGATGTACAACATGTACGACGAGCCGAGATCAATTAAGTTCAATAGGCAGTTTGGCTCTTCTGCTTGATTTTAAGCATACGTGTTTTTTTGCGCGTCGGCATTGCATACAGACGATCGGAATTTCCGATGGGAACTATTCCTGTCGGAAAATTTGAGAACCAGCTCTCAAATTTTTGTTGTCGGAAATTCCAACAGAAAAAGTCAGATGGAGCCTACACACGGTCGGAATTTCCGACCAAAAGCTCACATCGAACTTTTCTTGTTGGAAATTCAGACCGTGTGTACGCGGCATACGGTGTACATAGGTATCCGATATCAAGCCCATATCAAGATAGTTTCAGGCAGGTCAGTTGTATGAAAACATAACTTAAAGCGTAACTCCACTTTTGTTGAGGAAAAAAACACTCCCCTCTGCATATTTTATTACATTGCAGGAATTTTAACAAACTTTGTTGCAGATTCCTAACTTTTATCATTCAGAAGAAATCCCTGTGTGTTTGTCTGTATCCATGAGTACAGTGAGTCTAATGGGAGTGGTTTCATAATTATCAATCAGCTGTGCACCTGCAGGGCACTAATGAGGCAAATTGCTGGATCTGCATCACTTTAGATGTGATTTCCTATTGAAAGTATCTCACCAAAAAAAATAATTGGTTGCAAGGGATGCCTTAACCAGTTAAGCCCCAGACCATTTTGCAGCTAAAGGACCAGGCCCCTTTTTGAGATTCGGCACTGCGTCGCTTCAACTGACAATTGCGACGTGGCTCCCAAACAAAATTGACGTCCTTTTTTTTCCACAAATAGAGCTTTCTTTTGTTGGTATTTGATCACCTCTGCGGTTTTTATTTTCTGCGCTATAAACAAAAATAGAGCAACAATTTTGAAAAAAATGCAATATTTTTTACTTTTTGCTATAATAAATATCCCCCAAAAATATATAAAAAAAATATTTTTCCCCAGTTTAGGCTGATACGTATTCTTCTACATATTTTTGGTAAAAAAAATCGCAATAAGCGTTCATTGATTGGTTTGCGCAAAAGTTATAGCGTCTACAAAATAAGGGATAGTTTTATGACATTTTTATTAATAATTTTTTTTTTTTACTAGTAATGGCGGCGATCATCGATTTTTATCGTGACTGCGACATTATGGCAGACACATCGAACACTTTTGACACATTTTTGGGAACATTGTAATTTTTACAGCGATCAGTGCTATAAAAATGCACTGATTACTGTGAAAATGACACTAGCAGTGAAGGGTTTAACCTCTAGGTGGCGCTGTAGGGGTTAAGTGTGACCTAATGAGTGATTCTAACTGTAGGGGGCGTGGCTTGGCGTGTGACATCACTGATCATCGTTCCCTATGACAGAGAACAGACGATCACTGACATGCTACTGTGAAGAACGGGGAAAGGTTTGTTTACACTTACCTCTCCCCATTCTTTAGCTCTGTGACCCGATCGCGGGACACCGGCGGTGATCAGGTCCGCGGGTCCCGCGGGCGCGGTCATGGAGCTTCGGACCGGGTCACGAACGCGCCGGCGGCGTGCGCGTGACCCACAGACGGGTTCTTAAAGGGGACGTACCTGTACGCCCTTGTGCCTGTCCGTGCCATTCTGTCGACGTACATCGTCGTGCGGCGGTCCTTAAGTGGTTAATCTTTAATCTTAGTGTAGACTTTTGGGAAAATTTGTGAGCCAATCATACATGCAGGAAATTATTTTTTTGGGTGGGGGGGGCTTTCTGTACACATTCTATGTACAGAATGCCTCCAGGTAGCCATATTGCATTGCATTTCACAGAAAATTACAGAGCTATAGATTGAATAGAACGATCATTTTTTTATTTTTTTATTCTTTATTTAAAGATGTGTCACAGGTACAATAAAAAGGCAACTTCTCAGAACAAGCAATCAATGCAAAACTTTTGAAGTACAACCATTACTCCGTACTATATTATGAAATATCAAAACAAATATTAAAGGTAATAAGAAATACAAAACATTCTTATCTTCATGTAGAAAACCCCTCAGGCAGGTCATACCGAAGGCGAGACCGTCCGATGGGGGGAACCCCTAGATTGCTATGGACATCGTCACATCATAGAGGGAAGTCTAAAATGGGGTAGAGAACGCTATCCTGTACGATTAAAGAGAGCCGGGCTCGGCAATGATCTAAAAAAGTGCCATAACTGCAAGGTCCTCCAGTGATCTAGTTTAAGAGGGGCCTGTCCAGAGAGCAATGTCTCTGGAGACATCCAACAGGACGGTCGCAATAGCTGCGAGGCCCTCAGAAGTTCCCTTGAGCTTTGCGATAAGAAAGCCGGATTGGTGAGACCGGGTAAAAACCCAGGGTGCCCTACAATCGGCGTCATTGGGGAAGGGAAACTGCTTAGTGTAGAAAGTCGGAAAAACCTGTCCATTTACGTTAAAATGGGGCCAATCAACGGATGAGTAGTTAAAGGGACACTAAAGCTTCCCCTTTTTTTGCAAAAAAATAACAAACAGTTTATACTTACCTCCACTGTGCAGCTCGTTTTGCACACAGTGGCCCCGATCCTGGTCTTCTGGGGTCCCTCGGCGGCTGTCTTGGCTCCTCCCCGTAAGGACTCCACACCAGCTCGCATGGTGTGGCGTTATTGCGGGCGCGCTCCCGTGATACAGCGGCGGCCATAGCCGCCGACTGTATCACTCGGCCCTGCCCCCGGCGCGCCGCGTCATTGGATGTGATTGACAGCAGCGCCAGCCAATGGCTGCGCTGCTTTCAATCCATCCAGTGTAGCCAATCGGCGGCCAGGCTGAGAACCGAAGAGGATGACGGGGACGAGCGCGGGACTTTCGAGGGGCCAGGTAAGTAAAACGGGGGCTGGGGGGGGCGGTATTGTCGGATGTACCTTTACTACTCCTTTAAGTGTGTAACGTGGGTTTTCCCCACCCAGGGCAGGCCAGGGAGTGGAGCCTGGGCTGCCTCTTGTTCCAGCGATACCCAGAGTTTCAAGGCACTGTGTCGGCACCAGTCCACGAAACCTGGCCATATGCACCACAGTATAGTATAGGGCCGGGTCCGGGAAACCCACTCCGCCCTTCAGCTTAGGTCGTAACAGTAACGATCTACCAAGGCGTGGATGTTTACCTCTCCATATGAATTTGATAAATACCGACCGAACCGCATTCTCACCGGCAGTGCCTGCAATAAGTACAGCAGTCTGGGCATCGGGTTCATCTTAAGTACGTTGCAATGCCCAAACCAAGAAAGGGCAAAAGGGTCCCACTTTTTGAGGTCAGCGGTTAGCGTTGACAGAAAAGGTTGGTAGTTGAGGGAGAGAATGCCATTTAGGTTTGCCGGAATTTTCGTTCCTAGATATTGAATCTAGCGGGTAGCCCATTTCAGTGGAAAATAATGGCGTTCGCTTGCTCTCGTAGCATCTGTTAAGGAGATATTTAATGCCTCCAAGTTTTGTAAATTGACCTTAAACTTAGACAAACTACTATAGCGTTTCAACTCCTGTAGCAAGGAGGGTAAGGAGGTAAGAGGCTCAGAGATATAAAATAAGAGGTCGTCGGCGTACGCCGCCACCTTGTGTTGGTAGTTGCTGGCTGTGATGCCTCGTATAGACGGGTTACCTCTAATATGTGGTAAGAAAGGTTCTAGAGAAAGAACGAACAGTAGTGGGGACAGGGGACAACCCTGTCTGGTGCCATTGAATATGGAGAAGGGACTGGAATCGTAGCCATTTACTCGTACTGTGGTGGTGGGGTTCTTATAAATGGCTGAAATCCATGACAGGATGGGGTCCGGTATTCCCACAAATTTGATTGTCTCTTGAAGAAAGGTCCAGTCCACCCTGTCAAAGGCCTTCTCGGCATCTGTGGACAGGAGTAAGAGTGGAATATGGGAGCATTTTGCTGTGTCTATGATGTTCAATGTCCGGATAGTGTTGTCCCTAGCCTCCCTATGATGAATAAAACCAACTTGATTTGGTGCAATTAAACGTTGCAACAAGACGTTCATCCTGGAAGCCAGGATTTTGGTGAATAGTTTCATGTCACAATTTAGAAGGGAAATAGGCCTATAGCTGGCACAGAGTAACGGGTCTTTACCCGGTTTAGGGGTCACTGAAATGGATGCACGTTCCATGTCCGCAGGGAATCCGTGTCCATCTAAGACAGCGTTAAAAGTCGTGATAAAGTGAGGTGTCAAGGAATCCTGGTACTGCTTATAGTAAAGGAGGGTGAATCCGTCAGGACCGGGAGCCTTACCAGACTGAGTGTCAGCTATTGCCGCTGCAAGTTCTTCTACTGTAATGGGCTTAGAAAGATCCTCACGCTCTTCCGTAGTCAGTGTAGGGAGATTGGCTTCCCTAAGATAGTCGCAGATGTCCAAGGGGCTCCGGGGCGACAAATCGGAGGTGGAAGGTTGATCTAAGTTGTACAGTTTAGAGTAAAAGTCTCGGAAGCTGTCCGCCAGTTCCGGAGAAGAGTGGACTGTAGACCCAGATGACGAAAGTAAAGCTGGTATATATGTCTGTGATCGCTTAATACGTAAGGCATTGGCATTGGCCAGTAAGCGGCCGCATTTATCTCCATATTCGTAAAAAGAGCGGCGGGCCTTCAACAGAACATGTTTCGCTTCGTATAGGGAATGCTCCCTTATGGCTTCTGGGAGCCTGGTCAGTTCCGATTCAATCATACGGTCTGGTCTGGCTTTGTGTTGACATTCTAAGGAGTGAAGTCTAGCTAGAAGGTCGGACAAGGTTTTGAGATGAAGTTTCTTGGGCTGCATGGCCATGTTTAAGTATGATTCCCCTAATATAACATTTGTGTGTGGACCACACAGTGTTAGGATTTTCCACAGAGCCTACATTAGTGGAGAAATATAAGGCAAGTTCTTTACGGATATCCGCCGCAATATCCGGGTCTTTTAAGAGGGCCTCATTGAGTCGCCACGTGGAAGTCTTGGGGGACGCTTGGGAGAGTGTAAGCTCCAGAGTGATTGGCGCATGGTCTGAGAGTGCGATGTGGCCAATGTCTGTCTTGGTGACCAGGGGTATCACTGAGTGTTTTAAAAAGAAGATTCTGGAATAAGAGCCGTGTACATTTGAATAAAAGGTGTAATCCCGCTCCTGCGAATGAAATATTCTCCATATATCGACCAATTGATGTGAGTGCAAAAGGTTCTTGAGGTGAAGTCGGGCTCCCTGGGGTAGAGAGGACAAGTTTGAGGAGGAGTCTCTGTGTGGGTCCAAGGTCAAGTTGAAGTCCCCTCCCAAGACCAGGGTTCCTTTGAGAAAAGTGTCAAGGGTGGATAAAAAGATCTCAAGGGTTGGGAGTGGATTGGAGTTGGGGAGGTATATGTTCGCGAGAGTGAAAGTCTGAGAGCAGATTTTTCCCTTCAGAAGCAAGAATCTACCCTCCTGATTATGGTTTACATCGAGGAGTTGCCATGGTAGGGATTTGGATATGAGGATACTCGTCCCCTTAGATTTTGAGGTTGAGGACAGACTATAGTAGGCCATCGGAAAGTGTTTGCTGGATAGCCTGGGTATCTTGTCCGCCCTGAAATAGAACGATAATTTTTGATAACATTCAATTACAATATGACTTGTATCACAATTGTATACACTATATTATTTTTTCTTTATATGCTATTTTTTAGCCCCACGAAAGTGGAGTTACCCATTTAAACATATCTTTAGGCAAGACCTTTTTTTTTTAAGTGGTTCTAAAGTCTAAAGGCTCGTACACACTATAAGAAGATTTTCGTCCAAAGAATTTTTGTACGATTTTCGCATAGTGTGTACACAACTTTTGACAGCCGATTCCGACTTTTCGTACGAAAATTCCAGAGGGGACAAACTCCAACATTTTTCTAGTACGGGAAAAGAATAAACAATTTTAGTTTAATGTGTACCGTTAGCGCATGATCAGAAGCAATAAACAACAAAAAAAAAAGCCTTTGTCGTACGAGAATTTCCGTACAAATTTTCGTTCATTGGTTACAATTTGCTGTGAAACAACAAGGAAAATTGGACGATCGTTCGGCCGATTATCTTCTAGTGTGTACCCCACTTTTAGGCCCCTTTCATGTGGGAACCTCCGCTTAGCGGAATCCGCTTGCTCAGCGGGGATCTGCTGATCCCCACTGAGCAGGCAGATGACAGGTCCGTGTCCGCTCCATTATGCATAGCGGACACGGACACAGTCTCACTCTCCTCTATGGGGTAACCGGACAGAAATGGATTACCTGTCCATTTCCATCCAATGCTATCGGATCCGATCCACCAGACAGATGGGGAATAGAACCACCATCCATCTGTTTTTGGTGGACAGGATCGGATCGGATGGTGTTGGGTGTCAGCGGACATGTTTCTGCTCAATAGAAGGGTCCGATCAGGTCCGCCTGAAAAACTGACAGGTGGACCAGATCGGACAGCCCCTGTGAAAGGGGCCTAGCTCTTTTTTTATCTTAATGCATTCCCTTAGATAAGGTAAAAAATTCCCCACTAAACACTTACCTGACTCCTCTCAACGATCCACCACTCCTCTACTTTCTGCCCTCACAAGAGACACAGGCAGCAGTGAGATCCAGAGGCTCCCATTGTTACCAGTTAAACTCCTATGAGGAGAGAGCGAGGAGTGTGGCTTACCAGCGCTATGTGTATGTATGGATGCAAACAGCCTGGCTCTGTAGCACGCCTACAAATACAGTAATTTTCCTTTCCTGGCATCAATTAATGGCATCCAACAGGCAGGAGATGACACCCACACAACAGCCCCTTCCCTGTACATCACTAGGAAGGAACTGGGGGGGGGGTGGTTAGTATGCTGCCATGAATTGGCACCAGGAAAGGAAAATTACAGCAAGTATTTGATAAAATGTTTTGCTTTTCTGGCACCAACATGGCAGAATGCATGTGGTAGACCAATAACTAGCTACCAGGGTGGGAAGCTTAAGCAAATCCTATCTTAGTGAGTTAGTAAAACACCACCTTTCTGCCAAAATCAGCTGTTGTGGGGACTACTGAGCCCATCAGTAGTGCTGATAGATGGTGCCATAAGAAAACCTGTTTGGCTGTCCTGTCTATTGTGTTGTTTGACACCTCTCTGTAAGGTGCCCATGATGTTCAGATGCTGCTGGTCGATGTGCAGCATTTACTTCTGGTAAATGCAGCTCAGCTGTATAGTGGGCTCTTTGAATTTACTTTAGGAACTGCAAGATGATTGTGCCTTCTACCCTTGTTGGTTTCTATGAAACTAGGTATAGTTGTTCTGGTTACCTAAACTACTGTTGTTTGCAAGTTTGCTATCTTCAATCATAATGTATTGAGGAAATACTTAACCTAATGCCGCGTACACATGATCGGACATTCCGACAACAAAACCGTGGATATTTTTCCGACGGATTTTCGCTCAAACTTGCCTTGCATACACACGGTCACACAAATGTTGTCGGAAATTCCGAACGTCAAGAGCGCGGTGACGTACAACACTACAACGAGCTGAGGAAAATGAAGTTCAATGATTCCGAGCATGTGTCAAATTGATTCTGAGCATGCAAAGGATTTTTGTGCATCGGAATTGGATACACACAATCGGAATTTCCGACCACAACTTTTGTTTTTGGAAAAATTGAGAACCAGCTCTCAGTCATTTGTTGTCGGAAATTCCGACAGCAAATGTCCGATGGAGCCTACACACGGTCGGAATTTCCGACAACACGCTCCCATCGAACATTTGTTGTCAGAAATTCCGATCGTGTGTACGCGGCATAAGGCTGGTCAAATATATCCCACTGTGGGATAGGCAAACATACTCTCACAGGCTCTTGATGCAACAGCAAAGCTATGAACAAACAAGTATATACCCAAAGAGCAAAGAATGGAGTTTTAAGGTGCAAGAAAATCAATCAAAATCTAATTTACAAAAAATAGAAAATTTAGTTACATAGATTGCATAAAACTACTTATAAAATTAGGGCAAAAACAGCCCAGTGGTCACGATACAAAATAATGGTTGACTCTACAGTACATGTTTCATCACAAACATGGCTTTCTTCTGGAGTTTTTGTAGGACCTTTTTTATAGACATTTGCGATTCGTTTCGTACGAATCGAAAATTCGTACGAATTTCGGAAAATTCGTACATTCGGAAGCATCCGAAATACGAATTTATATGCTTCCGAATTTTACGAAATTTGAGAAAGGTATTTTTTGCTTTTTAAATTCATCATAACGAATGTTCGGAATTGTTACAAAAAGTTAAGGAACCTAACGAAAATTCGTATTCAATCCAAATTAAATTTCGGACACGAACTACCGACCCAGGCTACAATACCTTTCTCAATATGGCAGTCGTCGACTCATTATGCTCATTATGAGGGGCTCCCACCATCCCTGTGCTGTGCTGACTTCCTCCTGTTGCTGTGCCCCTGTTGTGCTCATTATGAGGGGCTCCCACTATCCCTGTGCTGTGCTGACTTCCTCCTGGCGCTGTGGCCCTGCTGTGCTCATTATGAGGGGCTCCCACAATCCCTGTGCTGTGCTGACTTCCTCCTGGGGCTGTACCCCTGCTGTGCTCATTATGAGGGGCTCCCACCATCCCTGTTCTGTGTTCCTGGGTTTGTTTGTAGCCCGTTGCCGTTAGTTTGTATTTCGTAATTCGTGTCCGAAATTCAATTTGGATTGTATACGAATTTTCGTTAGGTTCGTTAACTTTTCGTAACAATTACGAACATTCGTTGTGATAAATTTAAAAAGCAAACCCAGGAAGTCAGCAGCACTGCTGACTTCCTGGGTTTGCTTTTTAAATTCATCATAACGAACGTTCGTAATTTTACGAAAAGTTAACGAATCTAACGAAAATTCGTATTTTATACAAATCCAAATTGAATTTCGGACACGAATTTCGAAATAACGGCTAATACGAAACGGAACGGAACGAAACAAAACAAATTTATTGACGGCGCCCATGTCTACTTTTTTAATACATTACCACCTTTCAAAATGATCACGGTTCTAAATAATCCCCAAGACCCACCAGGAGGTCCAATGGGGGATGTCTGTGCCACAAAAAGTGAGGGAAGAACAATTGCCCTACAGTCACATCTGTTATCTCAAGAAGTTTAGCAAATTGATCGATCAATATTCATATCCTTTTCCCAAATGCAAACTCCGTCTAGTGATGGCAAATTTCAAGATACTTGTGCCATCTGAGCACTCCCTTCTTTCAATTTGCCACTGTTCCTTAGCTCAGTATTAATATGACACCTTTTAACCAGGGAAGATCAAAACTTTAATTAATCTATCCCAAGGAATTGACCCATTTGAACAGGTTTTAGAGCCTTAGGCCTCGTACACACGGCCGAGATTCTCGTTGAAAAAAACATGTAGTTTTTTTCGACGAGATTCTTGGACAAGAAACTTGTCCCGGCCGAGTGTACACACGCTCGTTTCAAAGAACCCGCGGTTCTTTGAATGGAGCGTACGCGGTGACGTCATCGACTACGACGAGCATGCGCTCGTCACATTCGATGCCGTCGCCGCCATCTTGGTATACCCTACGTATGCCTAGGAAGCTACCGCGCATGCGTCGAATTCATTTCGAACATGCGCGGGCTTCCGGGAGGACAGGTAAGTGTACACACACTCACTTTTCTCGTCGAGAAACATGCCAAGGAGAATCTCGACGAGAAAATAGAGAGCAGGTTCTCTATTTTCTCGTCGAGGTTACTTGTCGGTTTTCTCGACGAGAAACCCGATAGCCACGTACACACGACCGATTTACTCGGCAAGACCTCTCTGCCAGCAAGTTTCTTGCTGGTTCTTGCCGAGAAAATCAGTCGTGTGTACGAGGCCTTACTGGTAACAGGGTGAATGGCCACAGCCACAGCTACAACTGTCTGCAGCTCAAAGAGCCTGCCCAAGGGTTCTTATACCAAAAGCTGGCTTCAGATGAGGCTGAATGTCCACCTAGTAGAAAAACAATTGAACACCATCCATGATACCTTCTGCGTTGGTACACTGTGGTTTCTGAATAAAAATTAAGATTTTTTAAGAGCAACAACTGGTGTGCAGATCATCTCTCTGCATTATTTACTCAGCCAAACGACTGTGGGTCGAGCACTTGGGAGCTCTACTATCATCGTGTTATATGGGTAGAAGCAATGATTCGTCTGTTTGCAACCATCCATGATAACCTTCCTATCTACATTAACATCCAAATCCCCAGGACAAGCCCCCTGTGGTGCACCCCCTCCCCATCAAGGGAGCACACCCCCAAAAACCTGGATGTCAGGGCAAACAAAAAAGCACAATGGACAGCACCCAACCACTCCTGTTGCAAGTGCACTATAACATCTACAATCATCTCAAGCACCTGGTAGAACACAGACAAACATTAGGATAGAAGCCTAGGTGGTAGCCTTACAGACCTAAGAAACCAAACCAGCCAAAAGATCAGGAAGCACTCATAGTTTTAGTAAAGGGCATTCTGTCAGGAAAGGATGGAACCTGAACCTAGACCATGGGGTTGGATGATGGTCTGCTGAGTCAATTCGATAAGGTGGAACTAGAAATTGTACAGGGTCTATCTTGAAAAATAAGAAGAAAGTAGAGGCTGGAAAATAGACTCTCCATCACGACTACATCCAACCAATAGAAGGAAACTTCCTTTGGGTGAACTGGAGGAAGACCGAAGAACTGGATAAGGATGACTTATTTTGGGAGACAATGCTAAGAGCCAACTGCCAACCTAAGCCCAGCTGCAGGACTTTTCTCAGGCACAGCCTCTGCCAGACCAATCCCTGGTGGGCGCCACCTGAACACACTGTAGCAGGCACTCAGATGGTTTCTGCCAGTGTCACAGCCATATTTTTTACCGACAACCTTTTCCTCTCACTGGCATGGAGTAATGCTGGAGGCAATTTACAGCACACATTCATTTTGGTAGCATAATTACTAATGTAGAATGTGTGTTCCTTGCTAAAGAACATAATTATTTATCAAGTTGTTATAGGTAAAGTTCCACTTTAAACAAACATTGAACTGCAGCTTACTACTGACGATTTTGTTTAGTCTCCAGAAAAATATGTTTTATATATAGAAATACAGAACATCATAACGTGTTAAAATTAGTGGCGCGGTTTATTAAGAGAATGTCTTGGTAGTGACTTTGTAACAATTACCCAAGGGGCTGCTCAGCAGTGTATTCTCTTTATTACAATAATTCTTGGTGGCACCGTTTATTCAACGATTAACTAGAGGATGTGCTCTAATGGATTGCATGAAAAAGCTGCGGGGAAGGCAACTAAAATATCTCATTACACAAGCAACTGGTCGCAGTAACCAATATCGCCAATAAGTTCATTTAATGCTTAAAGGTGAAGTGTGATTGTTTTTAGTCACTGTTATTTAGAATTTGTTTTTGAAAGCTTACTTTAAAAACTATTCATAAAAAGTAAAAAAAAAAAAAAGAAGGGAATTTCCTGTACAACGGCAAAGATGCTGAAGATCTCAGGTTGTCTGTGCATGCATGAGGAAACTCGGCACATGCACAGATGTGTCGCAGGTCTCTTCCAGATCCTGAAGATAGGGCAGAGCCCTTTGACTTATTCGTGCATTCACCGGATTTTCAAGTGAGGGGCGCTGGACCAATATTATGTGGACTGAAGTTCCTCTTTAACTGCAACAGAAAAAACTTGGGTCTTCTGTGCTGTCAGACAATCCTGTGTGGCAAAGCTGTGTAAATCTCAGAATTGGATGAACAGAGAAACAAATCCTTTGACAGGTAAAAAGCTCCCTTATATGTATGTCATCTGTGTTTTTAGCTGTTTACCTGAAGTCCAACTTTCATATAGAAGAAAGTTGAATGGAATGGTGCTATGCAGTAAAAAAAAAAAAAAGAGACACTACTGCGCAAAAGTTTTAGGCAGGTGTGAAAAAATGCTGTAAATTAGGATTGCTTTAAGAAATGAAAGTGTTAATATTTTTTTATATCAATTAACAAAATGAAAAGTAAATGAACAGAAGAGAAATCCTAATCAAATCAATATTTGGTGTGACCACCCATTGCCTTCAAAACAGCATCAATTTTTTTAAGTACAGGCAGTGCTTGTGCACATCGTTTTTGAAGGAATTTGGCAGGTAGGTTGTTCCAAACATCTTGAACTAACCACAGATCTTCTGTGGATGTAGGTTGCCTCAGAACCTTCTGTCTATTCATGTAATCTCAGACAGACTCGATGATGTTGAGATCAGGGCACCGATACATGTGTACATCATTTTTTTTGCTAACACAGCGGTGGAATAGTATGCCTAATGAACTACTTTCAAAATTGAATAATGAGTTTTCTATTTGAAATGTTTGAAATTGAAGTTGTGGCACATTACTTTGCACTTATGCACTGTGAGGCCTCGTACACACGACCGATTTTCTCGGCAAGAACCAGCAAGAATCTTGCTGGCAGAGATGTCTTGCCAAGTAAATCGGTCGTGTGTACGCGGCTATCGGGTTTCTCGTCGAGAAAACCGACAAGTAACCTCGACGAGAAAATAGAGAACCTGCTCTCTATTTTCTCGTCGAGATTCTCGTCAGCCTGTTTCTCGACGAGAAAAGTGAGTGTGTGTACACTTACCTGTCCGCCTTACAGCGCAGTCACCATCACGTTTTTTATACTTTATTGTTCATTTGGACCAGACCCCTCGGTGATTGCTGCAGTATCTCATCCGTTTCCTATCCCTCCCCCTTACCTCCTACCCGTTTCACTACTCAGTTAGCGCAAGGGTTCTTTTTGTTTTATATTTCCTCATTTGTCCGCTACCTTACCCTTGCTGCTGTTATGGACATCTTCACTTTCATAGAGCAGAGAGAAGTGGACCTCGATGTAGTCTTTAATAGCGAGGATCCCATTAGTGACACCAATGTTGAACAACTCATGCGTAAATTGGGACACAATTTAGAGAAAAAAGTGAGTCTATGGTGGGATGTGACCACCTTTGATAGATATATCAAAGCTAACATTGTGCCTAGGCGTTTGAGGTGGGATGTTCCCCTCAACGATGGCTTGGTTGATCAAGAATCCATTGATGAATGGTTCAGGTTCTTCAATGAAAAAGGGGCCGAACTGTTACATCTCTTACTCAAACGCAAACAAAAGAAAATGAGAAAACTTGAGCAAACCATAGCAGATCTCAAAATACAGCTAGAGATACATAAAGATTCAACAGAGTTTACACGCCTCACTACTCAGTTAAATAAAGATTTAAAAAAGAAGGATGCAGAAGTCCAAACTAAGAAAAGTAAAAAATATACCAGGGACATTAACGATTATAAAAATGATCTGGTCTTTAAGTGGCAGAATAATATGGGGCAAACTGACCCCATTTCAGGTTTCTCAACACCAGTAAGAATAGGCAAACATCGGTTGCCACCCACAGATTGGTCACCTATACCTAGAACATCCGCAAAGCATATTCCTTTCAAAAATACGAGAGATCACACAGCAAGGGATATGTCACCCAGAAGGGGAGAAACCTATGACAACAAACAACGACATTACAACACCCCATACAATGGGGAAAACAAAGCCCCCCCTCCAGTAACGGAAAAGTCCAATCAATATGGGTGGAAGAAACCCAATCATTGGAAAAATAAAAATAAAAAACCATATAAAAATTGGCCTAAACCCAGTCAAGGCCCCAAAGAGACAAGGGCACCCCCATACGAAATCTATAAACAAGGGCACAGTTCCGACCACCAGCAGACCAACAATGGTTGGAAAGACTATAGGAACGAATATGAAGGTCCTAGACAATATGACAGAAGTCCAGAGAACCATTATTACTATGGACCGAGAGACGGACGGGGGTCTAGAAATGACCGAGGACATCCACCCACCTCTCAACAACCCAGGGACAGAAGTCCAGCCTATACATCTAACTACTATGCTCCTCTACGAGATCTACGAGATGTCGATGTTAGACCACATCGTGAGTACAGGAACGAACAAGGTCCCAATGTCTCTTTTTTAGAGAGGGGGACAGACCACCACCACCCCCCCCGGAGAGTCTAACACCAAACTCAACACCGAATGCCAGAAAGAGAGGGTGCAGAGGTGGGAAAGGAAAAAACATCAAGAAACCACCAATTGGAGAAGGGATATTTAATCTTGCGGAAGCACCGCTCTCTCAAGAAGAATTGATGACGTTGGACAGAGGGCTCAAATATGCCCCAGTCAGAAATTTTGACAAATTTAACGCATACATCAATATCCAGAAATACATTAGAAAACTAAATATTAAGAAGTATATATCAGAAAATCCCATCAGTGCTACAATACGCGAAGATAACTTGGTGGTACATAGCAATCTTAAAAATAGATCCACCTTCAACGAGAAACTAAAAGATAATAAGCATATTGAGGTCTTTAAACATATGGTGACAGACGAACTTAAGAGTATGACAATTAAAAGACTGCAAGAACCTAGAATTATTAAAACAGGGTTGCGCAAACTGACAGCGAGAAAAGAGTTAGTGATTAGACCCTCAGACAAGGGAGGAGGTATAGTTATACTAACTACTGAACAATACCATAAAGGGATGTGTGCACTACTAGAAGATAACAACACCTACTGCAAACTTCGCAGTAATCCTGTGTTCCGGTGGAAAAAAGAATTGGAACAGGTAGTACATCTGGGACTGAAAAAGGGCGTTCTCGACAAAAAGGAAGCGAGATACCTAATACCGGAGGCGTGTAGAACCCCGATTATCTATGCATTGCCCAAGATACACAAAGATGGAGCCAACCCACCATATAGACCTATAGTGAACGGGATTGACTCCATAACAGCAAGACTTGGGCAATACATAGACCGCTTCCTCCAACCAGCAGTACAAAAGACCAGGGCATACTTGCGGGATACTAAAGAGATGCTGCAGATCTTAAATGAAGATAAGACAACAGGACCCATTTTGATGGCTACAGCTGATGTGTCATCGCTGTACACTATTATACCCCATTATTTGGCATGCGAAGCCACCAAGTGGGGCCTGAGGAAGTTCACCAAATTGGTGTGTATGCAAAGGAAATACATCATCAAATGCCTCGATTTTTGTCTTAAACACAGCCATTTCTGGTATGGAAAGGAATACTACCAACAGAAGACTGGCGTTGCCATGGGGGCCAAATTTGCCCCCAGCGTAGCTGGACTATTCATGGCAAAGTGGGAAGACGAAAGTGTTTTCCTCGAAACACCAGAAGATCTAGTACTTTACAAACACTACATAGACGACATCTTCCTTATATGGAAAGGTGGTCGTGAACAACTAGTAACCTTCTTCGAGAGACTAAATAACAACCATCAAAATATAGTACTAACCTGGCAAATTGAGGAATCAAATATATCCTTCCTAGACCTTACAATAATGAGAGTTAACAACACCTTTGCCACCAAAACCTTCTTTAAAAGCGTAGATCGCAACAGCTATCTCCCAATGAGAAGCTGCCACCATCAAAATTGGCTTTTTAACATTCCCAAAGGTCAGATGTTACGCCTACGACGGAACTGTACAGATATCACAGATTTCCACACTCAGGCAAACCTACTAGGTGAAAGATTTGTACAAAAAGGATATAAAGAAGAGTTTATAAAAAGCAAAATAGAAGAAGTCATACACATTCTGTCAGGGTCACCTGTGGCCAGGTGACAGATGCACACCGTAAGGGGACAGGAGTGCACCGCGAGGTAGTGAACCCTATGGCTGGCTTCTGTGGGTAGGAAACTGGGTGGTTGTGGAAAGCGGGACCAGAGGAGCACAACCGGGATCCCAACGGAAGCGAGAGCCAAGATTCCCCAGGGCGCGGAGTCTAAGACCCAGCTGGTCTTCTCCAGGGCCTCTAGTGGTGAGGATGTTACGCTGCAGGCTGGGACCAGGTCGCGGCCCCTGGAGTTTCCTAGCTCACGCCCCGTAGGATAAGGGGAAGCAGCGGCACACGATAGAGAGAACCGAATAACAAGCCGAAGGTCAGGGGCCACAAGCAGACAAGGATAACGAAGAACGAGCCGAAGGTCAAGGGTCACGAGCAGACAGGGATGGTCGGGGACAAGCCAATAACGTAACAGAGAGACAGACGTAGCACACGGCAGGCAGGAACCCAAACACACAATGCCTAACAAACACGTTGATCAGCAAAGCAGGCTTGCAGTGCACAGGTTAATATAGTGTTCAGTGATAGGGCCTGGGGTGGAGTCAGGCTGGGAGGAGATTATAAAGGAAGCCAGGTGAAGGAGGTCTGGTCTCTAGATGAACACATGAGGAGGAAGGTAAGATGGCAGACAGACATTAATGCATATCCATGACAGTACCCTCCCTCTTATGGGCCCTCCCCCGCCTGGACCCAGGCTTAAAGGGAAATCTCTGATGAAACCTTCTCAACAGATGAGGTGCAGCGACATCAGATGCAGCGATCCAAGACGCCTCCTCAGGACCAAAACCTCTCCAATGCACAAGGTACTGAAGAATGCCTCTGCAGAGCCGAGAATCCAGAACTTGTCTAACCTCGTACTTAAGATTATCCTCAGAGACTGAAAACGAGGTAGGGAGATGACAAGAAGATCTATTGAGGACCAAAGGCTCTCTAGGAATAAGCAAGGGCATGAGACGATCAACAGGAATCTGAGGAGGGTCCCCTAGACCCTTAAAGGGGAACTGGTCATCTTGCACAGGACCATCAGACTGGGCAGATGTCAGTGGAACCCTGAAGTCAGGTTGGTTAGAAGGTGACATGTCGCCGGAGTCAAGCTGAATAGCTGAAGGACAAGCAGAATGTCCCGAACAAGAAAAAGTGAGAGGCTCACTGGGCATGGGCTGGACTGGCATAACTAGTACAGAGGCAGAGTGAATAGCTGAGTCAGGTGTAGCGACTACCTGAATCGCATCGCAAGACGTAGCGACTGCAGGACTTGTAGACAAGCTAGCCTGGCTGTGCGTCCAAGGGTGGTTAGGGACAGAGAAATGTAAATGGTTATGCAACCTGGAATGAATGACCGGCTCAGATTCACAGGGGGCAACCTTGGGTAGGCAGGACGAGGAACAGGAGGGACCCCAAGCCAGGATCTGTCCAGTAGTCCAGTCCACATGAGGAGAATGGAGCTGTAACCATGGGAGACCCAAAATTATAGGCGTTGAGGCCTTGGGTAAGATAAGGAAGGATATCCACTCCTGGTGGAGTGTACCCACCGACATCTTAACAGGGAGGGTCTGGAAGCGGATAGGTCCCCCTGGGAGAATAGTACCATCAATCGCCAAGACCACCAATGGCGTGGTGAGGGGCAAAAGAGTAAGTCTCATGGACGATGCGATTTCCCAGTCCATGAAATTACCAGCGGCTCCGGAATCCAGATATGCTGAGACCGAATGAGAAGAAGCACCAACATGAAGGAACACAGAAAGCAGAAGACGAGAAGGGGAAGGTGATATTTCTGGGTCCAATACTCCACTTTCCAGATGAAGTGGACCCAAACGTTTTTCTGGACAAAGAGAGCAAGTGTCACGAAAATGACCTTTGCCCCCACAGTAGAGACACAGGCCTAGATTTCTGCGCCTAGCACGTTCCTCTGGGGATAGCCTGGTCCTGCCCAGCTGCATGGGTTCCTCAGCTGGCAGGAGATGCTCCACGGGTCGAGGAGAGGGGAGCTCAGGCTGACTAAGGACCAAGGAGTGCTGGCGCCGCTTTTCTAGGGTCCTTTCCTGAAAGCGAATATCGATCTGGTTACACAAGGAGATAACTCCGTCCAGATCAGTGGGGATGGTTCTTCCTGCTAATTCATCCTTCACTCTATCAGAAAGGCCATGCAAAAAGGTTGCGACTAAGGCCTCATTGTTCCAGCTCAACTCAGCCGACAGTATGCGGAAATTAAGGGCGTACTGTCCCACTGAAGCAGACTCTTGGCGGAGACGTAGAAGGGCGCTGGCCGCTGAAGAGACACGAGCCGGTTCTTCAAAGATATTCCGAAAAAGTTTCAAGAAGCCAGACAGGCTAGAAACCACTGGATCATTCAGTTCCCACAGAGGGGCTGCCCAGGCTAAAGCTTCACCGGAGAGGAGGGAAATGATATAGGCTACCTTTGCCCTATCAGACAGAAAGTTTTGAGGCTGAAGCTCAAAATGAATCGTGCATTGGCTAAGAAACCCTCTGCAGGCCTTGGAGTCCCCAGAGAAACGGAACGGAGCTGGCAGTATTAGTGAGTGTGTGGCTGCGACTGGTGCGACAGGTACCACCGCTGGTTGTACTTGAGGTTGCGGATTCGGGGTTCCCAAGGAGGCCTGAAGCTGCTCGAATCGAGAAGCCAGATCCTGGAGGAATCGCATCACCTGAGTCTGATTCGATTCCTGGGTTTCAAGTCTGTGGACTATGCCCTGCAATGGATCATCCGCGGGGATCGGGATGTCAGCCGGGTCCATGGCTGATCAAACTGTCAGGGTCACCTGTGGCCAGGTGACAGATGCACACCGTAAGGGGACAGGAGTGCACCGCGAGGTAGTGAACCCTATGGCTGGCTTCTGTGGGTAGGAAACTGGGTGGTTGTGGAAAGCGGGACCAGAGGAGCACAACCGGGATCCCAACGGAAGCGAGAGCCAAGATTCCCCAGGGCGCGGAGTCTAAGACCCAGCTGGTCTTCTCCAGGGCCTCTAGTGGTGAGGATGTTACGCTGCAGGCTGGGACCAGGTCGCGGCCCCTGGAGTTTCCTAGCTCACGCCCCGTAGGATAAGGGGAAGCAGCGGCACACGATAGAGAGAACCGAATAACAAGCCGAAGGTCAGGGGCCACAAGCAGACAAGGATAACGAAGAACGAGCCGAAGGTCAAGGGTCACGAGCAGACAGGGATGGTCGGGGACAAGCCAATAACGTAACAGAGAGACAGACGTAGCACACGGCAGGCAGGAACCCAAACACACAATGCCTAACAAACACGTTGATCAGCAAAGCAGGCTTGCAGTGCACAGGTTAATATAGTGTTCAGTGATAGGGCCTGGGGTGGAGTCAGGCTGGGAGGAGATTATAAAGGAAGCCAGGTGAAGGAGGTCTGGTCTCTAGATGAACACATGAGGAGGAAGGTAAGATGGCAGACAGACATTAATGCATATCCATGACACATTCCAAGATGCGAACTACTGCAGAACAAGGAAAAAACTTCCAAGCCCGACAAGGTGCCGGTCATTTTAGACTATAATATTCAATATAAGAAGGTTGAGAGTATTGTCAGACGCCACTGGCATATCTTGAAAGCAGATATAAGCCTTAAAGATATACTACCTGATAGACCCCAGTTTATCTACAGACGCGCACCTACATTACGAGATCAGCTAGTGAAGAGCGTGGTTAACCCACCCAAAAAGATTTTTACCTTCTTCACTGGCAAAGGGTTTTATCCCTGCAAAAGGTGCTACGCCTGTAGACGCACAAAACTCCCGAATGAAAAAAGATCTTCATTCCAGTCTAATAGTAATGGGAGAGAATACGAAATTAAAGAATTTGTTGGTTGTAATACAGAAGGGGCGGTGTATGTGTTGGAGTGCAGTTGCGGCCTGCAGTATGTAGGCCGCACCAAAAGGCTACTTAGGATCCGCGTTAAGGAACACGTACAAAACATACAACGCGGATTCGTTAAACATAGTGTTTCAAGACACTTTGCAGAAACACATAACCGAGACCCCTCCCACCTAAAATTCTGGGGCATAGTACCTTATTCATGTCCATGGAGAGGAGGGCATAAGGTACGAACATTAAGTCAAATTGAATCCCACTGGATTTTTTCGATGGATACGTTTACACCTAAAGGCCTAAACATAGAATTTGACCTTAATTGCTTTTTGAGTGACTATTAGTACATCTTGTCACATACCCCTCCCTACTCACAACCGACACTAGAACCTTGTCTATTACCATAGATGTTTTGTGCTTTTTGCTTTTTGAGTGACTATTAGTACATCTAGTCACATACCTCTCCCTATTCACAACCGACACTAGATCCTTGTCTGGTACCATAGATGTTTCCACTTAGACTGACATGATGTACTCATTTAAATAGGAACTTTTTTCTGGACGTTGGACTCCATTTTATGTCAACCAAGATTACTTTTCTGCCAAGGCAGGATTTATGCTAGTCTACCACTGTGGTGGGTTGCACCATATACCATACATATAGGCCCATTCCATTCTCTTTTATTATTTTATTATTTCATTATTTCATTTATCTCATATGCTGAGTTAGTGATTTTAATTTTATTTTCCTCCTGTTTATACTTACCATGTCTGTATTTTACTATTTTAAAATGTTTATTCTTATGCCAACATGTCGAGCTATTTAGTTATCTATTTTGGTTTGTTTCCTCTCAGGATCACAGCTGGGGTGTGTGTGAGCTTTATACATTTCATGCATGACATACTGTAGCCCCATAGTATTGGAGCTGTCTACATTTAGACATAAGCTGAGGAACTTTTGACATCCGCTCTAGTTCAAGAGTAGTTTCCATACCTCCCCTCTACATACTTATATTGAATTTACTCTGGGGATAGTAAGTCCCGCTTTATCACTATGTCATGCATGTCTTAAGGTTGTTCCCTCATGCTGCATACTCCTTCGTCCTGCAGCGTCCCTCTCTTCCCCTCCTCATTGTGCACAGTATATTGCTCGCTGACACTGATGTCAGTCAGATGCAAAAGTCACAGCAATCATGGCCGCGTGCATATACACACATTGGTCTACCATAAAATGGCCGCCGCCCGCCCTGTGCTGAGGACTATTTAAACTCCACATCCTGTGTCTAGTGCTAGCCTCTGATGAAGTCATGTGATATGACGACACGCGTCAGGACGGAAGCACAGACACACCGCCAGCAGATCTGAGAGGAGACGAGCTCGCCGCTCGTAAGAATTCAACACCCCGCTCTGACTTTTAAATGTGAGTTTTTTACTTTGATTTTATTAAAACGCCCTTAGTGGTTTCAGACCCACACTATTTTTCCTTCCTTTATTTTGTACATCTCAACTTTGTGACTGCCGCTGCTGACACCTGAGGGATGCACTGATTGCACCATAGATGCTACACCCTTTTCCCACTGGCACGAGCTCGGAGCTCGTTTGGATTGAGGTCCACGCTCACTTCATCACAAGTGAGTGTGTGAATGTATGCACCAGTGATCCATCTTGCTGCACTCACAAAGTTGTGCTTTTGATGTGCTTTTTGTTTGTATTTTTTCATATACACTCCAATGATTAACGGTGCCACAAAGACCAGCCCATAAGGACGCGATACCCTCCCTAACTACAGAGAGTTGCTGCATACCGCCCCCCTCCAATAGGGAGGTAAGCCAGGTGTGATCACAGGGTGGATGCCACAGGACTTTCTCCAAGCATTTGGTGACGGGAACTTATTCACATATATTATCCATTTACCATAAACTTATTAGTTATTTTTGGAAGTATTGGGAAGTCACTACCAGGACTTTTTTTGGGACTGTTTTTTCTTTACCAGTTTAGTTCACGTATGCACTGAGTGTGTTATTCTATTTATCCTATCCACCCTATCCTTTTCAGTTATGGATAATGTTTGTGGATTACTAATATGTTTTAGTGATTTAATTTTTTAACACGTGCTGTACATTTTGATTATTTAGATAGTGGTTGTATATGTCACTTATATTGCCTTACTATTCACTGTGTTATATAGTTTTTTCTTTTGTTGATCTGATTATATTCTGATCAGTCCTCTATTAGTGCACGTACTTTTGTGTCACTGTGCACATTGCACATCGCTGTTAGTTAGCGGAATACCAGCTAATTACTTACTCACTCTGTCTCTCATTTTCCCCCATTTGCCCCTTCCCCTTTCCCTCCCCCTCCCTTTCACCTTTTTTCACCTGTGTTTGTCCTATCCCCATCGTTTTTTTCATTTACACTTCCTCTCCCCTCCCCAATTTTACTTTATCTGACACATTACAGCGCAGTCACCATCACGTTTTTTATACTTTATTGTTCATTTGGACCAGACCCCTCGGTGATTGCTGCAGTATCTCATCCGTTTCCTATCCCTCCCCCTTACCTCCTACCCGTTTCACTACTCAGTTAGCGCAAGGGTTCTTTTTGTTTTATATTTAGAGATCAGGGCACCGATACATGTGTACATCATTTTTTTTGCTAACACAGCGGTGGAATAGTATGCCTAATGAACTACTTTCAAAATTGAATAATGAGTTTTCTATTTGAAATGTTTGAAATTGAAGTTGTGGCACATTACTTTGCACTTATGCACTGTGAGGCCTCGTACACACGACCGATTTTCTCGGCAAGAACCAGCAAGAAACTTGCTGGCAGAGATGTCTTGCCGAGTAAATCGGTCGTGTGTACGCGGCTATCGGGTTTCTCGTCGAGAAAACCGACAAGTAACCTCGACGAGAAAATAGAGAACCTGCTCTCTATTTTCTCGTCGAGATTCTCGTCAGCCTGTTTCTCGACGAGAAAAGTGAGTGTGTGTACACTTACCTGTCCGCCGGGAAGCCCGCGCATGTTCGAAATGAATTTGACGCATGCGCGGTAGCTTCCTAGGCATACGTAGGGTATACCAAGATGGCGGCGACGGCATCGAATGTGACGAGCGCATGCTCGTCGTAGTCGATGACGTCACCGCGTATGCTCCATTCAAAGAACCGCGGGTTCTTTGAAACGAGCGTGTGTACACTCGGCCGGGACAATTTTCTTGTCCAGGAATCTCGACTAAAAAAACGACATGTTTTTTTCGACGAGAATCTCGGCCGTGTGTACGAGGCCTGACACTCTCATTTTGTTACACAGTGGTTATATCTATGTATTAATGAATTAAAGTTGCACTACACTATTTCTGTAAATAAGTTTACTGTTATTGAGTGTGGGGAAAACACTTTGTGATGCTAGCTAGACATGTGCATTCGTTTTTGTCCGAATGCATTTTCGTCCGAATTTCAGGTATTTTCGTTATCGTTTTAACAAATGAAAACAAAAGCACAGAATCCGAAAACTGAAAGATCCGACATAAGCAAATGCTTTATTTTCGTTTTTGTTGCGACAACAGTTCGATATAGATAGGAGATTCGACATGAGGCTGACAATAACAATCTGTGTCTATCAAACCTGTGGTCGAATGTGCCTAACCTTAACTCTATTAGTCCAAGATTATTCTACATAGAGAGAAAAGATTTGACATTATAGAGAGAAAAGATTCGACAATATAGAGAGAAAAGATTCGACATTATAGAGAGAAAAGATCACTGCTGGAATTGGGTGGGGGAAGTAAAATAAAAATAATGATGATGATGAATGTTATTGGCTGATTGTAACCAAAGAGGAGGAGCAGTAAAATAGCTAGAACTAACTTGACAATTCAACATGAACGACGAAGATTCGACAAAGCATCAAAAAACATACAAACATCGAATCTGTCATTGAAGGCTTATGGTGTCTGTCGAAAGTTCTAAGAAGATTCGACGGAGCAGCTAAACTGTACGACGCTGCAATCGTACATTTCCGGTCAAATGCTCCGCCCATAGGCTATAGAAGAATTCTAATGTTGGTTGACTAGTAATAGTAATTAATAAATATAATTATTACTAGTCATACAACATTAGAATTCTACTATAGCTTGTAGGCGGAACATTCGACCGGAAATGTATGATTGCGGCGTTGTACAGTTTCGCTGCTCCGTCGAATCTTCTTTGAACATTCGACAGACACCATAAGCCTTCAATGACAGATTCGACCTTAATTAAATCAGATTTTCGTACGAATGCAATTTCTAACGAAAAACAGTAACTAAATAAATGTATTTTTCAGACAAAAACGAAATTCCGAAACAAAATATTTCAGTGTGCACATGTCTAATGCTAGCAGCGATTTGTGCATTGGGTTAGGTTGCGATAATCGAGATAGATTTTTGGAACTGTGGGGGGACAAACCATGACTTCCAGGACTCCTTGTTCTACTTTACACTGAAGATAGTTAATGACATTGGCTATATCACAAAGGAGAGAGAATTGTTGTTGGCTGGGCTACTGAAACATTAAATAGCACCACATCCCTTGATAAATAAACAAGAAAAAGAGGGGTTTGTGGGACTTTTAAACAAAAATGTAAAAAAATATAAATGTAATTAATTAAAATTGATATAGAATAAATATATAGAATAACATTCCAAGATACATCACTGATATACAGATATAGGTGCAAAGCTGATTGGTCTCTACATGTTTCGCCGTATATATGGCTTCTTCAGGAGAACTTTGATATCAGGCACAATGTATATGATCACTACAATGAAAAGATATACATTTAGAAACAAACAACAGAAAAATACATAATACAATATAATTATTTATAAGCTTACAAATTAGGCAGAAGACAAGGAGACAATGTATTGGTTCAAACCCTGACCTGTGTATTCAGTAGATGGATGAAAACCAAGATATGAATGGATAAAATTGGATCAACTGGTAGTACCACAGAGAGGGATAATACAAAAGGGTGAACCGTAGGTCCATCTGATAAATAGGAATAATAGAGTATAACTACAAAAAATCTCAAAATAAAAGGATATAGATGGGACTTGGATACAGCTGCCTACCTCAATATGCAAACGATGAATGTAAAAAGCCGCAGCAAGCTTCCAAACCAACGGAGGAAGAAAGAGAAACCAAAGCCAGAAAGAATGTGGTACTCCCAAAGAGACCTCAAGATTTGAATATTTCCCAGGTTTCCCTTTAATAAGATAAACATTCAAGATAGGTCATACATAGGTTAAAGCTAATAATAGAGATCAAGATCCAAAATTAAATCAATTTACCTGTCATTCGGAGACTCTCTCTCTTAAGTGGACAAGACCTAATGACTGGGATTAGCACTTCTTTTATCCCCCTCCACCTCGTTTGGCACCAAATCCTTGGCGCCAAAACGAGGTGAGGACACAGAAAGCGTCGGGACATGAACACTGTTGCACCGGAAATGACGTCTGACATCACATGGTGCTCCGGAAGTGACGTAACAGCAACCAAAAGGCGCCGGAAATCACTGTGGAAGACAAACTAAACGGTAAGAATGACCGGAAGTCCGTCTCCTCATAGTCTCAGGTTGGAAACTAAGCCCTCCGTGGCCAGCAGGGGCGCCAAAACAGTCACTAAAATGCAAGATAGAAAAATCCGAAAAAGGGTGAGCTCAAAGGTCCACTCTTACTATCGATTCCCTCATGGCGAATAATAGGTGGAAACAAGGTATACAATGCACCAACTAAATGGCGCCATCTGTTGAGGCTCAAGTCTAACGTCAATCAGAGAAGCGCCTTGGGTGTCCATATGGTACATCTGAACCAAATCCATTCATATAATTTATAGTAATCATGCAAAAAAAGGCAAGATTATAATCTCCTTCAATGGGAATTAAATTGTCTGTCAGGGATACCCTGTGGCAAGGCAGATGCTCGGGCGTACGTGTGTGCGCACACATGTTCCTACGAGAACACGCCGTATCGGGCAGCGGCACGTGTACGTGCGCGGAGACATGCGGCAGGCGCGCATGCGTAGGAACACACGGCAGGCGCACGTGCATGCGCGCTAACTCGGCTTGGCGCCAGTGACCCTTTAAAAAGACAGCAGCTGCTCTAGTGCAGTGCTGTCTGATCTGCAGCTTTACCTGAGTCTGATCCTGTACCCGCTGTAATTACCTGACCCAGCTCTGTTTGACTACTGCTGCCTTCTCCTATCCTGGCCCGGCTTGCCTTGACCCTGCTATACCTGAACCTGTTGATCTCCTGTTGCCAAACCTCTGCCTGCCTGCTGACTACTCTTTGCCTGCTGTATTACTACCCGGTACCCGTGCTGACCCGGCTTGTCTCACTCTGCTCCAGCCTGTTCCTGATCCTGTCTCTGCCAGTATCCAGGGGTCGCTGACCCACATCTGTAACCACCGCCTCCAACTGCTTCTACAGTCCAGTTCCTCTGGTGGATCGTCTCTACTCATCTACGTCAGCTACTACAGATCTTACAGGCACTCCTACCTCACTGCACTCTCGTAACCACTGTTGCAACCCCAGTGGTCCCGAGCCAGGGCTGTAAGAGAGGTCTCCTTCTAATATTGGGCTCTAATACCAAGGTACGTGACATTTTCTTTACCCAAGGGAGTTAAAAACAAAACAATTACATTTTATTTATAAACTAATATCGAACAAAGGTCAGCCCAGAAACCAACACAATGCCGCCACAGAAAACCACCCAATCTGTTTACAAAACAACTACAACACATCAGGAATCAAAAATAAACACAGACTAATTTTGGGAACTGAAGGAATATCTAGCATACATCTGTCTTCCATTTTGTATACTCAGCAGCCATTTCATATCTAAGCTAATAGCACGTATT
The DNA here is from genome assembly GCA_029206835.1 of Rana muscosa. NCBI lineage: Eukaryota > Metazoa > Chordata > Amphibia > Anura > Ranidae > Rana > Rana muscosa. The sequence goes on from CM055116.1 coordinate 149,705,122, forward strand.
ACTTACTTTTTAGTTTCTAGTTTTGTTTTCCTAGAAATCCATTATTTAAGTTTCTGTATGACTCATGAGGGGTGTAACCTGTTAGAAGTCTTTGTCTAAATCACATATATGCTCTTGTTGTAAAAATAAACGTCAGATCACTCTGAGAAACTGTACCTTTGTGTGCATGTCTAAAGTTTCTACAGGGTGGTCTCCAGGAATCCTGCTGAGTACGAAGGGCACCTTATGCAGATGGTTCGAGGGTCTATCACCCCTAGCAACTGAAATCCCTATAGGAACAAGTCCCTATATAATGACAATAGACCTATAGAAAAGGCTTGAAGCTAAGGGATTAGTTTAGGCCTGGATGGACAGTGGCAGCCAGGGTGTGTATCCATTTAGATTCACATTGGAGAAGAATCCTATCAATATCTCCTACTCCCATGTGTCTACTGATTGGTGTTTCCATTTTTTTATTTTTTACAAGAGAAACGTGATCTCTTATGCGATGGAAAAAAGGTATTTTGGTTTTTCCTATATAAAATGCTTGACAATCACATCTCATATAGTAGACCACCCTTATCGTTTTACAGGTTGCATAAAAATTAGGCCTATACAGTTGACCATTAGGGAGAGTGACCTCGGCAGTATTCATAAGAAGGCCGCAGAAGTCACATCTCCCACAAGGGAAAGTGCCTTTGCGTGTCAGTTTAGTTGATCCAATTTTATCCATTCATATCTTGGTGTTCATCCATCTACTAAATACACAGGTTGGGGTTTGAACCAATACATTGTCTCCTTGTGTTCTGCCTAATTTGTAAGCTTATAAATAATTATATTGTATTGTGTATTTTTCTGTTGTTTGTTTCTAAATGTGTATCTTTTCATTTTAGTGATCATATACATTGTGCCTGATATCAAAGTTCTCCTGAAGGAGCCATATATATGGCGAAACATGTCGAGACCAATCAGCTTTGCACCTATATCTGTATATCAGTGATGTATCTTGGAATGTTATTCTATATATTTAATCTATATCAGATTTAATTCATTACATTTATATTTTTCTACATTTTTGTTTTCTTTGTGCCTTAAAAGTCCCACAAACCTCTCTTTTTCTTGACATTGGCTATATGTTTGGGGTTGTTGTCCTGCTGCAGAATAAGTTTGGGACCAAACACAGGCCTCCCTGATGGTATGGCATGATGGATAAATAACTGCCTGTATTTCTCAGCATTGAGGACACCATCGATCCTGACCAAATCTCAAACTTAATTTGCAGAAATGCAGCAGCAAACTTACAAGGAACCTTCACCATACTTCGCTGTTGCCTGCAGATGCTCATTATTGTACCGCTCTCCAGACCTTCACTGAACAAACTGCCTCCTGCTACAGCCAGAAATGTGAAATTTCGACTCATCAGTCCAGAGCACCTGCTGCCATTTTTCTGCACCCAGTTCCTATGTTTTTGTGCATAGTTGAGTCGCTTCGCTCTGTTTCCGTGTTTGAGGTATCACTTTTTTGGTCACAATTCTTCCATGAAGACCACTTCTGGCCAGACTTCTCTGGACAGTAGACGGGTGTACCTGGGTCCCACTTGTTTCCACCAGTTCTGTGCTGATGGCACTGTTGAACCTCTTCCAATGTTGAAGGGAAGTAAGAATGATGTGTCTTTCATTTGCTGCAATACGTTTCCTTGGCTGACCACTGCATCTACGGTCCTCAACCTTGCCCATTTCTTTGTGCTTCTTCAAAAGAGATTGAACAGCACATTTTTAAACCCCAGACTGCTTTGAAATCTTGGCCTGGGAGAGACCATGCTGATGCAGTATGCACATTGATGCACCTTGTCTCTTGTTGCTATGCTTAGTCTTGCCATGGTGTATGACCTGTGACATGAAACTGTCTTCTACAACCTCACCTTAGTAGTAGAGTTTGGCTGTTCCTCATCCAGTTTTATGCTTCCTAATCATCTGTTATGTTTCAGTTATTGACTGTGTTTCAACCTACCTAATACATTGATAATCATTAGCACATGCTTGGTGTAATTAGTTATTATACACCTGACTCTAATCTTACAAAATCTCTGACTTTGTGCAAGTGTACAAAGTGTGCAAGTGTAAAAACTGCTGCTGGTTTGAAGCCAAAGGGTAGTCACCCCAAATATTGATTTAATTTAGATTTTTCTTCTGTTCACTCACTTTACATCATGTAAATTAATAAAAATAAACAATTAAAGTACCGTATTTATCGGCGTATAACACGCACCGGCGTATAACACGCACCCCAAGTTTAGGAGGAAATTTTAGGGAAAAAAACTTTTAGCAGGGAAGTTTAAGGAAAAATAACTTACATTTAAATGCAGCCTTGTCAGTGTCCATTGCAGCCTTGTCAGTGTCCATTGCAGCCTTGTCAGTGTCCATTGCAGCCTTGTCACAGTGCAGCCTTGTCAGTGTCCATTGCAGCCTTGCCCCAGAGTCCATTTCAGCCTTGCCCCCAGAGTCGCCGTGCAGCCTTGCCCCCAGAGTCGCCGTGCAGCCTTGCCCCCAGAGTCGCCGTGCAGCCTTGCCCCCAGTGTCGCCGTGCAGCCTTGCCCCCAGAGTCGCCGTGCAGCCTTGCCCCCAGTGTCGCCGTGCAGCCTTGCCCCCAGAGTCGCCGTGCAGCCTTGCCCCCAGAGTCGCCGTGCAGCCTTGCCCTCAGAGTCGCCGTGCAGCCTTGCCCCCAGAGTCGCCGTGCAGCCTTGCCCCCAGTGTCGCCGTGCAGCCTTGCCCCCAGTGTCGCCGTGCATCATTTTAAAATTGGCGCCGAGACTGTGCGAACGCCGGGGACGCAGGGGATGCAGGGGACGAGATACACATAGCCGAGTGTACTCGGCTATACTCGGCTTTTCTCGGCTCCGCTCACAGTCACGCCAAGTCCCGCCCTATGATGGACATAACACAGGTCCAATGGCGGGACTGGGCGTGACTGTGAGCGGAGCCGAGAAAAGCCGAGTATAGCCGAGTACACTCGGCTATGTGTATCTCGGCGGCGGCTCCGCCCATATGAATAGCTAAACTAGATCAGTTTGTTGTGTTGTGCAGAGTGTTTTTGGTTTCCTGAACCTTTTTTTGGAATAAAGGCTTTTTAACCGGAGTGCTGCGTCCAGAAGATCCTTCTTTCTTTCTTCAATTGCACTTGCATTTGCCTGCACCCTTGGTTGCTGGGAGGAGGTAATTCCAGGGACTTCCACACCTGAGTGGCTTCCTTCCTTCTATAGCCGAGTACATTCGGCTATGTGTATCTCGCTCCGCTCCGCTCGCAGTCAGCGGAGACAGCTCAGGGATGACAGTATCGGCGTATAACACGCACCCACGATTTTCCCCTGATTTTCAGGGGAAAAAAGTGCGTGTTATACGCCGATAAATACGGTATATATTTTTGATAACATTCTTAATTTATAGTATTTCTTTACACCTGCCTAAAACATTTTCACAGTACTGTATATTGAACACTTTTTTTTCTGTTTTATGCATTAGAGTACAAGGACAGCTGAAAAGGAAAGCCCACTGAACATTCTTGAATTGTTTTGCTCTTGAGTATTGCTGCAGGGTATTAGGAATGCACAGCTGAAAGCCCATTCTGAGTGCGTGCTCTGGAAAAACATTATTCTGAACTCTGCAGAGGCTAGTTGAGAGCTGTAATGCTAGTATATCACCTGAAAAGCAGAATTAGACAGACTGACTAATGGATATCAGAATTTGTCCTGGGAACTGTTATCTCTTGAATACTTGAATTAGGAATAAAAATGTTCAGTTGTAGGATATAATCCCATGGCCCGTGTGCACAATTCCTGTGTTTCTTTTTTGCATTTAAAAATTGTAATGCAGGACATCTCATCACTATGCAAATGATTCAGGAAATCCTTCATTAAGCAACAGGGGCACAATTTACAGCACTCCAGCCACGCAGGAAACACGAAATAAGTGTAGGAACTTAGCTCAGCACTCTAATCAAGCAGGATCTACACTCAAATAAAGCTTATATTGAGGATAAAACACACAACACACTTAAATGTGGAGACACAGATAAATAAGAACAATAAAGAACCCCAGTAATGTATGGACATATTATCCTTGATGTGAAAAAAATAAAATCTGTTAAAAATTGTTAACTGTGTTACTACTGCGCCACCTGGTTAAATACATGATATTTTGAGGTGTATCTCTAATCTGGTGTTGGTCTAAAGCTGCTGCTGACATCAATATGTTTTCCCACACAAATGCTTAAATAAGGGACAAAGGTGGATGTCGCGCTGCTCCAAATTGTGTTTTCAAGTTGAAACAATTCCAAAATACCAATAACAGTGTTTTTTGTAATACTGTTGCACTACAAATTTTTTATCCAATCCACTTATACTATTATAAACATATATATATATTTTTTTAATAAATGAGCACAAGTGACAAATACTTATCCAGCTTGGTGATTAAAACATACACACTTGCAGTATATATATAAAACAATAACATTCATGTGATGCAGTATTGAATAAAGCTCAGACAAAGTCCAATACTTGCTATACAAACAGTGGGAAAAAAATATTGAGAAAAAATAGTCCCATAAGTAAATCCTTATTATACATATCTCAATGAGGTGCCTGACCTCTTCATGCACTTTGTGCCACTGTGCTCTCAGAACTCTTACCTCAATATAGGTGTCATAGAGCTATGCATGGGATTAATCTTCCTGGTTGTGATGTTATTATTCCTAATCCTCTGTACCTCTAGGGGGTCTTCGTTAGTACCTCTTACTAGTTCCACTACTCAGGGGTATTGTGCTTTTAAATGCCCCATAAGTTAGCCTCTTATGATACAGTATTGTAGTAAAAAAAAAAATCTTTCAATCTTCTAATTATTTATAGAGTTAAAATGACATTTGTTATTGACCGCAGTAACAATTAGAAGGGTCAGGTTGGAAATGTTTTCTTGAACAAAGGAATTTCTATTAGTGTATGTGATATTTGTTTGGTAAAGTCCATTTGTTCCAAAATCGAATGTTAAAAGCAAAATACATTTTGAAGTACCTTCGAATGCCATTTGTCAAGCTGAATCTACTATATTATATATTATACTGTAACTATATTCATTATACGGTTCATTTAAAGACAGCTCCTATCAGACTCCATGCCGAAGTGTGCACTCATAAATCCATATGAAATGACAATCAGCAAATCATAACAATATTTAAAAAATAAAAAAATATTATTATTGTGGTCTATGAACGATAAAAGCACTAGAAGCAGCAAGTCCAGACCATACCCTGTGTTCCTTACATTACAAAGAGAGAGAGAGAGATGTGTACTGATTGTCATCTTGTATTATTGCACATTATGTCAGACTGATTTTTACCTATATGTTTATCACAGTTTAAGAAGATGACAGGTTACTATAACACTTCAGTGAAAAAGTTGTAGGTAAGCACTAAATATGTATGCTGACAGACATTTTTGAACAATTTTGGTTAAATGACAGATATCTAGTGTTTATGCATATCCACTGTCTCAATTACTTTCTTAATTTCTTTGAGTTTGCTGTAAAATACCATTCACACTGGATGACTTGCTGCGCCTTATGATTGACTTAGGGCTCTTTCACACTTGCGTTAAATTTTAAGGCAGCCTAAAAGCACATTAACTCACCTATAGCGTTAATGAGCATTTAGGATGTGTTGTACAGGTGTTCGTGTTGCGTCAGGCAACACTTCTTAAATGCCCCGTGTGTTATTTTGTTTTTGTTTTGTTTTTATACAAGGCAACTTTGCAACTGTACCATAAACGCACTTTAAACACCATAGGTGTGTTTACAGTGTGTTTAAGGTGTGATTGTGGTGTGTTTTCAATAGAAGTGAAAGGAGACAATTGCAAAGTGTCAACACCTGCCAAACTTTGCAGTCAGCGTTATTTTTTCCTCGTCGGATCGTGAAACAACCCTAAAACTGCAGTGTGAACACCCCCATCCGCTCCCTATTGAAACAATTCTGTGTGGCATTGATAGGTGTTAAGGAAACATTAAAAACATGACCCAACCGCCTATTTTCAACTTCTGTGTAAAAGAGCCCATAATGCCTCAATTGCCTTGGAGGCTGTTCAAGGGCAATACTATATCTTTATGTGACTAATTAAAGTGGAGTTCCGGTTGCTGAAAACCAAATACTGTAGCTGCTGACTTTTAATATAAGGACACTTACCTGTCCAGGGAGCCCGGGATGTTGGCACCCCAGCTGATCTTCGGATCGACTCCCGGGCACTGCCGCCACCATTCCTGGTAAGGGAACCAGATCCATATCCATTTGCAATTTTCTTTCTTTTGGCTATATTCGAGGTTAAGAGGGGGTTTGAGTAATTAATTTCAAAATTATCAAGATACATAATTAGATTGGGTCAACAGTGTGCATAGGAAAGTGAGTGGAGTTAAGAATGCCTGCCTTACAAAATCAATGGCTTGGAATGAGGTGTTCTCAGAACTTCTGTTTTTTCATTTATTGATTTTTCTACTGAAGTTTCCAAAAACAAAATAAAAGTGACAGATGTAAGGTACAGAATGACTGCATCCTCTGAGAACGACAACACATACACAAATGATTTGTGCAACCTAATCTGTGCATCTCCATGGCTGCACATCGTGAAAAAGGAAGGTACCAGGGAAATAAAAAAGCTATTTCAAACATATTGATGGATAAATTATAGTGTTAGGAAGATCAAACGGTTATAACAGTAAAGACTAAGCAGAAAAAAGGAGTGAAGAAAGGGTTAGACAGGCCATAGATGATGCAAAAATCCTTAGATTCCCCCATCAATACAGTCAGTGTTGATGGAGGAATCCCTCCCATGGAGCCATTGTGTTCTCCAGTCAGTGGGGTGTGGGAAGCCATCCCTGCCGGACGAACAGGTTGATTATCGTTTGCGGCTATAGCCGCTGGCAATATTCGCATGTAAAAATACGACATGCTGGTTGTACCCAAGTTGATCGATTGACTTGGGTACAATCAGCCTGCCTATTGATGCATCAAATCTCGGCTGGTCCCTGCTAAAGAGGTTGAGATTAAAACCATCTATGGCCAGCTTTAGGCTGGAATAAGAAAGAAGCAAAGGTCAGGGAAAGGGAGGGGGTTAAAACTTCTACTCAAGCATCATCAAGATGAAAAACCAGCCAAAAGTCCTTGGCTGTGTATTGTCTAAATTTCAATACATTGGCAAATATTTTAGCTTGAGTGGAGTAATTGAGTGGAGCAATTCTGTCTTTAAAAATCAATTAATTAATTGAAAAAAGCCATGGTACAAAACAGAAAAAATTTTGCTTTTAACATTCGATTTTGAAATGAATGGACTTTTACACTCTTAACAATTCGTTCATTCAAGAGAAAATTTCCATCCTGCTCCTTCAAATTTTCTCCTCACCGCAGTCAGAAATTAACCTCAATTCGCTCAATTTGCCCACAATTATGATTAGAAAATCAAACAAATGCTCTTAAAACGAGAGTTTTTGAACAATGTTCTACTAATTTATAGCCGGCTTCAGATTCCAACACTTCTGAGTGAATTGGATATCTACATCTCTCAGTGGGTGCTGTGGTTCCAACCGCCTGCCACTTCATCACTGCAGGGGCATAAGTAGAGACATAGCATCTAGTGGGTGGAATCCCATCGCGCAGCATGGGATACAGGCATCTAACACACTAGGAAATGTCACATGCAAAGATCTACAGTAGGGATGAGCTTTGAGTTTGAGTCAAACTCATGTTCGACTCGAACATTGCCTGTTCGCCCTTCCGGCGAACAGCGAACAATTTGGGGTGTTCGCTGCAAATTCGAAAAGCCACGGAACACCCTGTAAAAGTCTATGGGAGAAATCTAAAGTGATAATTTTAAAGGCTTATATGCAAGTTATTGTCATAAAAAGTGTTTGGGGACCCGGGTCCTGCCCCAGGGGACATGTATCAATGCAAAAAAAAGCAGTGATTTTAATAATGCTTAAAGTGAAACAATAAAAGTGAAATATTCCTTTAAATTTCGTACCCGGGGGTGTATATAGTATGTCTGTAAAGCAGCGCTTGTTTCCCGTGCTTAGAACAGTCTCTGCACAAAATGTAATTTCTGAAGGAAAAAAAGTAATTTAAAAGTACTCATGGCTGTAATGAATTGCCGGTCCCGGCAATACAGAGAAAAGTAATTGAAAGTCATTGATAAAAATAAAATAAAATGCGTGGGGGTCCCCCCAAATTCAATTACCAGGCCCTTCAGGTCTGGTATGGATATTAAGGGGAACCCTGCGCCAAATAAAAAAAATGGCGTGCGGTTCCCCCCAAATATCCATACCAGACCCTTAAGGTCTGGTATGGATTTTAAGGGGAACTCCGTGTCAAATAAAAAAAAAATGGCGTAGGGTTCCCTCCAAAAATCCATACCAGACCCTTATCCGAGCACGCAACCTGGCAGGCCACAGGAAAAGAGGGGGGGGGAGAGAGCGTCCCCCCCTCCTGAACCGTACCAGGCCACATGCCCTCAACATGGGGAGGATGTCCCCATGTTGATGGGGACAAGGGCCTCATCCCCACAACCCTTTCCCGGTGGTTGTGGGGGTCTGCGGGCGGGGGGGCTTATCGGAATCTGGAAGACCCCTTTAACAAAGGGGACCCCCAGATCCCGCCCCCCATGTAAATTGGTAACAGGGTACATTGTACCCCTACCATTTCAAGTGTAAATAAAAAAAAACACACACAGACACAGTTGGGATAGGTCCTTTATTAAAAATAAAAAAAAATAATAAAAAAAAAGACTCCAGCAGTGGTAATCCACTCCAGCGATGTCGGTATCCTGCGATGGATGATCTCTCCAGGCTCCAACGACGAGGAACAGCACACAATCCTCTCTTCACTGAAGCGGAGACACCCCGGGAATGACGCCGCCGAAGCCTGACCGGACCTGAAGGGTCTGGTATGGATATTTGGGGGGAACCGCACGCCATTTTTTTTTAAATTTGGCGCAGGGTTCCCCTTAATATCCATACCAGACCTGAAGGGCCTGGTAATTGAATTTGGGGGGACCCCCACGCATTTTTTTTTATTTTTATCAATGACTTTCAATTACTTTTCTCTGTATTGCCGGGACCGTCAATTCATTACAGCCGCGAGTACTTTTAAATGACTATTTTTCCTCCAGAAATTACATTTTGTGCAGAGACGGTTCTAAGCATGGGAAACAAGCGCTGCTTTACAGGCATACTATACACACCCCCCAGGTACGAAATTTAAAGAAATATTTCACTTTTATTGTTTGACTTTAAGCATTATTAAAATCACTGCTCCCGAAAAAAAATTTTTTTGCATTGATACATGTCCCCTGGGGCAGGACCCGGGTCCCCAAACACTTTTTATGACAATAACTTGCATATAAGCCTTTAAAATTAGCACCATTGATTTTTCATGTTCGTGTCCCATAGACTTTAAAGGGGTTCGGATGTTTGAACTAATTTATTGCCTGTTCGCATATTCTGGTGCAAACCGAACTGGGGGTTGTTCGGCTCATCCCTAGAGGTGGGTGAAGATTGAAATCACTGATGGCAGGTCTGGTAAGTGTCATTTTTCTTCTATTTTTTTTTTTTTAAACTGAAAGCAGAGTATTACTAAATTCCATGGAAAAAAGACTAAATAAAAACATAAATTAAAAAAAGTGGTTAAAAATCTATTTAAGTAATGGAAAGAAAAAATACTTTAAATTACCTGAATAATGACAAATTAAAATTTTCAGGGGTCAAGTATACTATGAAGCTTGATAGTATTTTTTTTTTTTTTTTCAAATAATAGCAGGGCTCCATTAAGTGCATTAGACAACATCTGTTTCTTTCTTTTTTTTTTTTTTTTTTAAAAGCTACATTCGTGTATAAATTGTAGTAGTTATTGTCCTGGTATCCATGACAACCTTTATCCATTATATTTTGCATGGCTAAAGTGAATTTCCCAAGCGCCCATATTTTATTTTAAAAGGTGATTTAATATATTTTCTTTCAGGGTTGAACAGTTAAATATATAATCTTTTCTGACATTATATTATTTTTCAGAATACTGCAATGTTTTTTTTATCTCCCTTTTTACTTAGAATGAAAAAAATACTGTAACAACTGACAAGATGAAACATGGATAAGTGTTTTCAGGGAGTTTTTTCATTGGTTGTTTTATTATATAAGCTGACACATTTTTGTTAGAGCAACAACTTAAAAATAATAAGATATCCATATTATCGTGTTCATTTTACACCTGTATAAAAAGGTCTTGATAGAAGCAACCATACCCCTGCTTGTATCTTATATCTTGGCCAATATCTTAAAGAAGTGTTTCAGGTTTACTGCAAACTGAAAGTTGGGGAAAAGTAGCTTCCATCAAGGGTTTTTCACACAAATATTTTGCTTTATAACGGAATCTCTTTAAAAAAGCAGCCCACCCAAAATTGATGCTTTACATATGGACTAGCAGCAACTGTCCTTACTTAAGGTGACACTAAACTCCGGTTAAAAAATAAATAAATCAATTTATGTATGCTATTGCTTTCAGCCACCTCAAAATCTTCCATTAATCTTTTTCTGCTGTGCCATTCATTCTCCATGGTCCCACTTTATGTAGGAATGTAGCCAACCTCTCTTGCTTGGTCCAGAGATGGATTATGGTCTGTGGACTATGGGATTTGTTGTATGCATAGACTTCATCTACATCTACATAACTTCAACTACTGTGCACTTCTTGTTCCAAACAAATAGAAGCACGGGAGAAAATGACATGTTTTGGAGCTCATGGAGGACATTAGAAGGAGGTAGAAAAACACATTAAGAAACAATTTAATTCATGAAAAAGATTACAGGGCTGTTAAGTAGTGGATGTGTAGCTGGGTGCTCTGCCAGCTCTGCACTCACCCACTCACTCTCCCCTACGAGAAGTGACAGAGCAGCTGGAGGGGCTGCTGTGTGTATGTTCCTGCTCCTTTCCACCCCCCCTCTAAAGTGACGTGACCAGGAGGTGGATAGGGACTGTGTGAGGACCTCAACGCTAGGGTGACCACGTGTCCCGGATTGCCCGGGATAGTCCCGCACTTTGCAGGTCTGTCCCGGGCACATTCATTCCAGGACAATACAGTGTCCCGGAATGAACCTGACACAGACACCCCCGGGCCAATCTGATGCCCCCCAAAAAAAGGCCGCCACATCACCGCTTTACTCACTGACAGTACTTGTCCTGCCCGGGAATGTCTGGAGGAGCACAATCCCGCCCCCTGCTTGTGATTGGAGAAATCGTAAATACCGCCTCTTGTGTCCAATCACTGTGCTGTGATTCGTTACAGCACAAGCTGATTTTTGGGAAGGGAGGGTGTCCCTGAATGGTAGTTTGGAAATGTGGTCACCCTACTCAACGCTCTCCCCCTTTATTGCTGGACTAATATATAGTGTGAGCTGCAGCTACAGGCTCTGTTTGTCTGCCTGATCTATTCCCCTTGCTCTTACTCTCCCTCCCTTCTGACAAGGGACCAATTAGAAAGGGCTGTATGAGGACACTTGGAGATGTGGTACCAAGAAGAGCACTGTACATTGGAGGCTATGGGGCTTAAAGGGGTTGTAAAGGTTTGTTTTTTATTTTCTAAATAGGTTCCTTTAAGCTAGTGCATTGTTGGTTCACTTTCCTTTTCCTTTGATTTCCAATCTAAATGGTTTTTTTCTTTGTCTGAATTTCTCACTTCCTGTTCCTCCTCAGTAAGCTTGCCCCCATCATCCGAGCCGTTGTGGCTGGGGGTTAGTCAGCGTGCTCCCCCCTCCCTTGGGACTACATCCCTGCAGCATCTCCCCGCAGGGATGTAGTCCCAAGGGAGGGGGAGAGCATGCTGATTAACCCCCAGCCAGAACGGCTCGGATGATGGGGGCAAGCTTACAGGAAGTGAGAAATTCAGACAAAGAAAAAAAACATTTAGAAGGGAAATCGAAGGAAAAGGTAAGTGAACCAACAATGCACTAGCTTAAAGGAACCTATTTAGAAAAAAAAAATGAACCTTTACAACCCCTTTAACCTCCCTGGCGGTATTCCCGAGCGTGACTCGGGGCTGTTTTTTTCTGCTAGGATCGGTAACCCCGAGTCATGCTCGGGGAAACATTGCAGAGCTGCCAGCGGAGTCCCCTTATCTTCTCCTGGTGATCCAGCGATGATGTCCTGCTCTGTGATCGCCGGCGAGATCATCGGCAAGACTGCCGACCCCCTCTCACTTCCTGGTTCTGTTCCCTGCGAGCAGCAGTGGCGCATGGGAGCGGAACTGGGCGGAAGTTTCAAAAGTTCAAAAGTAACGCAAACATAAAAGAGGTGATATATTGTAATCTGAGAGGATTGCACTGTATCATCTCTGTATCATCTCAGATCTGATCTGATCACTGTACAATGCCTCTTGCCTGCCATTTTCCTGTCATCTGTGGCCATAAAAAAAAAAAAATTATAACATGGCATCAACATCAAAAAAGCGCCACTTTACTACAAGGGTGCTTTTGGACCAGTTGAGTAACAGCGGCAGTGACACGGAGTTCCTCGCAGAACTGAGCGATAGTGAGTCGTGGGGAGATATGTCGTCTGACACTGACACCGACACTGATCTGGCAAGTGACAACGGCGATGATCCTGCACCTGACCTCAGCATTGTGTGCACTTGGTGCCCTATAGACTGCGATACGGACCAGGTAGCGCCCCCAAGATTTCCGTTCACTGGACAATCTGGGATGAAGGTAGATGTTGAGCGTGACAACCATCTGGCATACCTGCAATTATTCCTCACTGAAGAGGTAATTGAAAAAATTGTCACAGAGACCAATCGCTACCATGATCAGCAATCCGCTATGCTGCATGTGTTTTCCCGAAGCAGAAAGTGGGAACCGGTGATGAAAGAGGACATCTGGCAGTTTCTAGGACTCTTCATTCTTCAGGGGGTGGTGGGGAAACAGCTCCAGAAATGGTGCTGGACCACCAATAAGTTACTGGCCACTCTGTTTTTTGGCACCTTGATGTCAGAATACCGGTTTTCCCTCATCATAAATTATTTCCACTTCACGAACAATGAAGAGTTTGATGAGGCCGAGCATCCTGCGCCCAAACTAAAAAAAATCTGGGAGGTATGCCAAATGATTGTTACCAATTTCCAGCGGACCTACGAGCCAGAAAGGGACGTCAGCGTGGATGAAAGTTTGATGGCCTACAAGGGACTCCTAAGCTGGATACAGTACATTACATCCAAAAGAGCGCGGTTTGGCATCAAATTCTACATGCTCTGCGAGTCATCCACAGGGTACATCTGGAATTCGGTCATTTACACCGGTAAAGGCACAAAGTTCAACCCCAGGTACAGCGGCTATGGGATGGCCACATCATCTGTCCTTACACTGCTGGAGCCATTGCTGAACCAAGGATATTGTGTGACCACGGATAATTTCTACACGCCTCCAGAACTGTATGAGGTTTTGCTACAAAACAAGACTGATGGGTATGGTACCATTAGGCCTAACCGACGTGACATGCCACCTATGTTTGCCAGGAAAAAAATAAAAACCGGAGAAATGGTTGCCTTTCAAAAGGGTAAGATGATGGCAATGCGATGGCGAGACAAGAAGGACGTGTGTCTCTTGAGTACTGTGCACAATACCTCCACTGCCATGGTCCACACAAAAGGTGGGAAAGATCTGCTGAAGCCGCAAGTCGTGATGGACTATAATAATACAATGGGAGGTGACGATCAGGCAATGACATTTTACCCGGCTATGCGCAAACAGCAAAAAAATACTATAAGAAAATTTTCAGGCATCTTCTTGAACAATGCCTTTGGAATGCATATATCCTGTACAAAGCAAAGAGTGACATGCCTCTTGTTCATTCTGACTTTATCTGGAAGGTGGCTGAGGAGATTTTTGTCAACCACCAGACGCCATCAGTAGCTGTGAACAGACCCGGACGACGTGCTGTTGGCGTTGTCAACCCAGAACGCCTGACTGCTCGTCACTTTTTGGACTACATACCGCCAACCGCAAAAAAGGAAGCACCTACCAGGATGTGCGTGGTTTGCTGTTCAAAGAGAGATGGCAATGGAAAGAAAGTCCGAAAAGAAACAAGGTACCATTGTCCAGATTGTGACGTTGGACTTTGTCTAGTTCCATGCTTTAAAATTTATCACACTCAGGATGTGTATTGAATTTTCTTTGTTTGACAAATGTCATTATTTTCTTCTACATTATTGAATAAAATTATATTATTTATTAGATTATAATTCATGATTTTGTGTTTCAAATTTATCACATCTGGGATGTCTACTAGAGTCTTGTTTGGTCAGGTTTAAGTAAGTAATTACTAAGAATTGCAGGCCTACAATACATAACGCCAAATTTCCATGCAAAATAATTGAACCCTTTTTGGTACATAATTCCAGACAGAATAATACCGCCAGGGGGGTTAAACTACAGCCCTCACCAAGCTTTGCTGCAGAGGAAGAGAGAAAGGAAAGATTGCTCCAGTAAATTCTGGAGGAACAGCCAGTGTAGTGGAGGCAGCGAGAGTGAGAAGACCGTGCTTCAGGGTGACATACCGGAGAGAGACTGAACCACCAAAGAGCCCTTTTGCCCTTTTGCTGTGTCTGTACAGTGCCTTGAAAAAGTATTCACACCCCTTGAAATTTTCCAAATTTTCTCATGTTACCACCAAAAACGTACATGTATTTTATTGGGATTTTATGTGATAGACCAACACAAGGCGGCACATAATTGTGTAGAAGTAGAAGGGAAATTATAAATGGTTTTCAAAATGTTTTACAAATAAATATCTGAAAAGTGTGCGGTGCATTTGTATTCAGCCTCCCTGAGTCAATACTTTGTAGAACCGCCTTTCACTGCAATTACAGCTGCAAGTCTTTTTGGGGATGTCTCTACCAGCTTTGCACATCTAGAGAGTGACATTTTTGCCCATTCTTCTTTGCAAAATAGCTAAAGCTCTGTCAGATTGGATGGAGAGCGTCTGTGAACAGCAATATTCAAGTCTTGTCAGAGATTCTCAATTGGATTTAGGTCTGGACTTTGACTGGGCTGTTCTAAGACATGAATTTGCTTTGATCTAAATCATTCCATTGTAGCTCTGGCTGTATGTTTAGGGTCGTTGTCATGCTGGAAGGTGAACCTCCGCCCCAGTCTCAAGTCTTTTGCAGACCCTAACAGGTTTTCTGATTGGCCTGTATCTGGCTCCATCCATCTTCCCATCAACTCTGACCAACTTCCCTGTCCTTGTTGAAGAAGAGCATCCCCACAACATGATGCTGCCACCACCATGTTTCATGGTGGGGATGGTGTGTTCAGGGTGATGTGCAGTGTTAGTTTTCCGCC
Source organism: Rana muscosa (assembly GCA_029206835.1). Classification (NCBI taxonomy): domain Eukaryota; kingdom Metazoa; phylum Chordata; class Amphibia; order Anura; family Ranidae; genus Rana; species Rana muscosa. The sequence goes on from CM055116.1 coordinate 149,720,517, forward strand.
ACACATAGTGTTTTGCTTTTAGGCCAAAAAGTTAAATTTTAGTCTCATCTGACCAGAGCACCTTCTTCCACATGTTTGCTGTGTCCCCCACATGAATTCTTGCAAACTGCAAACAAGTGTACTACTATTACTTATCCTGTGGACAAATTCTCTCACCTGAGCTGTGGATCTCTGCAGCTCCTCCAGAGTTCCCATGGGCCTTTTGGCTGCTTCTCTGATTATTTCTCTCCTTGCCCGGCCTGTCAGTTTAGGTGGATGGCCATGTCTTGGTAGGTTTGCAGTTGTGCCATACTCTTTCCATTTTCGGATGTTGTCATTTTTTATAGCTTAAACTTCTCCGCAACTTTATCCCTGACCTGTCTAATGTGTTCCTTGGCCTTCATGATGCTGTTTGTTCACTAAGGTTCTCTAACAAACCTCTGAGCGTTTCACAGAACAGCTGTATTTATACTGAGATTATATTACACACTGGTGGACTCTATTTACAAATTAGGTGACTTCTGGAGGCAATTGGTTCCACCAGATTCTAGTTAGGGGTATCAGAGTAAAGGGGGCTGAATACAAATGCACGCCACACTTTTCAGATTTTTATCATAAAAAATGTTGAAAACAATTTATCAGTGCCCATCAATGCTGCCCATCAATGCTGCCTATCAGTGCTGAATATCAGTGCAGCCTATCAGTGCTGCATATCAGTGCCCATCAGTGCTGCATATTATTTCCTCCTCATGCTATAGCAGTCGCTGGCGATAATCGCAAGTTAAATACGGCAGGCTGGTTGTACTCAAGTTGATTGATCAATCAACTTGGTACATTCAGCCTGCCTATACACTGTTCAGCAGGAACTGGCCCATATTCAAACCATCTGTGACCGGCCTAACACTTTAAGGCCTGGTTCACACCTATGCAGGTTGCAGTTTGCATATTCCAGGTGCATTTTGCGTTTTTCAATGCATATTTTGGAACCAAAACCCGAAAAAAAGTCCCTGGCCCTTTCCATAAAATGCACAGATGTGAACTACATACATAGAAAACAATGCTAAATGGATGTAGTGTGTTTCTGCAAAACTGAAAATGCACTAAAAAATGCATAGGTGTGAACCAGGCTTAACCACTTCAATACCAGACACGTACCCCCCTTCCTGCCCAAGCCAATTTTCAGCTTTCAGTGCTGTCGCTGTTTAAGGCTGGATTTACACCTATGCATTTTTTGTGCTTTTTGCATTTTGCAGATTTGCACTACAGAACGTATTCCATATGAAACCATGTTAAATTGACTGTAGTGCAAATCTGCAAAATGTAAAAAGCACAAAAAATGCATAGGTGTGAATCCAGCCTAAATGACAATTGCGCGGTCATGCTACACTGTACCCAAACAGAATTTTTATCATTTTGTTCCCACAAATAGAGCTTTTTTTTGGTGGTATTTGATCACCTCTGCGGTTTTTATTTTTTGCTAAATAAATAAAAAAAGAGATAAATGGTTTTGTGGTCTGACTATGGGTAGACACTTAATTTGACGCACCTCATCCCAATTTTTTGGGGAAAAAAGAAACAAGGTATTAATAGCACCGTTATAGTCCCGTCCACTTCTCCTCTCACGTTTTGTAAAAAAATTTGGGATGAGGTGCGTCAAATTAGGTGTCTACCCATAGTCACGCCACAAAACCATTTATCTATCTACCAGTGTTTTAATTCACACTTCCTCGTGGTCTGTCTTTGGTGACACAAAAAAATTCTTAATGAGGTTGCTCTGCACACAGTGGTACACTCTACTTTAAATACTTATATGATTTATTGCAAATTAAATATTTACTTTAAAGTTTTTTTTGTTCATAGGAAATATACATCATCCCTTTCCTATCCCAACCAACCCTTCCCTTTCCCCCCCCCTCTTCTTCTCCCCACCATGGCTTCCTTTTGTGGAGAGGCCTGGGAGGGATTCATGACCAAGATACAACAGTCTCAAAATACTTCAGCGATCTCTGATCAAGATTTAGATCAGTCATTTCTGAGATTACAGAGACTTTTGGAGAAGAAGGTTTGCATATTTTGGCACAAAAAGTTTTTTGAAAAGTATGTAGAAAACAAAATTGTCCCATGGGGACTGCGTATTCAATTTTTTCCGAATTTACGCAAAATTGATGATACTTTGAAAAAAACCTGGGAGAGCAATTTACAAAATTGCTCTTTCGAAATGATGATAACTTTATGTGGCCAATATGACAATGAATTGGCTGTCTTGGATGATCATATAACTAAATGGTTTGATGAGTATTTTCAAATTTTGACTAGTGTCAGGTTTAAGTCTAAAGAAAAGGAACTGAAGGAGTATATAGAAGGATATACAAAAGAAATTATACGTGGTAAGGAAGGCAAGTTCCTACGTGATAGCAATGCTCACAATAACGGATTTGCCTATAAATGGACTCAAAATACCTTCAGTAGACCTTTTAAAAGACAGGCCAACAATAAGAACACTAAAGTAGATGATCCAACACCTAATTTGTCTTCTGCATCTTCTCTCTACTCTAGTCAATCTACTGTGTATCGTGATCTTTCCGGGGACAGACTTCCCAAAAAAAGATAGGGCAATTCAGATGCGGCTTCCACAGAATCTTTGCGACATCAACTCGGTACAGCACCTTCAAACCGCTCCTTACCCGGGCGTCCTGCACTCTCACAATCACGATCCCTTTCTGCATTTCACCCCTCTCCTAAAACTGCACGTGGCCTTCAAGCTATGGTCACACAATCGATTTCAACGGCGGCACCACTCACCCCTCCGTCGGTATCTACTGCACTTTCTGGCGCGATCCCTAAGGTACGCCAGTTGGACACTATTTCCCTATCTACATTGGTTACCCCTAAGGTAAGTAATTTGTAAACTGCTGCTCCTCTTCCAGCAATTGCACCGCCACTAGACACTAAATTAGCCCCTATTTTTTTAGGGAAAGACAAGGACTTGACTCCAACTCCCAATGTATAGTGCCAGACAGAACAGAGATCAGAGTTCCTCTTATGAACTTTCTGAGGAGGAAATTTCAGTCCTGAAACTTGGTCTATCTTTTTGCCCTAATTCCCACACAGATAATTTTCATGTCATTAAGGATATCCACCTTTTTGCCCGTAGATTACTGTACAAGGTCCTCTTTGACAAGCCACTTAATGATCAAACTTTTCAAACTGATTCTGTTGTTTCCTCTACCAATATAGATGAGTATCATGCTCTTGAAGATTTGATGGCCTTGTGGGAGGAGGGACACACTGAGGATGACACCCCTTGGCTGTCTTCTACACCGGGGGTGTCCGCCATCGGTGTGTCCTTCCCCCCACCTTCTTCCTTTAGGCCAAAATCACGTTTGTTTGCCCTGCTTCATACGAATCCCAACATTTGGGCTTTTGTCCAGCAAACGACTAAGGAAATTGAGAAAATCTATTTTGACCTTCATAGACAGACCAATCGTACAAAAACACAGCGAGAGGCAATTAAATCACTTCAAGGCAATGACAGTATTGTCATCAAGCCCGCAGATAAGGGGGGGGGGGAAACCTCGTTATTATGGACACTTTGCAGTATGAAGTTATGTGTAGGGACATTTTGTCTAATGGTACTTGGTACCGTATAATCTCTCAAACTGTAATTGAGAACTTTGTCAAGGAATATCGCAGCATTATTCTTAAAGCCTATCAGTGGGGCACCATTGACCTCAATACGTAGAATTTTTTGAACGTTAAAGATCCCAAGGTAGCCACCTTCTATGCCTTGCCAAAGGTCCACAAAAGTCTCACTCAACCCCCTGGTCGTCCAATTATATCAGGTTGTCTAAGCCTGACTGAGAATGCTAGCTCCTTAGTAGATGACTATTTACAGCCACATGTTGTTGCTTTGTCATCCTATGTTAAGGACACCATAGACTTATTGAAAATTATTGAAGGAATTACACTTCTTGCTAATACATGGCTTGTAGCCTTGGATGTTGAGGGTTTGTACAACGCTATTCCCCACAACAAAGGGATTAGTGTTATACAGAACCATCTACAGGAAAGGGGACCGAACTTAGCTATCTACAATTCTTTTTTCTTTTGTTATTGAGCTGCTTAGGTTCATACTTACTCACAACGTATTCATGTTCGGACTCTCCCACTTCCTCCAGGTGCAGGGGGTTGCGATGGGGACAAGATGTGCCCCGTCGTATGCCAACCTGTACCTGGGGGGGTGGGAGAAAGAACTGTTTGCCTGTGAGGATTCATCGGTGTGCCTGGACATCGATGATGTACTCTTTTTTTGGTCAGGTGACAGAGATGAACTTGAACAGTTTATGGCCAGTATCTCCACAAACTAATTTAACTTGAAACTCACTATGACCTGCAGCCAAACTGAAATAAGCTTCCTTGATCTCTTGTTACATCTGGATAGAGATGGTGTTTTACACTCATCCCTTTACAGAAAGCCCTCTGCTGGAAATACTGTCTTGCATGCGTCGAGTTTCCATCCCGCGCCGCTTGTAAGCAGTATTCCCTACAGTCAATATCTGCGCATCAAACGCAACTGTAGCCGTCATGTAGATTTCAAGAGAGCTGCTGATGAGCTATACAATCGTCTGAAGAATAGGGGGTACAGTCACTCTATTTTGAAAAGAACTTACAACAGAGTACTGGAAAAAGATCGCAGCTCTCTTATTTTCGGCCAGAAACCTAACACTCAAACTGACCAAGTAAGGATAATCACAAAATATTCTACTGAACATCAAAAAATCTAAAAAATAGTGGATAAGTTCTGGCCCCTGCTGTCAGCCGATCCAATTATTAACAAATACATTGGAACTAAATCCCAGATAACTTTTAAACGGGCACCATCCCTCAAGGATAATCTTGTTCATAGCCACTTTGAGCCCCTTAGCAATATCAACTGTTTAAATCCAGGAACTTTTTCCTGTGGGCATTGTGATATGTGTCCCTTCATGATTAACAGCTCAACATGTGTTCTTCCCAACGGTCAGATTCATCATGCCAAACATAAAATTACATGTCATAGTCCAGGCATTGTGTACCTGGTCATTTGCCAGTGTGGTGGATTTTATATAGGGAAAACGAAACACCCTTTTTTGAAGCGTATCAGTGGCCATATAAAACCTATTTTCAAGAAAAAAATGGAAACAGCGGTTAGCTGTCATGTTGGTCTTTTTCATGGTTTTGATGCAAAAATTATACGTTTTGTGGCCTTAGAACATGTTCCGCTTCATGTAAGGGGAGGAAGTGTTGACAAAACTCTGTTACAATTAGAGGCTCGCTGGATTTATAATTTAAAAGCAACTATTTTTCCTGGTTTTATTAAACTCTCAGTTTCAAGCCTTTTTATGATTTATTGATTCTTGTCTGTTCTGGTTTCCCTCTTTCTTCTCTCTCGCTCTGGGATCTCATTCCTTTTCCTTCTTTCCCATTTTCTTCTGTTTTCCCTTTTTCTTTTCCTTCTTCCCATTTTCTCCATTTCCCTTTTCCTGATGTATAAATTTCCTGCTTTTGCATTGTTATCATAAAAGTATTGCTGTTGGGTTTTTTACTTTTATAAGTTTTGAGGCAATAACTTCTTTATATTTCTGTTTATATTTCGCACAAGTGTGTTTTATATTCATCTATTTTTGTATAAATATATTTTTGTTTTATTTCTATATTGTATTATTTGATTAATTTTTTTTTTCCAAGATCGACCTGTAACTCTTCCCTGTTAGTTGGCGGAGTCAGTTTTTGCTGGTTAGCTGCCTCCGCCACTATTGATTGATGGGGTGACTCCGCCGACAGCCCTTGGGGTTGGTATGATGACCCCATAGGGTGGCTTGGATGTAGCGAACTGCTGGGCTCTATCTTGCCCCCATATGGACGCCCGGGGCACATCGGGTTAATCCCGATGCTACCCAATTTGTGGTCTATTGCTATCATGGTTTCCCACTCTCCCTATGGTTTAACCATCCTACCATGTCCCGTCCACACTCTGTCTAGTTTTCCTACCAGAGATTTAGAATCACCGCAATAGGAATGCCTTTTCCTATTTGTCATCGGGCAAGACCAACCTCCCTCATCCGGTCGCTTGGCCTTCTGGATCTTGTAGTATGGACATTGACTCGGGACTCGGGCGCATGCGCATAGACACCATCACGTCCGCACTCCGCCGGTGACGTCAGATGCCGGCTGAGTGGTGTTCACTCATAAGCCGGCAGCTCTGGCTTCAGATCAGTCAGAGTGACTCTGAGGGGCGACCTGATGCTATTTATCCACCGATACAAGGTAACATTTTGTTGCTTGTCTATTTTTTAGACAATTTGCGTTTTTCTTTACTTCACTCTTTGCACTTTTGCCCTACCACTTTATGTCAATTAATTTATTAGTTAATATTTTTTGTTTCTGTCTTTTTGGATTTTCTCCACATGGACTTGTAATCTATGGGAGATATTTTTCCAACTCTCTGGCACATTTTATTCTTATTACACTTTATGCTGATATATTGCATGAGTTTTAATTATTCACAAACACCATTAATCTTCTCCCCCCCCTTTTTGGGTGTTCATATACTACATTAAAACAATCTTCATTCATTAATTGCATATATATACTTTTTCAAATCCCATATTTATTTCAACTTCTATTTTATTATTAATATATTCTTTCACTTAAGCTCCAGTCTGTTTAGCTGGACCTCATTATTATTTTTCCTTGTCCACTAACAAGTCTGTACTGTATTTCCTCTCTTTACAACAACAAGTTAGTTATTTACCATCATGTATTTAGTGAGTAATAAACAATAAACTTTGTTGTTTTCTCATTTACTAATTACTATATATATTTTTTCTTTATTTGTTTAGACTAACTTTACCGTTTGGGTTCTTTTCTTGAACCATCACTGGACTGAAATTTTTGAAAGTCTCTACTTTTAAAAGTCCGCTCCATTTGGATATATACATTTTTGTGGATTCGTGCTAACAGGCGCCCCTTTCTTTCTCTTTTTTTCTTTGGAAGTATTCATACTTCATAAACCTTGATTTTAAATGAGTATTTCCATATCTTAATTTTTATATATATTTTTATAAATCTCTATTGTGGAAATGTTTGCAATTTGATCTTGTTATTTGGACCAGTAGCCTTTTTATGGCTGTGTCCTGTTATATACAAGACTATTTGTATTCATTATCCATTTAATTGTGGCGTTTTTTTCATTCATCTACCTGCTTCTGACTAAAATGTTGGTATTTTTCTTTATTTTCTATGGCCAGGTCATATGAGTGATCACTGTGGGACTTCCTCTCTCTCCCCCTGTGTGGGGTACTCCTCCACTCACCCCTACATTCCATCCAGGGTTCTTGGTGGTAAGTTACCAGCGTCATATCAATTGTGGACCTGATTACAGGCCGATCTCCAATGTTTTTAGAAATAATTGTCTAAATGGTAATTCTTTCTTCTTTTTTTGTCCATTTATTAGTTGTTCATCTGTTCGGGTATCTGAGACATACTTCCCCTGACGAAGCCCCGAAGGGCGAAACATGTTGGGACTGTGTATGATTCTCTCAGTTAAACATAATTACAACCACTATCTCTTTGAATTTACCCTACTGTGAACTATGTGATATTACTTATATTTTTATAAATTTTGTACGAATTGTTAATAAAAAGATATATACTTTTTACCATTTGGTAATTGAGTCTTCCACTGTGTTAAGCGCTAGTTTTCTCCTTCACTGATGGGCACTGATAAGGTGGCACCAATGAAGTGGCACTGATGGGCACTGATAGGCAGCACTGATGGGCACTGGTAGGCGGCACTGATGGGTGGCACTGATATGCAGCACTGATGGGCATTGATAGGCGGCACTGATGGGCACTCATGGGTGGCACTGGTGGGCACTGATAGGCGACACTGATGGGCACTAAAAGGCTGCACTGATGGATACTTATGAGTGGCACTGATAGGCGGCACTGCTGGGCACTGATACGTGGCACTGATATGCGTCACCGATAGATGGCACTGATAGGCATCCCTTGTGGCACTGGCAGGCATTGTGGGTGGGTACTGATTGGCAGCTGCCTGGGCATTTATTGGCAGGTGTCTGGGTACAGATTGTCATTTCCCTGGTGGTCTAGGTGGCATACCTGGTGGTCTAGTGGGGTGGCCATACCTGGTGGTCCATTCCGGCATCCTGGTGGTCCTGGGCGGGCATCCGAGGGGGGGCTGTGCTGATAAACAATCAGCACAGACCCCCCTTTTAGGAGATCAACCGATCGGCTCTCCTCTACTCGCGTCTGTCAGATACGAGTGAGGAAAAGTCGATCAACGCTCTTCCGTTTACATCGTGATCAGCTGTGATTGGACACAGCTGATCACGTGGTAAAGAGCCTCAGACGGAGGCTCTTTACCGAGCTCGTTGGTGCGGTGTGTCAGACTGACACGGCAGCGGCTGTTATCCTGCTGGACATGTCATATGACATCCAGTCAGGCTAACGCAACCACCGCCCGGCGGTCATTCTGCTATAGGCCAGACGGTAAGTGGTTAAGTCAAACAGTGTTTAAATTTAGTACAACTGATGAAGTGATAAATGCTCTGCACAGTACAGACAGGGTTAACAATGGTAAATGTAGCTTCCCAGACCTCCTCATAACAAGGAGAACTAAAATATTTTTTCCTTGCTCAAAGTCCCAGAAGAGAACATTTAAAAAACAATAAGCAGCAATTCTTTTTTTTTTTGCAAAGTTACATTATGTGAATGGGGACACGTAACAAATATAAAGAAGGTATTATCCCAATTTTGCTGCAAAAGTGGAAATACCCTTTAAGGCTGGATTCACACCTATGCATTTTTGGTGCTTTTTGCATTTTGCAGATTTGCACTACAGATTGTGTTCCATAGGAAACCATGTTAAATGTACTGTAGTGCAAATCTGCAACATGCAAAAAGCACTAAAAATGCATAGGTGTGAATCCAGCCTAAGGCTCCATTCACACCTAGGCAAATTAAATCCAGTTTGCGGCAAAACATGGGACGCATTTGTAATGCCATTACTATTTAACCGGTTCCCAACCGGCTCACACACTTATACTGCGGCACAATGGCACTGCTGCGCGAAACCCCGTAGGGGTACGGGGTTCCCTTTAAGAGCCGCCAGAGGGCTCCCCTAGTCAGTCCTATCCCCATAAAGTTAGAACACACCTAGGAAAGACACATTTAACCCCTTGATTGCCCCCAGTGTTAACCCTTTCCCTGCTAGCAGGGGCGGGCTGGCAGGGGGGGCAGGCATGCAATTTCCCCCCAGGCCGGACTGATTCTTGATAAAAGGGCCGATCTGCTGCCAGCTAGGAACTGGGCATGTGCAGTTCCGTAGTTGGCCGAGTGGTGAATGTTACTGCTCAAGCAGGCTGGCAGGGCTGGATAACATCCTAGAAGTGTGCAGAAACATTTGTGCTGTGAGCGGACATCTGTCCTGTCACAGTGCTGTTGTCTGCACCTGAGTCTGTGTCCTTTCATTTCAGAGCACAGCCGAATGTAAGAGGGTGGATCTGCTCTGCCTCCCTCCAGCCCCCTCTCTCACTGTGCCCGCCCACACGCTTTGCAGCCCGTGTGCTGCGTCTGTGAAAAGAATGTGTGGGCGGGAACGTTTAAACTGAGCAGTCAGTGTCCTGTATGAAAGGCTCTGGATGGAGGCTGATGTGATGACTGAGCCAGTGATACTCCTGGTGGGTCCTTCCTTCCAAGTAAGTGAGTTGTGACAGGCCTCTCCCTAACCCCCCCCCCCTCTCTGCAGCTAAAGAGGTTTCCATCAGCAGCTTGTGCATTACCTGGTCCTATGTACTATGAAGTGGGATCCCACTGGTGTGTCACAGTCTGGCTGCAGTGTTGGTGATTTCAGTCTTTCTGCATGTTACCCCCGTCAGTCTCATAGACTTCTATTAGTTTGCAAATTGTTGATGCATTTTCTGAAAGTGCACAAAAACGTCTGCATGCTGCATCTTTGGTGCCCTTTAAAAAGAATGCAGCAAAAACGCACAACCTAAAAGAAGCCTATGGGACTGCGGCTAAGCAAAACTGCACACAAGCCCTGCAAAGGCTTGTACACACTTGCAGCAGACACTGTCACTCTGCTAAAAAGTGATCCATGCTCAGGTCACTTTTGCTAGTACTTAGCGCGGCTCTAACCGGACCTGTCAGTTTTTTTTTATTCAACTCGCTAGGTTGAGCAAAAAAATAAAAATAAAAAATAGTGGTGTGTACAAGGCTTTACTATGTTGATACGAGAATCAAATGATTTTTCTTGAGGTGTGGTCTCTCTGTGCAGGGAAATGTGGAGCGGTCTCTCTCTCTCTCTGTGCAGGGAAATGTGGAGCGGTCTCTCTCTTTCTCTCTGTGCAGGGAAATGTGGAGCGGTCTCTCTCTTTCTCTCTGTGCAGGGAAATGTGGAGCGGTCTCTCTCTCTCTCTCTCTCTGTGCAGGGAAATGTGGAGCGGTCTCTCTCTTTCTCTCTGTGCAGGGAAATGTGGAGCGGTCTCTCTCTCTGTACAGGGAAATGTGGAGCGGTCTCTCTCTCTCTGTGCAGGGAAATGTGGAGCGGTCTCTCTCTCTCTCTCTCTCTGTGCAGGGAAATGTGGAGCGGTCTCTCTCTCTCTCTCTGTGCAGGGAAATGTGGAGCGGTCTCTCTCTCTCTGTGCAGGGAAATGTGGAGCGGTCTCTCTCTCTGTGCAGGGAAATGTGGAGCGGTCTCTCTCTCTCTGTGCAGGGAAATGTGGAGCGGTCTCTCTCTCTCTCTCTGTGCAGGGAAATGTGGAGCGGTCTCTCTCTCTGTGCAGGGAAATGTGGAGCGGTCTCTCTCTCTCTGTGCAGGGAAATGTGGAGCGGTCTCTCTCTCTCGCTCCCTCTGTGCAGGGAAATGTGGAGCGGTGTCTCTCTCTCTCGCTCTGAGCAGGGAAATGTGGAGCGGTCTCTCTCTCTCTCTCTGTGCAGGGAAATGTGGAGCGGTCTCTCTCTCTCTCTGTGCAGGGAAATGTGGAGCGGTCTCTCTCTCTCTCTCTGTGCAGGGAAATGTGGAGCGGTCTCTCTCTCTGTGCAGGGAAATGTGGAGCGGTCTCTCTCTCTCGCTCTCTCTGTGCAGGGAAATGTGGAGCGGTGTCTCTCTCTCTCTCTGTGCAGGGAAATGTGGAGCGGTCTCTCTCTCTCTGTGCAGGGAAATGTGGAGCGGTCTCTCTCTCTGGGCAGGGAAATGTGGAATGGTCTCTCTCTCTCTCTCTCGCTCTCTCTGTGCAGGGAAATGTGGAGCGGTGTCTCTCTCTCTCTCTCTCTGAGCAGGGAAATGTGGAGCGGTCTCTCTCTCTCTCTGTGCAGGGAAATGTGGAGCGGTCTCTCTCTCTCTCTCTGTGCAGGGAAATGTGGAGCGGTCTCTCTCTCTCTCTGTGCAGGGAAATGTGGAGCGGTCTCTCTCTCTGTGCAGGGAAATGTGGAATGGTCTCTCTCTCTCTCTCTCTCTCGCTCTCTCTCTCTGTGCAGGGAAATGTGGAGCGGTGTCTCTCTCTCTCTCTCTCTGAGCAGGGAAATGTGGAGCGGTCTCTCTCTCTCTGTGCAGGGAAATGTGGAGCGGTCTCTCTCTCTCTCTCTGTGCAGGGAAATGTGGAGCGGTCTCTCTCTCTGTGCAGGGAAATGTGGAGCGGTCTCTCTCTCTCTGTGCAGGGAAATGTGGAATGGTCTCTCTCTCTCGCTCTCTCTGTGCAGGGAAATGTGGAGCGGTGTCTCTCTCTCTCTCTGAGCAGGGAAATGTGGAGCGGTCGGTCTCTCTCTCTCTGTGCAGGAAAATGTGGAGAGGGGTCTCTCTCTCGCTGTTCAGGAAAATGTGGAGAGGGGTCTCTCTCTCGCTGTTCAGGGAAATGTGGAGCAGTGTCTCTCTCTGTGTGGCATAGCTTTACTTACAGAGTGACCCGGCTGGCAGAGACACGTTTGTTGGACTGCTGGCCTCAATCGTCTGCACTAGTTGCTAGGATCGCCTGGCGTCTAGCAACCAGTGATGACACAGTCCCGAAGAGGAAAGCAAGGCTGAGGCCACCGCATTCAGAGAGGAGGAGGATCTTCTGCCTCATCCACGCCTTTTACTGTTTTGCTCCACCCACCTCCTCCCTCCGTTATCCCGTGTGCAGGGGCATGCGCCTCGGAGCCTGCCTAAGGGAATGGAACTGTCACTGACTGACTGTGCCAGAAGCACCTCTCAGTCAAGCTGCCTGAGGTGAGGTCAGAAGCAGTGAATGAATTAGAACATATGTGTAATGTGGACATGTGTGTCATGGCAGCATGAGCTGGCCTCAGAGGAAATCACATCCTTAAATCTCAGCCAGGGTTCATGCTGGGACTCTTAGTCCTTTACTTTTTGGGATGTGACACCCCAAAAGTGAAGGACTACAGGTCCCAGCATGAACCCCTCAGAGCTCAGGATGTGTGACACACCCCTGCGCCCACTCCTCAACTAATGAAGGACTACAGGTCCCACTGTCCCAGCTTAAACCCCTCACAGCTGTGTCCCCCTGGCCCTTCAACTAGTGAGGGACTACAGGTCACAGCATGAACCACTCAGAGCTGAGGATGTGTCCCCCCCCCAACTAGTGAAGGACTACAGGTCACAGCATAAACACGTGAGATCTAAGGGGCCACATCCTTAGATATCAGGGGTTCATGCTGGGACTTGTAGTCCATCACTAGTTAGGGGGTAACATTCTTGGATCTCAGGGGTTAATGCTTGGACTTAGTCCTTCACTAGTTACAGGGGGGGGGGGGTCCTCAGCTCTAAGGGACTCATACAGGGACTTGTTTGTGATCATGGAAAATCTTAGACTGTTTTCCCCGATCAATCACTTTGTCACCACTGGTTCTATGGGCCACTTGACTGGACTTGCCCCCCAGGCCTAAGGCTGCCAGCCCTCCCCTGCCTGCTAGTGACATTTACACAGCAGTCAGTGCATATTTATGGCACTGATCGCTAAATAAATGTCAGAGGTCCCAAAAATGTGTCAAAAGTGTCCGATCTGTCCGTCGCAATGTCACAGTACCGCTAAAAATCGCAGATCACCGCCATTACCAGTAAAAAAAAAAATGACATAAAAATGACATAAATCTTTCCCATAGTTTGTACACGCTATAACTTTTGCACAATCCAATCAATATACGCTTATTGCAATTTTTTTTAACCAAAAATATGTACAAGAATACATATCGACCTAAACTGATGAAATGTATTTATTTATTTTAATTTTGGTGATATTTATTATAGCAAAAAGTAAAAAAAATATATATTTTTTTCAAAATTGTCACTCTTTTTTTGTTTATAGCGCAAAAAAATAAAAACCGCAGAGGTGAAAAAAGGACGCAAATTTTGTTTGGGGACAGCGCTGCATGACCGCGCAATTTTCAGTTAAAGCGACGCAGTGCCAAACTGTAAAAAGTGCTCTGGTCAGGAAGGGGGTAAAATCTTCCTGGGCTGAAGTGGTTAACCACTTCAAGCCCGGGCCAATTCTGACACTTCATTTCTACATGGAAAAATCATCATTTGTTTTCTATTTTTTTCTAGAAAATTACATAGAACCCCCAAACATTATATATGTTTTTTTAGCAGAGATCCTAGAGAATACAATGGCGGTCATTGCAACTTTTTATCTCGCACAGTATTTGCGCAGGAATTTTTCAAACGTGTTTTTTTGGGAAAAAACTGTTTCATGCTTTAAAAAAAAAAAAAAAAACAGTAAAGTTAGCCCAATTTTTTTGCATAATGTGAAAGATGAAGTTACGCTGAGTAAATAGATACCCAACATATCACACTTCAAAATTGCACACGCTCGTGGAATGACACCAAACTTCGGTACCTAAAAATCCCTGTAGGCAAAGCTTTAATTGTTTTTACTGATTACATGTTTTGAGTTAAAGAGGAGTTCTAGGGCTAGAATTATTACTCTCGCTCTAACATTCGCGGCGACACCTCACACATGTGGTTTGAACACCGTTTTCATATGTGGGCGGGTCTTACGCATACGTTCACTTCTGCGTGCGAGCACACGGGGACAGTGGCACTTACATTTTTTATTTTTTTATTATTATTGTTAATTTTACTGATTTTTTTTTTTATTTTGACACTTTAAAAAAAAAAAAAATGTTGATCACTTTTATTACTATTACAAGGAATGTAAACATCCCTTGTAATAGGAATATGGCATGACAGGACCTCTTTACTGTGAAATTTGGGGTCAATAATACCCCACATCTCACCTCTAGGCTGGGAAGCCTAAAAAAAAAAAAAAAAAACGATCACCGCTTCACAGCCGAAGCAGCGCCGTTTTTTTTAATGCAGAGGCCGGGCGTGACGTCATAACATCGCGCCCGGCCTCCGACGATCATAGAGACTCTGGCGACCATCTGGTCAGCCGTAAATCTCTATGATCAACATCCGGGGCCGGCGGATCCTGTAACCGACTCACCGATCGCACAGGTGAGTCGGTAGAAGCACCGGAGGGCGGCGGGAGGGGGGGGGACGTCCCCTTTCGCTGCCCGTAGGAACAGCCGCTATGATCATTCCTATGGTGTAGGGAATTGCCGGCTGAAAATGCCGATATCTGAATGATGCCTGTAGCTGCAGGCATCATTCAGATATAGCCCCACAAAGTACCACAAATGACGTCCTCTGGGCGCCAAGTGGTTAATGGCACCACAATCGTGGTGCAACTTTGCTTGGTTGTCACGCGAAAAACCCCTGCAAATCATAATGCGCAAAGCTGCCGCCCCAAAAGAATCTCGTGCGTTGCGATTTGCCGCAATTGCAGCAAGATATATCACCATTGGGGTGTTATTAAGAAGTAATGGCATCGCAAATGCATTCCGCGTTTTGCCGCGATTTGGAATCGCAGGCAGAATCGCGACAATTTTAATCTCCTAGGTGTGAATGAAGCCTAAATGGCGTGTGCTTGGAGGGCTCCACCTAGTGATGGCAAAAAATAGTTCTCTGTAACCTATGAATTCATACAGTATACTGAGAACATTTTTTGTTCTTGTTATTCTAAATCTGACCTGAAAGAAAGTCTTCCCTGTTTATCATTCTGTGTGATTTCACAACAGTCCTCAATTATATTGTAAATTTTTCACATGTCCATTGTAATACCACTGAAATCACACTTTTAAAGTTCGTGATCCAATGCCTTTCATAGCTCTAATTAACATTCATTATATTTCATAAAAAAAAAAAAAACTGAGAGCAGCTGTAATTCCTCAGCTTGCATCTCCGAAAGAAGGAATTCAATTAATAACGCGGTCATAATTCAGGTGACATCTACAGTATAGTGTGCTCTTTGCTTTTGAGGGTTATAACTATGTGCTACTGTTATTTCTCATTTTACCTGGAGAATACAGTATTCAGTATGTGTGACTACATTATCACTTTCAGTAGCTCAGTGTGCTCTCCCCTTATTCTTTCAAGAGCTTCTATTGATAATGCATGCACTGAATCCCTAGAACATTGATTCTATTCAATTATTGACAGAGGCCCCTGAGGACTGTATGGATGGGCTATGCTTACATTCCAGCAAAGGAGGAATTTTGGTCGGCATTGAACAGCGCCATTTTAGAAATGTAGATATTTTAAAGGTAGTGATCACCACTCTCCATGATTGTCGTCCAGGGTCATTGCACAGGCCAAGAGGTTGTAGTGCCACCGCGAACAGCATGAAGAACAATATAAAATTCAGCATAGGGCTAAAGTGAGAAGACTGACAAATGTTGCAGTCGCAAAATTTCCAAAACCGGGTAGTAACACAATTACAAATCTTTTGACATGTGTAACAATTCACATGGGCATTTCACCTGTGTATATGGGGGGGGGGGGGATGTATATGACATTATAATCTAACCTCTGTATTAGGTCTGGTACACACTGCTATTTTTTTATTTTTTCGTCAACCTAGCGGGCTGAACGAAAAAAAACAACCTAACAGCTCAGGTCAGAGCTTGTGTATTAACAGTCTGATGTTGGTACAGCTATCTCCCCTGCTGTTCTATTGCTCTATTGTGTTCTGACAAGGGGATGCCCCCCCCCCTGCCAGAACACTCTGGTCAGCGCTCTCAGCCATTGGCTGAACTGGCTGCATTACACACAGCCCGTGTCGTGGAATGTCAGTCAATTTCCATTGAACCGGCCGATGCCACCCAACATTCGGCACGGGGCTTAAGTGTTGAAGCCCGACTCAAATCTCACACCTTACTTTTTATAAAGCCAAACTTGCTGTATGTTGTATGTGTGATTCATGACCAAATTGCTCTTGTGCAGCACCCTCCTAGATAGGTGCCAGGATTAATTAGATTTAGTGCTGGCTCTGTGTTCAGTGGAGCTGTGTGTGTGTTTTGTTAGGAAATTTAGCTGTGCTCACGGTAATCCGTACAGCTCCAAATCATTTGGTAGAGGGCGATTATGGTGTGGGGTTGTTTTTCAGGGGTTTTTCTTGGCCCCTTAGTTCCAGTGAGGGGAACTCTTAAGGTGTCAGCATACAAAGACATTTTGGTCAATTTCATGCTCCCAACTGTAGCACCCTCTACCATAGGTAGGTGCTAGTGGTGTAGTGTTTGTAGGTTCTGTCAGTGCAGGTAAATTTAAGCAGGCTTATGCTGCAAGCTAGGCCTGTTTGTTTTTGATCTGGGGGCAGGGAGTGGTTAGTGTAGCAGTGGGTGTGCCTGACATGTACTTCAGCTTTTGGGCACCACCCCTGCTTCCAGTGAGAATGTTCTGGAAGAAGGGAAGGGCTGAGATTTGGAGTGGCATGGAGTACATGTGAGGAGCCCTGACCAATCCCCAGGCCTGCTACATATACTCACGGTCAACCTGCTGGGGAGGAGTTGTCGGCTGGGTGAACTGAAGGATAGAGTGCTAGACTGCGTGCAGGAGAAACACCCCCATCTGGGGGGGTCTGGATTCGGCGGAGGAGCTCGGGAGCTGGGAGGGAGCCTCTCCTTACATGGTCATGGAGAGGGGTCCTGGAACAGGAGCTGGAGGAGCAGTTGGTCCGCACGGTCCGGGTAAAGTGAGTGAAGTCGTTGAGTGAAGCACAGTGGAGATCTGGAAGAGGCACGCCAGGGTGAGCTGGGTGCAGAGCCAGAGGAGAGACTGTGGGGTTTGGTGCCATATCATTTCAGCCTGAGGGCACAGGATTTGCAAGTCGGGCTTGCTGGGATCAGTAGTCCATCATCAAATATTCTTTCTAACTAAATGTTCAGGGCCATCAAGAAGGGGTACTGCAGGCTTATCAAGTGAAACTACTCCTAGGACTTATTCAGAGTGAGGCCTAGTCAGCTCAAGATGGTGAGACATGATGTCTAATGCTGTGACATGAAAGTGTTGTGCAGGAGGAGAAGTGTCCTGGAGGTAAAAGTCTGCAGGAAGAGTGCAGAGGTGGGAGAAGTTCTGAGGTGAAAAGTCTGTCAAGATTAGAGTCCACCATTTTTGTTCTATTCAAGATAATGCAAAGATAATGAGTAAACCATTTGTCAATGTAAAGCTGGATCCGCTCTAACATTGCAAATATCAATTTGTTCTATGGGCATCCCATATCCCTTCCCCCAACCAAGTTCAATCCCCCAAATAAAACAACAAAACAAAGCAAAAGACTTTTCATTGTCTACAAGTGTGACGTATGGATGTCTGGCAGCAGGGTGAATATGCGTGGATGTTAGTAATGTGGTGGAGATTTTTCAAATCCATATTTATAACAAGAAGCTACGTGTATATATGGTTGTATATGTTTTTACAATACTTTATTATTAAGGTGACTTAAATTTATCTTAGCATGCTTGCTAATGTGAGAAACTTGTTGAACTGAGCATCAAAGGAACACACCTATCTGATAAAAGCAGCAAGTATTTCTGGTTTAGATTTGGAAGGCTAAGTAGAGAGGTTTGAGATTTCAACCAATCAGGTGGTCAGCTTTAAACCAATGAGACCACAGGATTTTGGGTTCTGGTTGGCATAGGGGGTATAAAAGTCAGATACACTCATGGCTCTCTCTGTCTCTCTCCCTCTCTCTCCCTCTCTCTCTCTCTCTCTCTCCCTCTCGCTCGGCCTCTCTGCCTCTCTCCCTCTCTCTCTCTCCCATGTTTAAGATTAATATTACTTTGCGTTTGCTCTCTTGTTTCTATTATCATGTAACATTGGTATCATGTTTGTCATAGCAATATTCCTATTATGTATCGTGTAACATTGGTATCACCTTGCTATTAGGGGGTACCAGTTCTGTATAAATAAATGTCATTGTTTTCTCTTTTCCCGACGCTATCGTTTGATTTCATTTTATATAGACAAAAGGTTTTTAATCACTTATTTTAAGCATTTAAGCGAGGTTAGGACTATCTACGTAACAGATGGTGCCCCGTGTCTAGGCGAATATTTTGATGAGACTGATTTTTGAATAATGTATGTATATAGAATGAAATTGCAGCAGGGTATCGGTATGAATGATAAGGGCTCTGTTTGGAATCAATTTCAGTTGACCCTTTGTATTAAGATTAGGCCAATCTTTGGGATTGAAACAAACCTGTGCGTATAGGGCTGCGTTTCCACTGGCGCAACTCCAATGTCATGTGACGTTGAAATGCAGCTTTATTGCGACTGTGGTGTGGTGTTGAATGCGATTTTGATAGAGTCACTGCAGCTTTGAGTCACATAGATTGGAATGGGTGCTATTGAAATCAATGGGAAGCGATTTGTAATGCGACTTTGTGCCCAAAGTGGGATTGTAAGCTGTTGGGGCAGATTTTCATGTTTGGTGCGAATGGAGTAGTGCGTTTTTTTTCGGTGTTGCAATCTGATGGAGACTATTATGGTATGTCCCATGCTGGTTTTGGCGGGAAAAATCGGGCATCATCCACCATTTTGTCGTTGTCCATGAGATGTGCTGTGGGCATATATTGTAACTGCTAAAAAATCATGTTGCAATTAGGTGGGCATCAGTTAAACTGCCTCCTGCATTACAAGCAATCATAGGGTCTAATCAAGCTCAACGCTTGGGAAGCCCTGTAATACAGTCATTTTTTTTGAATACTTTGGAGAAGTCCACGGGGAGATTAAACTATTTATTTAGTTGGGAAGTATTTCCAGGCTTACTTTTTGAAGGACTATAGTCAGAGCAGTGGTTGTTCTGGCAGAGTAGTGAAAAAAGGTTCGCAACGGCGACAGGGGCGGTACCTGTCGACCCAATCATTGGTCAGAGAGTAGCTAACTCTGGGAAACAGTTCAAGGTCTTTCGTCCGTAAAGGATGGGTAATAAAATCGCTTCAAAGCGGGAGTCTAACCGTGGGGAACCTTACCACTTGACCCCGAAGGAAGAAAGGATTGATACAGGGGCCTTGAGTTGGGAAATATGCAATGTTGGGAATGGTGGACTGGGAAATTGTATTTTGAAAAAAAATGGTACGGTCAAGCCAAATGCTTGGGAAAGAGATGCTTATTGTGCATGGATGGTAGAATAATGATGAACAGGGGGACAAGGAGGAACCTGACCAAACAGATGTTATGGGTTTAAGAAGTACAGGTTATGATAGAAAAGATTCTGATTTGTGTGATGTCTAGAGGTCATCTTTGACCAAGTGTGTGAATATGTGTGTGTGGAGACTATGCGAGAGGTGTAGTGCGGATCTGTGACATTATGTTCTCAGCTGCTGACAGCCCGAAATGACCCCCCTTTCTTTCCAACCAGATCTGTGAGAATGTAAAACGAATTGTATTGACATGCAAATGACCTGAGCCAGGCTGTAATAGTTTTTTGTGAAAGTGCTTTTACTAAAATGTGTTTGTGTTACAGAAGACGATTCAGCAAGGGATTTTGTGGTGAAGTATTATGATTGGTTGATAAATGGTACCGTTAAAAAAGTTTAGGACATTTTGTTCCAGTTTTGTGAAGTTTTGTACTGTAATACAGTTTTGGGTGGAGAGCAAACAGGGGGCATCACCATTATGGTAACATCTAGATGCAGGTAGAAAGAAGCCATAATATTGTTTTGAATAGTGGAGGATTTCATGGTGCTTTGCAGCTCATCTGACAAACACGTTTATCGTGAGACAGGTCAGGCCGTGTAAAATAATCGGAATTCCTGTGATTAACATAAACGTGAGGAGTAGTACGCTAACAGCCCCGGTCAGGCCGTGTAAAATAACCGGGATTCCGGGGGTCGATTATGGTAATAAAGTCGTAAACCATAATCACTCCGAAAATAAAGCGCAAGGGTGTCCTGGACGCGGGACACTTCATAAGCGATTCGAATCGTCATGGGTAATGTGCCGTCCATGCTTGGGAGGAAAAAATTAGGCTCCCCACCAGTCAGACAGCTGCACCGCACATGAGATCTGGGTTTGGGGCTCCGGACATGAGACCCCTTAAAGGATGACATATCTGGTCAGAGGGTACAGTAAGGTGTACTCCTTTGGAAGGTACTTTTGCTGGAGGACCAAAACCTCAGAATAAAGGTACCTTGGATGTAGTTGAGCTGTGGCTTCAGAAATCTGTAATGATGAGTGTTGATGGAGGTGTAGTACACGCTTTCGTGATTCTCAGAGGCGGAACGGTGGTTTGTATCTGAATGTTTGTATGTAGTAACGTGAATATGTTCAAACTTACCGTGGCGATCCTCCGATGCGTCGCGGCTGTTGTATTTTTGTAGGAACGGGAAAAGTAAGGGTTACAGAGGGTTTTGTTTGAATCGGTTTTGAAAGAATGTCATTGACAATTTACCAATGTACAGGAATGTCATTATTTACCATTCTTTGCAGGTCAAATATGAAGGATAGAGTAATGATTTTGCTTATAAGTATTTTTCAGGTCCAAGGAGTTTGTACTCAGAGAACAGGTGTATGTAGACAGCTGTACATATGGATAAATACGAGTCTAAGGGAGGTAAAAGTATCATAGGTTATTTCATTGTTTTTTTTTTTCCTGCACCACGCATTTCTTCCGTCAGTCTGTAATGAGGAAGAAAATAGGAGGAGAATGATAAATGTAAGAGTGACAGTTTTTTTCCAACACAGTACAAGTTGCTAATTTTTTTCTCACCATGGTGAATACATTTTTTTGACGGAAACAAAAACCACGTGGTATTAATGTGTATTATGTAATACATATTAATTAAAAGTTGAGCTCAACAATTTTTGGTATTTAAAAAAAAAAGTGCACGGGTTATGTAATGTAAAGTAATGTAATGTATATTTGTGTTTCATATGCTAATGTCTTGTTACTGGAATTGTTTTTTGTAAATTGCGAAAAATTGAATGTTTATCACTAACTGTTATTGGAATTTTATCCCTCAGATTCGATAATTGGGTTTTCTGGCTTTCAGAACAAGAGGAAATCGTAGCCTCCAGAGAACAACGTGATAAAGTGTTTTTTCCTGGTTGGTCGGGTTTCACATGTAAAATGTTTTAGGATGTCGCCACCATTATCTAGTTGGAATGTCTAGTTGTCAGTCCATTCGGTTGTGTTTTGGACCACCCAGTGTGTGTTGTATGTTCTGATCTACTGAGTAGCAGAACCAATTAACTGAAGTCTGCATAAAAGTTGAGTAAGACTGCCGGGGATAATTGGCACTCTAACACATATGTGAGGCGAAGGAGCATTATAAATCTCTGCCAGGGGTGCTACACTTAGTGGTAAAAGGGTAATGGTCTGATGTTACTTTGGGCGAACTTGTGTTCAGGAGTAGGACTGCTTACACCCCCCCTCGCTGTCATTGTAATTAGGTACACGCCCAACCATACCTGGCTGTACGAGTTTGGCTCATTGCCTGAAGCTAAGGTATGCTAATGTCCCTAGCTATCTGTGTGTCCCCAAATGTAGTTCAAACCTGTTTTCCTACCGTGTCACCAAGCAATCCCATCTCTCTGAAATAGGGGAAACCAACACTTCTCATAGTTTCCTGCTGGGACTGTTTATGTGGCTATTTGTTACCAATTGCCTAATAAATATCTGTGTGTTTCAAGGCACACCGGTCGGCTCGGGTACCTCCTACTGTTCAGTGGTCTCAGTGCTGCAAGGGATTTGTCTTAGTCTGCTGGTCAGGTGTGTCTGGTAGCAGCAGTTTCTCAAGCTGGATACACATTATGCAATTTTGTTTTTCCATTTATTTTAGATTTACCTGCAGATGTGTAGTATGAGGGCCTGCCTGCTTGCATACAAGTTGAGAGGGTATAGGTCTGGCCTCATATTGTATAGTTTTGGTTGAGTCTGGGAAAACAAAAATTGTGCAGGAAGGTTGTATGGGGTGTTACTAGCGATTGGCTGTTCCAAGAGCCCTCACGTCCGAGGTATTATCAGATAGAGGTGTGGGCATGCCGTATTCTCCTCAGTTTACACCCATAGGTGTCCTTCCTGTCCTAGAGTCCTTGTGTACCTTAACTAGTTGTCTGTGTCTTGCAGGCCAAGAAGACCAGTGCCCCAGTGTGGCGCTAGGCTCCTGTCATTCATGTGAGTCCTGTCTGAAAAGTGTAGGCAGCTTGTGTTGTAGGGGTGAAGTATAACATTGTCTGAATACCGAATTGAAAGAGGAGGGAGAAGGTGTGCAGTCTATATGAGGGATTGAGTGTACCTGGTGGCAGGTGGTTTTCAATCCGGGTATCCAGACCATATCCCATAACTTAGAAAAAAAAAAAAAAGAGGCTTGATGGCGACTGTCTTCGGAACGGGAGGCGGGTCACTGGGTACCATAAACATTATGGAGCTGGAGATAATCAGGAACACATTGGGAGGTCCTGGGCTACATATCAGGGAAAGGGTAGGACATTCAACTTGCACTGGCTGGAATTAAAAACCTCAGAGTTGACTGACTCTTACTTAGTGTGACAAGTTCCACCTTATAAAGACAGGCAGGTGTGGTAGTTAGTGTTGAGCGGACCCGAACTGTAAAGTTCGGGTCCGTACCGAATTTTGGCTTTTTCCCGGACCCGGATTTTGCGCTAAAGTCCGGGTTCGGGTCCGGATTCGGGAATTTAATGGCGCAGTTAGAAATGCTTCAGGGGCCAGCCAATCACCATTTGATTAGCTGGTGTGCCCTTAGAAGCCATCATAGCCATGCCTACTAATGGCATGGCTGTGATTGGTCAGTGCAACATGTGACCCAGCATGTGACCAGCTTCTATATAAGCAAGAGGCACACAGCACAGATCGTCACTCTGCTTTTAGACAGTGTAGGGAAAGGATCCTGGCTGCTGTTGCTGTGAGGGAGAGAATTATATGATAGGAGTTAGTCCTGATTCTGCAATCTACTGATAGAAAAGATAGAGAGACAGTGTAGTGTAGTGTAGTGTAGGGGCAGGATCCTGTTTGTGCTTTCAGGGAGAGAGATTTAGATAGGAGTCCAGATTGAGAGATATAATAGCTCAGCGATCTGCATAGGTTTATCTGTTTGTGTTGCAAGCTCAGTGCACCAGCACTGCATTACGTTGAGTGATACACCTATTCCATTTAGTGGCTGTATTGTGCTCTTGCTAAAAGACCCATTTCGGGCAGAAAAAAAAAAGGCACTTTATTGTGCTTTTGCTAAAAAGACCCATTTTTGGGCCCCCAAAAAAAAAAAAGGCACTTTATTGTGCTGTTGCAAAAAAAAAAAAAGGCACTTTGTTGTGCGCAAAAAAGACCTATTTTTGGGCAAAAAAAATATTTTGCAGTGTATATCTCTAGTTGTGTTAAATAACCAATTTCTATATATTTTTCTTGTACTATGCTATACTAAAAAAAAAAAAAAACTTTTTTTTGAATAGCATTCTCTGCAGCTGTGCGATTCAGCGGTTATATACTGTGGGTGTGTTGTGCTCTTCCAAAAAACGCCATTTAGGGCCACAGAAAATATTTTGCAGTGTGAAATACACATCTGGAGGTGTGTGAAAAAACAACATTATTTTTGAATAGCATTCTCTGGCCTCTGCAGCTGTGCGATTCAGCGGTTATATACTGTTGGGGTTGTTGTGCTCTTCAAAAAAACGCCATTTAGGGCCACAGAAAATAAATTGCAGTGTGAAATACACATGTGGAGGTGTGTAAAATAAACAATTTCTATATATTGTACAGTGCTATACTAAAAAAAAACAACATTTTTTTTGAATAGCATTCTCTGCACTTCTATAGCTGTGTGATTCAGTGGTTAAATACTGTGGTTGTGTTGTGCTCTTCCAAAAAACGCCATTTAGGGCCACAGAAAATATTTTGCAGTGTGAAATACACATCTGGAGGTGTGTGAAAAAACAACATTATTTTTAAAAAGCATTCTCTGGCCTCTGCAGCTGTGCGATTCAGCGGTTATATACTGTTGGGGTTGTTGTGCTCTTGCAAAAAACGCCATTTAGGGCCACAGAAAATATTTTGCAGTGTGAAATACACATCTGGAGGTGTGTGAAATAAACAATTTCTATATATTGTACAGTGCTATACTAAAAAAAACAACATTTTTTTTGAATAGCATTCTCTGCACTTCTATAGCTGTGCGATTCAGTGGTTAAATACTGTGGTTGTGTTGTGCTCTTCCAAAAAACGCCATTTAGGGCCACAGAAAATATTTTGCAGTGTGAAATACACATCTGGAGGTGTGTGAAAAAACAACATTATTTTTGAATAGCATTCTCTGGCCTCTGCAGCTGTGCGATTCAGCGGTTATATACTGTTGGGGTTGTTGTGCTCTTCAAAAAAACGCCATTTAGGGCCACAGAAAATAAATTGCAGTGTGAAATACACATGTGGAGGTGTGTAAAATAAACAATTTCTATATATTGTACAGTGCTATACTAAAAAAAACAACATTTTTTTTGAATAGCATTCTCTGCACTTCTATAGCTGTGCGATTCAGTGGTTAAATACTGTGGTTGTGTTGTGCTCTTCCAAAAAACGCCATTTAGGGCCACAGAAAATCTTTTGCAGTGTGAAATACACATCTGGAGGTGTGTGAAAAAACAACATTATTTTTAAAAAGCATTCTCTGGCCTCTGCAGCTGTGCGATTCAGCGGTTATATACTGTTGGGGTTGTTGTTCTCTTGCAAAAAACGCTATTTAGGGCCACAGAAAATATTTTGCAGTGTGAAATACACATCTGGAGGTGTGTGAAATAAACAATTTCTATATATTGTACAGTGCTATACTAAAAAAAAACAACATTTTTTTTGAATAGCATTCTCTGCACTTCTATAGCTGTGCGATTCAGTGGTTAAATACTGTGGTTGTGTTGTGCTCTTCCAAAAAACACCATTTAGGGCCACAGAAAATATTTTGCAGTGTGAAATACACATCTGGAGGTGTGTGAAAAAACAACATTATTTTTGAATAGCATTCTCTGGCCTCTGCAGCTGTGCGATTCAGCGGTTATATACTGTTGGGGTTGTTGTGCTCTTCAAAAAAACGCCATTTAGGGCCACAGAAAATAAATTGCAGTGTGAAATACACATGTGGAGGTGTGTAAAATAAACAATTTCTATATATTGTACAGTGCTATACTAAAAAAAACAACATTTTTTTTGAATAGCATTCTCTGCACTTCTATAGCTGTGCGATTCAGTGGTTAAATACTGTGGTTGTGTTGTGCTCTTCCAAAAAACGCCATTTAGGGCCACAGAAAATATTTTGCAGTGTGAAATACACATCTGGAGGTGTGTGAAAAAACAACATTATTTTTAAAAAGCATTCTCTGGCCTCTGCAGCTGTGCGATTCAGCGGTTATATACTGTTGGGGTTGTTGTGCTCTTGCAAAAAACGCCATTTAGGGCCACAGAAAATATTTTGCAGTGTGAAATACACATCTGGAGGTGTGTGAAATAAACAATTTCTATATATTGTACAGTGCTATACTAAAAAAAACACATTTTTTTTGAATAGCATTCTCTGCACTTCTATAGCTGTGCGATTCAGTGGTTAAATACTGTGGTTGTGTTGTGCTCTTCCAAAAAACGCCATTTAGGGCCACAGAAAATATTTTGCAGTGTGAAATACACATCTGGAGGTGTGTGAAATAAACAATTTCTATATATTGTACAGTGCTATACTAAAAAAAACAACATTTTTTTTGAATAGCATTCTCTGCACTTCTATAGCTGTGCGATTCAGTGGTTAAATACTGTGGTTGTGTTGTGCTCTTCCAAAAAACGCCATTTAGGGCCACAGAAAATATTTTGCAGTGTGAAATACACATCTGGAGGTGTGTGAAAAAACAACATTATTTTTGAATAGCATTCTCTGGCCTCTGCAGCTGTGCGATTCAGCGGTTATATACTGTTGGGGTTGTTGTGCTCTTCAAAAAAACGCCATTTAGGGCCACAGAAAATAAATTGCAGTGTGAAATACACATGTGGAGGTGTGTAAAATAAACAATTTCTATATATTGTACAGTGCTATACTAAAAAAAACAACATTTTTTTGGAATAGCATTCTCTGCACTTCTATAGCTGTGCGATTCAGTGGTTAAATACTGTGGTTGTGTTGTGCTCTTCCAAAAAACGCCATTTAGGGCCACAGAAAATATTTTGCAGTGTGAAATACACATCTGGAGGTGTGTGAAAAAACAACATTATTTTTAAAAAGCATTCTCTGGCCTCTGCAGCTGTGCGATTCAGCGGTTATATACTGTTGGGGTTGTTGTGCTCTTGCAAAAAACGCCATTTAGGGCCACAGAAAATATTTTGCAGTGTGAAATACACATCTGGAGGTGTGTGAAATAAACAATTTCTATATATTGTACAGTGCTATACTAAAAAAAAAACCATTTTTTTTTAATAGCATTCTCTGCACTTCTATAGCTGTGCGATTCAGTGGTTAAATACTGTGGTTGTGTTGTGCTCTTCCAAAAAACGCCATTTAGGGCCACAGAAAATATTTTGCAGTGTGAAATACACATCTGGAGGTGTGTGAAATAAACAATTTCTATATATTGTACAGTGCTATACTAAAAAAAACAACATTTTTTTTGAATAGCATTCTCTGCACTTCTATAGCTGTGCGATTCAGTGGTTAAATACTGTGGTTGTGTTGTGCTCTTCCAAAAAACGCCATTTAGGGCCACAGAAAATATTTTGCAGTGTGAAATACACATCTGGAGGTGTGTGAAAAAACAACATTATTTTAAAAAAGCATTCTCTGGCCTCTGCAGCTGTGCGATTCAGCGGTTATATACTGTTGGGGTTGTTGTGCTCTTGCAAAAAACGCCATTTAGGGCCACAGAAAATATTTTGCAGTGTGAAATACACATCTGGAGGTGTGTGAAATAAACAATTTCTATATATTGTACAGTGCTATACTAAAAAAAAAAACATTTTTTTTTAATAGCATTCTCTGCACTTCTATAGCTGTGCGATTCAGTGGTTAAATACTGTGGTTGTGTTGTGCTCTTCCAAAAAATGCCATTTAGGGCCACAGAAAATATTTTGCAGTGTGAAATACACATCTGGAGGTGTGTGAAATAAACAATTTCTATATATTGTACAGTGCTATACTAAAAAAAAAAAAATTTTTTTTGAATAGCATTCTCTGCACTTCTATAGCTGTGCGATTCAGTGGTTAAATACTGTGGTTGTGTTGTGCTCTTCCAAAAAACGCCATTTAGGGCCACAGAAAATATTTTGCAGTGTGAAATACACATCTGGAGGTGTGTGAAATAAACAATTTCTATATATTGTACAGTGCTATACTAAAAAAAACAACATTTTTTTGAATAGCATTCTCTGCACTTCTATAGCTGTGCGATTCAGTGGTTAAATACTGTGGTTGTGTTGTGCTCTTCCAAAAAACGCCATTTAGGGCCACAGAAAATATTTTGCAGTGTGAAATACACATCTTGGAGGTGTGTAAAATAAACAATTTTTATATATTCTTCTTGTACAGTGCTATACTAAAAAAAACAACCTTTTTTTTTTAATAGCATTTTCTGTAGCTGTGCGATTCAGCGGTTACGTGCTGTGGGTGTGTTGTGGTCTGGCAAAAAACGCCATTTAGGGCCACAGAAAATATTTTGCAGTGTGAAATACACATCTGGAGGTGTGTGAAATAAACAATTTCTATATATTTTCCTTGTACTGTGCTATACTAAAAAAAACAACCTTTTTTTTTTTGAATAGCATTTTCTGCAGTTCTGTAGCTGTGCGTTTCAGCGGTTAAATACTGTGGGTGTGTTGTGGTCTTCCAAAAAACGCCATTTAGGGCAAGATCCTAAATTTGGAAAATATGAGGGGAAGGTCAAAGGGACGTGGTGGCCCCGGTCGTGGTGCTGCTGGTGGAGCTCCTGTTGCAGGGAGAGGACGTGGTGGATCTGTGCCAGCTACACGCACAAGTGAAACACCTTCCTCAGGTGCGAGTAGGCGACCGAGCCTGCGGCGGTATTTTGTCGCGCCTAATGAGGCTGTACCAATGTTTAGGCCAGGACAAGTACAGGTGATAGTAGATTGGGTTGCTGACAGTGCCTCGGGTTCCTTCACATTGTCTCCCACCCACTCTTCTGATGAAAGATCAGAGTTGGCACCTGAAGCCCATGTCCATCAGTCTTTCACCTCACCCCCTTGCAAATCAGCCAAGCAGTCTGAGCCCCAAATCATGCAGCAGTCTCTTCTGCTTTTCGATGACTCTGTTAGCAGGGTTTCCCAGGGCCATCCACCTAGCCCTGCCCCAGAAGTGGAAGAGATTGAGTGCACCGATGCCCAACCACTTATGTTTCATGATGGGTACATGGGAGGACCATCGCAGCACGTCTCGGATGATGACGAAACACAGGTGCCAACTGCTGCTGCTTTCGCAATTGTGCAGACAGACATGGAGGGCAGGGGTGAAGACTGGGTGGAAGATGATGTGGAGGACGATGAGGTCCTCGACCCCACATGGAATCAACGTTATGCAGGTGACCAGTGTAGTTCGGAGGAAGAGGCGGTGGTCGCACAGAGCCACCAGCACAGCAGAAGAGGGAGCAGGGTGCAAAAACGGAGCATTCGTCCCCTAGACAGTACATCTGCTACTGCCCAACGCAGCAAGGGACCGAGCACACCAAAGCCAGGTCCAAGGACTTCCCTAGCGTGGCAGTTCTTCACACAGTGTGTTGATGACAAGACACGAGTGGTTTGCACGCTGTGCAATCAGAGCCTGAAGCGAGGCATAAACGTTCTCAACCTGAGCACAAGCTGCATGACCAGGCATCTAAGTGCAAAGCACGAGCTGCAGTGGAGTAGACACCTCAAAAACCAAGAAAGGTCTCTGGCTCCTCCTGCTTCCTCTTCTGCTGCAGTCTCGGCCTCTTCATCCACCTCTGTAGTGACAGTGGCACCTGTCACCCCGCAAACAGAGGATCTGCCAGCAACACTACCACCTGGGTCACCAACCATCTCCACAATGTCCCATGGAAGCGTTCAGCTCTCTATCTCCCAAACATTGGAGCGGAAGAGGAAGTACCCCCCTAGCCACCCGCGATCCCTGGCCCTGAATGCCAGCATTTCAAAATTCCTGGCCTTTGAAATGCTGTCATTCCGTCTGGTGGAGACGCAGAGTTTTAAAAGCCTGATGGCATTGGCTGTCCCGCAGTACGTCGTGCCCAGCCGCCACTACTTTTCCAGGCGAGCCATCCCTTCCCTGCACAACCAGGTGGGGGACAAAATCAGGTGTGCACTGCGCAACGCCATCTGTGGCAAGGTCCACCTAACTACGGATGCGTGGACCAGTAAGCACGGTCAGGGACGTTATATCTCCCTAACAGCACACTGGGTAAATGCAGTGGCGGCTGGGCCTGAGGCAGATAGCGGTTTGGCGCATGTCCTTCCACCACCGAGGATTGCAGGGCGCTTCAGTTTGCCTCCTGTTGCTAACTCCTCCTTCTCCGCTTCCTCATCCTCTACCGCCTCCTCATCCATTCAGCGTAACACCTTCACCACCAACTTCAGCACAGCCAGGGGTAAACGACAGCAGGCAGTTTTAAAACTTTCCTGTTTGGGGGAAAATCCCCACACCGCGCAGGAGTTGTGGAGGGACATGGAACAACAGACCGATGAGTGGTTGCTGTCAGTGAGCCTCAAGCCCGGCCTGGTGGTGTGCGATAATGGGCGAAATCTCGTAGCAGCTCTGGGTCTAGCCGGTTTGACGCACATCCCTTGCCTGGCGCATGTGCTGAACTTGGTGGTCCAGAGGTTCCTTAAAAATTACCCCAATATGCCAGAGCTGCTGCAGAAAGTGCGGGCTGTCTGTGCGCACTTTCGACGTTCTCACCCTGCTGCTGCTCGCCTGTCAGCGCTGCAGCATAACTTCGGCCTTCCCGCTCACCGCCTCATATGTGACGTGCCCACAAGGTGGAACTCCACCTTGCACATGCTGGCCAGACTGTGCGAGCAGCAGCAGGCAATAGTGGAGTTTCAGCTGCAGCAATCACGCGTGAGTCGCTCTGCGGAACAGCACCACTTCACCACCAATAACTGGGCCTCCATGCGAGACCTGTGTGCCTTGTTGCGCTGTTTCGAGTACTCCACCAACATGGCCAGTGCCAATGACGCCGTTCTCAGCGTTACTATCCCAGTTCTATGCCTCCTTGAAAAAACGCTTCGTGCGATGATGGAAGAGGATGTGGCACAGGAGGATGAGGAGGAGGAGGAGGAAGCGGGATCATTTCAAAGGCTTTCAGGGCAGTCTTTCACAAGTGGCTACGAGGGTGGGTTCCTGCACCAACAAACGCCAGGTACACAATTGTCCGGCAGAAAGGGCACAGTTCTGGAGGATGACGAGGTGGAGGAGGAGATGGAGGAGGAGGAGGAGCCATGTTCACAGCAGGGTGGCACTCAGACCAGCTCGTGGCCATTACTGGTGCGTGGCTGGGGGGATACAGAGGACACAGACGATACACCTCCCACAGAGGACAGCTTTTCTTTGCCTCTGGGCAGCCTGGCACACATGAGCGATTACATGCTGCAGTGTTTCCGCAACGACAGCCGAGTTGCCCACATTTTAACTGGTGCTGATTACTGGGTGGCCACCCTGCTGGATCCCCGTTACAAGGACAACGTACCGTCCTTAATTCCCTCACTGGAGCGGGATCGTAAGATGCACGAGTACAAGCGCACGCTGGTAGACGCGCTGCTGGTGGCATTCCCACCTGACAGCGGGCGTACGGTGGAAGCACAAGGCGAAGGCAGAGGAGGAGGAAGAGGTCGCCAACGCAGCCGGGGCACCGGCAGCACCTCAGAAGGCAGGGTTAGCATGGCCGAAATGTGGAAAAGCTTTGTCAGCACGCCACAACAACCAGCACCACCAGCTGAGATGGAACGTCTTAGCAGGAGGCAGCATTTCACCAACATGGTTGAGCAGTATGTGTCCACAGGCCTACACGTACTGGATGACGGGTCTGCCCCCTTTAACTTCTGGGTCTCCAAATTGGGCACATGGCCTGAGCTTGCCGTTTATGCCTTGGAGGTGCTGGCCTGCCCTGCAGCCAGTGTATTATCTGAACGTGTATTTAGCACGGCAGGGGGCGTTATCACAGACAAGCGCAGCCGCCTGTCCAGAGCCAATGTGGACAAGCTCACGTTCATTAAAATGAACCAGGCATGGATCCCACAGGACTTGTCCGTACCTTGTGCAGAATAGACATGTATACCGGTGTTGTGACAAACTGTCCGGCCATCGGATTGTGCCCGGCCCGTACTGCGCAGGCGCAGCGCTTGCGCAGTACAGAGGACAAGGAGATTCACAAAATCTCCGAAGATGAACGGCGCCTGCGCTGTGAGTGCAGGTTCAAGCCCCACCATCCAAGAGGACATACGGTAGCACATAGTAACAGGGCCCCTCACGGGCTCGCTTCGATCGCGGCCTTGCTTGGCTCGGCTTGAACCACGGATGGTGTGGCCTTCACCTGAACTCAACACGCAGGCGCCGTTAGTCTTGGGAGATTTTTGAAATCCCCTTGTCCTACATACTCAGCAAGCGCAGTACAGGGCGGACACTATTCGACAGGGGACAGAATTCGACACATCACCGGCCTTACCCAGCCATTGTTGTATTTTTGAACCAGTGTTGGCTACCTCGTCCTCCTCCACCGCCGCTTCCACCTACACAGCCACATCCACCGCCACCTCAACCTCCTACTCCATATGGACCTCGTCCTGCTAGGCCAAGATTAAAATGTTTATTTTATTTTTTTGTAGCGCACAGATCCTTTCCCCCTTACCTGCCTTTATGTTGTTGGCTCTTCGCAGGAGGGAGAAAGGCACACCGCACTACCAGCCCGTATCCTCCTATATAAAGAGGTTGAGCGGTGTACTTGACGGGCCGTGTCCACAGCCGGAGTCAAAACTCCTCCAGAGGATGATTCTCACCTCTACTGTAGGTAGAGGCAAGTCCTTTAATTGCCAGTAAAGTCAATGTCCACACCAGCTGAAACTCCAACTCTTATTCTCTCATGGCAAAATAAACTGTACTCAGATAGAAAAGGTTAGAGCAAAGAAACAGGACAGCTTAAGGTGTGGAGGAGGTCCAGGCACAAACGTAGCACATTCACTTCACTGCTTAGGTTTCTCAAACAGTTTTTGGCGCACGGTCTCTGCCACAGACATTGAGGTTGGTCTCTGCCACAGACCGGGTGTACAAGGCCCCTGCCACAGACCTGGAGAACTTTGGTCTCTGCCACAGACTAGGGTGTATAAGGCCCCTGCCACGGGCCTGGAGAACTTTGGTCTCAGCCACAGACCAGGGTGTATAAGGCCCCTGCCACGGGCCGGTTGAATAAGGCCTCTGATACAGTCAAGGTGACCTTGAGCTTCTCCTTCTACGAACCTAGCCCATATCAAGGGGAAGACATCTCTCCAGGGAGTCAACAGACCATTCCTTCACCGTGACTCCCGTCGCGGTCCATCAGAATGATCCTCCCTTCCCTGGAACAGGGTCCCCTACACGAGGCGGCTCTGGACTCCAGGCTTTACTCCCGCCCCTAGGCCTCCATACCCAGGGCAGCAAGAACTCCAGGATAGTACCTCACCCCGGGCTAAAGGTGCCCGAGATGGAACAGGAACACATGCACCCAGGCCGAAGGCACCTGGGCGCGGACCCCACTGGACATCAGCCCCCAGGCCAAAGGTCTGCCCCTTTTATATGCTCTCCTGGCATGCACAGCAGGTTCCCCGCCCCGCTGTACTACTGCCAAGAGGGGACACAAAAGGCGCCACCTGTAGGCCGCAGGGAACTGCACACCAATACTGTCCCCCGAGGACAAAATGGTCCATGAATCCTACAGAATTAGGGTATTTGAGCCTATTTACCACTCAAACACTTTCCTTAAATTTAGCACCCCGCTACATTTTTATTTCAAAGTATTTTATTTTCCCACTAGCTTATCCATTAAATTAAATAATTTATTCCAGAAAGGGCGTATTCTGGGGCATTCCCACCATATGTGTCGCATCGTGCCGTTGAGTTTCTGAGGTTCTTAATGACTTCCTGTACCTCTTCTGCTGAAAATCGGGCCTCCAGCATATTTTTTTATTTTTTAATTTTTTTTATGTTCTTTTAAGTTATTTTCTATCCACATTTGTTTGCAGAGCACTTGCCATGTTCTTAACAACATTTTGCTGCCATTTGCAGCCCTCTAGCCCTTTCCATTACTTTTTTAGAGCCTTTTTAGTCGTCAGAAGTCCGGGTCCCCATTGACTTCAATGGGGTCCGGGTCCGGGTTCGGGTTAAAGTTCGGTCCCGAATCCGAACTTTTTTCCGAAGTTCGGCCGAACCCGCCGGACCCGAATATCCAGCTACCCGCTCAACTCTAGTGGTAGTATCTAAATTGACTATGAGTCCTATGGAGTGGTGGATGACTCAGTTCCAGGGTTGTCAAAATGTAACTAGTACTATTCTCATCCCTAATGGCAGGGACGGAACATTGTGCCTATATTACGGTCAATTTGGGTACTATCCTATCACTCTACTGGGTTACACACTGGAGTCCATCTGGTTCTGAGGGGTTTGAGTCCGGACAGGGATTGAAAGGAGGAAATGTTTTTTGGGGGACAGGTGGGACACTGAATATGGTGCAGGTATCTACAGTATTCCATCACCACATGGCACTCCGGCATCTCATAATGGTTGATGAAAACCTATTATCTTATATGTACTGAATACACACTGAATCAAGCGCGGTCATGGTACCAGTGGCTTGCTCCCAGAGATGTGCGGACACAGAGTACAGGACGCTTATCTCGGAGGAGTAACCGGAAGAGGAGGGATGTGTTCAGCACTATATGGGGGGGAAAGAGAACCACAGTGTAAAGTGGCTCAAGATTCCATCAACCATGGTGGGAGGTTGGTAGAGAGTGTGAGATGGTACAGGGCAGATATATGTCATTTGCTCTGGTGTGCACACATGGGCAGGTGGAGTTATCAACCAGCATCAAGCTGATTGTACAAATCTCTCTATGAGGGGCAGTGGCCTGATGAGTTAGCATCACCACTCAGTAAGACTGTGCCAAAACACGTCGCCTACACTAATCCAAAGTGGTAGTCGAATGCCTGGATGGGCTGTACTGGTTTGGATTGTGAAAGGTGTTACAGAAATGCAGACTTGGTCTGTAGAGTTGAGGGCACCAGTGGCTTACTGACTGGGGATTCTATCTTGTTGCATTTGTGGCTAAGGAACCCACATGTGATCAGAGGGTACGGAAGCTGGGGGCAGGTTGATATTTCCCTCTGTCAGAGGTGTGAACACAATGTCCCTTGCACGGCCAATACACAGTGGTGAATGTATTTCACGCTGTGTTCTGGATGGGGAGATCATTGCTGGGAAGGAAGCACCTGGGTATTATTTGGGATATAGGCGAGTTTGGTTATTTGACCTAGAGGATACTGATGTGGCGTTAATCATGGAACAAGGGTGTTTCTTGAACCTAACAGTAGGTAGGGGTGCATGATATACCCTGGGCATGGTCACTGGGATATAATTTTGTGGGTTTTTGTCATTGCTTCGATGGTGTAGGTGTTAGACTCAATACCGGATGCTGGGGTACTGATGCTGACATCACATGGCTAATGATACACTGTTTTCAGCATCAGGTTGAATTGTACTCAGCAGGGTACACTACCTCGGGGAGTCTATTGTACCTACACTCTTGTCCTTGGGAGGGATATAGAAGGAACCCCCGTGTTTCACCCCTATAGCCCCGAAAGAAAGTTTTTTTTTTATAAAACCTGACATCCCCTTACACTTAGTGAAACTTCCGTTGGGATTCGGGGAGGAGTTAAAAGATGGGTAGTTAAACTTTGGGCAACAGGATTTAATTGGTGCCAACAGTTTTGGCAAGGCGTGAATAAAAAGGCCCTTCTCTAGGGGTTGATAATCTAAGAGGAGGGGGTGGAACAAAAATAATAGCCGCTGGGAATTATCTGATATGGAGCGAGCTGAGGTAACATTTTAGGTGGAGGCGGGGTAGGCTTCCTGGAATAAAAGAGTATTTAGGTGTGGAAAGGGGAGCGCCTGGCTGGGCGTATGGTTTTAAAGGTGGGGAGGTCCAGAGGTTCTGGAGCAGTCCTGAGGTGGAGCATGGGAGGAGATAACAAGGGAGATGGAAATCAGGATGTTCTGGGGCCAAAAACTTTAGTAAACTCCACCCTGTTGCGGTCCCAATGCGGGTCACTATTAAGAGACCGATTTAGAGTAGCTTGCGCATTTAAGAGAGGACCCTAGAACTATATTTTTCTTGTTTTTGTTCTAGGGATAAGCCTGTTCAATCTGTAATATTAAAGGACAGTCGGGGTGACTAAATTCTAAAAAAGTTTTTTTGGCAACCATTGGTTTAGCCTTTCCTTTTTAAAATATTTTTATTTTTTTGTTTTTCTACCCGACTTGTAAATGGTTAGTGACAGTGATCCTGTTCACCTGTTGATCACTAATAGGATAGAAGAGTTATCTATTTCTTTCTCGTACATCACGGGACACAGAGCGACATAGTCATTACTAATGGGTTATATAGATACCGTCAGGTGCTGGCACTGGCAACTTCCAAAACCGGAAGTACCCTCCCCTATATAAGCCCCTCCCATCCGGGAGCACCTCAGTTTTTTGCCAGTGTCTAAGGTGTTGGCCAAGAAGAAACATGTGTTTTTCACTGAGCTTGCGTACAGGTTCTTTTGGGCCTCAGTAAGCTATTCCGGATCCGACCAAAAAAGCTTCATAGCTAAACGGTCGGTACCCGGGCCTTGCAGAGAAGAGCAAGGTTTTGCCTGTAATGCTTCTCTTAGGAGAGCTGGACCCTGGGATCCAGAGCTCTGGTCATACCCACGACCAAGATGTTTTCTGTGCAGGGTGCTATACAGGTCCAGGGGAGTGGAATCCTTGGGAACCCGGTCCCTGAAGGTTTGATTACAATGCCTGCCGTGATAGGTGAAGTTTGGGCTTTTGTGGACCAAACAAAGTCCTGCGGCGGGGAACAGGTAAGTGGGGGCCCCCAGGAACTTGGTTCTATTGGGGGACCCCCAAGCCTAATTTGTCTTTCTGTCTGTTACCTAATGGTATTCCCGCAAAATTCTGTGCATGCCTGTAACTACTAAAAAAATGTAATAATTTTTAATGGTGGTCAAGAAAAAAAAAAAAAAAAAATTTTTTTTTATATATATTTAATATATTAGACTGCGGTACCTGTGTTTGTCCACTAGAGCCCGCTGTGGAATGTTTTCTTGTCATGTGGACTAGCTTCTTCTCAGCAGAGCAAAGTCCAGGCAGATGGTGAGTTCTCTTATAGGAAACTGCTTCCTCTGCCATGTTGCAGTGCTCGTCCATCCCCCGGCCTGCGGCAAAGAGGGGCCCTGGCTCCTGTCCCTTGTTACCATATTTTGAAATTAGCGCCAAAGGCGCACGTGGCCGCGCGCGTGCGTGTGCACGCGCCTCTATATATAGAGGTGAGCCGGGAAAAGGGGCGGAGCCTGGGGGATGACGCTCTGTGCGCGCCGCAGCGCTTCTGCGCATGTGCGGGCGTCCCAGCAGTTTAAAAAAACCACAATATTGTAGTGAGCTGGCTATGAAGTACAGAGACAGAGCTGGCAACATTTAAAGGCATACAGCAAGCGGTTGATACAGGCATCCCCTAGAAAGGCACATTAGTAGACACCAACTGTGATATAGCAGCAATTGTGCTAGACTATTCTCAGTAAAAGTGGTGTATTACGGCTGGAATACCTCAGCTTTAGGCTTAGGAATATGCCGTCCAGAAGCTCCGGAACTGAATCTTCCAGGAAGCGAAGGGGGTCTCATCGGGCTCGGAGGATCTTGGGCATACTTCTGCTGCACCAGTCTCCCCTGAAGTTCAGAGGTAAGTGACCGTAGAGACCCCGCAGGGGTACTTGGTACTGTGGCTGTCCTCAGTTCACCTGCTCCTGTGTATGTAACAGAGGAGGTTTTTTCCTCAGCTCTGGGAGGATTAGAGAGGCTGCCTCCCTGTCAGGGAAAGCACGCCCGATCTCCGTCTCCTCCTTCAGAGTGCCTGTTAGCAGAGCAACAGTCCCATACAGGGATCGACCTGCCTGAAGGGGATCAGGATGAGGTTGATTCTGTTATAGAGGAATCAACAGTGGGGGAACCTTTTCTCAGCATCTCAAGCTGAAAGATTATGGGTTCAGTCTCTGACTAACATGGTCCGATCAGCATTTAAAAATGCACCTTGCGGAACCATCAACCACTACTGTATCCTCGTTGGGGTCGCTGGAAGCCCCCAGACTGTTTGTTCTTTTCCACTTCACCCTTTACTGAAAGGGCTCATTTACCAGGATTGGGAACGTCCTGAGAAAATATTTATTCCCCCAAGAGATTTCCGGTGGTCTATCCCATGGAGGATAAGTTCATCAAAAAAAAAAAAAAAAATGGCCATCTCTTGTATGTATAAATCACTGACATGTCCAGTGGATAATGTCCAAATGTTCAAGAACCCAATAGATAAAAGATTGGAGTCCTTATGAAAATCTGCTTGGTGATACAACCAGCAGTAGCAGCTATTGGGGTCTGCTAAGCAGTGAAGGATCAGTTGAAACAGGTCTTGAGGGACTTGACAGATCAGCAGGCTTTGCCCTAGCTGATCTACCTAGAGCCTTAGGCTTTGCGGTTGACGCCATAGAGGATTCAGTCCATCAGGCCTCCCGCCTTACGCTGTCTATAGTACATATGCGTAGGCTCCTATGGCTCAAAAACTGGTCTGCTGAAGCTCCCTGTAAAAAATGGCTGGTTAGCGTCCCGTTTCATGGTGAACGCTTATTCAGGGAAAACCTGGACAAATATATCCAGAAAATTTCCAGCGGTAAAAATACGCTCTTGCCGTTTAAAAACAGAGTTAGAGGTCCCTCTTTGAGAGGCCTGCTTCTCCAGTCCCTGGGCCATCGGCTGTGTAACAGTTCCGACGGCCTCCTCGGTCAAATCCCGGGGGTAAAAAACAGGGACAGTAGCAGGGTAATGAGAAACCCTGGGTCAGGGGAGGTACAAAACCTCCCCCAAAGTTAAATTCATTGAAGCCCCCACTCAGTCGGGTGGGGGGAGGACTCCAGTTGTTCGCAAGAGACCTGGCGGGACACGATCAAGACAGATAGGTGCTCTCCGCAGTAGGTTGGGGATACAGTTTGGAGTTAAAAGACTCTCCTCCTTCCCATTTTTGAGGTCAAACGTGCCAAGGGATCCCCGGAAGAGAGAGTCCCTCCTGTTGGCACTAGAACAACTATTGCTCCAAGGAGTAATTATGGAGGTTCCCCTGGAAGAATGAGGGTTCGGGTTTTACTCAAACCTCTTTACGGTCCCGAAGCAAACGCGGACGGGAGGCCCATATTAATTCTAAAAGGGCTATACAAATTCCTGTATATCAGGACTTTCCGATAGAGTCGATCCGATCGGTGGCCACTGCCCTACAAGGGGAGGATTGGTTAGCCGCGATCGACATCAAAGATGCTTATTTGCACATTCCCATCTTTCCAGTCCACCAAAAATGTCTACGATTTGCAGTAGAAGGGCGCCATTTTCAGTTCAGAGCCTTACCCTTCGGTTTGGCCACAGCACCACGAGTGTTTACAAAAATTCTGGCCCTTTATTGGCCAATCTAAGAACACAAGGTGTAATGATAATGGCATATCTGGATGACTTATTGCTGATAGACCACTCAGTGAAAAAACTAGACGTGGTCGTTCACAAGACAATCAAGTATCTGGAATCTCACGGTTGGATTATCGACCGAGACAAGTCAGCCCTAAAAACCAGTCAAAAGTCTGGAATACTTGGGGCTAAGGTTGGATTCAGGCCAGAGAAAAATATTCTTGCCTCGAGGAAAGGTGTTGTCTTTGAAAGATTTGATCCACTTAGTGGGTACAAAAAAGCCAGCCGTCCATACGCCTGTATATGAGGCTGCTGGGAAAAATGGTGGCATCATTCGAAGCAGTACCCTACGGTCAATTCCATTCAAGGAATTTGCAAGGGGCCATACTGTCAGCCTGGAACAAAAAAGTTCAGGCCCTAGACTTACAATGTCCTTGTCCCCTTCCGTTCGCAAGAGCCTCCGTTGGTGGTTGGTTCCCCAGAATCTGGAAAAAAGGAAATCCTTCAGTCCGATTTCTTGGAAGGTGGTCACTACAGATGCCAGCCTTATAGGCTGGGGAGCAGTACTGGAGCAATAGTCTCTCCAGGGCAGATGGTCGGATGCAGAAAAGGCCCTGCCCATCAATCTCTTAGAGATACGAGCAGCCCGGTATGCCCTAGTAGCATGGACATCCAAACTCCAAGGGTCCCCTGTCAGATTTCAATCAGACAATGCCACAGCAGTGGCATATATCAATCATCAGGGGGGCACCAGGAGTCGTGCAGCCCAGAGGGAAGTAAATTACATCCTGAAATGGGCAGAAAAATATGTCCCAGCCATATCTGCGGTATTCATTCCAGGAGTGGAGAATTGGAAGGCGGACTTTATAAGTCGCCAGCAATTAGGCCCAGAGGAAGGGTCCCTTCACCCCGAGGTTTTCTGGACAATATGTCAGCGGTGGGGAACATCGGATGTAGATCTTCTAGC
This sequence comes from Rana muscosa, assembly GCA_029206835.1. Lineage (NCBI taxonomy): Eukaryota > Metazoa > Chordata > Amphibia > Anura > Ranidae > Rana > Rana muscosa. The sequence goes on from CM055116.1 coordinate 149,760,551, forward strand.
ATCCAGATTCAACACAAAGGGGGACAGGTTTGTCTCTCGGACAAGGGATCCCCTAGCTTGCGGCTCGGATGCCCTAGTGTTCCCTTGGGATCAGTTCAAGCTGATATATGCATTCACACCGCCACAATGGTTACCTCGATTACTCCGCAGAATCAGGGTAGAAAAGAAACCAGTGATTCCGGTGGCTCCAGCGTGGCCCCGAAGAGCGTGGTACGCGGAGATTGTAAAATTTCAGTGGGGAGTCCTTGGACTCTCCCACGTCGTCCGGACCTGCTTTCGCAAGGACCGATATACCACCCTTCCTTACCAGCCCTAGGTTTGACGGCCTGGCTATTGAAGCCCACATTCTAAAAAAGAGAGGGCTCTCTAATGCTGTGGTATCTACCATGATCAATGCCAGGAAGCCGGTATCCAGGCAGATCTACTATAGAATCTGGAAGGCGTACATCGCCTGGTGTGAGGCCAAGAAATGGCATCCACGTAAATACGTAATAGGAAGGATTCTGGACTTCCTACAATGGGCTGTAGATAGGAAGCTTGCCTTGAGTACTATCAAGGGTCAGATTTCGGCCTTGTCAATATTTTTTCAAAGGCCCTTGGCTTCGCATTCACTAGTCAAAGCCTTTATACAAGGAGTGATGCGTATTAGTCCTCCGGTTAATATTCCCATATGTCCATGGGATCTAAACTTGGTTCTGTCGGTTTTACAGAAACAACCATTTGAACCATTACAGCATATTTCCTTGGTGCTTCTCACCAGGAAATTGATTTTTCTAGTAGCCATTTGTTCGGCTAAAAGAGTGTCGGAATTAGCAGCTATGTCCTGTAAAGAGCCATATCTGGTTATCCATAAGGACAAAGTAGTGTTACGTCCTCATCCAGCCTTTCTTCCTAAGGTGGTATCGAGGTTTCATTTGAACCAAGATGTGGTTCTTCCTTCTTTTTTCCCCAAACCTACTTCGGTAGAGGAAAAGTTATTTCATTCTTTGGATGTAGTAAGAGCAGTTAAAGCTTATCTAAAAGCCACTGCTCAGATTCGCAGAACGGATACTTTGTTTATACTGCCGGAAGGCCCCAGAAAGGGTCAGGCAGCGTCAAAATCTACTTTAGCCAAGTGGATTCGACAGGTCATTATGCAAGCTTATGGCTTGAGAAGGAGACCGCCTCCGTTCAAAGTTAGAGCGCACTCCACGAGAGCAGTTGGAACTTCATGGGCAGTGCATCACCAGGCCTCCCTGGCTCAAATCTGTAAGGCCGCAACATGGTCTTCAGTACACACGTTTACTAGGTTCTACCAGGTGGACGTTAGAAGTCAGGAGGATGTCGCCTTTGGGCGCAGTGTGTTGCAGGCCGCAAAAGATCCTCATGTCTGATAGCGCTCAGCTTATATATGGTGTATCCCCCCCCTCATTTGGCATTGCTTTAGGACATCCCATTAGTAATGACTATGTCGCTCTGTGTCCCGTGATGTACAAGAAAGAAAATAGGATTTTTATAACAGCTTACCTGTAAAATCCTTTTCTTGGAGTACATCACGGGACACAGAGCTCCCGCCCCTCTTTGGGGACACTTATTGCTTTGCTACAAAACTGAGGTGCTCCCGGATGGGAGGGGCTTATATAGGGGAGGGTACTTCCGGTTTTGGAAGTTGCCAGTGCCAGCACCTGACGGTATCTATATAACCCATTAGTAATGACTATGTCGCTCTGTGTCCCGTGATGTACTCCAAGAAAAGGATTTTACAGGTAAGCTGTTATAAAAATCCTATTTTTTATTTTTTTCCTCCTTTATTTTATTTTTATTTTTAGTTATTTTTTATTTTTTTCTCCCAAGCTGCTGCTGCAACAGCCACAATATATTATTTTTCGAGGCACTGTTTCAGGACAGTTATATATTGTTTGTTTGTTTTTATGAATGCAGAGTCAGTGCTCTTTGACATAAAGGGAAATGGGTGACAAACGGTCTGGGTCGAAGCAGCATTGAACCTGTATGTTTTGTTGCTTATTGTATTCTTTTTTCTCTTTTCTCTTTCCTACTTTCTTTGGTTCATATTCTGCTTTATCTTGGAAAATAAATGTATTCATCTTCTGGAACTTTTGTTTGAATATCAGAGATGAGTTGTGAATTGTAAGGGTTTACCGTCTCTGCCTGACTCCATTTTTTTAAGAGTCCAGTGGGTTCCATAGAATGGGTTCCTGAAACATACAAATACCATATTTCACAAAGTATCCCTGGACATCCAGGTCCCATGTCTTAATGTAATTTTACCTCCCCTAATCTGCCCACTGCTTTAACCTGAGCCCCGTGAGCAGGTGTGGTGAACCCAGGGACCTAACAATAGCAGGCAGTGTTGACTATCCCTACCATCAAGGGCAATGGATGATACTGGCTGTGGCTCGGTCTCGGTACCCTGTGGGGATCCCACCTTACTCGTCCACATTGCACCCCTCATAAGATATTCAGTCTTAGTGGCCACGCCACTACTCTTGTCTGACATTCCACCAAAAACTCCTGTCTGACATTCTCCTTTTTGTTCTTTTTTTTTTGTATTCATGCACGACTGTCCGGAGGCCCGCCCAACCACCACCTGAAGAAGCAACGCATCTCTTAAGAAAAACGTGCCACGAATAAGACCCTTCTGAAACTTTCCTTCACCATGCTGAAAAGTGCTGTCTCGCGGTCCGATCCAATCGTGACAATCATAACATCATATTTCCAAGCTACAGGACTAAATATGCAAGGATCCCGGCAGTAATGTTTGAATTCGGCTCCTTCAATGCAGCGGGGCGATGAAGCATTGCAGTACAGACTCTCATGGGTCGGATGTGAAGTCTCAAAGGCACCAGAACTGTCTCAAGTCTACCTTGATGGGTTACGGTGGGTTCAAGAAAGGAAGAGGCCGCAGTGGTGGTGGGGGAAGGGTCAGGGCTTCTAAGCCGTTGTGGGTGGGTACAAAATCATTAAGGGACTTCATAAGTTCAAGAATGAACTTCAGGGGGGACTGTGGTGGAGATTTTTCAAATCCATATTTATAACAAGAAGCTACGTGTATATATGGTTGTATATGTTTTTACAATACTTTATTATTAAGGTGACTTAAATTTATCTTAGCATGCTTGCTAATGTGAGAAACTTGTTGAACTGAGCATCAAAGGAACACACCTATCTGATAAAAGCAGCAAGTATTTCTGGTTTAGATTTGGAAGGCTAAGTAGAGAGGTTTGAGATTTCAACCAATCAGGTGGTCACCTTTAAACCAATGAGACCACAGGATTTTGGGTTCTGGTTGGCATAGGGGGTATAAAAGTCAGATACACTCATGGCTAGAGCCCTTGCGAATGAAGATCTGATGCAGACGACATGGTGACGTAATAAGCTCTCTCTCTCTCTCTCTCTCTCTCTCTCTCTCCCTATGCCTCTCCCTCTGTATCTCTCTCTGTCTCTCTCCCTCTCTCTCCCTCTCTCTCTCTCTCTCTCTCTCTCTCCCTCTCGCTCGGCCCATCTGCCTCTCTCCCTCTCTCTCTCTCTCTCTCTCCCATGTTTAAGATTAATATTACTTCGCGTTTGCTCTCTTGTTTCTATTATCATGTAACATTGGTATCATGTTTGTCATAGCAATATTCCTATTATGTATCGTGTAACATTGGTATCACCTTGCTATTAGGGGGTACCAGTTCTGTATAAATAAATGTCATTGTTTTCTCTTTTCCCGACGCTATCGTTTGATTTAATTTTATATAGACAAAAGGTTTTTAATCACTTATTTTAAGCATTTAAGCGAGGTTAGGACTATCTCCGTAACAGTAACTCGTAGCAACACACCGCTACACAACTTTATGGGAACAGTTTGGGGATGGCCCCTTCCTGTTCCAACATGACTGCACACCAGTGCACAAAGCAAGGTCCATAAAGACATGGATGAGTGAGTTTGGGGTGGAGGAACTTGACTGGCCTGCACAGAGTCCTGACCTTAACACAACAGAACACCTTGGGGATGAATTAGAGCAGAGACTGCGAGCCAGGCCTTCTCGCCCACATCATCTAATATTTAATATAATTTTTTTGGGCATCCTAGTCTAATGCCGCGTACACACGATCGGGATTCACGGCGGTGAAAACACTGCCGTGAATCCCGACGGGAAAAATGAGGAACGGCTTGTTCCCCTATACACGGCCGTTTTTCCCGTAATTTTTTCTCTTGGTTGAGAAAAACGACCGTGTGTAGGCTCCCCGGCAGTGTTTCCCTATGGGAAAACTGCCGCGGAAAAAAATGCCTTGAATCACGACGAGAAAAATTAGAGCATGTTCTAATTTTTCTCATCATGATTAATGCCGTTTTTCTCGTCGGGAAAAATGACCAAAAGCCCACACACGGTTGTTTTTCTCGTCAAAGAGAAAAAATTTCATTTTTCCAGACGAGAAAAATGGTCGTGTGTACGCGGCATTAGTCTGTAAGGTTCAGTATTGAGTTGACCCACCCTTTTGCAGCCATAACAGCTTCATCTCTTCTGGGAAGACTGTCCACGAGGTTTAAGAGTGTGTCTATGGGAATGTTTGACCATTCTTCCAGAAGCGCATTTGTGACGTTATCTGGCACAGAGCGGCCTCCCTGCCACAGTATATCTATGGTGGACGCTCCACAAGCGGTTAAAGATATCTCGGTCCTCCTCCTACTCCTAACAGTCATGTCTCTGCATATAGGAGGGGTTAGAAATAGTGATAAGGGCTCAGCGACTTCTAAAAAAAAAATCCACATTTGCATATCAGTTAGGGCTAGTTTACACTACTGTTAGTCATCTGATGAGTGATCCACAGTGAATGATTCTTCAGAGTGTGTATAACAGGTGGTGAGGAAGTGATATGTCACCACACTGACTGTTTTAACCCCTAAACACCCACACTACACGGTAAATGAATGCACTCTGCCTGCCTTTGCATGTACACCCCCAGCCGCTGTCTTTGCAGCTTAAGCGGGAGCAGTTGGGCGCAGTAAAATCGCGGATCAACCAAGCGGAAATAGAAAGGTTCACGTTAAATAATGTTCATTTTGAACTGTACCTTTAGTTGTAACATTTTCCGTGTCACATGATAAGTCCTCTTTAATTGTGAGCTGGAATTGGCTTTCTGTTTAACATGCAACCCTGTGAAATATGCACTAAGCTCTAATTCAATAGACTACACTGATTCAGTGTTCATGCAGAATGTAAATTAACCTTGAAGAGTATTTTCACTGGAGAATATTGGGTATATTATTCTTAATATGTATACCTCTTCAGGCTATTGAGGGATTTGCATAAAATATGCTAATGTTGCTTGGCTACAAAAAAGAAAGCCTTAGCTTCTGACACCTATGGGATCATAGATTATACAAAGTAAAAAACATGTGTGCTATAATGTGCTGGATTGAAAATTTCAAGTGCTGAAAATGGTTAATCGTTAAAGGATAAATAAAAACATATTTTTAATGATGTTATCTTACACAAAGAGGACCTACTGTCTCTGCGTCCAAATCATTAATTAAACCTGAACACAATAATGACTCATAGGGTACTATTGTCCCTTCCATTTAAAGCAAATATTATATATATTGCTAATGGTCTAATATTAATCTTCTGTACAATAGATGTACAATAGATGTGCAGAGTTTGTGCTTGTCTCCTTTTTCTCAGCTCTCCTCTGTCAGAATGACATCAGAGAAACCCCCACTGGGGTTATTGAGTTGGCCCATCCTTTGCAGCTACAACAGCTTCAACTCTTCTGGGAAGGCTGTCCACAAGGTTTAGGAGTGTGTCTATGGGAATTTTTAACCATTCTTCCAGAAGCACATTTGTTAGGTCAGGCACTGATGTGGATAAGAAGGCCTGGCTCGCAGTCCCCACTCTAATTTATCCCAAAGGTGTTCTATCGGGTTGAGCTCAGGAACAGTGCAGGCCAGTCAAGTTCCTCCACCCCAAACTCGCTCATCCATGTCTTTATGGACCTTGCTTTGTGCACTGGTGCACATTCATGTTGGAACAGGAAGGGGCCATCCCCAAACTGTTCCCACAAAGTTAAGAGCATGAAATTGTCCCAAATGTCTTGGTATGCTGACGCCTTAAGAGTTCACTAGAACTAAGGGGCCAAGGCCCACCCCTGAAAAACAACCCCACAACATATTCCCCCCTCCACCAAATGATTTGGCCCAGTGCACAAAGCAAGGTCCATAAAGACATGGGTGAGCGAGTAAGGGGTGGAGGAACTTGACTGGCCTGCACAGTGTCCTGACCTCTACCTAATAGAGCGCCTTTGGAATAAATTAGAGCGGAGACTGCGAGCCAGGCCTTCTCGTCGAACATCAGTGCCTGACCTCACAAATGCGCTTCAGGAAGAATGGTTAAAGATTCCCATAGACACACTCCTAAACTTTGTGGACAGCCTTCCCAGAAGAGTTGAAGCTGTTATAGCTGCAAAGGATGGGCCAGCTCAATATTGAACCCTACGGACTAAGACTGGGATGGCATTAAAGTTCATGTGTGTTAAAGGCAGGTGTCCCAATACTTTTGGTAATATAGTGTATAGACTATACTTGATATCTGATGTATTGACATGCTCATACTAAGCTACTCAGTGATTTCTAGTGAAGAATTTGCAAGTCAGAACGACTATTTCCCCTTGTGAGTGACATCATGGCCCTGCACGTACCCTGTGTGACATAACTGTTCTACATGTACTGTGTTTGACAGCACTACGTATAACATGTGACATACGTACAACGTGTGACATCATAACTCTTTCTTGTGCAATGTACCTTGTATGACACCACTGCCCTGTTGGAGGTACAACAACTTTCAGCTTAGCCTATTGACTGCAGTTCACAAACAGGACACTAGATGTCACTAATGCTCAGTGATATGCTATGCTATACATTTTCTATGATGTGTTGTATTTCCTGTACATAGTGCTGTACTTGTTGGTTTCGTTTTCCTGTCTGTGTTCTTACCATTTGAGGTGACATCTTTGCTAGTGTGGTTATGTTCCAATAAAGAAGCCAGTTCCTGTTACTCCACAACGTCTGATCTGAATTGACTCCACTGCACCCAGCAATCGTACTCTGCAACATGCCCTGTGTAGCAAATATAAAACATTACGGTCTAATAAATAAGTGCTATGCTTCCTTATCAGGACAACTCAATACAAGTAGGTATACTTCTTCTTTTCTGAGCACTGATGTCACAGGAGGCAAGAATTGTCATTACATAGGCTCTAGCGGGCCTTAAAACAAAGTTCTTTTGAAATCCTCTAGAATATTTTAGGCCATCTAGCAGTAAGCCCCTATTCACATCAGAGGGATTTGTACATTGCCAGAAGTTCTTCAACGTTCAACACCAGATTTCATTGTTGTTCTATAGTGCTCAGAAAAAATACAGGAGCTTTTTTTGGGCCATGATGGGCACTAGGCAACTGCACCTCCTGCGAGGAGCAACTCCTCCTAGTAACTAGCTTTCCATTGGCTAAAACAAAAACTCCTGAAAAATACACGAAAAAGCATGCAAACCCTTTTTTTTATTTTTGATACGGTTTCGGCGGAATGCTGGAGATGCGCGTTCTCTCCAGCTGACGCCGACCACATATTCTGGCAGTGCCCCCATATCAGATGATATTGGGAGGAGGTCCTATCCTGTATTTCGGACCTTCTCACAATACCCATTCCACTTACCGTGAGTGTGTGTTTATTGGGGCTTGTGGAGGAGGTGATTCCGACCAAGGCTTTGAGAACATTACTCACTATTTTACTGTTTTACGGGAAAAAGGCTATACTGCTTAAATGGAAGGACCCGAGGGCACCGGATATCACCTTTTGGAAAAGTTTGATAAATACCATGATGTCATTTTACAAGTCTACCTATAGGGCTAGGGGTTGCGGGAAGAAATTTGACAAGGTGTGGCAGGCCTGGTACAACTCGGATAGCACGGTGGGATAGGCGGGACATGCTAGGTGTCAAGGCCTATCTAGGAGGTGCCAATATCTCCTGGTGTAGGAATCTTTCAAGCGGAAGGTGGTGGCTAATTTGGTACAGATGAGTGGAATCTGTGGTTGGTTTCCAGCTCTTGATTGACAAGCTCAATGGTGGAATGGCTACAGACAGGACCAACTGGTGGGAAACCAGTGGCCAAGATTTATTTTGACATCCGGGAAATTGGGCTGTGACAGGGGGTACGGGGGGGGGGGGGGGGTTGTCGGGTCAGTTGGTTACAGTTAGTTGACTATGTTAGTCAGGACTGGAGTGCTTTTTTTGTTTTACTTTGGGCCCTGCGAGGCCGCAGTGTCGGGTGAGTGCCACATTGGCAACCTGGATGTGTTATCTTATTGAAATATAAATTTAATAAAAATAAATGAAAAAAAAAAGTGTGAATTCAGCATAGGTGACCAATTTTCAAGGTAAAAATACTGACTTTATTGCCTCGTACACACGACCGGTTTTCCTGACATGCCAAAAACCGACGTTTTTCCCAACGTGATTCCTCTCAAGCCTGCCTTGCATACACACGTTTAGGCAAAAAAACTCTCGACCAAAGCGCGGCGACGTACAACACGTACGACGGCACTATAAAGGGGAAGTTCCATTCAAATGGCGCCACCCTTTGGGCTACTTTTGCTGATCCTCATGTTAGTAAAAGTTTGGTGAGAGCCGATTCGCGGTTTTCAGCCTCCTGCTTTTTAGTCCGTTCCAGCGTGATGAATGTGCTATCTCCATTACGAATGCTAGTTTTACCAGAACGAGCGCTCCCGTCTCATACTTGATTCTGAGCATGTGTGTTTTTTTTTCCCCTCGGAAAAGCATACACACAGCCGTTTTTCGCGACGTGAAAAAGACTGACGGGAAACACGACGAGAAAAAAGAGAGATGGTTTTAATTTTTTTGCAGGCAGTTTTTTCGTAGAGAAAACTGCTAGGGAGCATACACACGGCCGGTTTTCACGACCAATATAAAAAATGGCAATTATCTTGTCGGGAAAACCAGTCGTGTGTACAAGGCATTAGATCTCTTTCTTATTAATAGCAGACATTCTGTTAATGGGGTTTGCTGCCTCATTGTGGAGAATGACAAGATGGACTGCTAGGTGGTCCTTTAAAGCACTTTTTAAAGCGGAGTTCCACCCAATTTTTTTACTTTTTTTTATTCCACTCCTCACCCCCTTACATGCCACATTTGGCATGTAATTTTTTTGGGGGGGAGTGGGGGCTTCAGTAGGAGTGGGACTTCCTGTCCCACTTCCTCCTTCCGCCCTGGAGCCGCCTAGGCGATACGTCATATCGCCTTGTGGCGGCTCCTCCCTGTAGGCGATCACCTGGGACGTGACAGGTCCCAGGCGATCGCCTGTCCACTCACAGAGCGCTGCGCCGTTCGCGCATGCGCAGTGAGTGCCCGGCCGTGAAGCCGAAAGCTGTCACGGCTGGGTGCCCACACTGTGAATGGACGTGCCGGCGGAGGAGGGGGGAGAGGAGCGGAGCTCCAGGCGGCGCGTCGCTGGACAGTGGAGCAGGTAAGTGTATGTTTATTAAAAGCCAGCAGCTACACTTTTTGTAGCTGCTGACTTTTAATAAACATAAAAAAAGGGTGGAACTCCGCTTTAAAAGTTCTCTTTTATGCAGATATTCACCTGACAGAATAAATAATGGGATTTGCTCTATAAAAACACTAGAGGAGCAGAGTTTCCATTTTATGCCCCTTTTTAGCTACTTTCCAAAAATTAGTCACCATTCAGATTCTACCTTTCAGGGAAGATTTGGATCAAACTGAGAGCCATTGGGCATTAGCTCCAGTTCTTAGAAAGAATACACTGATTCATCGGGTCTCTGATGATTATCAACCCCTCCGGTAAACAGCAAAGCAGTGGAAGGAGAGCAAAGATTTCCTTCACAAATTCAAAGCAACAATCTAACATATTTCTAAGGGGAGTTAAACAAATGTTATACAGTAAAACCTTGGATTGCAAGCATAATTTGTTCCTGAAACATGCTTGTAATCCAAAGCATTCGTATATCAAAGCTAATTTCCACATAAGAAATAATGGAAAGTCAGATGATTCGTTCCACAACCATTTATTCATAAGTCATTCAGTTTAAAGTCCATATAAAAAGATTATAGCAATGTGATAGGTTGTGTAACCATAAAATGTCCACCCACAAATGGCAGTCTCCACAAGGGGATTGGAAGCAATATCCAGCAGGAGCTACAGAGTATAAAAGAGACGAAGGTACAACATTTAGCAACTCACATGGTTGATGAATAAAAGAGGCAAATCTAAGTATGCAGGTGTAGCGGGTATATACTTTTAAATTCTGGTGAAGACACCAGTGATGTAGAGTTCCCTGCGGCCCAGCAGGTGGCGCTGTCACTTTGGGCCGGGGTTGAACCATCGCTGCAGTGCCGTACCCTTTGTGGCCTCTCGCAGTGGTTGTACGGCGGGGCGGGGAACCCGCCGTGCATCCTGGGAGAGGGTATAAAGGGGGCGGACATCTTCGCCACGAGGTTTGAGTCCCAGGCACCTTCAGCCTGAGGGCTGCTGTTCGCGGTCGGGGTCCAGGCGGCCTAGGCCTGGACACCTGGAGTTCGTGTTCCATCCCAGACACCTTCAGTCTGGGGTGAGGCACTCAGCCGGAGGCCTGGGGCCCAGTACCTTCCGCTGGGTCCCGCGAGGGAGGGATTGTCCTAGGGGGGCACCCGAATCCAGCGGCGTAAGGGACCGGAGGAGGGACTCATCCGAAGACCTGGTGCAGCAGATTGCCAGTGCCGGATGAACCTCTGGAGACCGCCCGGAGGGATATCTTCCCAAACAGGGGCCAAGTTCAGAGAGGAAGGTGGTTCATGTTCTATGACCGGTGGCAGCGGTCCAGCTATTCAACTCAGGTCAGTGGCAGAGGCCTGCTATTAGGCCTGTGGCAGGGGCCTCAACGGTTCATCCGGTCGGTGGCAGCGACCAAAACTCATGGTCGGTGGCAGAGACCGTGCGCCAGGCCTATTCGCTAGCAAAGGAATAGGAGAGTTCAGTTGTGCCTGGGCCTACTCGTATCCACACCCCTGTTTGTTCATTACTGAAAGTTCAACTGATTGTTTTCACCCTGCAAGAAAAGAAATAAAGGAGTGTTGGACTTTCGATTGGTGTGGGGCTCTATGTTATTGACAAACACATCTCCACAGAACAACTAAGGCTTTGTATGCAGTGAACTCAAGGAGGTAATTCAAGTAACTCTGCTCAACCCTCATACACATACGAGGGGAGAGCTTGGCGTAGTGTTCCTGCACTCTCCTCTCTCAGGTACCCCTAGACACAAGCCATTCACAATAGGCGAGAGGGAGAGATGAGGCTCCGCTACACGTGGGGGCTCTGGTCCGGGATGTGTTCATGCTACAATGGAGCTGGAGTTGTTGGAATTTGAAAGTGTCTGCCCGAAAGAGTTCAGAGTAGGTCGGCCATATTGGCCACTGTGCCACGAGGCACACCCTCCCTGCTCAGTTCGTAGGCGTGACCCAGGGAAGGAGAAAGCCCGCAAACTGGAGTGCAAGAGGGGAGGAGTCCAATCGTGTGAAGGACTACACGTGGGGACTTTGGCGCCAACAAGGCAGTGCGCAATGGATCAGCAGAGAGTCGCCATGTTCACCAATGCATCGTGAATTCCCATTCATCCTACTACCACGAGTCTGACTACTGCTGCTCCGATAACGGATATGGGGATTCGGCTAAAGCCTCGGGGACGATTCGCCCTGTACTCATGCATGGACGTTGAGGCCCTGGGTTTGATTTGTCCCGGCTGTTCGGGACTGGTGTGTCAGCTGAAGCCATTCGGGCGCTGCGAGGCCTACGGAGAGTTTCTATTTGAGGTGGAACCACCCATTGAGAAACCCAGAACCATCAACCTCAACTGCGCAACAGGCCACACCACTCAAGAAGGAGGAATCGCTGCTTTTACAGCCATCCCTGTGAGCACTGCAGCGACCGCAGGGGAGGTCGCAATCACAGAGGTACGGGAGAAATCCGAGGATGCTGACTCGGTCACCACTGTTTCCCAGCGTCCACCGCCAAAGAGGAAGACCGGTTTGGTTGCCCCGTCCAGCGGTCGCGGTGGATCACCCTGTTCGCCTACGCCCGCCCCGGATGGATCCGGTCGGAAGAGTCCCGGACATCCCTTCTCTACTTTGGGCCGAGGTAAGCCGGGCAAAGGGACTTGGTGTTGGGGTGGAGGTGTCGGGGAGTCACGGCCCTGTGTGCCCGCGGGGGGTAGCAATTCAGCCTCTACTACAGGCTACCTGCCCGCGGAGGAGTGTGACACCTCCGACCTAGAGTCGCTCTCCGATCTGGGAGACAATGTCATCATAGATTAACTTTTCGCTAAGAAGGGCTGGGACAAGATGCCTCTCTCCTTGTCCCGCAAAGTCAGGGATCCACCCATGTCTACAGGGGATAGTACACCCCGGGTGGAGACACCAGTGCCTGAGGAGGGATCCCGTCCCCAGTCTGCCCTTCTACCTCAGGTGCCTCCTGAATCTGGCACCGGGGAAAAGAGACTGTTGCTGCGGGCGCCTATGCCCAGAATGGAGGTGATCAAGGCACCTCGTCACCTGGATGCCATCGTCCAACCGGGTGAGGGGGACCGGGCCACTATGCCTCCGCTGGCGAGACTACAGCGCCTCTTTGGCCAAAAGGTTGCTAACGAGTACGGGCGGGAGTACCCGTACTTACCCAAGGAGCTTCTATATGAAGTGGAAGTCTGCCGGGAACGCTGGTACAACGATTTTGTGTGGACGCACCTTCAGGTCCCACATGCCCGCAGGTACCTCCCGTGTTCCCTCAAAGCCTCTCAACGGTTCAAGGAATGCAAGTCAGAATGGATGCTGGGTCAGCATATCCACGCAGACAAGGTGTTAATTTGATGCAAAGAAGGGGAGGATGTCGAATACCATGTAGAGACAATGGACCAGCACTTGAAACCCCTTGTCTTGCCGCACCCAAAGTTCTATTTGTAAGAGAAAAAAAAAAGGACTCCATTCTTGCTTTGGCTTGTTGCTGCTGAACTTTCCGGAGTTGTTTCCCGCGAAAACCCAGTGACTGTACCCGTGTCCATGGGTGTTTGTTCTCTCCGGAGGAATTGAAGGACTGTTGCAGTTGTTTGTTCTTCATTCTTCCATCCCACAAAGTGTTAATGGACTTTGGGGTAGTTAGAGCCGCAAAGGAAAGAAAAAAAAAAGAGAAGATCTTCAACCAGTGCAGTTACCGCGGCGCTGTCACCAGGTGGCAGTGTTGCGCACCGATATTCACTGTTCACTCACACACTTATAGAAGGAAAGGGTTTCTCTGCGGAGAGGTTCTTTCGTTCTCACACGAACATATGTGTCAGGGATATGTGTGTTTAACGTTTCTTTTTCCCCCTCTGCAGGAGAACATCTCATCAAGACCACTGAGAATGGGGTGGGTCTTTGTCAGGATGGGTGGGAAGGAATGTTGATGTGAACATGTGTTTCAAAAATGTTGATATGTGTTGTTGTTTCCCTTCCCTCCCCTTTCATGTCAGGTTCAGGCACATCTGTTTGGTTAGTTTTCAAAACTTGTATTTTTTATTTTTTATTTGTTAGTCGGTTTCTGGATCAGGCTATGATGGCCACTTTTGGCATGGGTTACTCCAGACACTGGGGACCAGTGTCCAATAACCGGGGGGGGAGAGTGTAGTGGGTATATACTTTTAAATTCTGGTGAAGACACCAGTGATGTATAGTTCCCTGCAGTCCAGCAGGTGGCGCTGTCACTTTGGGCCGGGGTTGAACCATCGCTGCAGTGCCGTACCCTTTGTGGCCTCTCGCAGCAGTTGTACGGCAGGGCGGGGAACCCGCCGTGCATCCTGGGAGAGGGTATAAAGGGGACGGACATCTTCGCCATGAGGTTCGAGTCCCAGACACCTTCAGCCTGAGGGCTGCTGTTCGCGGTCGGTTTCCAGGCGTCCTAGGCCTGGACACTTGGAGTTCGTGTTCCATCCCAGACACCTTCAGTCTGGGGTGAGGTACTCAGCCAGAGGCCTGGGGCCCAGTACCTTCCGCTGGGTCCCGCGAGGGAGGGATTGTCCTAGGGGGCCCCGGGAGTGGGGCACCCGAATCCAGTGGCGTAAGGGACCGGAGGAGGGACTCATCTGAAGACCTGGTGCAGCAGATTGCTAGTGCCGGATGAACCTCTGGAGACCGCCCGGAGGGATATCTTCCCAAACAGGGGCCAAGTTCAGAGAGGAAGGTGGTTCATGTTCTATGACCGGTGGCAGCGGTCCAGCTATTCAACTCAGGTCAGTGACAGAGGCCTGCTATTAGGCCTGTGGCAGGGGCCTCAACGGTTCATCCGGTCAGTGGCAGCGACCAAAACTCACGGTCGGTGGCAGAGACCGTGCGCCAGGCCTATTCGCTAGCAAAGGAATAGGAGAGTTCAGTTGTGCCTGGGCCTACTCGTATCCACACCCCTGTTTGTTCATTACTGAAAGTTCAACTTATTGTGTTCACCCTGCAAGAAAATAAATAAAGGAGTGTTGGACTTTCGATTGGCGTGGGGCTCTATGTTATTGGCAGACACATCGCCACAGAACAACTAAGGCTTCGAATGCAGTGAACAGACCCAGAGGTAATTCAAGTAACTCTGCTCAACCCTCATACACATACGAGGGGAGAGCTCGGCGTAGTGTTCCTGAACTCTCCTCTCTCAGGTACCCCTAGACACAAGCCATTCACAATAGGCGAGAGGGAGAGATGAGGCTCCGCTACACAGGGATCCGGGGTAAACCTGTCCACATAGACCATCCTCCTCATCGCTGGCTCTCACCGCTGTCAATCTGCAATCGTGACTGGGAAGACTACCTTGCAGTAGACCGATCGGAAAGCGAGGCTTGAAGCGCTTATGGAGCGCAGCGTGGAAGGGATGACGTTGATGGTGGTGTGGAGGACAGTCTATGTGGTCAGCTTTACCCCGGATGCCTGCATACTTAGATGTGCCTGTTTTTATCATCAACCATGTGAGTTGCTAAATGTTGTACCTTCATTAAATGTAACCATATTGCTACACTTAGAGGCACCTCTTTTCCTCTTTTCTCTTTTATAATCAGTTGTGACATGACGTTAATTGTATATCAAGACATCGCTCGTTATTTTCAAGTCAAAATTTATTTTAAAAAATTGCTTGTCTTGCAAAACACTCTCAGACTAAGTTACTCTCAATCCAAGTCTTTACTGTATTAGCCTGATCCTAATGATGTGCATTGGTTAAATTTATTGTCATGTTGTTCATGTGTCTTGGGTGACAGTGGCTGCAGCTGCTGGACAGAGGGAAGAGTGTGCATCTTTGCCTTTCTTTCAGTACCTGTATGTAACGACCTCACCCCTCTCACCCCTTCTCATTCTCGGCTTGTTGGTCTTGTCTAGGGGTTTAGTACTGGGGGGAGATGCGATACACCACGGCCCATGTCCTCCAGAGGAACTGGAGGTGAAAGCCAGAACTATCGGGTTTTGTGTGTGTGTCCCAGAGTCAAATCCTTTCTTCGAAGTGACTCCCTTTGCTCCTAGTAACCAGAGTTCCACACACTGAAAAGGTCCAACTCGTATTTATTCTCTTCCAGCAATAAATAGTCATACAGCACAGACAGGTTGAGACTAGGGATGAGCCGAACACCCCCGGGTTCGGTTCGCACCAGAACCTTCGAACGGACCGAAAGTTCGCGCGAATTTTCGAACCCTATTCGTTATAATGGACGCGAACGTTCGAAATCAAAATTGCTAATTACAACGGCCAATATGCATGTTAATGTCATAAAACAGGTTTGGGGACCCGGGTCCTGCCCCAGGGGACATATATCAATGCAAAAAGAAATTTTAAAAACTAAAGTTTTTTCGGGAGCAGTCATTTTAATGATGCATAAAGTGAAAAAAAAAAAAGTGAAATTTTCCTTTAAATATGGTACCTGGGGGGTGTCTAAAGTATGCCTGTGAAGTGGCATGTGTTTCCCGTGTTTAGAACTGTCCTTGCACAAAATGACATTTGTAAAGGAAAAAAAGAAGCCATTTAAAACCACTTGCGGCTTTAATGTCATGTCTTGTCCTGGCCGCCATATGGCTGAAAATCCTTGAGAAAAATGGCATGGCTACCCCATCACCCCCCCCCCACCCCAGCCCCTTTGGGTCTTGTATGGATACTAAGGGGGACCCCGCACCCAAAATAAAACCCTATACCTACAACCCTATATACTCTGAACAGCAGTATATAGGTGGTGCAAACAAGACATGGACTGTAGGTTTGTTCTTAAGTAGAATCTGAACAGGTACATTATGAAGTGTAGCTACATCCCAAAAAAATCAATTTTTAAGCTTTTTGGAGAACATAGGGAGGGGTTATCACCCCTGTAACATTTGCTGTCTTTGCACATCTGTTCAGAACATGTCACCTCACTTTCCGTCCCAATGACAAATGTTTTTGGAAAAGTGGGGTTTTAATTGAAACAAGGATTGGTGATAAAGCATCAGTAGAGAGGAGATACCTTTTTCCCAAATTAAATCTAACAGGATAGAATTTTCCTTCCTAGGGGTAGATTTCCTCTCACTTCCTGTTTTCTCTTGCCGTTTGCAAGTAGGAGTCGTTTGTAAGTTGGATGTTTGAAAGTAGGGGCCTGCCGTATATACTCTGCAGAAATTTGCCCTATTAGATGTTGGTGTAGCCACAAGACTGGTGGGCACAGGAATGGGCCCTGCTGTGAGTTAATAGATCAAGATTTGTACTTGCATGCACCTGTTGAACCGGGCAGAAAAATTGGGCCTTTGGTGGTGGTGGTGGTGGTGGTGGACGGTGTTGCCACAAGACTGTAAGCCCTCACAGTTACTCTTGGTGGGTGCAGGAATGGGCCCTGCTGTGAGTTATTAGATCAAGATTTGTAATTGCATGCACCTGTTGAACAGGGCAGAAAAATTGGGCCTTTGGTGGTGGTGGTGGTGGTGGACGGTGTTGCCACAAGACTGTAGGCCCTCATAGTTACTCTTGGTGGGCGCAGGAATGGGCCCTGCTGTGAACTATTAGATCAAGATTTGTAATTACACGCCCCTGTTAAACAGGGGCTGAAAAATTGTGCCTTAGGCATTGGTGCTGGTGCCACAACACTGCAACCCCTCACAGATACTGTACTTGGAGCACAGCAGTCACACCTGTTGCGAAGCATCTTTTTAAAAAATTGTAATTACACGCCCCTGTTATACAGGGGCTGAAAAATTGTGCCTTAGGCACTGGTGCTGGTGCCACAACACTGCAACCCCTCACAGATACTGTACTCTGAGCACAGCAATGAGACCTGTTGCAAAGCATTGCCTAAAAATTGTAATTACACGCCCCAACAGGGGCTGAAAAATTGTGCCTTAGGCACTGGTGCTGGTGCCACAACACTGCAACCCCTCACAGATACTGTACTCTGAGCACAGCAGTCACACCTGTTGCGAAGCATCTTTTTAAAAAATTTTAATTACACGCCCCTGTTATACAGGGGCTGAAAAATTGTGCCTTAGGCACTGGTGTGGTGGCATGGATCATTGAGGAGGAGGAAGAGGATAGTCAGTGAACATAACAGGACAGTCACTCAGCATCAGCATAGGCAGTCTTGAAGGGATGTGACATTATAAATTATTCCGTTATATCCGCTTCAGGTGTCTGGTAGCTGGTGGTGATCCAAGACTGATTCATTTTTATGAAGGTCAGTCGATCAACCGAGTCGGTGGACAGGCGCACCCTATGATCGGTGACAAATCCTCCAGCAGCACTGAATGTGCGTTCGGAAAGAACGCTGGATGCAGGACAGGCCAGTAGCTCAATTGCATACTGTGCAAGCTCTGGCCAGTGATCCATCCTCAGGACCCAGTAAGCCAGAGGATTTTCGGTGGGAAAGGTGTCCAAGTCTGACCTTGCCCCTAGGTATTCCTGCACCATGTATATCAGACGCTGGCGATGGTTGCTGGAACCGATCATACCTTGGGGCTGCGGACTAAAAAATTGTCTGAACGCATCGGTCAGACGTCCACCTTCCCCACCGCTCCTTCTGCTACTGACCGAAGCCTCAGCAACTCGTCGTCCAGGACCAGGAGTTTGTAACCTCCCAGTTTCTGGGAACGCGTTGCACAGACCTTTCTGCAAGGCCTCCCTGAGATGTCTCATCCTCTGCTCCCTCTGCGACGGCAAGATAAGGTCCGCAACCTTACCCTTGTACCGTGGATCAAGGAGAGTGGCCAGCCAGTAATGGTCACTCTCCTTGATCCGAAGAACACGAGGATCCTTCCGCAGGCTTTGCAGGATCAGGGAGGCCATGCAGCGTAGGTTAGCTGAGGCATTCGGTGCGGAGTCTTCTGGGTCACTGAGGATGACATGATCGCCAGCCACCTCCTCCCAGCCACGTACAAGTCCACTGGTTTGTTGGGACTGTACATCATCCCTAAAAGACTGCTGCTGCTGATGCTGAGTGCCAGGCTCCACCTCCATGCTCACACAATCCTCCTCCTCCTCCTCCTCCTCCTCCTCTTCCTGTGTGATGGGTGGGACAGAAGGAACATTGTCTGGATAAAGGGGGCCTTGAGAGACAAGGAAGTCCTCCTCTTCCTGCCTCTGTTCTGCCTCAAGTGCCCTGTCCATTATCCCACGCAGCGTATGCTCCAACAGGTGGACAAGAGGTACAGTGTCACTGATGCATGCACTGTCACTGCTCACCATCCTCGTGGCCTCCTCAAATGGTGAGAGGACAGTGCATGCATCCCTGATCATGCTCCACTGGCGTGGGGAAAAAAAGCCAAGCTCCCCTGACCCTGTCCTGGTGCCGTAGTCGCAAAGGTACTCATTGATGGCCCTCTGCTGCGTGTGCAGTCGCTGCAGCATGGCCAACGTTGAGTTCCACCTGGTGGGCATGTCACATATTAGGCGGTTCTTGGGCAGGTTCAGCTCCTTTTGCAGCTCAGTCAGCCGAGCACTGGCATTATAAGATCGGCGGAAATGCACACAGACTTTCCTGGCCTGCCTCAGGACATCCTGTAAGCCTGGGAACCTGCCCAAGAACCGCTGCACCACCAGGTTGAGGACGTGAGCCATACAGGGCACATGGGTGAGCTGCCCCTGTCGCAGGGCGGAGAGGAGGTTGGTGCCATTATCAGAAACGACCATTCCTGGCTTAAGCTGGCGTGGCGTCAACCACCTCTCGGCCTGCCCCTGCAGAGCTGCCAGAACCTCTGGCCCAGTGTGGCTCCTGTCCCCCAAACACACCAGCGCAAGCACGGCATGGCATCTTTTTGCCTGCGTACTCGCGTAGCCCCTTGTACGCCTACGGAGCACCGCTGGTTCCGAGGACAGAGCACTCGAAGAGGACATGGAGGAAGAAGAAGAGGAGGGGGTGGAGGAGAGAGGTGTGTCACAACCAGTAGTAGCATTTTGGAGGCGTGGTGGCGGAACAACCTCCAACACTACTGCACCTTGTCCTGCATCCCTCCCAGCTGCCAATAGAGTGACCCAATGGGCCGTGAAAGAAAGATAACGTCCCTGTCCATGCCTGCTGGACCATGAGTCAGCGGTAATATGCACCGTACCGCTGACCGCCCTGTCCAGCGAGGCATGGACATTGCCTTCCACATGCCAGTAGAGAGACGGAATCGCCTTCCGTGAGAAAAAGTGGCGTTTGGGAACCTGCCACTGAGGAACCGCACATTGAACAAACTCACGGAAGGGGGCCGAGTCTATCAACTGAAAAGGCAGCAGTTGAAGTGCTAGCAATTTAGCCAAGCTAGCATTCAACCGCTGGGCATGTGGATGGCTGGGAGTATACTTCTTTCGACGGTCCAGCAGCTGGGGCAGGGAAATTTGCCTGCTACAATCGGACGTCGGTGTACTGCAAGTACTTGGTTGTGACACACCTAATTCTACACCTTCAGTCCTCTCAGAGCAGCTTTCAGAGAGGACTGAAGATATAGTGGGGATGGAGATCCCAGCTGATGAGGAGCAAGGAGAGGTCCGCTTTGTTCTTTGGTGTGGGTCTTTTATGTGTGCTTGCCAACGAGCTGCATGGCAGGTCGACATATGTCTGCTCATGCTTGTGGTGCCCAAGCGGCTGATGTTTTGGCCACGCGAGATACGCTTGAGACAAATATTGCAAATAGCAGTGGTGCGATCTGATGCACTCGTCTCAAAAAAGGCCCACACCAAAGAACTTTTGTGATAACGTGCAGAGGCAGCGCCCTGCACAGGCGGAGCTCTGCGGTGTGGTACAGTTGCTGTGCTGGCCTCTAGCTGGCCTCCAGGGGGCATCCTGCCTCGTTGGACATGTGACGCTGCATCCTCCTCCTCCTCCTCCTCTCTCCCTTCAGGCACCCACGTGGAGTCAGTGACCTCATCATCCCCTCCCTCTTCACCACTAGAGCAAACCTGGCAGTAAGCTGCAGCTGGTGGAACACTACTGCCAGATTGCTGTCCTTCAGCATCCCCTCTCTCTGCGCGCACACTACTGACTTCCTCAAGCTGGGTATCATCATCCGAGCCTTCGAATCGTTGGGCATCCTCCTGGAGCATGTACCCAACACTGTGCTCAAACAGTTCGGGGGACTCCTCAGGAGGACATGGTGGGTCTAGGGAAGGGGTGTCTGATGATGCCATTGAGTACGCGTTGGCAGCTGCTCTGCCAGTACCCTGAGCCTGGGTGAGAGAGGATGAGGAGGATGAGGAGGGCTTGGTCATCCATTCTACCAAGCCTTCGGCATGATGCGGCTCCACATGTCCAGCTGCCGAAAACAAAGACAAGCGTGTCCCATGGCCACGTGCTGATGACGATGCACGACCACGTCCACGGCCAGCACTGTTGTCTCTAGAAACAGAGCCTGCCTGCCCTGTGTTCTTGCCTCGGCACGCTCTGCCTCTCCTTGGCGGTCTTCCAGCCATTGTAGTCGGTAGTGTATATAGTATAAAAAATAGAACTCCTATGTGTGCTCACAACACACTGTAGGTCCTATGGGTGCTGACACTAACACACTATAGGTACTATGTGTGCTGCTGACAAGAAAATATAGGAGCTCTGTTTGCTGCCACTAACACACTAGAAGTCCTATTGGTGCTTCTGAGATGAAAATATAGGAGCTCTGTGTGATGCCACTAACACACTAGAAGTCCTATGGGTGCTGCTGAGAAGAAAATATAGGAGCTCTGTGTGATGCCACTAACACACTAGAAGTCCTATGGGTGCTTCTGAGATGAAAATATAGGAACTCTGTGTGATACCACTAACACACTAGAAGTCCTATGGGTGCTTCTGAGAAGAAAATATAGGAGCTCTGTTTGCTGCCACTAACACACTAGAAGTCCTATGGGTGCTGCTGAGAAGAAAATATAGGAGCTCTGTGTGATGCCACTAACACACTAGAAGTCCTATGGGTGCTTCTGAGATGAAAATATAGGAGCTCTGTGTGATGCCACTAACACACTAGAAGTCCTATGGGTGCTGCTGAGAAGAAAATATAGGAGCTCTGTGTGATGCCACTAACACACTAGAAGTCCTATGGGTGCTTCTGAGATGAAAATATAGGAACTCTGTGTGATGCCACTAACACACTAGAAGTCCTATGGGTGCTGCTGAGAAGAAAATATAGGAGCTCTGTTTGCTGCCACTAACACACTAGAAGTCCTATGGGTGCTTCTGAGAAGAAAATATAGGAGCTCTGTGTGATGCCACTAACACACTAGAAGTCCTATGGGTGCTTCTGAGATGAAAATATAGGAGCTCTGTGTGATGCCACTAACACACTAGAAGTCCTATGGGTGCTTCTGAGATGAAAATATAGGAGCTCTGTGTGATGCCACTAACACACTAGAAGTCCTATGGGTGCTTCTGAGATGAAAATATAGGAGCTCTGTGTGATGCCACTAACACACTAGAAGTCCTATGGGTGCTGCTGAGAAGAAAATATAGGAGCTCTGTGTGATGCCACTAACACACTAGAAGTCCTATGGGTGCTTCTGAGATGAAAATATAGGAACTCTGTGTGATGCCACTAACACACTAGAAGTCCTATGGGTGCTGCTGAGAAGAAAATATAGGAGCTCTGTTTGCTGCCACTAACACACTAGAAGTCCTATGGGTGCTTCTGAGAAGAAAATATAGGAGCTCTGTGTGATGCCACTAACACACTAGAAGTCCTATGGGTGCTTCTGAGATGAAAATATAGGAGCTCTGTGTGATGCCACTAACACACTAGAAGTCCTATGGGTGCTGCTGAGAAGAAAATATAGGAGCTCTGTTTGCTGCCACTAACACACTAGAAGTCCTATGGGTGCTGCTGAGAAGAAAATATAGGAGCTCTGTGTGATGCCACTAACACACTAGAAGTCCTATGGGTGCTGCTGAGAAGAAAATATAGGAGCTCTGTGTGATGCCACTAACACACTAGAAGTCCTATGGGTGCTGCTGAGAAGAAAATATAGGAGCTCTGTGTGATGCCACTAACACACTAGAAGTCCTATGGGTGCTTCTGAGATGAAAATATAGGAACTCTGTGTGATGCCATTAACACACTAGAAGTCCTATGGGTGCTGCTGAGAAGAAAATATAGGAGCTCTGTTTGCTGCCACTAACACACTAGAAGTCCTATGGGTGCTTCTGAGAAGAAAATATAGGAGCTCTGTGTGATGCCACTAACACACTAGAAGTCCTATGGGTGCTTCTGAGATGAAAATATAGGAGCTCTGTGTGATGCCACTAACACACTAGAAGTCCTATGGGTGCTTCTGAGATGAAAATATAGGAGCTCTGTTTGCTGCCACTAACACACTAGAAGTCCTATGGGTGCTGCTGAGAAGAAAATATAGGAGCTCTGTGTGATGCCACTAACACACTAGAAGTCCTATGGGTGCTTCTGAGATGAAAATATAGGAGCTCTGTGTGATGCCACTAACACACTAGAAGTCCTATGGGTGCTGCTGAGAAGAAAATATAGGAGCTCTGTTTGCTGCCACTAACACACTAGAAGTCCTATGGGTGCTGCTGAGAAGAAAATATAGGAGCTCTGTGTGATGCCACTAACACACTAGAAGTCCTATGGGTGCTGCTGAGAAGAAAATATAGGAGCTCTGTTTGCTGCCACTAACACACTAGAAGTCCTCTGGGTGCTGCTGAGAAGAAAATATAGGAGCTCTGTGTGATGCCACTAACACACTAGAAGTCCTATGGGTGCTTCTGAGATGAAAATATAGGAGCTCTGTGTGATACCACTAACACACTAGAAGTCCTATGGGTGCTGCTGAGAAGAAAATATAGGAGCTCTGTGTGATGCCACTAACACACTAGAAGTCCTATGGGTGCTTCTGAGATGAAAATATAGGAACTCTGTGTGATGCCACTAACACACTAGAAGTCCTATGGGTGCTGCTGAGAAGAAAATATAGGAGCTCTGTTTGCTGCCACTAACACACTAGAAGTCCTATGGGTGCTTCTGAGAAGAAAATATAGGAGCTCTGTGTGATGCCACTAACACACTAGAAGTCCTATGGGTGCTTCTGAGATGAAAATATAGGAACTCTGTGTGATGCCACTAACACATTAGAAGTCCTATGGGTGCTGCTAAGAAGAAAATATAGGAGCTCTGTTTGCTGCCACTAACACACTAGAAGTCCTATGGGTGCTTCTGAGAAGAAAATATAGGAGCTCTGTGTGATGCCACTAACACACTAGAAGTCCTATGGGTGCTTCTGAGATGAAAATATAGGAACTCTGTGTGATGCCACTAACACACTAGAAGTCCTATGGGTGCTTCTGAGATGAAAATATAGGAGCTCTGTGTGATGCCACTAACACACTAGAAGTCCTATGGGTGCTGCTGAGAAGAAAATATAGGAGCTCTGTTTGCTGCCACTAACACACTAGAAGTCCTATGGGTGCTGCTGAGAAGAAAATATAGGAGCTCTGTGTGATGCCACTAACACACTAGAAGTCCTATGGGTGCTGCTGAGAAGAAAATATAGGAGCTCTGTTTGCTGCCACTAACACACTAGAAGTCCTATGGGTGCTGCTGAGAAGAAAATATAGGAGCTCTGTTTGCTGCCACTAACACACTAGAAGTCCTATGGGTGCTGTTGGGGTGCAATGCTGTGCTAACAGCACTGCGGTTGGTACTACTGCAATACTGTACTAACAGTAAGCACGCACCAGACTAATCCCCAGCAGCAGCTAATAACACGCTAACTGTGCAATCAGCAGCAATGAACGATCAATGACTTAGGTAGCAATGGTTTAGCAAAGAAATAGCCAATGGTTTAGCAAAGAAGAGCAAATCTTTCAGTATCAAGCAAAGACAGAATCAGCAGACTGATCTCTCCTAAAGCCGGAACTCATGTGACTGGGGCCGATGGCGTGGCGGCCTTTTAAATGGTGGGGCATGTACTAAAGCCCCTGAGCTGTAATTGGCTACAGGCGTCCTGCCTGTAGCCAATTATTGCTCTCCGAGTTTCGGGCGCTGTGATTGGCCAAGCATGCGGGGTCACAGTGCATGCTTGGCCAATCATCAGCCAGCAATGCACTGCGCCGGCCGCGCCGGCCGCAATGCATTGCGGGGCCGCTCGCATCACACGAATGTGATGCGAACGGCCCAAATAGTTCTGGGCTCGACGAGCGAGCGAACGCCCGGTGCTCGATTCGAACATGGGTTCGAATCGAGCACCGGGCCCATCCCTAGTTGAGACCCATAGAACACTTCAGTATTTGTGGGGAGTAGGTCAAGGCACAATTCTTGTAGTAGAGCTAACCACTGTGGTGTCACCAATGGTTATGATGTATAGTCACTGCCACCGACTATATAGAACAAGAGCATGAATTACCTTCGCTATCACAGCCCCTGTCAGAGGGAAGACATCCGTCCAAGAGAGTTTACGGAGGCCTCTCCGTCACCGGCAAATGCTGCGCCAGACTTTCCAGAGAAGTTCCGCTCACCGGCCTCCTCAATCTCAGACACGGGCACCCAAGGCATTAGGGCCCCCTCGGATTCCTCCACCCTCGCGGAACCCAGTCAAAGGTACTGAGTCCCAGGCCTCCGCATTAGTACCTCACCCCAGGCTAAAGGTGCCTGGGATGGACTCCATCTCCCGCTCCGGCCAGGTCAAGGGCACCTGGGCCCGGAACTCCGGAACGCCAGCACCCAGGGTGAAGGTGCCTGGGCGCGGCTGCGTCCTCCGACTCTGAACCCCAAGGTCAGGGCGTCCGCCTCTTTTATCTCTTCTCCCTTTGCGTCACAGCAGGTTCCCCGCCCCGCTGTACCAGCGCCAGGAAAGGACAAAAAAGGATGCAGTCTTGCGGTGAGTGTTCAGCTCCGGCCCAGGGCGACAGCGCCACCTGCAGGCCGCAGGGAACCTCACACCATCAGAGTCCTTCAAGAACCACAAAAGGGTCTCAGATTCCCTAACAATCAGTGCATCTGGGTTACACTACCACCCAGATGCCTCCCCTAAATTCAAACACCCGCTACATGTATATAAGACAGCTTTTCTCAACCAGGTTCCTTTGGAGCCCTAGCATTCCTTCAGAGTTTGCTAGGGGTTCCATGAACAATGAGTGGTTGTATACCCGCTGACTATTTTTTTTATTTTTTTACACCTGTAAAGGAAAAGGCATAATGAGCTTGTATGCACAGCATACAAGCTCATTACGAAATACTTACCTTAGAACGAGGCGCCGGTGTCCCTCCCGGTCCACGCCGAGGCAGCTGACATTATGCCTCGGCGTGTCTTCCGGGTATCGTGGCTCCAGAGCTGTGAGTGGCTGGAGCCACGATTCGTCACTCCCGCGCATGCGTGCAGGAGACTTCTTTCCGGCAAGGTCCGGCGTCCGCCGGGCCTTCAGCCGAGAATCCCCTGTGTGCATGCGCCGCTGCAGTCAGCGGCGCAGTGCAAGGGGAATATCTCCTAAACCGTAAAGGTTTAGGAGATATTTCTTTTACCTACAGGTAAGCCTTAGTATAGGCTTACCTGTAGGTAAAAGTAAAAGAAAAAGACTATACAACCGCTTTAAGGCCCATACACACGATCTGACTTTTTGACAACAATTACCCGACGGACCTGTTTTAGTGGACAATCTGACCTTGTGTATGCTCCATCGGACAAATGTTTTGTGTTTTTCATCGGACAAATGAAAACAAGCAAACTTTCTGGCAACAAATGTCCGATGGAGCAAAATCCGATAGTGTGTACACAAGTCCATAAGACTAAAGTCCAAAGTACAAACACGCATGCTCAGAACCAATGCTAAAGATCAGACAACAATAGCAGAAGTTGCACAAAGGGTGGCGGTAAAGAGCTGAAAAAACACGTGATTTGGTGAAAGTTGGCTGAAAATGTTCTGCCGTGTGTATGCAGAACAAGTTCACGGCCAACGCCCTTCGGACAAAAATAAACGGAAAAATCAGATGGAAGTACGATTGTGTGTACGAGGCTTTAGATGAATAACCACTGACAACAATGATCTTTTTAGCTATTTATAAGAATGGGGGGGGGGGGACAGTCTTCCATAACCATAAATGTAAAAAGCAGTGCACCCCCTGACCACCGATGTAAAGAGCACTCCTCCCAATGACCACAAATGTAAGGAGAATTCTTCCCAATGAACACAAATGTAAGGAACATTCTTCCTACTGAAGACAATGTAAGGTGCATGCTTCCCACTGACCAAGGAGCCTTCTTTTCACTGAACATCAATGTAAGGAACATTCTTCCATTCCTAATATCCTTAAATGTAAGAAGCATTGTTCTCACTGATGACCAATGTAAGGAGCATTTTATAGACTGACCAACAATGTAGGGAGCATTCTTTCCTTTGACCACCAAATTAAGGAGCATTCTTCTCAATGACTATAAATGTAAGGGACATTCTTCCAAATGACCACAAATGTAAGGAGCATTCCACTTACCACCAATGTAACGGGGCATTCTTCGTATTGACCACATATGCAAAGAGCATTCTTCCCAGTGCCCATTACACTAATGTACAGTGAACTTTAGATACCTGGGGACCTGGGGGTCCTCGAAGAATTCCCTTGTTTGCATAGATTTTCTCTCACTTCCTGTTTGACTATTGGACAGGAAGTAAAGAAAAATCTTTGCAATGGGACATAGATGGCTAAAAAAACACTGACAGGGGTTATAACCCTTCCTAGCTCTATCCAAAATGAAAAAAAAGTATTGCTTATAGTTCTACTTTAAGGTGATAACACATTTCTACAGTAGAGCACAGATTGGAATCTAAAGTCCCTGAAAGCAGTATAAGGTGTGACGTGGTATGTGTCCAATTGACAGCAGCTGTATTAATTAAAGCTCCTTGTGTCAAGCCATTAGTTTCAACCATAAATTGATAGAACAGGCTAGGTGTCAGGTCACCTGTGGCCATATGACAGATGCACACCGTTGGGGGTCAGGAGTGCACCACAAGGTAGTGAACCTTATGGCTGACTGCTGCGGATGGGACAATAGGTGGTTGTTGAAAGTGTGACCAGTGGAGCACAACAGGGATCCACAGGGAGCTAGAGCCCAAGATTCCCCAGGGCGCGGAGTCTAAGATACAGCAGGTTTTAACCAAAGCCTCTAGTGGTGAGGATGGCCTACGCTGCAGCTGGGTCCAGGTCGCGGCCCCCAGAGTCCCCTAGCTCACGCTTCATAGGGTAAAGAGGATAGAGGGGAAGCAGCAGCACAGGATACAAGAATAGTGAGGGGAAAAGCCAAGGTCAGGGCAACAAGCAGACACGGATAAATGAAGGACAAGCCAAAGGTCAAGGTCACTAGCAGACAGAGATAGTCGGGAACAAGCCAATATCGTAACACAGAGACAGACGTAGCACACGGCAGGCAGGAACCCAAACACACAATGTTTAACAAACACGTTGATCAGCAAGGCAGACTTGCAGTGCACAGGTTAATATAGAGTTCTGTGATAGGACCTGGGGTGGAGCCAGGCTGGGAGGAGAGATTATAAAAGCAGCCAGGTGAGAGAGTCTAGCCTCTAAGGTGAACACAAGAGGAGGAAGGTAAGATGGCAGACAAACATTACTGCATATCCATGACAGTACCCTTCCTCTTATGAGGCCTCCCCCTTCCCCGCCTGGGCCCGGGTTTAGAGGGAAACTTCAGATGAAAATTCTTTAACAGACGAGGTGCAAAGACCTCAGATGCAGTGATCCAAGACCTCTCCCCAGGACCAAACCCTTTCCAATGAACGAGGTACTGAAGAACGCCTCTACAGAGTTGGGAGTCTAGAATTTGACTGACCTCGTACTCCTGATTATCCTCAGAGACAGGCGCCACGGTAGGGAGAGGACGAGAGAACTTATTGAGAACTAAAGGCTTCAGAAGGGCAAAATGGAAGGAGAACAGGTCATGGGAAGAGGAAGTTGAGGGTGTTTTCCATAAACTGTGAAAAAGGGTGTCTTCTGCGAACTGGTATTTACATGATTGTTATGAGAGAATTCTGCCCACAGGAGCAGAGAGGACCAATCGTCATGATGAGCAGACACTAAGGTGCGAAGAAAGACCTCTAACTCCTGATTAACCCTCTCAGTCTGTCCATTGGATTGAGGATGGTAAGAAGAGGAAAAATCCAAGACGATATTAAGGGATTTGCAAGAGGCTCTCCAAAAACGAGACGTAAATTGAACACCCCTGTCGGAAACAATATGAGAAGGAACTCCATGGAGGTGGAAAATTTCTCGAATAAAAATGGGAACCAAGGCAGGAGCAGAAGGAAGGCCAGGAAGAGGAACAAAATGAGCCATCTTGGAGAACCGAATGATTATCACCCAAATGGCCGTATTATTCTCAGACAGTGGGAGATCGGTGATAAAATCCATGGCAATGTGAGCCCAGGGCTCCTTAGGAATGGGCAAGGGCATGAGGAGACCAGCAGGAGCTTGTGTGGAGGATTTAGACTGAGCACAGACATGACAAGCCTTAACATAGTCTTTGCCATCTGAGCGGAAATTAGGCCACCAGTAGTGACGACTGATGAGTAAGAAGGATCGGAGGAATCCAGAATGACCTGCCACCTTGGAATCATGTCCCCAACTAAGGATCTTAGCTCTTAGCTCAGTGGGGACAAAGGTCTTACCAGGAGGAATTTTTGACTTCAGGGTGGTAGAATGGGCAACAATGCACAAGGTTGGAATGATCGGCTCAGGTTCAGGGGTGGACTCCTCGTCCAAAGTGTCAAATGACCTAGAGAGCGCATCAGCCCGACCGTTGCAGGAATTAGGTTTGTACATACCGTATATACTCGAGTATAAGCCGAGATTTTCAGCCCTTTTTTGGGGCTGAAAGTCCCCCCCTCGGCTTATACTCGAGTCATATAAATTTTACATTGTAAATATTACCTGTAAAGAAGTTGCGGCTGCGGCGTCCATCGTTCGAATTCCGCGGCGTCCATCGTTCAAAATTCCGTGGTCTCTTCCTGTTCCTTCCTTGATAGGCGAGTCTCAGCAGACACTCTCCGCCTATCACGAACGTTCTCTCATCCTCAGTTTTCCAGCAGACGTCTGTGATTGGCGGAATACCCAACACAGTGTCTGCTGGGAAAACTAAGGATGAGAGAATGATCGTGATAGGCGGAGAGTGTCTGCTGAGACTCGCCTATCAAGTAAGGAACAGGAAGAGACCGCGGAATTCGAACGATGGGCGCCGCGGAATTTGAACGATGGACGCCGCAGCCGCAACTTCTTTACAGGTAATAATTACAATGTAAAAATTTCTATTTACAGGGAACAGCGAGCTAGGGAACAGTGGGGCATCGGCTTATACTCGGGTCAGTGAGGTTTCCCAGTTTTTTGGGCAACATTAGGTACCTCGGCTTATACTCGAGTCGGCTTATACTCGAGTATATACGGTAATCGTGAAATTAAAACGGGAAAAGAAGAGACTCCACATGGCCTGTCTGGGATTCAGACGTTTAGCATTCTGTAGATACTGTAAATTCTTGTGATCAGGAAAGATCGTTATGGAGTGAGGTGAACCCTCCAAGAGATGACGCCACTCATCTAATGCCAATTTAATTGCGAGAAGTTCCCGATCACCGATGGCATAATTCTTCTCTGCCTGAGAATTTTTTTTGTTGAAGAACGCACATGGTTGACGTCTCTTCTCAAAGAATTGAAGAAGCACAGCTCCCACCCCCATTGAGGAAGCGTCCACTTCAATAAAAAATGCATCCCCAGGATTTGGTCTCCTCAAGAGAGGTCCAGAAATAAAGACCTGTTTCAGGTCGTGAAATGCAGAGACAGCTTCGGGAGGCCAGTCTTTGGCATTCGCACCCTTCTTGGTCAAAGCGATAATAGGCGCGGCAATGAAAGAGTAATTCCTTATGAACTGCCTATAATAATTTGTGAAGCCAAGAAAGCGCTGTGTGGCCTTGAGGCTAGCAGGAAGAGGCCAGTTGGTAATAGCCAAGACCTTCCCAGGATCCATACGAAGACCCAAACTTGAGACAAAGCACCCTAGAAACAGGACCTCAGAACATTCAAAGGAACATTTCTCCAGCTTGGCATAGAGATTATTCTCTCTAAGTCGCTGAAGTACAGTGCGGACATGGTTTCTGTGGACCAGCAGATTTTCCGAAAAGATCAGAATGTCATCCAGATAGATGACAACAAACTGGTACAGCCATAGGCGTGCGCAGCCTATTGCATTAGGGTGTGCACCTCAAACCAAAGCTCAATAACACGTGCATCTGTGTGTGTATATGTGTGTGTATATATATATATAGATAGATAGATAGATAGATAGATAGATAGATAGATAGATAGATAGATAGATAGATAGATAGATAGATAGATAGATAGATAGATAGATATACTGTAGAGATATATACATACACGCTTATAAATAAATGTTAACAAACATTTTAAAATGTATTAAAACATTTTTATTAAAAAAACATTTATCAATGTAAACAAACATATTTTTTTTAACTTATTAATTAAATAATCTTTTAACATAAACAAAGCTTTTAAATAAATCTCTAAATCAAATAAGCAATTTAAAAAACTAAACGGTAAGTAGGATTTTTTAATATTGTGAGGGGGTTAGCTCGGCAGCGGGTGTGTGTGACCCCCGGGATGGGCTCCCCACACAAAAACAGGCCCAGCAAACGGAGGTTGTGGTTTTCAAAATCAAAAAGGTGCGGTTTATTTTCTATTTACAGTGACAAAACACAGCAAAGCAAAAGAAACATAAATAAAATAAATCCTGGTCAACTTGACCTCTGACTAAACATACAGGTTTCCTAACTAACAACTGGGATCAACCTAGTGCTGTCCTAGTCCCTAAGTCCCTGGTTTTAAATGTCCAAGCAAATAGCCACACAGGCTTTGTCTCACCGCACAGGGGTTCACTCTCCCTAGACAGTCCACACAGGTCTGGGTCCAGGCATGAGCAAACACCTAATGAATCTGGGAGTTCTTATAGAGGCCTAAATGAGCTGACAAGCTTCAGCTGGTCTCATCAACTCCCTGTCTGCACGACGCCCCACACTCTCCCTAGAGGTATGAGTCATCCATGAGCCCACTAGCCTCAGCTGGGCTTATACAACTCTCCACCTAGTTGTATAAGTCGGCGTAAAGCCTGAATCTGGGCGAAATATATCTACCCCCTGGATGCAACCAGGTGACTTTACCTTCCTGCTGTCACATACCCCCCCCTCTTGTTTTAACCTCGGAGTTGGAACACCAGCAATCAGGCATTCATGTACTCGAGACAAAGCATCCACATTCCCCATTTGAACGCCAGGGCGATGCTTTACTGTGAAGTTGAATTCCTGGAGGGCCAGGAACCACCTATTCACTCTTCTATTTGTTTCCTTGTTTTGAGCCATCCACTTTAACGGAGCGTGATCCGTAACCATGTCAAAGTGCCTACCTAGCAGATAGTACCGAAGGGAATCTAGAGCCCACTTCACCGCTAAACACTCCTTTTCAACCGTGGCGTAATTTACCTCATGGGACTTCAACTTCCTGCTGAGGTAAATGACTGGGTGCTCTTCCCCGTTCCAGACCTGGGACAATACTGCTCCTAACCCCACATCTGACGCATCACTTTGTACGACAAAGTCTTTAGAGAAGTCGGGTGAGTACAACACTGGCTGGCTACATAAGGCTTGTTTCAAGAATTGGAATGCTGCCTCAGCCTCAGGGGTCCATTTAATCATGACCGACCCTTTCCCTTTCGTCAGGTTGGTTAGGGGCACAGCCTTAGAAGCAAAGTGGGGAATGAAGCGCCGATAATAACCCGCGATTCCCAGAAAGGCCCGTACCTGCTTCTTGCTGTTGGGACGTGGCCAACTCTGGATGGCCTCGACTTTGTTGAGTTGGGGTTTTATCACTCCCCTGCCAATGGTGTACCCAAGATATTTGGCCTCCTCCTGCCCAATGGTACACTTCTTGGGGTTAGCCGTAAACCCCGCTTCCCGGATAGAGTCTAGGACTGCTTGCACTTTTGGCAGATGTGAGGCCCAATCTGTGCTATGGACAATTACGTCATCCAGGTAAGCCGCAGCATACTTCCGATGGGGCCTCAGTATCTGGTCCATTTTCCGCTGGAATGTGGCCGGCGCATTCTGTAACCCGAACGGCATTCTCTTATATTGGAACGCCCCGTCTGGGGTTACAAATGCGGTTTTCTCTTTGGCCGACTTGGCCAGGGGAATTTGCCAATACCCTTTTGTGAGGTCAAGAGTCGTCATGTATCGGGCTGTTCCCAGCCGGTCGATCAACTCATCTATACGTGGCATGGGGTAGGTGTCAAATTTTGTAACTTTGTTCAACTGACGAAAATCGTTACAAAATCGCCAGCTCCCATCCGGTTTAGGCACCAACACAATGGGACTAGACCAATCACTTTGGGACTCCTCTATCACCCCTAAGTTCAGCATTTTCTGTACTTCCTCCCGTATTGCCTCCCGTCGGGCCTCTGGGATCCGATAGGGTTTTAACTTCACCCTTTCACCGGGCGGGGTAATAATATCATGCTCTACCCCAGATGTTTGTCCCGGCAGCTCAGAGAACACCTCCTTGTTGCGAAGCACAAACTCCTTAACCTCCTGTTGTTGGGGTTTTGACAAGGTGGCTGCTATTCCAACCTCCGGAATCACGCAACCAGTTTGAGCTGGTGACCAAGTGTCTGCGACTAGGGACTCTCTATCCCTCCAGGCTTTCAACAGATTAACGTGATATATCTGTTCGGGCTTTCGCCTTCCTGGTTGTCTGACCTTGTAATTCACTTCGCTCACTTTTTCCATTATCTCGTAGGGGCCTTGCCATTTGGCAAGGAATTTACTTTCAACCGTAGGGACAAGTACCAATATCCTATCCCCCGGGGAAAAGGTACGGGTCTTGGCTCCACGGTTGTACACTCTCTGCTGTGCCAACTGCGCTTGGGCCAAATGTTCCTTCACGATGGGCATTACCTGTGCAATTCGATCTTGCATCAGGGCGACATGCTCAATCACACTCCTGTGGGGAGAACTCTCACTTTCCCAAGTCTCCTTGGCAATATCCAACAGCCCTCTTGGGTGTCTCCCATACAGTAACTCAAAGGGGGAGAATCCCGTAGAGGATTGGGGCACCTCCCTAATAGCAAACATCAAATAAGGAAGTAGACAGTCCCAATCCTTTCCATCTCTATCCACCACTTTCTTCAACATTTGTTTTAGGGTTTTGTTGAATCTTTCAACCAGCCCATCGGTTTGGGGGTGATACACAGATGTACGCAATTGCGTCACTTTGAACAATTTACACAGCTCTTTCATAACCCGGGACATAAAGGGTGTACCTTGGTCCGTAAGCAGTTCTTTACAAATACCCACCCGGCTAAAAACAAGAGATAGCTCTTTGGCTATGGTTTTGGCCGAGGTATTTCTGAGAGGGATCGCTTCTGGATAACGGGTGGCATAGTCCATTATAACCAATATGTACTGGTGCCCCCTAGCGGACTTGATTATAGGACCTACCAAATCCATTGCGATTCTCTCAAACGGGACCTCAATGATGGGTAGAGGGACCAGCGGGCTATGGAAATGTGGCATCGGGGCCGACCTCTGACACACAGGGCAGGAGGAACAATAATTTTCTATGTCCTTCATCACCCCAGGCCAATAGAATCTCTGTAATACCCTCTCTCGGGTTTTCTCTGTCCCCAGATGACCTCCAAGAATGTGCCCATGGGCCAACTCCAACACCAACTTCCTGTAAGGTTTGGGCACCACAAGCTGCTCAACGGTTTCTTCTGCCCTTTTTGCCACCCGATACAGTAGGTCCTTCTCTACGCTGAAGTATGGGTAAGTGCAGGTATTATCTGGGTTCACTAACTCGCCATCTATTTCCACTACGTTTTCCCGTGCCTTTATTAGGGCGGGGTCTTTTAACTGTTCTGTGGCAAAATTTTCCCTGTGAACCTCCAGATCAGAAAACTCCACAGACGGTAGGTTTTCGTCTGAGGAGGTGGGCTCCTCTCCAGTTTCTTGAGTCTCCCCTGCCAATACTGACAAGGGAAATTCTGGAGAGTCCTCACCACTCTCAGAGGAGTTCTGGCTATCACATTCCTGGTACATAGGGGCACCAGTGGGGGCCCAGGATCATCCCACAGTTCCCAGAACTTTGGAAAATCCCTTCCCACAATGGCATCATGCGGTAATTGAGATACTAACCCCACTGGATGAGAGAGGGTACCTTTGGGGGTCTCGAAACACACTGTAGTCACTGGATACTCTCGGGTGTCCCCATGCACACAAATAACAGCTACCTTGCTATTCCCAGAGACCTCTGTTTTAACTAATTCAGCCTTTATCAGGGTCACAAGGCTACCTGAATCCAGCAATACCACAACATTTCTACCATTAATACACATTTTGCATAAATGTTTCTCAGTTCCCCGAATGGCAGTGCATGCGACTGTCGCACACAGCGACTGACGTCTGTCCGTCAGAAAGTCACATTGCATGGGTTCCTCCACAACCGGGCAATTTGCTGCAATATGTCCCGCTTGCCGGCAGCGGTAGCAAACAATCCTTTTGGCTGCCTCTTGAGCCCCTGACTTCCCAGGCTGTTCTCGCCAAACTTTGGGCAGAGCTCCCACCCTCTCACTCTCTCCACCCTCACCCCTTGGAATCCTCTTATCCGCCCCTGGGGATGGTCTGGTCTTAGGGTGGAAAGTCCGAGAGTCTCTGGAAGAGGCCGTCAGGTTCTCTGTAGCCAAGTATTTCTCTACACGATCCACAAGACCACCGGCCGTCTCTGGGTCTCCATGGCTTACCCACTTTTGGATGGCAGTAGGAAGAGCTCTCAAAAACCGATCCATTACAACACGTTCCACAATCTCTGGTGCGGACAAAGTCTCTGGCTGTAGCCACTTCCTGCTCAGGTGAATGAGATCATACATTTGAGACCTGGGGGGTTTTCCAAGCTGGAAAGTCCAGTTATGCACACGCTGAGCCCGGACAGCCAGGGTGACACCCAGCCTTGCCAATATTTCAGCTTTTAGCATCACATAGTCTTTTGCTTGGTCAGGCTCTAGGTCATAGTAAGCCTTCTGCGATTCACCAGTTAACAGAGGAGCCACCAGTCCAGCCCACTGCTCCTCAGGCCACTTTTCTCTTTCAGCAGTCCTTTCAAATGTGGTCAAAAATACCTCTGGATCATCCTCTCCAGTCATTTTTGTCAATACACGACTCACCCCAAAGGACACGGTATTAGTGGGACGGCTTTCCTCACTGGTCTGCGGACGTTGCTGCACTACTGCTTCCATTTGTTGTAGTCTCTGCTCTTGCTTCTGTAACAGGTCTATGAAGCGGGCCTCAGATTGCTGTTGGGCTTGTTGCTGAGCTTCCAGACTCTGTTGGTGAGCTTGCTGCTGGGCTGCAAGGCTCTGTTGATTAGCTTGCTGATGGGCTGCAAGGCTCCTTTGCAAACCTGCATTTGTCTGCTGTTGATTGGCATTTGCTAGAGCCAGCTGTTTCAGTATCTCCTCCATGCTGGCTTAAAAAAAACTGCCACTGGTTCTCCACCAACTGTGAGGGGGTTAGCTCGGCAGCGGGTGTGTGTGACCCCCGGGATGGGCTCCCCACACAAAAACAGGCCCAGCAAACGGAGGTTGTGGTTTTCAAAATCAAAAAGGTGCGGTTTATTTTCTATTTACAGTGACAAAACACAGCAAAGCAAAAGAAACATAAATAAAATAAATCCTGGTCAACTTGACCTCTGACTAAACATACAGGTTTCCTAACTAACAACTGGGATCAGCCTAGTGCTGTCCTAGTCCCTAAGTCCCTGGTTTTAAATGTCCAAGCAAATAGCCACACAGGCTTTGTCTCACCGCACAGGGGTTCACTCTCCCTAGACAGTCCACACAGGTCTGGGTCCAGGCATGAGCAAACACCTAATGAATCTGGGAGTTCTTATAGAGGCCTAAATGAGCTGACAAGCTTCAGCTGGTCTCATCAACTCCCTGTCTGCAGGACGCCCCACACTCTCCCTAGAGGTATGAGTCATCCATGAGCCCACTAGCCTCAGCTGGGCTTATACAACTCTCCACCTAGTTGTATAAGTCGGCGTAAAGCCTGAATCTGGGCGAAATATATCTACCCCCCTGGATGCAACCAGGTGACTTTACCTTCCTGCTGTCACAATATCCTGAATTGTATTTACTGCTTTAAATACATTTGTTAGATTCCCCCAGCAACAATAGATCCCCCAAGAACAAGACATCTCCCCAGCAACAATAGATCCCTCACGGCAACTATAGCTTCACAAGCAACAATAGATCCCTCCCAGCAACAATAGACACCCCCAGCAACAATAGATCCCTCCCATTAACAATAGATCACCCCCAGCAACAATAGATCACCCCACAAGAAAATACCCCCAAGCAACAATAGAGCTCCCAGCATACAGTATCAATATATTCTCCAGCAGCCAACAACATAAGTCCCCTCCCTCAACAGTAGTATTCTCCCATCAACAAATGACCCCCCAGAAACAATAGATCCCACCAGCAGTAACAGACTTCCCCAGCATCAATAGATCACCCAGTGATAATAGAGACCCCATCAGCCAACATCAATAGACACTCCATCAAATCCCGCCACCACTTGGCATATACATTCAGTGCTGAGGTGCCGAAACTGTGTTTTCCCGCATTCCTGCTGAAAAAAGCTCCCGAAATATGTATTTAGACATCAAATTGGCATCAGAAAAGTGGTTAGCACACTACAGATTATTATGGCTTCCTCAACATGTTTTAGAGAAGAAGACGTCGCACAGAAGCTGTTGAGGAAGTCATAATAATCTGTAGTGTGCTTACCACTTTTCTGACTATTCAGGTGCCTGGCCCCTTTTTCGGGAGCCTGAATTACAGTGGTTGGGTATTTTTTGGAAGCACCTGATTAGAGGCGTAGGCTCTAATAGGCATCCAAAAAGGTGAACAGCGGGCGCCATGCTGGGTGCTCGCAGTTTACTCAGCGTTATGTTAGGAAAGGGAATGATTATTCCCTTTCCTAACACTGAACCGCCTCTCAGCCAATCTGGTGCTTGGGTCTGTTACCTGTCACCTGACTGGCTGAAATGACAGGCGCTCTGATTGGATGCCTATCAGGCGTCCAATCATAGCAGAGGAAGGGAAGAGAGGATGGGAGAAGACATTGAGGAGCGTGCAGGACACCGGGCGGGTGGGGGATGCACACTGGCAGCATTTGATGGGCACAGTAGCGGCAATTGATGGGCACAGTGTCAGCAATTGATGGGCACACTGGCAGCAATTGATGGGCACAGTAGCGGCAATTGATGGGAATACTGGCAGCAAATGATGGGCACACTGGCAGCAATTGATGGTACAGTAGCTGCGCTTGATGGTACAGTGGCGGCAATTTATGGGCACAGTGGCGGCAATTATTGGGCACAGTAGCTGCGTTTGATGGGCACAGTGGCTGCAATTGATGTGGTTTTTTTTTTTCAGCTTGTTTGCGCCCCCCTCCCCCGAAAATGTTTGAACACCAGCCACTGCCATAGATATTGTCAGCGAAAAAAAATGTAATATATATATATATATATATATATATATATATATATATATACACTGCACCTCTGGACCCCTTTACATTACACCCTGCACCCCTTTACATTAGCCTGCACTTCTGGACCCCTTTACTTTACACCCTGCATCCCTTTACATTAGACTGCACCTCTGGACCCCTTTACATTACACAGCATCTTACACCTAAGGACCTCTTTACATTACACAGCCCTTGCACCTCTGGACCCCTTTATATTACACTGTACCCCTTTATATAAGACTGCACCTCTGGACCCCTTTACATTGCACAGCTCCCTGAACCTAAGGACCTCTTTACATAAATATTTAGCTTTTCTTTAATACCACTTTAATAAATAAAGTTAATCAAGTAATTCTGTTATACATCAATATATAGGCAGATGATGGGAAGGAAGGAGTTAAAACAGGAGATAAACAGACTGTTGTTGGCGAGGAGAGAGAGAGAGAGAAAGAGAGAGAGAGGGGGTCAGAGAGAGAGCGAGAGAGTGAGGGGGTCAGGGGGAGAGATAGAGAGAGAGAGATCAGGGGGGGGAAGAGAGAGAGAGAGATATCAGGGGGGAAGTGAGAGAGAGCGCAAGAGGGTCAGGGAGAGAGAGAGATATCAGGGGCAGAGAGAGTGCAAGGGGGGTCAAAGAGAGAGAGAGATCAGGGAGAGAGAGAGATATCAGGGGGAGAGAGAGCGCAAGGGGGTCAGGGAGAGAGAGGGAGAGGGAGAGAGAGAGATCAGAGAGAGGGGGTGTCAGAGAGACAGGGGTGTCAGAGAGAGAGAGAGGTCAGGGAGAGAGAGAGAGAGAGGTCAGGGAGAGAGAGAGAGGTCAGGGAGAGAGAGAGAGAGGGGGGCAGGGAGAGAGAGAGATCAGGGAGAGAGCGGGGTGTCAGAGAGAGCGGGGTGTCAGAGAGAGCGGGGTGTCAGAGAGAGAGAGAGAGAGGTCAGGGAGAGAGAGAGAGAGATAGATCAGGGGGAGAGAGATCAGGGAGAGAGGAGTTGTCAGAGAGGAGGGTGTCAGAGAGAGAGAGAGGGAGAGAGGTCAGGGAGGGGTCAGAGAGAGAGGGAGAGTGGTCAGGGAGGGGTCAGAGAGAGAGAGGGAGAGAGAGGTCAGGGAGGGGTCAGAGAGAGAGAGAGGTCAGGGAGGGGTCAGAGAGAGAGAGAGAGAGAGGGAGAGAGAGGTCAGGGAGGGGTCAGAGAGAGAGAGAGGGGGGTCAGAGAAAGAGGTCAGGAAGGGGTCAGAGAGAGGGAGAGGGGGGTGTGAGAGAGAGAGAGAGAGGAGTCAGGGAGAGGGAGCAGGGTCTGGTCAGTGAACATGCTCACTCACTTGGAATGGTCCCCAGGGGCTGGCTCACTGGTTTATTCAGCAGTTTGTCAGTGTGGCTGCTTGTTTTTAATCTTCCCCTTCACAGACGAGCACACAGGAGGGGCGGGACTCTGGAGAATTGTGCAGTTTACGATCTCAGAGCGGAGAGGAGGAGGGATTGCTGGACACTACACACATCAGAGTGGAGACTTGAGAGCTTC
Organism: Rana muscosa; assembly: GCA_029206835.1. Taxonomy (NCBI): domain Eukaryota; kingdom Metazoa; phylum Chordata; class Amphibia; order Anura; family Ranidae; genus Rana; species Rana muscosa. The sequence goes on from CM055116.1 coordinate 149,800,185, forward strand.
CTGCTGGGGGGCGCCGGGTGTCAGAGATGAGAGCCGCGCGCGGGGGGAGGGGGGGTGTCGCTGCTTGACACATGACAGTCAATTGCCTGGTGCTAGTTGCAAGCTCTGTGCAGTGTGGACAGTGCAGCAGGAGTAGAATAACTAGCGCTGGCTGCCTGTCACCATGCCTCCTGCTGTCTCTGCGCGGTCCTCTTCGGTGGTGGAGGGGGGGGGCGCCGGTCTGACACCCCCCAGTGTGTGGCACCTGGTGCGGCCGCCCCCTACTTAGTATGCCACTGGCCGGAGGGGGGGCGGAGTGCAGATTTAGATCACTCCGCCGGTGCCTGCGGAACCTGCAGAGCCGGAACTATAGAAGCTGCATTGGCTTATGCGGCTCCCGGCGGTGTTACTCCGCGCTAGTTCCCCCCCTGCTTCCTTCTCCCACTCGCAGCATTTAGCAGCAATAAGCTGTATTTGCCAGCCGGCGGCCGGACATTACCCCAGGCAGTGCCAGTGACTGTTACACACAGCAAGGAGGACATACATTGCAGGCACAGCAGGGATGATTAGGGTGTGCCTGGGCACATCCGGCACACCCTGTGGGCACGCCTATGGGTACAGCAGATCCCTGAAGATTTCATTGCCAACTTTTTGAAACACGGCTGGGGCATTACACAAACCAAAAGGCATAACCAAGTATTCGTAATGCCCGTCTCTAGTGTTAAATGCAGTCTTCCATTCCTCGCCCTCCCGTATTCAAATGAGATTGTACGCGCCTCTGAGATCCAACTTGGTGAAAATGGAGGCACCCTTCAACCTATCGAATAGCTCAGATATTAAGGGTAAGGGGTATCGATTTTTGATAGTAACCGCGTTTAAACCTCGATAGTCCATGCAGGGTCTTAAGGTGCCATCCTTTTTGGCAACGAAAAAGAACCCTGCTCCTGCAGGCGATGAGGATTTCCAGATGAAACCTCTCTCTAGATTCTCTGCGACATACTCAGACATGTTGACAGTGTAAATAATATTAATTATTAATATTATTAATATTATTTACACTGTCAACATTTAGGATTTTAATAATTTCTTTATGGTTCACTACTGCACCTATTTATTATTCACTTAATATTTTTTTGTGTTTTAACTATTATTTCAGTTGATTATCAACCCATTTTATGTTCTCTACATTCAATTTTGGAGATCTCATTTCAGCGCTGCATACCTTTGTTTTTTTATGTTTTGTATAGTTTTAGTATTTAGCTATTTATGCTAGCTGCTGTCCTTTGATCACTGATCACTTTATCAATTTTAATTGTTTTTCTAGCGCAACGTTAGCCCTAGGGCTTCTTCCTTTTCTATACTCAGACATGGCCTGGGTCTCTGGGATGGACAGAGGGTAGGTACGACCCCTGGGCAGAGTTGCTCCGGGGACAAGGTCAATAGCACCGTCAAAAGACCTGTGGGGAGAAAGCACCTCAGCTGATTTCTTACAGAACACATCTCAGTAATCGCTGTATGCAGCAGGAAGATCAGAAGATACAGAAGTGGTAGCAACCAGAAGTCTCTCCTTGGGGGCCACCTTGAGAAGACATGACGAGAAACATGAGGGACCCCAAGCCAGGATCTGCCCAGAGACCCAGTCCACATGTGGAGAGTGGAGCTGTAGCCAAGGAAGGCCCAATACAATGGGGGTAGAGGCCTTGGGTAGAATGAGAAAGGGATTCTCCACCAGGAGTGGATATCCTATCGACATCCTAATAGGTAGCATCTGGAAGCGAATAGGGCACCCTGGGAGAACAGTGCCATCAATTGTCGAGACTACCAATGGCGTAGTGAGAGGTGAAAGGGTAAGCTTCATAGAAGAAGCAGTTCTCCAATCCATAAAATTGCCGGCAGCCCCGGAATCCAGATACGCAAGGGTTGATTGAGGAGAAGTGCCTACATGAAGGAACACCGGCAGGAGAAGACGAGAAGGTGATGTTTCTGGGTCCAATACTCCACCTTCCAAATGTATTAGACCCGAGCGTTTCCCGGACGAAGCGAGCAGGAGTCACGAAAATGACCCTTGCCCCCACAATAGATACACAAGCCCAGAGTTCTGCGCCTAGCACGTTCTTCAGGGGTTAGTCTGGTCCGGCCCAGCTGCATAGGTTCCTCAGCAGGCAGAAGATGCTCCGCGGGACAAAGGGAGGGGAGCTCAGACTAGCTAGGGCCCAGGGAGTGCTGGTGTCCCTTTTCTAGGGACCTCTCCTGAAAACGAATGTCGATCTGATTGCACAAAGAAATTACATTGTCCAGACCGTTGGGGTGTCTCTTCCCGCTAATTCATCTTTCACTCGGTCAGAGAGGCCATGTAAAAAGGTAGCGACCAGGGCCTCATTGTTCCAGCTCAATTAAGCTGTGTGGATACGGAACTGAAGAGCATATTGTCCCCCTGAACAAGATTCTTGGCGGAGACGTAAGAGAGCACTAGCCGCTGAAGAAACCCGAGCCGGCTCCTCAAAGATTTTACGAAAGAGCTTCAAGAAGTCGGACAGGCTGGAAACCACCGGATCATTCTTCTCCCACGGGGGGCAGCCCAGGCTAAAGCTTCACCGGAGAGGAGAGAAATGATATAGGCTACCTTAGCCCGATCAGACACAAAGTTTTGAGGCTGAAGCTCAAAATGAATCGTGCATTGGCTGAGAAACTCCCTGCAGGCCTTGGAATCCCCAGAGAAATGGAACGGAGCTGGCAGTTGTAGTGAGTGTGTGGCTGCGACTGGTGCGATAGGTGCAGCCGCTGGTTGTACTTGAGGTTGCACATTTGGGGTTCCCAAGGAGGCCTGGAGCTGCTTGAAGCGGGAAGCCAGATCCTGGAGGAATCGCATCACCTGAGTCTGATTCGATTCCTGGGTCTCTAATCTGCGGATTATGCCCTGCAAAGGATCATCTGCGGGGAGCGGCACGTCAGCCGGGTCCATGGCTGATCAAACTGTCAGGTCACCTGTGGCCAGAAGACAGATGCACACCGTTGGTGGTCTGGAGTGCACCACAAGGTAGTGAACCCTATGACTGACTGCTGCGGATGGGACACTAGGTGGTTGTGGAAAGCGGGACCAGTGGAGCACAACAGGGATCCACAGGGAGCTAGAGCCCAAGATTCCCCAGGGCGTGGAGTCTAAGATCCAGCAGGTTTTCACCAGAGCCTCTAGTGGTGAGGATGGCCTACGCTGCAGCTAGGTCCAGGTCGCGGCCCCCAGAGTCCCCTAGCTCACGCTCTGTAGGGTAAAGAGGATAGAGGGGAATCAGCAGCACAGGATACAAGAATAGTGAGGGGAAAAGCCAAGGTAAGGGCAACAAGCAGACACGGATAAACGAAGGACAAGCCGAAGGTCAAGGTCACTAGCAGACAGGGATTGTCAGGAACAAGCCAATATCGTAACACAGAGACAGACGTAGCACACGGCAGGCAGGAACCCAAACACACAATGCTTAACAAACACATTGATCAGCAAGGCAGACTTGCAGTGCACAGGTTAATATAGAGTTATGTGATAGGGCCTGGGGTGGAGCCAGGCTGGGAGGAGAGATTATAAAAGCAGCCAGGTGAGACAGTCTGGCCTCTAAGGTGAACACAAGAGGAGGAAGGTAAGATGGCAGACAAACATTACTGCATATCCATGACACTAGGAGGGTGCAATAACCAATTATTTATTTCCTTGCTTCCTTCTTTCCATCCTTCAAAAAACTATTTCTATTGAAGTATGTATTCTTAACTTCCTTCTACCTTCTCTGTGTTCTCAGCCTCCTCCAAATCCCCAAAATTATTTTTGTTTGTTGCTGTAATCCAACTTCTTGTTAGAGGGTGACTATGATCGTTCCTCATGGTTCCACTGTATATAGGAGCCACCCTCTCCAGCTCACTCCCAAAATGGATTAGGCTCTATGAACTATCTAATTTGTATTGTGCATAGAGCAGTGCATATGACCAGATCTGGTGCTAACACTAGGCAAACTAGGCAGTCTAGGCAGTCGCCTAGGGCGCACTTCTGCCTAGGGCGCCTGGCCACTGGTGTTCCTACTCTCTTCTCTCTGCAGCAAGCAACTAAGTCTCAGCATCAGCAGGAAGCCACCGCTCTGTTCGCACAAAGTGTCAGAGGAGGACTGTGTCCCGACTTCCGTATGAATGGAAGCAAGCAAACATTCATTGATGGGCGCTGGTAGGCTGCATTGATGGGTGCTGGTGAAGCTGCATTGATGGGCGCTGGTGAGGCTGCATTTTATGGGCACTGGTAGGTTGCATTGATGGGCACTGGTGAGGCTGCATTTGATGGGCGCTTCATTAAAAAGGTGGGGTATACATGGGCAGGGCAAAGGGGGTGGAGTCAGGGGTGGAGCTGGGGGGGAAAATTAGGTTTTGCCTAGGGTGTCAAAAATCCTTGCACCAGCCCTGCATATGACCGAAACTAACATGCGCTGCTCATTTCAAATAAACAGAAGTGAGGGGAGAGAGGAACTCATTAAGGATGATACAAGGAGGTAGAAAAATAGATTACAAGATTATCAAGTAGTGGATGTATATGGATTTATTTTGGAGAATTATTGTTTAGTGCCACCCTAAATATCCCTTTATCAGCTGAATATTTACTTTATTGGTCCACCCATTCACCTCTGCACCAATAGTATGCAGATCAGGCTCCAAAACCATAAAGCATGAGATCCAGGTACCTGGATGCATGAATTAGATTTTTCTCACATTCTATGATTTCTGTTTGCTGATCACGGTATAGGTGAAGGGAGCTAAAGTAGTTTGTAAGGGCCATGGGAATGTGTGTGGGAACATATTGCTATGAGCAAAATGTATCACGAACACAACCATCTTCTAGATTCCTAGCAACATTAATTCAAACATTTACTCATTTAGTAATTCCAAACTAAATGAAGTAATTGAATTTCGTGTTTAATGGCCAATTTCCTATGCTGCACATACTTTTAACTCACATCCTTCACTTTAGAAATCAGGATGCATATATAAAATGCAGGAGCCGTTTCATTAATTGTCTTAATTCGTAGGAACAGGAAAAGGGTTGTTAACCTTTCAGGACTCAACCCAAGTTTTAGAATATGACACAGCAACCCAAAAATATAATGCAGCTCCTGCTGCCATCTGCTGTTCTGTCCATCTGACCTATCTTTGGCGAAGCATCTGGTAATCATGGCTATGGTCGGCTGGACAACTTACAGACACTCATACCTTGCTGTGCTCTTGCAGTCACTATCTCAAGATCAGTGGTCCCTGAGCTGGGGCTGTAAAAGTGGACCCCATCTACACGTCAGCCTCTTCTATAAGGTACGGCCCGGGGCACACAGTATAAAATTCTCAGCCTCCCTAACCTGCTGTTTGCATGGGAGAGGCATTATGAGTGGAGTACCTAGTTGAATGGTAATTAGCTTGAGGCCTAGTGAAGTCCTGTCCATGGCAAAGAAAAACATGTAGAACTAGACCCACTAAGAGGTGTGTTGCTTAAGAGTTTTTCATTTGAGAGCTGTGGTGTCAGGTACTTGCAGAGAAGCATCTAGAAAAATCTTCCCTCTGCTACTGTATAAAAATTACCTAGAGTAGCCTTTCCCTCTTTCATTTTTTTTATTTTTTATTCAGCATTTCTTTGATGGATTATGCAAACATTTTCAAATGTCACAGTTAATCTAGTTACATGCTATTTTTATTAGTACTACAGTGCAACTTTAATGATGTTAAGCTTTGATCTGCTTCTAAACATCCAGGTTCCAGTTTTAGGTTAACTCCAGCTTTGGTCATTGTTCCATACCACGTGGTCCAGAATTTATGTGCAGGGAGCTTTACTGATTGGCTGTTCAGACGAGGCAGCCAATAGTATAACTGTAGCTCATAGTTCCCCTACTACTGTAGCTTAGCACTGGGAATAGCATGGGACTGGAGCCCAGAACCACTATAAGATTACTAGAGAGGGAATTATACATACTGACTTAAATTTTGACTCAAGCTGGGTTCACGTATATGCGAATTGGATGCGGTTCACACAGGTCCGGGGCCGCCGTGGAGCACTTAACAAAAGGGTCCTGTGCGTGTTTGGGTCCGGTTCAGGTGCGAATTTAGGAAAAAATTTGGACTTGAATCGCACCTGAACCTGTTGCTGCAGCACCCTAATTTCAGAGCTCATCCAGGAACGTGTGCGATGGGAATATGAAGTATGAACCTGTGAACAGATACGCATCGGACTCCAGGCACGAACCCGCGGCTGCACATATGTGAACCCGGCCTCAAACATTTTATACTTCACATAAAAGACATACAGTATCACAAAGAGAAATTATTAATATTGCTGCAATGATTTAGACACTGCCTTCCAGTGCCAACCAGCATATGCAGTAACATCTGTCTCTCTGCCCTCTGGATCAACAGCATATTTATATTAGCTTAATCCCTGTTACTGAACTATAACAGCTCAAACCCAGTGGGCACACAAATTTTAACAAGCTGTTTTATTTTATCAGTCACTCAGAGACTTATTTGATTTTTTACATTTCCAGAATATCAGCATATCCACATGTCATAGCATTAACATGTACACTGCATTGAAAACAAGCACATTAACAGAAGCTACGCTGTTTATCAATATTATAAACTTGCTATTTGTGTAGTATAAAAAAGCTTAAAGCGGAGTTCCACCCTAAAGTGGAACTTCCGCTCATCGGATTCCCCCCCCCCCCTCCGGTGCCACAAAGACAGGTATCCTTTCCCACTTCCTGGAGTCTGGCCGTGGCCGTGACGCGGACGTGACGTCACAGCGGGGCTCCCTCCGCCTCCTCCCCTGGCCGCCAGGCTAATAGGAGAGAGGAGCGGGGCCTCGCGCATGTGCAGTAGGGTTCCCAGCGTGAAGCCAAAAGGCTTCACTGCCAGGTTCCCTTACCCGCAATGGCGACGGCAGCACGGTGCCGACATCAGCTGCGGTGCCGACATCGAGGGACACCAGGACAGGTAAGTCTCCATTTATTAAAAGCCAGCAGCTGCAGTATGTGTAGCTGCTGGCTTTTAATTTTTATTTTTTTGCCCGAGGTTGCCTGGAACACCCCTTTAAGGCTAGGTTCAAATTTGTGCGTTGTGAGAAAAACACGCAAAATCTCACACATTCCCACAACACACAAAAATTGTGCATCCCGTTTGCAGGCAAATGATGTTATCATAACTTCTTAATGGCACCCCTAACGCACCTTGCTAATGTATGACGTAACAATGTACCATGTGGTTAGGGCAGTTTTTAAAAAAAAAGGTCATCCACTTCTTTTGTGTCATTTTTGCACATAGGACAGCCCATTAAAATGATTGTGTTATCCTAGTGGCGGCATGCAAAATCATGCAAAAACACTTAAGTACCACCTCTATAGGTAGGAACAGCGGCTAATTCATTATCATTACTGATAAGTAGGGCTGTGGAAATTAACTACTAATTCCTCAATTAATCAATTAATTTTTTTGATCGATCAAAATTCTTTTGATCGGTTATCACCTCTCCGCCAGCTTCCGGGTCTTCAGGGAGTTCTGTCGGAGATCCGGTGATGTCACAGACACCGGCGGGGCTTGCCGTGTCCATCTGAAGGGCTCCTTTGCTGTGCCTTCATATCTGCATGCCGGCGGGACCTTACTATCTGCCACACGCAAGGGCTGTTACAATTCCCTCTATCAACCTGGGATTCTACAGCCATCCACTGGGAGTTGTGATAGTTCCCTTCATGGGACATCTACATGCTGACGGACTGATGTTAACCCCTCCTCATCTGGATTCAGCAGTGGTATCGTTGTACACATTTTTATACCAGTATCATACTTAGCTACATGTTTTTATGACTGCTTTTGCTACCGTTTGGTATTACTCGCACCATTTTTACAGTTTATGTAGCTACATTGATTTTATCTCAAGTGCAATATTTATTTTGTTACCTACTTGAAGACTATAAAAGTTTTAATGCTATTTCCATTGAGCACTGCCTTTGTGTGTTTTTTGTTTCCTGCTATCCATTTTTCCAGTGGTTGGTAGCTGCACTAGGAATCGGCCTGCAAGCAGATCAGCTAAAAGTAGTTGAATCTGTATGTGCGTTATAATTAATTGAAATTAGTCGATTAATCGATTGAAAAAAAAAAACGATTAATCGAACATGAAGATTTTAATCAGTAACAGCCCTACTGATAAGCTATATAAAAATATAAATATTAAACAATTCATACAATTATTTATTCAATAAATGTGTTTTAAATGCAACTTATGTAAGTACCTAAATTTGTCTTGTTATTAGCCTGTAAAGCCCTGCACAGCAGCACACATAAGGAAAGAGGCAGAGGCAACGCTGCGTGCCAATCAATTTGTTCTGTAGTTCTAGGGATGAGCTTCGTGTTCGAGTCGAACATACGTTCGACTCGAACATCGGCTGTTCGATCGTTCGACGAAGATCGAACGATTTGGGCCGTTCGCGCCAAATTCGAGTGACGCGAACGGCCCACAATGCACTACGCCATCACAGTGTCATCCAGGCGCTGTGATTGGCCAAGCATGCACTGTGACCCCGCATGCTTGGCCAATCACAGCGCCGGCAGCGAGGAGAGCAATGATTGGCCACAGGCAGGATGCCTGTGGCCAATTATTCTTGAGGGGGTTTAGTACACGCCCCACACTATAAAAGGCCGCCAGCGCGGCGGCCTTGTGTAGTGTGTTCCGGAGCAGGGAAAGAGAAGCATAGGCAGGGAAAGTGTCATTTTTTTTCCTTTACTAATCCTGGATTCCTTGTGTTTAGGGACAAATAAGGATAGGTAGGGAGAGTGTCAGTGTGTTATTCTGTGCTAAACCTTGTTTGTAGGGACAGAGAGGTACAGTGAGGGAAAGTGTCAGTGTGCTATTCTGTTCTAAACCAATCTTGCTGAACCATATTTGAAATCCTTGAGTTTAGGGACAGAGAGGTACAGTGAGGGAAAGTGTCAGTGTGCTATTCTGTGCTAAATCTTGTTTGTAGGGACAGAGTAGGACAGTGAGTGAAACTGACAGTGTGCTATTCTGTTCTAAACCAATCTTGCTGAACCATATTTGAAATCCTTGAGTTTAGGGACAGAGAGGTACAGTGAGGGAAAGTGTCAGTGTGCTATTCTGTGCTAAATCTTGTTTGTAGGGACAGAGTAGGACAGTGAGTGAAACTGACAGTGTGCTATTCTGTTCTAAACCAATCTTGCTGAACCATATTTGAAATCCTTGAGTTTAGGGACAGAGAGGTACAGTGAGGGAAAGTGTCAGTGTGCTATTCTGTGCTAAATCTTGTTTGTAGGGACAGAGTAGGACAGTGAGTGAAACTGACAGTGTGCTATTCTGTTCTAAACCAATCTTGCTGAACCATATTTGAAATCCTTGAGTTTAGGGACAGAGAGGTACAGTGAGGGAAAGTGTCAGTGTGCTATTCTGTGCTAAATCTTGTTTGTAGGGACAGAGAGGTACAGTGAGTGAAACTGACAGTGTGCTATTCTGTTCTAAACCAATCTTGCTGAACCATATTTGAAATCCTTGAGTTTAGGGACAGAGAGGTACAGTGAGGGAAAGTGTCAGTGTGCTATTCTGTGCTAAATCTTGTTTGTAGGGACAGAGAGGTACAGTGAGTGAAACTGACAGTGTGCTATTCTGTTCTAAACCAATCTTGCTGAACCATATTTGAAATCCTTGAGTTTAGGGACAGAGAGGTACAGTGAGGGAAAGTGTCAGTGTGCTATTCTGTGCTAAATCTTGTTTGTAGGGACAGAGTAGGACAGTGAGTGAAACTGACAGTGTGCTATTCTGTTCTAAACCAATCTTGCTGAACCATATTTGAAATCCTTGAGTTTAGGGACAGAGAGGTACAGTGAGGGAAAGTGTCAGTGTGCTATTCTGTGCTAAATCTTGTTTGTAGGGACAGAGTAGGACAGTGAGTGAAACTGACAGTGTGCTATTCTGTTCTAAACCAATCTTGCTGAACCATATTTGAAATCCTTGAGTTTAGGGACAGAGAGGTACAGTGAGGGAAAGTGTCAGTGAGCTATTCTGTTCTAAACCAATCTTGCTGAACCATATTTGAAATCCTTGAGTTTAGGGACAGAGAAGGACACTCGTGGAAACTATCAGTGTGCTATTCTGTGCTAAATCTTGTTTGTAGGGACAGAGAGGTACAGTGAGTGAAACTGACAGTGTGCTATTCTGTTCTAAACCAATCTTGCTGAACCATATTTGAAATCCTTGAGTTTAGGGACAGAGAGGTACAGTGAGGGAAAGTGTCAGTGTGCTATTCTGTTCTAAACCAATCTTGCTGAACCATATTTGAAATCCTTGAGTTTAGGGACAGAGAAGGACACTCGTGGAAACTATCAGTGTGCTATTCTGTGCTAAATCTTGTTTGTAGGGACAGAGTAGGACAGTGAGTGAAACTGACAGTGTGCTATTCTGTTCTAAACCAATCTTGCTGAACCATATTTGAAATCCTTGAGTTTAGGGACAGAGAAGGACACTCGTGGAAACTATCAGTGTGCTATTCTGTGCTAAATCTTGTTTGTAGGGACAGAGTAGGACAGTGAGTGAAACTGACAGTGTGCTATTCTGTTCTAAACCAATCTTGCTGAACCATATTTGAAATCCTTGAGTTTAGGGACAGAGAAGGACACTCGTGGAAACTATCAGTGTGCTATTCTGTGCTAAATCTTGTTTGTAGGGACAGAGAGGTACAGTGAGTGAAACTGACAGTGTGCTATTCTGTTCTAAACCAATCTTGCTGAACCATATTTGAAATCCTTGAGTTTAGGGACAGAGAGGTACAGTGAGGGAAAGTGTCAGTGTGCTATTCTGTTCTAAACCAATCTTGCTGAACCATATTTGAAATCCTTGAGTTTAGGGACAGAGAAGGACACTCGTGGAAACTATCAGTGTGCTATTCTGTGCTAAATCTTGTTTGTAGGGACAGAGAAGGACAGTGAGGGAAACTGTCAGTGTGCTATTCTGTGCTAAACCAATCTTGCTGAAGCATATTGCAAATCCTTGTGTTTAGGGACAGAGAAGGATAGGCAGGGGACAGTGTCAGTGTCATTGTTGCTAAGCCTCCTGCACAGAATACACCTGAAGGTAGCCCTTATTGCTGTTTCTCCCATCTCCCTGCAGGCCATCCATTAAAATGTCTGGAAGGCAAACAAGGAGAGGCAGACAGTCAGGAGGCAAAAAAAGAGGGCAAGCAGGCTCTGTGTCTGGGGGCAACAGTGCTGGTCGTGGACGCGGTGCATTGTCATCAGCACATGGCCATGGGACACGCTTGTCCTTCTTTTCGGCAGCTGGACATGTTGAGCCACATCATGCCGAAGACTTGGTAGAGTGGATGACCAAGCCCACCTCATCCTCCTCATCCTCTCTCACCCAGGCTCAGGGTACTGGCAAAGCAGCTGCCAAAGCGTCCTCTTCTCTGGTATCATTATCTTCATTAGTCAATCCTTCCCTAGACCCACCATGTCCTCCTCCTGAGGAGTCCCCCGAACTGTTTGAGCACAGTGTTGAGTACATGCTCCAGGAGGATGCCCAGCGTTTCGAAGGATCTGATGATGATACCCAGCTAGAGGAAGGCAGTAGCGTGAGAGCAGAGAGAGGGGATGCTCAAGAAGGACACCAATCTGGCAGTCATGCTCCAGCAGCTGCAGCATACTGCCAGATTGGCTCCAGTGATGAGGAGGGAGGGGATGATGAGGTCACTGACTCCACGTGGGTGCCTAATAGGAGAGAGGAGGAGGAGTAGGATGAGGAGGAGGCACATCTCCAACGAGGCAGGATGCCCTTGAGTGGCCAGCGTATGGGCAGCACACCGACGGAATCACACCACAGAGCTCCGCCTGTGCAGGGCGCTGCCTCTGCCCGTCATTCAAAAAGTTCTTTGGTGTGGGCCTTTTTTGAGGCGAGTGCATCAGATCGCACAGCTGCTGTTTGCAACATATGTCTCAAGCGTATATCGCGTGGCCAAAACATCAGCCGCTTAGGCACCACATGCTTGATCAGACATATGTTGACCTGCCATGCAGCTCGTTGGCAAGCCTACCTTAAAGACCCACACCAAAGAACAAAGCGGACCTCTCCTTGCACCGCATCAGCTGGGATCTCAAAACCCACTATACCTTCAGTCCTCTCTGAAACCTGCACTGAGAGGAATGAAGGTGTAGAATTAGGTGTGTCACAGCCCAGTACTTGCGGCCACTCTGCTAGCAGTACACCGACGTCCGATTCTAGCAGGCAACTTTCCCTGCCCCAGCTGCTGGACCGTCAAAAGAAGTTCACTCCCAGCCATCCACATGCCCAGCGGTTGAATGCTAGCTTGGCTAAATTGCTAGCGCTTCAACTGCTGCCTTTTCAGTTGGTAGACTCGGCCCCCTTCCGTGAGTTTGTGCAATGTGCGGTTCCTCAGTGGCAGGTTCCCAAACGCCACTTTTTCTCACGGAAGGTGATTCCGGCTCTCTACAGGCATGTGGAAGGCAATGACTTGGCCTCACTGGACAGGGCGGTCAGCGGTAAGGTGCATATTACCGCTGACTCATGGTCCAGCAGGCATGGACAGGGACGTTACCTTTCTTTCACGGCCCATTGGGTCACTCTTTTGGCAGCTGGGAAGGATGCAGGACAAGGTGCAGTAGTGTTGGAGGTTGTTCCACCGCCACGCCTCCAAAATGCTACTACTGGTTGTGACACACCTCTCTCCTCCACCCCCTCCTCTTCTTCTTCCTCCATGGCCTCTTCCTGTGGTTTGTCCTCGGAACCAGCGGTGCTCCGTAGGCGTTCAAGGGGCTACGCAAGTACGCAGGCAAAAAGATGCCATGCCGTGCTTGCGCTGGTGTGTTTGGGGGACAGGAGCCACACTGGGGCAGAGGTCCTGTCTGCTCTGCAGGGGCAGGCCGAGAGGTGGTTGACGCCACGCCAGCTTAAGCCAGGAATGGTGGTTTGCGACAATGGCACCAACCTCCTCTCCGCCCTCCGACAGGGACAACTGACCCATGTGCCCTGTATGGCTCACGTCCTTAACCTGGTGGTGCAGCGGTTCTTGGGCAGGTACCCGGGCTTACAGGATGTCCTGAGGCAGGCCAGGAAAGTCTGTGTTCATTTCCGCAGATCTTATAATGCCAGTGCTCGCCTGGCTGAGCTGCAAAAGGAGTTGAACCTGCCCAAGAACCGCCTTATATGTGACATGCCCACCAGGTGGAACTCAACGTTGGCCATGCTGCAGCGGCTGCACACGCAGCAGAGGGCCATCAATGAGTACCTGTGCGACTACGGCACCAGGACAGGGTCAGGGGAGCTCGGGTTTTTTTCACCACGCCAGTGGGGCATGATCAGGGATGCATGCACTGTCCTGGCACCATTTGAGGAGGCCACGAGGATGGTGAGCAGTGACAGTGCATGCATCAGTGACACTGTACCTCTTGTCCACCTGTTGGAGCACACGCTGCGTGGAATAATGGACAGGGCACTTGAGGCAGAACAGAGGCAGGAAGAGGAGGACTTCCTTGCCTCTCAAGGCCCCCTTTACCCAGACAGTGTTCCTTCTGTCCCACCCATCGCACAGGAAGAGGAGGAGGAGGAGGAGGAGGCTTGTGTCAGCATGGAGGTGGAGCCTGGCACTCAGCATCATCAGCAGCAGTCTTTTAGGGATGATTTACAGTCCCAAGAAACCAGTGGACTTGTACGTGGCTGGGAGGAGGTGGCTGCGGATCATGTCGTCCTTAGTGACCCAGAGGACTCCGGACTGAATGCCTCAGCTAACCTACGCTGCATGGCCTCCCTGATCCTGCAAAGTCTGCGGAAGGATCCTCGTATTCTTCGGATCAAGGAGAGGGACCATTACTGGCTGGCCACTCTCCTTGATCCACGGTACAAGGGTAAGGTTGCGGACCTTATGTTACCGTCGCAGAGGGAGCAGAGGATGAGACAACTCCGGGAGGCCTTGCAGAAAGGTCTGTGCAACGCGTTCCCAGAGACTGGGAGGTTACAAACTCCTGGTCCTGGACAACGAGTTGCTGAGGCTTCGGGCAGTCAAAGAAGGAGCGGTGGGGAAGGTGGCCATCTGACCGATGCGTTCAGACAATTCTTTAGTCCGCAGCCCCAAAGTATGATCGTTTCCAGCAACCATCGCCAGCGTCTGATATACATGGTGCAGGAATACCTAGGGGCAAGGTCAGACTTGAACACCTTCCCCACCAAAAATCCTCTGGCTTACTGGGTCTTGAGGATGGATCACTGGCCAGAGCTTGCACAGTATGCAATTGAGCTACTGGCCTGTCCTGCATCCAGCGTTCTTTCAGAACGCACATTCAGTGCTGCTGGAGGATTTGTCACGGATCACAGGGTGCGCCTGTCCACCGACTCGGTTGATCGACTGACTTTCATCAAGATGAACCAGTCTTGGATCACCACCAGCTACCACACACCTGATGCTGATATAACAGACTAATTGATTTTAAAATGTCACATCCCTTCAAGACTGATGCTGATGCTGAGTTCCTGTGCTGTTATGTTGACTAGCTATCCTCCTCCTCCTCCTCAATGATCCGATTAATGATGATAGCTTGGAAGATCATTTTGGTTTATGGGTGCCGCCACCAGTGGCTAAGGCCCAATTTTTCAGCCCCTGTTTAACAGGGGCGTGCAATTACAATTTTTGATGCAATACTTTGCAACAGGCCTCATTGCTGTGCTCCAAGTACAGTATCTGTGAGGGGTTGCAGTGTTGTGCCACCAGTGCCTAAGGCCCAATTTTTCAGCCCCAGTTCAACAGGGGCATGCAATTATAATTATTGATCTAATAATTCACAGCAGGGCCCATTGCTGCGCCCACCAAGAGTAACTGTCAGGCCTTACAGTGTTGTGTCAACACCACCACCACCACCACCACCAAAGGCCAAATTTTTCAGCCCCTGTTCAACAGGGGCATGCAATTATAATTATTGATCTAATAATTCACAGCAGGGCCCATTGCTGCGCCCACCAAGAGTAACTGTCAGGCCTTACAGTGTTGTGTCAACACCACCACCACCACCACCACCAAAGGCCAAATTTTTCAGCCCCTGTTCAACAGGGGCATGCAATTATAATTATTGATCTAATAATTCACAGCAGGGCCCATTGCTGCGCCCACCAAGAGTAACTGTCAGGCCTTACAGTGTTGTGTCAACACCACCACCACCACCACCACCACCACCAAAGGCCCAATTTTTCAGCCCCTGTTCAACAGGGGCATGCAATTATAATTATAGATCTAATAATTCACAGCAGGGCCCATTGCTGCGCCCACCAAGAGTAACTGTCAGGCCTTACAGTGTTGTGGCACCAGCACCACCATCAAAGGCCCAATTTTTACTACCACTGTTCAACAATTATATGTTATTACAATTCCTGATATAATAGTTGACAGCAGGGCGTTCCAGCACCCACCAAGAGTAACTGTGAGTGCTTACAGTGTTGTGCCAACACCAACACCTAAGGGGCCAATTTCTGCAGAGTATATACGGCAGGTCCCTACTTTCAAACATCCAACTTACAAACGACTACTACTTGCAAACGGAAGAAGACAACAGGAAGTGAGAGGAAATCTACCCCTTGGAAGGAAAATTCTCTCCTGTAAGAATTAATATGGGAGAAAGGTGTCTCCTCTCTACTGATGCTTTATCACCAATCCTTGTTTCAATAAAAACACCACATTTCAAAATCAGTTGTCATTGGGACGCAAAGTGAGGTGAAATGTTCTGAACAGGGGCACAGACAGCAAAACAAATGTTACAGGGGTGATAACCCTTCCCTATGTTTTCCAAAAAGCTTAAAAATAGGTATTTGGGCTGGAGCTACACTTAAACAATGTAGCTGTTCAAAATTACAAACAGATTCTACATAAGAACAAACCTACAGTCCCTGTCTTGTATGCACCGCCTGTATACGGCTGTTCAGAGTATATAGGGCCTTTTTTATTTTGTGTGCGGGGTTCCCCTTAATATCCATACAAGACCCAAAGGGGCTGGTAATGGGCTGGGGTAAGGGGGGGGGGGGGGGGTTGATGGGGTAGCTATGCCATTTTTCTTAAAGATTTTCATCCATATTACCGGGACCAGACATTACATTAAAGCCGCAAGCAGTTTTAAATGGCTTTTTTTTCCTTTAGAAATTTTATTTTGTGCAGGGACAGTTCTAAACACGGGAAACACGTGGCACTTCACAGGCATACTTTAGACACCCCCCAGGTACAATATTTAAAGGAATATTTGACTTTTTTTTTTTCACTTTATGCATCATTAAAATGACTGCTCCCGGAAAACGTCCGTTTTTAAAACTTATTTTTGCATTGATACATGTCCCCTGGTGCAGAACCCGGGTTCCCAAACTCTGTTTAGGACAATAACATGGATAATAGTCGTTATAATTAGCACTTTAGAATCCGAACGTTCGCATCCATTGTATTTAATAGGGTTTTAATGTTCGTGCGAACTTTCGGTCCGTTCGCGGGTTCTGGTGCGAACCGAACCCCGGGGTGTTCGGCTCATCACTATGTAGTTCACATGTGCCGATAGAAGGAAAATGCAGAGACTGAAGCAGGTACCTTTTGTTAGTAGAAATCCCTTTCTATGACCTAATTCTTCAAAAAAACAGGCAGCACATTATAGTTAAAGATGCAGATGAATGTTTGTGTTAGGTTTGCTCATAGTGAATAAAGGGCAGCCCAACACAGTCTGCATCCTCCAGGGTGTGGAGGGTATGACGGTGGGCATTGTGAACAAAAGAAGGGTGTGGAGGGTATGAAGGCCCCTTGAACCTTCTTTAGGAAAAGGGAGACTTGACTGCTGTGCGTGTGAACCTATAAGGGAAGTTAAATAGCTCCCTTAGGATTGTCTACAAAGACCTTTGGTGTCTGGGTGGAGCCTAAACGCTAGGAAACAGTTACGCTGAATCTCCTCCAACTGCTCTGAGGAGATTCAGCTGTCACAAGCAGGGCCGTCTTTAAGGCAGGGCAAAAGGGGCAGCTGCCCTGGGCCCTGTCATTGTTGTGGGGCCCAAAGCAACTGCCTCATACTTGCCAACACTTCCCTTGAAGTTTTAGTACTGTGCTGTGTCGTGATATCTCAGTGTGAAGTGCTGCTACTATTGCTGCCCAGCTCTACCCTATTGTTGTGTACAGCTGACTCACCTGCAGACCCTGTGATTACATGTATAACGTCATTCATAAGTAAATAATGGGGCATTCATATGTAAATAGCTAAGGCCGGCGGCATTCATATGTAAATAAAGGTGGCATTCATATGTATATCATGCCCCTCTACATTGAAGAGATGATGTGCTGTAACCTCTAGCAACCAATCAGTGAGCAGTATTACTGTACAGTAATCTCTAGCAACCAATCAAGAAGAAATCATGTGCTGTAACCTCTAGCAACTAATCAGTGAGCCGTAATGATATGCTGTAACCTCTGGCAACCAATCACAACCACTGCCTGATCTGATACAGAAAACTGATTTTAAGTCTAGCTGATATTTATTGTATGTCTCAGAGTAGGTGGAGAGCAAAATTGCATGGGGGGGGGGGGGGCAAGAATTTTTTTGCCCAGGGTCTAATAAACATTAAAGATAGCCCTGGTCACAAGAGTTGCCCACCCTCCCGCCCATTGTGATGTTTTGTCACAGCTTTATTGGTGGTTTTGACCTTGCCAGCAATTGATGTTGCTTTATGGGCTATGCCCTCAAGTTAAATTCTGGGGTCAGTCTAATGCCTGTTTGGCACCGATGGTAAGGACAGGCCTCTTAGACTATGTGAGTTTATGTTTTATGGGTGCTCACAGTATAACTGTGACTGGCATTGTTGTTTGGTACATTTAGAAAGTTGTACTTTTGCAAAATTCTAAAAAGCTGTGGCTTGCCCCATTTCCAACCTAATCAGCTTCAGTGTCTTTTTGGAGGGCAAGGTATTGGTTTATTAGTTGGTCATAAATAAGTCTATGCTTTTCAGCAGTCATGACAGTGAGCAGTATGTGCAGGAGAAAAGTGTGGAGAGTATAAAAACAAGCAGTATATGTAGGAAAGGAGTGCGGAGGATGTTGGGCAGTAAGTGCAGGAGCAATGTGGAGGGTATGAGGGGAGAAGAAGAATGAGCAGTGTATGACAATGAGCAGTACGTATAGGAAAGAAATATCGAGGGTATGGCAGTATGTGCAGGAAAGGAAGGCGGTGGATATACAGGTGGGTATTGTGTGCAGGAAAGGAGGGAATCACTGTAGCCCGTTTGTGAGGGAGACGGAATGTGGAATGTATGACAGCGTAGTACGCACAGGAGCACAGTACAGAAGATATGATGGCAGGTGGTATGTGCATGAGAAAAGTGTGGATATGAAAGTGGGCACTATGTGAGGGAGAATAGTGAGAAGGGTATGCACAATCAGATTGTGTTTTATGGCCAGCTCTAGGGTTTACTGCTTACCTGTCATCAAGGATGTCTGTCAGTTAAGGAAAGTAGGTTGAAGCAGGCTGGGAAGGACATTTGTTAAGGTGGTCAGGGAGGGACATCAATCAAATGATTTAGAAAAAGATTGGGAGAAAGTGCTGTGGTCAGATGAGACCAATTTAGCTCTTTGGCAATAACTCGACTCGCCGTGTTTGGAGAAATAAAAATGCTGACTATGCCCCTCAGAACACCTTCCCTACAGTCAAGCATGGAGGTGAAAACATGATGCTTAGGGACTTTTTCTCTGCTAAAGATAAAGGCTGATTTTGCCGCATTGAGGGGCCAATGGATGGGGCCATGTATTGTAAAATCTTGGATGAGAACCTTCTTTCCTCAGCCAAAACACTAAGGATGGGTCATGGATGGGTCTTCCAACATGACAATGACCCAAAACATACTGCCAAGGCAACAAAGGAGTGGCTCAAGAAGAAGCACATGAAGGCCACCGAGTGGCCTAATAAGTCTCCAGACCTTAACCCTATTGAAAATTAATGGAGGGAGCTGAAACTTCCAGTTGCCAAGAGACAGCTAAGAAACCTTAAGGATTTAGAGAAGATCTGTAAAGAAGAGTGGACCAAAACCCCCCCTGAGATGTGTGCAAACCTGGTAACCAACTGTAAAAATGTCTTACCTTTGTGCTTGCCAACAAGGGTTTCTCCACCAAGTACTAAGTCATGTTTTTGCTTGGGGATCAAATACTTATTTTACTCACTGAACTGCAACTAAATTTATAGCATTTGTATCATGTGTTTTTCTGGATCTTTGGTTAATATTCTGTCTCTATCATTTAAAATACACCTATGATAAAAAATATAGACCATTCATTTATTTGTAAGTGGGCAAACTTGCAAAATCTGCAGATCTGCAGGGGATAAAATAATTATTTTTCCCCACTGTGTATATATATATATATATATACATGATAAAATTAGTTTACGATTAAAAGTGATCTCTGCGGGGGATTCACAGTGAGATTACTTTTATCAGTAGTAGGAGAGGGGCACCCCCCCTCTCGCCATATTCCGGCCCTCTCCGCCGCTTACCAGAGAAGTCGGTAGCGGCGGAGACATCACGTCCGCTCCCCTCACTGCCTGGGTGCTCTTAAAGTGATTTTTTTTTTTCTAAAAGACATATAATTTTTTTTTCTTTTATTGATTTTAGTGTAAATATGAGAAGTCTAGTCATGCTTTTTTTCTATTACAAGGGATGTTTACATTCCTTGTAATAGGAATAAAAGTGACCCAATTTTTTTTTATTTTAAAAGTGTAGCGGGGTCTCTAAATTTAGGTAGGACACTCAGGTGTGTAAGTATGGGAATAATGGACCATTTGTGTTCGTGGAGGATTGGACGGTGTAATAATCTCCTTGGCCTCTGGGTGGCGGGGTGCCTGGAGGCTCAAGGTAGATTGGCCGTCACAGTGCTACCCTTTTTGTCCCTTTCGGGAGATGGTACGGCGAGGGCGGGGAACCTGCCGTGGTGTCGATGGGAGGAGATAAAAGGGGGAGACGCCCTAACCACGAGGTCTTCAGGAGGATCTTCTTCACGCGCCCAGGCACCTTAGGCCTGGGTGCGGGCGGTTCCGGATTCCGGCCCAGGTGCCCTAGGCCTAACCGGAATGGAGTTGGAGTCCATCCCAGGCACCTTCAGCCTGGGGTGAGGTACTAAACCAGGAGGCCTGGGGCCCAGTGACTTCGACTGTGTCCCGCGAGATTGGAGAAGTCCGAGGGTCCCTGAAGTGGATGGGGCCCATGTCTGAGGTGAGGAGGCTGGGGAGGTTACCCATTCGGAGAGTCTGGAGCAGCATCAACCCAGTGACGGATGGGCCTCTGGTAACTCCCTTGGAGGGACATCTTCCCCTGACAGGGGCCATAGCGCAGCGAAGGTACTCCTATCTATGTTTTCTTGAGTTGCTGGTAGAGACTCTCAAGTTCTAAGTCCTTTCTAGCTAATGCTATAGTAACCGCTGGCGAGATCGCAGTGGTTTAGCTGATAATCAGGATAGTGCCTCGACCTGCTCATTCCCCGTATCAAAATGTTATCAAGTCGCAACCAGTTGGCTATTGAAGCACTGTTTATTGTGAGACATACAATAAAACAAGAGTTGGACTGTGATCGGTGTGTGGAACTCTGGTTAATGGGAGCAGAGGGAAGTGTTGACACAACAGGACTTGATTCTAGACAAAAGCACATAGGCCCGAGAAAATATCTGGTACTGGCCTTCACCTCACCCACAGCTATGGGGAGGACATGGGCCGTAGCGCATCTCACCCTGTCGTATGACATACCCCTAGACAAAGGAGATGGGGTGAGGCCCCTACACGTGGGGGCTCGTGAGTCCGGGATGATATGTGTTTTGACTTTGGAAGAAAGAATGGCTGTGTCTGGACTTTGCTGCCCGGAGGAGTTCCGAGCAGGTCGGCCATGTGATTGGCCAAAGTGCATCCCTGCTCAAAGTCGTGGAAATGACCCTAGGACGGGAAAGGCCCATGCAGAGGAGCGAGAAGAGGGAAGAGTCCAGCCGTGTGAAGTACTACATGTGGGGGCTTTTATTGCACTGCGCCACGAGGCACCCCGTGACTTCGCAGTTTGTGGGCGGAGCCTGATGGAAGCCCGCGAAAATGTGCAAGTCATGGGAGGAGTCTGGCCATGTGGAGGAACTCACGTGAAGAGTTCGGCACGTGGTCAGTGCGTGATGGAGCAGCAGACAGTCGGGATGGCCTCAAGCTCCCCGTGGATTCCGGTTCCCTACCCCACGAAGATGACTACGTTCGCTGCACCCCTTACAGACACGGGGATAAGACTCAGGCCCCGAGGACAGTTGGCTTTGTACTCATGCAGAGACACGGAGGCCCTCAGCGTGATCTGTCCCGGATGCTCAGGACTGGTGGTCCACCTGAAGCCATTCGGGCGTTGCGAGGCATGCAAAGAGTTCTTGTTCGAGGTGGAGCCATCCACAGTAAGGCCCCGGGCCCTTCGCCTCAACAGCCTCACAGGTACCGCTACTCTGGAAGGAGAGATCCAGGCCTTTGCGGAGGTTCCCGTACGCACTGACCAGGGCGATGTGACTGCCCAATCAGAGACTGAGAGAGAAAAATCAGAGGATGCTGCTTCGGTCACCACAGATTCTCTGCTCCCACCTCCGAAGAGGAAAGTCGGCCTGGTGCCGGCCTCCTGTGGTCGTGGAAGAGCTTCACCCCGTCGCTTGCCTGGCCTGGATGGATCCGGTTGGAAGAGTCCTGGACATCCCTGTAACGGGAAGGCCCGGGGAACTCAGAATCGCTTAGAAAGTATGAGATACCCTTGCTTCAGCTCCCCCAATGCCTCTTATGTGTCAACCACCCTGTGTCTCTATTAGGGGCACAGGGTGAATGAAAACCCCAATATGGTCTATGATAGCCATATTCAATGCTGCACATACATTGTATCTAGATTGGATGTGTACTGTGAGGGGGGGTTGTGTAATCATTGCTGTGAGGTGTTAAGGTGATTTGCATTCTATTGTCTATTATGAATTAAGTCTGCTACTGTGACGATGTGGATTGGAGCTGGTCGACCGTCTGACTGCATATTATGGGATGTTGAAGTGTCTTCTGTGAGGAGGGGGGGGAATCACCCCTCCTTCTAAGACTGTTTACTGAAGGAGAAGTTTGAACACACCTGACCTGTATCACCATTGTCATTGGACAGTTTAACCCACCCTGTTCCCAAAGGATGGGAGGGAAGGGTTTTGAAGAGAAATGTGTTACCATGTGTTTTGAAAATAAAGTTATTCCCTGTTTTGGAACTTGAATACAGAGCGTTGTCTCGTATCTGGGGGGAGAATCATTCGTATGGGGCCTTATTCGGCAGGTTGGAGTGTCTGGTGGCTGTCGTGTGGTTGGAAAGGGAATATCCTAATGGTGTTAACCCCTTTCATACTTGGGGTGCCGTTACAATTGTTGGCAAGCAGTGGGATTGATCCCCACAGCCAGAAGGACAGCTACAAGAGGACACAGGACAATGGAGGCACAGTATGAACGGCTAAAGCTCTCCACCCTCAAAGACTTACTGGAGAACTGGGGAAGACCGGCCAATAACCGTAAGAAGAGGGACATTATCAGAGAACTAGTCGAAATGGATGGAACCGAAAGGCCCAGCGTAACAGACAGGACACCCGAAGAGGCAAGTTTTGATCGGGCTGTTAAACTAAGACTGGCACAGTATGGTCCTAACCCTCCAGCGGAGATCATAGACCTAGTTATAGCGGCTGTGGACGCAAATTGGCTACATCAAAAAGGTGCTGCAGCAGAAGAAGTCGCAGCAGCACCAACTGCAGAGAGGAGAGGTACAGATACCAGCCGCCATGGAAGAGGAAGTCAGAAGGAGGTTACAAGAGATGCAGATACAGCATAGAGGACCAGTATCAGAGGAGGTCCTGCTGGGATGGTCTGATTCGATCCGCTGCGAACTCTGGAAGAAAGCGCTAGCTCTCGAGAAGCAACACCAGGGAAAGGTTCTCCCCTCCATCTATGTAAGGTACTGGTCGCAGTATGATGTACGAATGCCGTTATTGGGGAAACAACCAAAGCAGGAGTGGATAACTGAGTTAAGCAGGCTGATCCGGGCAGAGATGCGGTTGGATGAGAGCTACAGAGCCCTCCGGTGGTATGTAGCCCAAGAGTGCCCATGGTCAGCGGATGACAGCCCCACGGAAGGCTTTGACTATGATGGCCTGGGATTGTTGTATTGGAGGCTGTCCAGTGACCCTGACTTTGGGAGTGATCGGGAGTGGCGTTTGGAGGAAATAATGGAGCACAGAGAGCGAAAACTGAATGTCTCTGAAGGGCACAGGGCAGAGGAAGATTTGGAGTTTCTGGCCGTTCAGGAATAGGAGCTGGAGATCACCTACAGACAGCTGCTAGAATCTGCTCAGCAGCAGAGTGGTGCTACCTGTGCCTGGGACTATCAGGGAATACCAGTTGACAACTATGAAATCCTGGCTGAAGAATCGGCAGTGGAAAATCTGAAGATTGCCATCCCTAAAGCTGAAGTGGATGATATGGAGTTCCAGGGAGCTAGGGCAGTTGGCTCATCTTCCCAGCTACAGATTACAGAAGGTATGGACTTAAAGGACTGTTCAGAGGATGTTATGGATTATGCATCGCCTGCCCAAGTACTGGCAGCAGGACAGAGTACTGCAGACCCCTGCTCTACACCCATGGCAGTTTTGGAGGCCCGAGATGAGAAGGTGATGGTTCCTCTTTCCCAGGGGATTTCAGAGATGCAGGGGGGAGAAGCAGCCCTTTTCCCTCCCCAACAGTTAGCCAGAGCAGATGGGGTGGAGTCCCCAGCAGAAGTGCTGGCAACAGGGCAGAGTGCTAGCAACCTCTGCCCAGCACCAGAAACAACTGTGGAGTTTCAGGGAGCCGGGGCAGTTGGCCCATCTCTCCAGCAACAAGCTGAGGTGGTAAAGCTTTTACCCCCAGCTGAATCACTGGCAGCAGGGCAGAATGCTACTGGCCGCTGCACACAACTGCCACTTGAGCGGATATCGGTGGATGGGAATACGGTCTCCACTCACAGCAACCCAGCGGAAGAGCTGGCAACAGAGCAGAGTGCCGCGGGCCTCTGCTGTCAACTAACAGAGGAGGGATTTCCTGTGGTACTGGACGGGACTTCGGTCCTCGCTGACACAACCCCAGAAAATGGTGTGACACTGGGACAGGAGGATGTCAGCCTTGCTTTGCAAGCACTGGGGGATTTTCACCTACCACAAGTGGATGGGACTTCGGTCTCCACTTGTGTACCTCGGGGATGCTGGGCAGTCGGCCCGGATCCCCAGCGGCATGAAAGACTGAGCCCAGTCACCCTGTCTTCTCCCCAGCAGCGGGTATGTTCTCTGAGAGAGGCAGAGGTTGGCTGGGTAAGTGATGCTCTGTTTGGAGCAATTTATTTGGGGTACTGTGTGGATACCGGCATTAGAAGAAGGGACCTATGGACTAACTTCGGAGTCAACCCGTCTGGGGTCCCCTCCTCTGTTAGTCTCCTGCCGAAAAGGGGAGAGATGTAACGGGAAGGCCCGGGGAACTCAGAATCGCTTAGAAAGTATGAGATACCCTTGCTTCAGCTCCCCCAATGCCTCTTATGTGTCAACCACCCTGTGTCTCTATTAGGGGCACAGGGTGAATGAAAACCCCAATATGGTCTATGATAGCCATATTCAATGCTGCACATACATTGTATCTAGATTGGATGTGTACTGTGAGGGGGGGGGGGTTGTATAATCATTGCTGTGAGGTGTTAAGGTGATTTGCATTCTATTGTCTATTATGAATTAAGTCTGCTACTGTGACGATGTGGATTGGAGCTGCTCGACCGTCTGACTGCATATTATGGGATGTTGAAGTGTCTTCTGTGAGGAGGGGGGGGGATCACCCCTCCTGCTAAGACTGTTTACTGAAGGAGAAGTTTGAACACACCTGACCTGTATCACCATTGTCATTGGACAGTTTAACCCGCCCTGTTCCCCAAGGATGGGAGGGAAGGGTTTTGAAGAGAAATGTGTTACCATGTGTTTTGAAAATAAAGTCATTCCCTGTTTTGGAACTTGAATACAGAGCGTTGTCTCGTATCTGGGGGGAGAATCATTCGTATGGGGTCTTATTCGGCAGGTTGGAGTGTCTGGTGGCTGTCGTGTGGTTGGAAAGGGAATATCCTAACGGTGTTAACCCCTTTCATACTTGGGGTGCCGTTACAATCCCAGTTCTACAAAAGGTCAAGGTGAGCCAGGGGCTGGGACTGTGGTGGTGGTTGGAGGTGTCGGGGGTCCACAGCCGGTGGAGCCCGCAAGGGAGGGTAGTACCACGTCTACCAGAGACTACCTTCCCGCCGAGATGTATGACACTTCCGACCTAGAGTCACTGTCAGATTGTGGAGATGACGGTGAGATTGATGAACTGTTTCACCAGAAGGGCTGGGACAAACGCCCATTACCTATGTTACGTGCACCGCAGGATTCCCCTATGTCAATAGGAGACAGCACGCCCCGGGTACAAGTCCCAGAGTCCACGAGGAAGTCTAGTCCTCAAATTACCTTCCCACAATCTACAACATCGCCCGTCTTGGTGGCGGGGATGCAACGTGCATCACTGCGAGCACCGAGAAAAAAGCTATCAGAGGTAGTGAAAGTACCTCGGCACCCGGAGGCCATCGTTCAACCCGGAGAAGGTGAGCGGGAAGCCATGCCTCCTTTGGCCAGATTGCAACGACTTTTCTCACAGAGAGTCGCCCATGAATATAGGTGGGAATATCCCTACTTGCCTCGGGACTTACTTTTTGAAGTTGAGGTCATACGCCAGAGAAGGTATAACAAATTTGTTTGGGAAAAACTCAAAGTGCCCCATGCACGAAGATATTTGTCCTGTTCGCCACCCGTGTCGAAAAAGTTTAGGGACTGCAGAGCAGACTGGATGTGGGGCCGCCATATCCACGCAGACAAGGTGCGCATCTGCAGGAAAGATGGAGAGGACGCTGACTATTCGATTGAGGTTTTTGATAAACATCTGAAGCCCTTGTTCTTGCCTGACCCGATGTTCTATTTGTGAGGAGAGACTCACTTGTTGTTTCCTTTCCTACAATCTTCTAGAAGTGTTCCTGCCGGAGCATCCAAACTGTGCCCTAGTTTTTTATTTGGGCTTTTGTTTTCTACTCTTTGGAGGAATGAGAGCAGTTTTTGTTTGTTCTCTCTTCCTCACAGTTCAAAGACAGACTTTGGGGGTAGAATCAGTGTAGGGACGTAGGAAGAATGAAGATTGCACCAAGTGTCATTACTGCGGCACTGTCACCAGGTGGCAGTGTTGTGCAACGGCTGTTTGTTTTTTTTACACGCGCATCACTTTACTCATTGGAGCGAGTGGGTCTATTGGCTGATGGACCCATTCATTCCAAATTAACACAAAAATGTCAGGATGTGGCTTTTCTTGTGTGTTGTTTTTTTTTCCCCTCCTGCAGGAGATTCGTCTATCAAGACTGCTGAGTATGGGGTGATTCTTAGACAGTGAAGGGAGGGATTGTATATGTGTACATGATAGATGGTTTTAGGGAAAAGTTTTATTGTTTTATGTTCCCTTTCCCCTTTGAGCAGGTCTTGGTATGGTTGAGGTTCAAAATTTTAGGGAAAGCCTCTGGGGGCCAGGCTTATGTCATCACTCCATGGCAGCCTCAAATCACAGGGGGGAGTATGTAGCGGGGGTCTCTAAATTTAGGTAGGACACTCAGGTGTGTAAGTATGGGAACAATGGACCATTTGTGTTCATGGATGATTGGACGGTGTAATAATCTCCTTGGCCTCTGGGTGGCGGGGTGCCTGGAGGCTCAAGGTAGATTGGCCGTCACAGTGCTACCCTTTTTGTCCCTTTCCGGAGATGGTACGGCGAGGGCGGGGAACCTGCCAGGGTGTCGATGGGAGGAGATAAAAGGGGGAGACGCCCTAACCACGAGGTCTTCAGGAGGATCTTCTTCACGCGCCCAGGCACCTTAGGCCTGGGTGCGGGCGGTTCCGGATTCCGGCCCAGGCGCCCTAGGCCTGACCGGAATGGAGTTGGAGTCCATCCCAGGCACCTTCAGCCTGGGGTGAGGTACTAAACCAGGAGGCCTGGGGCCCAGTGACTTCGACTGGGTCCCGCGAGGGTGGAGAAGTCCGAGGGTCCCTGAAGTGGATGGGGCCCATGTCTGAGGTGAGGAGGCCGGGGAGGTTACCCATTCGGAGAGTCTGGAGCAGCATCAACCCAGTGACGGATGGGCCTCTGGTAACTCCCTTGGAGGGACATCTTCCCCTGACAGGGGCCACAGCGCAGCAAAGGTACTCCTATCTACGTTCTCTTGAGTTGCTGGTAGAGACTCTCAAGTTCTAAGTCCTTTCTAGCTAATGCTATAGTAACCGCTGGCGAGATCGCAGTGGTTTAGCTGATAATCAGGATAGTGCCTGCTCATTCCCTGTATCAAAATGTTATCAAGTCGCAACCAGTTGGCTATTGAAGCACTGTTTATTGTGAGACATACAATAAAACAAGAGTTGGACTGTGATCGGTGTGTGGAACTCTGGTTAATGGGAGCAGAGGGAAGTGTTGACACAATGGGACTTGATTCTAGACAAAAGCACATAGGCCCGAGGAAATATTTGGTACTGGCCTTCACCTCACCCACAGCTATGGGGAGGACATGGGCCGTAGCGCATCTCACCCTGTCATATGACATACCCCTAGACAAAGGAGGTGGGGTGAGGCCGCTACAAAAGGACAGTGTAAAAATAAAAGGTAAAATAAATAAGAAAAACAAAACAAAATTGAAAGCGCCCCGTCCCGCTGAGCTCATGCGCAGAAGTGAACACATGGAGATTTTTAAGTGCTAAAGTTTGTCACCATTCCACAAGCATTGTAGAGAAGAAATGCCCCAAAGGGGATAGTATGGATGGGAACTGAACCCAGGACGACAACAAAAAAAGTAGGTAAATACTAAAAAGTATCAATTTTTATTGGTAGAAAAAATACGCTATATTAAAAACAATCATAACAAGGAAAAGCATGATCATACAGAAATACAGTTGCTTGGCTGTTGCACTATACAAAATGTTTACAGACAGGTGTCAAAACATAAAAAATTGCAGAGGCAACAGAAAGATGTTTCGGAAAAGATATAACAGGGAAATTATTTCCTATTGTTATATGTGTATATCCTTCTTCAGGAGTTGAGTTCAAGCTTGCTGATGTATTTAGGTCTCATGCTTTTTGGGAAGAAATGGCAGTACACAGAGTTGATGCGACTGGATGGCGTCCAAACATTGCAAAGTCGCAGAGAGCTCAGCAGTCACTGAAGAGCATGAAGTCAGGTTTATCCTGGAATCCGTCAAGTTTGATACACTTGTAGGAAGAGAAAAAGCCTCCTATGCCTCCGAGTTGGAGATAAAGGGCTTTGGTTTGGCTGAAGTCCTGTACCCTCAGTATGCAGCAGCAGGTCAGGGCTCACAGGGGCCCAAACAAGCAGAGAGCAGGAACCTTAGTAAAGTATCCTTCACAGGTAGACATGAAATAGAAACGACCATCCTGGCTGTGCATTCCACAAGCATGACATGTTGGGTATCAATTTACTTGGCGTAACATTATCTTTCACAATATAGAGAAAAAATGGGCTAACTTTACTGTTGTCTAATTTTTAACTCAAAAAAGTGTATTTTTTAAAAACAAATTGCGCTTGCAAGACTGCTGCGCAAATATGATGTGACATAATATTGCAATGACCGCCATTTTATTCTCTAGGGTGTCTGGAAAAAAACCCATATATAATGTTTGGGGGTTCTAAGTAATTTTCTAGCAAAAAAAAATGATTTTAACTTGTAAACAACAAATCTCAAAACGAGGCTCTGGGCTGAAGTGGTTAATAATAAGGTTTTCTAGTTCTTTTATCCCCCATGATAATTGACTTATGGATTTAACAGTCTCTTTAAAACCAGCAACCATCAAAGCTAGATTTTATTTAGGTGCCCTTCAGACCACTTTTAAAATTACTTTTGTAAATCTTTATGCTATGCTATCTTTATGTATGTATTGATGTCAAATTTGTAATACCTATAATGGAAAAAAAAAATCATTATACCACAAATGCCTAGATAACACACTACACAAGAAAAGTAATGAAGCACTGAAAACAATGAGATGATGATGTCTGAAATGTTGCTGTCCTAGTCTAAATATTTGGATATATTAATTTGGATATATTATATAAATATTTGTGCCTGATCCCACACATAAACAAAAAAAAATGTTTTTTTTATTTTTTTATTTATAGTTTGCCTTTAAAATTCTATTTCACACAGAAAACACTGTATAGGTCTAACGTTATACAGATAAGGGGAAATGTTATCTATTTACCTTTTTCCTTTGCGGCAGAACAAGGTATTCTGTGACTCTGGGATATATTTTAGACTAAATCAAAACTCTTCTGAAACAATATTTCCATCACGCTTTTCACTCATTTGAATAATTACTTCCAGGTCACCCAAACAAAGAAAACAACAAAAAAACACATATCCGTAAAATGTAATGCTTGAAAAATACCTCCTATTTCCAAACAATTGACAGTAATTTTGTTTGCAGGTCATCTTGTGTGCAATGTATCTTTGAACCTACAGCAATAATATGAAAAAAAATGCGAAGTCTAAGAAAACATAACAATACACAGCGAGAATTTCTCGAAATAAACTTTAATATCACTGCTCCTTCAAAACATGTATGATCTTTTTACCTCAATAGCTGCTGTTCATAATAATTTCCTCTGTATTGTTTGGTTTATATATTCAAAGAATTGCAAAGATTTTATAACGGTACTGGGCAGCGCTGTTCTGTGCTCCCATTAATGTAATAAGATAATGAATTTACTTTGGAAAAAGAAGGGATGCATGCTTTGGTGAAAATTGAAGCCACATACAGTATTCCCCTTATTGAAAGTTACAATCACATGGTTTTTGTATAGTGAATAAAAAATTCAGTGAATACATTGACCCAGTCTTCTACAAAGTGCCACCTCTGAGCAGCACAGAACTTTCTGTAATACCTTGCTGAAGGATTCATCATGCAGTTAATTGTCCCCGTTTGTGAAATCCAGAGTTAAGGCCAGGCAGTGAGTCAGTAATCAATGGAACATTAATGGATGTTCCCTGGAGATGAGGGAGAATGACTGCATTTGTATAATCACTGAAATATTCTGTCACTTTCATGTAACAGTTAGAAAAAAAAAGAGTGCCATTAAACAATAAATAATGACTGCTGCACTCAAAAAGCTTTTTAAGATTTAATATATATATACCTGTATGTATGTGTATATATATATATATATATACAGTATATACAGTATATTTTTCTAAATGTTGCCATGGAAATAATTACATTTAACGTACATATGGATGCACTCTGCTTGGATGTGACTGAAAGCAGAGAAAAATACATACCTTGTGATAGCAGTTAAAACGTTAAAATGAAATTTGTTGTTCAAAAATAAATTGGCTGAAATATTACATTAAAGGGGTTGTAAAGGTTAGTTTTTTTTTTTTTTTTCGTATTCTTTATTTTATTTTATAAAAGAGCAAGTATCAACAGTCATCTTGCTTGGCTCATCACCATTATAGTTCATCAAATATATGTACAAATACATTTACATTCTTTCCCACTTAATACATCTGGTCTTACTAAATTCTATCTATATATTCATTTTTATCCAGTTATGTTTCTTCTTTCTTTACCTCCCTACTCTATATTTCCACATGGTTAGGTAATTATTTGATGAACTCTCTATACTTTTCTTCTCTTTTTTCTCCCTTTCCCTCTTTTCTCTCACCCTTTCCCCTCTCCAAAAAAAAAACAATTATTTATTTATAATATTTCCTCTTCCTTTTTGGAAAATGGATAGAGCTATTTCTATACTTTCTCCACGTGTAAGAAAACACTCGTATCAGTATCTATCGTTCATTGAATGGTCCTCCCTCCTCCATTGTCCCATCTAATAGTCTCATCCCTTCCTTCGAGTACATAAAAAGATTCCACTTCTTCCATGTTTTATCATATTGCTCTCTCTTGTTTTGGGCTGAGAGAACTAGATCTTCAAAGGCCCCTATCTCTCTTACTCTGTTCAACCACTCTTTAATTGGGGGGGATCTAGGATCCCTCCAATGTGATGTAATCCCAGCTCTAGCAGCATTAATCATGTGGCAAAGTACCATTTTTTTATAGGTCTGGACTGGTATTTGCGAGCAGTGAAGAAGAAAAAAGGCCGGATCATCTGGTATCTGAACATCTGTAATTTTTTGTGCCATTCTCTGAATCTCTGCCCAATATTGTCTTATTTTTTACAGGACCAAAATATGTGTAACATTGTCCCTTGTTCCTCTTCACATCTCCAACACCTATCAGAATTTTCCACCGCAAATTTATGGAGTCCTACTTGTGTATGGTACCATTGCGTTAAAATGTTATAATTAGACTCCTGGGTCTACATACCGAGGAGTTCAATGCTAAGTAGGTAATTTGTTTTCTTTGGGTTTGAGTAAAAGATCTACTCAGATCTCTTTCCCATTAACTGATGCTCGGCATCTCAAAATCCTCTTCTGCTTTATTTAGTAATCCATACATCT
This sequence comes from Rana muscosa, assembly GCA_029206835.1. Lineage (NCBI taxonomy): Eukaryota > Metazoa > Chordata > Amphibia > Anura > Ranidae > Rana > Rana muscosa. Next base: position 149,831,847 of record CM055116.1, read on the forward strand.
TAGAAACCACTCGAGCGAGTGGTTCCTTCTCTTCACAGTATAGCTCGAAGGCCGTTAATTTGCGTTGGAAATTCCGTGGTGGTCCCAGCGATCTCATAAAAGGATTTATTTGCAGTGCTTGCCACAGATCAATTTCAAAGGGACCCCCGGGTTGCATCAATATTTTAATAGTTGGCCAAGTTTCTGACTGAAGGAAGTGTGAGACCTGGTATAGACCATTTTCTTTAAGGCTCTTAAATGCTCCTGTTTCCATACCTGGTGTAAAACTAGGGTTACCCAGGATGGGAAAAAGGGGCGATTGTTTTGATGAGAATCTCACGTCTCGGCATAATCTAGCTGTAATTCGTAGTGTCGTCCCAATAGTAGGATGTCTCTTAAGGTGGGTTGGCAGTACTGTATAGCACCGCGGTGCTCTACATTAAGGGACCTCGCTAACCTGCTGTTCCATATCTATCCACCGTTTGAACTCAGTATGTCTACACCAATCCACAAGTCTGGCTAGGTGTACCGCTTGATAATATTTAGCCATATCGGGGACCGCCATCCCTCCAAAGTGCTTAGGTACCATCAATAGTTCTCGCTTAATCCTAGATCGTTTCCCTGCCCATATAAAATTAAAAAAAAGAGTTCGAATTTGGCGAAGGAAGGTTGCTGGGATCGTGATTGGTAACACCTGAAACAAATACAAAAATTTTGGTAGAATACTCATCTTAATTATACTGATGCGACCGAACCACGAATGCAGACCATGTTGCCATTTATCCAAAAGTGATCGTATAAAGTTATATACCGGTATGAAATTTAACTTAAAAGTGTCTCTCTCTTTTGATGGGATAAATGTGCCCAAGTACCTAAGTACCTGCCCCCACTTAAATCCAAAATTTAATTGTATTATATTCTGTTGTAGAGGTGGTACTGCTACGCTCATAGCTTCAGATTTTGTATGATTTATTTTAAGGTTAGATAATATACCGTATTTCTCGATCTCTCCTACCAAAATACGGAGTGACACATGTGGGGACAACACAGAGAACAACAGGTCGTCTGCATATGCCGAGACCTTATGGGTGCCCTCTCCCACCCGCACATCCCGAATATCAGGGTTTTGGCGAACTCTATTCAATAGAGGTTCTAGTGACAAAGCGAAGAGTAGGGGTGAGAGAGGGCATCCCTGTCTCATGCCATTTGTAATATTAAAAGGTTTTGAAAGGACTCCATTAACCTTCACAGCAGCTTGTGGATTGGTATATACACCCATTATCCAGCCCATCATACGTTCTCCTAATCCTATCTGTCTCAGCACTTCAAATAGAAAATCTCAATTTACTCTGTCAAATGCTTTTTCAGCATCGGTGTTCAAGATCACACAGGGTGTATTGGTCTTATGGGCACTATGAATCAAATTAAGAACTTTTGTCGTATTGTCCCTCGCTTCTCGTGTGGGGATAAACCCCACTTGATCTAAGTCTACCAAGTGAGTGAGCCATGGTTGAAGTCGAGCGGCCAGTATTTTGGTAAATATTTTTAGATCTATATTTAATAGTGAAATAGGTCTATAGCTTCCACAATCTGCCAGTCTTTGCCATCTTTTGGGATTACCGTAATGTGAGCCCTAAGTGTATCGGGGGGAAATGCAGAGATCTGACCTACCGCGTTATAAACTTTTATCATCTGATCTCTTAAGATCGGAAGAAATTCCTTATAATATCTTATGGTAAAGCCATCTGGGCCAGGGGCCTTCCCTGATTTAACTGTTTTTAGGACTGCATTCAATTCTTCCACAGATATTGGATTTTCTAAGGCATGACGGGTTGGGGATGAAAGTCTAGTAAGACCTGCTGAAGAAAGATAGTCTTCTATAGCGGTTATTGGGGTCGCTGTTTGGGTCAAATTATATAGGGACAAATAGTATTTCCCAAATGTCTGAGCAATTTCTTTTGGCGTTCGTGATAATTGTCCCTCTCTTCCTTTTATTTGTGGTATATATGTTGACCTATTTTTTTCTTTAATTTTTCCCGCTAACAATCTGCTACACTTATCTCCCAGCTCGTAGTCTGCCCTTTTTCCTCTCTGTATTATGGCTTTGGCATGGAAAAAAATCTATTTTGCAGGAATTAGAGTCCCCCCTCTCTGAAGTGTGTTTCTTGCACGTACGCAACATCTGTCCCTGAGCGTCTCAGGTCATTCAACAACATTCTTCTCTTCTCTGGAATGTTAAGCCCTTTGGCGTTCAGGGAAGTGATTTTTACGTTCTCCATCTCCAAAAGGGAAAAAGGAAGAAGAAAGCAAAAGAAAAAAAAAAAGAAAGAAGAAAAAAAAAAAAAAAAAGGGGGTGGGGGAACTACAACAAGAATCTCCCTCCCACCTCCCTCCTTTATACCGTACCTCCCTCCCTTTCTAAACCCCTAAGGGAAAACACCCTTTACTGAGCCAATCAAATATGGCTTGCGTGGTTGTGTACCTAATTGGGGGTTTGGTCCGACAGGACGGATTTTTCTCGCTCACCTCCCTCCCCCCCCCCAGCTATCTTCTTCATCTCAAGATTTATTTTCTTTTTTTTTTTTATTTCTTCAGAAAGCCTTTACATATACTAGCATTATAATTACCATACAGCCATTTTCATACTTAAACTCTCTTAACTCTCCTATATCCTCTGAGTCCTTTTAACATAGAGGGAGGAGAGGGCGAGAAAGGCCCCCTGAGTCGGGGTTCCTATTCTCATATCCTCACCTCTCCTCCGTTTCTCTCTTCCCTCTTCCCCCTGTCCCCCACCGCCCTCCCATAGCATCCCCCCCTGAACCCCCCTATCTCCCACTCCCTCCATCTCGTCCACAACCAATCAACCCTCCAGGGTCCCATATCCTGTCCATAGATGGATATATTTAGTTTCCCTGGTATTGTTTCCGGGCATCAGGATAACGACGTTAATCTTAATATTTCTCTGGCTCCCCACTTCCTCTTCCGGAGCCAAACCTGAAGTGATCAATTTTTTTTTCTCCCTTTATTATTTATTTTTTAAATGGCTACCATAGATAATCTTTCTCGGTTTCTCTGTCTCTGTCTTTCACATTCAGTCCTAAGTCTACCCCTCCTCTCTCCTCCCTCTGACTTTTATAACTAAAAAAAGTGCAAAAGTGCTTATACATGTCATATCTCCTTTTCTCTCTATATCTTTTATTCAGATTTGACCTAGTGTTCTGTGCTTTCTTATGTATATCATGTCTAAATCTCCTTTTATCTCTAATAATAATCTTAGTTGTATTAATTGTGATAATAATAAAAAATAAATAAAAAAAATTCCATTCAATGAATCACTGATAACATTAATAACACCAACATCACTAATAATCCTTCCCAAACAGACAAAAAAAAACAAAAAAAAACAAACAAACAACCAAACCAGGCTGAGAGAAGAAAAAGGACATCTCCCTCAGTTTAAACTACCTTCTTTCCCCCCCCAAAAAAAAAAAAGAAAGAGGGGGGGGGGGTTAGGGGGGTTTTGTGTATATTTTATCTAGTGACATTTTAGTGACATTCTAGTGACATTTTAGTGATTTTTGTGATTAAGCCCATGACTTCTCTTAGGGAGAAGTGGAAGGGGCAAAAAAGAAAAGTGCGGGGGAAGAGGGGGGAGGGATCCCCGGTAAACTACCACCCCATTAGCAGCATTTGAACTCCTTATTTCTGTCCTTATTTGGGGCCAAGACACAAGAGGGGGGTTAACAACAAGGGTACCAAAACAGGGGGGGCAGAAACGAGGGGGGTGGAAGGGGGACCAAAAATAAAAAATAAACTGGGCCACCCCCCAGGAGCTGCGTCCCAGAGTCGGGGGGAGAAAAAAAAAAGGAGACATGCGGAAGAGAGAAAAAAATAAAAATAAAGAGTCAGTATGTTTCTTTTTCTTTTCTCATTGTCCACTTATGGAGGGCCCTTCAAGTGTCCCTCCTCTTCTTGCGTTGGCAATTTCTCTATTTCTGCTGGTTTTATTAATCGTCTTGACTGTCCTAATATATTTTGCAACCAATCTGGTACTTCTATTGCTTCTGTCTCCAAAAACTCAAAAAGCTCAGGTAGTTCTCTCGGTTGTTGTAGATTAAATGAGCGCATATTTTAATGAAATTGGGTACCCCCAACGATTTCTTCCCCATGATTTTCTGATTTTCTCTAACAGGGGGCGAAGCATCGCCCTCCACTGTAATGTAGATCGGGAGAGATCCGGTAAGATTTTTATCTGTGACCCCCTCATATACAATTTCCTCTGCCTCCCATGCCGCACGGCTTATCATCTCCTTATGAGCGTATCGATGGAAACAGCAGATCACATCTCTTGGTCTATTTATATTTATTGAGCGAGGACCCAAAGATCTGTGTAGTCTCTCAAACTCAAAAACCTGGGGGGGGGGGGGGAGGCTATCTAATTTAAGGCAAATCGTCTGAATAGTTTCTTGTAGACCTCCTGTCTCTATCGCTTCAGTGTTCCCCCTGAACCTCAAGTTCTTACGAAGGCTGCGGTATTCAAGTTCCTCAAACCTCAGCTGCATTAAGTGGTTTGGGATATCTGGGAGATTTGTGTCTGTTCTAAGCATGAAATACGTTTTTCAACAGACACCAGTGTAGTTTCATTGTTTTTTAACTTATCTGCTATCTGCTGGACTTCTCCATGTATCATCTCCAGATCTCTACGGTGTGCCTCCTCAATGCGTGCAACCGATGCTTCCATGTCCTCCTCCACTCTGGTAACAAAAAGCTCCATATCTGCGCATGTGGGGAGGGCCTGCATATCTGCCCGTGTTGGGAGGGCTTGAAGTAGCGTCCTTAGGTCCGGCTCTGGCTCTCCCAAGCCTGCGAATGGCACACTCATCTCCTCTTGTGCATTTTTCAGATCCATCCCATCCTCTCCGGTCCTCTTAACCAGCGGGGTATTGTCAAAGATTGATATTTGACCAGACTGTGTGACTTCATAAAAGGAAACCAAACGGGTGTAGGTGAAAATATACAATTTATTATGGTGAGTGACCAACAAACAACCACCTCAAACGGAACACAGTGCAATGAATAAACAGTGACTATAAACAATATATACAAATAAGGGAGATACCGGAATCGTAGTAAAAGCCAGGCAGAGGTTATACACAAGGGGATCAAGCAGATGGGTATGGATGGGAGGAAGCAGGAACAGGGAGGGGACGGATGGATAGGCTGCAGAGCAGGGATCCAGGTAACAGAAGGGAAAGCTGCAGGATGGGCACAAGGTAAGGATCAGGTTAAACAGGATGCGAGTTCAAGGTAGGGATCGGGTCGGATCAGATCAGGCAGGGTGCAGGTTAGGATCAGATACAGGCTAAAGTCCAGGTCACAGGTCCAGGGGGTCAGGAAGAGAGATACCAGGGCAAGGAGTGTTTGCACTTGCCGGGTATATAAGGAAGTCCAGTGATTAGGCTTCAGGTCACAGCTGACCACAGGAAGTGCTGCCTGTCCCATACTGCCAGAATACCCCCGCTGGTGGATGCCAGTACTGCAGTCCATGTATCGTGTGTTACCACCAGCAGGTGAGATCCTCCAACAGAGGTATTGGCTGCAGGAGGACACCTGCTGGCGGACACTAGCACTGCAGTCCAAAGGACTAACAGCACCACCAGCGGGTGAAGCCTTTCCTGACAGGTATGCAGGGTAAGCGGAGCAGACACTGCTGCTTTGCTCAGTTTCACCGACGTCTCTGCCCCACGTGATCCAGTACCCCCACGATCCCGCTGGACGGCTGCTCTGGTTAGGTGAAAGAAGCGCTGGATCTCCGGCTGCGATGGCTGCGGTAACTGTGCTGATGCTTTTGGAGCTTTAGCCCCCTTCCTCCTCATTCCCGCATTCAAATTCCCCGCTCTGGTCTCTTTTCTCTCAGCTCCCGAGACTCATGCGAGTGCGATCTACAGTCAGCAGTAATAGCATATAGGCAATAAGTGCTTACTCAGTTAAGTCATATCATCTCCGGATTAATCAAGTTAGCTGGTTAGCTGGGTAAGTGGATAGAGGGAGCTCTGAACGTGTTTCTCCTTACTCTGCCATTGTCAGGCCCCGCCCCACGGATCTTCCGTGTTCATTGCATTACCTGCAACCTGTCTGATGCCTACAGCTCAGCATTTTTTTATTTTCTAAATAGGTTCCTTTAAGCTAGTACATTGTTGGTTCACTTACCTTTTCCTTCGATTTCCCTTCTAAATGTTTTTTTTTCTTTATTTTCTTTGTCTGAATTTCTCACTTCCTGTTCCTCCTCAGTAAGCTGTTCAGTAAGCTGTTCTGGCTGACTAAACACCGCTCGGATGATGGTGTGAAGTTTACTGAGGAGAAACAGGAAGTGAGAAATTCAGACAAAGAAAAAATACATTTAGGAGGGAAATCAAAGGAAAAGGTAAGTGAATCAACAATGCACTAGCTTAAAGGAACCTATTTAGAAAATAAAAAACTAACCTTTACAACCCCTTTAAAGGGCTGTAAACCCACTTACACAACATGCACATACAGGTAAGCCTAGATTAAGGCTTACCTGTAGGTGCATGAAATATCTCCCTAACCTACACGGTTAAGGAGATATTTGCTTTTAAAACCGGCGCAGCTGACGTATTTCTGAATGGATTTAGCCGGCCCGAGCGCGCATGCGTGTGACGTCATCGCCGCTCCGGGGCCAATGACAGCGCCGGAGCAGCGATACACGGAAGGGACATCGAGGCAAGATGGCGGCGAAGGTGTCCGAGCACCGCTGTGGGGGCTTCGATCTAAGGTAAGTAATTCATAATGAGCTAGTATGCTAGTCATACTAGCTCATTATGCCTTTGTCTCGCAGGTATTTATTTTCATTTTTTTTTTTTTTTGGGGTTTACAACCACTTTAATATTACATTTTAATTCTACCCATCTAGCAAGGTGTCTAGTCCACACTGGGTGGTTTCAAAAGCCAGTTCAACAATAATGCAAAATCGGGAACAGTGATCTCTGTCATGTCCCAGGCAGCCCACCCCCCTACAGTTAGAACACGCTGAGGGAACACAGTTAACCCCTTGATCGACCCCTTCCCTGCCAGTGTAATTTTTTACATTGATCAGTGCATATTATAGCACTGATCAATGTAATAATGTCACTAGTCCCCATAAAGTGTAATTTGGGGTCAGATTTTACCGCCGCAATGTTGCAGTCCCGCTAAAGATCGCAGATCGCCGCCCTAACCAGTAGAAACAACAACAAAAAGTCCCTTATGCCTTGTACACACGACCGGTTTTCCTGACATGCCAAAAACCAATGTTTTTCCCGACGTGATTCCTCTCAAGCCTGCCTTGCACACACACGTTCAGGCAAAAAACACTCGACCAAAGCGCGGTGATGTACAACCCGTACGACGGGACTATAAAGGGGAAGTTCCATTCAAATGGCGCCACCCCTTGGGCTGCTTTTGCTGATCCTAGTGTTAGTAAAAGTTTGGTGAGAGACGATTAGTGCTTTTCAGTGATCGTGCTTTTAAGATCGTTTTCTGGTGTTCAGTTTGTGCTTGTGGGTTCGTATCTGTCTTCAGTGCATGTAGTTAGTTCGTATCTGTTTTTTCAGTGCGTTCTGGTACGCTCGTTACTGATTTTCAGGTCGTTTTTCATAGGCCTTGATGTTCTTCAGTGCGTTCTTTTAGTTCGTTCTGACTGGCCGACCATGTTCTAGCCATGTTGCCGGTACGTACTCATCGTAGAGTTCATGCTGTGTTTGGGCTTGGTGTTGTGGTTCATGCTTTAACCCAAATCCAGTCCATGAACAGGGTGAGCAGGAGTTCATGGACGAAGAATTGGTTGCTCCAGCGGGACCAATTCTGTCACATGCCTTTGTTGCGGGAGATCCAGGAGAATAACCCTGATGACTACAGGAATTTTCTCCGGATGACGGACCCCGTTTTTCAGCATCTGTTGGCTTTGGTGTCCCCCTATATCACGAGGCAGGACACCGTCATGCGGGAAGCCATCACTGCTGAGCAGAGGCTAGTTGCCACGTTGAGATACCTGGCGATGGGGAGAAGTCTGCAGGACCTCAAGTTCTCAACAGGCATCTCCCCCCAGGCTCTGGGACTCATTATCCCCGAAACTGTTCTGCCATAATTCAAGTTCTGCAGGAGGACTATATTAAGGTAAGTTTTCTCCTTTAACATCACATTCTATGTATTTAATACTTGCTAATGTATTGTATTTCTTTCATCATTCCCTAATTACCATGATTGTAATATGCTGTGAATGTCCCCTTTGTCCCCATGCATGCTGTAAGTTTTTAATGCTCCTTTTTTGGCCTACATGCATATTTCCCTTCACTAACCTCTCCAGCATGCTATCCTGGGCCCAAACACACCTAGCCTAGTCCCTTCCCAATGTATTTTGTCTGCTCCATTGTAGTGCTTTACCCTAAACACCCCCTAAAATGTGTACAAATATTTTTATTTTCATTAAAATCAGACAGAGTGCTAGAGCCTTGATTTCTGAGGTCCCCAACTCATCTAGAACCCCACCCCTAAAATTATTTTAATGGGCCATCAGAGGGGGTGAGGAATCTGATAAGCGACCATTATATTTTTGTCTTAAAATACTCCTTAAAATAAATGTTAATACTGATGTTGGCCAATAATGTTTTTGACTAATCTGCTTGCAATGCTTCTGTGTAAAAGTATCATTTTTTTTATTATTGTTTAACTCCACAGTTCCCTTCTACGCCACAGGAATGGCAGAATGTGGCACCCCAGTTTGCTCAGCGGTGGAACTTTCCCAACTGCGGAGGGGCAATAGATGGGAAGCATGTCCGCATCGTCCCACCATCCCATTCGGGATCCTATTGCTATAATTATAAAGGGTTCCACAGTATAGTGATGATGGCGGTTGTGTCGGCGAACTATGAATTCCTGTATGTGGACGTGGGGAAAAATGTCAGGATGACCGATGGCAGAGTCTTTTCCAAGACGGAGTTCTCATGTCTCGTCTACAGAGTGATGACCTTGCATTGCCACCTGTGTCAGACAACGTGGAGGGACTACCATTTGTCCTACCATTTGTCTTTATTGTAGATGAGGCTTTTGCGCTGGGTCCCCATGTTATGAGGCCATTTCCCCAAAGGACCCTCACCCCTGAGAGGAGGGTGTATAATTACCGCCTGGCCAGAGCCAGAAGAGTGGTGGAAAATGCATTTGGCATCATGGCCAGCCGGTTCCGCCTGTTTCTAACCTCCATCAACCTTGCGGAGTATAAACTGAACCATGTTGTAATGACATGCTGTGTTCTGCACAATTATTTAAGGGTACATTCCCCAAATTATCTTTTATCTGTTGGGCCTGAGGCCGCACTACAGGACCAAAATCCATTGCCGGCCCTGGAAGCTGGCCGTACTGGCTTGGCCCCCCAAAGCGCCCGTGATGTGCGCCAACAATATGTGGACTATTTTTTGGGTAGGGGGGCTATTGCTATGCCAGACAAATCTTGATGTGTTCTAAATAAAATATAATTTTTTCCTGAAAACATCTTGAAATCTTAGATTTTTTGCTTGTGTTTCTGTTATTTGTCTCCTAGGTTCTCCTAGTGCACTTGTAGTGCCATGTGTATTTTCCTTTAGTAAATACCCACCATTGTCAGTGTAAACACCAAAAATAACCCAAAACTCTGTTGAGTACAAAAGCTTTTACTCCTTGCACATTAAAATTGTGCATAATTTTTTTTAAATATAAAATACAACATGTTGGACACATTTTTTTTATTTTTTTTTTGGGCAAAAACACATAAACAGGCATGTTTTAAAACCTAAAACATTTTCAAATCTGGAAATTCTAAAGTTCAACATATACAATTTTAAGGCAAGATCAGACATTCTATTGTGTTTAAAATGTTTTTATCTTGCCTTCATGTCACCCCTAAAAAAGCCACATTTTGAAGATGCATGAACCATGGTGTATCAAAAAGATGATTTCCATCCTGATAGCATGCCTCATGTCAACATGGGCTATCTGCCATAATGGGGGAACAATGGATGTGTTTTGGGGATGCAACCCCTTCCTCTCACCTTCTTCAGTTGCGAGGAAGGGGTTGCACCCACAAAACACGTACATTGATATCCCCTTATGGAAGATAGCACATGTTGACACACTGTGTGCATCTTCAAAATGTGGCTTTTATATTTCTAAAATTTTTACCAACATTAGAAAAAAAATAACAAAACATGGATTTTGCCCAAATTTAGATCCTCCCAAGTACATCGATCATGTTCTTGAGTTTGAGCTCCACCTGCTTGCTTTTTTCCTTGATATTGTGCAAGTCTCGACAGTAGACCATTATGTCCTGTATCATTATCTGTGCATTATGACTTGTCAAAGGGGTATGTTCTTGGTCCACAAGCAGAACATCACCTAAAATTTCAAAACACACCATGTATTATAAATATGCAGGCCTACATCTATTACCAGAATCTGTGGTGTATGACACTGACCTGTTGTGGTGCCAGTTTCCACCACTTCCTCCACCTCTCCTTCCTCCACTTCTCCTTCCTCCACATCCCGTGGTTGGGGGCCTCTTGGAGGTGTGGGGTTCCTGCGCTCCAGTCTAGAAGCTCTTTGAAGCCCTATGAGAATGAAACAAAAGGTATATTTTAGGAAAAATAAATTTGAGGCCAGAAAGAGGAATATGAAACATTCTTTGGAAGTGGGGTACAATTGTCTGTTTTGGCAAAGTGCCAAGGTGAACACATGATTGTAACCCTTACCAAAGCTGGAACATTTATCTATTTTGGTCAAGTTTCACACATGGAAACATCACAAGTATCCACTGGATCACCTGTGTGGGACACCCTAAAAAGGTTGTTCTGGTGGCCCACACTAGTGCTCCTGAGTCCAGATGTGTAAACAGCTGCTGAGCATCCTCTCCTTACATTACACAGAATCCAGTTATATTTTTTAAATGTAGTTAACAACACATCTAGACAACAATGTTCAAGAAATCTTCTCCAAAAAATAGGCATGTGCAAATAGTTAACCCTGTATCTGCCAAAAACATCATTATATTAGTGAGCGATTGAACGATGTGTACTATGACCGATTACTGTGCCCACGAACATGAATGTTGCCATCTTTAATTGTACAACATTAAAGTAAAGCACATGCAGCAACATGGAAGTAATAATAATCATAGTAACACATGAAAATTACTTACTTTTTCCAATAACATTCTTTATCCTCCTGTACTGCTCCGGCTCCCTCAGCTTGAGGTCAGACCACCGTTTCCTGAGCTGCTCTCTTGATATGTGCACCCCGAATTTATGGTGAAGAGCTTTCACCACTTTGGACATAATTTTGGCCTTGCTAAGATTTGGTGTTTTGTACGGCCCGTGCTTTGCATCATAATCCTCCCTCCTCAAAATGGACACAATCTCCACCATCTCCTCGAAAGCCATGTTCGAGGCCATATATCTCCGGGATCGGGGCATGGTTTTCTCCAGAGTTTCCTCCTCGTTTGAGGTAATATCAGCCATCTGCTGTCTCTCCACCATGTCGTCTACCACTGCGACGAGCGAGAAGGGGTGGGGAGAGTACTAGAACCAACGTCAGGGCGGGCAAAGCTTGCAGAGTTTCACGCATGCGCAGTGTATATAAAGCAAAGACACATGTGTCATAACTACGTTCAGTGTGCGGAATAAGGAGTAAGCAACGAACGTGAGATCGAAGGTAAAACATTTTTACTTGACTCATCAGTGGATGAGATTGTGGCCTATATATGGTGATAAAGATTAGTAGAGTCTTGACTGACATTAGTATTTTTGACTTGTGTTTTGACTTGCAGAAAGAATTAATTGTTTCAAAGAGCCATATTTCATGGGGGAGTTCCTGGACAGGTGGAGGGAGCTGCCTGCTCTTTGGGAAACAAAAAATCCACTAAATAAAGAAAAGGAGCAAGGAAGGCAGCACTGGAGTCCCTGCTTGCATTTGTGCAGACACAGGTCCCCAAAGCAACCATCCGTGATGTGAACACAAAAATTGCCACCATTAGGGGCACATATAGGAAGGAGCGTGGTAGGGTCCTGGAATCAAACAGGTCAGGAGCAGCAGCAGACAAAATATATGTCTCCAGTCTGTGGTACTAAACCAAATTGAGCTTTCTTGACGACCATCTGAAAGTGAGGCCATCACTCTCAACCCTTCCCTCCAGATGTCGCTCCAGCCTTCCCTCCAGCCAACCCTCCACTCTTCCCTCCACCCCAGCTGAGCCTTCTTCGGAGGAACAACCTGGGTTCCTGGATGAACCGGATTTGGACATATGGAGCCCGGTATAGTATTTTGCTAAAGATTTCTTGTTCTAAAAGTAATGATGTAAAATAGATGTTACTATTGCTAACAAATTAATGTTTGAACAAAAAGTGTTTGACATATCAATAGACAGTAGTTGCAAAAAATTATGGGGACAAGAATGAAAAATGCAGGGGTCAGAATGATTGTCTTTTCTATTTATTAGCATTCAATTTGCAACGGTCATGAGCTGAAAAATGTGTGTGATTGATGAAGCAAAAAATATAACTATGTCACTTTTTTATACACAGACAGAGCTCAGCCAGGATGAGGGTGGAGGAATTGTCAGCCAGGAGGAGGCAGGGGTGAGTGTCAGCCATGAGGAGGCAGGGCCCAGTGGCAGCCAGGAGGTGGCCAGGCCCAGCACAAGATCCCAGATGCCTCCCCTCAGCATTGAAACCAGAAGGGCCAAGAGGGGTAGGCACATGGAGGAGGAAACACTTGCCCTCATTAGGGAGGCTACTGCGGCCCTCAGAGAGCCCCTCACTGCTAAAGAGGGCTATGGCGCCCTAATGGCAGAAAAATTGTCTAAAATGGAGATGGGCCAACGTCTCCTGAGTGAAACCCTCATTTGTGAGGTAATAAACAGGGGGTTGATGGGCCAGCTTACACAATCCACGGACCTTGTGGAGGTCAGCCATCCTCCTCCTCCTCCTGCCACAAGCTCACCTCTAGAAACACATACTCCGAAGAAGTGTGTAATGCCGCGTACACACGACCATTTTTCTCGTCGGGAAAAATTAAATTTTTTCTCTTTGACGAGAAAAACGACCGTGTGTTGGCTTTTCACCATTTTTCCAGATGAGAAAAACTGCAAGAATCACGACGAGAAAAATTAGAACATGCTCTAATTTTTCTCGTCGTGATTCACGGCATTTTTTTCCGCGGCAGTTTTCCCATAGGGAAACACTGCCAGGGAGCCTACACACGTTTTTCTCGACCAAGAGAAAAAATGTCGGGAAAACCGTCCGTATGTAGGGGAACAAGCCGTTCCTCATTTTTCCCGTAAATTTTCTCGACGGTGTTTTCATGGTCGAGAAAATCGATCGTGTGTACACGGCATAAGGAAGGCTGCAGATAAGACTGCAGAGAAGGCTGCAGAGAAGGCTGGAGGGAAGGTTACAAGGAAGACAAGGAAGTGATGGCCTTGCTTTTGAATGGTCTGACAGAAGGCACAGGCTGGTGTAGTATCACAGACTGGGGACATATACCTGCTGCTGTTCCTGACCTCTGGGAGTCCAGGACCAGATTGTGCTCCCAACTATATGTGCTTCTCCACAAATCTAAATTTTGGATTCATATTATTTGATGTGTGCCCTGGGGTCCAAAGGATGCATAAATTGCAGCAGGATCTCCAGCATTGCCTTCACCTTTAATTTGTTATTATGAGCCAGAATAAATGGAATTTTTGTTTACAGTAAATACTTGACCATGTGTTTTTATTCAAAAAGGAGAGTTTGCTAGTGAGTAGGCAGGGACATTTCAAAAATACAATGTCAAATTAACAAGGGACACCAACCAACCACCTTGAGGGTAAATATTACTAAATAATAATGTTGTTGTGGTAACTTGACACACTAAAATTTAAATAAAAAATAGGGAGATCAGTATAAAATATTTTTTAAATAATAACCAAAAATGAAGATCTTCATTAACATTTAAAAAATGTAAATTAAAATTAAAAAAAATTAATAAAAATTATTATGGAGATCTGGCTTTCAAAAACAAAAGATTATTCATGAGATCCGGAGAAATAATAAAGAAACAAGTTTGTCATAACTCTGTGTGAATATCAGCAGCAAAAGATGTTCATTATTGTAGCATTATAAAGAAGAAAAGAATGTGCTGCATTAAACGAGGCAATAATTTACAGCGTGACGAATGTGCTATCTTCATTACGAACGCTAGTTTTACCAGAGTGAGCGCTCCCGTCTCATACTTGATTTTGAGCATGCGCGTTTTTTTTCCCCTCGGAAAAGCATACACACGAGCGGTTTTCGCAACGAGAAAAATTAACTGCACAGTGGAGTTAAGTATGACATGTTTTTTTTTTTTTTTAAATCAAACCTTTACAACCCCTTTAAATATCTGCAAAATACACTGCAATACCTGTCTCTAACCACTGAATGTCACCTAATTGTTCTCCTCTATTGATCATTCAGCACAAAAACAAATGTGTGTCTGACTGGATACCTGCACAGCTGCAATTTATTTTAAATTTATTTAACCACTTAAGCCCCGGACCATTTGGTAGCTAGAGGACCAGAGGTGAATTCAGAATTTAGCACTGCGCTGCTTTAACTGTAAATTATGCGGACATGCAATGTTGTACCCAAACGAAATTTGCGTCCTTTTCTTCCCACAAATAGAGCTTTCTTTTAATGGTATTTGATTGCCTCTGCGATTTTTATTTTTTGCGATATAAACGGAAAAAGACCGAAAATTTTGAAAAAAAATGATATTTTCTACTTTTTGTTATAAGAAAAATCGAATAAACTCAATTGTAGTCATACATTTAGGCCAAAATGTATTCAGCCACATGTTTTTAGTAAAAAAAATGTCAATAAGCGTATATTTATTGGTTTGCGCAAAAGTTATAGAGTTTACAAACTAGGGTACATTTTCTGAAATTTACACAGCTTTAAATTTATGACTGCCTATCTCATTTCTTGAGGTGCTAAAATGACAGGGCAGTACAAAACCCCCCCAAATGACCCCATTTTGGAAAGTAGACACCCCAAGGAAATTCCTGAGAGGCATGTTGAGCCCATTGAATTTTTTATTTTTTTGTCCCAAGTGATTGAATAATGACTAAAAAAAAATAAAAAATTACAAAAAGTTGTCACTAAATGATATATTGCTCACACATGCCATGGTTATATGTGGAATTTCACCCCAAAATACATTTTGCTGCTTCTCCTGAGTACGGGGATACCACATGTGTGGGACTTTTTGGGAGCCTAGCCGCGTACGGGACCCTGGAAACCAAGCACCACCTTCAGGATTTCTAAGGGCGCAAATTTTTGATTTCACTCCTCACTACCTATCACAGTTTCGAAGGCCATAAAATGCCAAAATAGCACAAAACCCCCCCAAATGACCCCATTTTAGAAAGTAGACACCCCAAGGAAATTGCTGAGAGGCCTGTTGAGCCCATTGAATATATTTTTTTTTGTCCCAAGTGATTGAATAATGACAAAAAAAAAAACAAAAAAAAAAAATTACAAAAAGTTGTCACTAAATGATATATTGCTCACACATGCCATGGTTATATGTGGAATTACACCCCAAAATACATTTTTCTGCTTCTCCTGAGTACGGGGATACCACATGTGTGGGACTTTTTAGGAGCCTAGCCGCGTACGGGACCCCGAAAACCAAGCACCGCCTTCAGGATTTCTAGGCACAAATTTTTGATTTCACTCCTCACTACCTATCACAGTTTCGAAGGCCATAAAATGCCAAAATCGCACAAAACCCCCCCAAATGACCCCATTTTGGAATATAGACACCCCAAGCTATTTGCTGAGAGGAATGGCGAGTATTTTACAGCTCTCATTTGTTTTTGAAAATGAAGAAAGAAAATATATATATATATATATATATATATTTTTTTTTCAATTTTCAAAACTTTGTGACAAAAAGCGAGATCTGCAAAATACTCACAATACCTCTCAGCAAATAGCTTGGGGTGTCTACTTTCCAAAATGGGGTCATTTGGGGGGGGGGGGGTTTGTGCTATCTGGGCATTCCATGGCCTCCGAAACTGTGATAGGCAGTGAGAAGTGAAATCAAAAATTTACACCCTTAGAAAGCCTGAAAGCGGTGATTGGTTTTTGGGGTCCCGTACGCGGCTAGGCTCCCAAAAAGTCTCACACATGTGGTATCCCCGTACTCAGGAGAAGCAACAGAATGTATTTTGGGGTGTAATTCCACATATGCCCATGGCATGTTTGAGCAATATATCATTTAGTGACAACTTTGTGCAAAAAAAAAAAAAAAAATTGTCGTTTTTCCGCAACTTGTGTCAACATATAAAATATTCCATGGACTCAACATGCCTCTCAGTATATAGCTTGGGGTGTCTACTTTCCAAAATGGGGTCATTTGGGGGGGTTTTGAACTGTTCTGGCATTTTATACACAACATTAGGAAGCTGACATCCACTCTTCTAACCACTTGAAGACAAAGCCCTTTTTGACACTTTTTGTTTACATGAAAACATTATTTTTTTTTGCAAGAAAATTATGTTGAACCCCCAAACATTATATATATTTTTAAAGCAAAGGCCCTACAGATTAAAATGGTGGGTGTTGCATTTTTTTTTTCTACACAGTATTTGCGCAGCGATTTTTTAAACGCATTTTTTGGGTTAAAAAATACACTTTTTTTTAATTTTAATGCACTAAAACACACTATATTGCCCAAATGTTTGATAAAATAAAAAAGATGATCTTAGGCCGAGTACATAGATACCAAACACGACATGCTTTAAAATTTCGCACAAACGCGCATTGGCGACAAACTACATACATTTTTAAAAGCCTTTAAAAGCCTTTACAGGTTACCCCAGTAGATTTACAGAGGAGGTCTACTGCTAAAATGATTGCCCTCGATCTGACCTTCGCGGTGATACCTCACATGCATGGTGCAATTGCTGTTTACATATGACGCCAGACCGACGCTTGCGTTCGCCATTGGGCAAGAGCAGGGCAGGACAGGGGTGCTTTTTTTTTTCTTTTTTTTTTATTATTAATTTTGCTTTTTTATTTTATTTTTAAATTGTTCCTTCCAAGTATTTTTTTTTTTATCATTTTTATTGTTATCTCAGGGAATGTAAATATCCCCTATGATAGCAATAGGTAGTGACAGGTACTCTTTTTTTGAAAAAACTGGGGTCTTCTAGACCCTAGATTTTTCCTCTGCCCTCAAAGCATCTGACCACACCAAGATTGGTGTGATAAAATGCTTTCCCAATTTCCCAATGGCGCTTTTTATATCCGGGGGGGGCATTCCCTCCCACTGCTTGTAAAAGCAGTCCAGAGGCTAATTAGCCGCTAGGATTGCTTTTACATGAAAGCCGGCCGCAGGCTGAAAAGAATGATACCAAGATGATACTTAAACCCGCAGGCATCATTCTGGTATAAACATTCAAAGTCCAGCAACATACCAGTACGTTGCTGGTCCTTGTTGGACATGTATTGTAATCTTTTTATTTCATGCAGCCAGTTGGCTGAACGAAAAAAGAGATTGATCGGTGGGTATGCCCACCATTAGAATACCGCCCTTCATCCACCCACTTCCAATGATGGGCATACACGCACCATTTATATATGCCGAAGCATGGGGGCATCCTCCCGCAAAAAAGTTATGCCGCACACACATGGTCGGACTTTTCCACGGGCAAGCCTCCGTCGGAATTTCGACCGTATGTACGCGGCATTAGGAGCAAAATCACTCCTCCGCCCCTGCTGCACCAATGCTTCGGCATATTTGCTTTTTTTTTTTAACTGTGGTGGTGAAATTACCTCCTACAGCACTGGAGTCGCAGGGATCAGGCCTGTCTCTGCGAACGCTGCAGTTATGTGTGTTGTGTTTTGCAAGTGACAGTGATCGATCGATACTGCACTTGGGTGGCCTGGGCTGGACGGAGGGGCAAAACGCAGGTGCCAGCAGGTATCTGGGCTGATCCCGCTAACACTGCGTTTTTGGGAACCCTAAACTGCTGGGGACGCTAGTATAGATCTGATCAGATCAGATATTGATCTGTTTAGATACTATACCACTAAGGGGGGTGTATGCTTCACGCGTGGGTGTTAGCGTTACTGGCACTAACCTGACGCTGCCTGGGGTGTGACTCAGACCCTCTCTGACGCTAAAACCTAATTGATATCACCCGCCGGGCGATCAGGGGGTTAAACCTTTATTGGGTTATATACACGGCGGGTGCCCTGACACTATAAAAAGCAAACTAACTAACCAGCGTCACCCGTAACACTTATATGGTGATCACTGGTGAAAGGGTTAACTAGGGGCAATCAGGGGGTTAAAACCTTTATTAGATAATATATGGGGGTACCTGACGCTATAAAAACCTGCGGCGAACCTAAAAAAAATTACCAGCTACCGATCTGCATCACCGACACTAAGACAGCGTTTAGAAAAACGATTGCTTAGCGACAGTGGTGATGGGGGTGAAAGGGTTACCTGGGGGGGCGATCAAGGGGGTTAAACCTTTATTAGATAATATATTGGGGTACCTGACGCTATAAAAACATGCGGCAAACCTAAAAAAAATTACTGGCTACGATCTGCATCACCGACACTAAGACAGTGTTTAGAAAAACAATTGCTTAGCGACAGTGGTGATAGGGGGTGAAAGGGTTATCTGGGGGGCGATCAAGGGGGTTAAACCTTTATTAGATAATATATTGGGGTACCTGACACTATAAAAACCTGTGGCGAACCTAAAAAAAATTACCGGCTACCGATCTGCATCACAGACACTAAGACAGCGTTTAGAAAAACGATCGCTTAGTGACAGTGGTGATAGGGGGTGAAAGGGTTACCTGGGGGGCGATCAAGGGGGTTAAACCTTTATTAGATAATATATTGGGGTACCTGACGCTATAAAAACCTGCGGCGAACCTAAAAAAAATTACTGGCTACGATCTGCATCACCGACACTAAGACAGCGTTTAGAAAAACAATTGCTTAGCGACAGTGGTGATAGGGGGTGAAAGGGTTACCTGGGGGGCGATCAAGGGGGTTAAACCTTTATTAGATAATATATTGGGGTACCTGACGCTATAAAAACCTGCGGCGAACCTAAAAAAAATTACCGGCTACCGATCTGCATCACAGACACTAAGACAGCGTTTAGAAAAACGATCGCTTAGTGACAGTGGTGATAGGGGGTGAAAGGGTTACCTGGGGGGCGATCAAGGGGGTTAAACCTTTATTAGATAATATATTGGGGTACCTGACGCTATAAAAACCTGCGGCGAACCTAAAAAAAATTACTGGCTGCCGATCGGCATCACTGACGCTAAGACAGCGATCAGAAAAATGATCGCTAAGCGACAGTGGTGATAGGCGGTGAAAGGGTTATCTGGGGGGTGATCAGGGGGTTAAACCTTTATTAGGGGGGGTTAGGGGGCTACACTGGACCTAAGACTAAACTTTGGTGACACTTTTACAGTCACAAATGTCACTGATTGCAGTGATCACTAAATAAATGGTCACTGCAATCAGTGACACTGTGACTGGGGGCTGGGGGGGTGATCTGGGGGGTGATCTGGGGTGATCTGGGGGGGCGATTTATGTCCCTATGTGTCCTGGTGTCAGTGTAGTGTTGTGTGCACTAACCTGATATCTTCTCTTGTACGGCGCTCGGTATGTGTGAGCGCCGCACCAGAGATGACATCACTTCCTCCTGCTCCCTCTGTCTGACACAGACAGAGGGGGCATTTCCATTCGTCGGGAGCGATCGCGAGGGGGTGGCCAGAAACGAATGGCTGCCCCCTCATCCCGGAACGCTCCCGGACACTTAGCCACCGCTCACTGTATAGGAGGGGGGTCCGATCGGACCCCCCAACTGTACAAAGGCAATCACGTATGCTCTACGTGATTGTGCCTGTCGGTGCCATTCTGCCGACGTATATATACAGTGAGCGGTCGTTAAGTGGTTAAGGTACTTATATATAGTGCTGTTAATTTACACAGCGCTTTACATATACATTGTACATTCACATCAGTCCCTACCCTCAATAAGCTTACACGCTAAGGTCCCTAACACACATTCATACACACACAAACTAGGGACAATTTAGACAGGATCCAATTAACCTACCAGCATGTCTTTGGAGTGTGGGAGGAAACCGGAGTACCTGGAGGAATCCCACACAGGCACAGGGAGAACATGCAAACTCCAGGCAGGTAGTGTCATGGTTGGGATTTGAACCAGCAACCCTTTTTACTGCTAGGTGAAAGTGCTATCCACTACACCACTGTGGTGCTTTTTTCTACAATAAAATTATGTTAATTCAACTGAAGTGTACCGCAGATGTAACCTTCTTGGTAGGTTTCCTCCCCCTTTTTGTGTTTTACTTATGGTGCCTTTAAAAAGTGAAGCGTTTAAAGTTCTTTCATGGAAAGTCTGTGGTCTAAGCTCCAAATTTAAGTGGGCCTTGCTTTTTCAGTTTTTAAAGTTCCACACTTCCCATATATTAATACTAAAGAAACGCATCTTATGGACAGCAAATTATTGGCTTTAAAAATGGCGTGGGTTCAAAAAGGCGTACCATGCCCCATACTTCACCTTTGCTAGAGTGTGTGGTTGAATCGATTCATATGGACCCCCAGGGAAAGTATGCTATCATGGTATTTACATTATGGAGCCATCGACATGTGATTGTTAATGTTTATACCCCCCCCTTTCCTTTTCGGAATGCTGGAGTTGTGGTCAGTCCCAGAGAGATTTCTCACATATCTTCTGAAATTGCCCCGCTGGGTTCTGGTCAGATATGGTGATAATCATTAATGCCTTTACATCGACCCCAGTTTTCCTAGCAATTGAAATTTGTATATTGGGTCTAGTTGATAATCTTATTCCTACTAAGGTGAAAAAAACCGCCTCCTCTTTTATGCTAGAAAGGCCATAACATGTGGCCACACCAAGTGTGGTTGTCCTGCCAAGTATGATAAAGTGTGAGCCAAATGGTTAGCGGACCCTACTGCTGCTTCATAGTTATTATTTAATAAGTTATTGGTTCATGCCTTCTTGAATGTATAGCTATTCAATGGACCAACCATGGTCATATGAGTTATGTTTTCTCCAACAGTATGTCATGTATAGACACCTAAAAGTTGCATGTTGTGAAGTCACACCACATTTAATTTTGTGTTGCTTATATTTCCCTGGTATATTTCAATTGTACTCATTTATTTGCCCCTGCGTGGGTAACACACCAACCGCTACTGTTTTGTTTTGTTGTTTTCTTTCTTCTGTTTTATGTCGTACTTGTTTTATACATAAAAAAACCTTAAAAATAAAATAAAAAAAGGTTCTTTGTCTGTGAATACTGTGAGTAACTTTGTTCCCTTCTTAGTTCATGGCTGTCTTGTGCCATTGCCCTCTCTCCTTGGAGTTTTAGTGTGAATTAATAAACTCCTTTTATGTTTTCATCTTAAAGTGACTGGCGCCCATCTGTTCACACCTTACGAAGTAATTTACACCCTGAGGTGAGCCATTTTTAGCAGGGGTTCCCTGAGACGGTAAAGTTATTTTAAGGGTTTATTTGTGTTAAGAATGTTAAGCAAGGCTAGACTAGATGGTGAAGCACAAATATCTCCAATGCCTGCAGGTTTGAGAAACAAGGCAGCAGTTATAGCTCCCATATTGTTATCGTGACAGGTTTCCTTTAAAGGGGTTGTATGGGCTTGTTTTTTTTAAATAACAAACATGTTATACTTACCTCCACTGTGCAGTTCATTTTGCACAGAGTTGCCCCGATCCTCGTCTTCTGGGGTCCCTCGGCGGCTGTCTCGACTCCTCCCCGCAAGAGCTAACCCTCCTCTGGGAAGCGCTCTCCCAAGGGGGTTAGCTTGCGGGCGCGCTCCCGTGTGATACAGTTGGCGGCGATTGTATCACTCTGCCCCGCCCCCGTCATGCCGCGTCATTGATTTGATTGACAGCAGCGGGAGCCAATGGCTGCGCTGCTATCAATTATCCAGTGAAGAGCCGACTAGAGCTCGGCGAAAGCAACCCGGGATCGTGCCCAAGAAGATTCAAGTCTCAGGTAAGTAAGACAGGGGCTTGGGGGGGCCAGTGACGGCAAGGTGTTTTTTCACCTTAATGCATAGGATGCATTAAGGTGAAAAAACACAAAGCTTTACAACCCCTTTAAATCGTCTAATTTTCTTCTTTTTTTTTTTATTTTGACTTTCTAGAAACATAAACACTCTCACCATGAGTCTCCACACATATGTTTGAACATATGCTGCCTCAAGCCTTATGTTGCAAAACATAAAAAAAGTATAACATAACAATTGGATTTATTGTTGTCTGTATAGTGTAAACATCATTAAAGTAGACCTAAACTTTTTTCATTTTGTAGAGAGTAAGTGTCCCATTGTGGACATTTCTCTTCACTTCCTGTCCCATATCCAAAACAGAAAGTGGGGAGGAAATCCCTCCAAAAAAAGGGAATCCCTGGTTATCACCAGGGTCACCATATCTAGTGTCCCCTCTGTTCCCCTCTGTTACTGTTTTGTTGATAACCCAAAATTACGGAATTTATTTCACTTTCACTCTCTGTGATAACAGTAAACAGGACAAACAGAGAGAGTGAATCTTCTTAATAGAGACACAAAACAGCAGTAAAAACCTGTTCTAATCCAATCTGTCCAAAACTCAAAAAAAGTTTTGCCTTTTATTTATACTTTAAATCCAGAAAACAAGTTATTTTGAGAGCAAACCAGTGTCATAGCCTTGATTTTCACATTCCTAAAGACTTGCATATAAAGGTGCTAACTGAATGTACTCGTGGTTTGGCACTATTTTACAGACCCAGAATTTCAGGGTCAAACCACATAGCTCCTAAGAATATTAGAATGCTTTCAAAAATATATATTTTAACTGTTTTTTTTTTTTATCAAGTTACAAAATGCAAAGTGAGCGAACAGAAGAAATTTTTTAATCAAATCAATGTTTGGGGTGACTTCCCTTTGGCTTCAAAACAGCATCAATTCTTACACTTACACACTTTGTACACTTGCACAAAGTCAGGGATTTTGTAGAATCAGGTGTATGATTAACCAATTATACCAAGCAGGTGCTAATGATCATCAATTTCATATATAGGTTGAAGTCAAAAACTGAAAATTGTGTAGGAGGGATACAACTGGATGGGGAACAGCCAAACTCTGCTACTAAGGTGAAGCTGTGGAAGACAGTTTCATGTCACAAGTCATACACCATGGCAAAGCTGAGCACAGCAAGCATAATGTCTCTCCCAGACAAAGACTGGGGTTTCAAGATGTGCTGTTGAAGAAACACAAATAAACTGGCAATGTTGTGGACTGTAGATGCAGTGGCTGGCCAAGGGGAATCAGAAGATGTCCAGCAGTGTCATTAGCACAGAATTGGCAAAAACCAGTGGGACCCAGGTACACTCATCTAGCGTCCTCAATAGTGAGAAATACAGGAAGATACTTATCCATCATGCCATACCATCAGGGAGCTATGGGATTGGCCCCAAATTTATTCTGCAGCATGACAACAACCCCAAACATACAACCAATGTCATTAAGAGCTAATGTCAGATTAAAGAAGAACACATGTCTGGGATTACATAAAGAGACAGAAGGATTTGAGGCAGCCTACATTCACAGAAGACCTGTGGTTAGTGCTCTAGGACAGTGGTTCTCAACCTCAGTTCTCATGTAACCCCAACAGGCCAAGTTTTTGGAAATTTCTCTTATATAAAATAGCTGTCCAAAATACCAAGCCATTGACTCTGATTTAAAGCACCCGTGAAAGAAAAAGGAAAACCTACAAACATGGTCTGTTGAGGGTAATTGAGGACCACTGCTCTAGGATGTTTGGAATAACCTGCCTGCTGAGTTTCTTCAAAAACTGTGTGCAAGTGTACCTAGAAGAATTGATGCTGTTTTGAAGGCAAAAGGGTGGTCACAACCAATATTGATTTAATTTGGATTTCTCTTCTATTAATTTACTTTCCATTTTGTTAATTTATAAAAAATTAACTATTAACACTTATATTTCTGAAATACATTCTTAATTTACATCATTTTTTCACACATGCACAGTAGTGTGTATCTCCTGTCAATGAGACACTGGGCTGAAGTATGTGGAGCAAATCTTCAAAAGGGCAACATTTCAGATAAAAAAAAGTTTTTTTTAATTTTATTTTTTATTTTTTATATCAAATAGTTTTTATTGCAAAAATAGGAAGCATATCAAAACAATTATTACAGTACACTTCAGTTTGTCCCTGATAAATCAATTACCTAGCAAGTAACCCTATAATTTAATAAACAGAAAAAGGTGAGTAGTCATAGCATGGCATAGACATTTTTTTTCTCCAAGTGGTGATACAATACAAACCCGGGCCAGTGTAACAGATAAAAAATGTTAATTAACTTTATAGTATCAACTGCAATTTACAATATGCTGTACCAAACAAAGAGGTCAAAAATAATTACTTGAAGTATTAGGCAGCAAAGTTACACATGGAAGGGTAGCTTTTGTCAACTGGGGAGTAGGGATCAGATGGACCCCTTTTAGCTAAAATGCTTATACCACTGAGCAAATGCTGAGCTGCAAAGAAGGAGTGAGGGGGTCACATGTGGCCCAAGAAAAAAACTGTTTATCATACCCGATATATATATATTTATTTATTTATTTTTGTGACGGAAAGCTTTTTTCCTTTTTTAAAGTGAGTTATTGCCCTGGGCATTGTGAGATATCACCCTAAGCTAAGGTGACCAGATTTTTAAAATGAAATCCGGGGACATATTCAATTTTTTTTACTAGTAATGGCGGCAATCAGCAACTCTCTGCCTGTCGCCGCTGCCGCCCGCCTCACAGCCTGTCGAATTCTACTCTCCAGGCCCCGGCTACTACTGGGTGGGGAGAGGAGGAAGATCACTCCGCCAACGAAGGCAAGGAGATGAGCAGGCAGGCGGCTGGCCTGGACTTGAGCCAAGGCAGAAGAACATGCGAGCGGAGCTGGATGGGCATGCGCCCGAAACTGAAGAAATATTCACTCCGCTTCGACCAGCACATGATCATCAGTAAGGGGCAAAGATAATGGAAAAAAAATACACCCCCTAATCTAGTAGGAGCGGCGAAAGTGTGTAATTCAGTTTTTTTCCACAAATAGAGCTTTCTTTTGGTGGTATTTGATCACCACTGGCTTGTTTATTTTTTGCGCTACAAATAAAAAAAGACTGAAAATTTTGAAAAAAAACAAAAACTTCTTTCTTTGTTTTCGTTATAAAATGTTGTAAATAAGTAAGATTTCTCCTTCACTTCAGTCTCTTTGCCACACGTAAAGAGACTGGTTCCGGGGAAAGTCAATGGTTTTATATTCGAAAGGTGGCTAAGTACCTAAAGTCCTGCTGATTATTCCATGTAATGGGTAAGAAAACCCAACTGAGGCTTCAAGAACATCTTAGTCATAGTCTATAGGGAGCTTGTCAGGTCCCCAAATCATGCAAATCTAGAGTTAAATAGTGTAAATTATTTTGGCTTTACAAAATCCCAGCTAAACTCTGGGCAAAAAATAAATAAAAAATAACTACCCTTGCAGTGGGGCAGCCCCGCACTGCAGGAATGAAATGTTCATTTTTGTCTAGGGTACCATTAAAAAGCTATTTTACTTACCTTATACCTTGCTCCTGTAGGCTTCCTCCTCTCCATGCAACCATTCCATTGAAGCTGATTATATTCATTGCTCTGTCCATTGGCTGCTCTCAGAATTTATTATGCACAATGTAGGACCAGCAGTCTTGCAATGTAAGAGAGGATGCAGTAAGTCTGCCCACCAACCAGAGCATCAGAGGAAAGACAAAAGTGCTGGCTGCCGGGAAAAGAGGAAAAAGATATGTAAAACTGCTTTTTACTGGTACCCTAGGCACTGCAAGGGTAGTTTT
Source organism: Rana muscosa (assembly GCA_029206835.1). NCBI lineage: Eukaryota > Metazoa > Chordata > Amphibia > Anura > Ranidae > Rana > Rana muscosa. The sequence continues at coordinate 149,857,857 of CM055116.1, forward strand.
TAAATTATCCCAGAATTAGTCTTTAAACCAATTGAACCAGTTCTTTGTAAAATTGAGATTTCACAGGATGTGTTTGCTTATAATTACAAACCATGTCTGTTCCATTATGTGAAACAACCCTGATAACATATGTGCCAGATACTAGATAGTTAAACCTAGCTATTACACACGTCGAATTTTGTGTTTCTGTAAAATCCTACAGGGTCACTGTATGGAATTTTTTCTCGGTCAAAAGTTTTAAATACTTTTTCATAAACATGCATTTGTAATATAAAGAGAATACTCAAGGTTAATTTATTCTCTATTAATGTCACTGTGCTGTTTAGACTGTAAGTTACAAAATCATTTTTTTCACAAGGCATCTGAGGACAACGTTTTATCTGTTATCTTTGCTTAGCAACTGCTAGAAAGTTCCGGCCACCAGTTAAAAAGTAAACTTTTTTTTTTCTCCATCTTATCTGGTATGTAGATGTTAAAAATGCATTATATCGAATACAGGAGTTCACATGAAAAAACTACCCAATGGGGATACAAATCTCAGTAAAAACCTGACAAAGGCTCTAAACTATAAGAATTTTTTTTTGTTGAGTTGTACTTTGGTACTACTAAGCACCATTTGTAACTAATATAACATAACCACACATGGGTGTTCTATGAAATTAGTGGGCCTGTGTGCAAGATTTGTGGGCCTAATTGCTTGATAAAAATAAATAAATGTGGTGTTCATAGGGAACTGGGGTTATGAATGGGCATGGTTTTCATTGTGTCTGAGATGTTGCTAGGATTGTAAAAGACCTGGGGCACCTTTAGGCACCTCATGTAGAGCAGCACGCTGTGGTGAACAGTGGGTGTGGCCAAATTGAGGCCACGGTGGGAGGGGCTTAAACTGTTAAGACAATGAACACTTTGGTCATACTTATATAATGCACAATATAGTGTATATAGTGCACGAGTCTGTAATGTACAGTATAGTGTATACAGTGCAGCAGAAGTGTGTAATGTACAACATAGTGTATATGGTCCCGGAGGAGTGTGTTATGTACAATATAGTGTATATAGTGAGGAGGAGTGTGTAATGTACATGTAGCACACATACCCTTTATTCCTGCTTACCTTCACTCGCAGGTTTAAGGCACACCATGCCACATGCCCGTATCTTCCTGGTATAAGAGGTTGAGCGGTGTTCTTGTAATTTTTGGGTCCTGCGGCGAGTTACCCCCTTCCACTGGTTCTTGTCCCTAGAGTGTAGGGAAGAGTCTATCTTTCCTGCTTAAAAAGGCCAATGTCCAGACAGTGTCAACTCCAACAAAAGAGTTTATTTTTCCTTTGCTTGATAACAACAGGGGGAGGTTGAAGAGAGAAAGAAGTTGGATAGGGAGGTAGATTCAGGCACACAACACCTATCATTACACTTTGCCACTCAAGCCTGAGTGGGCTTTGCTCACCCGGATAGTCCCCTCTCACGATTCTAGCAGCCGGAATGAAGCACGAATGGTTACTTTGATTTCGTCCCCTTCACGGACAAGTTCAGGAGATCCTCTGCCACAGAATCCTTTAATTCCTGAATTAGAACTTTGAAACCCCTGTAGATTATTGGAGACCATAGGTGCCAATGGGGCACACTACAGGAGCTATCTTGCAATTCACGAATCCTTCCATCTGATTCAGAGCAGGCCACCCTCACTCAGGCTCCCTGGGACTCCAGTGGTTGGTTGTAGACCCAGTTGAAGGTACTGGGCCTACCTGGAACTCTATAGCCTCGGGCTAAAGGTGCCCGAGACTCCTCGACCAGTTCACGCACGCCCTGGCCAGCAAGGCCAAAGGGCGTGACTTCACCACCAGGGGCCCTCCTTGGAATCCCCCCAGCACGCCACCCCCAGATCATGGCTTCTGCCCTTTATGTACCCTCTCCCGGCATGCACAGCAGGCAAAACCCGCCCACCGCACGGCAACCGACAGAGGACACCCAATCCTGCAACGCCACCTGTGGTTCAATCCGAGACCAAGACAACAGCGCCACCCACAGGTCAAGGGGAACAACACTCCAGGCAACACCACAGCAGAGCAGAGTCCAAACTAACAGAATTAGAGAACCTGAGCCAAACTATTGTTTAGGCTACCCTTAAATTTAAAGCATAGCGACCCCAATTTTGGGTGGTCCGCTACATACAATATAGTGCATATAGTGCAGGAGGAGTTTGTAATGTGCAATATAGCTCATATAGTGCAGGAGGAGAGTGTAATATACAATATAGTGTATATAGTGCAGGAGGAGTGTGTAATGTACCATATAGTGCATATAGTGCAGGAGGAGTGTGTAATGTGCAATATAGTGTTTATACCGCAGGAGTCTGTAATGTACCTTGGAGGAACCCTTGGCAAAATGTTTGAGATCTAGAGGAACCCCTGATATAGTGTTTAGAGCTACAGCTCACAGAACATTATTGGTGTGTTCAGCGAGCTGGTTTTTTTTTTTTCTTTATTAGTCTTTTCAACATTACATTTACATATATTTCAGTACAAAAACATTAAAAAATACATACAACAATAAAACACTTATACGGTCTCAGTTTAAGCCTCTACCTAAAAATCCCTTCATAGACCAATATCCTGGGAGAACTACCTATCTACTGTATATAAAATATGTCCACTCCTATAACCCCTATATTCTCTATCTGCTGGTTTATAGAATCACCAAAATAAGAAAAGCGAGCAAAGAGGATGTATAGATAGATTAAGAAAGAGGAGGGGAAGGAGAGGAGGGAGAGAGATAAGGGAAAGGGGGGGCAAGATGAGAGAAAGGGGATTGGGGGGGAAGAAGAACAGAAAAACACAAAACAAACAAACAAAAAGGGGGGGGGGAGGAGGGTGAGAAAAAACTCCACCCATATTTGTGCTACCCCTAAGTGGTTATTTCCTTATTAAACTTCTATGTATTTATTAAATCGTAAAGGTCTGTTCTACCAACATAATAATGTAAAAAAATAAAAAAATGGGCGGAGGGGCAAAGCCCCCCTAATGCTTATGTGTGCGACTACTATGTGAGAAAGAGAAAAGAAAAAAAAAAACCCTAAATTAAAATGGGAAACTATTATAAATTACTAAATCAAGAAGGCAGCCAGCCTAAGAAAAAATCTCAAAAAAAGGAGGGGGGGGGGGGAGGGAGCACCTACCACCCCATGCCTCTTGGTGTTAGTGACTAAAAGTGCTCTAATTATGGACTATTATCTAGTGATATGTTCCCTTATATTTACCTCACCCTTAACAAAAAAAATAAAACATTTTTTTTTTAAAGGACAACGAAAAAACTACATGCTAGTATAAACTAATCTCAGGTGAGATAATATTTTGTGTTAGTAAATCAAGAAGGCTTGTGCTCCCAAGCCTAATAATGTGTCACAAAAAAAAAAAATATAAGGGAGGGGGAAGGAAGCCCCTCAAGTGCTTTTACTAACCACAAGTGACCGATTCCGAAACCCAAAAAAAAAGGGGGAGATGGGGGGGGGGGAGAAACGCCTAATTCAACCTTCCACGACCCCCAGTCCTTCCCCATTAGCCCCCATCTCCCTAAACTCTCTCCATCCCTTCCAGATCTTATTTAAAAAAAAAATCCTAGACTCATTATGGTTTGACATCAACTCCTCCATCAGTCTAATTCTGTCCATTTCTTTTATCCATTCACCTATTGATGGAGCTTCTTTTTCCTTCCATTTCCTCGGAATTAGCGCTTTAGGTCCATTCAGTAGGTGTGGTACCAGAGTTATTCTATACTTTTTCCTTGTTATCCCTGTATTATGGAACAGACAATACCAGGGATCTTGTTTCAGCTCTAATGCCCCGTACACACGATCGTTTTTAATGTCATTTTTTAAACCAACGTTTTTCTCCTCGTTTTTTTTCATGCCTGCCTTGCGTACACACCATCATTAAAAAAAACGATCAAGCAAAGCGCAGTGACGTTCAACACGTACGACGGCACTATAAAGGGGAAGTTCCGTTCGAATGACGCCACCCTTTGGGACGCTTTTGCTAATTCCGTGTTTCCGCGTGTTAGTAAAAGTTTGGTGAGAGACGATTCGCGCTTTTCAGTCTTCGTGCTTTGAAGATCGTTTTCGGGAGTTCAGTTTGCGCCTGTGGGTTCTTATCTGTTTAGCACTGCTTGTAGTCAGTTCGTATCTGTTTATTCAGTGCGGCCTGCTCTGCACGTTCGTGTTTTTCAGCTTGTTCTTCATAGGCCTTGCTGTTCTTCCGTGCGTTCTTCTAGTTCGTTCTGTTCAGCCGACCGTTATCTAGCCATGTTGCGGCTACGTACTCGTCGTAGAGTTCGTGCTGTAGTTGGTGCAGGGGTTCATGCTGTATCCCGACTCCATGCCATGAGCAGGGTCAGGAGGAGTTCATGGACCAAGAATTGGTTGCTCCAGCGGCACCAATTCTGTCACATGCCTTTGTTGCGGGAGATCAGGGAGAATAATCCTGATGATTTCAGGAATTTCCTCAGGATGTCTGACCCCGTATTTCAGCAGCTGTTGGCTTTGGTGTCCCCCTATATTACCAGGCAGGACACCGTTATGCGGGAAGCCATCAGTGCTGAGCAGAGGCTCATCGCCACATTGCGATACCTGGCTACTGGGAGAAGCCTGCAGGACCTTAAGTTCTCCACAGGCATATCCCCCCAGGCTCTGGGGATCATTATACCAGAGACTTGTTCTGCCATCCTTCAAGTTTTGCAGGAGGACTATATTAAGGTAAGTGTTCTTCTTCAAAAATTCACATTGTATGGTTTTTATTTTTGGATATTTTTAATTTGCTTTATTTGCAGTCCCTAATTCACATGATTCTTAGCTGCAGGGAATGTCCCCTTTCTCCCCATGTTTTATTATTTTAAGTTTGGGGTTTGAGGATTACCTGTAAATTTGGCTTACCTTACCTCTCCAGCATGCTATCCTGGGGCCATACCTACCTTGCCTAGTCATTTCCATGTTTTTTATTATATGTTCCATCGTAGTGCTTTACCCAAAACGCACCCTAAATTTGGCCTAGGAATGTTTCATTTTTGTTAACTTCAATACAGAGTGCTACAGCCTTCATGTGTGATATTCCCAACTCATCTTCAACCCCCCCCCCCCCCCCCCATAATGTTTTTAATTTTTTTTTTTTTTTCTAGCTTCCAAATTTTTATGTATTGAACAGTTTCTACCAATGTTGGCCATGAATGTGTGTATGAAATCAGCTTTCAATGTTTCTGGCTCCAAGTATTAATTTGTTATTTCTTTAATTCCACAGTTCCCTTCTTCGCCACATGAATGGCAGAATGTGGCTTCCGAGTTTGCCCAGCGATGGAACTTTCCGAACTGTGGAGGAGCCATCGACGGCAAACATATTCGGGTCGTCCCACCACCCCATTCGGGATCCTTTTATTATAATTATAAGGGGTTCCACAGCGTCGTGATGATGGCAGTGGTGTCGGCCACCTACGAGTTCCTGTATGTGGACGTTGGCAAGAATGGCAGGATGTCTGATGGAGGAGTTTTTGCCCAGACGGAGTTTGGAGAACGGCTCCTTTTGGATCTGCTGGCCTTGCCACCAGCGGAGCAGAATGTGGAGGGACTACCTTTTGTGTTTGTGGCGGATGAGGCGTTTGGCCTGGGACCCCATTTGATGAGGCCATTCCCGCAACGCACCCTCACCCCTGAGAGGAGGGTTTTCAATTATCGGCTGGCCAGAGCCAGAAGGGTGGTGGAAAATGCGTTTGGGATCATGGCCAGCCGATTTCGCCTCTTCCTTACCTCCATCCACCTTGCCCCATACAAATGGAACCATGTGGTTATGACGTGCTGTGTGCTGCATAATTTCCTAAGGGTGCATTCAACGAGTTATATATCTTTGAGTGGGCCTGAGGCCTCTTTAATCAATGCCGAAACTTTGGTGGCCCTGGAACCTGGCCGTCCTGGCTTGGCCCCCCCAACCGGACGTGAGGTCCGTAACCAATATGTGGACTATTTTATGGGTAGGGGGGCCATTGAAATGCCAGACAATCTATAATAATTTTAGACCAAAAAAATAAAACTTTTTCTTGAGTAAAGATTGGTTTGTCATTTTTATTGTATAATGTTTGATGTTTCTGGTAGGTTTACCTAGTGCACTTGTTTTGCCATGTGGATTAAAAAATCTTTTAATTAGCCTTCATTGTCAGTGTAAACACCAAACATTGATTAGTTCACTCAGCACCACATTTACATAATGAAGCCACAATGATTTGTTATGTAAAAATACCTTTATTTTTTTTTTGTTTAGGTGGGCAACTTCCTTAGAAATGTGGATGTTCCCTTAATTTCGGGTGTATTAAAACGCATGACCAGCCATGCATAAACAAACTATATTTCTCAAAATTTTGAAAAAGCTAAACATGTGCTAGTCATTAAAGGGTAAAATAACAAAAAAAAATAGAAATCTCTGCAAGTAAAACGTTATTTGGTGTAAAAACATTAGACACGCCCAAGCACAGCCATGATATTTTGGAGCCTTTCCTCCACCCGCTTTGTATTTGCCCTGATCTCTAGCAAATCTCCCTTAATTTTTTCGAGGTCACGACAGCAGACCATCAGGTATTGGATCAGGATCTGGGCACTGTGATGTGTCAACTTATTGGGGTCTTAGGCCAGAACTGCACCTAAATGTAAAAAGAAATATGTAGGATAGAATATGTAGGCCTACATCTATTTAACATGCATGTGTCTGGTTTCACTCTGACCTGTGGTGGTGCCACTTTCCACTTCCACAACATCACATTCCTCTCCATCCTGGGGTTCTGGGGGTATTGTTGTAGGTATTGCAATTCTCGTCTCATCTGAGGTAGCTTTTCGAATCCCTAGGGAGATTGAAATAAAAGGAATAGTTTCATTAGTAGCGACTCAATTTTGCTAAAATAAGAAACATGAAAAAAAACTTGGTAATCATTCTTTTGAAGCATGCTCCATTTTAATTTTTACCCCCTGTGCCAACCGGGACAAATGATTGGATACATAGCCCAAAACAGAGCATATACATTTTGTAAACAAATTTGAAACATTGTAACACCCCAAAGTATCTACACTGGATCACCTGTGTGTGACTCCCTCAAGCTTTTTGGCTTTAGGCCCACACTTGTACTACTGCGTTCAGATGTTTCATCAGCTGCTGAGCATTCACTCCCTTTAACATTACCATGCATATCGTTTTTTCAAATGAACAAATGTCCTTTGGATTAGCACACCAAAATTAAGTGTGGCCCAAATTTACTCCCCCAAATAAACCAAAAAACATGGGTGTTCACACTGGATGATCCTAAAACATCGTTTGAGGAACTGTACGGAGAAAGAGGTTTAATACGTCCGTTTACTATGCGGACGAACCTGAAAGATGGTATCTTTCAGTGTACTATATGAAAGTTAAAAATACACGACAGAATACAAGAAAATAATATGTACCATGGAAACTCAAAAAAAACAACTTACTTTTTAATATAACTTTCTTGATTCTTTTATATCGGTCGGCCTCCCGCAACTTCAGATCTGACCATCGTTTTCTGAGCTGTTCCTTCGTTCTGCACACCCCGAATTTTTGGTGGAGACTTTTGACCACTTTGCCCATAATTCTGGACTTGACCAGATTAGGCCTTTTATACGGACCATGCTTGGCATCATAATCCTCCTTCTTTAAAATGGCGACCATCTCCACCATTTCCTCGAATGACATGTTGGATGCCTTATATCTCCTGGGTCTTGATTTGGGCTCCTCTGTAATTTCATCCTCTGTAGAGGTAATCTCAGCCACCTGTGTCTCCGCCATGTTTTGTTCAGCACTACGAGCAAGAAGGGGCGGGGAAAGTACAATATCGAACGTCAGGGGCGGGGAAAGCGTGCGGAGTTTCACGCATGCGCTGTGTATATAAAGTGAAGATCCATGTCTGGGAAATACGTTCATTTTTCGGGAGAGGGAGTTAGCAACGAACGTCGTGACCAAGGTACCTAACAATTTTACTTTTTGAGGTTCATCAGACGAGGAGATTTGTGTGCTCAAAATATGTAGACAATGCACAGTTGAGGAATGTTGCCTGAAATATATATATTTTTTGGTTTCTCGCTTTTACAGATATCATGAATACTTTTAAAAACCCAGACTTCATGGGGGAGTTCATCGACAAATGGCAAGAGCTCCCTATATTATGGCAAACAAAAAGTGGCGGTAATAAAAATAAAGACGCCAGGAAAGCAGCACTGGAGAGCCTGCTTGCATTTGTGCAAACAAAGATACCCACAACAACTCTCCAAGATGTCAAAAACAAAATTGCGACCATCAGAGGGACATACAGGACCCAGAGGACTATGGTCCTGAGGTCCCAGAGGTCAGGTGCACCAGCAGATAAGGTTTATAAACCCAGTCTGTGGTACTACAGTAAGCTTGCTTTTCTGGATGACCAGCTGGAAGTGCGGGAATCTCTCTCCACCCTTCCCCCCAGAGGTCAATCCAGCCTTCCTTGTACCCAACCCTCCAGCCTTCCCTGCAGCCAGTCCTCCAGCCTTCCTGTCAACCCTGCTCTGGCTTCCTCTGAGGATCAAGATCAGGGCCTTGAGGAGGCAGATTTGGAGATATGGAGCCAGGTAAAGTTTTGCTATCTATATTTCTATCGTACAAAATTGTAGAATTTAAATAGATGTTAGTATTGTTAAAGGTATGTACACTTCTACCAATAAAGTTTGTGAAGAGCAAGATACAGTCGTGGCCTAATTTTATGTGCCCAAGACAACAAAACCAGGATGCTTAATCAATGAAAATGACATAACTTTTGGCATTGATTTCAACAATGTCTAGAGGTGAACAATGTCTGTGAATGATGATGTGGCAAAATAAATAATGTCCCTTTCTTTTTTTACAGCCAGAGCAGAGCCAGGAAGAGGGTGATGTTGGGGATCAGGAGGAGGCAGGGCCCAGTGGCACCCAGGAGGAGGCAGGGCCCAGTGGCACCCAGGAGGAGGCTTGGCCCAGCACAAGAGCCCAGATGCCTCCCCTGGTAGTTAAACCACGAGGGCCAAGGAGAGGTAGGCAGGTGGAGGAGGAAACCAGGGCCTTCCTCAGAGAGGCAACAGCGGCCCTCAGAGAGGCACCCTCTGTTGATGAGGGATTTGCCGCAGTCCTCGCCCACAAACTAGGGCAAATGGAGTTGCAGCAAAAAATTTTCAGTGAGACCCTGATATTGAAAGTCATCAATAAGGGCGTGCTGAGTGAACTCACTAGGTACACGGACATAACGGAGGTTGTCCTACTCCTCCACCTCCTCCTCCTCCTCCTACTACTCCTCCTGCCACAACCTCTCCTCCTGATCCCCAGCCTCCAAGGAAGAAACCAACCAAGGCTGCAGAGAAGGCTGGAGAGAAGGCTACAAGGAAGAGGAGAAAATAATGCCTGCTGTAGTACCACAGACTGGGGACATATAGGACTTATCTGCTGTGGCTCCTGACCTCTGGGAGCTCAAGACAAGATTGGGCTCATTTTTTGGGGGGATCTAATCTCTATTTTGGTTTGGACATCTTGTATGGTTGTTGTGGGGTGAAAGGGATGCACAAATGCAAGCAGGCTCTCCAGTGCTGCCTTCCACTTTAATTTGTTAATGTTCTGAAATAAAAAAAAATTGAGTGCCCTTTAAATACTTGACTATGTGATTTGTATTTCAAAAGAGAGCTTGCTAGGAAGCAGGCAGGGACATCTCAAATTATATTATTGTTATTACCAGGGGACACAAACCTCCCAGAGGCCAAATGAGACACATTTGGAAGGTTGTTGTGGTAACTTTACACAAGAATAATTTAAGCCAAAATACTAAAAAAAAGGCCAAAAAAAAAATATATAAAATTTTAAGAAAAAAGGAGAATTACATTATTTTATTATTATTAGTATTATTTAGGAGGGAGGTGCGGCTTATAAATAATATTTTATAATCATTAGAGCAATTTGGAATTACTTTAGAAACAAGTTTGGCATAACTCTCAATGTCATTATCAAAAGAGGGTAATTTTAAAGCATTATCAAAAGAAGAACGGAATGCGCAGCATTAAAACGATGCTATTAATTCCACCGTGACGAATGTGCCATCTCCATTTCCAATATTAGCTTTACCAAAACGAGCGCTCCCGTCTCATAGTTGCTTCGGAGCATGCGCGTTTTTTTTCACGTCGTGAAAGCATACACACTATCGTTTTTAACGTCGTTAAAAAAAACGACATGAAAAACGACGTGAAAAAAGAGAGCATGTCCGGAATTTTTAATGGCCGTTTTTCACGTCGTTAAAAATGCTCTGGAGCCTACACACGATCATTTTTAATGGCCATTTTTTAAAATGGCATTTTTAACGGCATGAAAAACGATCGTGTGTACGGGGCATAAGCCACTAATCCTCTTTATCAAGCTTAATATCTCCTTCCAGTACTCTTGTATCAGGGGACAATACCACCATATGTGGGCATGGGTTCCCTCCATCCCACACTCTCTCCAACATAAAGGTGACAGCTCCTTATTTATTCTATGTAATTTCATTGGGACATAGTACCATTTAGTTAGGAGTTTATAGTTCATCTCCTTTACTTTTGCTTCTACTGATATAGAGTGGATATATTCTAAAACTTGTCTCTTCTTTTCTACTGTTATAGTTTGATTTAATTCTAATTCCCAATTTTCCAATACCTTTAGTGCATCCAGTCTCCTTGTAGGTGTCAATATTCTATATATACTCAATATTCCCTGTCTTCCTGTTCCTCCACTCATTACAAGTTTTTCCCACACATTCAAATTACTCGGAGCACGCAAGGGTTTTGGTAATGTATTTACAAAATGTTGAACTTGTCTATACCTCCAACTGTCTCCTATCGTGGATCAATATTTCTCACGTAGTTCTAAATTTGAACTCAAAGTATTCCCTTTCAGTACATCTTTCAGTTCTAATATATCCGAAGTTGCCCATCTAAGGAACGTCCCTCCCTCTCGTCCCGGCGGGAAGTAGTCCGTGCCCGTAAGGGGCAACAGTGGGCTATTGTATTGCCACTTCTTTATTTTACACACTCTATCCCATATCCTAAACGTTTCTTTTGTTATTAAAGGTATATCTTGAGTGAGGCCTCTGTATTGTTTTGGAATCCATATCAGCTTTCCCAGTTCTTTTTTACTCATACTTTCTTCTACCCCTATCCATTTTTTCGTCTTATGTCTATCCTCCTGCATCCAGTGTACCACCCTCTTTAATACCGCTGCTTCATAGTATCTTCTAAAGTCTGTTAAATATAATCCTCCATCTTGTCTGGGACTGGACATAATCTCAGCTGATATGCAAGGCTTCTTTTCTTTCCAGATATACCTCCTTATTATCTTCACTAGTATGTATCAGGTATTTTTATCGGCAGAGTTTGGAAGATATATAAAGCTTTAGGCAATATCATCATCTTAACTGTATTAATTCTGCTCCACCACAAAAGTTTTTCTATTGGATATCCTTTCAGTTCTAATTTTATTTAATTTAATAAGGGAATATAATTATCTTCATATATATCCCTTTCTGTATTGGACAAAAAATATACCTAGATATTTCATCCCCCTCTGTTTCCAGGTAAAAGATGTACCGCATATACTCGAGTATAAGCCGACCCGAATATAAGCCGAGGCACCTAATTTTACCACAAAAAACCTATTGACTCGAGTATAAGCCTAGGGTGACCATCTGCATGCCTCACTGTGCCTCACTTTGCCTCACTGTGCCCATGTGCATGCCTCACTGTGTCCATGTGCATGCCTCGCTGTGCCCATGCCTCACTGTGCCCATGCCTAGACTGACGTTTAACATGGGAGTCTATGGAAGGGGTTCCCAGATTTGAAAATCAGTGCTCCCCGGTCGTAGGTCCTCCAGACAACAAACTTTGCACACTTGTTGACAAGAAATTGGGCTACATGTGTGCCAAGATTCGGGTCCAGAGGACCTACGACCAGCCAGTACCGGATCCCCAAAGTTACCGGAGAAATGACAATTTAACATGGAAGTCTATGGAAGGGGTGCCCGGCTTTGAAAAATCAGTGCTCCCTGGCCGTAGATCCCCTGGATTGTAGAAGAAGAGTGGGCCTACATGTGTGCTAAGTTTGGCCGGTACCGGGTCCCCAAAGTCCAGGAGATCAGGCGCAAAATGGTGACCCGAGTATAAGCCGAGGGGGGCATTTTCAGCACCAAAAAACGTGCTGAAAAACTCGGCTTATACTCTAATATATACGGTACTCAGTATCTTGGTCGTCTCTTTGTTAATTTTCAAATTTGAATTTTCAAATTTGAAATCCCCCCATACTTTTCATATTCTTCTATGATCTTTGGTAATGTCTGCCTTGGTTTGTGACATACAGCATCATATCATCCGCAAACGCAGAGATCTTGTGTTCCCTCCCATTGACCTTAACTCCCTCAATCTCCTGGTTGTTTCGTATAGTTGCTAATAGTGGTTCTAATGAGAGGAAAAAAAGAAGGGGTGAAAGCGGACAACCCTGTCGAGTCCCAATATATAGTGGGAACCTTTCCGAAAGGGTTCCGTTTACACGCAACTGGGCAGAGGGTTTGGAATACAGTGCACCTATCCATCTAAGCATTTTGGGCCCTAATCCTATATATCTCAGGGTTACGAGCATTAGCATATAGTCCCAGTTCAGTCTGTCAAAAGCCTTTTCGGCATCTACTGACAGAAACAATGCTGGTATGTTGTTTTTTTTAGGAGTAATGTTAGGACACTATCCCTTGTTTCTCTGTTGGACAAACAAAGTGCACAATAGCCACTAATTGAAGCCATCAGCTAAGGTGGCTCTTGGTCTGTACCTTACTTATTGCCATTATGGTTTATATGTCCTGGAATACCATCTTATTAATTAATTAATTAGGATGCTCCCTTTAAAGGCCCATATTTTATGTTTGGCCATAGGCTATTATCACTATATGAATTATTGCAGCCATTTCAATATACCTTTACCATTTGGTATATGGCATATATTTTTTAGATTCATTTTTGCTTGCTAATTTATTTTTAGCTTTCTTACATGATCGACGCTCTTAAATTAGTGTCTATTGTGCACTTTTTTTGTCCTCCGTCCTCTTATTTAGTTTTAGTTATCCTATGTACTTATTTTTTAACCTATCCTAGGGGTTTTAACCCTTCTGCCAATTTCCAAGATGGAGGTTCTGGATTTCCGGATTCCCATGTGGAAGTTTAAGTGTTCCTTGTCTGTGACTCAAACCGAGGCTTGGTTACTTTCCTTCCTATATAACGTGATGCGTCAGTGTGTCACCTGTTCCCCAAGACAACGTCAGTGTATGACGAAACGTGCGTCGGGAGGTTGGACGTACTGACGCCATCACGGTATCCTCGTTTGTGGATGGGTGTATCCTTTTTTGCCGGCCAGCTTTTCACTTTTGTATTCTGGAAGTATTTAACATGTAAGTGCATTCTTTTATAATAAACCTCAACTTGTATTGGTTTTACGCTATGTGAGCCCCTTCTTCCTTTTTGGGTGATCCATCGACCTGTCTGAGTCTTGCTAATTATCGGGATATCCCTGGTGACTTGTTGTGGTCTATTTGCCTGGATCATCTGACGTGTTGCTGCTATCTCCTGGTCACAGGATCCGGGCTGGGTTAAAGCCGCAGGCTTGAAATAAGCTTGCTTCTGGCAAGCTCATAATTTGTACGGTGGATGTGTACACAAGTTTTGGTGGATTATTTATCACTTTGATTACCATCCGGTGTTTTGGGGATTGTCTTTCTTCACTCAACTCCCTAATTACAGACTGTTTCTTTCCATATTGTCTATTACATTCACTCAACAATTTATGGACTATTTCACTTATATTGTTCATTTTATGTTAATATATGTATGATATTTATGGTGATTGGCTAATTCATTTTGGTTTACCAGTTACAAGTCACTTCATTATCACTCAATTTATGTGTTGGTTTAAAATATCAGGGAGCGAGAAAGAAAAAAGAAAAGGAAAAATAAATCACTTTACTGTCCAACACAATAGCCAAACTCGAAACACAGCATAAGCAATCCCTCTCTACCAAGGTATAAGATGAACTAGCCCACAATAGACACTCACTGAAACAAATACTTAATCTTCAAACCCAAAAATCCCTCTTCTTTAAGAAAAGCGTCTTCTATGAGCATGGTGACAAAAGCGGGAAGCAACTAGCTAGGGCTTTAAAAGATGTCACAACAGCAAATCATATCCATGCCATCCGCAACAAGCAGGGTATAAACCAGAACACTTGAGTATAAACCAGAACAAATAGCAAAATCATTCTATAACTTTTACTCCACACTTTATGACTTGCCACCACAACACAAACCCCTACATATAACGACTTCAAAAGAAGAAACAATCACAATTTTTCTAAGAAATAATAAACTCCCAACCTTATAAAGAGAAGATATAAATACCTTAGAAGACCCTATTTCAGCCACCGAACTGCAAGAGGCGATTAAAGAATTAAAATCAGGGAAAAGCCCAGGTCCTGACGGATATACATCCCAATACTATGAAGCCCTGTACACACGATCGGTTTTACCAATGAAAACAGTCCGATGGACTTTTTTCATCGGACAAACCGATCGTGTATGGGACCCATCGGTCTTTTTTCCATCGGTTTTAAAAAATAGAACATGTTTAAAAAATTTCCGATGGATCAAAAACCGATCGTCTATGGGCAAGTCCATCGGATAAAAAACCCACGCATGCTCAGAATCAAGTCGACGCGTGCTCAGAAGCATTGAACTTAATTTTTCTCGGCTCATCGGAGTGTTTTACGTCACCGCGTTTGGAACGGTCGGTTTTTTGACTGACGGTGTGTAGGCAAGACTGATGGAAGTAAGCTTCATCGGATTTCCGATGGACAAAACCATCGGATTAGAATCCATAGGATATCCGATCGTGTGTAGGAGGCTTAAGACTTTTACGCTATTACTCACCAATCCCTTACTCAAAGCTTTCAACTATTTAGCCAAAACCAATCACGACTTCAACTCCCTGCTAGCAGCACACATAGCGGTAGTACCCAAACCAGACAAAGACCAAACTGACTGCGCAAACTTTAGACCTATTTCACTTCTGAATGTGTACATCAAGCTGTTGGCGAAGATATTGGGCAATAGATTGAAAGCACTTCTTTCCAAAATCATAGGTCCAGAACAGGTTGGCTTTATGCCAGGCAGGGAAGCCAGAGATAATATAACCAAGTCTCTGAACCTCATCCACTATGCACGTAGCTCGAAACTCGAGGGCCTTCTCCGGTCTATGGAAGCGGAGAAGGCCTTTGACAGAGTTTCATGGGATTATATGATGGCCACCTGCTCCCACAGGATTGGGAGGGAATATGCAAAACTGAATTAAGGCCCTTTACCACACCCCACAAGCTAAAATTAAAATCAATAATATATTATCAGACCCAATACAAATTCATAACGGCACATGTCAGGGGTGCCCCCTCTCCCCCTTACTCTTTATTCTATCGCTTGAACCCCTCATTAGAACTATCAATCTATCACCAGAAATGAATGGTTTCACTATTCACAAAAGAGAATATAAAATAGCTGCTTACGCAGATGACCTTATTTTCTTTATAACCCAGCCCCACATAGCCATCCCTAATCTCACGAAAACATTCAAAATATTTGGATTCATCTCCAACTTCAAAGTAAATCAAACTAAATCAGAAGCATACAAACCTCAACCTGCCTCCCGACAAATACAACCTACTTAAAAGCAACCATAATTTTAAATGGGAACAGAGCACCCTCAAATACCTGGGAATTAAATTAACTCCATCCATTGACACACTATTTTCCGCCAACTTTAACCCCTTACTAAAATCTATCACTAATGACCTGCAAAAATGGACCCCTAAGCTCTTTTCATGGTTTGGAAGAGCTTCAATACTAAAAATTACGATCCTCCCGAGACTGTTGTATTTTTTCCATGCACTGCCAATCACAATACCTAATTCCTCTTTCTCAAACATACTGTACAAAAAATACAGAGAAGATTTCTATGGGCAGGCAAGAAACCTAGGATAAACCTACGCCTTCTCACACTCTCCAAAAGCAAAGGAGGGATTGGTCTCCCAGACTTTCAAAAATATTACTACGCCTCCCATATTACCAGGTTAATTGACTGGTACTGTCACGGCCAAAACAAAGACTGGGTACAATTAGAGCATGATCACAATAAACAACACATTCTATACTACCCTTGGACCATTCACTCTAAACTTACCAAGAAAATAACACACCCATTGGTAGCTACCACACTAAATATATGGCACAGGATAGCTATCCCATATAAACTTACCACTATATCGGGCCTCCTATCCCCGATTGCCAATAATGCTGACTTCCCAACGGGTATGAACCAGAGGAGGCTCCCATCACCTGATCTTACTACCAAATTCTTGGTCTCACACTGTATCTCTGGGAACAGAGTTAAACAGTTAGAAACACTACAATCGGAATTTGGGGATTTGTTCCCAGGTCCTTCGTTCTACATGCAGTTGAAGGACTTCCTAGTAAACAGTAAGCACAAATTCTCATACTGCAGACAATTGACTCCACTGGAGCATATTTGTTATAACACAACCCAGGTCCTGAAGACGACCTCCTTAGCCTACACATGGTTGAACCAGTCATTAACAGCCGCACACAACAAACACAGAGAAAAGTGGGAAAATGACCTAGGCTTCACACTCAGCGATGCTCAATGGGAAAGAGCCTGTATACTAGCACATAAATGCTCACTAAGCACAAAATACCAGGAAATTTCCTATAAAATCATAACACAGTGGTACATAACTCCACAAAAAGTTAAAAAATGGTCGTCCACTGAGTCTGATATCTGTTGGCGCTGTGGCGGGCATACAGATTCTTTTATACACATCTGGTGGGAATGTCCCCCAATCCTTGACTACTGGGAGCAGATCTCAAAATGGATTAAGCATATTACAGATACTAAGTTAAACCTGACTGCGGCTGCATGCCTATTACATGTTAATCATTTTACACTCAGTAAGTACAAAAAGTCATTATCAAGGCATCTTTTAACTGCAGCAAAAACCCTAATTCCACTTCATTGGAAAATCACTAGAGTCCCGACGGTCAAGGATTGGTTGGACAGAGTCCAATACATGTATGAAAAAAAGTGGGACTTTAAATGAAACAAAACACTAGGGGCAAGTTGAATCAATCAATGAAATAAAATATAGTATTTATTATTGACATATTTGGGTATAGCATATTGCAGGTATACATAGTGAACCAATAAGTATGTTACAGTGTATAATAGAGACATAATTGGTGAAACCATATATTGTTCTAATAGTAACATGATAAACATAGTAACACATGGTGGACAATGAACCCATTCCAACAGTATATCCAAAGTAATAAAAAGTCATAGTATATAATAAATTACAATTCATGATTAAAAACAACATCAAGCCCATGGTAGTATGCATGATTACTGTGACACAACATCGGTAAAGTAAGCTCGACGAGTTTATCATTAATTAGTAATTTATTTTCTTTTTCGTACATCACGGGACACAGAGCGACTTAGTCATTACTAATGGGTTATATAGTTTACCTTCAGGTGTTGGCACTGGCCAATTCCAAACCGGAAGTACCCTCCCCTATATAAGCCCCTCCCACCCGGGAGCACCTCAGTTTTTTGCCAGTGTCTAAGGTGTTGGCCAAAGAGTAACATGTGTTTTCACTGGGCTTGCGTACAGGTTCTTTTGGGCCTTAGTAAGCTGTTCCGGATCCCACCAAAAAAGCTTCATAGCTAAACGGTCGGTACCCGGGCCTTGCAGCAGAAGAGCAAGGTTTTGCCTGTAATGCTTCTCTTAGGAGGGCTGGACCCTGGGATCCAGAGCTCTGGTCATACCCACGACCAAGACGCTGTCTGTGCAGGGTGCTATACAGGTCCAGGGGAGTGGAATCCTTGGGAACCCGGTCCCTGAAGGTTTAATTACAATGCCTGCCGTGATAGGTGAAGTTTGGACTTTTGTGGACCAAACAAAGTCCTGCGGCGGGGATCAGGTAAGTGGGGGCCCTCAGGAACTTGGTTCTATTGGGGGACCCCCAAGCCTAATTTGTCTTTCTGTCTGTTACCTAACGGTATTCCCGCTAAATATCTGTGTTTGCCTATAACTACTGAAAATGTAAAATTTTAATAGTAGTCAAGAAAAAAAAAAAAAAAAACAGGGACCGCGGTACCTGTGTTAAACCACTAGAGGCCGCTGTAGTCCATTTTTCTTGTAAATGTGGATCTTTGGTTTTCTCAACTCAAAAGATCCAGGCAGCTGGTAAGTTTCTCTGAGGGAATCCACTTCCTCTGCCCTGTTGCTGCGTTCATCCACCGCACAGGCCCTCCGGCAAAAAGGGCCCTGGCTCCTAGTCCTCTGTTGGTTTTCGAAAAGGGCGCCATTGGCGCACGGGCGCGCGCGCGGGCGCGTGCACGCGCCTCCTATGAAAAAAAAAGGGGCGGGGCGGGTGGATGACGCTCGATGCGCGCCGCGGCGCTTCTGCGCATGTGCGGGCGTCCCAGCATGGTTAAAAGACACAGTACAAGTGTCAGCTGCATGCAAACAGAGCTAGCAACAAACAGTGGCACACAGAGGCGGTTGATGCAGGCATCCCCATAGAAAGGCACTTTAGTGGACACCAGCTGGTATATAGCAGCACCTGTGTTAGACTATTACCAGCAAAAATTGGTGTATGACGACGGGAATACCTCAGCTTTGTGCTTAAAGGATATGTCGTCCAGACGCTCCGGAAATAGATCTTCCAGGAAGCCAAAGGGGTCTCCATCGGGCTCTGAGGATATTGGGCATGCTTGCACTGCACCAATCTCCCCTGAGAATGCAGAGGTCAGTAGCCGTAGAAACCCCGCAGGAATGCCTGGTGCTGCGGCTGTCCCCAGTCCACCTGCTCCTGTATATATAACAGAGGAGGTTTTATCCTCAACTCTGGGAGGATTGGAAGAGAGATTAACAGCATTGATCGCTGCTTCCCTGTCACAGGAAAAGCGCGTCCGATCTCCGTCTCCTCCTTCAGAGTGCCTGTTAGTGGAGGAACAGCCCCACACAGAGATCGACCTACCTGAAGGGGATCAGGATGAGGTTGATTCACTTATAGAGGAATCAACAGTGGAAGAACCTTTCTCAGCTTCTCAGGCTGAAAGATTATGGGTTCAGTCTCTGACTAACATGGTCCGATCAGCATTTAAAATGCCTCTGGCGGAACCACCATCCACTACGGTTTCCTCGCTGGGGTCGCTAAAAGCTCCCCAGGCGGTCTGTTCCTTCCCAATCCACCCTTTATTAGAAGGGCTTATTTACCAGGATTGGGAGCATCCTGATAAAATATTTGCTCCCCCCAGGAGATTTCCGGTGATCTATCCCATGGAGGATAAGTTCATAAGAAAATGGAGGGTCCCTATAGTGGACGCAGCCATCTCTTCTGTTAACAAATCACTGACATGTCCAGTAGATAATGTTCCAATGTTCAAAGACCCAATAGATAAAAAATTGGAGTCTTTACTAAAATCTGCTTTCTCTACAGCAAGTATGGTGACACAACCTGCGGTAGCAGCGATTGGAGTCTGCCAAGCAGTGAAAGATCAGTTGAAACAAGTCTTAAGGGACTTACCAGATCAGCAGGCTCATGCCCTAGCTGACCTGCCTAGAGCCTTGTGTTTTGCGGTGGACGCCATAAAGGATACAATCCAACAGGCCTCCCGCTTTACGCTGTCTATAGTACATATGCGTAGGCTTCTGTGGCTCAAAAACTGGTCTGCTGAAGCTCCCTGTAAAAAACTGCTGGTTAGCTTCCCATTTCATGGAGAACGCTTATTTGGAGAAGATCTGGACAAATATATCCAGAAAATTTCTGCCGGTAAAAGTTCACTCTTACCGGTTAAGAACAAGGGTAGAAGTCCTTCTTTTAAGAGGCCTACCTCTCCAGTCCCGGGCACATCGGCTGTGAAGCAGTTCCGACGGCCTCCGCGGTCAAATTCAGGGGGCAGAAATCAGGGACAATCACAGGGTAACAAGAAGCCCTGGATCAAGAGAGGTACAAAACCTCCCCCTAAGGCATGAAGTATTGCCCCCGCTCAATCGGGTGGGGGGAAGACTTCAGTTGTTCACAGAGACCTGGCGGGACACCATCAGAGACAGATGGGTGCTCTCCGCAGTAAGTCTGGGATACAAGCTGGAGTTAAAAGGCACTCCTCCTGCCCAATTTATGAGGTCAAATGTGCCAAGAGATCCCCAAAAGAGAGGATCCCTCCTTCTGGCACTAGAACAACTATTGCTCCAAGGGGTAATCTTGAAGGTTCCCCTGGAAGAAAGCGGATTCGGGTTTTACTCGAACCTTTTCACAGTCCCCAAACCAAATGGGGACGTGAGGCCCATATTAAATCTAAAAGGGCTAAACAAGTTCCTAAATATCAGGACTTTTCGGATGGAGTCGATCCGATCAGTGGCCACCGCCCTACAAGGGCAGGAATGGCTAGCCTCGATCGACATAAGGGATGCTTATCTGCATATTCCCATCTTTCCGGCCCATCAGAAATTTCTACGCTTTGCAGTAGAAGGGCGCCATTTTCAGTTCAGAGCCTTACCTTTCGGTCTGGCCACAGCACCACGAGTGTTCACAAAAATTCTGGCCCCATTATTGGCCAATCTAAGAACACAGGGTGTAACGATAATGGCATATCTAGACGACCTGCTACTAATAGACCACTCAGTGGAAAAGCTGGAAGTAGCTATTCACAAGACAATCGAGTATCTGGAATATCACGGTTGGATTATCAACCGGGACAAGTCAGCTCTAAGACCAGTCAAAAGTCTGGAATACTTAGGGCTAAGGCTGGATTCAAATCAGAGAAAGATTTTCTTACCTCCAGAGAAGGTGTCGTCTTTAAGAAATTTGACCCACTTAGTGGGTACAAAAAGAAAACCATCCATACGTCTCTGCATGAGGCTGCTGGGAAAGATGGTGGCTTCATTCGAAGCGGTACCCTACGGTCAATTCCATTCAAGGAATTTGCAAAGGGCCATACTGTCAGCCTGGAACAAAAAAGTTCAGGCTTTAGACTTACCAATGTCCCTGTCCCCTTCCGTTCGCAAGAGCCTCCATTGGTGGTTGGTGCCCCAGAATCTGGAAAGAGGGAAACCCTTCAGTCCGGTTTCTTGGAAGGTGGTCACTACAGATGCCAGCCTCATCGGCTGGGGGGCAGTGCTGGAGCAATGGTCTCTCCAGGGCAGGTGGTCAGAAGCAGAAAAGGCCCTGCCCATCAATCTCTTAGAGATACGAGCAGCCCGGTATGCCCTAGTAGCATGGACATCCAAACTCCAGGGGTCCCCTGTCAGAATTCAATCAGACAATGCCACGGCAGTGGCATATATCAATCATCAGGGTGGCACCAAAAGTCGTGCAGCCCAGAAGGAAGCAAATTGCATCCTGGAGTGGGCAGAAAGATATGTCCCAGCCATATCTGCGGTTTTCATCCCAGGAGTGGAAAATTGGAGAGCGGACTTTCTAAGTCGCCAACAATTATGCCCGGGGGAATGGTCTCTTCACCCCGAGGTTTTCCAGGCAATATGCCAGCGGTGGGGAACACCGGATGTAGATCTGCTAGCATCCAGATTCAACGCAAAGGTGGACAGGTTTGTGTCTCGCACAAGGGATCCCCTAGCTTGCGGCTCGGATGCCCTAGTGTTCCCTTGGGATCGGTTCAAGCTGATATATGCATTCCCACCGCCACAATTGTTACCGCGATTACTCCGCAGAATCAGGGTAGAAAAGAAACCAGTGATTCTGGTGGCTCCAGCGTGGCCCCGAAGGGCATGGTACGCGGAGATTGTAAAAATGTCAGTGAGGAGTCCTTGGACCCTCCCACTTCGTCCGGACCTGCTGTCGCAAGGACCGATATACCACCTTCCTTACCAGCCCTAGGTTTGACGGCCTGGCTATTGAAGCCCACATTCTGAAAAAGAGAGGGCTCTCTAATTCTGTGGTATCTACCATGATCAATGCCAGGAAACCGGTATCCAGGCAGATCTATTATAGGATCTGGAAAGCGTACATTACGTGGTGTGAGACCAAGAAATGGCATCCACGTAAGTACATGATAGGGAGGATTCTGGACTTCCTACAGTGGGCTGTAGATAGGAAGCTGGCCTTGAGTACTATCAAGGGTCAGATTTCGGCCTTGTCAATATTTTTTCAAAGGCCCTTGGCTTCGCATTCACTAGTCAAAGCCTTTATACAAGGAGTGATGCGTATTAGCCCTCCGGTTAGTATTCCCATATGTCCTTGGGACTTAAACCTGGTTCTGTCGGTTCTACAGGAACAACCGTTTGAACCATTACAACACATTTCCTTGGTTCTTCTCACCAGGAAATTGGTTTTCTTAGTAGCCATTTGTTCGGCTAAAAGAGTGTCGGAATTAGCAGCTATGTCCTGTAAGGAGCCATATCTGGTTGTCCATAAGGACAGAGTAGTATTACGTCCTCATCCAGCCTTTCTTCCTAAGGTGGTATCGAGGTTTCATTTGAACCAAGATGTGGTTCTTCCTTCTTTTTTCCCCAAACCTAGCTCAGTAGAGGAAAAGTTATTACATTCTTTGGATGTGGTAAGAGCAGTTAAAGCTTATCTAAAAGCCACTGCTCAGATTCGCAGAACGGATTCTTTGTTTGTTCTGCCGGAAGGCCCCAGAAGGGGTCAGGCAGCATCAAAATCTACTTTAGCCAAGTGGATTCGACAGGTCATAATACAAGCCTATGGCTTGAGAAAGAGACCGCCTCCGTTCAAAGTTAGGGCGCACTCCACAAGAGCGGTTGGAACTTCATGGGCAGTGCATCACCAGGCCTCCCTGGCTCAAGTATGTAAGGCCGCAACATGGTCTTCGGTACACACGTTTACTAGATTCTATCAGGTAGACGTTAGAAGTCAGGAGGATGTCGCCTTTGGGCGCAGTGTGTTGCAGGCCGCAAAAGATCCTCATGCCTGATGGCGCCCAGCTTATGTACCCCCCCCCTCATTTGGCATTGCTTTGGGACGTCCCATTAGTAATGACTAAGTCGCTCTGTGTCCCGTGATGTACGAAAAAGAAAAAGGGATTTTTATAACAGCTTACCTGTAAAATCCTTTTCTTGGAGTACATCACGGGACACAGAGCTCCCACCCCTCTTTTTGGGACACTTATTGCTTGGCTACAAAACTGAGGTGCTCCCGGGTGGGAGGGGCTTATATAGGGGAGGGTACTTCCGGTTTGGAATTGGCCAGTGCCAACACCTGAAGGTAAACTATATAACCCATTAGTAATGACTAAGTCGCTCTGTGTCCCGTGATGTACTCCAAGAAAAGGATTTTACAGGTAAGCTGTTATAAAAATCCCTTTATTCATTATAGGTACCCCCAGTTCCTAGATGCTCCTGATGAGTGGATATATTCCACGAAACGCGTCGAGCTTACTTTACCGATGTTGTGTCACAGTAATCATGCATACTACCATGGGCTTGATGTTGTTTTTAATCATGAATTGTAATTTATTATATACTATGACTTTTTATTACTTTGGATATACTGTTGGAATGGGTTCATTGTCCACCATGTGTTACTATGTTTATCATGTTACTATTAGAACAATATATGGTTTCACCAATTATGTCTCTATTATACACTGTAACATACTTATTGGTTCACTATGTATACCTGCAATATACTATACCCAAATATGTCAATAATAAATACTATATTTTATTTCATTGATTGATTCAACTTGCCCCTAGTGTTTTGTTTCATTAAAAGTCCCACTTTTTTTCTCCATTAGTCCCTTTCTTCCCATATTATCGGGGATGGAGGTCTGTGTGTCGGATGGCCACAGCCTCACACAAAGTCCCACAAAACAATTAGATTTTAAATTTAGCAATTTAAAATACCTATTTCAAATTATTGGGGATGGAAACATTACACTTACGTACTTTTTTACTCCATGTTTTACTTTTGACCCACATCCTATGCCATTCCAGAATCTATGCCATACTGGGCTAACCTCATTTAATCAATTGTGAGGCTTATTGCCGGAGGTTTGTGTTCATCTCTACCCGGGAGCTGCGACGCGCACCTCGGCGCCCCCCCCCCGCCCCCTCGTCTTAGAGTCGCGGGCGTTGGGGGGACGCACCCGCTGCGGGTCGACGCCACGCCTTTACACGCCCGCACGACCGACGTTAGCATTGACGTCACGTGCTGACGTGCTACCTTTCCATCTGTGTGCATCATAGGGGAGGAGTTGGGCGTCCATACATAGGCAATCGCTGCCCACGTGTGTTCGCCGCTCCTCTCCAGCACGCACAGCGTGACGTTCAGTGGGGCTCTGTTTGGCGGGCGGGCTGCCCCTTCTTTTTACCACTGTCCATGGCCACCTAAACTCACTTTCATTTATCTGGACACATCAACACTCTGCCTTACCACGGCCTTGTGTTCCTACTTCAGGTATACGTTCTTATCAATTTCAATATGAATTGACACACCATGCATTATCTTCTATGCTCTATTTACACACATATTGTTCACTAATGTATACTACTTCTTTCTTTACACACTCAATGCTTCACCTCTATGGCTCTGTTTTTTATCAGCTCAGCTTATTTTAATGCTTAGTATTTTATATTATTTGTTACAGAAACCCCTCAGGCTCATACCTACCACTGCAGCTGTAGAAAAGGCACCCACTATTTCACAATTCTTATCGTATTACCCTAAGATTGGGCCTCCCCGCCGCCACTCTGCTTCCACTTCAGCTCCCGGGGAGATTCTTCCCTTCCCTCCTATGCCTCCCACCAACATCATTATTATCTACCATGCTTTACCCATTAATCCTAGGTAAGAGTGCTAGGACCACTAAGTTGTGCTCCCTCTCTTCCCTTTCTAATTAATTATCATTAATTAGTAATTTATTATTCATTATAGGTACCCCCAGTTCCTAGATGCTCCTGATGAGTGGATATATTCCACGAAATGCGTCGAGCTTACTTTACCGATGTTGTGTCATAGTAATCATGCATACTACCATGGGCTTGATGTTGTTTTTAATCATGAATTGTAATTTATTATATACTATGACTTTTTATTACTTTGGATATACTGTTGGAATGGGTTCATTGTCCACCATGTGTTACTATGTTTATCATGTTACTATTAGAACAATATATGGTTTCACCAATTATGTCTCTATTATACACTGTAACATACTTATTGGTTCACTATGTATACCTGCAATATACTATACCCAAATATGTCAATAATAAATACTATATTTTATTTCATTGATTGATTCAACTTGCCCCTAGTGTTTTGTTTCATTTAAAGTCCCACTTTTTTTCTCCATTAGTCCCTTTCTTCCCATATTATCGGGGATGGAGGTCTGTGTGTCGGATGGCCACAGCCTCACACAAAGTCCCACAAAACAATTAGATTTTAAATTTAGCAATTTAAAATACCTATTTCAAATTATTGGGGATGGAAACATTACACTTACGTACTTTTTTACTCCATGTTTTACTTTTGACCCACATCCTATGCCATTCCAGAATCTATGCCATACTGGGCTAACCTAATTTAATCAATTGTGAGGCTTATTGCCGGAGGTTTGTGTTCATCTCTACCCGGGAGCTGCGACGCGCACCTCGGCGCCCCCCCCGCCCCCTCGTCTTAGAGTCGCGGGCGTTGGGGGGACGCACCCGCTGCGGGTCGACGCCACGCCTTTACACGCCCGCACGACCGACGTTAGCATTGACGTCACGTGCTGACGTGCTACCTTTCCATCTGCGTGCGTCATAGGGGAGGAGTTGGGCGTCCATACATAGGCAATCGCTGCCCACGTGTGTTCGCCGCTCCTCTCCAGCACGCACAGCGTGACGTTCAGTGGGGCTCTGTTTGGCGGGCGGGCTGCCCCTTCTTTTTACCACTGTCCATGGCCACCTAAACTCACTTTCATTTATCTGGACACATCAACACTCTGCCTTACCACGGCCTTGTGTTCCTACTTCAGGTATACGTTCTTATCAATTTCAATATGAATTGACACACCATGCATTATCTTCTATGCTCTATTTACACACATATTGTTCACTAATGTATACTACTTCTTTCTTTACACACTCAATGCTTCACCTCTATGGCTCTGTTTTTTATCAGCTCAGCTTATTTTAATGCTTAGTATTTTATATTATTTGTTACAGAAACCCCTCAGGCTCATACCTACCACTGCAGCTGTAGAAAAGGCACCCACTATTTCACAATTCTTATCGTATTACCCTAAGATTGGGCCTCCCCGTCGCCACTCTGCTTCCACTTCAGCTCCCAGGGAGATTCTTCCCTTCCCTCCTATGCCTCCCACCAACATCATTATTATCTACCATGCTTTACCCATTAATCCTAGGTAAGAGTGCTAGGACCACTAAGTTGTGCTCCCTCTCTTCCCTTTCTAATTAATTATCATTAATTAGTAATTTATTATTCATTATAGGTACCCCCAGTTCCTAGATGCTCCTGATGAGTGGATATATTCCACGAAACGCGTCGAGCTTACTTTACCGATGTTGTGTCATAGTAATCATGCATACTACCATGGGCTTGATGTTGTTTTTAATCATGAATTGTAATTTATTATATACTATGACTTTTTATTACTTTGGATATACTGTTGGAATGGGTTCATTGTCCACCATGTGTTACTATGTTTATCATGTTACTATTAGAACAATATATGGTTTCACCAATTATGTCTCTATTATACACTGTAACATACTTATTGGTTCACTATGTATACCTGCAATATACTATACCCAAATATGTCAATAATAAATACTATATTTTATTTCATTGATTGATTCAACTTGCCCCTAGTGTTTTGTTTCATTTAAAGTCCCACTTTTTTTCTCCATTAGTCCCTTTCTTCCCATATTATCGGGGATGGAGGTCTGTGTGTCGGATGGCCACAGCCTCACACAAAGTCCCACAAAACAATTCGATTTTAAATTTAGCAATTTAAAATACCTATTTCAATACATGTATGAGATTGAAAAGATTGTGGCAATGAAAAAAGAAAACAGTGAGAATTTTAATAAAACATGGAAACCTTGGGTATTATTTAGATACTCGAACGAATATCAATCTCTTTACGCATAGGATTCCCGATAATCTGTCTTTTGCAATATAGAAATTTGGTTTAACCCAATATAAATGTAAAATGGTGCCTATCTCCTAATTATGTATGCATGAAAGAAATATAACTCTATGTACATTTAGATACTTGGTACAAACACTTTATCTAAACACCTACTCTCCCTCTATTCTTTATCCAACCCTTTACCACCCCCTCCCCCTTTCCACCCTATTTTCTCCCTTTACTTTACACTCTTGTTTTAAACTACTGTATACTCGTGAATTCAATCCAATATTTGTTTAAACACAATCTATATGTGATTTAAATTCCACTGTTACCGGACAATGTTATATCGGAATATGTTATTTTGTAATTACATTGTCAATTGTATGCTTTAATTTTCATTCAATAAAATACCTTTTGATTGTGAAAAAAATAAAAATAAAATATCACATGTCAATTTTTTCCCAATTTTGTTTGTTGGGATTCTTTTGGCCGGTTTCACACTGGGGCGGTGTGTGCGGTGGCGGTATAGCGCCACTATTTTTAGCGGCGCTATACCGTTGGGATTGCTGAGGTATTCGGCCGCTAGCGGTGCGGTTTTAACCCCCGCTAGTGGCTGAAAAAGGGTTAATACCACCCGTAAACCGTGGCTACAGCCGCGGTTTGCGGGCGGTATTACCGCGGTGTCCCATTCATTTCAATGGGAAGGAGCGGTGGAGGAGCGGTAAACACACCGCTCCTCTCACCGCTCCAAAGATGCGGCTAGCAGGACTTTTTTTCACGTCCTGTTAGCGCACCGCTCTAGTGTAAAAGCCCTCGGGGCTTTTACATTGGAGAGACAGCAGCCGCTGTTTAGGCTCGGTTTGCAGGCGCTATTTTTAGCAAAATAGCGCCTGCAAACCGCCCCAGTGTGAAAGGGGCCTTAGAGCGCAGCTTTATTTTTTGTATATTTCTGTTTGATGTGTATCTCAATGTCTAGTTGCAGCTCATAGTTCATCATCGGTAACCTTTTTTGTCTATTTTTTCTTCTGCTCTTTTGCCTGTGGTGGGTGGGGCTTAGCATGACCTGTAGCCAGTCAGAAGTCCTCCTACATCAAGGCTGCTAGGAATGGGAGAGAAGAGAAAAACATGTCCTTGCTGCTGTTTATTCTCAGCACTGCTGGGTAGGATTTAGAGAGTCCAACCCAATGCTACACTTATTTAAGTACCCCATGACATACTGTACTAAGTAATCTGTCTCACCACCAGTGTTTCTGATCTTTGCTCTTCACCACTACTGTTTCCTGTAGTGATGTAGCTGCTGGCAAGTGGCACCATAGCACATGGGGAGGAACCATCCGACACTCCCAGAGGTATGTTAGATGTGGAAGAGTCATCACCTGGCTTAGCTTCAAGAGAGCAAAGATCAGAGGACTGGTAAGTAAAGTACCCCTATATTGCCTCTTTTCACAGGGTTTTACAAAGCCATTTACAAGTGTGCACCCTTAAATCCTAACCTACACCTTTGTGTGTACCTACCCTACCCCTTTGTGTGTAAGATTTGGCTAAAACACCATCTATGAGTTGAAGGTAAATAATGTTATCCACATCTTGACTATAGAGGAGTTAAAGCCACCATATTTAGTTTGTGTATACGTGCACATGACTAGGCACAGTCACATACAGTAGTCAAATGATTTATCTTCTGTTTATCGCTAGCATTTCATACTCCTAATCACAAAAGACCAGCTGACAGTTTTTCACAGATAGTGTTACTTAGTCACAAACAGTAATTTGTCAAAAAATCATTGTGTTTTTTTTTTTTGTTATTGGTTAACAAGTTATACAGGGAGAAGGAGAGAGAGAAAAAAAAGGAAGGCATCTAAGCCATAATGAAGGAATAGTCAAGCTTTATATAGGATAGACCTGCGTTTCTCACCCTTTTACCACAGTGGAACCTTAAAATAATTTTAATAATCTCAAGAAATTTTTGCTGAAAATTATTATATCAACAGCTTTTGGAACATTAATGTGATAGGCAAGTTATAAATATCAGAGCAAATAATAGAATGCAGAGTACATGTAGATTTTAACACACAGAGCAGAATATTTTTTAACACTTCTTGCAATATATAACAAAATTATTTTCAATAATAATCATAGCAGCAGTAGTGTCAGTGGCTGAGGGATCCTTACACTGGCAGTCAGTAGGTAGAGTGCCCCCCTACATTGATGGTCACTGTTAAATACCACTGACCCCATGGTCACTGTCCCAGTTGTGACGTCAATTCCAGGACTATATATGGACTGTCAAGTGGGAGATCAATCCACCACTGCTCAAGGAATGCCTATGGACCTTAGAAGGAACTCTGTTTAAGAAAGGCTAGAATAGACTACGGTACACTATGGTATACATAACATAATGTTTATGGAAGTGAACAATCATCTTCACAGATGGCTATAGTTCTGTCTGGCGTATGATAGGAATATTTCAAAGCCAGCCAGATTTTGATAAAGTCTTACTCTCGTGGTTCATGATGATAAGAGATTGTGAACATGTGTTTGCATTAAAGTAGTTGTAATGCTTTAAAGCATGGTAAACCGCATAGTGCTTGTGCAGTGTAATTTTTCCTTTTCTAAACTGTAAAAAACCTGGTTGATCCTGCCAGTTCCTGTGTCCCTGTGTGTTCTGACTGCGATAATCATAGCTGCTAAACCTTGATTACCGTGGTCAGTTTACGTGCCTTGTTTTTCTAAAAGAAAGGTACAGTGTGTGCTGCCAGGATATGAAAGAGTTGCTGACAGTGAGGAAAAAAGATTTTAAATTTTACTAGAAGCGGCAGCGGGGGGTGGGGGGGGGTGCGTAGACAGAGACACAGACACGAGCTGACATGCAGGAAGGAGGGGGTGAGGGTGGAGAGAAGAGGGCAGAGGGGACAGCAGCGTATGACGGAGGGCCGCAATTAGACCACGGTGATCAGGGCAGAGCTGCCCTGATTTTCGTGGTCTGTTTAGAGAGGGGATACAGGAAGTGCCAGATTCCGTTTTTTTTATAGTTAAGAGGGGGACAGATTACACAGCACAAGCAGAGAGCAGGGAAGATGGTTTAAAACATGTGCTTGCGTTCTGCACAGAAATAACAACTAAAGAATGTCTACTATTGTGTGTGGCGTTTTGTGCCAAAGAATTCTGATAGTATGTCACATGTGATGTCAGATGTCATGGAAAGCTTTGTGAATCTGTGAAGTTACAGTAAAGTGGGAGTGTTTGTTCATTTCCTGTCTCTAAGATACAACAGGAAATGAGCACATCTCTCTAAAGGTAAATCTATTATACAGTTGGGGTGATCGGAACAGGTGTCCCCATTTGAAGATTTCCCCTCTATTCCTGTTCTGACAACTGTAAAATGAAAAAAATTTCAGCAGTTTCCTCCACAGTGGTAAAAAAGAAAGATCACCAGGACTAGAATAGTGGAGACACGAACAGTATTAATCTGATGGGGGTTTTAGTACTTTTGAACTCAATATGAAACAAAAAAAGGCATTAGGTACACTGTGGCAACTTTGCATGCTTAGCTATGATAAGGAATTTGGCTTAGTTTGGCATTCTAAATGGTTGTTGGCAGAACTTGCACCATATAGCATAACTTGATGGCTGCTAAGTGCATGGAAATGTTGCTTCTGCCTAGGCTGGAGCAAGAGAATAACAATAATAACAATACAGTAGCACTGTCCAAGCTGAGGCAGGAGGATGAGGTTATTTGTGGCCCTGCCTAGGCGGAAGAAGGAGGAGAAGGAGATTGGCAGCAATTTCCAGGCTGGAGCAGTAGGATAAGAACATTGGCAGCCCTGCCAAGGCTGGAGCAGGAGGATGAGGACATTGGCAGACCTGCCTAGCACAGAACAATGAGAAAAGACAAATGTCTGATTAGAGATCTGGATTCCTATACACTATATTACCAAAAGTATTGGGACACTTGCCTCAACTCTGTTTTTTTTTTTTTTACACGCATACAAAAATAAATATTTGATTATTTTTTTTTATAAGTATACATATCATATTGTATACATGACTAAATATAATAATAAAAGCTTACTTCAACCTATAATATATGAACAAAAGGATTTTATTTTATATTTTTAACCAAGGGCAATATCACTATAATATATATATATATATATATATATATATATATATATATATATTTATGTATATATATATATATATATATATATATATATATATATACACAGTCAGGTCCATAAATATTGGGACATCGACACAATTCTATTCTTCTTGGCTCTATACAACACCACAATGGATTTGAAATGAAACAAACTAGATGTGATTTAACTGCAGACTTGCAGCTTTAAATTGAGGGTATTTACATCCAAATCAGGTGAGCGGTGTAGGAATTACAACAGTTTGTATATGTGCCTCCCACTTTTTAAGGAACCAAAAGTAATGGGACAATTGGCTGCTCAGCTGTTCCACACCTGGCCAGGTGTGTGTTATTCCCGCATTATCCCATTTACAAGGAGCAAATAAAAGGTCCAGAGTTCATTTCAAGTGTGCTATTTGCATTTGGAATCTGTTGCTGTCAACTCTCAATATGAGATCCAAAGAGCTGTCATTATCAGTGAAGCAAGCCATCATTAGGCTGAAAAAACAAAACAAACCCATCAGAGAGATAGCAAAAACATTAGGTGTGGCCAAATCAACTGTTTGGAACATCCTTAAAAAGAAAGAACGCACCAGTGAGCTCAGCAACACCAAAATACCCGGAAGACCATGGAAAACAACTGTGGTGGATGACCGAAGAATTCTTTGCCTGGTGAGGAAAACATCCTTCACAACAGATCAAGAACACTCTCCAGGAGGTAGGTGTATGTGTGTCAAAGTCAACAATCAAGAGAAGACTTCACCAGAGTGAATACAGAGGGTTCACCACAAGATGTAAACCATTGGTGAGCCTCAAAAACAGGAAGGCCAGATTAGAGTTTGCCAAACAACATCTAAAAAAGCCTTCACAGTTCTGGAACAACATCCTATGGACAAATGAGACCAAGATCAACTTGTACCAGAGTGATGGGAAGAGAAGAGTATGGAGAAGGAAAGGAACTGCTCATGATCCAAAGCATACCACCTCATCGGTGAAGCATGGTGGTGGTAGTGTCATGGCGTGGGCATGTATGGCTGCCAATGGAACTGGTTCTCTTGTATTTATTGATGATGTGGCTGCTGACAAAAGCAGCAGGATGAATTCTGAAGTGTTTCGGGCAATATTATCTGCTCATATTCAGCCAAATGCTTCAGAACTCATTGGACGGCGCTTCACAGTGCAGATGGACAATGACCCAAAGCATACTGTGAAAGCAACCAAAGAGTTTTTTAAGGTAAAGAAGTGGAATGTTATACAATGGCCAAGTCAATCACTTGACCTGAATCTGATTGAGCATGCATTTCACTTGCTGAAGACAAAACTGAAGGGAAAATGCCCCAAGAACAAGCAGGAACTAAAGACAGTTGCAGTAGAGGCCTGGCAGAGCATCACCAGGGATGAAACCCAGCGTCTGGTGATGTCTATGCGTTCCAGACTTCAGGCTGTAATTGACTGCAAAGGATTTGCAACCAAGTATTAAAAAGTGAAAGTTTGATTTATGATTGTTAATCTGTCCCATTACTTTTGGTCCCTTAAAAAGTGGGAGGCACATATACAAACTGTTGTAATTCCTACACCGTTCTCCTGATTTGGATGTAAATACTCTCAAATTGAATCGGAAAGTCTGCAGTTAAAGCACATCGTGTTCGTTTCATTTCAAATCCATTGTGGTGGTGTATAGAGCCAAAAAGATTAGAATTGTGTCGATGTCCCAATATTTATGGACCTGACTGTATATATTGTGAGGGGGTTAGCTCAGCAGCGGGTGTGTGTGACCCCCGAGATGGGCTCCCCACACAAAAACAGGCCCAGCAAACGGAGGTTGTGGTTTTCAAAATCAAAAAGGTGCGGTTTATTTTCTATTTACAGTGACAAAACACAGCAAAGCAAAAGAAACAAACAAAATAAATCCTGGTCAACTTGACCTCTGACTAAACATACAGGTTTCCTAACTAACAACTGGGATCAGCCTAGTGCTGTCCTAGTCCCTAAGTCCCTGGTTTTTAAGTGTCCAAGCAAATAGCCACACAGGCTTTGTCTCACCGCACAGGGGTTCACTCTCCCTAGACAGTCCACACAGGTCTGGGTCCAGGCATGAGCCAACATCTAATGAAGCTGGGAGTTCTTATAGAGGCCTAAATGAGCTGACAAGCTTCAGCTGGTCTCATCAACTCCCTGTCTGCACGACGCCCAGCACTCTCCCTAGAGGTATGAGTCATCCATGAGCCTACTAGCCTCAGCTGGGCTTATACAACTCTCCACCTAGTTGTATAAGTCGGCGTAAAGCCTGAATCTGGGCGAAATATATCTACCCCCCTGGATGCAACCAGGTGACTTTACCTTCCTGCTGTCACATACCCCCCCCTCTTGTTTTAACCTCGGGGTTGGAACACCAGCAATCAGGCATTCATGTACTCGAGACAAAGCATCCACATTCCCCATTTGAACGCCAGGGCGATGCTTTACTGTGAAGTTGAATTCCTGGAGGGCCAGGAACCACCTATTCACTCTTCTATTTGTTTCCTTGTTTTGAGCCATCCACTTTAACGGAGCGTGATCCGTAACCATATCAAAGTGCCTACCTAGCAGGTAGTACCGAAGGGAATCTAGAGCCCACTTCACCGCTAAACACTCCTTTTCAACGGTGGCGTAATTTACCTCATGGGACTTCAACTTCCTGCTGAGGTAAATGACTGGGTGCTCTTCCCCGTTCCAGACCTGGGACAATACTGCTCCTAACCCCACATCTGACGCATCACTTTGTACGACAAAGTCTTTAGAGAAGTCGGGTGAGTACAACACTGGCTGGCTACATAAGGCTTGTTTCAAGAATTGGAATGCTGCCTCAGCCTCGGGGGTCCATTTAATCATGACCGACCCTTTCCCCTTCGTCAGGTTGGTTAGGGGCACAGCCTTAGAAGCAAAGTGGGGAATGAATCGCCGATAATACCCAGCGATTCCCAGAAAGGCTCGTACCTGCTTCTTGCTGTTGGGACGTGGCCAACTCTGGATGGCCTCGACTTTGTTGAGTTGGGGTTTTATTACTCCCCTCCCAATGGTGTACCCAAGATATTTGGCCTCCTCCTGCCCAATGGTACACTTCTTGGGGTTAGCCGTAAACCCCGCTTCCCGAACAGAGTCCAGGACTGCTTGCACTTTTGGCAGATGTGAGGCCCAATCTGTGCTATGGACAATTACGTCATCCAGGTAAGCCGCAGCATACTTCCGATGGGGCCTCAGCATCTGGTCCATTTTCCGCTGGAATGTGGCCGGCGCATTCTGTAACCCGAACGGCATTCTTTTATATTGGAACGCCCCGTCTGGGGTTACAAATGCGGTTTTCTCTTTGGCCGACTTGGCCAGGGGGATTTGCCAATACCCTTCTGTGAGGTCAAGAGTCGTCATGTATCGGGCTGTTCCCAGCCGGTCGATCAACTCATCTATACGTGGCATGGGGTAGGTGTCAAATTTTGTAACTTTGTTCAACTGACGAAAATCGTTACAAAATCGCCAGCTCCCATCCGGTTTAGGCACCAACACAATGGGACTAGACCAATCACTTTGGGACTCCTCTATCACCCCTAAGTTCAGCATTTTCTGTACTTCCTCCCGTATTGCCTCCCGTCGGGCCTCTGGGATCCGATAGGGTTTTAACTTCACCCTTTCACCGGGCGGGGTAATGATGTCATGCTCTACCCCAGATGTTTGTCCCGGCAGCTCAGAGAATACCTCCTTGTTGCGAAGCACAAACTCCTTAACCTCCTGTTGTTGGGGTTGTGACAAGGTGGCTGCTATTCCAACCTCAGGAATCACGCAACCAGTTTGAGCTGGTGACCAAGTGTCTGCGACTAGGGACTCTCTATCCCTCCAGGCTTTCAACAGATTAACGTGATAGATCTGTTCGGGCTTTCGCCTTCCTGGTTGTCTGACCTTGTAATTCACTTCGCTCACTTTTTCCATTATCTCGTAGGGGCCTTGCCATTTGGCAAGGAATTTACTTTCAACCGTAGGGACAAGTACCAGTATCCTATCCCCCGGGGAAAAGGTACGGGTCTTGGCTCCACGGTTGTACACTCTCTGCTGTGCTAACTGCGCTTGGGCCAAATGTTCCTTCACGATGGGCATTACCTGTGCAATTCGGTCTTGCATCAGGGCGACATGCTCAATCACACTCCTGTGGGGAGAACTCTCACTTTCCCAAGTTTCCTTGGCAATATCCAACAGCCCTCTTGGGTGTCTCCCATACAGTAACTCAAAGGGGGAGAATCCCGTAGAGGATTGGGGCACCTCCCTAATAGCAAACATCAGATAAGGAAGTAGACAGTCCCAATCCTTTCCATCTCTATCCACCACTTTCTTTAACATTTGTTTTAGGGTTTTGTTGAATCTTTCAACCAGCCCATCGGTTTGGGGGTGATACACAGATGTACGTAATTGCGTCACTTTGAACAATTTACACAGCTCCTTCATAACCCGGGACATAAAGGGTGTACCTTGGTCCGTAAGCAGTTCTTTACAAATACCCACCCGGCTAAACACAAGAGATAGCTCTTTGGCTATGGTTTTGGCCGAGGTATTTCGGAGAGGGATCGCTTCTGGATAACGGGTGGCATAGTCCATTATAACTAATATGTACTGGTGCCCCCTAGCGGACTTGATTATAGGACCTACCAAATCCATGGCGATCCTCTCAAACGGGACCTCAATGATGGGTAGAGGGACCAGCGGGCTACGGAAATGTGGCATCGGGGCCGACCTCTGACACACAGGGCAGGAGGAACAATAATTTTCTATGTCCTTCATCACCCCCGGCCAATAGAATCTCTGTAATACCCTCTCTCGGGTTTTCTCTGTCCCCAGATGACCTCCAAGAATGTGCCCATGGGCCAACTCCAACACCAACTTCCTGTAAGGTTTGGGCACCACAAGCTGCTCAACGGTTTCTTCTGCCCTTTTTGCCACCCGATACAGTAGGTCCTTCTCTACGCTGAAGTATGGGTAAGTGCAGGTATTATCTGGGTTCACTAACTCGCCATCTATTTTCACTACGTTTTCCCGTGCCTTTATTAGGGCGGGGTCTTTCAACTGTTCTGTGGCAAAGTTTTCCCTGTGAACCTCAAGATCAGAAAACTCCACAGACGGTAGGTTTTCATCTGAGGAGGTGGGCTCCTCTCCAGTTTCTTGAGTCTCCCCTGCCAATACTGATAAGGGAAATTCCGGAGAGTCCTCACCACTCTCAGGGGAGTTCTGGCTATCACATTCCTGGTACATAGGGGCACCAGTGGGGGGCTCAGGATCATCCCACAGTTCCCAGAACTTCGGAAAATCCCTTCCCACAATGGCGTCATGCGGTAACTGAGATACTAAGCCCACTGGATGAGAGAGGGTACCTTTGGGGGTCTCGAAACACACTGTAGTCACTGGATACTCTCGGGTGTCCCCATGCACACAAATAACAGCTACCTTGCTATTCCCAGAGACCTCTGTTTTAACTAACTCAGCCTTTATCAGGGTCACAAGGCTACCTGAATCCAGCAATACCACAACATTTCTACCATTAACACACATTTTGCATAAATGTTTCTCAGTTCCTCGAATGGCAGTGCATGCGACTGTCGCACACAGCGACTGACGTCTGCCCGTCAGAAAGTCACACTGCATGGGTTCCTCCACAACCGGGCAATTGGCTGCAATATGTCCCGCTTGCCGGCAGCGGTAGCAAACGATCCTTCTTGCCGCCTCTTGAGCCGCTGATTTCCCAGGCTGTTCTCGCCAAACTTGGGGTAGAGCTCCCACCCTCTCACTCTCTCCACCCTCACCCCTTGGAATCCTCTTATCCGCCCCTGGGGATGGTCTGGTCTTAGGGTGGAAAGTCCGAGTGTCTCTGGAAGAGGCCGTCAGGTTCTCTGTAGCCAAGTATTTCTCCACACGATCCACAAGACCATCGGCCGTCTCTGGGTCTCCATGGCTTACCCACTTTTGGATGGCAGTAGGAAGAGCTCTCAAAAACCGATCCATTACAACACGTTCCACAATCTTTGGTGCGGACAAAGTCTCTGGCTGTAGCCACTTTCTGCTCAGGTGAATGAGATCATACATTTGAGACCTGGGGGGTTTTCCAAGCTGGAAAGTCCAGTTATGCACACGCTGAGCCCGGACAGCCTGGGTGACACCCAGCCTTGCCAATATTTCAGCTTTTAGCATCACATAGTCTTTTGCTTGGTTAGGCTCTAGGTCATAGTAAGCTTTCTGCGATTCACCAGTTAACAGAGGAGCCACCAGTCCAGCCCACTGCTCCTCAGGCCACTTTTCTCTTTCAGCGGTCCTTTCAAATGTGGTCAAAAATACCTCTGGATCATCCTCTCCAGTCATTTTTGTCAATAAACGACTCACCCCAAAGGACGCGGTATTAGTGGGACGGCTTTCCTCACTGGTCTGCGGACGTTGCTGCATTACTGCTTCCATCTGTTGTTGTAGTCTCTGCTCTTGCTTCTGCAACAGGTCTATGAAGCGGGCCTCAGATTGCTGCTGGGCTTGTTGCTGAGCCTCCAGACTCTGTTGCAAAGTTACGTTTGTCTGCTGCTGGGCTGCAAGGCTCTGTTGATGAGCTTGCTGCTGGGCTGCAAGGCTCTGTTGATGAGCTTGCTGCTGGGCTGCGAAGTTCTGTTGTTGAGCTGCAAGGCTCTTTTGCAAACCTGCATTTGTCTGCTGTTGATTGGCATTTGCTAGAGCCAGCTGCTTCAGTATCTCCTCCATGCTGGCTTAAAAAAAAACTGCCACTGGTTCTCCACCAACTGTGAGGGAGTTAGCTCGGCAGCGGGTGTGTGTGACCCCCGAGATGGGCTCCCCACACAAAAACAGGCCCAGCAAACGGAGGTTGTGGTTTTCAAAATCAAAAAGGTGCGGTTTATTTTCTATTTACAGTGACAAAACACAGCAAAGCAAAAGAAACAAACAAAATAAATCCTGGTCAACTTGACCTCTGACTAAACATACAGGTTTCCTAACTAACAACTGGGATCAGCCTAGTGCTGTCCTAGTCCCTAAGTCCCTGGTTTTTAAGTGTCCAAGCAAATAGCCACACAGGCTTTGTCTCACCGCACAGGGGTTCACTCTCCCTAGACAGTCCACACAGGTCTGGGTCCAGGCATGAGCCAACATCTAATGAAGCTGGGAGTTCTTATAGAGGCCTAAATGAGCTGACAAGCTTCAGCTGGTCTCATCAACTCCCTGTCTGCACGACGCCCAGCACTCTCCCTAGAGGTATGAGTCATCCATGAGCCTACTAGCCTCAGCTGGGCTTATACAACTCTCCACCTAGTTGTATAAGTCGGCGTAAAGCCTGAATCTGGGCGAAATATATCTACCCCCCTGGATGCAACCAGGTGACTTTACCTTCCTGCTGTCACAATATATATATATATATATATATATATATATATATATATATATATATATATATATATACACACACACAGGCCTGGACTGGGACAAAAATTAGGCCTGGGCATTTTAGACTGAGCAGTCCATGGCTAATTTACCGGGAGGCACGGAGAGCATGGGGGGGGCGGAGAATGTGGGGGGGGGGGGTGGAGAACATGGGGGAGTGTGGAGAGCACTAAGGGGGCCAGAGAGAACAGGGGTGAAGAGTATGGGGGGTGGAGAGCACTAGGGGAGCGGGAGAGCACATGGGGGCTGGAGAGCATAAGCAGGGGCAGAGAACACGGGAGGCAAAGAGCACAGTGGGGGTGGAGAGCATAGAGGGACTGGAGAGCACTGGGGGGGTCGGAGAGCACTGGGGGGGTCAGAGAGCACTGGGGGGTCAGAGAGCACTGGGGGGCGGGGACCACGGGGGGGGCTGGAGAACACAAGCAGGGGCAGAGAACATGGAAGGCGAACAGCACAGGGAGGTGAAGAGCACCGGGGGTGGCGAGCATGGGGGGCTTGAGAGCACTGGGGGGGCGGATAGCACAGAGGCGGCCTGAGAGCACTGGGAGGGGCTGGAGAGCACTGGGAGGAGCTGGAGAGCATTAGGGGGTCCATAGAGTACAGGGGTTAATGAGTACAGGGGGGCCTGAGAGCACTGGGAGGGGCTGGAGAGCACTGGGGGGGCCGGAGAGCACTGGGCGGGGGAGCTGGAGAGCACGGAGGGTTAGAGAGCATGGAGGGCTGGAGAGCACTGGAGGGCCAGAGACTATAGGGGTGCTGATGAGCACTGGGGGGCCTGAGAGCACTGGGAGGGGCTGGAGAGCATTAGGGGGGCGGAGAGTACAGGGGTTGATGAGCTCAGGGGGGCCTGAGAGCACTGGGTGGGGCTGGAGAGCACTGGGGGGGCTAGAGAGCACTAGGGGAGGGCTGGAGAGCACTGGGGGGGCCTGAGAGCACAGAGGGCTAGAGAGCACTGGAGGGCCAGAGAGTACAGGGGGGTTGATGAGCACTGGGGGCCGGAGAGTATAGGGGGGCCTGATGAGTACTGGGGGGGGCTGAGAGTACAGGGGTTGATGAGCACAGGGGGGCTTGAGAGCACTGGGAGGGGTTGGAGAGCACGGAGGGCTCGAGAGCACTGGGGAGGCTGAGAGCACTGGAGGAGGGCTGGAGAACACTGGGGAGGACTGGAGAGCACCGGGGGGGGGCTGGAGAGTACAGAGGGCTGGAGAGCACTGGGGGGGCCTGAGAGCACTGGAGGGGGGGCTGGAGAGCACGGAGGGCTGGAGAGGACTGGGGGCCAGAGAGTACAAGGGGGCTGATGAGCACTGGGGGGCTGGAGAGCACTGGGGGAGAGTACAGGGGGGCTGATGAGCACTGGGGGGCCTGAGGGCACAGGGAGGGGGCTGGAGAGCACTGGAGGTCTGAGAGCACAGGGGGGTCTGAGAGCACAGGGGGGCCTGAGAGCACTGGGGGGGCTAGAGAGCACTGGGGGCTGGAGAGTACAGGGGGGCAGATGAGCACTGGGAGGGGCTGGAGAGCTCTGGGGGAACGGAGTGTACAGGGGCTGGAGAGCACTGGGGGGATCTGGAGATCACTGGGGGGGGGCTGGAGTGCAGTGGGAGAGCCTGAGAGCAGGGGGTGCACCTGAGAGCATGGTGGGAGCCTATGAGCACTAGGGGGCAGTAGAAAGAGGCTGGATAGGAGAAGCAGCTGCACACACACAGTAGAAGAATCCATCCATTTATTTTTCTCCTACAGCCTCTGAATGCCCGCGGAAGGGAGAGAGTGAGAAGCAGGCATTCAGAGGCTGTGGGAGAAAAATAAAGGGATGGATTCTTCGACTGTGTCTGCAGCGGCTTCTCCTATCCAGGCGCACGCCTGGAGATTGAGACACACTCACTTGAACACCGGCCGCGTCTCATGTAGATCCCCTTCCTCTTCACGGTCACAGGTAATGTGACCTGTAGTCTCCGCCCTCAGCGCAATGGCCGAACTGTAAAGGTGGCCAGCCAGTCAGCCTCGGAGAGGCCGGGCAAGCGGCGTGGGCTCAAGGAGCAGCTCAGCTGCCTTGGCCCCAGAAGAACATGCGGCCCGCGGCAGGCCGCAGCGACCCGCAGCTGCCCGTG
Source organism: Rana muscosa (assembly GCA_029206835.1). Classification (NCBI taxonomy): domain Eukaryota; kingdom Metazoa; phylum Chordata; class Amphibia; order Anura; family Ranidae; genus Rana; species Rana muscosa. Next base: position 149,898,831 of record CM055116.1, read on the forward strand.
GTGGCCCGCGGCGGCCCACCGGGCAAGTGCCCAGTGTGCCCTATGGCCAGTCCGGGCCTGTATATATAAATATATATATTGTGACAGCAGGAAGGTAAAGTCACCTGGTTGCATCCAGGGGGGTAGATATATTTCGCCCAGATTCAGGCTTTACGCCGACTTATACAACTAGGTGGAGAGTTGTATAAGCCCAGCTGAGGCTAGTGGGCTCATGGATGACTCATACCTCTAGGGAGAGTGCTGGGCGTCGTGCAGACAGGGAGTTGATGAGACCAGCTGAAGCTTGTCAGCTCATTTAGGCCTCTATAAGAACTCCCAGCTTCATTAGGGGTTAGCTCATGCCTGGAACCAGACCTGTGTGGACTGTCTAGGGAGAGTGAACCCCTGTGCGGTGAGACAAAGCCTGTGTGGCTATTTGCTTGGACATTTAAAACCAGGGACTTAGGGACTAGGACAGCCCTAGGCTGATCCCAGTTGTTAGTTAGGAAACCTGTATGTTTAGTCAGAGGTCAACTTGACCAGGATTTATTTTGTTTATGTTTCTTTTGCTTTGCTGTGTTTTGTCACTGTAAATAGAAAATAAACCGCACCTTTTTGATTTTGAAAACCACAACCTCCGTTTGCTGGGCCTGTTTTGTGTGGGGAGCCCATCCCGGGGGTCACACACACCCGCTGCCGAGCTAACCCCCTCACAGTTGGTGGAGAACCAGTGGCAGTTTTTTTTAAGCCAGCATGGAGGAGATACTGAAGCAGCTGGCTCTAGCAAATGCCAATCAACAGCAGACAAATGCAGGTTTGCAAAAGAGCCTTGCAGCTCATCAACAGAGCCTTGCAGCTCAACAACAGAACTTCGCAGCCCAGCAGCAAGCTCATCAACAGAGCCTTGCAGCCCAGCAGCAGACAAACGCAACTTTGCAACAGAGTCTGGAGGCTCAGCAACGAGCCCAGCAGCAATCTGAGGCCCGCTTCATAGACCTGTTGCAGAAGCAAGAGCAGAGACTACAACAACAGATGGAAGCAGTAATGCAGCAACGTCCGCAGACCAGTGAGGAAAGCCGTCCCACTAATACCGCGTCCTTTGGGGTGAGTCGTTTATTGACAAAAATGACTGGAGAGGATGATCCAGAGGTATTTTTGACCACATTTGAAAGGACCGCTGAAAGAGAAAAGTGGCCTGAGGAGCAGTGGGCTGGACTGGTGGCTCCTCTGTTAACTGGTGAATCGCAGAAAGCTTACTATGACCTAGAGCCTAACCAAGCAAAAGACTATGTGATGCTAAAAGCTGAAATATTGGCAAGGCTGGGTGTCACCCAGGCTGTTCGGGCTCAGCGTGTGCATAACTGGACTTTCCAGCTTGGAAAACCCCCCAGGTCTCAAATGTATGATCTCATTCACCTGAGCAGAAAGTGGCTACAGCCAGAGACTTTGTCCGCACCAAAGATTGTGGAACGTGTTGTAATGGATCGGTTTTTGAGAGCTCTTCCTACTGCCATCCAAAAGTGGGTAAGCCATGGAGACCCAGAGACGGCCGATGGTCTTGTGGATCGTGTGGAGAAATACTTGGCTACAGAGAACCTGACGGCCTCTTCCAGAGACACTCGGACTTTCCACCCTAAGACCAGACCATCCCCAGGGGCGGATAAGAGGATTCCAAGGGGTGAGGGTGGAGAGAGTGAGAGGGTGGGAGCTCTACCCCAAGTTTGGCGAGAACAGCCTGGGAAATCAGCGGCTCAAGAGGCGGCAAGAAGGATCGTTTGCTACCGCTGCCGGCAAGCGGGACATATTGCAGCCAATTGCCCGGTTGTGGAGGAACCCATGCAGTGTGACTTTCTGACGGGCAGACGTCAGTCGCTGTGTGCGACAGTCGCATGCACTGCCATTCGAGGAACTGAGAAACATTTATGCAAAATGTGTGTTAATGGTAGAAATGTTGTGGTATTGCTGGATTCAGGTAGCCTTGTGACCCTGATAAAGGCTGAGTTAGTTAAAACAGAGGTCTCTGGGAATAGCAAGGTAGCTGTTATTTGTGTGCATGGGGACACCCGAGAGTATCCAGTGACTACAGTGTGTTTCGAGACCCCCAAAGGTACCCTCTCTCATCCAGTGGGCTTAGTATCTCAGTTACCGCATGACGCCATTGTGGGAAGGGATTTTCCGAAGTTCTGGGAACTGTGGGATGATCCTGAGCCCCTCACTGGTGCCCCTGTGTACCAGGAATGTGATAGCCAAAACTCCCCTGAGAGTGGTGAGGACTCTCCGGAATTTCCCTTATCAGTATTGGCAGGGGAGACTCAAGAAACTGGAGAGGAGCCCACCTCCTCAGACGAAAACCTACCGTCTGTGGAGTTTTCTGATCTTGAGGTTCACAGGGAAAACTTTGCCACAGAACAGTTGAAAGACCCCGCCCTAATAAAGGCACGGGAAAACGTAGTGAAAATAGATGGCGAGTTAGTGAACCCAGATAATACCTGCACTTACCCATACTTCAGCGTAGAGAAGGACCTACTGTATCGGGTGGCAAAAAGGGCAGAAGAAACCGTTGAGCAGCTTGTGGTGCCCAAACCTTACAGGAAGTTGGTGTTGGAGTTGGCCCATGGGCACATTCTTGGAGGTCATCTGGGGACAGAGAAAACCCGAGAGAGGGTATTACAGAGATTCTATTGGCCGGGGGTGATGAAGGACGTAGAAAATTATTGTTCCTCCTGCCCTGTGTGTCAGAGGTCGGCCCCGATGCCACATTTCCGTAGCCCGCTGGTCCCTCTACCCATCATTGAGGTCCCGTTTGAGAGGATCGCCATGGATTTGGTAGGTCCTATAATCAAGTCCGCTAGGGGGCACCAGTACATATTAGTTATAATGGACTATGCCACCCGTTATCCAGAAGCGATCCCTCTCCGAAATACCTCGGCCAAAACCATAGCCAAAGAGCTATCTCTTGTGTTTAGCCGGGTGGGTATTTGTAAAGAACTGCTTACGGACCAAGGTACACCCTTTATGTCCCGGGTTATGAAGGAGCTGTGTAAATTATTCAAAGTGACGCAATTACGTACATCTGTGTATCACCCCCAAACCGATGGGCTGGTTGAAAGATTCAACAAAACCCTAAAACAAATGTTGAAGAAAGTGGTGGATAGAGATGGAAAGGATTGGGACTGTCTACTTCCTTATCTGATGTTTGCTATTAGGGAGGTGCCCCAATCCTCTACGGGATTCTCCCCCTTTGAGTTACTGTATGGGAGACACCCAAGAGGGCTGTTGGATATTGCCAAGGAAACTTGGGAAAGTGAGAGTTCTCCCCACAGGAGTGTGATTGAGCATGTCGCCCTGATGCAAGACCGAATTGCACAGGTAATGCCCATCGTGAAGGAACATTTGGCCCAAGCGCAGTTAGCACAGCAGAGAGTGTACAACCGTGGAGCCAAGACCCGTACCTTTTCCCCGGGGGATAGGATACTGGTACTTGTCCCTACGGTTGAAAGTAAATTCCTTGCCAAATGGCAAGGCCCCTACGAGATAATGGAAAAAGTGAGCGAAGTGAATTACAAGGTCAGACAACCAGGAAGGCGAAAGCCCGAACAGATCTATCACGTTAATCTGTTGAAAGCCTGGAGGGATAGAGAGTCCCTAGTCGCAGACACTTGGTCACCAGCTCAAACTGGTTGCGTGATTCCTGAGGTTGGAATAGCAGCCACCTTGTCACAACCCCAACAACAGGAGGTTAAGGAGTTTGTGCTTCGCAACAAGGAGGTATTCTCTGAGCTGCCGGGACAAACATCTGGGGTAGAGCATGACATCATTACCCCGCCCGGTGAAAGGGTGAAGTTAAAACCCTATCGGATCCCAGAGGCCCGACGGGAGGCAATACGGGAGGAAGTACAGAAAATGCTGAACTTAGGGGTGATAGAGGAGTCCCAAAGTGATTGGTCTAGTCCCATCGTGTTGGTGCCTAAACCGGATGGGAGCTGGCGATTTTGTAACGATTTTCGTCAGTTGAACAAAGTTACAAAATTTGACACCTACCCCATGCCACGTATAGATGAGTTGATCGACCGGCTGGGAACAGCCCGATACATGACGACTCTTGACCTCACAAAAGGGTATTGGCAAATCCCCCTGGCAAAGTCGGCCAAAGAGAAAACCGCATTTGTAACCCCAGACGGGGCGTTCCAATATAAAAGAATGCCGTTCGGGTTACAGAATGCGCCGGCCACATTCCAGCGGAAAATGGACCAGATGCTGAGGCCCCATCGGAAGTATGCTGCGGCTTACCTGGATGACGTAATTGTCCATAGCACAGATTGGGCCTCACATCTGCCAAAAGTGCAAGCAGTCCTGGACTCTGTTCGGGAAGCGGGGTTTACGTCTAACCCCAAGAAGTGTACCATTGGGCAGGAGGAGGCCAAATATCTTGGGTACACCATTGGGAGGGGAGTAATAAAACCCCAACTCAACAAAGTCGAGGCCATCCAGAGTTGGCCACGTCCCAACAGCAAGAAGCAGGTACGAGCCTTTCTGGGAATCGCTGGGTATTATCGGCGATTCATTCCCCACTTTGCTTCTAAGGCTGTGCCCCTAACCAACCTGACGAAGGGGAAAGGGTCGGTCATGATTAAATGGACCCCCGAGGCTGAGGCAGCATTCCAATTCTTGAAACAAGCCTTATGTAGCCAGCCAGTGTTGTACTCACCCGACTTCTCTAAAGACTTTGTCGTACAAAGTGATGCGTCAGATGTGGGGTTAGGAGCAGTATTGTCCCAGGTCTGGAACGGGGAAGAGCACCCAGTCATTTACCTCAGCAGGAAGTTGAAGTCCCATGAGGTAAATTACGCCACCGTTGAAAAGGAGTGTTTAGCGGTGAAGTGGGCTCTAGATTCCCTTCGGTACTACCTGCTAGGTAGGCACTTTGACATGGTTACGGATCACGCTCTGTTAAAGTGGATGGCTCAAAACAAGGAAACAAATAGAAGAGTGAATAGGTGGTTCCTGGCCCTCCAGGAATTCAACTTCACAGTAAAGCATCGCCCTGGCGTTCAAATGGGGAATGTGGATGCTTTGTCTCGAGTACATGAATGCCTGATTGCTGGTGTTCCAACCCCGAGGTTAAAACAAGAGGGGGGGGGTATGTGACAGCAGGAAGGTAAAGTCACCTGGTTGCATCCAGGGGGGTAGATATATTTCGCCCAGATTCAGGCTTTACGCCGACTTATACAACTAGGTGGAGAGTTGTATAAGCCCAGCTGAGGCTAGTGGGCTCATGGATGACTCATACCTCTAGGGAGAGTGCTGGGCGTCGTGCAGACAGGGAGTTGATGAGACCAGCTGAAGCTTGTCAGCTCATTTAGGCCTCTATAAGAACTCCCAGCTTCATTAGGGGTTAGCTCATGCCTGGAACCAGACCTGTGTGGACTGTCTAGGGAGAGTGAACCCCTGTGCGGTGAGACAAAGCCTGTGTGGCTATTTGCTTGGACATTTAAAACCAGGGACTTAGGGACTAGGACAGCCCTAGGCTGATCCCAGTTGTTAGTTAGGAAACCTGTATGTTTAGTCAGAGGTCAACTTGACCAGGATTTATTTTGTTTATGTTTCTTTTGCTTTGCTGTGTTTTGTCACTGTAAATAGAAAATAAACCGCACCTTTTTGATTTTGAAAACCACAACCTCCGTTTGCTGGGCCTGTTTTGTGTGGGGAGCCCATCCCGGGGGTCACACACACCCGCTGCCGAGCTAACCCCCTCACAATATACAGTGAGTCAAAAAAGTATTTAGTCAGCTACCAATTGTGCAAGTTCTCCCACTTAAAAAGATGAGAGAGGCCTGTAATTGTCACCATAGGTATACCTCAACTATGAGAGACAAAATGTGGAAACAAATCCAGACAATCACATTGTCTGATTTGGAAAGAATTTATTTGCAAATTATGGTGGAAAATAAGTATTTGGTCAATATCAAAAGTTCATCTCAATACTTTGTTATATCTTTTGTTGGCAATGACAGAGGTCAAACGTTTTCTGTAAGTCTTCACAAGTTTGTCACACACTGTTGCTGGTATGTTGGCCCATTCCTCCATGCAGATCTCCTCTAGAGCAGTGATTTTTTGGGGCTGTCGCTGGGCAACACGGACTTTCAAATCCCTCCAAAGGTTTTCTATGGGGTTGAGATCTGGAGACTGGCTAGGCCACTCCAGGATTTTGAAATGCTTCTTACGAAGCCACTCCGGGCGGAGTGTTTGGGATCATTGTCATGCTGAAAGACCCAGCCAAGTTTTATCTTCAATGCCCTTGCTGATGGGAGGAGGTTTGCACTCAAAATCTCACAATACATGGCCCCATTCATTCTTTCATGTACACGGATCAGTCGTCCTGTTCCCTTTGCAGAGAAACACCCCCAAAGCATGATGTTGCCACCCCCATATTTCACAGTAGGTATGGTGTTCTTTGGTTGTAACTCAGCATTCTTTCTCCTCCAAACACGACGAGTTGTGTTTCTACCAAACAGTTCTACTTTGGTTTCATCTGACCATATGACATTCTCACAATCCTCTTCTGGATCATCCAAATGCTCTCTAGCAAACCTCAGACAGGCTCGGACATGTACTGGCTTAAGCAGAGGGACACGTCTGGCACTGCAGGATCGGAGTCCCTGGCGGCGTAGTGTGTTACTGATGGTAGCCTTTGTTACGTTGGTCCCAGCTCTCTGCAGGTCATTCACTAGGTCCCCCCGTTGCTCACCGTTCTTGTGATCATTTTAACCCCACGGGGTGAGATCTTGCGTGGAGCCCCAGATCAAGGGAGATTATCAGTAGTCTTGTATGTCTTCCATTTTCTAATTATTGCTCCCACAGTTGATTTCTTCACACCAAGTTGCTTGCCTATTGCAGATTTAGTCTTCCCAGCCTGGTGCAGGTCTACAATTTTGTTTTTGGTGTCCTTCGACAGCTCCTTGGTCTTCACCATAGTGGAGTTGGTAGTGTGAATGTTTGAGGTTGTGGACAGGTGTCTTTTATACTGATAACAAGTTCAAACAGGTGCCATTAATACAGGTAATGAGTGGAGGACAGAGGAGCCTCTTAAAGAAGAAGATACAGGTCTGTGAGAGCCAAAAATCTTGCTTGTTTGTAGGTGACCAAATACTTGTTTTCCACCATAATTTGCAAATAAATTCTTTCCAAATCAGACAATGTGATTGTCTGGATTTGTTTCCACGTTTTGTCTCTCATAGTTGAGGTATACCTATGATGACAATTACAGGCCTCTCTCATCTTTTTAAGTGGGAGAACTTGCACAATTGGTGGCTGACTAAATACTTTTTTGCCCCACTGTAAATATTCGTGACCTCAAGTGCACTTGGGTTATGTGGCAGGACAATGATCCAAAACACAACAGCAAGTCCACCTCCAAATGGTTCAAACAAAGCAAAATTTAGGTTTTGGAGTGGCCTAGTCAAAACCCAGACTTAAATCCAATTGAGATGCTGTATCATGACCTTACACAGGCCGTTCATGCTGGAAAACCCTCCAATGTGGCTGAATTAAAACAATTCTGCAAAGAAGAGTGGGCCAAAATTGCTCCACAGCAATGTGAGACTCATTGTCAGTTATCGCAAATGGTTGATTGCAGTTGTTTCTGCCAAGGGTGGCACAACCAGTTATTAGGTTTAGGGGGCAATTACTTTTTCACATAAAGCCGGGCAGGTTTGAACAGCTTTTTTGCCTTAATAAAATGAAACCATAATTAAAAAACTGAATTTTGAATTTACTCGGGTTATCTTTGTGTAATAATAAAATTTGGGATGCCAATTCTCAATCATCGAGGGATCCTTGCCTTTTGACAACAGAATCACAGCAGATTGTCTCATGGAGGGAGGGAGCAAACCCTCTTGCAGACAGTCGTTAAATACATACACAAGATAAGTTGCCAAGCTGGATTTGAAAGTCTTAAAAAATTCAGCCGTCAATCCGTCTGGCCCAGGTGTTTTCCTAATAGCCAGACCATCTATAGCTTTGACTACTTCTTCTGCTGTGATTTCCCTCACCAAACTTGCCAGCGGAATGTCATCTCCCAGACCTGGTGTAGAGTCCAGAAAACTTGACATCTTTGCCCGATCAAGATACTTCTCCCCCAGAAGATCCACATAAAAAGACCTTCAGACCCCCAGGATCCCTGACCTGGATTTCGCCAAAGAGCCCGTACTATCCCTTAGCCCAAAAATTGTCTTAACTGCTGCGCTTTGTTTGCAGTTCTGATAAGGGTCGGCCGGGGGATATTTCCTGTAGTCATTTTCCAGAACCAAATAAGCGTGCCAGTCATACTGATACTTCCTAATGAGAAGTTTCACTTCAGAGATCGCCCCTGAATCTCCACCACTCGAGACAAGGCTATCACGTTTTCTCCGTAGCTGCTGGTAGGCAATGTACTTACAAAGCTGTTTCTTTTTTCCTATGGCCTTGAAAAACCCATTTAACCGGCTTTTGGCAAGCTCCTACCACTCCGACTTACTGCTGCAGAAATCCAGGATGGCTACCTGAGCCTGAAAAAAAATCCTCATAAGATAGCCTACCTCCTCGTCATCCAGTAGAGCATAATTCCTTTTGGCGGCATATCTGAAGCATTGAGAATAACAGATCACCAATAAGGTGATCAGAGAACTCCACCATACGACACTCAGGAGCTGAAAAGGCAGCAGCCTCGCTTAAATGTGTAACCCATGCTATCATATTAATGTAGCAATATGGACTATGATTGCAAAGAACAGCTATTCCCCGCCTGATCTGTATATCATATTATCCCTCTAGTGCCCGGTGTTATTAAACTGACATCATATTTGTGAGCCCAACCAAAGGGATTGTGGGATTGTAGTTTCACCAGAGGGCTGTTCCCTTGCATGACTATACGCTCGGACTACATATCCCAGGGATCTTTGCTACCATCGGGGAGATTGTTGGGAAGAGTTATAAAAGAAACCAGAGACCCACCCCAGGCTCTCTTCTTCCCAGGCCTCATGTGTGATGGATCTCTCCGTGCAGAGAGAGTGAGACCCGACCGAGAAGGGGTCCAGCGCTGCCTGCTGTTACAGCAATCCACGCTTTGTGTTTCGCATTTGGGTGATCATCACAAGCGGGTCCGCAGCCAGGACGTCTATCTGGGAGTTGCTATCTGCAAGGCGTTAGATCGGCCTGGTTGCTGGTGAGAGGGCATTTGCCCACCTTTGCAAGTCTTCCTTTGTTGTTTCACTGGGACACTGTTTACAGACAGCTTCACCTTGGGAACACCTCACTGCACTCCTATTCAAACACTGTACATAGGCATCTTTAGCTGCAGTCATCACAAGATATACTACCACTTTGTTACCAAACCTTATTGGATATAGTTAATGAGCTCCGACTGCCGGTGAAGACTAGGGATGAGCCGAACACCCCCGGGTTCGGTTCGCACCAGAACCTTCGAACGGACCGAAAGTTCGCGCGAATTTTCGAACCCTATTCGTTATAATGGACGCGAACGTTCGAAATCAAAATTGCTAATTACAACGGCCAATATGCATGTTAATGTCATAAAACAGGTTTGGGGACCCGGGTCCTGCCCCAGGGGACATATATCAATGCAAAAAGAAATTTTAAAAACTAAAGTTTTTTCGGGAGCAGTCATTTTAATGATGCATAAAGTGAAAAAAAAAAAAGTGAAATTTTCCTTTAAATATGGTACCTGGGGGGTGTCTAAAGTATGCCTGTGAAGTGGCATGTGTTTCCCGTGTTTAGAACTGTCCTTGCACAAAATGACATTTGTAAAGGAAAAAAAGAAGCCATTTAAAACCACTTGCGGCTTTAATGTCATGTCTTGTCCTGGCCGCCATATGGCTGAAAATCCTTGAGAAAAATGGCATGGCTACCCCATCACCCCCCCCCCACCCCAGCCCCTTTGGGTCTTGTATGGATACTAAGGGGGACCCCGCACCCAAAATAAAACCCTATACCTACAACCCTATATACTCTGAACAGCAGTATATAGGTGGTGCAAACAAGACATGGACTGTAGGTTTGTTCTTAAGTAGAATCTGAACAGGTACATTATGAAGTGTAGCTACATCCCAAAAAAATAAATTTTTAAGCTTTTTGGAGAACATAGGGAGGGGTTATCACCCCTGTAACATTTGCTGTCTTTGCACATCTGTTCAGAACATGTCACCTCACTTTCCGTCCCAATGACAAATGTTTTTGGAAAAGTGGGGTTTTAATTGAAACAAGGATTGGTGATAAAGCATCAGTAGAGAGGAGATACCTTTTTCCCAAATTAAATCTAACAGGATAGAATTTTCCTTCCTAGGGGTAGATTTCCTCTCACTTCCTGTTTTCTCTTGCCGTTTGCAAGTAGGAGTCGTTTGTAAGTTGGATGTTTGAAAGTAGGGGCCTGCCGTATATACTCTGCAGAAATTTGCCCTATTAGATGTTGGTGTAGCCACAAGACTGGTGGGCACAGGAATGGGCCCTGCTGTGAGTTAATAGATCAAGATTTGTACTTGCATGCACCTGTTGAACCGGGCAGAAAAATTGGGCCTTTGGTGGTGGTGGTGGTGGTGGTGGACGGTGTTGCCACAAGACTGTAAGCCCTCACAGTTACTCTTGGTGGGTGCAGGAATGGGCCCTGCTGTGAGTTATTAGATCAAGATTTGTAATTGCATGCACCTGTTGAACAGGGCAGAAAAATTGGGCCTTTGGTGGTGGTGGTGGACGGTGTTGCCACAAGACTGTAGGCCCTCATAGTTACTCTTGGTGGGTGCAGGAATGGGCCCTGCTGTGAGTTATTAGATCAAGATTTGTAATTGCATGCACCTGTTGAACAGGGCAGAAAAATTGGGCCTTTGGTGGTGGTGGTGGTGGTGGACGGTGTTGCCACAAGACTGTAGGCCCTCATAGTTACTCTTGGTGGGCGCAGGAATGGGCCCTGCTGTGAACTATTAGATCAAGATTTGTAATTACACGCCCCTGTTAAACAGGGGCTGAAAAATTGTGCCTTAGGCATTGGTGCTGGTGCCACAACACTGCAACCCCTCACAGATACTGTACTTGGAGCACAGCAGTCACACCTGTTGCGAAGCATCTTTTTAAAAAATTGTAATTACACGCCCCTGTTATACAGGGGCTGAAAAATTGTGCCTTAGGCACTGGTGCTGGTGCCACAACACTGCAACCCCTCACAGATACTGTACTCTGAGCACAGCAATGAGACCTGTTGCAAAGCATTGCCTAAAAATTGTAATTACACGCCCCAACAGGGGCTGAAAAATTGTGCCTTAGGCACTGGTGCTGGTGCCACAACACTGCAACCCCTCACAGATACTGTACTCTGAGCACAGCAGTCACACCTGTTGCGAAGCATCTTTTTAAAAAATTGTAATTACACGCCCCTGTTATACAGGGGCTGAAAAATTGTGCCTTAGGCACTGGTGTGGTGGCATGGATCATTGAGGAGGAGGAAGAGGATAGTCAGTGAACATAACAGGACAGTCACTCAGCATCAGCATAGGCAGTCTTGAAGGGATGTGACATTATAAATTATTCCGTTATATCCGCTTCAGGTGTCTGGTAGCTGGTGGTGATCCAAGACTGATTCATTTTTATGAAGGTCAGTCGATCAACCGAGTCGGTGGACAGGCGCACCCTATGATCGGTGACAAATCCTCCAGCAGCACTGAATGTGCGTTCGGAAAGAACGCTGGATGCAGGACAGGCCAGTAGCTCAATTGCATACTGTGCAAGCTCTGGCCAGTGATCCATCCTCAGGACCCAGTAAGCCAGAGGATTTTCGGTGGGAAAGGTGTCCAAGTCTGACCTTGCCCCTAGGTATTCCTGCACCATGTATATCAGACGCTGGCGATGGTTGCTGGAACCGATCATACCTTGGGGCTGCGGACTAAAAAATTGTCTGAACGCATCGGTCAGACGTCCACCTTCCCCACCGCTCCTTCTGCTACTGACCGAAGCCTCAGCAACTCGTCGTCCAGGACCAGGAGTTTGTAACCTCCCAGTTTCTGGGAACGCGTTGCACAGACCTTTCTGCAAGGCCTCCCTGAGATGTCTCATCCTCTGCTCCCTCTGCGACGGCAAGATAAGGTCCGCAACCTTACCCTTGTACCGTGGATCAAGGAGAGTGGCCAGCCAGTAATGGTCACTCTCCTTGATCCGAAGAACACGAGGATCCTTCCGCAGGCTTTGCAGGATCAGGGAGGCCATGCAGCGTAGGTTAGCTGAGGCATTCGGTCCGGAGTCTTCTGGGTCACTGAGGATGACATGATCGCCAGCCACCTCCTCCCAGCCACGTACAAGTCCACTGGTTTGTTGGGACTGTACATCATCCCTAAAAGACTGCTGCTGCTGATGCTGAGTGCCAGGCTCCACCTCCATGCTCACACAATCCTCCTCCTCCTCCTCCTCCTCTTCCTGTGTGATGGGTGGGACAGAAGGAACATTGTCTGGATAAAGGGGGCCTTGAGAGACAAGGAAGTCCTCCTCTTCCTGCCTCTGTTCTGCCTCAAGTGTCCTGTCCATTATCCCACGCAGCGTATGCTCCAACAGGTGGACAAGAGGTACAGTGTCACTGATGCATGCACTGTCACTGCTCACCATCCTCGTGGCCTCCTCAAATGGTGAGAGGACAGTGCATGCATCCCTGATCATGCTCCACTGGCGTGGGGAAAAAAAGCCAAGCTCCCCTGACCCTGTCCTGGTGCCGTAGTCGCAAAGGTACTCATTGATGGCCCTCTGCTGCGTGTGCAGTCGCTGCAGCATGGCCAACGTTGAGTTCCACCTGGTGGGCATGTCACATATTAGGCGGTTCTTGGGCAGGTTCAGCTCCTTTTGCAGCTCAGTCAGCCGAGCACTGGCATTATAAGATCGGCGGAAATGCACACAGACTTTCCTGGCCTGCCTCAGGACATCCTGTAAGCCTGGGAACCTGCCCAAGAACCGCTGCACCACCAGGTTGAGGACGTGAGCCATACAGGGCACATGGGTGAGCTGCCCCTGTCGCAGGGCGGAGAGGAGGTTGGTGCCATTATCAGAAACGACCATTCCTGGCTTAAGCTGGCGTGGCGTCAACCACCTCTCGGCCTGCCCCTGCAGAGCTGCCAGAACCTCTGGCCCAGTGTGGCTCCTGTCCCCCAAACACACCAGCGCAAGCACGGCATGGCATCTTTTTGCCTGCGTACTCGCGTAGCCCCTTGTACGCCTACGGAGCACCGCTGGTTCCGAGGACAGAGCACTCGAAGAGGACATGGAGGAAGAAGAAGAGGAGGGGGTGGAGGAGAGAGGTGTGTCACAACCAGTAGTAGCATTTTGGAGGCGTGGTGGCGGAACAACCTCCAACACTACTGCACCTTGTCCTGCATCCCTCCCAGCTGCCAATAGAGTGACCCAATGGGCCGTGAAAGAAAGATAACGTCCCTGTCCATGCCTGCTGGACCATGAGTCAGCGGTAATATGCACCTTACCGCTGACCGCCCTGTCCAGCGAGGCATGGACATTGCCTTCCACATGCCAGTAGAGAGACGGAATCGCCTTCCGTGAGAAAAAGTGGCGTTTGGGAACCTGCCACTGAGGAACCGCACATTGAACAAACTCACGGAAGGGGGACGAGTCTATCAACTGAAAAGGCAGCAGTTGAAGTGCTAGCAATTTAGCCAAGCTAGCATTCAACCGCTGGGCATGTGGATGGCTGGGAGTATACTTCTTTCGACGGTCCAGCAGCTGGGGCAGGGAAATTTGCCTGCTACAATCGGACGTCGGTGTACTGCAAGTACTTGGTTGTGACACACCTAATTCTACACCTTCAGTCCTCTCAGAGCAGCTTTCAGAGAGGACTGAAGATATAGTGGGGATGGAGATCCCAGCTGATGAGGAGCAAGGAGAGGTCCGCTTTGTTCTTTGGTGTGGGTCTTTTATGTGTGCTTGCCAACGAGCTGCATGGCAGGTCGACATATGTCTGCTCATGCTTGTGGTGCCCAAGCGGCTGATGTTTTGGCCACGCGAGATACGCTTGAGACAAATATTGCAAATAGCAGTGGTGCGATCTGATGCACTCGTCTCAAAAAAGGCCCACACCAAAGAACTTTTGTGATAACGTGCAGAGGCAGCGCCCTGCACAGGCGGAGCTCTGCGGTGTGGTACAGTTGCTGTGCTGGCCTCTAGCTGGCCTCCAGGGGGCATCCTGCCTCGTTGGACATGTGACGCTGCATCCTCCTCCTCCTCCTCCTCTCTCCCTTCAGGCACCCACGTGGAGTCAGTGACCTCATCATCCCCTCCCTCTTCACCACTAGAGCAAACCTGGCAGTAAGCTGCAGCTGGTGGAACACTACTGCCAGATTGCTGTCCTTCAGCATCCCCTCTCTCTGCGCGCACACTACTGACTTCCTCAAGCTGGGTATCATCATCCGAGCCTTCGAATCGTTGGGCATCCTCCTGGAGCATGTACCCAACACTGTGCTCAAACAGTTCGGGGGACTCCTCAGGAGGACATGGTGGGTCTAGGGAAGGGGTGGCTGATGATGCCATTGAGTACGCGTTGGCAGCTGCTCTGCCAGTACCCTGAGCCTGGGTGAGAGAGGATGAGGATGATGAGGAGGGCTTGGTCATCCATTCTACCAAGCCTTCGGCATGATGCGGCTCCACATGTCCAGCTGCCGAAAACAAAGACAAGCGTGTCCCATGGCCACGTGCTGATGACGATGCACGACCACGTCCACGGCCAGCACTGTTGTCTCTAGAAACAGAGCCTGCCTGCCCTGTGTTCTTGCCTCGGCACGCTCTGCCTCTCCTTGGCGGTCTTCCAGCCATTGTAGTCGGTAGTGTATATAGTATAAAAAATAGAACTCCTATGTGTGCTCACAACACACTGTAGGTCCTATGGGTGCTGACACTAACACACTATAGGTACTATGTGTGCTGCTGACAAGAAAATATAGGAGCTCTGTTTGCTGCCACTAACACACTAGAAGTCCTATGGGTGCTGCTGAGAAGAAAATATAGGAGCTCTGTGTGATGCCACTAACACACTAGAAGTCCTATGGGTGCTTCTGAGATGAAAATATAGGAGCTCTGTGTGATGCCACTAACACATTAGAAGTCCTATGGGTGCTGCTGAGAAGAAAATATAGGAGCTCTGTTTGCTGCCACTAACACACTAGAAGTCCTATGGGTGCTGCTGAGAAGAAAATATAGGAGCTCTGTGTGATGCCACTAACACACTAGAAGTCCTATGGGTGCTTCTGAGATGAAAATATAGGAACTCTGTGTGATGCCACTAACACATTAGAAGTCCTATGGGTGCTGCTGAGAAGAAAATATAGGAGCTCTGTTTGCTGCCACTAACACACTAGAAGTCCTATGGGTGCTTCTGAG
Source organism: Rana muscosa (assembly GCA_029206835.1). Taxonomy (NCBI): domain Eukaryota; kingdom Metazoa; phylum Chordata; class Amphibia; order Anura; family Ranidae; genus Rana; species Rana muscosa. The sequence goes on from CM055116.1 coordinate 149,914,218, forward strand.
AAGAAAATATAGGAGCTCTGTGTGATGCCACTAACACACTAGAAGTCCTATGGGTGCTTCTGAGATGAAAATATAGGAACTCTGTGTGATGCCACTAACACATTAGAAGTCCTATGGGTGCTGCTAAGAAGAAAATATAGGAGCTCTGTTTGCTGCCACTAACACACTAGAAGTCCTATGGGTGCTTCTGAGAAGAAAATATAGGAGCTCTGTGTGATGCCACTAACACACTAGAAGTCCTATGGGTGCTTCTGAGATGAAAATATAGGAACTCTGTGTGATGCCACTAACACATTAGAAGTCCTATGGGTGCTGCTGAGAAGAAAATATAGGAGCTCTGTTTGCTGCCACTAACACACTAGAAGTCCTATGGGTGCTGCTGAGAAGAAAATATAGGAGCTCTGTGTGATGCCACTAACACACTAGAAGTCCTATGGGTGCTTCTGAGATGAAAATATAGGAACTCTGTGTGATGCCACTAACACATTAGAAGTCCTATGGGTGCTGCTAAGAAGAAAATATAGGAGCTCTGTTTGCTGCCACTAACACACTAGAAGTCCTATGGGTGCTGCTGAGAAGAAAATATAGGAGCTCTGTGTGATGCCACTAACACACTAGAAGTCCTATGGGTGCTTCTGAGATGAAAATATAGGAGCTCTGTGTGATGCCACTAACACATTAGAAGTCCTATGGGTGCTGCTGAGAAGAAAATATAGGAGCTCTGTTTGCTGCCACTAACACACTAGAAGTCCTATGGGTGCTGCTGAGAAGAAAATATAGGAGCTCTGTGTGATGCCACTAACACACTAGAAGTCCTATGGGTGCTTCTGAGATGAAAATATAGGAACTCTGTGTGATGCCACTAACACATTAGAAGTCCTATGGGTGCTGCTGAGAAGAAAATATAGGAGCTCTGTTTGCTGCCACTAACACACTAGAAGTCCTATGGGTGCTTCTGAGAAGAAAATATAGGAGCTCTGTGTGATGCCACTAACACACTAGAAGTCCTATGGGTGCTTCTGAGATGAAAATATAGGAACTCTGTGTGATGCCACTAACACATTAGAAGTCCTATGGGTGCTGCTAAGAAGAAAATATAGGAGCTCTGTTTGCTGCCACTAACACACTAGAAGTCCTATGGGTGCTTCTGAGATGAAAATATAGGAGCTCTGTGTGATGCCACTAACACACTAGAAGTCCTATGGGTGCTTCTGAGATGAAAATATAGGAACTCTGTGTGATGCCACTAACACATTAGAAGTCCTATGGGTGCTGCTGAGAAGAAAATATAGGAGCTCTGTTTGCTGCCACTAACACACTAGAAGTCCTATGGGTGCTGCTGAGAAGAAAATATAGGAGCTCTGTGTGATGCCACTAACACACTAGAAGTCCTATGGGTGCTTCTGAGATGAAAATATAGGAACTCTGTGTGATGCCACTAACACATTAGAAGTCCTATGGGTGCTGCTGAGAAGAAAATATAGGAGCTCTGTTTGCTGCCACTAACACACTAGAAGTCCTATGGGTGCTTCTGAGAAGAAAATATAGGAGCTCTGTGTGATGCCACTAACACACTAGAAGTCCTATGGGTGCTTCTGAGATGAAAATATAGGAACTCTGTGTGATGCCACTAACACATTAGAAGTCCTATGGGTGCTGCTAAGAAGAAAATATAGGAGCTCTGTTTGCTGCCACTAACACACTAGAAGTCCTATGGGTGCTTCTGAGAAGAAAATATAGGAGCTCTGTGTGATGCCACTAACACACTAGAAGTCCTATGGGTGCTTCTGAGAAGAAAATATAGGAGCTCTGTGTGATGCCACTAACACACTAGAAGTCCTATGGGTGCTTCTGAGATGAAAATATAGGAACTCTGTGTGATGCCACTAACACATTAGAAGTCCTATGGGTGCTGCTGAGAAGAAAATATAGGAGCTCTGTTTGCTGCCACTAACACACTAGAAGTCCTATGGGTGCTGCTGAGAAGAAAATATAGGAGCTCTGTGTGATGCCACTAACACACTAGAAGTCCTATGGGTGCTGCTGAGAAGAAAATATAGGAGCTCTGTTTGCTGCCACTAACACACTAGAAGTCCTATGGGTGCTGCTGAGAAGAAAATATAGGAGCTCTGTTTGCTGCCACTAACACACTAGAAGTCCTATGGGTGCTGCTGAGAAGAAAATATAGGAGCTCTGTGTGATGCCACTAACACACTAGAAGTCCTATGGGTGCTGCTGAGAAGAAAATATAGGAGCTCTGTGTGATGCCACTAACACACTAGAAGTCCTATGGGTGCTTCTGAGATGAAAATATAGGAGCTCTGTGTGATGCCACTAACACACTAGAAGTCCTATGGGTGCTGCTGAGAAGAAAATATAGGAGCTCTGTGTTATGCCACTAACACACTAGAAGTCCTATGGGTGCTTCTGAGAAGAAAATATAGGAGCTCTGTGTGATGCCACTAACACACTAGAAGTCCTATGGGTGCTTCTGAGATGAAAATATAGGAACTCTGTGTGATGCCACTAACACATTAGAAGTCCTATGGGTGCTGCTAAGAAGAAAATATAGGAGCTCTGTTTGCTGCCACTAACACACTAGAAGTCCTATGGGTGCTTCTGAGAAGAAAATATAGGAGCTCTGTGTGATGCCACTAACACACTAGAAGTCCTATGGGTGCTTCTGAGATGAAAATATAGGAACTCTGTGTGATGCCACTAACACATTAGAAGTCCTATGGGTGCTGCTGAGAAGAAAATATAGGAGCTCTGTTTGCTGCCACTAACACACTAGAAGTCCTATGGGTGCTTCTGAGAAGAAAATATAGGAGCTCTGTGTGATGCCACTAACACACTAGAAGTCCTATGGGTGCTTCTGAGATGAAAATATAGGAACTCTGTGTGATGCCACTAAAACATTAGAAGTCCTATGGGTGCTGCTAAGAAGAAAATATAGGAGCTCTGTTTGCTGCCACTAACACACTAGAAGTCCTATGGGTGCTTCTGAGAAGAAAATATAGGAGCTCTGTGTGATGCCACTAACACACTAGAAGTCCTATGGGTGCTTCTGAGATGAAAATATAGGAACTCTGTGTGATGCCACTAACACATTAGAAGTCCTATGGGTGCTGCTGAGAAGAAAATATAGGAGCTCTGTTTGCTGCCACTAACACACTAGAAGTCCTATGGGTGCTGCTGAGAAGAAAATATAGGAGCTCTGTGTGATGCCACTAACACACTAGAAGTCCTATGGGTGCTTCTGAGATGAAAATATAGGAACTCTGTGTGATGCCACTAACACATTAGAAGTCCTATGGGTGCTGCTAAGAAGAAAATATAGGAGCTCTGTTTGCTGCCACTAACACACTAGAAGTCCTATGGGTGCTGCTGAGAAGAAAATATAGGAGCTCTGTGTGATGCCACTAACACACTAGAAGTCCTATGGGTGCTTCTGAGATGAAAATATAGGAGCTCTGTGTGATGCCACTAACACACTAGAAGTCCTATGGGTGCTGCTGAGAAGAAAATATAGGAGCTCTGTGTGATGCCACTAACACACTAGAAGTCCTATGGGTGCTTCTGAGATGAAAATATAGGAACTCTGTGTGATGCCACTAACACATTAGAAGTCCTATGGGTGCTGCTGAGAAGAAAATATAGGAGCTCTGTTTGCTGCCACTAACACACTAGAAGTCCTATGGGTGCTGCTGAGAAGAAAATATAGGAGCTCTGTGTGATGCCACTAACACACTAGAAGTCCTATGGGTGCTTCTGAGATGAAAATATAGGAGCTCTGTGTGATGCCACTAACACACTAGAAGTCCTATGGGTGCTGCTGAGAAGAAAATATAGGAGCTCTGTGTGATGCCACTAACACACTAGAAGTCCTATGGGTGCTTCTGAGATGAAAATATAGGAACTCTGTGTGATGCCACTAACACACTAGAAGTCCTATGGGTGCTGCTGAGAAGAAAATATAGGAGCTCTGTTTGCTGCCACTAACACACTAGAAGTCCTATGGGTGCTTCTGAGAAGAAAATATAGGAGCTCTGTGTGATGCCACTAACACCCTAGAAGTCCTATGGGTGCTTCTGAGATGAAAATATAGGAACTCTGTGTGATGCCACTAACACATTAGAAGTCCTATGGGTGCTGCTAAGAAGAAAATATAGGAGCTCTGTTTGCTGCCACTAACGCACTAGAAGTCCTATGGGTGCTTCTGAGAAGAAAATATAGGAGCTCTGTGTGATGCCACTAACACACTAGAAGTCCTATGGGTGCTTCTGAGATGAAAATATAGGAACTCTGTGTGATGCCACTAACACATTAGAAGTCCTATGGGTGCTGCTGAGAAGAAAATATAGGAGCTCTGTTTGCTGCCACTAACACACTAGAAGTCCTATGGGTGCTGCTGAGAAGAAAATATAGGAGCTCTGTGTGATGCCACTAACACACTAGAAGTCCTATGGGTGCTTCTGAGATGAAAATATAGGAACTCTGTGTGATGCCACTAACACATTAGAAGTCCTATGGGTGCTGCTAAGAAGAAAATATAGGAGCTCTGTTTGCTGCCACTAAGACACTAGAAGTCCTATGGGTGCTGCTGAGAAGAAAATATAGGAGCTCTGTGTGATGCCACTAACACACTAGAAGTCCTATGGGTGCTTCTGAGATGAAAATATAGGAACTCTGTGTGATGCCACTAACACATTAGAAGTCCTATGGGTGCTGCTAAGAAGAAAATATAGGAGCTCTGTTTGCTGCCACTAACACACTAGAAGTCCTATGGGTGCTTCTGAGAAGAAAATATAGGAGCTCTGTGTGATGCCACTAACACACTAGAAGTCCTATGGGTGCTTCTGAGAAGAAAATATAGGAGCTCTGTGTGATGCCACTAACACACTAGAAGTCCTATGGGTGCTTCTGAGATGAAAATATAGGAACTCTGTGTGATGCCACTAACACATTAGAAGTCCTATGGGTGCTGCTGAGAAGAAAATATAGGAGCTCTGTTTGCTGCCACTAACACACTAGAAGTCCTATGGGTGCTGCTGAGAAGAAAATATAGGAGCTCTGTGTGATGCCACTAACACACTAGAAGTCCTATGGGTGCTGCTGAGAAGAAAATATAGGAGCTCTGTTTGCTGCCACTAACACACTAGAAGTCCTATGGGTGCTGCTGAGAAGAAAATATAGGAGCTCTGTTTGCTGCCACTAACACACTAGAAGTCCTATGGGTGCTGCTGAGAAGAAAATATAGGAGCTCTGTGTGATGCCACTAACACACTAGAAGTCCTATGGGTGCTGCTGAGAAGAAAATATAGGAGCTCTGTGTGATGCCACTAACACACTAGAAGTCCTATGGGTGCTTCTGAGATGAAAATATAGGAGCTCTGTGTGATGCCACTAACACACTAGAAGTCCTATGGGTGCTGCTGAGAAGAAAATATAGGAGCTCTGTGTGATGCCACTAACACACTAGAAGTCCTATGGGTGCTTCTGAGATGAAAATATAGGAACTCTGTGTGATGCCACTAACACACTAGAAGTCCTATGGGTGCTGCTGAGAAGAAAATATAGGAGCTCTGTTTGCTGCCACTAACACACTAGAAGTCCTATGGGTGCTTCTGAGAAGAAAATATAGGAGCTCTGTGTGATGCCACTAACACACTAGAAGTCCTATGGGTGCTTCTGAGATGAAAATATAGGAACTCTGTGTGATGCCACTAACACATTAGAAGTCCTATGGGTGCTGCTGAGAAGAAAATATAGGAGCTCTGTTTGCTGCCACTAACACACTAGAAGTCCTATGGGTGCTTCTGAGAAGAAAATATAGGAGCTCTGTGTGATGCCACTAACACACTAGAAGTCCTATGGGTGCTCCTGAGATGAAAATATAGGAACTCTGTGTGATGCCACTAACACATTAGAAGTCCTATGGGTGCTGCTAAGAAGAAAATATAGGAGCTCTGTTTGCTGCCACTAACACACTAGAAGTCCTATGGGTGCTTCTGAGAAGAAAATATAGGAGCTCTGTGTGATGCCACTAACACACTAGAAGTCCTATGGGTGCTTCTGAGATGAAAATATAGGAACTCTGTGTGATGCCACTAACACATTAGAAGTCCTATGGGTGCTGCTAAGAAGAAAATATAGGAGCTCTGTTTGCTGCCACTAACACACTAGAAGTCCTATGGGTGCTGCTGAGAAGAAAATATAGGAGCTCTGTGTGATGCCACTAACACACTAGAAGTCCTATGGGTGCTTCTGAGATGAAAATATAGGAGCTCTGTGTGATGCCACTAACACACTAGAAGTCCTATGGGTGCTGCTGAGAAGAAAATATAGGAGCTCTGTGTGATGCCACTAACACACTAGAAGTCCTATGGGTGCTTCTAAGATGAAAATATAGGAACTCTGTGTGATGCTACTAACACATTAGAAGTCCTATGGGTGCTGCTGAGAAGAAAATATAGGAGCTCTGTTTGCTGCCACTAACACACTAGAAGTCCTATGGGTGCTGCTGAGAAGAAAATATAGGAGCTCTGTGTGATGCCACTAACACACTAGAAGTCCTATGGGTGCTTCTGAGATGAAAATATAGGAGCTCTGTGTGATGCCACTAACACACTAGAAGTCCTATGGGTGCTGCTGAGAAGAAAATATAGGAGCTCTGTGTGATGCCACTAACACACTAGAAGTCCTATGGGTGCTTCTGAGAAGAAAATATAGGAGCTCTGTGTGATGCCACTAACACACTAGAAGTCCTATGGGTGCTTCTGAGAAGAAAATATAGGAGCTCTGTGTGATGCCACTAACACACTAGAAGTCCTATGGGTGCTCCTGAGATGAAAATATAGGAACTCTGTGTGATGCCACTAACACATTAGAAGTCCTATGGGTGCTGCTAAGAAGAAAATATAGGAGCTCTGTTTGCTGCCACTAACACACTAGAAGTCCTATAGGTGCTTCTGAGAAGAAAATATAGGAGCTCTGTGTGATGCCACTAACACACTAGAAGTCCTATGGGTGCTTCTGAGATGAAAATATAGGAACTCTGTGTGATGCCACTAACACATTAGAAGTCCTATGGGTGCTGCTAAGAAGAAAATATAGGAGCTCTGTTTGCTGCCACTAACACACTAGAAGTCCTATGGGTGCTGCTGAGAAGAAAATATAGGAGCTCTGTGTGATGCCACTAACACACTAGAAGTCCTATGGGTGCTTCTGAGATGAAAATATAGGAGCTCTGTGTGATGCCACTAACACACTAGAAGTCCTATGGGTGCTGCTGAGAAGAAAATATAGGAGCTCTGTGTGATGCCACTAACACACTAGAAGTCCTATGGGTGCTTCTAAGATGAAAATATAGGAACTCTGTGTGATGCTACTAACACATTAGAAGTCCTATGGGTGCTGCTGAGAAGAAAATATAGGAGCTCTGTTTGCTGCCACTAACACACTAGAAGTCCTATGGGTGCTGCTGAGAAGAAAATATAGGAGCTCTGTGTGATGCCACTAACACACTAGAAGTCCTATGGGTGCTTCTGAGATGAAAATATAGGAGCTCTGTGTGATGCCACTAACACACTAGAAGTCCTATGGGTGCTGCTGAGAAGAAAATATAGGAGCTCTGTGTGATGCCACTAACACACTAGAAGTCCTATGGGTGCTTCTGAGATGAAAATATAGGAACTCTGTGTGATGCCACTAACACACTAGAAGTCCTATGGGTGCTGCTGAGAAGAAAATATAGGAGCTCTGTTTGCTGCCACTAACACACTAGAAGTCCTATGGGTGCTTCTGAGAAGAAAATATAGGAGCTCTGTGTGATGCCACTAACACACTAGAAGTCCTATGGGTGCTTCTGAGATGAAAATATAGGAACTCTGTGTGATGCCACTAACACATTATAAGTCCTATGGGTGCTGCTAATAAGAAAATATAGGAGCTCTGTTTGCTGCCACTAACACACTAGAAGTCCTATGGGTGCTTCTGAGAAGAAAATATAGGAGCTCTGTGTGATGCTACTAACACACTAGAAGTCCTATGGGTGCTTCTGAGATGAAAATATAGGAACTCTGTGTGATGCCACTAACACATTAGAAGTCCTATGGGTGCTGCTGAGAAGAAAATATAGGAGCTCTGTTTGCTGCCACTAACACACTAGAAGTCCTATGGGTGCTGCTGAGAAGAAAATATAGGAGCTCTGTGTGATGCCACTAACACACTAGAAGTCCTATGGGTGCTTCTGAGATGAAAATATAGGAACTCTGTGTGATGCCACTAACACATTAGAAGTCCTATGGGTGCTGCTAAGAAGAAAATATAGGAGCTCTGTTTGCTGCCACTAACACACTAGAAGTCCTATGGGTGCTGCTGAGAAGAAAATATAGGAGCTCTGTGTGATGCCACTAACACACTAGAAGTCCTATGGGTGCTGCTGAGAAGAAAATATAGGAGCTCTGTGTGATGCCACTAACACACTAGAAGTCCTATGGGTGCTTCTGAGATGAAAATATAGGAACTCTGTGTGATGCCACTAACACATTAGAAGTCCTATGGGTGCTGCTGAGAAGAAAATATAGGAGCTCTGTTTGCTGCCACTAACACACTAGAAGTCCTATGGGTGCTGCTGAGAAGAAAATATAGGAGCTCTGTGTGATGCCACTAACACACTAGAAGTCCTATGGGTGCTTCTGAGATGAAAATATAGGAACTCTGTGTGATGCCACTAACACACTAGAAGTCCTATGGGTGCTGCTGAGAAGAAAATATAGGAGCTCTGTTTGCTGCCACTAACACACTAGAAGTCCTATGGGTGCTTCTGAGAAGAAAATATAGGAGCTCTGTGTGATGCCACTAACACACTAGAAGTCCTATGGGTGCTTCTGAGATGAAAATATAGGAACTCTGTGTGATGCCACTAACACATTAGAAGTCCTATGGGTGCTGCTAAGAAGAAAATATAGGAGCTCTGTTTGCTGCCACTAACACACTAGAAGTCCTATGGGTGCTTCTGAGAAGAAAATATAGGAGCTCTGTGTGATGCCACTAACACACTAGAAGTCCTATGGGTGCTTCTGAGATGAAAATATAGGAACTCTGTGTGATGCCACTAACACATTAGAAGTCCTATGGGTGCTGCTGAGAAGAAAATATAGGAGCTCTGTTTGCTGCCACTAACACACTAGAAGTCCTATGGGTGCTTCTGAGATGAAAATATAGGAGCTCTGTGTGATGCCACTAACACACTAGAAGTCCTATGGGTGCTTCTGAGATGAAAATATAGGAACTCTGTGTGATGCCACTAACACATTAGAAGTCCTATGGGTGCTGCTGAGAAGAAAATATAGGAGCTCTGTTTGCTGCCACTAACACACTAGAAGTCCTATGGGTGCTGCTGAGAAGAAAATATAGGAGCTCTGTGTGATGCCACTAACACACTAGAAGTCCTATGGGTGCTGCTGAGAAGAAAATATAGGAGCTCTGTTTGCTGCCACTAACACACTAGAAGTCCTATGGGTGCTGCTGAGAAGAAAATATAGGAGCTCTGTGTGATGCCACTAACACACTAGAAGTCCTATGGGTGCTGCTGAGAAGAAAATATAGGAGCTCTGTTTGCTGCCACTAACACACTAGAAGTCCTATGGGTGCTGCTGAGAAGAAAATATAGGAGCTCTGTTTGCTGCCACTAACACACTAGAAGTCCTATGGGTGCTGTTGGGGTGCAATGCTGTGCTAACAGCACTGCGGTTGGTACTACTGCAATACTGTACTAACAGTAAGCACGCACCAGACTAATCCCCAGCAGCAGCTAATAACACACTAACTGTGCAATCAGCAGCAATGAACGATCAATGACTTAGGTAGCAATGGTTTAGCAAAGAAATAGCCAATGGTTTAGCAAAGAAGAGCAAATCTTTCAGTATCAAGCAAAGACAGAATCAGCAGACTAATCTCTCCTAAAGCCGGAACTCATGTGACCGGGGCCGATGGCGTGGCGGCCTTTTAAATGGTGGGGCGTGTACTAAAGCCCCTGAGCTGTAATTGGCTACAGGCGTCCTGCCTGTAGCCAATTATTGCTCTCCGAGTTTCGGGCGCTGTGATTGGCCAAGCATGCGGGGTCACAGTGCATGCTTGGCCAATCATCAGCCAGCAATGCACTGCGCCGTGATGCGAACGGCCCAAATAGTTCTGGGCTCGACGAGCGAGCGAACGCCCGGTGCTCGATTCGAACATGGGTTCGAATCGAGCACCGGGCCCATCCCTAGTGAAGACCATCAGATCTGCAATGGGGACATTCTGCCATTGCTGCTTAAAGGGCCCTCATACCATCCTTGTTTAGCTTCATCTCTCATTAGGATAAAAAGGTTGAACAGGTCGGCCTGGGTTCCTCTCTAGAAGTATTGTCAGAATTGATGCTTAACCTTTGCTTATCCTTTCAGGTTATGTCCAAGTGGTACTCCATTGTACATAAGTGTATTTAACCACTTGACAACTGGGCACATAACCCCCTTCCTGCCCAGGCGAAATTTCAGGTTTCAGCACTGTCACGCTTTGAATGACAATTGCGCGGTCGTGTGACGTGGCTCCCAAACAAAATTGACGTCCTTTTTTCCCCACAAATAGAGCTTTCTTTTGGTGGTATTTGATCATTTCTGCGGTTTTTATTTTTTGCGCTATAAACAAAAATAGAGCGACAATTTTGAAAAAAACACAATATTTTTTAATTTTTGCTATAATTAATATCCCAATTTTTTTTTAAAAAAACTATTTTTTTCCTCAGTTTAAGCCGATACGTATTCTACATATTTTAGGTAGAAAAAAAAATCGCAATAAGTGTTTAGTGATTGGTTTGCGCAAAAGTTATAGCGCCTACAAAATAGGGAATAGAATTATGATTTTTTTTTTATTAATTTTTTTACTAGTAATGGCGTCGATCTGCGATTTTTTTTTTGTGACTGTGACATTATGGCGGACACATCGGACACTTTTGACACATTTTTGGGACCATTCACATTTATACAGCGAACAGTGCTATAAATATGCACTGATTACTGTATAAATGTGACTGGCAGGGAAGGGGTTAACCACTAGGGGGCGATCAAGGGGTTAATATGTTCCCTGCTAGATGTTCTTACTGTGGGGGGGAGGGGACTGACTGGGGGAGGTGACTGATGGTTGTCCCTATGTACAAGGGACACATCATCCGTCTCCTCTCCCTGACAGGACGTGGATCTCTGTGTTTACACACAGAGATCCACGTCCCTGGCTCTGTGACAGCCGATCGCTCGTACCTGGCGGACATCGCGGCCGGCAGGCATGCGCATTGGCACCCGCCTGACACGGCGGGCACAGCTTTTCCCCGATGCGCGCCCGCGGTGGCGCGCATCGCGGAAGTAAATGGGAGGACGTCCATAGACGTCCTATCAGCAATTGACGACCGCTTTGCGGACGTCTTTTTCATATGGTCTGGGCGCGAAGTGGATAATACTCTTGTTGTTTACCAACTGGCATTCCTGGAGGATTCATTCCGCTGAGTTTGTGCTGTTATTCAAAGCACAGTAGACCCATTACCTTCTTTGTACAACAATACCTTATCTGAAGTATTTCAGTAAACGTTAATAGAACAAACGCATTGAGTGTTGTCTTATTACTTAAAGGTACTGCAACGATGTCTAAACCCAGAGTGTCAGGTGGGTTGGAATGTTTACAGGGTCACGGCGATGCAGATGAGCAGGTAAATCAAAGCAGTCCCCAAGGGGGCCATGTTACATGAAGAAAGTATCATATCTCAGGCTGTCAGTGGAGCCTTCTGCTGTCTTTGGGCCTAGTGACGGTGTTATAGAATCACCTCCAAAGACAACTTGCCGAGATGTAAAAGGGAAAGCTTAATCTTTGTAAATTAGACATTTCCTGTCCCACCTAGATTGTGGTCCATAAATATTTATTAAACATAGATCACGCCCCTTCACAGAGATGTCCATGACCATACACCTTCCAATCTCTACCTCGATAACACGCCGACATGTTACCATGCCAGTAAAAAGTACTGCAACTTTGCTGTAAGGCTTAGCCGCAAGAGACCAGATGAAGGGCCCACGCCTCCACTCCCTCTTTGCCAGGTGGACATTGGCAAGGCTATTTAGCTGGGTCTCTTGAAAAAAAAAAACATTCATCTTACTGAGCAAAAAAAAAAAAAAGGCTGTATTACGAGCCCTTACAGATTTTATGCTGGCAACATTAATCATTGCCACCTTTATCGAGTGGGAAATGCAATCAGGGTGATTGAGGTAAGCGTTTCTCAACCTGAGAACCCTCCCCCCTAACTGGAGACTCTGACCTCTTTAGAGAACCCTCTACCCCATCCTCCTCCATCTGAGACACGGATTTAGAAGACTCATCCTCCCCCTCAGAGAAGGACCCAAACTTGTTTCCCAGAGGTAGATCTTCTACCGCTAAAGATGAAACCGAGGACAGGTCTATCTTATTCCCCCTTCTTCTCACTTTGGTCCACTCTCCCTCCTCCCCTGATGAAGCATTGCCCTGAAAGGCCTCATCTACATCACTAGCAGTCTTCACCTTAGAACCTCCACTATAGGTCTTACGCTGCCTCAGGGAAGGCCCTGATAAAGCTGTCACCTCAGATCTGCACAGATCTGCCCATTTTGGCAGCCTCAGCCAATCTGGATGACTTAGATACACTTGGAACACTGGGCACCGGAAACACTACTAGGGAAGAACACACAACAGAAGTAGACACAGACACAGTAGGGAGCACAGACTGCTGAACAGACACAAGAGGGGTCACACCTTCAGATTTGGAAACGGACACCTGGGGGGGCCCTCAGGACTAGCTGAAACAGCCCCACCAACCCCTTGCTGCCCCCTACGTTCCTTCTCCGTCCTTGGCAGCTCTTTCACCACCTCCGGTTGATTATGGAGGGCTTCAGGGCAAAGGCTATAGGGGTAACCTAACTTGTTACAGAGATTACATTGAATACTATTGAAGTCCTTTGCAACATGCCCTGAGCCCTGACAGGGGGAACATTTCTGCACAGAACATGAGCTTGAAAAATGCCTCTTTTCACCACAGGGATTACACAGCTTTGGTTGTCCTGCATAAAAAGTAATTATCCTGTCACGACCTATAAAGGCAGCCAAATGAATGTGCTTAACAAAATTACCTGTAACATGCAGTTTTACTAACACTGTCCATCCTCCCGTCCATACCCCCCATCATCTACAACTTTCCTCAAGGGGGTTTGGACATCCGCATATCTCCTCAACCACACCACCAGATCCGCAGCAGGAATGGACTCATTACGTACTAAAATGTGGCATTTTTGTATGACGGCTGGCGAGAGACTACTTTGGGTGAGAAACCTGCTCATCTTGGGGACTCCTTTCACCTCTGCTAATACCTCTCCCAAAAGACATCTAATCCTTCCGCCTTGACAAAGGAGAGGTCATACTCATATGACCCAATTGGGCTGATAAGGGCAAAAACATCCTCCGCTTTGGAACCTATTCTTAGAATATGGTCCTCCACATCTCTGCTATTTGGAGGGGGGCCTTCTCCAGTCCACCTCAATTGAACCACATTGCAGTATTTAACCAGTTGGAGCCCCGGCCATAGTCGAATGACGGCCTCAAGGTGGCTCTTAAAATCCGGCCACTGGGGGGCGCGCGAGCGCCGCCGGTGGCGCGCGCGCGCGACGCGTCACTGACATGCCGATGCGCGTGCCTGGAGGCCGCGGTGTCCGCCAGGCACCCGCGATCGGCCGGTACACAGACAAGGACATGGATCTGTGTGTGTAAACACACAGATCCATGTCCTGTCAGGGAGAGGAGACCGATGCTGTGTCCCTTGTACATAGGGACACAGATCGGTCACCTCCCCCAGTCACTCCCCTCCCCACACAGTAGTAATCACTCCCAGGGCACACATTTAACCCCTTCCTCGCCCCCTAGTGTTAACCCCTTCCCTGCCAGTGTCATTTTTACAGTAACCAGTGCATTTTTATAGCACTGATCGCTGTATCAATGACAATGGTCCCAACAATGCTATAAAACTATCCCCTATTTTGTAGACGCTATAACTTTTACGCAAACCAATCAATAAACGCTTATTGCGATTTTTTTTGACCAAAAATATGTAGAAGAATACGTATCGGACTAAACTGAGAAAAAAAAAAAAATTTTTTAAACTTGGGATATTTATTATAGCAAAAAGTAATAAATATTGTGTTTTTTTTCAAAATCGTCGCTCTTTTTTTGTTTATAGCGCAAAAAATAAAAACCGCAGAGGTGATCAAATACCACCAAAAGAAAGCTCTATTTGTGGGAAAAAAAAGGACGTCAATTTTGTTTGGGAGCCACGTTGCATGACCGCGCAATTGTCATTCAAAGCAACGCAGTGCCGAAAGCTGAAATTTCGCCTGGGCAGGAAGGGGGTTTATGTGCCCAGTAAGCAAGGGGTAAAGGAGCTACCAGATGGTGTCAGATTGGCCTGACCCTCACTGACATCAGCCCTTGTGACCGCAGAATCAGTGGCGTAGCGTGGGTTGTCAGTGCACGGGGCAAGGCAAGTAACCAGTGGACTTTTAGCACTCCCCGATTCCCTTCCCTTCCTACAATAGTACTGACCAGCCTGATTCCTACACTGATCACTACACTGACCTCTACACTAACCTACCTGATTCCTACACTGACCATTACACTAACCTACCTGATTCCTACAGTGACCATTACACTAACCTACCTAATTCCTACACTAACCATTACACTAACCTACCTGATTCCTATACTGACCACTACACTAACCTACCTGATTCCTACACTGACCATTACACTAACCTACCTGATTCCTACGTAGAGAACTGGAGGGGGTTGAGACAGAGGCCCAACAGAAGGTTAAATGGTGAATCAACCACAACACAATCGATTAAATGCAAAGACTTTATTTGTTGAATGCTACATATCAAAAATTCAATTCATCCAAAGGGTGTGACACATCCTAGAGGAGAAAATGATTTCTCTAGAACCTGTACAAAACTACAATAAAAATACATGAACTAACATACACAGTGCACTGTTGAAAGAACAAAGGGACTAAAAAAGCAAAGTGGACCAGCAACCCCCCACTACAAACCCCAGCAAACCTGAAATGGTTGACCCCTAGTGTCCGGACATAATGATGTCAAAACTGGAAGCCAAGGTGATAGAGAAATCCAAAAAATTAGGATAAAATTCAAAAAATAGGATGGAGTAAAGCTGAAACCTATATGGAGGTAAAAGGTATAAAGCACTCTGCTGACAGCTTCAAATCAGAAGTAGTCCAGACGGCACCTTCGTGTCGATAGTCAGCATAGAAAGCCCCTATTCAGGCATGATTGAATAATGCTTTAACACAATGTCCATAGATTGAAGGTGGTAACGGGATTGATTTCCACTTTATGTAAACTACTTGCAATATTAACAAACTCAAATAAAACTGATTGTTTCTGAGAAAGTAAAGGTTTCAGCATAAAATTATCACAAAAGGATCTGCTCAGGAAGGCTGGAAATGTCTATGGAGTAAGAGCATAGTGTGGGGTGGTAATTGGGCACGGAGGGTGAGCTTTCAACTCATTGCAGGCTTACCCATCCAAGGTTTGTGTCCCGCTGTCCATCCGCCACAGTCACACTTTATCCGTGGAGATGCCTTGGTTTGCAAGTTTGCCAGGGCTGTGATACAGTCGATCAGCTCCGCTCCGCACACTTCTAACCTGCTCGTGGTGTCTCTGAAGAACTCTGACAGTTTCAGCGTGAGTAGCGTCTTTCGTCCGGTCACGTGTTCTCACCTCAGAGAATTCAGCATATCATCCGACGTGACCAACGTTGGTTATAACAGCTAAAACTGAAAGACACCATAAGGATGCAGGTTTAGTGCAGTGTTGATCTCCAGCCACTAGGGGCCAAAATCCGTCCTCATAGAATCACACACCAGGCTATCTCAATGTTAAGCGGAGGGGATCACAGGAAGGAAGGGGGAATGAGGGGGGCTAGTCCAAACTCTGCTCATCAACGTCGTACATGACGCGTTTCGTGACACACCAGTCACTTTATCTTGATGTATCCGCGGTAAGTAAATGCTCACTTTAAATAGCGTTGATTGGCCAATCAAGAGCCAGATACCGCTGATTGACGGAATAGCGCCATCTTGTGTTTCAGTTTTTTAATCCATGTATATGAAAAAATACCATAAAGGAAAGGGAGTCTGAAGGTAAATTAATAAATAAAACAAAATTAAATGTATTGATTGCCTCAAAAACTGCTTATAGATCTAGACAAATTGATCAAAATATAACATCATGCAGCAGTTTGATAATTCGGAGGTCTTGCATGGCATATAGATTAATGCATAAATATATTCCAGAGTACATTTGGTCTGATTAGATGGCCCAGTTCAGGTTCACACAGCCCGATTTGGGCTGAGTCTAAAAGTCCTCTGAAAAAATACTCTGAAAAAATACAGATGGCCAATACAGAATCTCAAATTCAGGGAGAAAAGAAAGAGGAATTAGTAAATGATTAATTTGAGTTTGGCTTTATTGCTTTAATTTCATTGAAGTCAAAGGAGGTGGGTCAGAACGTTCTATCTCTACAGGTCTGGCCTTGAGACCTCATACTAATATGCATACTCTCAAGGTTCCAGAAACACCTTCAGGCTCATCTCAGTATTTAGGCCTTTTGGTTGAAGTGTCTGGAGCCTGAATATCCAGGATTTTTCTTGTTTGATTAGGACAGAGTCAAAGTCTCCCCGTCTCTCCGAAAGGTTGAGTGCATAGAACCCCTTTACACGGAGACCCAGTGACTTTCCATCATGATGTTTTAAAAAATGCTGGGCTACCGGGGTATCTTCCTTGAGGCGGATGCTTTTGAGATGCTCTGCAAATCTGACTCTGAGTTGGCGTTTAGTCTTTCCAACATAGAGAAGATGGCATGGGCACTCTAGGATGTAGAGAACCCGTGCTGTGCTGCAGTTAATGAATGACCTAATTTCAAAGATTTCCCTAGAGAGTGAGTCTCTGAAGGTCTTGGTTTTTTCGACATATTTGCATGTGCCACAATGTCCACATGCAAACATGCCGATAGTGCGTGGCATTTCAGTCAAATTAATTTTTGTCAACTGGACGCCTATATTCACTGCTCACGAGTTCATCTCTTAGATTCCTAGCTCTCTTGGCGGTCAGTAAGGGTCTGTCACCAACTATCTGAGTAGTTCACATCCGGTGAGTATGTGCCAATGCTCAGCAAGCACAGAACCCACCTGATGCCACTGTATGCCGAAGGGTGTGATGAACCTAACTGGTCCGTCTGTATTTGGCTAATGATTAGATTTGGACTGTAATAGTTCATCACGTGAGTGTTTGCTAGCAATGCTTTTGGCCCTGCGTAGAGTTCTATGTCCATATCCACGTTCTCTAAAACGCTGGTACAGGGACTCGGATTCCCTTTGGTAATCTGTTTCGCTGGAGCAGTTTCTCCGGATTCTGAGAAACTGTCCCAACGGGATGCCATGTTTAAGGGGAACAGGATGATGGTTGTCTGCCCTAAGCAGAGTATTGGCCGCTGAGGGTTTCCTGAAAGTCTGAGTGGTTAGCTTTCCTTCATGAATAGTAATCTTAAGATCTAAGAAAGAAATTTTGTATAGATCTGAAACAAAATTTAAATGTAAATTACGAGTGTTGCAATTCAATTCCTCCATGAATTGCAAGAGTTGCATAGGTGTACCACTCCATACCATGAATACATCGTCAATGTACCTCAGCCAGGCGCATGCGTGGCTGAGGTACAATGAGGAGGCAAACACGGTATCTTCCTCCCACCATCCCAGGTGAAGACATGCATACGAAGGGGCCCACGGGGCTCCCATCGAAGTACCCTGGAGCTGCTGGAAGTATTTGGTGGCAAATTGGAAAAAATTATTCTTCAATGCCAATTCCAGCAGCTCCAAGATAAACTCGTTTTGCGTAGACATTTGTGGGAATCTTAGCCCCAAGAAGTGATGGACCGCCAGGATTCCCCACTCGTGAGGAATCGACGTATATAGGGACTCAACGTCTACACTGACAAGAAGGGCCCCTTCCGGAATTGGCATGTCCTTAATATGCTTGAGCACGTCCCCCGTGTCACGAACATATGAGGGAAGTTGCTTGACCAGATCCTTAATGAGGATTTTGAAGAAATTGCTAGAGCGTGCATTCTCACAGGGTGACAGCTGTGGATGCACATGTATAAATGTGCCAACGTCCCGATATGACAGAGGAAATATATGTAAACTAAGAGAATGAACTTTAGGCGGCACATGGGTATATATTGTTATAAACTAAGGGTTTTATTTTAAACAACATGGCAAGAAAAAATATATAAACATTCAAACAGTAACAGTTTGTTTGTATTCAGATACAGGGTTAGGGCTAGTGCTTTAACAATGCTTCAAAATTGTATAACGTAGAAACATTCCATCTTAATGAAAATGCCAGACCAGCAAACCAAGGCTGATATAACGGTGAGCATATAGAAGCAAGTGGCAAGAGCCAAAGATCCGGTGTATCAGGTATAGTCTTGAGTTGCTCTACTAGTTTCGCGAATTAACGCTTCTTCGGGAGCATAATAATCTGTTGGACATATATATATAGATATAAACATCAAAAAAATATTACACATCTTTTTAATACATAAAAATCAATAAAACATAAAAAACACTAAGTATCTCAAAAAATGGGGGTTGCTGGACCCACATAGTGCAGGTACCCAAGAGCGAACCTACCATGGATTTTATAGGTGCAACCTGGCCAAGCTGGATTAAGGCGATTTAATTCGAATGCAGAATACACATAAGGGGTTTCCCCTTTTTCCCTGTCTTCCAATTTTCACACATCCCCCCCCCCTACCCATGGGGTCACTTTTTTCACATAGTTGTCTCTCTGCAACTAACTTGACACTGCACCTTCACCTTTAACATATCAACTATTTGTCAGTTGACAGTGGTGGTCTTTAATTTTATGTTTTTGATACCACCATCACTATATACATATCACTCTCCCCCTTGCACTGTCATGTTCCGTTTGTATATTTCTTTATCCTGGTCTTCCCAGCCAACACCCTATGTTCTATTGTTACCCATTAACAATTATTACTTTTTTCCTTTCCCCCTTCCTCCCTAAATCCTGCCCCGTCAGCACCTTCTAGTCACTCTGTTCCTTCATGACCACTTAACCACTCACTTTTACAACCCAATAACTAGTATTATAATCTATGTGATATGATTTAAATCTTTATTTATCCCCCACATTCTCTGCAGCCCCTCCCCCCATCTCAACACACACCTTCATCCCAATTTCCTATCTCTGATGTTCCTGCCTGTTCCCCTCCCCCTCTCTTCTCTTTCTTCCGATGATTGTTTTGTTTTTTTTCTGGCGCATCGTGACCTTGGATTTTTGGTGCTCGGTTTTCACCATATATTCTTTATGTGATCCGATACCACAAATTAGCTAGACAATATAAATATTTATTTGCTCAGGATATAAAATTGAGGATCAAACAAACCCCCCCTTTTTTTTTACTTTCATTCACCCATTCTTCTCCGGTTTCCCCGGTTCTTCCCGTTATTTATATGTATAGGTTCATTAGAATTACTGGATGTAGACTACAGTGTTGGTAACACATAACTGTTTTAATCACTATTATCCAGGTGCGTTTGAGCACCTTTTTATCATTAGCCGACACTGTTATGTCCCTGCTTGTTGTCCCCCACAGTGTTGCTATGCCAAGAGCCTCTCCTCTTTCTTGTCTTGTTTTCTTTTTACCCTCCTTCTCTCATGTCTGCTTATCTATGGCAATCAGGTCTCACACATCGCACCTGACCCGTATTGCGTCTTAGGTAAGGACATTCCCGCCCTCCGACTGCAAGGGTCCCGCCTCTGTGGCCACCCCATTGGCCAAAGTTTGCTTCCTACTGAGATGACACACATCCTGTGGGGCCATATAAGAGTGGTGCACACCGCTCTAACATTACAGCTGACTGCTGGAATTGCTCTGGACTGGCTAACTTCTTTCGAGGCACAGGTCTACAGGTATGATACTTTTTGATACTATTTTGCAAGACTGACATTTAGTTTCAGTCCTGCACAACCCACTAATGCATACCTTTGTCTATTTTTCAGCCTGGCCACTACTTTAAAGGCTCGATGGAGTTAGATACCCTCTGCCCATCTATGCACCAGTACGTACACTGGTGCTATCTGAGCCTTTTTTCATTATACTATATAAGTTACAGCCTTAATAGTCCTGGAGGACATTACCTGTCGCTGCACACCAGCAGCCTCTATCCAGCAGCACACCCAGCTGTCGATCATTGTGGTGAGCACCCTTTTATTGTGGGCCATATACTTTAACTGACTTATACTTAGTTGTCATCGTATATATCCACCGGGTTACACTTATTATAGCCATTAACAGGTAGACCATATACCTATCCCTCTTTTTCCAGATCTATATCCTGGCTGGTTGATCGTTACTGACCAACAGCCAATTAAAACTCTTCCCAGGTGTATGCTGCATTTTGCAGCACACCCGATCGGTGAGAACATTGCTACAGTTATACTTATTCTCCAACTAGTGCCACAGTAAGCTGATTTCCCATGCACCCTCTTTTGTTCACCATTTTTTTCTTTTCTGGGATACCGTTCCACCTGGCTTTCCTTTATAGCATCTATACTTCACTCCTTTAACTCACCCTTCTTTCTTTCTACAACTTTTCCTCCCCCCCCCCTTTCCCATTTTCTCTTGCCCCTCCCTTTCCCCCCCCTTTCCTCTTCCTCTCTCTTTCTTCCTTTTATTTCTCCTTTCTCTTTCTCTCTCTCCTTCCCCACCCCCCATTGACACCATTTAGGCACCACTGTCATCTTATGGTGCCGCCCCACATGTTGGGTTGGTGTCCCATAATGGGTTCGCTCTTGGGTACCTGCACTATGTGGGTCCAGCAACCCCCATTTTTTGAGATACTTAGTGTTTTTTATGTTTTATTGATTTTTATGTATTAAAAAGATGTGTAATATTTTTTTGATGTTTATATATATATACATATGTCCAACAGATTATTATGCTCCCGAAGAAGCGTTAATTCGCGAAACTAGTAGAGCAACTCAAGACTATACCTGATACACGGGATCTTTGGCTCTTGCCACTTGCTTCTATATGCTCACCGTTATATCAGCCTTGGTTTGCTGGTCTGGCATTTTCATCAAGATGGAATGTTTCTACGTTATACAATTTTGAAGCATTGTTAAAGCACTAGCCCTAACCCTGTATCTGAATACAAACAAACTGTTACTGTTTGAATGTTTATATATTTTTTCTTACCATGTTGTTTAAACTAAAACCCTTAGTTTATAACAATATATACCCATGTGCCGCCTAAAGTCCATTCTCTTAGTTTACATATATTTCCCAGATCCTTAATGAGGCTATCAATGTACTTTCCAATCCTTTGCGGGGGACCTCTAATCGCTGACACTATGGGTCTACCCGGTGGATTGCCCCTACTTTTATGGATCTTTGGGATGATATAGAAGGTGGGGATATTGTAATCCTCCACCTTAAGATACTCAAGTTCCCTTTTTAGACAAAAGAGTAGTGATGAGCCGAACACCCCCGGGTTCGGTTCGCACCAGAACCCGCGAACGGACCGAAAGTTCGTACGAACATTAGAACCCTATTAAATACAATGGATGCGAACGTTCGAATTCTAAAGTGCTAATTATAACAACTATTATGCATGTTATTGTCCTAAAAAGGGTTTGGGAACCCGGGTTGTGCACCAGGGGACATGTATCAATGCAAAAAGAAGTTTTAAAAACGGTCGTTTTTCGGGAGCAGTCATTTTAATGATGCATAAAGTGAAAAAAAAAGTCAAATATTCCTTTAAATATCGTACCTGGGGGGTGTCTAAAGTATGCCTGTGAAGTGCCACGTGTTTCCCGTGTTTAGAACTGTCCCTGCACAAAATGACACTTCTAAAGGAAAAAAAAGCCATTTAAAACTGCTTGCGGCTTTAATGTAATGTCTGGTCCCGGTAATATGGCTGAAAATCTTTAAGAAAAATGGCATAGCTACCCCATGACCCCCCCCCCTACCCCAGCCCATTACCAGCCCCTTTGGGTCTTGTATGGATATTAAGGGGAACCCCGCACATAAAATAAAAAAGGCCCTATATACTCTGAACAGCCGTATACAGGCGGTGCATACAAGACAGGGACTGTAGGTTTGTTCTTATGTCGAATCTGTTTGTAATTTTGAACAGGTACATTGTTTAAGTGTAGCTCCAGCCCAAAAATCTATTTTTAAACTTTTTGGAAAACATAGGTAAGGGTTATCACCCCTGTAACATTTGTTTTGCTGTCTGTGCCCCTGTTCAGAACATTTCACCTCACTTTCCGTCCCAATGACAACTGTTTTTGAAATGTGGTGTTTTTCTTGAAACAAGGATTGCTGATAAAGCATCAGTACAGAGGAGACACCTTTCTCCCATATTAATTCTTACAGGAGAGAATTTTCCTTCCAAGGGGTAGATTTCCTCTCACTTCCTGTTGTCTTCTTGTGTTTGCAAGTAGGAGTCGTTTGTAAGTTGGATGTTTGAAAGTAGGGACCTGCCGTATATACTCTGCAGAAATAGGCCCCTTAGTTGTTGGTGTTGGCACAACACTGTAAGCACTCACAGTTACTCTTGGTTGGTGCTGGAACGCCCTGCTGTCAACTATTATATCAGGAATCGTAATTACATATAATTGTTGAACAGTGGTAGTAAAAATTGGGCCTTTGATGGTGGTGCTGGTGCCACAACACTGTAAGCCCTGACAGTTACTCTTGGTGGGTGCAGCAATGGGCCCTGCTGTGAATTATTAGATCAAGAATTGTAATTGCATGCCCCTGTTGAACAGGGGCTGAAAAATTGGGCCTTTCGTGGTGGTGGTGGTGGTGGCGTTGCCACAACACTGTAAGCCCTCAGAGTTACTCTTGGTGGGTGCAGGAATGGGCCCTGCTGTGAATTATTAGATCAAGAATTGTAATTACATGCCCCTTTTGAACAGGGGCTGAAAAATTGGGCCTTTCGTGGTGGTGGTGGTGGTGGCGTTGCCACAACACTGTAAGCCCTCAGAGTTACTCTTGGTGGGTGCAGCAATGGGCCCTGCTGTGAATTATTAGATCAAGAATTGTAATTACATGCCCCTGTTGAACAGGGGCTGAAAAATTGGGCCTTAGGCACTGGTGGCACAACACTACAACCCCTCACAGATACTGTACTTGGAGCACAGCAATGAGCCCTGTTGCAAAGTATTTCTTCAAAAATTGTAATGACACGCCCCTGTTAAACAGGGGCTGAAAAATTGGGCCTTAGGCACTGGTGCCACAACACTCCAACCCCTCACAGATACTGTACTTGGAGCACAGCAATGAGCCCTATGGCAAATTATTGCTAAAAAAATTGTAATTACACGCCCCTGTAAAACAGGGGCTGAAAAATTGGGCCTTAGCCACTGGTGGCGGCACCCATAAACAAAAATGATCTTCCAAGCTATCATCATCAATCGTATCATTGAGGACTCGGAGGAGGAGGATAGCCAGTCAACATAACAGCACAGGCACTCAGCATCAGCATCAGTCTTGAAGGGATGTGACATGTTAAAATCAATTAGTCTGTTATATCAGCATCAGGTGTGTGGTAGCTGGTGGTGATCCAAGACTGGTTCATCTTGATGAAAGTCAGTCGATCAACCGAGTCGGTGGACAGGCGCACCCTGTGATCCGTGACAAATCCTCCAGCAGCACTGAATGTGCGTTCTGAAAGAACGCTGGATGCAGGACAGGCCAGTAGCTCAATTGCATACTGTGCAAGCTCTGGCCAGTGATCCATCCTCAAGACCCAGTAAGCCAGAGGATTTTCGGTGGGGAAGGTGTCCAAGTCTGACCTTGCCCCTAGATATTCCTGCACCATGTTTATCAGACGCTGGCGATGGTTGCTGGAACCGATCATACTTTGGGGCTGCGGACTAAAGAATTGTCTGAACGCATCGGTCAGACGGCCACCTTCCCCACCGCTCCTTCTTTGACTGGCCGAAGCCTCAGCAACTCGTTGTCCAGGACCAGGAGTTTGTAACCTCCCAGTCTCTGGGAACGCGTTGCACAGACCTTTCTGCAAGGCCTCCCGGAGTTGTCTCATCCTCTGCTCCCTCTGCGACGGTAACATAAGGTCCGCAACCTTACCCTTGTACCGTGGATCAAGGAGAGTGGCCAGCCAGTAATGGTCCCTCTCCTTGATCCGAAGAATACGAGGATCCTTCCGCAGACTTTGCAGGATCAGGGAGGCCATGCAGCGTAGGTTTGCTGAGGCATTCGCTCCGGAGTCCTCTGGGTCACTAAGGACGACATGATCCGCAGCCACCTCCTCCCAGCCACGTACAAGTCCACTGGTTTCTTGGGACTGTAAATCATCCCTAAAAGACTGCTGCTGATGATGCTGAGTGCCAGCCTCCACCTCCATGCTGACACAATCCTCCTCCTCCTCCTCCTCCTCCTCTTCCTGTGCGATGGGTGGGACAGAAGGAACACTGTCTGGGTAAAGGGGGCCTTGAGAGGCAAGGAAGTCCTCCTCTTCCTGCCTCTGTTCTGCCTCAAGTGCCCTGTCCATTATTCCACGCAGCGTGTGCTCCAACAGGTGGACAAGAGGTACAGTGTCACTGATGCATGCACTGTCACTGCTCACCATCCTCGTGGCCTCCTCAAATGGTGCCAGGACAGTGCATGCATCCCTGATCATGCCCCACTGGCGTGGAGAAAAAAAACCAAGCTCCCCTGACCCTGTCCTGGTGCCGTAGTCGCACAGGTACTCATTGATGGCCCTCTGCTGCGTGTGCAGCCGCTGCAGCATGGCCAACGTTGAGTTCCACCTGGTGGGCATGTCACATATAAGGCGGTTCTTGGGCAGGTTCAACTCCTTTTGCAGCTCAGCCAGGCGAGCACTGGCATTATAAGATCTGCGGAAATGCACACAGACTTTCCTGGCCTGCCTCAGGACATCCTGTAAGCCCGGGTACCTGCCCAAGAACCGCTGCACCACCAGGTTAAGGACGTGAGCCACACAGGGCACATGGGTCAGTTGTCCCTGTCGGAGGGCGGAGGGGAGGTTGGTGCCATTGTCGCAAACCACCATTCCTGGCTTAAGCTGGCGTGGCGTCAACCACCTCTCGGCCTGGCCCTGCAGAGCAGACAGGACCTCTGCCCCAGTGTGGCTTCTGTCCCCCAAACACACCAGCGCAAGCACGGCATGGCATCTTTTTGCCTGCGTACTTGCGTAGCCCCTTGAACGCCTACGGAGCACCGCTGGTTCCGAGGACAAACCACAGGAAGAGGCCATGGAGGAAGAAGAAGATGAGGGGGTGGAGGAGAGAGGTGTGTCACAACCAGTAGTAGCATTTTGGAGGCGTGGCGGTGGAACAATCTCCAACACTACTGCACCTTGTCCTGCATCCTTCCCAGCTGCCAAAAGAGTGACCCAATGGGCCGTGAAAGAAAGGTAACGTCCCTGTCCATGCCTGCTGGACCATGAGTCAGCGGTAATATGCACCTTACCGCTGACCGCCCTGTCCAGCGAGGCCAAGACATTGCCTTCCACATGCCGGTAGAGAGCCGGAATCGCCTTCCGTGCGAAAAAGTGGCGTTTGGGAACCTGCCACTGAGGAACCGCACATTGCACAAACTCACGGAAGGGGGCCGAGTCTACCAACTGAAAAGGCAGCAGTTGAAGCGCTAGCAATTTAGCCAAGCTAGCATTCAACCGCTGGGCATGTGGATGGCTGGGAGTGAACTTCTTTCGACGGTCCAGCAGCTGGGGCAGGGAAATTTGCCTGCCAGAATCGGACGTCGGTGTACTGCTAGCAGAGTGGCCGCAAGTACTTGGCTGTGACACACCTAATTCTACACCTTCATTCCTCTCAGTGCATGTTTCAGAGAGGACTGAAGTTATAGTGGGGTTGGAGATCCCAGCTGATGCGGTGCAAGGAGAGGTCCGCTTTGTTCTTTGGTGTGGGTCTTTGAGGTAGGCTTGCCAACGAGCTGCATGGCAGGTCAACATATGTCTGGTCAGGCATGTGGTACCCAAGCGGCTGATGTTTTGGCCACGCGATATACGCTTGAGACATATGTTGCAAACAGCAGCTGTGCGATCTGATGCACTAGCCTCAAAAAAGGCCCACACCAAAGAACTTTTTGAATGACGGGCAGAGGCAGCGCCCTGCACAGGCGGAGCTCTGCGGTGTGATTCCGTCGGTGTACTGCCCTTACGCTGGCCACCAAAGGGCATCCTGCCTCGTTGGAGATGTGCCTCCTCCTCATCCTCCTCCTCCTCCTCTCTCCTATTAGGCACCCACGTGGAGTCAGTGACCTCATCATCCCCTCCCTCCTCATCACTGGAGCCAATCTGGCAGTATGCTGCAGCTGCTGGAACATGACTGCCAGATTGGTGTCCTTCTTGAGCATCCCCTCTGTCTGCTCTCACGCTACTGCCTTCCTGTAGCTGGGTTTCATCATCAGACCCTTCGAAACGCTGGGCATCCTCCTGGAGCATGTACCCAACACTGTGCTCAAACAGTTCGGGGGACTCCTCAGGAGGAGGACATGGTGGGTCTAGGGAAGGAGTGACTGATGATGAGTCTGACATTGATACCAGGGAAGAGGACGCTTTGGCAGCTGCTTTGCCAGTACCCTGAGCCTGGGTGAGAGAGGATGAGGAGGAGGAGGAGGGCTTGGTCATCCACTCTACCAAGTCTTCGGCATGATGTGGCTCAACATGTCCAGCTGCCGAAAAGAAGGACAAGCGTGTCCCATGGCCATGTGCTGATGACAATGCACCGCGTCCACAACCAGCACTGTTGCCCCCAGACACAGAGCCTGCTTGCCCTCTTTTATTGCCTCCTGACTGTCTGCCTCTCCTTGTTTGCCTTCCAGACATTCTAATAGATGGCCTGCAGGGAGATGGGAAAAAAGCAATAAGGGCTACCTTCAGGTGTCCTTCTCTGTCCCTTTACTTAAGGATTTCTAAATATGGTTGAGGATGATTGCTTTTGCACAGAATAGCACAACGACAATTTCCCTGACTGTCCAAAAAACAAGGATTTCAAAGATGGTTGATGAGGAATGCTTTAGCACACTATAGCACAAGGAGAATTTCCCTTACTGTCCTTCCCTGTCCCTAGAAACAAGGATTATCACAGTGAAAGAAACTGACACTCTTCCTACCTATAGTTTTCTGTCCCTAGAAAAAATGTTTTTTTAAAGCACACTATAGCACAAGGAGAATTTCCCTCACTGTCCTTCCCTGTCCCTAGAAACAAGGATTATCACAGTGAAAGAAACTGACACTCTTCCTACCTATAGTTTTCTGTCCCTAGAAAAAATGTTTTTTTAAAGCACACTATAGCACAAGGAGAATTTCCCTCACTGTCCTTCCCTGTCCCTAGAAACAAGGATTATCACAGTGAAAGAAACTGACACTCTTCCTACCTATAGTTTTCTGTCCCTAGAAAAAATGTTTTTTTAAAGCACACTATAGCACAAGGAGAATTTCCCTCACTGTCCTTCCCTGTCCCTAGAAACAAGGATTATCACAGTGAAAGAAACTGACACTCTTCCTACCTATAGTTTTCTGTCCCTAGAAAAAATGTTTTTTTAAAGCACACTATAGCACAAGGAGAATTTCCCTCACTGTCCTTCCCTGTCCCTAGAAACAATGATTATCACAGTGAAAGAAACTGACACTCTTCCTACCTATAGTTTTCTGTCCCTAGAAAAAATGTTTTTTTAAAGCACACTATAGCACAAGGAGAATTTCCCTCACTGTCCTTCCCTGTCCCTAGAAACAAGGATTATCACAGTGAAAGAAACTGACACTCTTCCTACCTATAGTTTTCTGTCCCTAGAAAAAATGTTTTTTTAAAGCACACTTTAGCACAAGGAGAATTTCCCTCACTGTCCTTCCCTGTCCCTAGAAACAAGGATTCGCACAGTAAAACACACTGACACTCTCCCTACCTATAGTTTTCTGTCCCTAGAAAAAATGTTTTTTTAAAGCACACTATAGCACAAGGAGAATTTCCCTCACTGTCCTTCCCTGTCCCTAGAAACAAGGATTCGCACAGTAAAACACACTGACACTCTCCCTACCTATAGTTTTCTGTCCCTAGAAAAAATGTTTTTTTAAAGCGCACTATAGCACAAGGAGAATTTCCCTCACTGTCCTTCCCTGTCCCTAGAAACAAGGATTCGCACAGTAAAACACACTGACACTCTCCCTACCTATAGTTTTCTGTCCCTAGAAAAAATGTTTTTTTAAAGCACACTATAGCACAAGGAGAATTTCCCTCACTGTCCTTCCCTGTCCCTAGAAACAAGGATTCGCACAGTAAAACACACTGACACTCTCCCTACCTATAGTTTTCTGTCCCTAGAAAAATTTTTTTTTAAAGCACACTATAGCACAAGGAGAATTTCCCTCACTGTCCTTCCCT
Source organism: Rana muscosa (assembly GCA_029206835.1). NCBI lineage: Eukaryota > Metazoa > Chordata > Amphibia > Anura > Ranidae > Rana > Rana muscosa. The sequence goes on from CM055116.1 coordinate 149,942,831, forward strand.
GTCCCTAGAAACAAGGATTATCACAGTGAAAGAAACTGACACTCTTCCCACCTATAGTTTTCTGTCCCTAGAAAAAATGTTTTTTTAAAGCACACTATAGCACAAGGAGAATTTCCCTCACTGTCCTTCCCTGTCCCTAGAAACAAGGATTATCACAGTGAAAGAAACTGACACTCTTCCTACCTATAGTTTTCTGTCCCTAGAAAACATTTTTTTTTAAAGCACACTATAGCACAAGGAGAATTTCCCTCACTGTCCTTCCCTGTCCCTAGAAACAAGGATTATCACAGTGAAAGAAACTGACACTCTTCCTACCTATAGTTTTCTGTCCCTAGAAAAAATGTTTTTTTAAAGCACACTATAGCACAAGGAGAATTTCCCTCACTGTCCTTCCCTGTCCCTAGAAACAAGGATTATCACAGTGAAAGAAACTGACACTCTTCCTACCTATAGTTTTCTGTCCCTAGAAAAAATGTTTTTTTAAAGCACACTATAGCACAAGGAGAATTTCCCTCACTGTCCTTCCCTGTCCCTAGAAACAAGGATTATCACAGTGAAAGAAACTGACACTCTTCCTACCTATAGTTTTCTGTCCCTAGAAAAAATGTTTTTTTAAAGCACACTATAGCACAAGGAGAATTTCCCTCACTGTCCTTCCCTGTCCCTAGAAACAAGGATTATCACAGTGAAAGAAACTGACACTCTTCCTACCTATAGTTTTCTGTCCCTAGAAAAAATGTTTTTTTAAAGCACACTATAGCACAAGGAGAATTTCCCTCACTGTCCTTCCCTGTCCCTAGAAACAAGGATTATCACAGTGAAAGAAACTGACACTCTTCCTACCTATAGTTTTCTGTCCCTAGAAAAAATGTTTTTTTAAAGCACACTATAGCACAAGGAGAATTTCCCTCACTGTCCTTCCCTGTCCCTAGAAACAAGGATTATCACAGTGAAAGAAACTGACACTCTTCCTACCTATAGTTTTCTGTCCCTAGAAAAAATGTTTTTTTAAAGCACACTTTAGCACAAGGAGAATTTCCCTCACTGTCCTTCCCTGTCCCTAGAAACAAGGATTCGCACAGTAAAACACACTGACACTCTCCCTACCTATAGTTTTCTGTCCCTAGAAAAAATGTTTTTTTAAAGCACACTATAGCACAAGGAGAATTTCCCTCACTGTCCTTCCCTGTCCCTAGAAACAAGGATTCGCACAGTAAAACACACTGACACTCTCCCTACCTATAGTTTTCTGTCCCTAGAAAAAATGTTTTTTTAAAGCACACTATAGCACAAGGAGAATTTCCCTCACTGTCCTTCCCTGTCCCTAGAAACAAGGATTCGCACAGTAAAACACACTGACACTCTCCCTACCTATAGTTTTCTGTCCCTAGAAAAAATGTTTTTTTAAAGCACACTATAGCACAAGGAGAATTTCCCTCACTGTCCTTCCCTGTCCCTAGAAACAAGGATTCGCACAGGAAAACACACTGACACTCTCCCTACCTATAGTTTTCTGTCCCTAGAAAAAATGTTTTTTTAAAGCACACTATAGCACAAGGAGAATTTCCCTCACTGTCCTTCCCTGTCCCTAGAAACAAGGATTCGCACAGTAAAACACACTGACACTCTCCCTACCTATCCTTCTCTTTCCCTAAACTAAAGGAATCCAGGTTAAGCAAGAAAAAATAAATGTCACTGTCCCTGCCTATGCTTCTCTTTCCCTGCTCCGGAACACACTACACTAGGCCGCCGTGCTGGCGGCCTTTTATAGTGTGGGGCGTGTACTAAACACCCTCAGCAATAATTGGCCACAGGCATCCTGCCTGTGGCCAATCATTGCTCTCCTCGCTGCCGGCGCTGTGATTGGCCAAGCATGCGGGGTCACAGTGCATGCTTGGCCAATCACAGCGCCTGGATGACACTGCGATGGCGTAGTGCATTGTGGGCCGTTCGCGTCACTCGAATTAGGCGCGAACGGCCCAAATCGTTCGATCTTCGTCGAACGATCGAACAGCCGATGTTCGAGTCGAACGTATGTTCGACTCGAACACCGAGCTCATCCCTACAAAAGAGCTTCATCTACCTGCCCACTTTAGTTTATCATTAATGAGTTGTACCATGCTGTTAAAGGGATTATGGTCTAGTTTTCTATACGTTAGGGGATCTGAGAGGAGTCGTAGTACCTGCTTTTCATACATAGTTGCTGAAAGGAGGACTACATTGCCCCCTTTGTCACTTGGCTTAATGATTACCGTGTTTGCCTTACGCAAATCTTCCAGGCCCTTACGTTCTAATTGGGTAAGGTTACCTGTAGAATTAGTATGCCAATTGAGTTTTAACAAGTCTTCCTGGACCAAATTCAGGATCCCCCTCCTCCAGTAATGATTCCAAGTGACCTAGTGCTAGCTGTTCATCGGTGTTCAGTAGTTCCAAGGGTGTTTCCTGTGTGGTTCTGCCCAAATATAATGACTTATAAAAAACCTTTCTAAGGAATAGATTTAAGTCCTTGAAGGTCTCAAAGTGATCCATATCTGTTGAGGGGGAAAAGGACAGGCCTCGGCTTAGGAGGTCAATGTGGTTCTGTTCTAACCTAAAGTCTGACAAATTGACCACTTTTATGTCGTCCACTTTGCCCAAGTCTAAGACGGCTATCTGCGTCTTCTCGGACACCTCCTGATTGTTTGGTTGTTCCTTTGATTGTTTCCCCTTCCTTGATTCCTTCCGCCTCCTGTTCCCCCTGTTCTGTCTCCCTTCAGGATCCCTTTGGTTAACGGTGGACCGTCCTGCTCCAGTTGCTCCTTGTCTAAAAAAGAAACTGATCGTGGGGTGTCCTCTTCACTCCCTGAAGACTGGGCACTAGCTTCAGTACCCGACTGGGAGTAAGGTCTTCTCTGGCGAGACTGTCCTCTCTGACCCTTGGTAGTTAGATCCAAGATCTCCCCCTTGGCCCAATCTTCTAGGTCTCGTCTAAACTTACTATGTTTGGTTGTCTTAAGGTTTTTTTGGGTTTTGTCAACTTCCCTCTTAAGTATGTCATTAAGTTTTTCAAATTCTGGGCTTTCTTTAAAGGGTTCAAGTTTGAGTCCACTCTCAGATATTGCCCCTTGCAATGTCACTAATTGATCTTTCAGTTCCTCTATAATTAGTTTCATGACTTCAATCCCATGGGCAATACATTGTTTCTGCCACTTTTCTAAGAATTTTTCTGTATGTAAGTGTGCTGCTGGCACAACTCGTTCACGGAGGCCACGTGGAATAATCCCCCTGTTTACATAAGACTCCAAGGATAGAATGTCCCACTTGCGATTTAATGATCGTATTATTATTTTTTTGTGTTCCTTAAAGAGTGGTCTTATATCATCCTGTGTCCCCAGGTCAGACCTAACCGTGTCCTCATCAAAGGTGGCCCTAATCTCACTATCGAAATCCTCACCTACTGTAGTATAAATGCCATGCCAGACCAACCTGAATTTACCTTTTAAATGAACAATAATAAAAGTAATGCACATGTACCGGAAAAAATGAAACCACATTCAACAAATAAGGTCAGTCCCACGGATTCGGGCATAAAGGGATCAAAGGTTGATCCAAGGCATATGTAGAAAAAAGGGGGGAAAAAATGCTTGATTCACAGCGGGATGCTTAATGATTTGTACCGATTGGTTGATTCGTTTAAATCAAACGGGATCCTCCTAAACCATTATGACAATGTAGAGAACTGGAGGGGGTTGGGACAGAGGCCCAACAGAAGGTTAATGTCACGAGCCGGACTGACGGCTAGTGGGGATACAGGAGGTGGATCCTCTGTACCAGATAGGGGATGGCACGGGTCGTACTGAGGGACCGGTTCTAAGCAGCTACCGGTTTTCACCAGAGCCCGCTGCAAAGCGGGATGGACTTGCTGCGGTAGCGACTCCACCTCTCTGGTGGCTGAGATAGGCGTGGTACAAAAGGACTAGGCAGAGGCAAGGTCAGACGTAGCAGAGGGTCAGGGCAGGCGGCAATGGTTCGTAGTCTGAGACAATGGCAGCAGGTCAGATACACAGGCAAGGCAACTCACAAAACGCTTCCACAGGGTACTAAGACAACAAGATCCGGCAAGGACAGGAAGGGGAAGTGGGTTTATATATGATTTGGGTGTGCACACAGTAATTGGGCCAGGCACCAATCAATGGTGCGCTGGCCCTTTAAATCTTAGAAGGCCGGCGCGCGCGCGCCCTAGAGCGCAGCGGGGCCGCGCGCGCCGGGAAGGAGCAGGAGGGGGATGGTGAGTAGGATGGGATGCGATCCGCGGACGGAGATGTGCCGCCGTGTGGATCGCATCCCTGCTGGTGACAGAGCAGCGCCCACGGCCAGGAGGGCTGACCGGGGCGCTGCAGGGGGACCGACGCCGCGAGCGCTCCGGGAAGGATGGGACACCCGGAGCGCTCGGCGTTACAGTACCCCCCCCCTTAGGTCTCCCCCTTTTCTTGGAACCCAAGAATCTACGGATGAGCTCCTTGTCTAAAATGTTGGTCTCAGGCTCCCAGGATCTCTCTTCAGGACCACAGTTCTCCCAATCAATTAAAAAAAATATTTTACCTCGGATGACCTTGGAGGCGAGGATTTCTTTCACCGAGAAGACATTGGAAGAACCAGAGACAGGAGCAGGAGCAGTGACCTTGGGGGAAAATCGGTTAAGAATGAGGGGTTTGAGAAGAGACACATGAAAAGAATTGGGGATACGAAGAGAAGGAGGAAGATGGAGTTTGTAAGAGACAGAATTGATTTGGTTTTTGATTTTAAAAGGTCCGAGGTAACGAGGACCCAGCTTGTAGCTAGGTACCCAAAACCGAACATATTTTGAGGAGAGCCACACTTTGTCACCAGGGACATAGACAGGAGGAATTCTTCTTTTTCTATCTGCATGTCTCTTCATGCGGGCAGAGGCCAGTGATAGCGACTTTTGAGTCTCTTTCCAGATAGAGGTGAAGTCTTGAGTTAATTCATCCACAGCAGGAACTCCAGAAGAAGTGGGGATGGGGAGGGGGGGGCAATGGGTGACGGCCATAGACCACAAAGAAAGGTGATTTGGAGGACGATTCAGAGTTCTTGAAATTGTATGAGAATTCTGCCCAGGGTAATAGGTCGACCCAATCGTCTTGACGGGCGGAGACAAAATGTCGTAAGTAGTCACCAAGGACCTGGTTAACTCTCTCCACCTGTCCATTGGATTGCGGGTGATAAGCGGAAGAAAAATTAAACGTAATCTTTAGTTGAGTACAGAGAGCTCTCCAAAACTTCGAGATGAACTGAACGCCTCTATCAGAGACGATATGTGAGGGTAGCCCATGGAGACGGAAAATTTGAAGAAAAAAATGCTTCGCCAACTGAGGTGCAGTAGGCAGGCCAGGAAGCGGGACAAAATGAGCCATTTTCGAAAAGCGGTCAACGACCACCCAGATGACAGTGTTACTATGAGACAAAGGAAGGTCCGTGATGAAATCCATGGCAATGTGGGACCATGGTTGTTCAGGCACAGGTAGAGGAAGGAGAAGACCTGCAGGCTTCTGGCGTGGAGTCTTGTCACGTGCACAGATAGTGCAGGCCCGTACAAAGTCAGTCATATCTTTTTCCTGGGTAGCCCACCAATAGTGTCTGCCCATCAATTGTATGGATTTTTTGATCCCAACGTGACCGGCTAGATGGGAGGAATGGCCCCACCTGAGTATCTGGAGACGAAGGCGTGGAGGAACGAAAGTTTTTCCTGGAGGAACTGGCATCAGAGAAGCAGGAGCAGAGGAAATCAGACACTCAGGGGGTACGATGTGTTGAGGGGGAGTCCCGGTTTCAGAGGCATCGGAGGAACGGGACAAGGCATCAGCCCTGACATTCTTGTCTGCGGGACGAAAATGGATCTGGAAATTGAACCGGGCAAAGAACAATGACCACCTGGCCTGGCGAGGATTTAAGCGCTGAGCGGACTGAAGGTAGGACAAATTTTTATGGTCAGTGTAGATGGAGATAGGGTGAAGGGATCCTTCCAGGAGATGTCTCCACTCTTCTAATGCCAGCTTGATGGCCAACAGCTCACGGTCACCTATGGAATAGTTTTTTTCAGGAGGGGAGAAGGTTTTAGAGAAAAAACTACACGTGACGTTTCCTCCTTTAGCGTTTTTTTGAAGAAGAACAGCTCCGGCTCCTACCGAGGAGGCGTCAACTTCAAGGAAGAACGGCTTTATGGGGTCTGGTCGAGACAGGACAGGTGCAGAGGAGAAGGGGGTCTTAAGGTGAGTAAAGGCTTCTTCCGCTTGAGGCGGCCAGGACCTTGGATTTGCGTTTTTCTTAGTCAGTGCCCCTATAGGAGCAACGATGGTGGAGAAGTGGGGTATGAACTGACGATAGTAGTTGGCGAATCCAAGGAAGCGTTGGATAGCACGGAGTCCAGAGGGGCATGGCCAATCCAAGACTGCGGAGAGCTTGTCAGGGTCCATTTGAAGGCCTTGCCCTGAAACCAGATAACCTAGGAAAGGAAGGCTGCTGCGCTCAAAAAGGCATTTTTCAAATTTAGCGTAAAGATGATTTACGCGGAGGCGCTGGAGCACTTGACGGACATGGAGCCGATGTTCCTCAAGGTTGGTAGAGAAGATTAGGATGTCGTCAAGATAGACAACCACACAGGTATACAGTACGTCCCGAAAGATTTCGTTGACAAAATCCTGAAAGACTGCAGGAGCGTTGCAAAGTCCGAATGGCATGACGAGATATTCAAAGTGACCATCTCTGGTGTTAAATGCGGTTTTCCATTCATCTCCTTCACGGATTCTGATGAGGTTATAAGCGCCCCTGAGGTCCAATTTCGAAAAAACTTTTGCTCCGCGCAGACGGTCAAAGAGCTCAGAGATGAGAGGCAGAGGGTAGCGATTTTTAAAAGTGATTTTATTGAGACCACGATAGTCTATGCAAGGGCGTAGTGATCCATCCTTCTTGGCAACGAAGAAGAACCCCGCTCCAGCTGGAGAAGATGATTTCCTAATAAAACCTCTCTTGAGGTTCTCCTGTATGTAATCAGTCATGGCCTTGGTTTCAGGAGAGGAGAGAGGGTAAATTCTGCCACGGGGTGGTGTAGTACCTGGGAGCAAGTCAATGGGGCAGTCGTAGGGTCTATGTGGTGGTAAGACCTCCGCCTGTTTTTTGCAAAAGACATCAGAAAAGTCCTGATAGGCCTTGGGAAGGCCGGGCAAAGGAGTAGCGATGGGAACTTGACTGGTGGGTACAGACTTAAGACAATGCTTGTGGCAGGAGTAGCCCCAGGATTTGATGTCCCCAGTGGTCCAGTCGAGGGTAGGAGAATGGCGCTGGAGCCAGGGTAGGCCAAGAAGGATGTCAGAAGTACAGTTCGGCAAAACAAAGAATTCAATTTTTTCTTGGTGAAGAACACCAACGGACATGAGCAGGGGTTCGGTGCGGTAACGCACGGTACAATCCAGATTCTCTCAATTTACAGAGGAAATTAAGAAGGGTTTGATGAGACGGATAACAGGAACGTTGAACCTGTTGATGAAAGAGGCTTCAATAAAGTTTCCTGCAGAACCAGAGTCCAGGAAGGCCACCGCAGAGAAGGGGGAGCCAGCAGAAGGAGAAATCCGCACAGGAATAGTCAGACGTGGAGAGGAAAAATTCACACCTAGTAACACCTCTCCCACGTTCACTAGGTGCGGGCGTTTCCCTGACGTAGAGGACGAATAGGGCAGTCCTTTAGGAAATGTTCAGAGCTCGCACAATAAAGGCATAAGTTCTCATTTCTACGGCGAGTCCTCTCTTGTAGGGTCAGGCGAGATCGGTCCACCTGCATGGCCTCCTCGACGGAAGGCATAGTATCAGGATGCGTTGGATTCAGGAAGAGAGGAGCCAGGCGCGGATAACGCCTGGTGCGAACAAGATCTTTCTCCTGGCGAAGCTCTTGGCGTCTTTCAGCGTAGCGTATGTCAATGCGGGTAGCTAAGTGGATGAGCTCCGTCAGGGAGGAGGGTATCTCTCGTGCGGCCAGACAATCCTTGATGTGGCTGGATAAACCTTTCTTGAAGGTCGCGCAGAGAGCCTCATTATTCCAGGCTAGCTCTGAGGCCAGTGTGCGGAACTGTATGGCATATTCGCCCACAGAGGAGTTTCCTTGGACAAGGTTAAGCAGGGCGGTTTCAGCGGATGAGGCTTGGACTGGTTCCTCAAAAACGCTACGAACCTCAGCAAGGAAGGACTGAACGGTGGCTGTAGCAGGGTCATTGCGGTCCCAGAGTGGCGTGGCCCAGGCCAAGGCCTTCCCAGACAACAGACAGACCACGAATGCCACCTTAGACCGTTCTGTGGAAAACTGGTCTGACATCATCTCAAGATGCAGGGAACATTGGGACAAGAATCCCTGGCACATCCTAGGATCCCCGTCAAATTTCTCCGGAAGAGACAAGTGGATCTTCGAGGTAGTAGCGGCAGCTCGGAGAGGGGAAGATGCTGGAGCTTGTGGCGGCAGACGCTGCTGGATCATGGCGGTCAACTGCGACAGCTGCTGTCCTTGTTGGGCAATCAATTGCGACTGCTGGGCAACCACGGTAGTGAGATCAGCGAGACTAGGCAGCGGCACGTCAGCGGGATCCATGGCCGGATCTACTGTCACGAGCCAGACTGACGGCTAGTGGGGATACAGGAGGTGGATCCTCTGTACCAGAGAGGGGATGGCACGGGTCGTACTGAGGGACCGGTTCTAAGTAGCTACCGGTTTTCACCAGAGCCCGCCGCAAAGCGGGATGGACTTGCTGCGGCAGGAGCAACCAGGTTGTGTCCTCCAGTAGCGACTCCACCTCTCTGGCGGCTGAGATAGGCGCGGTACAAAAGGACTAGGCAGAGGCAAGGTCAGACGTAGCAGAGGGTCAGGGCAGGCGGCAATGGTTCGTAGTCTGAGACAATGGCAGCAGGTCAGATACACAGGCAAGGCAACTCACAAAACGCTTCCACAGGGTACTAAGACAACAAGATCCGGCAAGGACAGGAAGGGGAAGTGGGTTTATATATGATTTGGGTGTGCACACAGTAATTGGGCCAGGCACCAATCAATGGTGCGCTTGCCCTTTAAATCTTAGAAGGCCGGCGCGCGCGCCCTAGAGCGCAGCGGGGTCGCGCGCACCGGGAAGGAGCAGGAGGGGGATGGTGAGTAGGATGGGATGCGATCCGCGGACGGAGATGTGCCGCCGTGTGGATCGCATCCCCGCCGGTGACAGAGCAGCGCCCACGGCCAGGAGGGCTGACCGGGGCGCTGCAGGGGGACCGACGCCTGCGAGCGCTCCGGGAAGGATGGGACACCCGGAGCGCTCGGCGTTACAGTTAAATGGTGAATCAACCACAACACAATCGGTTAAATGCAAAGACTTTATTTGTTGAATGCTACATATCAAAAATTCTATTCATCCAAAGGGTGTGACACATCCTAGAGGAGAAAAAGGTTTCTCTAGTACTGTACCTGTACAAAACTACAATAAAAATACATGAACTAACATACACAGTGCACTGTTGAAAGAACAAAGGGACTAAAAAAGCAAAGTGGACCAGCAACCCCCCACTACAAACCCCAGCGAACCTGAAATGGTTGACCCCTAGTGTCCGGACATAATGATGTCAAAACTGGAAGCCAAGGTGATAGAGAAATCCCAAAAATGAGGATAAAATTCCAAAAATAGGATGGAGAAAAGCTGAAACCTGTATGGAGGTAAAAGGTATAAAGCACTCTGCTGACAGCTTCAGATCAGAAGTAGTCCAGACGGCACCTTCGTGTCGATAGTCAGAATAGAAAGCCCCTATTCAGGCATGATTGAATAATGCTTTAACACAATGTCCATAGATTGCAGGTGGTAATGGGATTGATTTCCACTTTATGTAAACTACTTGCAATATTAACAAACTCAAATAAAACTGATTGTTTCTGAGAAAGTAAAGGTTCCAGCATAAAATTATCACAAAAGGATCTGCTCAGGAAGGCTGGAAATGTCTATGGAGTAAGAGCATAGTGTGGGGCGGTAATTGGGCACGGAGGGTGAGCTTTCAACTCATTGCAGGCTTACCCATCCAAGGTTTGTGTCCCGCTGTCCGTCAGCCACAGTCACACTTCATCCGTGGAGATGCCTTGGTTTGCAAGTTTGCCAGGGATGTGATACAGTCGATCAGCTCCACTCCGCAAACTTCTAACCTGCTCGTGGTGTCTCTGAAGAACTCTGACAGTTTCAGCGTGAGTAGCGTCTTTCGTCCGGTCACGTGTTCTCACCTCAGAGAATTTAGGGTATCATCCGACGTGACCAACGTTGGTTATAACAGCTAAAACTGAAAGACACCATAAGGATGCAGGGTTGGTGCAGTGTTGATCTCCAGCCACTGGGGGCCAAAATCCATCCTCATAGAATCACACACCAGGCTTTCTCAATGTTAAGCAGAGGGGATCGCAGGAAGGAAGGGGGAAAAAGGGGGGCTAGTCCAAACTCTGCTCATCAACGTCGTACATGACGCGTTTCGTTACACAACAGTCACTTCATCTTGATGTATCAGCGGTAAGTAAATGCTCACTGTCAGGTCACCTGTGGCCAGGTGACAGGTGCACACCGTAGGGGGACAGGAGTGCACCACAAGGTAGTGAACCCTATGGCTGACTGCTGCGGATAGGAAACTGGGTGGTTGTGGAAAGCGGGACCAGAGGAGCACAACCGGGATCCTATGGGAAGCTAGAGCCAAGATTCCCCAGGGCGCGGAGTCTAAGACCCAGCAGGTCTTCTCCAGAGCCTCTAGTGGTGAGGATGTTATGCTGCAGGCTGGGTCCAGGTGGCGGCCCCTAGAGTCTCCTAGCTCACGCCCCGTAGGATAAGGGGACAAGAGGGGAAGCAGCAGCACGAGATATAAGAGTAACGAATAACAAGCTGAAAGTCAAGGGCCACAAGCAGACAAGGATAACGAAAGACAAGCCGAAGGTCAAGGGTCACGAGCAGACAGGGATAGTCGGGGACAAGCCAATAACGTAACAGAGAGACAGACGTAGCACACGGCAGGCAGGAACCCAAACACACAATGCCTAACAAACACGTTGATCAGCAAAGCAGGCTTGCAGTGCACAGGTTAATATAGTGTTCTGTGATAGGACCTGGGGTGGAGTCAGGCTGGGAGGAGATTATAAAGGAAGCCAGGTGAAAGGGTTCTGGCCTCTAAGATGAACACATGGGAAGGAAGGTAAGCTGACAGACAAACACTACTGCATATCCATGACAGTACCCTCCCTCTTATGGGCCCTCCCCCGCCTGGGCCCAGGCTTAAAGGGAAATCTCTGATGAAACCTCCTCAACAGATGAGGTGCAGCGACATCAGATGCAGCGATCCAAGACGCCTCCTCAGGACCAAAACCTCTCCAATGCACAAGGTACTGAAGAATGCCTCTGCAGAGCCGAGAATCCAGAACTTGTCTAACCTCGTACTTAAGATTATCCTCAGAGACCGAAAACGAGGTAGGGGGATGACAAGAAGATCTATTGAGGACCAAAGGCTCTCTAGGAATAAGCAAGGGCATGAGAGGATCAACAGGAATCTGAGGAGGGTCCCCTAGACCCTTAAAGGGGAACTGGTCATCTTGCGCAGGACCATCAGACTGGGCAGAAATCAGTGGGACCCTGAAGTCAGGTTGGTTAGAAGGTGACATGTCGCCGGAGTCAAGCTGAATAGCTGAAGGACAAGCAGAATGTCCTGAACAAGAAAAAGTAGGAGGCTCACTGGGCATGGGCTGGACTGGCATAACTAGTACAGAGGCAGAGTGAATAGCTGAGTCAGGTGTAGCGACTACCTGAATCGCATCGCAAGACGTAGCGACTGCAGGACTTGTAGACAAGCTAGCCTGGCTGCGCGTCCAAGGGTGGTTAGGGACAGAGAAATGTAAATGGTTATGCAACCTGGAATGAATGACTGGCTCAGGTTCACAGGGGGCAACCTTGGGTAGGCAGGACGAGGAACAGGAGGAACCCCAAGCCAGGATCTGTCCAATAGTCCAGTCCAGATGAGGAGAATGGAGCTGTAACCATGGGAGACCCAAAATTATAGGCGTTGAGGCCTTGGGTAAGATAAGGAAGGATATCCACTCCTGGTGGAGTGTGCCTACCGACATCTTAACAGGGAGGGTCTGGAAGCGGATAGGTCCCCCTGGGAGAACAGTACCATCAATCGCCAAGACCACCAATGGCGTGGTGAGGGGCAAAAGAGTAAGTCTCATGGACGATGCGATTTCCCAGTCCATGAAATTACCAGCGGCTCCGGAATCCAGATATGCTGAGACCGAATGAGAAGAAGCACCAACATGAAGGAACACAGAAAGCAGAAGACAAGAAGGGGAAGGTGATATTTCTGGGTCCAATACTCCACTTTCCAGATGAAGTGGACCCGAACGTTTTTCTGGACAAAGAGAGCAAGTGTCACGAAAATGACCTTTGCCCCCACAGTAAAGACACAGACCAAGAGTTCTGCGCCTAGCACGTTCCTCGGGGGATAGCCTGGTCCGACCCAGCTGCGTGGGTTCCTCAGCTGGTAGGAGATGCTCTACGGGTCGAAGAGAGGGGAGCTCAGGCTGACTAAGAACCAAGGAGTGCTGGCGTTGCTTTTCTAAGGTCCTCTCCTGAAAGCGAATATCGATCTGGTTACACAAGGAGATAACGCCGGCCAAATCAGTGGGGATGGTTCTTCCTGCTAATTCATCCTTCACTCTATCAGACAGGCCATGCAAAAAGGTTGCAACTAAGGCCTCATTGTTCCAGCTCAACTCAGCCGACAGTATGCGGAAATGAAGGGCATACTGTCCCACAGAAGCAGACTCTTGGCGGAGACGTAAAAGGGCGCTGGCCGCTGAAGAGACACGAGCCGGTTCTTCGAAGATATTCCGAAAAAGTTTCAAGAAGCCAGACAGGCTAGAAACCACTGGATCATTCAGTTCCCACAGAGGGGCTGCCCAGGCTAAAGCTTCACCAGAGAGGAGGGAAATGATATAGGCTACCTTAGCCCGATCAGACAGGAAGTTTTGGGGCTGGAGCTCAAAATGAATCGTGCATTGGCTAAGGAACCCCCAGCAAGCCTTGGAGTCCCCAGAGAAACGGGACGGAGCTGGCAGTTGTAGTGAGTGTGTGGCTGCGACTGGTGCAATAGGTGCAGCCGGTGGTTGTATTTGAGGTTACGGATTCAGGGTTCCCAAGGAGGCCTGAAGCTGCTCGAAGCGAGAAGCCAGATCCTGGAGGAATCGCATCACCTGAGTCTGATTCGATTCCTGGGTTTCAAGTCTGCAAACTATGCCCTGCAATGCATCATCCGCGGGGAACGGGATGTCAGCCGGGTTCATGGCTGATCAAACTGTCAGGTCACCTGTGGCCAGGTGACAGGTGCACACCGTAGGGGGACAGGAGTGCACCGCAAGGTAGTGAACCCTATGGCTGACTGCTGCGGATAGGAAACTGGGTGGTTGTGGAAAGCGGGACCAGAGGAGCACAACCGGGATCCTATGGGAAGCTAGAGCCAAGATTCCCCAGGGCGCGGAGTCTAAGACCCAGCAGGTCTTCTCCAGAGCCTCTAGTGGTGAGGATGTTATGCTGCAGGCTGGGTCCAGGTGGCGGCCCCTAGAGTCTCCTAGCTCACGCCCCGTAGGATAAGGGGACAAGAGGGGAAGCAGCAGCACGAGATATAAGAGTAACGAATAACAAGCTGAAAGTCAAGGGCCACAAGCAGACAAGGATAACGAAAGACAAGCCGAAGGTCAAGGGTCACGAGCAGACAGGGATAGTCGGGGACAAGCCAATAACGTAACAGAGAGACAGACGTAGCACACGGCAGGCAGGAACCCAAACACACAATGCCTAACAAACACGTTGATCAGCAAAGCAGGCTTGCAGTGCACAGGTTAATATAGTGTTCTGTGATAGGACCTGGGGTGGAGTCAGGCTGGGAGGAGATTATAAAGGAAGCCAGGTGAAAGGGTTCTGGCCTCTAAGATGAACACATGGGAAGGAAGGTAAGCTGACAGACAAACACTACTGCATATCCATGACACTCACATTTAATAGCGTTGTTTGGCCAATCAAGAGCCAGATACCGCTGATTGACAGAATAGCGCCATCTTGTGATAACAACAGAAAGTTTTTTAATCCATGTATATGAAAAAATACCATAAAGGAAATGGAGTCTGAAGGTAAATTAATAAATAAAACAAAATTAAATGTATTGATTGCCTCAAAAACTGCTTATAGATCTAGACAAATTGATCAAAATATAACATCATGCAGCAGTTTGATAATTCGGAGGTCTTGCATGGCATATAGATTAATGCATAAATATATTCCAGAGTACATTTGGTCTGATTAGATGGCCCAGTTCAGGTTCACACAGCCCGATTTGGGCTGAGTCTAAAAGTCCTCTGAAAAAATACAGATGGCCACTGGGCCTTATCCTAGAGTTAATACAGAATCTCAAAGTCAGGGAGAAAAGAAAGAGGAATTAGTAAATGATTAATTTGAGTTTGGCTTTATTGCTTTAATTTCATTGAAGTCAAAGGAGGTGGGTCAGAACGTTCTATCTCTACAGGTCTGGTCTTGAGACCTCATACTAATATGTATACTCTCAAGGTTCCAGAAACACCTTCAGGCTCATCTCAGTATTTAGTAGGCTTGTGCGATTCGTTTCGTAACTAATCGAAATTCGTCCGAATTTAGCAACTTTCGGACATTCGGAAGCATTCGAATTTCCGAACAAAGCAATTACGAATAAAACCGAATCCGAAATAAATTATATCGCAAATAGCGAATGCCCGAATGTCTTCGGCATAATTCGTTATGAAAAAAGTTACGAATGTACGAATCCATTCGAAGCACAATAACACTCTGCTCTGCTCTCTGCTTCTCCCTCACCGTGCTGAACTCCCTCTCAAAATGGTGTACAGGGGCGGAGGCTATAGCCGCATGTAAAAAACGAAAGTAAAATACGAGATTTCGAATCGTTACAAATAACCGCTATGTATTTGGAAAAGTACAAATCCATTCGAAGCACATTAGGCATAATAGGCAGCGTCGTTGTGAGAGAGACACGGAAAATTACGAATCAACAAACCCCCAAAAAGTTACGAAAGTAGGAGTTATGTCCAGAATCAACTAAAAACAATGTACTCTACCGAAAGTATGAATTATAAATCAACGAAAAATAAGGCTTACATTAATACGAATCATTCCGATTCAAAGAAAAATGTCGCTTGCGAAAATACGAATTAGTTCGAACACGAAAAATCCCGTCTAGCAAAATTACGAACGATTACGAATCAACAGGACCGAAAATAAACAAACCAAAACTAAACAAATTTTTCCGTTGTGCACAAGTCTAGTATTTAGGCCTTTTGGTTGAAGTGTCTGGAGCCTGAATATCCAGGATTTTTCATGTTCGATTAGGACAGAGTCAAAGTCTCCCCGTCTCTCCGAAAGGTTGAGTGCATAGAACCCCTTTACACGGAGACCCAGTGTCTTTCCATCATGATGTTTTAAAAAATGCTGGGCTACCGGGGTATCTTCCTTGAGGCGGATGCTTTTGAGATGCTCTGCAAATCTGACTCTGAGTTGGCGTTTAGTCTTTCCAACGTAGATGGCATGGGCACTCTAGGATGTAGAGAACCCGTGCTGTGCTGCAGTTAATGAATGACCTAATTTCTAGACATGTGCATTTGTTTTCGTCCGAATGCACTTTTGTCCGAATTTCAGTTATTTTCGTTATCGTTTTAACAAACGAAAACGAAAGCACAGAATCCTTAAACCGAAAGATCCGACATAAACAAATGCTTTATTTTCGTTTTCGTTGCGACAACAGTTCGATATAGATAGGAGATTCGACATGACGCTGACAATAACAATCTGTGTCTATCGAACCTGTGGTCGAATGTGCCTAACCTTAACTCTATTAGTCCAAGATTATTCTACATAGAGAGAAAAGATTCGACATAGAGAGAAAAGATTCGACATTATAGAGAGAAAAGATTCGACATAGAGAGAAAAGATCGCTGCTGGAATTGGGTGGGGGAAGTAAAATAAAAATAATGATGATGATGAATGTTATTGGCTGATTGTAACCAAAGAGGAGGAGCAGTAAAATAGCTAGAACTAACTTGACAATTCAACATGAACGACGAAGATTCGACAAAGCATCGAAAAACATACAAACGTTGAATCTGTCATTGAAGGCTTATGGTGTCTGTCGAAAGTTAGAAGATTTGACGGTGCAGCTAAACTGTACGACGCTGCAATCGTACATTTCCGGTCAAATGCATCCGCCCATAGGCTATAGAAGAATTCTAATGTTGGTTGACTAGTAATAGTAATTAATAAATATAATTATTACTAGTCATACAACATTAGAATTCTTCTATAGCTTGTAGGCGGAACATTCGACCGGAAATGTATGATTGCAGCGTCGTACAGTTTTGCTGCTCCGTCGAATCTTCTTTGAACATTCAACAGACACCATAAGCCTTCAATGACAGATTCGATCTTAATTAATTCAGATTTTCAGAACTAATGCAATTTCTAACGAAAAACAAAATAAATAAAAACGAATTTCGGGAGTAACTAAATAAATTTATTTTTCGGCCGAAAACGAAATTCCGAAACAAAATATTTCAGTGTGCACATGTCTACTAATTTCAAAGATCTCCCTAGAGAGTGAGTCTCTGAAGGTCTTGTTTTTTTCGACATATTTGCATGTGCCACAATGTCCACATGCAAACATGCCGATAGTGCGTGGCATTTCAGTCAACCAATTTTTGTCAACTGGACGCCTATATTCACTGCTCACGAGTTCATCTTTTAGATTCCTAGCTCTCTTGGCGGTCAGTAAGGGTCTGTCACCAACTATCCCTCTGAGTAGTTCACATTCGGTGAGTATGTGCCAATGCTCAGCAAGCACAGAACCCACCTGATGCCACTGTATGCCGAAGGGTGTGATGAACCTAACTGGTCCGTCTGTATTTGGCTGATGATTAGATTTGGACTGTAATAGTTCATCACGTGAGTGTTTGCTAGCAATGCTTTTGGCCCTGCGTAGAGTTCTATGTCCATATCCACGTTCTCTAAAACGCTGGTACAGGGACTCGGATTCCCTTTGGTAATCTGTTTCGCTGGAGCAGTTTCTCTGGATTCTGAGAAACTGTCCCTACGGGATGCCACGTTTAAGGGGAACAGGATGATGGCTGTCTGCCCTAAGCAGAGTATTGGCCGCTGAGGGTTTCCTGAAAGTCTGAGTGGTTAGCTTTCCTTCATGAATAGTAATCTTAAGATCTAAGAAAGAAATTTCATATAGATCTGAAAAAAAGTTAAACGTAAATTACGAGTGTTGCAATTCAATTCCTCCATGAATTGCAAGAGTTGCATAGGTGTACCACTCCATACCATGAATACATCGTCAATGTACCTCAGCCAGGCGCATGCGTGGCTGAGGTACAATGAGGAGGCAAACGCGGTATCTTCCTCCCACCATCCCAGGTGAAGACATGCATACGAAGGGGCCCACGGGGCTCCCATCGAAGTACCCTGGAGCTGCTGGAAGTATTTGGTGGCAAATTGAAAAAAAACGACAAAAAACTGTCCACTACACTATACTGTCCACTACACTACACTGACCTACCTGATTCCTACACTGACCATTACACTACATTGACCAACCTGATTCCTATACTGACTACTACACTACGCTGTCCACTGACCACTACACTACACTGACCACTATACTGTCCACTACACTACACTGACCACTATACTGACCACTATACTGTCCGCTACACTACACTGACCACTATACGACACTGACCACTACACTACACTGACCACTATACTGACCACTACACTACCATACACTGACCAACCTGATTCCTATACTGACCACTACACTACACTGTCCACTGGCCACTACACTACACTGACCAACCTGATTCCTACACTAACCACTACACTGACCAACTTGATTCCTACACTGACCACTACACTATCCAACCTGATTCCTATACTGACCACTGCACTACACTGTCCACTACACTACACTGACCACTATACTGTCCACTACACTACACTGACCACTGTACTGTCCACTACACTACACTGACCACTACACTACACTGACTACTATACTGTCCGGTACACTACACTGCCCAATACACTACACTGACCACTATACTACACTACACTGAACACTACACTGTTCACTATACTGTCCACTACCCTACACTGGCCACTATACTGTCCACTACACTGACCACTATACTACACTGACCACTATACTACACTACACTGACCAACCTGATTCCTATACTGACCAACCTGATTCCTACACTGACCACTATACTGTCTGCTACACTGTCCACTACACTACACTGACCACTATACTGTCCACTACACTACACTGACCACTACACTGTTCATTACACTAAACTGACCACTACAATACACTGACCAACCTGATTCCTACACTGACCACTACACTGACAACCTGATTCCTACACTGACCACTATACTGTCCGCTACACTGTCCACTACACTGACCACTATACTGTCCACTACACTGACCACTATACTGACCACTATACTGTCCACTACACTGACCACTATACTGTCCACTACACTACACTGACCACTATATTGTCCACTATACTGACCACTACACTACACTACACTACACTGTCCTACCTACAGTATTCCTATACTGACACTACATGGCGCTGCTCTTCTACTCTCTCTCTCTGGCTGCTCCCTCTCCCCAGATCGTGTTCATCCCCCCAGGGCCAGCAACATGACTCTACTCTCACATTCTTTTTTTTTGTCCGGAGGAGGAGAAGAAGAAGAAGAAGACAGCTGCAGCTCACAATTTTCATTTCTAGTGTTCCCCACGCTCTAGATGCAAAGTTCAGTGTCCGGCACCCTGTGATTGAGCGTATGGGGTCAGGCAGAACTCCAGGAGCAACCGCGATCGCGGATAGGCCAGCCCCATAGCCACACCTGACCCCATATGCCCAATCACAGGGCGCCGGACACTGAACATAGTGGTCAGAGCACAGGGGGGACACAGGAAATTTAAATTAGGAGGAGGCGGCCAGTAGTGACACACACTGGTGTGGAATTTTCGCCCCCCTAAATGTTGCGCCTGGGGCCACGGCAATCTCCTCACCCACCACGCTATGCCACTTCGAAGAATAACTGGCCCTACTCTCCCTCGGGACAGGTGCAGCCACCGCTGCAGCATAGAAAATAACTGCATTTCTTGCAACATTCCGCGCATCCCTTTTAGTTACAGACCCCTCTTTAGATAAGGTAGAAACAACATTATTGTCAGAAAGAGATGGAGCAAAGGCTCCTGACACAGAAACAACAATTACCAAGGATAATGCAAATGATATTTAATTACCATTAACTAAAGGGTTACCAACAATGGAGATGTCCTTATCAGCACTCTTCACAGCAGTAGACATGTGCAAAAGGAAAAAATTTGTTTTGTTTTTCGTTTTAATTAGTTAATTCATTAATTTTGTTTAGTTGGATTCGTTAAATTGTTAAATTTGTTTTCGGAATTCGTTTAGTTTTCGAACGAATTCGAAAAAATCGGTCGCATTCGAAAATATTTCAACCAAATTCGTTAATATTTCAACCAAATTCGATAATATTTCAACCAAACTCGAAATTATTTCAAATTATTTCAACCGAATAGAAAAGATTATAATAAAATAGAAAAACAGAGAATAGACTAGAAAAACAATAGAACAGAATAGAATATATTATATTTTATTCTATTCTGTTCTATTCTTTTATATTCTATTCAAATCTTTTCTATTAAAATCAAAATCATTATATACTAAATTTAAATTTCGGGAGATGGTTATATATATATTTTTTTTCCGACATTCGAATTGCGTATAGAATGAATTCGAATTTGAATAGAAAAGATTAGAATAGAAATAGAAAATAGACTAGAAAAACAATAGAACAGAATAGAATATAGATATTATCTATTTCATTTTTTTTTTTTTTGCAGATTACTATTTGTTTCCATAAGATCTCCTGCAGACTATTAGCATCTATTTCATTTTTTTTGCAGATCTCCTGCAGACTATTAGTATCTATTTGGTTTTCTCACCAGATCTCCTGCAGACTATTAGCATCTATTTATTTTTTTAGCAGATCTCCTGTAGACTATTAACAGCCATTTCACTTCCTTTTTTTGCAGATCTCCTGCAGACTATTAGCATCTATTTAATTTTTTTTTGCATTATTTATTTCCTTCAGATCTCCTGCAGTATATTAAAATCTATTTTTTGCAGATCTCCTGCAGACTACTATTAGCATCTATTTCATTTTTCTTTTATTTTTCTTTTTTTTCATTAGAGCAGCCATTTCCTTTTTTTCAGCAGATCTCCTGCAGACTATTAGTATCTATTTCATTTATTTTTTGCAGATTACTATTTATTTCCATCAGATCTCCTGCAGACTATTAGCATTTATATCATTTGTTTTGCAGATCTCCTGCAGACTATTAGTATCTATTTCATTTTCTCATCAGATCTGCAGACTATAAGCGTCTATTTCATATTTTTTTTGCAGGTCTCCTGCAAACTATTAGCAGCCATTTCCCTGTATATAGAGATATAAGCGGTGATGATGTCTCTCTTGTTGTCTCTTCCTCAAACCGTTCCTCCATTCATAAATGAAATAGATGCTAATAGTCTGCAGGAGATCTGCTGGAAATAAAGGAAATGGATTGTAATCTGCAAAAAAAATGAAATAGCTATTAATAGACTACAGGAGATGTGCTAAAATAATATGTGGGGGATTAGTGAGTGTGGGGGATGGATGGAGATGCTGAGCTCTGATTGGATGGTGTATGTAGGTGATTGTCTCTCTATAGATGGAGGAGGGGGGGAGGTGATGACATCACACGGTATTTATATATTTATAAAACCATCTTCCGAAATTCGAATTTTGTATAAAATTAATTCAAATTCAAATCTAAAAGCTTAGAATAGAATCGAAAATATTGGAAAGAATCGAATAGAAAAACAATAGAACACAATAGAATGAAATTCAATATATATATTATATTTTATTCTATTCTGTTCTATTGTTTTTCTAGTCTATTTTCTATTTCTATTCTAATCTTTTCTAGATGGAATTCGAATTCATTCTATACGAAATTCGAATATCGGAACATGGTTTGGTTTTATATATATATATATATATATATATATATATATATATATGTATATATATATTTTTTTCTGATTTGTTCTATTGTTTTTTCTAATGATATTGTTTTCTATTAGTTTTGAATATTTTCTATTCAAATTCAATTTAATTCTATATGAAATTCGAATTTCGGAAAATGGTTATAGATATATATATATATATATATATATATATATATATATATATATATTTAAATTATAAAACCATCTTCCGAAATTCGAATTTTGTATAGAATGAATTCAAATTAGAATCGAAAAGATTAGAATAGAATCGAAAATATTGGAAAGAATTGAATAGAAAAACAATAGAACAGAATAGAATAAATACAATATATATATTATATTTTATTCTATTCTGTTCTATTGTTTTTCTAGTCTATTTTCTATTTCTATTCTAATCTATTAATATTCTATTCTATTAATATTCAAATTTCGTATAGAATGAATTCAAATTTGAATAGAAAAGATTAGAATAGAAATAGAAAATAGACTAGAAAAACAATAGAACAGAATAGAATATAGATACTATCTATTTAATTTTTTATTTTTTTGCAGATTTCTATTTGTTTCCATACGATCTCCTGCAGACTATTAGCATCTATATCATTTTTTTTGCAGATTACTATTTATTTCCATCAGATCTCCTGCAGTATATTAACATCTATTTAATTTTTTTGCAGATCTCCTGCAGACTATTAGCATCTATTTCATTTTTTTTCTTTTTCTTTTTTGCATTAGAGCAGCCATTTCCTTTATTTCAGCAGATCTCCTGCAGACTATTAGCATTTATTTCATTTTTTTTTACAGATTACTATTTATTTCCATCAGATCTCCTGCAGACTATTAGCATTTATATATATTTTTTGCAGATCTCCTGCAGACTATTAGTATCTATTTCATTTTCTCATCAGATCTGCAGACTATAAGCATCTATTTCATTATTTTTTTTGCAGGTCTCCTGCAAACTATTAGCAGCCATTTCCCTATGTATAGAGATATAAGCGGTGATGATTTTTCTCTTGTTGTCTCTTCCTCAAACCGTTCCTCCATTCATAAATGAAATAGATGCTAATAGTCTGCAGGAGATCTGCTGGAAATAAAGGAAATGGATCGTAATCTGCAAAAAAAAAATGAAATAGCTATTAATAGACTACAGGAGATGTGCTAAAATAATGTGTGGGGGGTGGATGGAGATGCTGAGCTATGATTGGATGGTGTATGGAGGTGATTGTCTTTCTATAGATGGAGGAGGGGGGGAGGTGATTACATCACACGGTATTTATATATTTATAAAACCATCTTCCGAAATTCGAATTTTGTATAGAATGAATTCAAATTCGAATCGAAAAGATAAGAATAGAATCGAAAATATTGGAAAGAATCGAATAGAAAAACAATAGAACAGAATAGAATAAAATACAATATATATATATTATATTTTATTCTATTCTGTTCTATTGTTTTTCTAGTCTATTTTCTATTTCTATTCTAATCTTTTCTAATTGGAATTCAAATTCATTCTATACGAAATTCGAATGTCGGAACATGGTTTGGTTTTATATATATATATATATATATATATATATATAAATGTATATATATTTTTTCTGATTTGTTCTATTGTTTTTTTTATGATATTGTTTTCTATTAGTTTTGAATATTTTCTATTCAAATTCGATTTAATTCTATATGAAATTCGAATTTCGGAAAATGGTTATTTATATGTATATATATATATATATATATATATATATATATATATATATATAACCATCTTCCGAAATTCGAATTTAGTATAGAATGAATTAAAATTTGAATAGAAAAGATTAGAATAGAAAAGAACAGAATAAAAAAAATAAGAGAATACAATAGAACAAAATAGAAAAAAAATAATATATATATATATAAGGTATATATAACCACTTCTCTACTGTGCACGAAAACCCCCTTCCTGCCCAAGCCATTTTTCAGCTTTCAGCGCTGTCACACTTTGAATGACAATTGCACGGTCGTGCGACAGGGCTCCCAAACGAAATTTGCATCCTTTTTTTCCCACAAAAAGAGCTTTCTTTTGGTGGTATTTGATCACCTCTGCGGTTTTTATTTTTTGCACTATAAACAAAAGAAGAGCGTCCAGTTTGGAAAAAAACCACTATTTTTTACTTTTTGCTATAATAAATACCCATTTTTTTTTTTAAATAAAATTTTCCTCAGTTTAGGCCGATACGTATTCTTCTACATATTTTTGGTAAAAAAAAAAAAATCGCAATAAGCGCGTATTGATTGGTTTGCGCAAAAGTTATAGTGTCTACAAAATAGGGGATAGATTTATAGCATTTTTTTTTATTTTTTTATTAGTAATGGCGGCGATCTGCGATTTTTTATTGTGACTGCGATATTGTCCAAGAATCTCGTTGAAAAAACGACATGTTTTTTTCAACGAGAATCTCGGCCGTGTGTACAAGGCCTGAGTCCCGATGTCCCTTCTCCAAAAAATGTTTGGAGACAGGCAAACCAGGCTGTTTGTGTCTAATGGTGCTGCGATGCTGAGCAATTCTGTCCTTTATTTTCTGGGTTGTTTCCCCAACATAAATCATATTGCACGGACACATAAGGATATATACAACATAAGAGGACTGGCATGTGAAAAAATTCTTAATGATGATCCTATCCCCATTACTAGGATTAATAAAGTGATCACCCTTAGCCATAAGGTTGCACTGAATGCAGTTTAAACAAGGATAGCATCCTTTCCTTTCCCAAAAAAGTGGTCTTTATTCCCCGTTCTTTAGATCTATATTCTGATCTCACAAGAGAGTCACGTAGAGTCTTATTTCTACGAAAAGCTTTAATGGGGATCTGCTGAAAGACATCAATCTGCGGGTAAGCACGCTTCAAAAGAGGCCAGTGCTTACTGATAATTTTAAAGAATACTGAATTTAAGATTCATGGTCCTGGAAGATATTCCACGGGATAGGAGAGGGGGTGATCGGATCATGAGATTAAAGCAACGAGAGGTGTGGTGGATTAACAGGTTACAGTCCCTACATCCGAGGGGTATGAACAGGGACTATGACCTGTATTTATTTTTGTAAATGCCTTTTTGAGATTCCAGCACTTTGTATTTTTTCTTCATAGATGGTGACTAAATAAAGACTGGTCGGGTTCGTGAAATGAAATAAGAAATGAAATAAGAAATAAGAAATATGAAAAAGCATACATGTACATTTGGAATATCGTTCCTCTTTTTCGATATGTTAGAATGATCGTATCGTTTTGTTTTGTTGATCTCATGCTATGCAGGCCATGGATGACGATAATTGGTATGACATTTCGTGGTTAATGTGGGAAATTTTATTCCAATAACTTTGTGGTTCTAAAGAACCCTTTAGGGTTAATGGAACTCTGATGTATCCTGTCGAATTGTTTTCTCGATCCAGCAGGATGGGATACACCTGTTGGGTGACGCCTTCAGGTGTTGGGATATAATGAGTCTTTTTTGAATTGTATTTTCACAATAAGCCTGTAAGCCTGAGGAAGAGCAGGGATGCTCGGAACTGTACAGTGGCTATGCTGTTATACCATGTCATGCTATGCTCTTTTGAAGTAAAGGAAATCGTTTGAATGCTATTGGAGTCATTGTCCCTTCGTTCCTAATATTGAATATATCAGTGGGATTTGGGAGCCCACCTTAACGGTTCTCCACTCCATTCCAAGGACTAGAGGAAAGTAACCCACCTGAAGCTGGTTATATATATATATATCCATATAATATTTATATATATAACCATCTTCTGAAATTCGAAATTCATATAGAATGAACTCAAATTCAAATAGAAAAATCTTAGAATAATGGTAATATAAAATATATTTGTATATATATAAAACCATCTTCTGAAATTCAAATTTTGTATAAAAATTTGGATCAAAGTAGAATAGAAAATATTAGAATATAAAATAATAGAAAAGAATAGACTTAAGCCCCGTACACGTGATCGGTTTAACTGATGAAAACCGTCCGATGGATGGTTTTCATCAGACAAACCGATCGTGTATGGTACCCATCGGTCTTTTTTCCATCGGTTGGAAAAAATAGAACTTGTTTTAAAATTTTCTGATGGATAAAAAACCAATGGGAATTTCCGATCGTCTATGGGCAAGTCCATCGGTTCAAAAACCCACGCATTCTCAGACTGAATTAGGAGACGGGAGCGCTCGTTCTTGTAAAACTAGCGTTCCTAATGGAGAGAGCACATTCGTCATTCTGCAAGTTATTGCTTTGTTTAATGCAGCGCACGTTTTTTTGCTTTCAAACGGTCTTTAAAATGTCATTTTGGCAGCAGAACTTTCTCATGAGTTCTGACAAATGTATGTCTTTCTTTTTTCTTGTGATTTGAGGAATAATTATTAAAATTCTTCAAGGCCGACCTCACAAATTCCCCCTTTTTTTTTGGTCTTTAATTTTGTTGTGCATTTTTGGGTGTCAATTTCTCAGAACAACATAATATTTTATTTTTCACAAATCATGGAGGTTGGTGTCCCTTGTTATTAATTACACATTGTATTTATGCAATCTTATTGCTACTTCACAAAAAAAACACATCAGGCATGTAGGTTTGCTGAAATCAAATTTCCCTTTATTTCGGAAATAAACAAAACAAAAACCGAAGGGCAACTATTCCCAAATTAGCAGAGAATATAAAGTCATTCGATCCCAAATGCAGACCTGACTATGATCAATAATAAAATCAACAACAGCATGAAATCAGGAGCAGCAGCCAAAGACATACATCATCCCAAGCTGTGGTACTCCATTAACCTTCAATTTCTGGATGAGCAGCTCGAGGCCAGGGAATCACCTCCTGCTCTTCCTTGTAGCCTTCCTTCCACGCCTCTCTGCAGCGTTCTCTCCACGGCCCCGTCCACGCACCCTTGCAGGCTGGGCCACTATGGGTGGTGATGTGGCAGGAGGAGGAGGAGAAGGAGGAGAGGGATTGGGCTGATGTGAGATATGGGTGGCCTCAGTCAGCTGTCCCCTCGCCCCATGTGTATGGCCATATAGATGAGATGCTCACAGAGGGCCCATTGTCCCGCCTCCATTCTGAGCAGCTTATCTGCCAGATAGGTGCTAAACCCCTCCGTAGGGTTGAGGGGGGCCCTCATAATGGCAGCAGCCTCCTGAATCATCTTTAGTGACTCCTCCTCCACTTGTGTCATCCGCCGTTGTTTTGGCGGTCTGACGTGGAGGGGAGCCACTTGGGAGACGGTGCTGCCACTAGGCCTGGGGACCTGCTGAGTACCACTGGGCCCTGCCTCCTCCTGCCTGTCACACTCCTGACCCTCTTCCTCCTGGCTTGCCTCATCCTGTTTATAAAATAAAATGAAAAATTCTATTATTTGAGGAATCGATCACACACAATTTTGAACTCAGTACTGTTTTTTTTTTGAGGGGGGGGGTGGGATCCTTTATGGCTAATCAAAACAGTTCAACTCAATATTACTTAGTGGGCAATAATTATGATCAAAAATACTATACCGGGCTGAAGATGTGAAGATCTGGCTCTTCTAGCTCGGGAGGCTCCTCCTCCGCCTCTGCAGGGGTGGAGGGAAGGGTGGAAGGAACGCTGGAGGGAAGGGTGGAAGGAAGGGTTGAGGGAAGGCTGGAAATAGATTCCCTGGCCTCGATCTGGTCATCCAGAAATTGGAGATGTCTGTAGTACCACAGCTTGGGCTTTACTACATCATCGGCTGCTGCTCCTGATCTCTTGGACTGGCGCACTTCCTTGTATTTTTTTTTACAAGAATTGCGCAGGTTGTTGATTTTATTATTGATCATTGTGTAGTCTGCATCTGGGATCCATGGCTTCATACCCTCTGCTAATTTGGTAATAGTTGCCCGTCGTACATCACTTTTTTGATACGCAGGGTGTTTGAGCTCCCACAGGTTGCGCTGTTCCTTATACTTTTCGATAAAAATCAGCATCACCTCCGGCTCTCTTAGTTTATGCATCTATTTGGATCAGCAAGTACAAAAAAAAAAAAAAAAGAAAAGGATCAGAATTGTTTCTCCTCAACTTATCACAATATTGCCCTTTACAATCATGACCCTTTAATATGCCACTGCAGGCCCGAGTTCCCTTCTTACCTTAGTTCACTTCGTTGGTTCACTTCTGGTCGTCCTTACTCCGCGCATCCCTAATAACTTCTTTCCCCTTTTTATACCCTGCGCATGCGTGTAACTCCGCCCTCGTCGCCCGCCCATGACGGACTTTTTCCGCATTTCCCCGCCCCTTAACGATCGGCGCACAGTGTGAGACGGTGACATGTCGCAGACACAGGTGGCTTCTTTAGTAGAAATTACCGACGAGGAAAGCGCGGAGGCGGAAACGTCCCGATCCTGTAAAAAAAGATACAAGGCTACTAATATGTCTTTTTCAGAGATGGCGGAGATGGTGGACATTCTGCGGAGGAAGGATTACGACGGCAAGCATGGCCCATACGACACCCCTAATCTCCGGAAGTCACAAATTATGGACAAAGTGGCGAAGAGTCTCTATAAAAAATATGGGGTCAGGAGATTTAAGGAACAACTCCGTAAAAGGTGGTCTGACCTCAAGATCAGGGAGCCGGAGCAGTATAAGAAGCTTTTAAAAAGCATAG
This sequence comes from Rana muscosa, assembly GCA_029206835.1. Taxonomy (NCBI): domain Eukaryota; kingdom Metazoa; phylum Chordata; class Amphibia; order Anura; family Ranidae; genus Rana; species Rana muscosa. Next base: position 149,970,780 of record CM055116.1, read on the forward strand.
AAAAAAGTACGTTTATTTTACTGTGTTCTTTCACATTGTATTCTTCCATGTTTTGCAACATGTGCTTGGCTTGACACATTTTTAAATCTCATCTTTTATGTTAAGTGGAGAGTCCACTTATTTGCAAAATGTGTTGACCAAAAACTTGCTGCTCTTCCCCCAAACATGTTTGGCACATATGCACGTAAACTACATGTGGGCATGCCTCATTTTACTTCAACAATGTTTATCTACACATTGTTGGCTAGATGATGTGTTGTAAGGAAAACTAGAATGTGAATGAAAGGATAATCTGTATTCTGGGTAAAGGAGATGACACTCCAGCAGTTGTGTACTCTTTTTTGTTCTTCATCAAGATACTATACTCTGGGCCACATGACCAAATTTCTTAATGGTGTCACACACAGGTGGTCCAGTGGATACCTTGGTGGTTATCCAACTGTATTTGTGAGTGTCCTCAAAAATAACATGTTGCTTTGTTGAGTTTGCAAGATCACATATGTTCATGTTGGAACTCAGGGCCAAATATCAATTGTACCCCACTTCAAAACATTGAGAATCCCTTTGCAGGCCTTTAAAATGTCTGTGTGCTAAAGTATACATTATTTTTTAAATTCCCATAGGGGAGAGGAGACTGGGAGGACACCATGCTCATGAGACGAGGAACCCAACACCACAGAAACTCCCCGAAGATCCCAAAAGCAGACCAAGATCAGCAGGTTCAGGAAGCGGAGGTGGAGGAAGCGGAGGTGGAGGAAGGGGAGGTGGAGGAAGGAGAGGTGGAGCTTATCAGCACAACAGGTCAGTGTCTGTCACCACAACTTCAAGGTAAATACAGATGTAGGCCTGCCTAGTTTAAAAATTTTGGTTTCTTTTTAGGGACTGAACGTGGGGGTGTGTCAGGAAGTCCAAATCCGCCATTCTCGAGTGCCAGCGCCAAAATAATCATTCAGGAAATCATGGAATGCAGTAGCGAAATGGACATTATGAGAAAGAGAATGATTGTGATTGAGCAAAAATATAAAAACATGATAGATATTTTGGGGAGAATAGTGTGAACCCCCCCTTTTTGTGTGTTTTGTTATGCGTCTGAAATTATCTCTGGGATTTCCACCAGCCCAAATGTGAAGATGCACACACTGACTCAACATGTGCTATCTGCCGTCACAGGATATCTATGTCCCTGTTTTGGGGGTGCAACCTCTTTCTCCCTCCTCAAGTAGGTGAGAGGAAGGGTTTTCACCCCCAAAGCACGTCCATTGATCCCCCATGATGGCAGATAGCACATGTTTACCTTAGCCATGGGATCATGTTGAAGATACCCATTTGAGCCCCAAAAATAATGTGTGGTTCTTCACATTTGGGATGGATCAGTGGTAACATCACCCCATCTCCTGTTTGTATTTTTCACTGTGTTATTTTCTTCCTTTTTTTGAAAAAAAAAAATGGCTTTCGACCCATGCATGTTTCTGCAAATAAAGCCGCACCACAAAAAAAAAGGCTAGTATTTCGAAAACAATAAAAAAATGTGGTACAATCAATAAAAAGATTTGGGAAGTCTAAAAAAGGTGTGCCTTGTTCTTTCTATGCTCAAGAGCAGTTCTGAAGATGCAAAAACAGTGTTTTTCCCTCTGAGTTTTGAGGCTATTTACTAAGGACAAATACACTTGGCACTACTAGAACCTGGGAGACACATAAACCCAAAATAAAAGAATGACAACACAAGTTTGTAGGAATTCAAATTTTTTGCTTTATTTTAAAAAGGTAAAATCCTCGGTCAGATGTGGTCTGGCATTGCGATGGCCCCCCTACCCGTGAAGTACTCTACGTATTTCTGGCGTACTTCACGGGCACTTTGGGGGGCCAAGCCAGTACGGGCAGTGCTGAGGCCGGTCAGATTAATCAGTTCTGATGGACCGGCCTCAGGCCCAAACGATGAGACATAATTTGTCGCAAATTTGCGTAGAAAATGGTGCAACAAGCAGCAGCAGTAGACCATGTGGTTCAGTTTATAATCCCCCAAATGTATCGCTGTCTGGAACAGGCAGAACCGGCTGGCCATTATCCCGAAGGCATTCTCCACAACTCTCCGGGCTCTGGCCAGCCGGTAATTAAAAACCCTCCTCTCCGGGGTGAGGGTGCCTTGGGGAAACGGCCGCATCAGGTGTGGTCCTAGTCCAAAAGCCTCATCCGCAATGAAAACGAACGGGAGCCCTTCAACGTTCTCTGCATCTGGAGGCAGTGCAAGACCCCCAGCCTGCAGACTGTGAGCAAACTCCGTCTCCGCGAATGATCCGCCATCGGACATCCGGCCGTTCTTCCCCACGTCCACATATAGGAACTCGTACCGTGCCGACACCACCGCCATTAACACTATGCTATTAAAACCTTTATAGTTGAAATAGTATGACCCCGAACGGGGTGGCGGCACTATGTGGACGTGCTTCCCATCAATTGCCCCTCCGCAGTTGGGGAAATCCCACCGCTGGGCAAATTGGGAGGCCACAGTCAGCCATTCCTGTGGTGTGCTAGGGAACTGTGGAGTCAAACAAAAAGAAGACATTAGTACGGTTTATGTTTACAGTGCAAGCAGATTACACACAAAAACATTTGTGACCAACATCATTCTAACATTATTATTTAAGGGAGTTTTTCTGACCAATAAACAAAGGCCCACTTAGCAGATGCCTCACCCCCGCTAAGTGGACATTCTAAAATAATCTAAGGGGGGGGGGCTAAGGTGATTGTGGGGGATCCAAAAAAACGCTCTACCACTCTGCTGAGCTTGATTGAGAACTAATTTTTTTTTAACATCTTTAGGGGGGGGGAGGGAGGGTTGTCAAACTACGAGGGCTATGACCCCCCAAAAATGAAAAGGAAAATAGAAGGCTAGCTGGGTTTGCGCCCACGATAGCATGCTGGAGAGGTTAGTGAAGGAAAATAGGCATGTAGGGCCCAAAAAGGGCTTTACAGGTAAAAAAAGGCATGGGGAAAATGGGGACATTACCAGGATATTACAAACAGGCATATTTGTGTTAGGAGGATAAAAAAAGAGAAGATTCAAAAAGAATAAAAACATATAATGTGAGGTTAAAGGAGCAAAATTACCTTCATATAGTCCTTCTGCAGGACCTGAATGATGGCCGAACACATAGTTAGTCAGGTTGAAAAAAGACACAAGTCCATCCAGTTCAACCGTAAAAAATAAAAATAAAAAAATAAAAATAAACATATATCGTACAATCCCATATACCCAATTCTATACCCACAGTTGATCCAGAGGAAGGCAAAAAAAACCCAGAAGAGCATTATCCAATTTGCTACAGCAGGGGAAAAAATTCCTTCCTGATCCCCCGAGAGGCAATCGGATATTCCCTGGATCAACTTTACCTATAAATGTCAGTACCCAGTTATATTATGTACATTTAAGAAAGAATCCAGGCCCTTCTTAAAGCAATCTACTGAGCTGGCCAGAACCGTCTCAGGGATAATGATTCCGAGAGCCTGGGGGGAGATGCCTGTCGTGAACTTGAGGTCCTGCAAGCTTCTCCCAGTCGCCAGGTATCTCAACGTGGCAATAAGCCTCTGCTCGGCAGTGATGGCCTGGTGCATCACAGTGTCCTGCCTCGTGATATAGGGGGACAGCAAATCCAACAGACGGTGAAATACGGGGTCCGTCATCCTGAGATAATTCCTGAAATCATCAGGATTATTCTCATGGATTTCCCGCAGCAGAGGCATATGAGAGAATTGGTCCCGCTGGAGCAACCAATTCTTAGTCCATGAACTCCTCCTCACCCTGTTCACAGACTGAACTCGGGTTACAGTGTTAACTGCAACACCAAGCCCAAAGCCAGCACGAGCTCGAGAACGCACTTCAAACATGGTTTTAAACCGGTCGGCTGGTCAGAACGCACTCAAACAGAATGCACCGTGGAACAGCAAGGCCTGAAAAGAACGATCTGAAAAACAGTAAACGAACGGCCAAGAAGGCACTGCAAGGCAGTAACGACCTGACTGCACGCACTGAATCACAAATACAAACCCACAAGCACAAACTGAACACCAGGAAAGGATCTGCAAAGCACGGAGACTGAAAAGCGCAAATCGGCTCTCACTTTTACTAACACGCGGTAACACGAAATCAGCAAAAGCAGCCCAAGGGGTGGCGCCATTAGATTTGTTCGGCCCTTTTATAGCGCGTCGTACGTTTTGAACGTGCCGTCGGTTTTTTGACTGATGGTGTGTGGCCAAGACTGATGAAAAACAGTTTCATCGGATTTCCGATGGTCAAATCCATCGGACGAAAATCCATAGGTTATCCGATCGTGTGTACAGGGCTTAAGAATAGACTATAATAAAATATAATATATATAATTTTAGTTTCCATTGTTTTGAGTTATTTTCCAATCTATTCTCAAATTCGAATTTATACTATTCGAAATTAGAATTTCAGAAGTCATATTCTTCTATTCTATTTTATTACATTCTATTCAATTCTATTCTGTTCTTTACTATTCTTTTATTTTCATTCTATTGTGTTATTATTTTATATTCTATTTTATTGTATTCTTTTTTAGAAATCGATTTATAATTTTTCGATTTCGATTCAAATTTGTTTTCGATTTCGATTCAAATTGTTTTCAAATTCGATTTGAATAGAATTTGTTTTCGAATTCGATTCGAATTTCGTCCGTGGTTTTTCGATTCAAAACGTTATTTCGGATCCGGTTAAATTCGTTAGTATTGTAATTCGGTAATTCGGATGCATCTGAACGTCCGAATAATGAAAAATTTGTCCGAATTTCGATTCGGAACGAAACGAAATGCACATGTCTACACAGCAGAGTCTGCACACCCTTCACTGACTGGCTGCACACAGGTGGTAGCCTCAGCGAGGAGATGAGCTTGCTCTCCACCTCCTTCTGCTGCACCATCCACAGGAATTACATCTCCATTTTGCTGCACAGGTAAGTCGTAAACAAAAACAGCTTTTTCCTTTATCTTTTGCTTTAATGGCTTTGGGGGAACATCGTTATCCTTTTCTTCATCCTCGGAGACACCCGACAGTGCAAATTTGCAACCATGTAAAGGTGATTCCGTCTCCGTAATACATTTTTGCATACTCGATCCCTCCACAGGCTCAGATGGGTCACCTTGCTCCATAGGCTGTTGCGGGGATGAGGGCACAGATTTTTCTAGACCTAATGGCACACTGCTGGTTAAAACATTCGGCTGGTGATCACCCCCAGCCTGCTTGGCAGAACTTTCACCACTTTCCACAAGCATATCAACATTTGGTGCAGGATGCAAAGGTTTCCAGTGTGCTGGGCAGAAACTCCATCCATTATCACAGAAACATTTTTACAGGATACTGACTGTGGTTTCTTCCTGTAGGTCGCCAAGCTGTCACCTTTAGCTGGGCCATTTCCCAGGTCCTCAAACACTGGTATGGGAGGGCTGGTACTATGGCCATCTGCGGTATCCTCCCCTGGGTCCACCCCAGGCTCCTGCATCCACTCTGGGTATAGAAATAAATCAAGCTCCTTTGGATCCGTAGACCTCACTGGAGCTCAGGAGAGCAACAGTAGTGCAACCACACCCTTTGCAGCTAGAACAGCTACATTTCTTCTGGGAAGGCTGTCTACAAGGTTTAGGAGTGTGTCTATGGGAATGTTTGACCATTCTTCCAGAAGAGCATTTGTGAGGTCAGGCACTGATGTGGACGAGAAGGCCTGGCTCGCAGTCTCTGCTCTAATTCATCCCAAAGGTGTTCTATCGGGTAAAGGTCAGGACCAGTGCAGGTCAGTCAAGTTCCTTCGCCCTAAACTCGCTCATCCATGTCTTTATGGATCTTGCTTTGTGCACTGGTCCAAATCATCTGGTGGAGGGGAGATAATGGTGTGGGGTTGTTTTTCAGGGGTTGGGCTTGGCCCTTTAGTTCCATTGAAGGGAACTCTCAAGGCGTCAGCATACCAAGACATTTTGGACAATTTCATGCTCCCAACTTTGTGGGAACAGTTTGGGGATGGCCCCTTCCTGTTCCAACATGACTGCACACCAGTGCACAAACAAGGTCCATAAAGACATGGATGAGCAGGTTTGGGGTGGAGGAACTTGACTGGCCTGCACAGAGCCCTGACCTCAACCCGATAGAACACCTTTGTGATGAATTAGAGCTGAGACTGTGAGCCAGGCCTTCTCGTCCACATCAGTGCCTGACCTCACAAATGCACTTCTGGAAGAATGGTCAAACATTCTCATATACACGCTCCTAAACCCTGTGGACATCCTCCCCAGAAGAGTTGAAGCTGTTATAGCTGCAATGGGTGGGCCAACGCAATACTGAACCCTACAGACTAAGAATGGGATGCCATTAAAGTTCATGTGCGTATAAAGGCAGGCGTCCAAATATTTTTTTTAATATAGTGTATATGCATTCCATGAAAACTGCCATGAGGTGATATTTTATTATTAACTTCAGTACTCTTTTAATGATTTTTTTTCCTTTATTTATTTATTTATCTATTTATTTGTATTATAGTCTAAATTGGGAGTATTTTTTAATAGGTTAACAGATCTTCTAGACATATGTTACATGGGTAACCTTATAATCAGTCATCTAATCAAGCCACTGAGCCAAACGCAAAATCACTGGCACAACATATATAATTGGGATGCAGATACAAATCACTTTAAGGTTCTGTAATTATCCCTCTTATTATGCTAATGAGGTATGTTGACTGCATACACACGTGAAATGTGTGGTTAATATAGAATGACAGAGTTTATTTGTACAATGAATGGGTAATTGTAATTAAAAATGATGAAATAATTAAATGAACTGGTAATGTAGTCAGATTAAAATGACACAAAATATTGTTTACGGAAGTGATTAAAAATCTTCCCATATGGTCAAAGTTATGCCAAGGGGTAGATAGTTGTGTTTTTTTATTATTATAGGCAGATCATGTATGAAATCCTAGGCTAAAATCACAGGGGCTTACACTTCTCCAGCGTTTTGAAGTTCAATTTTTTCCTATAAAATAATAATAAGTAAAGCATTTATTACATGATTCTGCCTTTCTGCCTAGAAGGCACGCCGCTTCACCTGTGTTTACTCGGCAACGGATGTCTGCCAGCAGCCGCCGATCATTGGGCAGTGACACAGGGCGGAACTCTGCATATGTAAACAAGGCAGAGCTTGGTTCTGACAAGGGGAAAGTGATGGATTGTGTGCCCCTGCAAAGCAGGGAATGAAATCCATCACTTCCGTTAGTAAAAGCAGCACACAGTTTACACAAAAACACTTGCTAGGCACACATTTAACCCTTTGATCGCCCTAGATGTTAAGTTGCTGACCACCGACGACATTACTAGTATAAAAAAAAAAAAAAAAAATTACAGTATATATACCATAGTTTGTAGACACTATAACTTTTGCGCAAATCAATCAATACAGGCTTATTGGGATTTTAAAAAAAATATATATATTTTTTTGAAAGTCTTTTTTTTTATTTTTCGTAATAAACACACAGACAATACAAACATACAACAGCATAGCCAACATCAGGGTAGGGACCCACGCAGGGGTCATAAGGAAGCATTACGGTACCAAGAACTGTTAGATGTACGAATACCATAGTATACCAACATCAATGAGCTGGTCTGGCTCATACTCCAAGGGTGGGCTGATAGTGAAATAGCTCACCTGAATTATTGTGCTATCGAGGACTGACCTATTAGATCCTCAAGGGAGGCCGTCAGATATTAGGAAGGTTTCCTAGTCCGCTGCAACGGTAGAGGGTTCTGCTAACCACTTAGTCCAGAATCTGTCATATTTTTTCGGACAGCCTCTATGTAAAAAGGTCTCCTTGTATAGGGGTACCACATTGTTTATATGTTTTCCAAAGACATATAGAGGGAGGAGTTTTTCACTTCCAGCATAGGATGATGTTTTTTTTGGCATAGAACAGTAAGAGACCCGACAAGGTTCTCTCGGCCACCCTGGGTACCAGTTCCTCCACCAACCCCAGCAGGCATATTCTTGGGGATGGAACAATAGAAATACTTAATAGTTCATGCACCTCCATAAGGATTTGTGACCAAAAAAACATAATTACCAGGCAGGACCAGAAGATGTGAATGTAGTCTCCGGGGGCATGGTCACAATGCCAGCACTCCGGGGGGAGAGAGAAGACCTCATCTTGTGCACCCGAGCGGGAGTGAGATATGCCCAATATCTTGTATTGAATGAGGCGGTCCCTCAAGGAAACAAGTATCTTAAACGGGAAGTCCCACACGTCCTCCCAGTCCTCGGAGTCCAGCTCTGGAACATCCCTGCCCCATTGCTGATGGAGCCTGGTTAAATCAGGAGATGAGACTCGGAGGAGATGTGCGTATAGCACGGAGGTGGGTTTCTCTGTACAGTCAAAGCGCAAAATCCGCTCCAAGTCAGATTGCACCAGCTGCCTCTCCCCTGATGGAAACTGGGCCCTGAAAGCATGAGACAACTGCAGATATCTGAATAAGTGTGAGGGTGGGACATTATGTTAAGACATTAAGTGATCAAAGGAGAAGATGGTGAGTGCTGTAGGTTGGGATTGTTCCAACGGGGGGCGTTTGGGAATACAGCAGCCAGAGGGTACTTTTCACAAGCCAGTCCCTCCCTCCAAAATGCAGTGACTAATTGGGCTGCAATGAAATATTTGTGGCAGTCCGGGAATGCCAGGCCCCCCTGCGAATAAGGTTGCATTAGAGTGGTTAACTTGAAACAGGGAGGACAGGGGACCCAAAGAAAGAAGGAGTAAATTTGATTTAGTTGGAAAAAAAGGATTTGGGAATCCATTAAGGGGAATTACGAAACAAATAGGTAAACTTGGGAAGGATTTTCATTTTGATGAGATTAATATGACCCAGCAGGGACAGAGGAAGATTCTCCCATGCTTTCAGCTTGGCTCTGACTGAGCCTCTCTTTTAGCATCAGCATCAATGGCAATCAGTTGCGGCTTTGACCATTTAACCCTAAGCCCCGTCACTTCTGAAATATCTTCTAGGCCCAACGGGATTTTCTTTACCAAAAAAATGTAGCAGAATACATATTGGCCTACATTCATAAAGAAATGTATTTCTTTTTTCTTTTTTAATGAATATGTTTTATAGCAGAAAGTAAACCAATATTTTGTTTCTTTTTCTTCAAAATTGTCTGTCTTTTTTTTTTTTTTTTGTCTATAGCGCAAAAATAAAAAATGCAATAGTAATTAAATACCACCAAAAGAAAGCTCTATTTGTGTGCAAAAAATTACATAAATGTTATTTGGGTACAGCGTTGTCAGTTAAAGTAACGCAGTGCAGTATCGCCTGGTCATGAGGGGGGTAAATCTCTTTTTTTTTCAGTTGCGATGGACACTTTCCCAATTCATTTTATATTTGTCTATATACTGTATATTTATATAAGGGGTTAATATTTACAGTGGAACCTCGGTTTAGGAGTAACTTGGTTTGAGAGCGTTTTGATTTGCGAGCAACTTTTTTTTTAAATTCTGACTCGGTTTGCGAGTGTTGACTCACAAGACGAGCAGAATTCAAGCTAAATAGGCCTGCAGTACCTAATTTCGCCTGAGGCACAGGGGCACAGGAGCCGAGAAAAGCTGAACATTGGCCTGCAGTACCTCATTTGGCCTGAGGACGCAGCAGCCGAGCCGAAGTGTCCTCTGGCCTTTCTGGCCGCATTCGGTATTGCATCCCATTGAAGTCAATGCGGAACAAATTATTTTCGTTTCCATTGACTTCAATGGGAAAACACGCTTTGATATGCGAGTACTTTGGATTACGAGCATACTCCTGGAATGGATTATGCTTGTAATCCGAGGTTGTGTTGTTATTAAAGAACAAAAAGGAACCCTTATCTCACTATGTTGTGTTTTATTACATCCTCATTCGTATACATATTCTTGTTATTTATATATTCCTTCCTTGATGGTAAAAGATTTTTATTTATTGATTTCTTATCAATTGGCTGTTTATCAATTGTTTTTTTATTAATGATTGTTATATAATTTTTATCATTAAACCTTTTCTTATTGTGAGCACAATATCCATACACAATGGATTGGACGCATGCATGTGCGGATGTGTGCATATGCATGCTTGCGGTCCCCATCATTATAAATTAGATATCTGTATTACTGAGATTGTGAGTTTCTCAATAACAGCTCTTCAGAACTGTCTCTTGGATATTATTGATTATTGATTATTATTATTTTTATTTTTATTTTATTTAAATTTTCTATGTATATATATATGTATATATAGAATATTTCCCCATATTATACATGATATGGGCATTATTAGATATATATTTTTTGCATCCAGCATTTTTATTTTTATTTTTGCCATTTTTTTGTGCATTTTCTATGCACTTTTTATGACATTTTTTTGTACGCCCCTCTCATGCATTCCTTCCATGCATCGATGTCAATATATAAATTTCCTGTCAAAATATAAAATTTCTTGCCATATATACATTCATTATAGGGCAAGTCTTCTAAAGGTTTCTATCAACTCAATCAATTGTATATTGTATGTTTTTTTTTTTTTTTTTTTAAATCTACGAATTCCTATGTATATGCTATTGTTAGGCCTATGTATTCATTCCCTCCAGCCTAAAGCACCTCATCTCCGGATGTTGACAATATTAAGTATGACACTAGATTGATGGTTCCATTCGGTGGAACGCATATAATACCGACAGCTCCTATCGCCAATCAGATCCGAGGAAAATGTGGAAGCATTGAAACGCGTCATCAGTTAGCGTCTGCTATTGACGTCACGTCCGGTTGCCGAAGCTGACTGCGCTCCAGCGTGAACCGCACGCCGTACGCCGTGTGGGAACTGGTGTTCACACTGGCATAGAGGGACAGCTCTTCTTGCATCTACCGTTCTTCTGCCATCTCCCCATCGCTGCAGCAACACCGCAGTGCACTACCTCTTCATCTTGGCAGTATTCCACCACTGGGAGACTACAGACACACGGAGTGACTCATGCCCTCCGCAGACAACTTAGAAGGATATCTATTTATGCTTATACTCCACTTCCATCCTGTGAGTAGCCATTTGGCTGTTATTTTAATTATTTTTAAATAAATTTCTAACATACTGCACTTAGTAGGCGCATTTGTTTTTTCTTTTCTGTACTTGATATTCAGTTCAACAGAAAATAAATTCAGTTAATTTAACTTTCCTGTAGTTGAGGGTGCTCCATGTCCTTCTCTGCTTTCTGTCCAGTTCAATTGGTGCCCAAAACTGAATTTTTTAATCAAGAAGACTGTCAAATACTGTAGTCTGTCTTACATACACACTTTGTAATCACAATACACCTGTTTACGTTTTCAAACACAATGCTCTGTGCTGTGAGAATGTTAAATAATGTCACAGTAGGGAGGGGGCGTGTTCGGAGGTGAGGGAGAATGGTCGCTCAGTAACCTGCTCCGGAATAATGGGTCTCCCCTGAGCAAAAAGAAGCATAACACAGCAACCCTGAGAACACAGAAAATCTCCGGTAGCAGCAAAGACCGTACAGTAAAGATGGGTGTAGCGGGGTGTCACTTACTGGTATGCTATAAGGACTACTTTATATGCAAGTGAACCCAGATCCCTCCGGAACTCTATTTGACAATGTACTGATTACTGTTTGACTTGGAAGGAAAGGTGTATGGTGGGACTTGTGGTACAGGGAGAAATGGACTCCAATGCCGTGGATGCTATATAAGACTACTATACTCACAGTGCAGCTGTACGCCCACAGTGCATTGCCCGGTGCAAGGTCTGCTGGGGAAGGGTTATTTAAGTGGAGGAGGAGTGACACACGGTCTCTATGGACATCGCCCGCCAAGCAAGATTTTACAATTATAAACATATATGCTCCTAATAAGCACCCACAAAGATTTATACGGAAAACAATAAAGACTGCAAGGAAACTACAAAAAGGGCTATTTATTCTCTGTGAGGACTTTAATGCACCTCTAGATCCCACTATGGACACTTCCAAAAAAGAAAACTCCACCAGATATGGACTGAACAAGATGCTTCAAGTAGAAGACCTTTATGACCCCTGGAGACAACCACCCTTGAACAACTTAATGAACCAATATCGCGAGTAGAAATTCTTAATGTTATCAAACATTTACCCATAAATAAAGTGCCAGGTAGCGATGGATTACCGCAGAATACTATAAAGCCTGTGTGGATATTTTAGTTCCTCACCTAAACAATCTATTTAACCATGTAGCAAATACCAGTCAATTTCCCAAGGAAATGTTAGAGGCAATAATAATTAGAATACCAAAACCAGAAAAAGACCCCACATCCCCCATTTATTACCGTCCCATTTCGTTATGAAATACTGACCTGAAAATTTACGCAAAAATATTGGCCAATAGACTGCTAGAAATTACTGTAAACTTGACCAAGTAGGGTTCATTAACCACTTCAATACAGGGCTTTTTGTACCTATTCAATACCGAGCCTATTTTGGCACTTCTCTCCTACATGTACAAATCATCATTCTTTTGCTAGAAAATTACTCAGAACCCCCAAACATTATATATGTTTTTTAGCAGACACCCTAGGGAATAAAATGACGGTCATTGCAACATTTTTTCTTGCACAATATTTGCGCAATAATTTTTCAAACGCCTTTTTTAAAAAAAAAATGGTTTCATGAATTAAAAAATAACAAAACAGTAAAGTTAGCCCAATTTTTTGGGAACATATGAAAGATAATGTTACGCAGAGTAAATAGATACCTAACATGTCACGCTTTAAAATTGCGCACACTCATGGAATGGCGCCAAACTTCGGTACTTAAAAATCTCCATTTCGACGCTTTAATTTTTTTTACAGGTTACCAGGTTAGAATTACAGAGGAGGTCTAGTGCTAGAATTGTTGCACGCACTCTAACGCACGTGGCGATACCTCACATGCGTGGTTTGAACGGCGTTTACATATGTGGGCGACTTACGTGTGCATTCGCTTCTGATCGCGAGCTACCGGGGACAGGGGCGTTTTAATTTAAATTTTTTATTTATTTATTTATTTATTTTACTTATTTATTTATTTTTTTACAATGATTTTACTTTTTTTTTTTTGATCACTTTTATTCTTATTACAAGGAATGTAAACATCCCTTGTAATAGGAATGTGTGTGACAGGTTCTCTTTATTGAGAGATGCGGGGTCAATAAGACCCCACATCTCTCCTCCAGGCTGGAAAGCATGAGATCAGTGAAAAATTTTTCACTGATTTCATACTTACAGCCGCAATGGCGGCTTTGTTTACATTTGAGGACCCGGGCGTGACGTCATCACATCGCGCCCGGGCCTCCGACGATCATAGAGATGACTGGTGACCATCTGGTCACCAGTCATCTCTATGCTCATCACGTGACTCCACCAACGATGCCGGAAGATTCGCTCCGGGTCCCCGATCGCACGGGGGAGCCCGGAGAAGCACCGGATGGCGGCGGGAGGGGGGTGTCCCCTCCCGCCGCCTATAAGAACGATCAAGCGGTGGAACCGCCGCCGCTATGATCATTCTTATGGTGCACAGAATCGCCGGCACTTTAAAAGGATATCTGAATGATGCCTCTAGCTGCAGGCATCATTCAGATATCCCCCTACAAAGCCGAGGACGTCATATGACGTCCACCCAGGATGGGAGATCCCATCTGTGGACATCATTTGTCTATGGCTGGGTAGGGAAGTGGTTAAGGGAAGACAAGCACCAGACGGTACGAGAAGAATTCTAAACCTGATTAACCAGATAGCTAATGAAAAACACCTTCCCTTTTTATTAGCTATAGACGCCGAAAAGGCATTTGATAGAATGCACTACATATCTAAGGCATTAACAAAATTTGGATTCAAAGGATTTATACACACAGCTATCATGTCACTCTATACACAACCTTCAGTCAGAGTATGTACATCAGGCACAATCTCAAAAAGATTCAATCTAACTAATGGAACTAGACAAGGGTGCCCTCTATCCCCCCTGATATTTTCACTAGCAATAGAATCATTAGCGGAATCCATACGAATAAACCCGTACATTGAAGGTATAAAAATAGGACAATACGAACACAAAATCTGATTATTTGCGGACAATATCATATTATCACTAACTAACCCGGATGCATCATTACCTGCAGCACAAAATATACTAGACCATTACGGCAAAGTATCCTACTACAAAATTAACAAAAACAAATGCCTTGTACTACCAATGAACCTAACTACTGACCAAATCAAAAATATGCGTGAAAAATACGTATTTAACTGGGACGAAACTTCTTTATCATATTTAGGAATTAAACTTGCTTATGCTCCCTCCAAATTGTATGAAAATAACTTCCCCACACTCCTAGAATTAGTACAAAAAGATCTTCAAAATATACAGAAAACACAACTCACCTGGGTAGGGAGAATAGCAGCTTTCAAAATGCAAACACTACCCAAAATATTATATTATTTCTGCTCCCTCCCTACCATTATTCCTAATACATTTTTCACACAAATTAATAAGAAACTTAAAAACTTCATCTGGAATAGGAAAAAAAAAAACAGAGTAGCATTTTCTATACTGACTTCCAACAAAATAGTAGGAGAAATGGGATTACCAGAAGTAAAAAATACTATTACGCCTCACTGCTAGATCAAATGAAACATTGGCTCTCCTCTTCGGAGGATAAATTATGGGCAAATATTGAAAGAGAGGCAACACTAGGACATGATATGTACGCACTTTCAATGGCTAGCTACTTACTTAAAAAAATCAACATCCCCAATCTAACCAGTAGTAGAGCCACCCTGATAGCATGGAAACATATCTTATCCAAAACAAAAATTTGGGTCAGTAATGTTACAGTACAAACGCCAGTAAAAATAATAGACTACTGCAAAATCCGCATTGCATCAAAAGAATGGGTCAAACAGGGATACAACTTCTATAATGAGCTACCTGTAAGATATAAAGAATTAGTATCAGGTAAAATAGAAAAATGTTCTAGACTAAAAAACGTAATTCCCCATAACAATATAACGATCCCGACCACAATTTGTCAATACTTAACAAACTATAAAGACCAGAGAATAAGAGGTATCTCATTATTTTACGACCTTTTCACCACATACCCCACAGACTAGACATGTGCACACTGAAATATTTCGTTTCGGAATTTCGTTTTCGTCCGAAAAATAAATTTATTTAGTTACTCCCGAAATTCGTTTTTATTTATTTCGTTTTTCGTTAGAAATTGCATTCGTCCGAAAATCTGAATTAATTAAGGTCGAATCTGTCATTGAAGGCTTATGGTGTCTGTCGAATGTTCAAAGAAGATTCGACGGAGCAGTGAAACTGTACGACGCTGCAATCATACATTTCCGGTCGAATGTTCCGCCCACAAGCTATAGAAGAATTCTAATGTTGTATGACTAGTAATAATTATATTTATTCATTACTATTACTAGTCAACCAACATTAGAATTCTTCTATAGCCTATGGGCGGATGCATTTGACCGGAAATGTACGATTGCAGCGTCGTACAGTTTTGCTGCACCGTCGAATCTTCTAACTTTCGATGCTTTGTCAAATCTTCGTCATTCTAGCTATTTTACTGCTCCTCCTCTTTGGTTACAATCAGCCAATAACATTCATCATCAACTTTATTTTTATTTTACTTCCCCCACCCAATTCCAGCAGTGATCTTTTCTCTCTATGTCAAATCTTTTCTCTCTATAATAACAAATCTTTTCTCTCCTATGTCAAATCTTTTCTCTCCTATGTCGAATCTTTTCTCTCTATAATGTCAAATCTTTTCTCTCCTATGTCGAATCTTTTCTCTCCTATGTCGAATCTTCTCTCTCCTATGTCGAATCTTTTCTCTCCTATGTCGAATCTTTTCTCTCCTATGTCGAATCTTTTCTCTCCTATGTCGAATATTTTCTCTCCTATGTCGAATCTTCTCTCTCCTATGTCGAATCTTTTCTCTCCTATGTCGAATCTTTTCTCTCCTATGTCGAATCTTTTCTCTCTATAATGTCAAATCTTTTCTCTCCTATGTAGAATAATCTTGGACTAATAGAGTTAAGGTTAGGCACATTCGACCACAGGTTCGATAGACACAGATTGTTATTGTCAGCGTCACGTCGAATCTCCTATCTATATCGAACTGTTGTAGCAACGAAAACGAAAATAAAGCATTTGTTTATGTCGGATCTTTTGGTTTTCGGATTCTGTGCTTTCGTTTTCGTTTGTTAAAACGATAACGAAAATAGCTGAAATTCAGACGAAAATGCATTCGGACGAAAACAAATGCACATGTCTACCACAGACTACAAAAACCCCCATATGCTTAAGTGAGAGAAAGATTTATATCAGACTTTCACATGTTCCCAATGGAGGAAAGCAATTTCAATATTCAGGAAGGCTTCTTCTTGCACTGATCACTGGGATAACTCTCAAAAAATTCTAAACAGATGGTATTTGACGCCATATAGGCTATCAAAGATCTTCCCCGCAGCTTCACTGATCTGTTGGAGATGTAATGATCAAATAGGAAATCTTCACCATACCCTATGGAGTTGTAAAAATATTCACAGTTTCTGGAATACTGTCTCAGTTTTTTTTAGCAGATCTCACTGGCAATCTAACGGATCTCACTCCAGCCATGGCCCTCCTAGGAATAAACCTTGACATATACCCTATAATGTATAGAACAATTGTAGCCCATACACTTATAGCAGCCAGACTCACAATATCCAGTCTATGGAAATCCTCTGAGGCTCCAAACTTAACCAATATTATAGTTAGACTGAATTTTCAAGCACAATATGAACTGATGTTGGCATACAAAAATTACACTACAATTAACTTTAAAGAAAAATGGCAAAATTGGATGGACCACCCTAGAGATTCTGATTATCTAAAAAACTGTACCTTGTAATTCTATAGTTACCTACCTCAAGTATAGTAAAGTAGAAAATGCATCTTCTATAATGAAATTAACAACAGGTTGATGGGTCTTTGCCTACAGTTTGATCCCAATTCGGGATAGGCGAGACCTACTAACTTGGAAAATGATAACATTTTGTTAATTGGTTACCTTTATATTTTTGATAACTACTGTAAAATATTTGTTTTCTTATAACATATTTTAATAAGGAAATATGTGATGTGTTGAATACTGTCATGAGCAGTTGCTCTTATTTTCTTTTTGTGTGTTTTGTTAAAGTAACTTATAAATAAAAAGTTTAAAAAATAATGTCACAGTAGAGAACAAAGGATGCACACCTGTGCATATTCATAGTTTTCTCTTAGGGCTCTACATACTTGCAGTCCGGGGTGCTAAAAATAAATAAGTGGATGAGCTGTGTTTTACACGCCACCCCCCCCCCCCCCCACTGGCAATTAAACTGCAAAGGCAGCCAGATGGGATTGTGCATATGCCTTGGCAGAAATAAATTATACCCCTAATTATAGCTATTAAAGTATACCTATTAAAGTAAATAGTGGTGTGTCATATACTGCCCCGAAACTGTGTGCAGTGCATGCACATCCACTGTGGAGCAGCCAGGCCCTCACTGGCCACAGAGCACACTGGGCATTTGCCCGGTGGGCTGGGGCCGCATGTTCCAGGGCAGGGACATGGTTTGGCAGAGAGGGAACGTGCCCTAGTCGCAGCTGGTGTAATGTGGAGGGAGAGGCACCAGTAGTGTTGCTAGCGTAGAACATCTAGCCGCTGCCCTGCTTTAATCGTTGGCACCCGCATCATCCCTTACCGTCTATCATGATAGTCAAACAGAGTTGGGGAAGCTTCCCCTAGGTTCCTCCTTGACTCTGATGTGTCCCATGAGAGAAGACGAGGAGGAGCCCACCCTGGCATTGAGCTGCTATGTAAGAATGCACACAGCTTCTCCTCTGAGGGCTCAGGGTGAGAACGCGCCTTTAAAAACTTTGTACGAGGCTTGTCGGCCCTAAATAGGAGCAAGGGCTTCTTTTTGTATGCGTAGGGCAGCCAAGTGAATGGGCCGCCCCCATGCGAGTTGCAACATTGCGTGCAAATCGCTTTTTTAAAATCTCACAGACTAAACACTTGTCCCCTCTACGTAATAATATCAAATGCCTCTGAAAAGTGACCTAAGCACAGTTCAAATTTCAGTGCAATAGCAGAGCCTGCTGCAAGTGTAAATAAACCTTTGTGTTCCATAGGGGGAAACCTTAAGAAACAGAGAGCTATCTTTCCTCTTATGACAAAAAAAAAGTGACCTGTTTCAGGAGGAATGGGAGAAGGGGGAGAGAAAATCCTCCTCAACCAATAGATTGCAGAAGTTGTATCCAATCACGGAGGAGCATGCGGCTCTTTTATCTAACCCACCAATGGTGGATGCGGCAGTCACCAGACTGGCCAAGAATGTGACACTTCCAATGGAAGACTCTTCCTCCTTTCGCAATATCCTTGATAGACTCATTGACATGAACTTAAAGTCCTACCTCGCGGCAGGTGTTGCCTGTAAGCCCGCTGTGGCTTTAACATCAGTAGCTATGTGAGTGTGGGCGCAGAACTTGAAGTATGCGATCAAAAACCAGCTGCCAAAAGAAAAAATCCTCAAGGCTCTTGTTGAGATAAAACTATCGGCGGACTTTGTAGGTGAGGCAGCTATAGACATCATTCGATGGTCCTCCAGCGTTATGCTCAGCCAAAAGCCACAGCCAAAAGAGCATTGTGGCAAAAACCCTGAGTGGCCAACCCATCCTCAAAGCAGAATTGCTGTAAACTGCCTTTTAATGGGAAGGTGCTGTTTGGCCAAAAACTGGAGACTGCCATCTCCAGGGTCACAAGATGAAAATCTGGTCTTCTGCTCCAAGATTGAAGGTCCAAACGCCAACAGGAAACCATCCAGAGGAGCGCCAAATAGGTACCGGGATTTTGGAGTCTTTCGACCATCCAAGGACTCCAGAAGGGGTTGGAGGAGTACACAGTTAACCTTCATAAGATTTCAGAGAGCTAAGGCCCCTGCAGCTCCCTCAGATACCCTTAAGCCCTTTTAACGCCAGGCCATCTTGGCCTGGATAGTAAAAACGATTCACCGGGCATATAAAGCAGCCAGAAAGTCTTCTTCATGGGCGGCATGGGTAGGAGTGTCTGGAATCATATGTTCTTAAAACACTACAGGATGGATCCAGCAGCTCTTACTACAGTAGAGTTTTGGAGGAAAACTATCCAAGCTTCTATGTCTATTGTCAAATAAAGACTAATGCCGCGTACACACGATCATTATTCACGGCGGTTAAAAAACCGCCATGAATAATGACAGGAAAAACGAGGGAACCGCTTGGTTCCCTACACACGGTCGTTTTTCCCGTCATTTTTTCTCTTGACGAGAAAAACGACCGTCTGTGGGCTCCGCGGCAGTGTTTCCCTATGGGAAAACTGCCGCGGAAAAAAATGCTGGAAAAAACGACGAGAAAATTTAGAACATGTTCTAATTTTTCTCGTCGTTTTTTATGCCGTTTTTCTCGACGAGAAAAATGACATAAAGCCCACAGACGATCGCTGTTCTCGGCGAAAAGAAAAAATGCCGTTTTTCTCGTCGAGAAAAGCGGTCGTGTGTACGCGGCATAAGTTTGCAGCATTAAACCCTCCCTCTCAAAAGCTAATTATGTATGCTACCATGTTATCGTCAGAAAAATTGAAAATTGTATCAAATACTTACCGTAATTTCCTTTCCTGACCCCAATACATGGCAGCATACGCACCCTCCCTCTGATCTTTGTGCTTTATACGGAGAATGGGCGAGATCGCTCTCAGTCAGACTTTTTTTTTTTTTTCAGCTTTAAAAGATTTTATTTTGAAAAAGTGCGATACAAGTAAAAAAAGGTAACATTATACCCCGTCCGGGGTCTATACAGATCATGTTCAACAGAAGTAAACAAAGATGAACAGAATGAGGCTATATGAAAAAAAAAAAAAAAAGGGATCCATCACATTATCCTAGACCAACTTGCTTAATATAGATGGATTTTTGGGCTTTACATTCCAATGGTAGTAATTGATAAATTGCCAAAGGGCCCCGAGGGGCAGCGGCCTCCCATCCACTCCCTGCCAGTCCGCACACCCCATCTGGGAACCTGCTGTGTGCGGAGTGGCTAAGGGCAAAGCACCCAGGGAAGGGAATGAACAAAAGGTTTCGGCAACCCATCCATCTGCCCTGGCTGTTGCCCCCGAAAGGGGGACAAGCATCCAGGGTGAGACTAAGCTTAACCCTCTATTGGAGATCTGGGGGGTTTCAGGCCCCAACTAAGAAGTAGCCTCCAGCGTTCTATAAAGCTGATCATCTAGCTGTACCTGTCAACAAGAAGATATGACAAAGAAAAGAAGGAAGAAAGAAAGAAAAGGAGAAGAACAGGTCAGAGGAAAACCCCTGGGAGGCTGGAACCATACTATTTGTGAGGATACGAGTAGAAAATAAGAGATGGGAGAGAAGAGTGGGGTTGGGGAAGGGAAAAGGGGGTGAGGTAGAAAGAGAAAGTTAAAGGGGAGGGAGGAGGACGTCGGGGCTTCCTCGCGGAGGTGGGAGATAGGGATCCAGAAGTCGGTGAGATTGGGGGTTATCTAGCGTTAACCTATGAGGAAAGCAGGGAGATGCCCAAGTGTGTAGCCCAGGGTTCCCAGATATGACGGAACTTTTCTGGAGAGTCAAGCAAGGTGCTTGAAATCCTTTCTTGTGACATAATCCAGGAAATCTTGTGTTTAGCTTGGCGAAATGACACAAAGGGCGATTTCCAGGAACGGGCCAAGGTAATCTTGGCTCCCAGCAAGATGAAGTGTATGAGGTGTCGGGAAAATTTAGGAACCTTAGGGATAGCATCATTGAGAAGTGCGATAGTGGGGATCTGCCTCACGTCGTGGCCGGTGACTTTGCGAATGAGGCTAAAGATTCTATTCCAGAACCCCCTGATTTTAGGACATTCCCAGAGAGTGTGGAGGAGGGACCCTGTAAGGCCACAACCTCTGAAGCATAGGGGGGAGGATTCTGGGTAGAACTTAGAGAGGCGTGTAGGGACCAGGTACCATCTGGAGATAACCTTAATGTCAGCTTCTATCAGGGAGGTGTTTAAAATGCCTTTAAATGAGCGGAAAAAATTTGAGTACCAAGTGTCTAGATCCCATTCAAACTGGAGGTCATGCTCCCATTTTGACATATAGCTCGCTTTGCCCCTAGGGTCAGCTAATGCCGAGTAGATCAGGGAAATGCCCCCCCTGACGCCCACAGCTGAGGAACACCATAGCTCATATTGCGTAACAGATAGTGGGTTGTCCGAGCTTTTCCAGACCCCACGCAGAAAATGAAGCAATTGATAATAACGGAAAGTTTCGGATGTGGGCATATCTAGTTTAGAAGAGCAGTATTTGAGTGAAATGGGGCCATCATTGTTAAAGTATTGTCCTATTCTGTAAAGGCCCTTGTCGAGCCACCATCCAAAAGCCCTGATGTTTAGACCTGGGGGAAATTGGGGGTTGTGGAAAATATGAGCCAGAGGATGCCAGGAGGAGGATAGTGAGGGATGTTTATGAAGAGTGTCGCAGAGTGCCATTGAATGGGAAAGGGTAGGTGATAGGATCGAGGGACGTTCCTTGCGTGGTCTCCAGGCTAAATAATCTAAAGTGTGATTAGGGGTAGCTTGCCTTTCTATATCTACCCAGTCTGGTTTTGGGCCCTTGGTATAGATCGCAGAGAATTGACATAGTTGGGCTGCTTGGTAGTACCACCACAAATTGGGGAGACCAAGGCCTCCTTTCTTCCTTGCCCTATACAAAATTTTTTTGGAAAGACAATGTCCCTTGCCCCCCCATATAAACTGTATGACTTTCGATTGGATTCTATCCAGCGCTCGTTTTTTGACAGGGATAGGCAGGGACCGAAAAAGGTATAACAGTCTGGGTAATAGGGTCATCTTGACTGAGTTGACTCTGCCCAGCCAGGACAGGTTATAAAGAGACCATTGTGAGAGGTCTTCCGTGATTTTTTGGAACATGGCAGGGTAATTGTTTTGGAATAGGAGTTCTACTCTGGGAGTAAGGAAGACTCCCAAATAGGGAAGGGAGGAGGTACACCAGGCAAAGGGGAAGCTAGCTTTGAGTTTATCAACTATGTCATGGGGGGTGGTGATGTTCAGGGCCATTGACTTTGCCATGTTTACCTGTAGGCCTGAGACCGTTCCGAAAGTTTTTAGTAGTTGGAGTATGATGGGTGTTGACTGGAGAGGGGAGGTGATGAAAAGAAGGACGTCGTCCGCAAAGAGAGCGCATTTGTGTGAACGTTGACCACATTGTATCCCATGAATGCCTGGGTGCTGTCTAATTGCAAGAGCTAGGGTTTCTATCGCTATAGCGAAAAGGATAGGGGAGAGTGGGCATCCTTGTCTGGTGCCTTTTAAAATAGGGAATTGGTCTGAGAGATGCCCTTGTAGTCTGATCTGTGCTTTAGGGGAAGAATAAAGAGTTTCTAGGGTACGTAGGCATTCAGGACCGAAGCCCCACTGTTGTAAGATGGAGAAAAGGTATGGCCAAGTGACAGTGTCAAAGGCCTTTTGGAGGTCTATAGAGAGAATGTATCCCTTCTGAGGTGGTCCGCCATCCCAGGAGGATTGCATGAGGGAAATTAAGTCTACCGCTCTCCTGATCTGGTCTGGTCCCTGTCTTCCGGGGATGAAACCCACCTGGTCTCTGTGTACATAAGAAGCAATGAAGGAGGCCATTCTATTGGCCAGAATCTTGGTCATGATTTTCAGATCATTATTGATCAATGAAATTGGCCTGTAGTTGCCCACATCACTAGGGTCCTTTCCCTGTTTGGGGATCACCGAGATAAAAGCAAGATTGGCCGCGGGTTCGAGAGGGGAGCCTTCTCGAAGGGAGTTAAAGAGACGAGCCAGGTGGGGGGAGAGGATCCCAGAGAAGGTTTTATAATAAAGGGCTGGGAAGCCATCCGGCCCTGGGGCCGAGTCAGTTTTGAGGTGTTTAATGACTTCCTGGACTTCCTCAGTGCGAAATGGAGATTCCATTAAGGATCTGTGGGACTCTGAAAGTTTGGGAAGGGTCACATGCGCTAAAAAGGATTCTAAAGGAACAGGGTCTGCGGGAGTGGGAGAGGAGTATAGCTTGGAATAGAAGGCCTGGAAGGTTTCTAGTATTTTCTGGGGGTTCTGGGTGAGGGAGCCCTTAAGTGATTTAATCCTGGGTAAGGAGAAATTTTTGGTCCTTGGAGAGAGTTTGGATGCTAGACGTGAGCCTATTTTGTTCCCCTGTAAGTAGTATTTGCCGCTTAACCAGCTTAGATGCTTGTCCGCATTAGAGGTCAAGGCTAGATTCAGGGCTGTGCGGGCTGATTACAACTTACCCAAGCTGGAGGGAGTTGGGTTTGATTTATGGGACTTACTGAGCATTCTAAAATCCCTTTCCAGGTTGTCCAACTCAATCTTCCTACCTTTTTTCAGATTGGAAGCCAGTTGAATCATCCTGCCCCTCAGGACGGCTTTGTGGGCTCCCCAAAGAGAACTAGGGGTTGTGTCCCCGTTATCATTGAGGAGGAAGAATTCTTGAATGTCCCTTTCCAGCATGGTGCAGTGGACCGGGTTAGCTAGGAGGGATTTACTCAGACGCCATTGAGGGGGACCTGAGGGTGATAGGGAGCCAGAGAGTGTAAGGGTTACTAGGGAGTGGTCAGACCATGGAACGTCCTGAATTTTGGCAAGAATAGCTGTGTGTATGTCCGAGTTGGGTATGAATACATGGTCAATCCTGGCATATGTTTTGTGGGGAGCAGAATAGTGGGTGAAGTCTTTGGCCGTGGGGTTTAATTCTCTCCAAGAATCGATTAGGCCTAAGTCATGCAGGAGTCTGGCAATTCTGAGGCTCTGTTTGGAAGGTCTTTTAAGGCGGGGTCTGTCCAGGTGGGTTTTGTCTAGTGAATGGTCAAACATGATGTTAGAATCTCCCCCTACGAGGATTCTACCTTCTAGGTGAGGAGAGAGGACGGAGAACATGGAGGCAAAAAATTTAGCCTGGCCCTTATTAGGGGCATAGTATGAAACGAAGGAGTGCATTACTCCTTCTATATGTCCTTTGACCAGAAGGTACCTACCGTCTGTGTCACGAAATGTGTAAGCATGAGTAAATGGAATCCGCTTAGCGAAGAGGATGGCTACACCTCTCTGTTTAGTGTCCGCATTCGCAAGGTAGAAGGTGGGAAAACTGCGGTGGAGAAAGGAGGGGGTATAGCTAGTGGGGAAGTGAGTCTCCTGTAGGAGGACAACATCAAGGCTTCTGGAGTGGTAGTTCTGGAATGCCTTCCGGCGTTTTGATGGAGAATTAAGACCCTGTGTGTTGTGGGAGGCTACCTTAAGAGGCAGCTTGTGGGTGTTACTCTCAGCCATGGGCGCCCAGGGGGGTGTGCGAGAATGCAAAAGGGGAGCTTACCTGGTAGGAAGGGGTTGACCGGACCTCCGATGTGAAGCAGATCATCGACATGCGCCTGAGAATAAGGCATAGGGGAAGCCTCCGCGAGGAGTCCTGAAGGAAAGGGGATGGGATCCCTGTAGAGAGGGGAGAAGGTAAGAGCGAGAAGAAAGAAGAGGTGGAGGAAAGAAGAACAGAGATGTCATTACAACAGCTGAATAAATTGCAAGAAGAAGGTAAATCAAACATATGCTACAAATCAGTGAAAAAAAAAGAGAACAACCGACCCGGCAAGCCGGGAATACGTCCAAAGACTCCTGTAAAAGGGGTCTTGGAGAGAGGGCAACCCCGCTCGGGGTTGTCTACCTGCCGTCACCAGAGGGAAAAAGGAGATTCCCACTGCGAAACAACAGAAAGAGTGGCGTGGAGGGCCACTCCGGCCTCTGGGGCCCCCAAGGGGGAAAATATGTCTAGAGAGGCCAACGTGCGAAAGAGTTTTGGAGAACATTACGGCAAAAATAACTAAAATAACAGGCCAGAAAGTAGTGTGTACCCAGATAAGATTAGTGTAAAGAGAAACACCTGCAAGGTGGGGGGGGGGGGGGGTAAATGGGGGGGGGAAGAGGCATGGGAGAGGGGAGTGAGGGGGGAGGGAAGGGGGGGGAAGGAGGGATAGGGTAGGTAGAGACTAATAAGCTTAACCATATGTGGGAACTAAAACAGGCACATCATAATTGCATTAAGTCAGGAGTACCGAGGAAACTTCTTCCTCGTTAATGTGGGAGTATCAATAGGTGATGGGTGTCTCCTCAAGCCACCCATGGGCAAGCGGGGATCCCCCCAACCCGAATCACACTCTGGTCCAACAAATAGAACTCAGAGCCATGTGGGATCGTTAATCCCCTAACTTAACTAGGGGGTCATTTACTCTCCGAGTCATTGAGGGCAGTCAAAAACAAGACATCCTCCGGCTGGGAGAAAATGGAAAGAAAGGCAGAGAAGAAGGCTTTCATCTCGGGGGTCGGGATTCCTTCTGTCTCTTCGTTAGTGGTTTGTTCCATAACGGTGTCAGAGGGCTTCCCGGGGGTGGGCGTTTTGAGGAGCTTGACTTGGCCGTAGTATTCAGCGTAGCCAATTCTTGGGAGATAAGGCCGAGTTGGAGCAGGAGACGTTCGCCATCTTGGAATGTGGAGAAGCCGCAGGCTTTATCTCTGAAATGAAACTGCAGACGAAATGGGAAAGCCCAGCGGTATTTGATGGAGTTCTGGTTTAGGATTTCCAGGAGGGGTTTGAGGGATCTCCGTTTCTGGACCGTGGTAGGCGAGATGTCAGCGAAGATTTGTATTTTCTGATCCTGGAAGGAGAGATTGTCCAAGTTACGGGTCAGTCTCATCACATCCTCCTTCACCCCATAATAATGGGGTTTGACGATGATATCCCTTGGTAGGCCATCTGGGCGGGGGGGCTGGAGAGCTCTGTGAGCTCTATCAAGTTCCAATCTATGTTCCTGAATGTCTGGAAGAAGTTCTTTTATGAATAGCTTAACTGTGCCGGGGACATCAGCTACAGATTCAGGGATCCCACGTATGTGGAAGTTATATCTCCTACTTCTGTTCTCCAAATCATCGATCTTAGAGAGGGCATTCTCAAGTTGATCTTGCAAGGTTTGTATGCATGTGGTATTTTGGTTAGTGCGGGCCGCAGTATTATCTACTGCCTGTTCAATAGCTTCTATGCGGGCTCCTAGGCTCTGTAGATCAGCCTTAATGGTGGCAGTGATCTGTGAGGCATTTTGAGCTAGTCCTGATGCTAGCATTATAGAGAAGTTCAGCAGCATGAGTTGCATGTCAGCAGAATGTACTGGCTGCAGAGGGGAGGAAAGGTGGGGGCCTGCCAGACCCAAGGGGGATCGCATCATGGGAGTGTGGGGGAGATCTCCAAATGTCCTGTTCAGCAGCGACTCAGTGGAAGCTGGGGAGATTGCTGGGGGATTGCAGGTACTCACTGGGGTTGCCAGCAGGCCATTCTGGGGCTGGTAGATGGATGGAAGATCCGCGATGGAGTCGGATTCCTCCATTCCTCCTCGTGCTGCGGCCGCCATCTTAGGTGTAGAAAGCACCGCCTGTGTAAAGTCCAGCTGACGGCTAACCTCGCTTCTTTGTGAGCTGCCAGACATGTGTAGCTGCGCCTGGGACTCCCGTTATTCGATGGGGTCAGAGTTGGCCGAATCCTGCTCAATCTAAGAGCTCAGGGGGCAGTGAGAGGCCGGAGTGATGCGGAGCTCCCGTTCAAGGCGTCTTCCCGGAAGTCCCGCGCATGCGCACTCCTCTCAGTCAGACTTTTATAGAGCTAATCAGGTCCTGTGGGTGGATATAGGGGCGGAGCTATTTCATATGTATGCTGCCATGTATTTGCGTCAGGAAAGGAAAATTACGGTAAGTATTTGATACATTTTTTCATTATTTTGTGGGTGACTGGAGAAGCCCCTCACCTGTTAGCTAGGAACCTTCATATGTTGTGTTAGTGCCTGGATGGCAAGGATTTATATTTTCTATTTTAGTTTGTTTTATTTCTATGCAACCTTTTTAAAATAAAACTGGCTACAAGACAGATTTTAAGAAAACCTGCCGTTTGGACTGCCTTTTTCCCAAGGAAGGTGATCCCCCTTGAGATAACCCCTGACTATATATATATATATATATATATATATATATATATATATATATATATACATACACACACACAGTGCCTTGAAAAAGTATTCACACCCCTTAAAATTTCCACATTTTGTCATGTCACAACCAAAAACGTAAATGTATTTTATTGGGATTATATGTGTTAGACCAACACAAAGTGGCACATAATTGTGAAGTTGAAGTAAAAATTATAAATATTTTACAACATTTTTTTACAAATAAATATCTTAAAAGTGAAGGGTGCATTTGTATTCAGCCCCCTTTACTCGGATACCCCTACCTAAAATCTAGTGGAACCAATTGCCTTCAGAAGTCACATAATTAGTAAATAGAGTCCACCTGTGTGTAATTTCATCTCAGTATAAATGCAGCTGTTCCGTGAAGCCCTCAGAGGTTTGTTAGAGAACCTTAGTGAACAAACAGCATCGTGAAGGCCAAGGAACACACCAGACAGGTCAGGACAAAAGTTGTGGAGAAGTTTTTTAAAGCAGGGTTAGGTTATAAAATAAAATATCACAAGCTTTGAACATTTCAAAGCCCGGCACTTACCCTGTCTCGGTGGGGCAGCAGGTGACAGCGGTGAGTGGTGTCCTCCATGGACATGCTCCTCCATGTCCTCCATGTCTTCTCCCATTCTCTCCTATAGCTGATCCAATCACAGCGCCTGTCGTTTCAGCCAATCAGGTGACGGGTAACAGACCCGAGAACCTGATTGGCGGAAAGGCGGTTAAGTGTTAGGAAAGCGAATATTCATCCGCTTTTCTAACACACCTGGGTGAACTGCAAGCGTCAAGCATGGTCACTTTTTTTGACGCCTATTAGAGCCTATGGACGCCTATTAGAGCAATGCATAAATCTATCCATTGGTCATAGATGGGGTGGCTGCACCGCCACTGCAGTTAGTACTTTTTCTTTCTCCTAATCTCATGTACCCACTTGCAATTTACAGTGGGAAAATTGTTTCTTGTGCTTAATAATAAAACTAGATTTTAATTTCAAGAGCATAAAAAAATGGTAATGCTTAGGAGTCTCTGGAAAAAAGGTCTCTGTTCATTATATGAATGTGACAAACATTCGCATAGTCAGAACAAAACCCCTCTGTATTGTATGTATTGCATGTAATTCCTATATCATCAGCGCCATCTAGTTGCCATAAAGTGTTTGTTTCCTGAAAGAGGTATTTGGGGGAAAAAATGCATTACAGCTACTAGATGGCACTGACAATATAAGAACTATCCACATTAAAGAAAATAGACTGTATGAAGGTTTGTCACATTTCTACAGTGAACGATTCATGCATAGATGTTTTGGTGACAGTGGATCCATTAAAAACAGTAGCAGCAGAAAAGGTTACATTTCCAAGTGGCATCTGGCCTTTTTTGTGGTTGATATTGTTAAATATGAATTGATTTATTTATCAATTACATTTTTTCTTTGATTATGATGACAAGATGGTGAAATGTTCTGACAACCTACAAGTCATCACAAAGAATTATTCCTAATTTGTGATATTTCACTGCCATTGATTTTAGTGAGCAATTTTTTAGATTGGAGATGTGTAGTGTGGAATTGTAATCATGAAAGGTGGTCAATCTACTTTCCTTATCACTATGCAACCATGTAGGTTCCATATGTTCTGTTTCTTCATCATTAGAGTAACAGCTTCTTACGGATAGTATTGGGTGTTCGGTTTGGAATGATGCAATTCAGGGTTTGGAGTTGCAATTGTAATCTTGGAACCACACGTAAGCAAGGTATTGTCCTTGTTTAAAATTGGAGAAAAAAGGTGGAAAGAGGTTCAGGGTTTCAGCCAGTGGTGGCCCATCCATTAGGGGCGCTTCCCCCCTATCTATGCATCCGTCCCCCAATATACATGCAAGGCGCCGGACGCATGGATTCCAATGAGGGTTTTTTTTTTTAAGCACGTGATTAGAGCCAGAGGCACAGAGCACTGCGCCTGAAGCCCACCCAGTTGTGTGAGAATAGCGAATGAGTATTCGCTATTCTCACACCGATTCTTCTCTCGGACATTCGGGAAGCGGGTCATGAGACACGTTTCCCAATTGGTCAAAAGGAGAAGCCAGCCTATTGGCCTTTGTGGAGGAAGGAGGAGGGGGGGACGTACAGCCGCCATGATGCTGAGGAGACACACAGGAAGCCCGACCGACAGAGACGGGACACAGAGGAGACTGAGGGGGGGGGGAGCCACCACCGCCATCTCCACATGTCAGCCCAGGGGCAGCACAGGGTGAGTGAGCTGGCAACCGGGGGGGGGGGTGAGCGGTGTGGGCTGGAGTGACGGGGGGGTCCTTTTTCAGGTCCGTCTGCCCCCCTGACCGATGGAGCACCAGCCGCCATGCTGTCTTTAAAAGTAATTGACTGCAAAACTTTAATGGGCTAGGTTCTATCCACATTGTAAACAGGTTTCAAATTTGGTTTTGTAGAAGGAGACTTCAGCAAAAATTCATATTTAATGTCCAGAAGGACAGTGAATTCTCAAGTTTTCATTTGTAGTCTATGCCAAATACACGGTGTACTTTAATCTTTCTGGTGGTGCTGCAGCAACAGGGAGTTGCTCACTTTCCATTCAGAAAATGCCTTGTATTGGTTTCAATGAATATTAGGCGTTCTTTGATTGGACAATATGGTGAGCAGGGGTGACTGATATCATGTTCTACCCTCATCCAATAAGAGAATGCCTCTTATTTATTGAAATTAATACAAAATATTTTTTTACAAGTTATACTTTTTAAGGCCTCTCTATGCTCACTGTAAGTGATGGTAAGTTGCTGCAGAACTGCTGGAATATTAAACAACTTGCTCCCTGGAATTCATAAAGAGCGTTGTAGACATTCTTTAGACTTGTGCTGTACATTCACACAAAAAATGTTGGTGTTTGTGACAAATGAATGTACCTGTCAGAGACAGGTATGTGAACTTATTGCATGGTGAGGGTGGCGCTGAGACTGGAGTGACCATACTGGACACCCCATCTTCAGTGCATTTTTCAGCCCCCAGGCTGTGCACTGTCCTTGGTTTCTAGGACACTGTCAGCTGCACTAGCCCTGCGCTCACTGCCATCATTTATCCTAAAAGCAGAAGCCAGCTTCTGTTTGAGTGACAATATGCCCTAAGTCACAGTACCTCCTTAGTGCAGGAGGTTGGGCTGTCATGCTGCAGTGCAGG
This sequence comes from Rana muscosa, assembly GCA_029206835.1. Classification (NCBI taxonomy): domain Eukaryota; kingdom Metazoa; phylum Chordata; class Amphibia; order Anura; family Ranidae; genus Rana; species Rana muscosa. The sequence continues at coordinate 150,001,180 of CM055116.1, forward strand.
GAGCGCTCACACAGAGCATGACAGCCCAGCCTTCTGGCAGCCGATCCTCCAGCACTGAGAACTAAGTAGGTTGCTGGGAGCGGGTGGTATTGAGAAGAGTTTGCTGATGATTAGCGATAAGCTCAGGTATGTCCAAACCCGCCTGAACTATCCCTCCCAGAAGCTGTCAAAGCTGACTGTCAATCATATGCTGTGGAGGCATTTCCTGTTCTGCAACCACACATATGCAAGGGGTGTGTATCTATGCGGCTGCAGAGCAGGGAATGGCCCTGCCCCCTGTTAATGTTTGTCAGCTTTCAAAGATTCCCAGCGAGTTAGCTTGGGCAGGTTCGGATTTGTGTCTGGACATGCTTGAGCTCATCTCTAGTGATGAATTTTGCAGTGGGAGAGTCGGGGGTGAGGAAGAGCTCTGTACTGCAGAGGTGGTGGTGGAATAGGAGCTTTAATGTTGTGTTTTTTTCCAGGGACATCGCCATACCTCCCAACTTTTGAACTTGAGAATGAGAGACATTTTATGAACATATATAGCGACTGAATAGCGCAGCAAAGAAATGGGTGTGGCCATACATGATAGTTGGAGAGGCTCAAGGGGTGTTGTTAAACAAAACCTGGGCTTCCTTGTACCTGTAACATATGGTTTGATTGCTGTGCCACAAGCTGGAGTCTCCAGTGTGAAACAAACCTTAGGGTGAGAGATTGGAGAGAGGGAAAGAAGGATTGCTATGGTATATGAAAAAGGAAGGATCATTATGGTACATGGAAGGCAGGAAGGAAGGATTACTATGGTATATGGAAGGTAAGAAGGATCACTATGGCACATGGAAGGCAGAAAGGATCACTAATGCACATGGAAGGCAGGAAGGAAGAATCACTATGGCACATGGAAGGCAGGAAGATTCACTATGGCACATGGAAGGCAGAAAGTATCACTATAACATATGGAAGGCAGGAAGGATCACTATGGCACATGGAAACCATGAAGGATCACTATGGCACATGGAAGGCAGCAAGGATCACTATGGCACATGGAAGGCAGCAAGGATCACTATGGCACATGGAAGGAAGGAAGGATCATTATGGCATGTGGAGGGCAGGAAGGATCACTATGGCACGTGGAAGGCAGGAAGGATCACTATGGCACGTGGAAGGCAGGAAGGATCACTATGACACATGGAAGGCAGGAGTAATCACTATGACACATGAAAGGCAGGAAGAATCACTTAGGCACATAGAAGACAGGAAGGATCACTATGGCATGTGGAAGGCAGGAAGGATCACTATGGCACATGGAAGGCAGAAAGGATCACTATGGCACATGGAAGGCAGGAAGTAGGGATCACTAAGGCACATGGAATGAAGGAAGGAAGGATCACTATGGTACATGAAAGGAATGAAGGGAGAAAGAGGAGCGTTCACTCACCCAAGGCTGGCGGTTTTCCAGAGGCTCAGTCAGTGACATCATGTGCACTGCTTCAAAATTCCCACCCACACAACTTCTTCACAGCCACAGGGGGACATGGGAGGAGGGGGAGTAGATTGAGCAGGTGGGTGACCTGGCAGGTGAGTGAGAGAGCAAGTGAGCGGGTGGAGGATGTGGGAGGGGGGCTGTGCTGGCTGGTCATTGAGTGAGTCTCAGCTGCAGCGCGGCCCACACTGGCAGGTGAAGTCAAGTGCCAGAACTTATACCGGCACTGGGCTCAGCTGCGGGATTCAGCCCGGATTTGCGGGACACCAGGATTTACTTAAACTCCCGGGATGGTCCCGGTGAATCCAGGACGATTGGGACAGGGCCGGCCCTACCATGGGACCCGATGGGACCATGGTCCCAGGCGGCACTTTAAGAGGGGCGGCAACAGGGGCGCACTGCCTGAGGACAGGGCCGGATTCCCCACAAGGCCACAGAGGCCAGGCCTCGGGGCGGCAGTGAATGCAGGGGCGGCGCCGCGGCACCCCCCCCCCCTCTTCCGCTGCAGAGGAGAGAGGAGGGGGGAGAGGTGAGATGTGTCAGGACTTTCGGTAGAAACCCCCCCCCCGCTCCTCAATCCAATCCGCATGGCAGAGGAAGGGAGGGAAAGAGGTGAGATGTCTCTACACAGGCTGCTGGAACTCTGTTAACACAGGTCACGGCCGCCACTCACTTCCCGTTGTGCAGCCGTGCCTGTTGTCAGCTCCAGGGGGAGGGCTGCAGGACTGAGCTATGTCTCGTCTCACACATAGCTCAGCCTCAGAGCACACTGGCGCTGACATCCCTCTCTCTGCACAGACAGAGGAGAGATAGAGCTCTGATCCTCCTCCTTCTGAGTCTGCCCCACCCACACTCCCATGTGAGGGCACTGGGCAGGAAGTTTGAACCCAGAAAAGTGTCAGACAGCCAGCACCTCAGCCTCCATCCTGGTAAGCTCACCCTCTCTCCTGCCTCCCAGTGTATAAAAAGGGGTGCTCTGTGGACTTTGTTAAAGGGGAGGGGGGCAGGCTTTGGTGAGCAGAGACCCCCTTTACACCAGAGTCCACAGCATGCCCCCTTAAATCAAGTTTCCCAGAACACCCCTTAAATTAGGGTTCCCGTTTACATTAGAGTCCACAGAGCTCCCCCTTACAGTGTAAGTGGAAATTCTGTGCGGACTCTGATGTAAGGGGGGCCTCTGTGCGGACTCTGATGTAAGGGGGGCCTCTGTGCAGACTCTGATGTAAGGGGGGCCTCTCTGCAGACTCTAATGTAAGGGGGCCTCTGTGCGGACTCTGATGTAAGGGGGGGCTCTGTACAGACTCTGATGTAAGGGGGGCTCTGTGCAGACTCTGATGTAAGAGGGGCTCTGTGTGGACTCTGATGTAAGAGGGGGCCTCTGCGGACTCTGATGTAAGAGGGGGCCTCTGTGCGGACTCTGTTGTAAGGGGGGGGCTCTGTACGGACTCTGATGTAAGGGGGGTCTCTGTGCGGACTCTGATGTAAGAGGGACCTCTGTGCGGACTCTGATGTAAGGGGGACCTCTGTGCGGACTCTGATGTAAGGGGGACCTCTGTGCGGACTCTGATGTAAGGGGGACCTCTGTGCGGACTCTGATGTAAGGGGGACCTCTGTGCGGACTCTGATGTAAGGGGGGGCTCTGTGCGGACTCTGATGTAAGGGGGGGGCTCTGTGCGGACTCTGATGTAAGGGGGGGCTCTGTGCGGACTCTGATGTAAGGGGGGGCTCTGTGCGGACTCTGATGTAAGGGGGGCTCTGTGCGGACTCTGATGTAAGGGGGGCTCTGTGCGGACTCTGATGTAAGGGGGGGCTCTGTGCGGACTCTGATGTAAGAGGGGGCTCTGTGAAGACTCTGATGTAATGTAAGGGGGGGCTCTGTGCAGACTCTGATGTAAGGGGGGCCTCTGTGCGGACTCTGATGTAAGGGGGGCTCTGATGTAATTTGGACCTTTGGCAGCAACCCAGCAACCCCCCCCACTTCTCAATTCGAGGGGCAGAAGAGGAGGGGAGAGATGAGAGGAGAGGTCACTTGGACTTTTCCGGCCAGCACATCTCCCCCCCCCCAGTTCTCAACCCGTCAACCCGCGGCATTGGGGCGGCAAAAGGGAGGACCCGGCCTTGGGGCGGCAAAGGGAATAAATCCGGGCCTGCCTGAGGACCTGGGTTTCCCTCCATCTAGTGTGCATTGTCAATGTCATACTGTACTGCATCGCCGGCGCCGCTGTCACTGGCCGCAGTGGCAAGACGCACTTCAAGGGTCTCTCCAGCGGCCCCTGCTTCACTGCCCAAACTGGTTGCTAGCTGCGGCCCGCTTTGTGTCTAGCAACCAGTGACGTAAGGAGAGAGAGGCCCATCATTCATTGCAGAGAGTATTTCACTTCCTCCTCCTCCGCTAGCTCCACCCACCTCCTCCCTGTATGTAACAGCATGAGATCGGAGCGGCTGTGTGTGTGGAGAGAGAGCAGCTGCGGGCTCTTCTCCCCCCTCCTTCTCCTCCTCATGCTGCTGTTCCTAGGACAGCCACCGCTATGTTTCTTCCCCCTTTTCCTCCCATTGGCCAGGGAAAAAAACTAAAAGGAGAAAAGAGGATTATGGGATATGTAGTGCAAATGGCTGGCCCATTGCAATTCTAGGGGGGAAACTGCAGCCCCCAGCATGCCCATCTGAAGGGAAGGGAGAGAGAGCCAGGCTGAGTGACAGGCTGCATCTGGTGACAGGCATCAGTGACAAGTGACAGGCTGCATCTGGTGACAGGCATCGGTGACAAGTGACAGGCTGCATCTGGTGACAGGCATCGGTGACAAGTGACAGGCTGCATCTGGTGACAGGCATTGGTAACAAGTGACAGGCTGCATCTGGTGACAGGCATTGGTGACAAGTGACAGGCTGCATCTGGTGACAGGCATTGGTGACAAGTGACAGGCTGCATCTGGTGACAGGCATTGGTAACAAGTGACAGGCTGCATCTGGTGACAGGCATTGGTAACAAGTGACAGGCTGCATGTTGTGGCAGGCTATGGGTGGCAAGTGGCACAGCTGCATCTGGTGGCAGGCAACGGTGGCAAGCAATAAGCTACATCTGGTGGCAAGCAATGGTGGCAAATGACAAGCTCAGGGTTCCCACTGATTCTGCATTATGGTGAGTTAAACTATTTCATTATATATTACAATGTAGTAATAGAAATAATGTGATTTGATCATCCTGACACCATATCAATCATAATGTTAGGATGATTTAAGTGCTAACACCAGCCATTCGCCCGACAAATCACCCGCTGCCAAATTCCCTGTCAGCGAGACTACACCCCCCCCCCTCATCTTTTTTTGGGAAGGAAGGGCGGTATCCCTGAATGGCAGTTTGGAAATGTGGTCAATGCAGCGCTGTTGCATGCAGCATGTTGCATCACTGAGCTGGGATCAGAGCGTAGCTGGTCGGTGGAAGTGGAGAGAAAGGGGGGAGCTTTCGTGGTGCTACACAATACTCTTTGCAGGAAGGAGCTAGGGTGACCACATTTTTAAACTACTATTCACGGACACCCCCCCTTCCCAAACATCAGCTTGTTCTGTAACGAATCACAGCACAGTGATTGGACACAAGAGGTGGGATTTATGATTTCTCCAATCACATGCAGGGGGCGGGGATTGTGCTCCTCCAGGCATTCCCGGCCAGGACAAGTACTGTCAGTGAGTAAAGAGGTGATGTGGCGGCCTTTTTTGGGGGCATCAGATTGGCCTAGGGGGGTGGCTGTGTCAGTTTCATTCCGGGACACTGTATTGTCCTGGAATGAATGTGCCCGGGACAGACCTGCAAAATGCGTGGTCACCCTAGAAGGGGCATGTCTCTTTGCTGAATATATGGGATGTCTCTTGCTGAATATATTGGGCTGTCTCTTTGCTTTATGGAAACGTCTCTTTGCTGGATGGGCATAGGATTTTTTTTGGGGGGGGCAGCATTTCATTCTTGGGCCCAGGCAGCACAATGTCTTTGGCCAGCCCTGGATTGGGAGGTATGACATCAACAACACAGAGACATTTTCTCCTTTCAGTGACACTACCGATGCGGGGGCATTTTTCTGTTCAGTAACATCATCAACGCAGGGACATTTTTTGCTTCTCAGTGACACCACCAACTACAGGACATTTTTTCCTTCCAGTGACACCACCAGCTCAGATACTTTTTTTTTTTAATTTCAGTGACACCTCCAACCCAGGGACATTTTGTTCCTTCGCTACTGTTAAATCAGTGTTTATGCACTGATCTTAAACTTTTCAGTTTGCTGCAGTGTACCAAAAACATTACAAACATTTTGTTGTGTGCCACTATTGCCGCCTGTCCTCTTCCTCTTTGGGGGTCTGATAGGAGGGGGGCTGTGGGATGGTGGGAGGAAACAGTTTCCCATCTTCACCGTAGGCGACCTTGTCCCAGTGCGGAGATACAGTGCCTTGAAAAAGTATTCAAACCCCTTGCAATTTTCCACATTTTGTCATGTTACGACCAAAAACGTAAATGTATTTTATTGGGATTTTATGTGATAGACAAAGTGGCACATAATTGTGAAGTGGAAGGAAAATGTTTAAAAATTTGTTTTCAATTTTTTTTACAAATAAATATCTATAAAGTGTGGCGTGCATTTGTATTCAGCCCCCTTACCCTATCTAAAATCTAATGGAACCAATTGCCTTAAGAAGTCACCTAATTAGTAAATAGAGTCCACCTGTGTTTCATTTAATCTCAGTATAAATGCAGCTGTTCTGTGTAGGCCTCAGAGGTTTGTTAGAGAGCCTTAGTGAACAAACAGCATCATGAAGGCAGAGGAACACACCAGACAGGTCAGGGATAAAGTTGTGGAGAAGTTTAAAGCAGGGTTAGGTTATAAAAAAAAATATTCCAAGCTTTGAACATCTCACAGAGCATTGTTCAATCCATCATCTGAAAATGGAAAGAGTATGGCACAGGCGCAAACCTACCAAGACATGGCTGTCCACCTGAACTGACAGGCATTAATCAGAGAAGCAGCCAAGAGGCACATGGTAATTCTGGAGAAGCTGCAGAGATCCACAGCTCAGGTGGGAGAATCTGTCCACAGAAGAGAAGTGTGGCAAGAAGAAAGCCATTGTTGAAAGAAAGCCATAAGAAGTCCCATTTGCAGTTTGCGAGAAGCCATGTGGGGGACACAGCAAACATGTGGAAGAAGGTGCTCTGGTCAGATGAGACTAAAATTTTACTTTCTGGCCAAAAAGCAAAATGCTATGTGTAGCAGAAAATTAACACTGCACATCACCCTGAACACACCATCCCCACCGTGAAATATGGTGGTGGCAGCATCATGTTATGGGATCCTTTTCTTCAGTGGGACAGGGAAGCTGGTCAGAGTTGATGGGAAGATGGATGGAGCCAAATACAGGGCAATCTTATAATAAAACCTGTTATGCGGCGTACACACGATCAATTTTCATGCCATTTTTTAAACCAACGTTTATCTCAAGCCTGTCTTGCGTACACACGATCATTAAAAAAAACGTTCAAGCAAAGCGCAGTGACGTACAACACGTACGACGGCACTATAAAGGGGAAGTTTGTTGAGCGACGATTTGCGCTTTTCAGCCTTGTGCTTTTCAGTCCGTTACAGCGTGACGAATGTGCTATCTCCATTACAAACGCTAGTTTTACCAGAACGAGCGCTCCCGTCTCATACTTGATTCTGAGCATGCGCATTTTTTTTCACGTCGTTAAAGCATACACACTATCGTTTTTCACTTCGTTAAAAAAAACGACGTGAAAAAATAGAGCATGTTCAAAATTTTCAATGGCCGTTCTTCACGCCGTTAAAAATGCTCTGGAGCATACACACGATCGGTTTTAATGCCCATTTTTAAAAATGGCATTTTTAACAGCATGAAAAACGATCGTGTGTATGGGGCATTAGAGTCTGCAAAAGACTTGAGACTGGGGCAGAGGTTCACCTTCCAGCAAGACACTGACCCTAAACATACAGCCAGAGCTACAATGGAATGGTATAGATCAAAACAAATTCAAGTTAGAATGGCCCAGTCAAAGTCCAGACCTAAATCCAATTGAGAATCTGTGGCAAGACTTGAAAATTGCTGTTCACAGACGCTCTCCATCCAATCTGACAGAGCTTGAGCTATTTTGCAAAGAAGAATGTGCAAATATTTTACTCTCTAGATGTACAAAGCTGGTAGAGACATACCCAAAATGACTTGCAGCTGTAATTGCAGAGAAAGGTGGTTCTACAAAGTATTGATTCAGGGGGGCTGAATACAAATGCCCCCCACACTTTTCACATATTTATTTGTAAAAATAATTGAAAACCATTTATCATTTTCCTTCCACTTCACAATTATGCACCACTTTGTGTTGGTTTATCACATAAAATACCAATAAAATACATTTATGTTTTTTGGTTGTAACATGACAAAATGTGGAAGATTTCAAGGGGTATAAATACTTTTTCCAGTATCAAGGATTAGTTGTGTTTAGGATCTGTTGTTGGCCATTATGAGAAACCTAGTATCCCAGTATTGAGCTTGTCTGTGGGTTAAAGCAAAAGCATGAATGAAAAATACAAATAAGTGTGAACAGTGTCAAGCAGGAACAGTGAATGAATAGTAAAATCACTATTTATGGAATAACCCCCAGCAATGGATTAGCTATTTTGTCCCTGCTGTCAAGTTGCAAAGCTGAGCAGCAGTATGGAGGAGGTATTGCAGTGTTTCTGTTACACCTCCAGGTAACTGTCATCTGTAAACATTATAACATAAATCAAAGTAAATACATGTTAGAGTAAGCAAAGGCATATTATTTCAGCTCTGTTAAATCCTTTATGTAGTGTTTTAAGAAAACAAGAAATGACAAGTGCACTATAAAACATTCCAAATATAGTTATTTATGCCGTTACTGAAATAGTTCATGATCTTTAAGCAACAGCATGTGGGAGTACTTTGCCATTCCGGTGCTTATTGTGTGAAATGATATATGAAATGTGACTATATTCATCAATTAATTATTGATATAACTATACTTCAAATAAAGGCTAGCCTTTGCTGAGCAAGTATATTCATTATCTATGTTGCAATTTCATGCATATTTTGCCATCTGCAGCCTTTTCATTTTTTAAATTGTTCAGAAACCATAAATCATGACCGTAATCTCATTTCCAAGGCTGCCCCTCATCGTCTAGTGGTAGAAGCTGTTCTGCTGTGTTTGGTAGGCAAATATGAAGTCTGGTGAGCTCTCTTACGCGTGAGGTCAGTGGGCAGCCTCTCACAGTAATAATAATAATAATAATAAAAAAGGGGGTGCTACCCCCTAAGGAGTATCTGGTTATAATGGATTCTTCTGTTCTCAAGCCACTTGCTGACCCAGCCTTTTTCTGACATTTGTTGTGTACACGTATTTTTTTGCTAGAAAGTGACTTAGAACCCCCAAACATTATATATATATATATATATATATATATATACATACATACATATATTTATTTTTATTTTTTAGCAGAGACCCCAGGGAATAAAGTGGCGGCCATTGCCATATTTTGTGTCACACTGTATTTTCGTAGCAATCTTTCAAACGCAATTTCTTTTAGACATGTGCATTTCGTTTCGTTCCGAATCGAAATTCGGACAAATTTTTCATTATTCGGACATTCGGATGCATCCGAATTACCGAATTACAATACTAACGAATTTAACCGAATCCGAATTTTTTCGAATCTAAAAATTGCGGACGAAATTTGAACCGGATTCGAAAATATTTTTGACCCGACTTTGGGTCCACGTATCTCGAGGTTACTTGGTGATAGAAACCCCAAATTTGGAGATGTTGTAGTGCTAGTTCTTCTGTGTTTGCATACCAAATATGGGGTTTCTATAACTAAGTGACCCCGAGATACGTGGACCCAAAATCGGGTCGCAAAATGTCAAGCACTTTACTGGAGCAGAGAATGACATTTTGCGACCCGATTTTGGGGCCACATATCTCGGGGCCACTTGTAGCTAGAAACCCCAAATTTGGTATGCAAACACAGTAGAACTAGCACTACAACATCTCCCAATTTTGGGTTTCTATCACCAAGTAACCCCAAAATACATGGACCCAAAGTCGGGTCGCAAAATATTTTTGAATCCGGTTGAAATAGTATCAACATGATTCGAAATTATTTCAACTGAATTTGAAACTATTTCAACCGGATTCGAAAATATTTTGTGACCCGAATTTGGGTCCATGTATCTCGGGGTTACTTGGTGATAGAAACCCCAAATTTGGGGTTATTGTTTTTCTAGTCTATTTTCTATTTTATTATAATCTTTTCTATCCAAAGTTAAAATTAATTAATTAAAAAATTTGAATTCATACTATTCGAAATTCAAATTTATTCTATTCGAAATTCGAATTTCAGAAGATGGTTGTATATTCTTTCTATTTTATTCTTCTAAATTATATTTTTTTTCTATTCTGTTCTAATCTTTTCTATTTGAATTATAAATTTTGGAAGAAGGTTATTTACTTACTTATATACATCTGTCACATAAAAAAAAAGATGTGAAATGGCTGTCACGGATGTCGATCGCAAGGCAAGTACATATGCTGTATGTCATTGTCCACTTGCCACAACACCTGCCACGAGTGCCACGACACCGGCCACTAGTGCCACGACACCGGCCACGAGTGCCAGGTGAACGGCCTCGAGTGTCAATTGACCTGCCACGTGACCAAGTTGTGGATTGTCCACTTGCCACGTCACCTGCCACAAGTTATGGGGTTCCTAGCACCAAGTGACCCCCAGATATGGGCAATATGTCAAGTACTTTTCTGCAGCAGAGAATGACATTTTGTGACCCGACTTTGGGGCCACGTATCTCGGGGCCACTTATAGCTAGAAACCCCAAATTTGGTATGCAAACACAGTAGAACTAGCATTACAACGGGGTTACTTGGTGATAGAAACCCCAAATTTGGGGTTATTGTAGTGCTAGTTGTAATGTGTTTGCATACCAAATATTTTGGGGTTTCTAGCTATAAGTGGCCCCGAGATACGTGGCCTCAAAGTCAGGTCGCAAAATTTAATTCTCTGCTGCAGAAAAGCACTTGACATATCGCCCATATCTGGGGGTCACTTGGTGCTAGGAACCCCATAACTTGTGGCAGGTGACGTGGCAAGTGGACAATCCACAACTTGGTCACGTGGCAGGTCACGTGGCACTCGTGGCCGGTCACGTGGCACTCATGGCAGGTCACGTGGCACTCGGACAATGACATACAGCATATGTACTTGCCTTGCGATCGACATCCATTTCACATCTTTTTTTTTATGTGACAGATGTATATAAGTAAGTAACTAACCATCTTCCAAAATTTATAATTCAAATAGAAAAGATTAGAACAGAATAGAAAAAAAATATAATTTAATAGAATAAAATAGAAAGAATATGCAACCATCTTATGAAATTCGAATTTCGAATAGAATAAATTTGAATTTCGAATAGTAGGAATTTAAAAAATGTAATTAATTAATTTTAACTTTGGATAGAATAGATTAGAATAGAAATAGAGAATAGACTAGAAAAACAATAGAATAGAATAGAATATAGATACTATCTATTTCATGTTTAATTTTTTTTGCAGATTACTATTTTTTACATAAGATCTCCTGCAGACTATTAGCATTTATTTTATTTTTTTGCAGATCTCCTGCAGACTATTAGTATCTATTTAGTTTTCTCACCAGGTCTCCTGCAGACTATTAGCATTTATTTTATTTTTTTAGCAGATCTCCTGTAGACTATTAACAGCCATTTCACTTCTTTTTTTTTTTTGCAGATCTCCTGCAGACTGTTAGAATCAATTTCATTTTTTTTTTCAAAGTCGGGTCGCAAAATATTTTCGAATATATTTTAAATAGTATCAACATGATTCGAAATTATTTCAACCGCATTTGAAACTGTTTCAACCGGATTCGAAAATATTTTTGACCCGAATTTGGGTCCATGTATCTCGGGGTTACTTGGTGATAGAAACCCCAAATTTGGAGATGTTGTAGTGCTAGTTCTTCTGTGTTAGCATACCAAATTTGGGGTTTCTATAACTAAGTGACCCCGAGATACGTGGACCCAAAGTCGGGTCGCAAAATGTCAAGCACTTTACTGGAGCAGAGAATGACATTTTGCGACCCGATTTTGGGGCCACATATCTCGGGGCCACTTGTAGCTAGAAACCCCAAATTTGGTATGCAAACACAGTAGAACTAGCACTACAATATCTCCAAATTTTGGGTTTCTATCACCAAGTAACCCCAAAATACATGGACCCAAAGTCGGGTCGCAAAATATTTTCGAATCCGGTTGAAATAGTATCAACATGATTCGAAATTATTTCAACTGAATTTGAAACTATTTCAACCGGATTCGAAAATATTTTGGTCCCGACTTTGGGGCCACGTATCTCAGGGCCACTTATAGCTAGAAACCCCAAATTTGGTATGCAAACACAGTAGAACTAGCATTACAACGGGGTTACTTGGTGATAGAAACCCCAAATTGGGGGTTATTGTAGTGCTAGCTGTAATGTGTTTGCATACCAAATATTTTGGGGTTTCTAGCTATAAGTGTCCCCGAGATATGTGGCCTCAAAGTCGGGTCGCAAAATTTCATTCTCTGCTGCAGAAAAGCACTTGACATATCGCCCATATCTGGGGGTCACTTGGTGCTAGGAACCCCATAACTTGTGTCAGGTGACGTGGCAAGTGGACAATCCACAACTTGGTCACGTGGCAGGTCACGTGGCACTCGTCGCCGGTCACGTGGCACTCGTGGCCGGTCACGTGGCACTCGTGGCCAGTCACGTGGCACTCGTGGCCAGTCACGTGGCACTCGTGGCAGGTAACGTGGCACTCGGACAATGACATACAGCATATGTACTTGCCTTGCGATCGACATCCATTTCACATCTTTTTTTTAATGTGACAGATGTATATAAGTAAGTAACTAACCATCTTCCAAAATTTATAATTCAAATAGAAAAGATTAGAACAGAATAGAAAAAAAATATAATTTAATAGAATAAAATAGAAAGAATATGCAAATATAATTTAATAGAATAAAATAGAAAGAATATGCAACCTATGAAATTCGAATTTCGAATAGAATAAATTTGAATTTCGAATAGTAGGAATTAAAAAATGTAATTAATTAATTTTAACTTTGGATAGAATAGATTAGAATAGAAATAGAGAATAGACTAGAAAAACAATAGAATAGAATAGAATAGAATATAGATACTATCTATTTCATGTTTAATTTTTTTTGCAGATTACTATTTTTTACATAAGATCTCCTGCAGACTATTAGCATTTTTTTTGCAGATCTCCTGCAGACTATTAGTATCTATTTAGTTTTCTCACCAGGTCTCCTGCAGACTATTAGCATCTATTTCTTTTTTTAGCAGATCTCTTGTAGACTATTAACAGCCATTTCACTTCTTTTTTTTTTTGCAGATCTCCTGCAGACTGTTAGAATCAATTTCATTTTTTTTTTCAAAGTCGGGTCGCAAAATATTTTCGAATCCGCTTTAAAAATAGTATCAACATGATTCGAAATTATTTCAACCGCATTTAAAACTATTTCAACCGCATTTGAAACTATTTCAACCGGATTCAAAAATATTTTGCGACCCGACTTTGGGTCCACGTATCTCGGGGTTAGTTGGCGATAGAAACCCCAAATTTGGGGACGTTGTAGTGCTAGTTCTCCTGTGTTTGCATACCACATTTCTATCACTAAGTGACCCCGAGATACGTGGACCCAAAATCGGGTCGCAAAATGTCAAACATTTCTGCAGCAGAGAATGACATTTTGCGACCCGAATTTGGGGCCACATATCTCGGGGCCACTTATAGCTAAAAAAACCAAATTTGGTATGCAAACACAGTAGAACTAGCACTATAACATCTCCAAATTTGGGGTTTCTATTACTAAGTGACCCTGAGATACGTGGACCCAAAGTCGGGTCGCAAAATATTTTCGAATCCGGTTGAAATAGTTTCAAATGCGGTTGAAATAATTTCGAATCATGTTGAAATAATTTCGAATCTGGTAGAAATATTTTCGAATTCGGTTGAAATATTTTCGAATGCGACCGATTTTCGAATTCGGTCGAAAACAAAACGAAATCCGAAAACGAATTTAAAAAATTTAACGAATCTAACTAAACGAAATTAATTAATTAACGAATTAAAACGAAACGAAACTAATTTTTTCCTTTTGCACATGTCTAATTTCTTTGAAAGAAATACACATAATGAATAAAAAAATAAAAAAAACTGTAAAGTTAGGCCCCTTTCACACTGGGGCGGGTTGCAGGCGCTATTTTGCTAAAAATAGCGCCTGCAAACCGAGCCTAAACAGCGGCTCCTTTCTCTCCAATGTGAAAGCGCCGAGGGCTTTCACACTGGAGCAGTGCGCTAACAGGACTTAAAAAAAAGTCCTGCTAGCCGCATCTTTGGAGCGGTGAAAGGAGCGGTGTGTTTACCGCTCCTACACCGCTCCTTCCCATTGAAATGAATGGGATACCGCGGTAATACCGCCCGCAAACCGCGTCTGTAGCCGTGGTTTGCGGGTGGTATTAACCCTTTTTCGGCCGCTAGCAGGGGTTAAAACCGCACCGCTAGCGGCCGAATACCTCTGCAATCGCGACGGTATAGCGCCGCTAAAAATAGCGGCGCTATACCGCCACCGCCCCCACCGCCCCAGTGTGAAACCAGCCTTACAGTAGTCCCATTTTTTGGTATAATATGAAAGATGGTATGCCGAGTAAATGTCATTACCCAACATGTCATGCTTTAAAATTGCGCACGCTTGTGGAATGGCAACAAATTACGGTACTTAAAAATCTTCATAGGCGATGCTTTCAAATTTTTTTACATGTTGTTAAGGAGGTCTAGTGCTAGAATTATTGCTCTCGCTCTAATGATTGCGGTGATACCCCACATGTGTGGCTTGAACACCATTTACATGCAATCGTTCGCTTCTGCGCGTGAGCTCGGAGGGATATGTCGCTTCAAATTTATTTTTTATCACTTTTATTTTTATTACAAGGAAAAAAAACTTACCTTGCAATAGAAATACACATGACAGGTCCTCTTTATTGAGAGATCTGGGGTCAAAAATGCTGCAAGAAAAAAATAAATAATACAATTTGCATAAAAAAAAATAAAAAAAAAAAATCCTTTCTGTCTGCCCGAGAACAGGAAGTGACGTCGGACGTCGCTCCGGTCTTCCAAGAGCATAGAGCTGCCCTCCTTCAACTTCCTGCCTAGCCATCGGCTGCCCCGGATTGGTTCGGGGCTCACTGATGGCTCCGGTAATGACCGGGAAGAGGCAGGAGGGGGGCACCTCTCCTGCCGCTTATTAAAGTGATCCTGTGGCGAATCTGCCGCTGGAATCACTTTTATCAGGAAGCTGACCACCTGAAGAAAAAAAGATACCGGGTTATGGCATCTAGCTGCAGCCATAACCCCGGTATTTAACTGTAAAGTCATGATGTATATTTACAGTTAGGCGGTTGGCAAGTGGCTAGAAAATGACACACCTTGATTGTTTGACACTCACTGTCACACCCTAGTTTTGTTTCCAACTGTAATGGGCTACATAGACTATATGATAGACTGATAGTATCGGTAATTACAAGCAATACCCCAAAAAAATGAATAAAGCCTGATACAGCAAGTCACAGTTAGCACAATGCAGTGCTTACTTTAACTGCAGCCCTCGGCCGATGTGAATGTAACTGAGTACAGAGGTATGGCACACACCTAAGCAGCACTGGACAGTCTCTCTTTTGGACTCTGACCCACACTCCGAATCCTGACAGTGTCTAACTGGCCAGTACTTTATTGGCTGGCATTGGAACCCTGTGTGTTCTTGTTGGAGCACAAGAAACAGTTGGAGTTCAAGAAATACACAATCTCCATCTCCAGCGGTGTCACAGTGCTAGGGGTTACTGAACCAATCAGCACCAAGCTCTCTGTGATTGTAGTTCTAATTCCTCTACCTAGGAATGTGATGCAGCAGCTGCGCAGGCTTGGACTAGACATGTGAAATTTGTTTTGTTTCCGAATTTAAATTCAGACAATAGTAACTAATTTAAACATATCCAAAATAACGGAAATTTTTTTTGGAGGAAATTCAAATAGTTTTTGAATCGAATTTGAATCGTTTTCTGATCAAATTTAAAAGAGAAGTATGGGTTAAATATTTTTAGATTTATACTTACCTCAGTGGATGCAGCATCGGTCCGATGTTGCATCTGTCCCTCGGCGCTTCTGCACTGAGAACCGAGCGATTGAACATCGCAGATTGCTCGGTTCTGACAGTTCCGCCAGCAGAGAGCTGCAGACTGTCAGTCACAGCTCTCTGCCCTTCTCCCTCCTCACTCACTGGAGTGCTGAGCTGTGGAGGGGTGGGGGCAGCCGTCTCAGGCTCTCAGCGGCTCGCTGAGAGACTGAGTGGGGTGTCAGTCCAGGCACCTGGCAGATCTAGACTCCCATTGTCGGGACGATGCGGTGCCTGGACTGATATCTGTGACGTCAGGAGAGAGCGGACTTCAGCCCGCTCTCTGCTGAAAACGAGTCACAGGAGTGCAAAACGAATTGCACTCCTGTGATCCATATGAGAAGTCCAGCCAAACAAGCTTTTTCAAATCACATTCACATAGAATAAATTAGAGGAGAAAATAAAGGAATAGAAAAAAATGGAAGAGAAAAGAATAGAGTAAAACAGAACAAAATAGAATAGAAAATGAAAAAAACAATAAACTAGAATGGAAAATAAAGACATAGGATTAGAATATAATAGAATAAAATAGAATATAACCATATTCTGAAATTGAAATTGAAAATAAAATAAATTCAAATTCAAATAGTATAGAAAAAAAGAATAGAATAGGTAAAAAAAATAGAATACAATAGAAACCTTCTTCTGAAATTCTAATTTTGAATAGAATAAATTCAGATTCTAATAGAATAAATTTGAATAGAATAGAAAGGAATAGAGCAGAATAGAATAGAAGAGAATAGAATAAACAATAGAATAGAATACATATAACCATTTCCCAAATTCAAAAATAATAAATTGGAATCCGAATAGCGTAGAAAAGATAATAATACAACAATAGAATAGAATAAAATAGGAAGAATATAACCAGCTTCTAAAATTTCAAATTTTAAATAGAATATATTTGAATTCAAATGGAATAGAAAAGAATAGAAAATAAAATAGCAAAGAATAGAATACAATAGAAAAAAAACTATTGAATAGAATAAATACAATAATATAACCATCTTTCGAAATTCAAATTTTCGAAAAAGAATAGAAAAAAAATAGAATATTATAGAAAAGAAAAGAATACAATATAAAATCAAAGAATACAATAGAAAATAACAAATTTGAATAGAAAAATAGAAAAAATAGAAAAAAAACAACAACAGAATAGCATGGAATAGAAAGAATATAATCATTTTCCAAAATTTGAATTTTGAATAGAATAAATTCAATTGCAAATGGAATTCGATTGGAATTCAAATTTTTGATTGATTTTTCAAATTTTACGAATTCGGTCAAATTAAGTTTAATCTGACCGAATTCGGAAAATTCTAATCGATTTGAATTTGAATAAACAAAACGAATTCTGAAAATGAATTAAACAAATTTAACTAAACTAATTTATGTAAATAAAGAATCAAAGCAAAACAAATGTTTTCATTCTGCCCATGCCTAGTTTAGACAAGCCAAAGCTGGTGGTACCTCCACTTGACTGGGAGTTGATGAAGTGGTCACCAAGTAGAGCAGAGCTCAATCAGGCCATGGTTAGCAATGCCAAAAGTAAGAGGGGGAGAGGGTATATCCATCTTGGAATAGTGGTAAATATTAGATGTAAAAGCTACTGGTCTCACACCTCTCTTCTCTTATGTCTCTCCATGTCCATGTGTCCCTCCCGAGTCTCCCCTCTCCACTTTCCCTCTCTGGCCATACTTCCTGACCAATCAAAGTTTATTCTCAACCATCCAGGCTCAACCAAGATGGCCAACTGCTGTGTCTAAGTGTTCTCTCTCTGACTGGTACCTACAGCCGGGGCCAAAAGTTTTGACAATGACTCAAATAATAATTTTCACAAAGTCTGCTGCCTCAGTTTTCATGATAGCAATTTGCATTTAAGCCGGAATGTTATGAAGAGGGATCAGATGAATTGCAATTAATTGCAAAGTCCCTCTTTGCCATGAAACTGAACTTAATGCCATAAATAACATTTCCACTTTATTTGTGAAGAAGGATTCAGGATGCCCAAGAAAGTCCAGCAAGTGCCAGGACCATCTCCTGCAGCTGATTCAGCTGCGGGTTCGGGGGAAACCACCAGTGCAGAGCATGCTCAGAAATGGCAGCGGGCAGGTGTGAGTACATCTGCCCACACAGTGAGGTGAAGACTTTTGGAGGGTGGCCTGGTGTCAAGAAGGGCAGCAAAGAAGCCACTTCTCTCCAGGAAAAACATCAGGGACAGACTGAGAATCTGCAAAAGGTACAGGGATTGGACTGCTGAGGACTGGGGTAAAGTAATTTTCTCTGATGAATCCCCTTTCCGATTGTTTGGGGCATCTGGAAAAAACCTTGTCCGAAGAAGAAAAGGTGAGCGCTGCCATCAGTCCTGTGTCATGCCAACAGTAAAACATCCTGAGACCATTCATGTGTGGGGTTGCTGCTCAACCATGGGTGCGCGGGCTCACTCACAATTTTGCCTAAGAACACAGCCATGAATAAAGAATAGTCCTATGAGAGCAACTTCTCCCACCCATCCAAGAACAGTTTGGTGACAAACAAAGCCTTTTCCAGCATGATTGAGCACCTTGCCATAAGGCCAAAGTGATAACTAAGTGGCTTGGGGAACAAACCATGGAAATTGGGTCCATGGTCAGGAAACTCCCCAGAACTTAACCCCATTGAGAACTTGTGGTCAATCCTCAAGAGGCGGGTGAACAAAAACCCCCACAAATTCTGATAAACTCCAAGCATTGATTATGCAACAATGGGCTGCCATCAGTCAGAATGTGGCCCAGAAGTCGATTGGCAGCATGCCAGGGTGAATTGTAGAGGTCTTGAAAGAGAAGGGTCAACGCTGCAAATATTGACTCTTTGCATAAACTTAATGTAATTGGCAATAAAAGCCTTTGTTGGCACTTATGAAATTCTTGTAATTATACTTCAGTATACCATAGTAACATCTGATAAAAAGATCTAAAAACACCAAAGCAGCAGACTTTGGGAAAATTAATATTTTTCGTTCTCAAAATTTTTGGCTATGGCTGTACTATTGCACTATTGTGCAAAATGGCAAATAGTTTCTTGCTTAAAGCAAGCAAAGGATTGTTGGGTTGTGTTTGCCCACTGTTCTGTGGTGAGATCTAGCCAGTGGCCAGTCAGTAATCAGCTATGACAGCTTGCATGGCAGTTTTTAACCACGTGCTGACCACCGCACGAACATTTACGTCTGCAGAATGGCACGGGCAGGCAAATGGGCGTACATGTACGTCCCTTTAAATTTTCTGCCGTGTGTGGGCACGCGCGCCCCCAGCGGCACTTGCGCGTCCCTGCCGCAAGCTCTGTGACCGTGCTCGTGGGACCCGCGGACTCGATGTCTGCCGGTGTCCCGCGATCATGTCACGGAGCTGCAGAACAGGGGGATGCCTGTGTAAACAAGGCATTTCCCTGTTCTGCCTTGTGACAGGACACTGATCTTCTGCTCCCTGTCATCGAGAGCAGTGATCAGTGTTGTGTCACACACAGCCCAGCCCCCACACAGTTAGAATCACTCCCTAGGACACACTTAACCCCTTCCTCGCCCCCTAGTGGTTAACCCAGTGACATTTACACAGTAATCAGTGCATTTTTATAGCACTGATCGCTGTATAAATGACATTGGTCCCAAAATAGCATCAAAAGTGTCCGATGTGTCCGCCATAATGTCAAAGTCATGATAAAAATCGTTGATCGCCACCATTACTAGTAAAAAAAAAAAAGATAAAATTGCCATAAAATGATCCCCTATTTTGTAGACGCTATAACTTTTGTGCAAACCAATCGATAAACGCTTATTGCGATTTTTTTTTTGACAAAAATATGTAGAAGAATACATATCAGCCTAAACTGAAGAAAAACTTAGTTTATTTATATATTTTTTGGGGGATATTTATTATAGCAAAAAGTAAAAAATATCGCATTGTTTTCAAAATTGTCGCTTTATTTTTGTTTATAGTGCAAAAAATAAAATCCGAAAAAGGTGATCAAATAGCACCAAAAGAAAGCTCTATTTGTGGGGAAAAAAAGGACGTAAATTTTGTTTGGGAGCCACGTCGCACGACCGCGCAATTGTCAGTTAAAGCGACGCAGTGGCGAATCGCAAAAAGTGCTCTGGTCATTGGGCAGCCAAATCCTCCGGGGTTGAAGTGGTTAAAGGGGGGATGAAACCAGAAATCTCTGGCCTTCCAAAGCCCATGAGCTGCATAGACACTCTCCCTACTGTATATTGGTGGAAGGTGGGCCCTATAGATACAATATGGCTCCCACAAACCGCCAAAGATTCAAAAGCTGGAACTGGTCATTCAATTCTGAGATTAGGAGATCAAGTAATTTGCATAATAGCAGCCCTCTAATTCTTAGAAACAAAATTATTATTAGGTCCTTTTTGGAGAAATAATCTTCCTTTACAAATGAAGGAAAATCTTTTGTTCTGAAACAAGGTCCTTCTGTAATGGTTAATGTAATATCAGGTGAACAAAGCATCATGTGGAGTTCTGATGGTGATTTTGTACAGAACAATCAGATCTTAGCATGCACTGGCAGCTAATCAGCAATGGAGACGGTTATAGATTTCTTGACTCCAGATGCTTTTCATTATTTTCTTTGTAGCTCCATGTGTTAGGGGAATGTGAGTAATGTACTGCCATACTCAGTCTATATACATAACAATAAAAGAAACAAAGGGCATTCACTTGCCCCTTCCTATAGGTTAAAATATAACAGATAAAAAAATGGTGTTTTTATTTTTTTTTAAATATCTTTTGAGTGGAATGTAACAAGTTTATGGCATGATTAAATGCATCACACAACACACAGTTCTATCAGAGACAAAGGAAGAATGATGACTTACAATACAATGTTCTTAGTGAGAGATGTCTGGAATTAAAGAGTATATAAACCAAACATTTCATATTCCTGATATGTGCCTGCTCTACTTCCTTGAAAAAGCAATCTGTTCTCATTGTATTGTTTCCTTTGTGTGAAATTGATGATGTTCTCTCTCTGCTTTCCTATTGTAAACTGACCATGCTAAGCGGGAGAACCCATTATGGTCAATTCTCTAGCAGTGCTGGGAACTCAGCCTGCTCTCCTCCAAAGATCAGACTTGTCCTAACATGCCCCAACCCCCTGTACATCCATTCAATGGGCTGATCAGTGTGCTGCTGTTTCTCCTCCCCCATCTCTTATGCAGCTGAAAACAGAGGAAAAGTGATCTCTTATAAAAAGGGAAAACAATGATTTAGGCCTCTTTCACACGGGGCGGATCCGTGAAGATCCGCCCCGTGAAGCTCCGCTTGCTCAGCGGGGATCGCTCCGTTGATCCCCGCTGAGCCGACGGATGACTGGGCGGTCCCCGCACACTGTGCAGGGACCGCCCTCTCAGAGCGCCGCTCTCCCCTATGGGGAATCGGATGACGACGGACCGTAGAGTCCGTTGTCATCCGATCCGCTCCGCAGACGGAAGGAAAAATAGGATTTTCCTCTGTCACACTTTTTCGGAGCAGAGCGGAGCGGATGTCAGCGGACATGTCACCGCTGACATCCGTGCTTCCATAGGGGTGCATGGAGGATCCGTTTCAGGTCCGCCTAAAAAACTGACAGGCGGACCTGAACGGACCTCCGTGTGAAAGAGCCCTTATACTTTTTTTATATCTATACACAAATAAGAGAAAATTGTGGAAGAAGCCAATGCTTTGGTGAAACATGTTGGGAGCTACTGATGTAAAATTCAACTCAATGTATTGAATGATGTATTGATCAATATTATTATATCAAATTTTGTCTAATAAATTTTATATATTTTTTAAATAAAAATTTTTTGGCACCGCTATAATTCCTTCATCCCCTCTCCCCCATTCTTTCATCTATACACAAATGTTTTGCCTTCCTTTTCTATTTTAAACTGAATTGTCAGATTTACAATCACTTTAAGCACTTCAGCCCCAGAAGAATTTACCCCCTTTCTGACCAGGTTTAGCTGACAATTGCGCGGTCGTGCAACACTATACTTAAACAAAATTTCCATCCTCTTAACCACTTCAGCCCCGAAGGATTTGGCTGCCAAATGACCGGGCCACTTTTTGCGATTCGGCACTGCGTCATTTTAACTGACAATTGCGCGGTTGTGCGACGTGGCTACCAAACAAAATTGACGTCCTTTTTATCCCACAAATAGAGCTTTCTTTTGGTGGTATTTGATCACCTGTGCGGTTTTTATTTTTTGCGCTATAAACAAAAATAAAGCGACAATTTTGAAAAAAAATGAATATTTTGTACTTTTTGCTATATTAAATATCCCCAAAAAATATATAAAAAAAAAACAACAAATTTTTTCCTCAGTTTAGGCCGATACGTATTCTTCTATTGGGTTGAGGTCAGGACTCTGTGCAGGTCAGTCAAGTTCCTCCACCCCAAACTCGCTCATCCATGTCTTTATGGACCTTGCTTTGTGCACTGGTGCGCAGTCATGTTGGAACAGGAAGGGGCCATCCCCAAACTGTTCCCACAAAGTTGGGAGCGTGAAATTGTCCAAAATGTCTTGGTATGCTGATGCCGTAAGTGTTCCCTTCACTGGAACTAAGGGTCCATCCCAACCCCGGAAAAACAACCCCACACCATAATCCTCATTCCACCAAGTGATTTGGACCAGTGCACAAAGCAAGGTCCATAAAGACATGGATGAGCGAGTTTGGGGTGGGGGAACTTGACTGGCCTGCACAGAGTCCTAACTTTAACCCGATAGAACACCTTTGGGATGAATTAGAGAGGAGACTGTGAGCCAGGACTTCTCATCCAATATCAGTGCCTGACCTCACAAATGCGCTTCTGGAAGAATGGTCAAACATTCCCATAGACACACTCCTAAACCTTGTGGATGGCCTTCCCAGAAGAGTTGAAGTTATATCTGCAAAGGGTGGGCCAACTCAATATTGAACCCCACGGACCAAGACTGGGATGCCATTAAAGTTATTGTGCGTGTTCAGGCAGGTGTCCCAATACTTTTGACAATATAGTGTATCTAGATGTGCCAGATACCTGTGTCCCCTGCCACACAGGACATATTTATGGCCATAGGGGCCAGTAGAAGGAACCACACAGCAAAAGGAGGAACACAAATATTCAACACATTAAAGAGTGGAAAATATAAAAGATCCTTCGGGTGGCTTTACTCAATCCAATTGTACAAATGAAATGGGCATTGGGACAGGCAAATCTAATGGGATTAATTTACTAAATGCAAATAGGCTGTTCTCTTCGCAAAGGAATATTCCCTTCTCTTAGTGAATGCAGTGAAATTTCTCTTTGCAAGGAATACCCAATCGTGTGCCAGAAAATGACAAAAAACTGTATTTTTGCTTGCAAATGATTGGATGATGGAAGTCAGCAGAGTTTAACCTTTTTTTTCACTAAGCTAAGGGAAAAGTGCTGAATCGCAAAAAGTGGCCCGGTCATTTTGGCAGCCAAATGGGCCGGGGCTTAAGTGGTTAAAGTTCATGTGTGTGTAAAGGCAGGCGTCTCAATACTTATGACAATATAGTGTATGTCTTGGATGTGAAGATTCTTTCGGGGTTACTTTTGTTTTAATGTCTTTTGATTTTGTGAGTCATTTTAAATTTGTAGATTGCTTTACAAGTTTCAGGTTAAATTACAAATTGCATTTCACATGCATCCAAATGTAGACCCGAGATCCAAGTACCTTAAAGGGGTTGTAAAGGTTTGTTTTTTATTTTCTAAATAGGTTCCTTTAAGCTCGTGCATTGTTGGTTCACTTACCTTTTCCTTTGATTTACCTTCTAAATGTTTTTTTTCTTTGTCTGAATTTCTCACTTCCTGTTTCTCCTCAGTAAACTTCACACCATCATCCGAGTGGTGTGGAGTCAGCCAGAACAGCTTACTGAACAGCTTACTGAGGAGGAACAGGAAGTGACAAATTCACACAAAGAAAACAAAGAAAGAAAACATTTAGAAGGGAAATCTAAGGAAAAGGTAAGTGAACCAACAATGCACTAGCTTAAAGGAACCTATTTCGAAAATAAAAAACGAACCTTTACAACCCCTTTAAGAACAAGCAGTGATCAGTTTGGCATTAGAGCCTGTTTACATCTATGTGTGCTACGTTTGATGTATCATTCATTACATGTTGTTATGCCTGTGACCATTCATTTCCCATTCATTTCCAAAGGGGCTTCAAGGAAATTCCAAACACCAAAAAAAACGCACCTACCTGGGAGGTTTTAACTTAGATTAGGTTAAGGGCTAGGGAGAGGGCAAGGTTGAATTTTTTTCATTAAAAATGTAGCCGCTCTGTAAACACACCGCACCACATGTAGATCGGACTGCCTGACATTTGCAGTAAAGGTCAAGTCTGAATGATATGGGCTTAACCTTATACATTAAATGAAAATCGATATGGGAAAAGCATTTAGGGGCTTATTCACACCAGAATGCAATGTGCGGCAGCTTTTGCGCATTGAGCTGTGTTGCAGTGCTATTTGTTAGACAGCCAATTCAAAATGAATGAGCTGTAATGTATTTTAATGCTATTAATAAATAAAATCTCATGTGCACTTTTACAATCAGCTGCAACCATCAAGCTAAAACCTCTTATGAAAAAAAACACCAACAATATTAAAGTGGTTCTAAACCAAAACCGTTTTAACCTTAATGCATTCCCTACATTGAGGTAAAAAAACGCCATGGCTACCTGTTCAATCCCCCCCCCCCCCCCCGCCTCTAAGCACTTACCCAATCCAATGCTGTGCCCGTCTGCGTGTCGTTTTTTCTCTCCCCTGCTTTCACGGACTACAATGGGGTTGGCTCCTGCTGCTATCAGTCAAATCCCTTGAAGAGGGAGCAGGGGGGTGTGGCCGTGCCGCTCTGTGTGTGTCTATGGACACACATAGCCTGGTGTTTCACAACGGCTTGCTCTAGGGCAGACAGCATCAGTGGGGGTCCATCAAAGAGGAGTTAAGGGACTGCTCTGCGCAATGCCATTCATTGCACAGAGCAGGTAAGTATGACATGAAAAAAGGGTCTCACAACCACTTTAAATAAAAATGATGTTGCTCTAAAAAAAAACAAAAAAACGTTAAACTTAAAGAGGAGTTCCAGTGTCCCCCAAAAAATGTAAAGTCAGCAACTACAAATACTGTAACTACTGAGTTTTAATATAAGGACACTCACCTGTCAACGATGTCGGCACCCGAGCTGATTCTTCAATCGGCTTCGGGTGCAGACAGCGGCATCTTCACTAAGGGAAACCGTCCGTGAAGCCTTCTGGCTTCTCAGCTGGTTTCCTACTGTGCATTTGTGAGTCACAATGCTTTTTGTGAGTGGTCCTACTGCCTTCTGGGACCTGTGTGTGTCCCAGAAGGCTGTGGGGGGAAGGAGGAGGGGGCCGAACTTCCTCGCAGATCGCTGCAGTGATCTTACTCAGGAGTGGGAGTGGGTTCCTGTCAAAACCAGGTACCTGCTCCCCCCTAATAGGAATAAATAAGGATCTTGCGAGCTACCAGGGAAAATCAATCGGGGACCGAAAGGTTTATTAACTTAATAGGTTTAAATGTGTTACAACGTTTTTCATATATTGTTTATGGTGTTAGCACAGTAGCACTTTTTATTACATTACTGTATTTGCCGGCGTATTAATCATTAATAGAATACATCGCTCACTGTGATAGGCAGAGGTTGGAACATCCTCAGCCCGCGCCTCTTTGACTCTCAAAGCCAATCCGAGCAGGCTTTGTATTCATTAATAGAATACATCGCTCGCCGTGATTGGCTCAGCACGGTATACTGTATGTAGCCAAAGCTACATACAGTATTAATACACATCCAGTGGGCTGACATCCAGCGGGTATACCAGCGTATAAGACGACCCCCGATTTTTGGGTGATTTTTTTAAGTATAAAATGTCGTTTTATAAGCTGGAAAATACGGTAATAAGAATACATTGCACTATATATTTGGATGTTATATCATGGAACACTGGTAATGTTTGTATATGGTTTTTTTTGGCACTAATTTACAGGATGCACATTAGCCATACATTATAGTGCGACACTTAGATTTTTTATTATATATTTTAATTACCTGCTCCCCCCTCCCACCCAAAAAGTGCCAAATGGGGCAGCGGGGGTGCAAACAAGCGGAGCTTCCCCTTTTGGGAGAAGCTCCACTTTAAATCCAAAAATGCATCTACAACCTACTACAATACCACACTCTATATAATTTTTTGTAGTTGCATCTTTGTAGTGGATTTAGGTTTATATAATTTTTTATTTAATGTTTTTCAGTACAGCATAATTTTAATCCAATGTATTATATTATTTATTATGAAAAATAAAATGTATACTGTGTTTGTTTGTTTTTTGCAGTACACCACAGCAAACATCACGTGTTTATTGTGTGTAGCCATGCAAGTGTGTTCATAATGTGTGTTGGAGGTGCCATAAAAAAAAAATGGGATTGCAGAGACTGAAACTGGGTTCACACCAGTGCGAATTGGATGCGGTTTTCACTGCATCCAATTCGCATAGCAGGAAATTGTGACTGTCTCTCTATGGAGCCGGTTCACACATCTCAGCTGCGGCTCCGGTGCGAATTGCACACGAGCCCTGTGTGTCTTTTGGTCCATTTCAAGTCCGAATTCATCCCAAAATTGGGACTGAAATTGGACCTGAAACAGTGAATAGAGACGCACCGGACTCCTGCTGTGAGCCGCTGTGTTCTTCAGTGTAAACCCAACCTTAAACTGCACATTTTACCGTGGGTTACCACAGTGCAGGTAGTGTGAATGGGCACTTACAGTGTTTTCTTCTTCACGTGTAAGTAGTAAAAAAGGGAAAATGATATATACAAACAAATGTGTGTATTTTTTTCTAAAATAGGGAACAAATACAGTTAGAAATGGGATTTGTAAAGACAAAAGAAAGCGCAGTTCCTAATAAACTGGAATTCTAAGTAATTGCACAGCCAATAGGTTCGTATTATCTTTTCTACTTCAAATTCTGGCATTTGATAATAATAAAAGAGCTCCCTCCTGTGGATAAAATCCAAATATTCAGCTATTTTGGTTATTAGGGGAACTCATTATAAAGATTGTAAAAATTCCTTTTATCTTGCGGCAAAAATGATTTCATTAAATGTTTCTTCAGCAAATTTTTTAATGGAAAATTGTGATGTTGAGGTCACAGTAAATGAAAACTTTAGTTAAACTGAAAAAAATACAACTAACCTAACAATATAATAAACATAACCAGCAAAATGTTTGATAAAAAGGCGAAAAAAATAAATAAAAATGGTGGAATATTGCCAAAATATGTAAACATGTGTTGATACATTGTTGCAAGCAGCTTGATACATTGAACAAAACTATTGCAAATAAAAAGAGAAAAGAAAAAAATGAAAAAACTCTCACCATAATTGCAAATAACACTACTATAAAGAAGTATCTATGATTATCTAACTCTCTATCTATAACTATATATAACTAATATATATATATATATATATCAAAGAACGCAGCTGCTCTGATTTGTTTGAAACTAGCAAACAGGAAAAGGTGTATGGCCAGGATAATGTACAAAACGGAACTGGTCAATTTCACTCCCTTTCTACCCAGGCCAATTTTCAACTTTCAGCGCTGTCACACTTTTAATGACAATTATGCGGTCATGCAACACTGTACTAAAATTAAATTTTTAGCATTTTTTTTAGACAGAGCTTTATTTTGGGGGGTATTTACTGATGGTGCTGCACTGATGATCAGTGCCCTGATTACCAGTGTAAATGCTGTACTCACTGTGCCCTGTCGGATTCGCTCTCCTTTCCTCATACACTGTCTCTGTTTGCTTGAGGAAAGGAGAGCCGATAACCTGATAACACTGTTTACATGTGACCAGCTGTGATTGGACACAGCTGATCACAGGGTAAAGGGCCGCTGTGATTGACCCTTTACTCAATCTGTGATCCGCTGTGTCCAAGGGACACAGTGATCACCGACACTTCCCAATGTGCACCCCAGGGGGCGTGCAGGAAACACGATTACAGGAGGATGTCCAGGGATGCTCTCCAAGGACTGGAGAGCCGTATATCGGCTATAGCGTGGTGGCCAAGTGGTTAAACACCTAACTAGTCTGTTTCAAATATTCGGTTTACTTGGTTGCATACATTTGCAAATACATATGAAAGTCACACTGCAGTTTGATAACATATGCTTTGCTACATGTGTTTCCATAGATGGGAAACTCAGTTCAGAGTCAGGGACCAAATTTACCAGAGGTGTCTTAAAATGGCAATGTGGCTTCCACATGTATTTGTAAATGTATGCTGATTAGTTTTTTTTTTTTTTTGTTTTGTTTTTTTGCTGACTAGCTTAAAAGCGTGCTGGAGACTGTTATAATATAATACACTGCATACACTGTACTAATATTATATAGTATAATATAGTATGATAAAATACATGTATAGTATACCTGTATATTTCAAAACAAGTGTAGCGGCCTCACCCCATCTCTCTTGTCTAGGGGTATCACACACGACAGGGTGAGATGCGCTACGGCCCATGTCCTCCCCATAGCTGTGGGTGAGGTGAAGGCCAGTACCAGATATTTCCTCGGGCCTGTGTATTTCTGTTAAGGATTAAGTCCTGCCGTGTCAACACTTCCCTTTGCTCCCATTAACCAGAGTTCCACACACCGATCACAGTCCAACTCTTGTTTTATTGTATAACTCACAATAAGCAGTGCTTCAGTAGCCAACTGGTTGGGATCCAATAACAGTTTGATACAGTGGAATGAGCAGGTCGAGGCACTATCCTGATTGTCAGCTAAACCACTGTGGTTTCACCAGCGGTTACTATAGCCATCGGCTAAGAGAGAACTTAGAACTTGAGAGTCTCTACCAGCGACTCAAGAGAACATAGATAGGAGTACCTTCGCTGCACTGTGGCCCCTGTCAGGGGAAGATGTCCCTCCAAGGGAGTTACCAGAGGCCCATCCATCACTGGGTTGATGCTGCTCCAGACTCTCCGAATGGGTAACCTCCAAGGCCTCCTCACCTTAGACATGGGCCCCATCCACTTCAGGGACTCTCGGACTTCTCCACCCTCGCGGGACGCAGTCGAAGTCACTGGGCCCCAGGCCTCCTGGTTTAGTACCTCACCCCAGGCTGAAGGTGCCTGAGATGGACTCCAACTCCATTCCGGTCAGGCCTAGGGCACCTGGGCCGGAATTCAGAACCGCCCGCACCCAGGCCTAAGGTGCCTGGGCGCGTGATGAAGGACCTCCAAGAGAGCAAGACCCTGTGACCAGGGCGTCTCCCCCTTTTATCCCCTCCAATGATGCCACGCCAGGTTCCCCGCCCTCGCAGTACCATCTCCGAGAAGGGACAAAAAGGACAGCACTGTGGCAGCAAATCTACCTCGAGCCTGCGGGCACCTTCCACCCACAGGCCAAGGAGATTATTACACCGCCCAATCCTCCACGAATACAAATGGTCCAATTACTCCCATAATTTACACACCTGGATCATATTACCACCCAGGTGTACCCCACCTAATTTTAGAGACCCCGCTACATACTCCCCCCTGTGATTTGACGCTGGTCCCCAGCGTCTGGTGCAAACCCATGTCTCCCATAGAGTGGTGACATAAGCCTGACCCCAGAGGCTATCCCTAAAAATTTTAACCTTAACCATGCCAAGACCTGCTCAAAGGGGAGGGGAACATAAAACAATAGACTTTTTCATAAAACCCTCTAAGCATGTACACATATACAATCCCTCCCTTTACTGTCTAAGAACCACCCCATACTCAGTAATCTTGATAGACGAATCTCCTGCAGAAAGGAAAAAAAAACAACACACAGGAAAAAAAAACCCTACATCCTGACATTTTGTGTTAATTTGGAATGAATGGGTCTATCAGCCGAGAGACACATTCGCTCCAATGAGTAAAGTGATGCAAATGTACAAACAACAGCCGTTGCGCAACACCGCCACCTGGTGCCGATGCCACGGTGATGACACTTGGTGAAATCTTCAGTCTTCCTGTGTCCCTACTCTGATTCTACCCCCAAAGTCTCTGTCTTTAAATTGTGAAAGAAGAGAGAACAAACAAACAGCTCTCATTCCTCCAAAGAGTAGAAAAAAACAAAAACCCAAATAAAAAACTAGGGTACAGTTCGATGCTCCGGCAAGAACACTTCCAGCAAGTTGCCGCAGTGTAAAACACACAAGTGAGTCTCTTCTCACAAGTAAAACTTCGGGTCAGGCAAGAACAAGGGTTTCAGATGCTTGTCGAAAACCTCAATCGAATAGTCAGCATCCTCTCCATCTTTCCTGCAGATGCGCACCTTGTCCGCATGAATATGGCGGCCCCACATCCAGTCTGCTCTGCAGTCTCTGAACTTTTTAGACACAGGTGGCGAACAGGACAAGTACCGCCGGGCATGAGGCACTTTAAGTTTCTCCCAAACGAACTCATCGTACCATCGCTGTCGCAGAACTTCAACCTCAAACAGCAAGTCCCTGGGCAAGTAAGGATATTCCCATCCATACTCGTGGGCGACCCTCTGAGAAAAGAGTAGTTGTAATCGGGCCAAGGGAGGCATTGTGGCCCGCTCACCTTCTCCTGGTTGAATGATGGCCTCCGGGTGCCGAGGTACTTTCACTACCTCGGATGGCTTTTCTCTCGGTGCCCGTAGTGATGCTCGTTGTTTCCCCGCCAACAAAACGGGTGATGCTGTGGACTGTGGAAGAGCAATTGAAGGACTAGGCTTCCTCGTAGACTCCGAGGCTTCTGCCCGGGGCGTGCTATCTCCTATGGACATAGGCGAATCTTGGGGTGCACGTAGCACAGGTAATGGGCGTTTGTCCCAGCCCTTCTGGTGAAACAGTTCATCGATCTCAACGTCGTCTCCACAATCCGACAGTGACTCTAGGTCGGAAGTGTCATACATCTCCGCGGGAAGGTAGTCTCTAGTAGACGTGGAACTACCCTCCCTAGCGGGCTCCACCGACTGTGGACCCCCGACACCTCCAACCACCACCACAGTCCCAGCCCCTGGCTCACCTTGACCTTTCGTAGAACTGGGTTGTCCAGCACTCTTCCAACCGGATCCATCCAGGCCAGGCAAGCGACAGGGTGAAGCTCTTCCATGACCACAGGAAGCCTGCACCAGACCGACTTTTCTCTTCGGAGGTGGGAGCAGAGAATCTGTGGTGACCGAAGCAGCATCCTCGGATTTTTCTTTCTCAGTCTCTGATTGGGCAGTCACATCGCCCTGGTCAGTGCGTACGGGAACCTCCGCAAAGGCCTGGATCTCCCCTTCCGGAGTAGCGGTACCTGTGAGGCTGTTGAGGCGAAGGGCCCGGGCCTTACTGTGGATGGCTCCACCTCGAACAAGAACTCTTTGCATGCCTCGCAACGCCCGAATTGCTTCAGGTGGACCACGAGTCCCGAACATCCGGGACAGACCACGCCGAGGGCCTCCGTGTCTCTGCAGGTGTACAAAGCCAACTGTCCTTGGGGCCTGAGTCTTATCCCCGTGTCTGTAAGGGGAGCAGCAAAGGTAGTCATCTTCGTGGGGTAGGGAACCGGAATCCACGGGGAGCTTGAGGCCATCCCGACTGTCTGCTGCTCCATCACGCACTGACCACGCGCCGAAGTCTCCACATGAGTTCCTCCACATGGCCAGACTCCTCCCACGACTTGCACATTTTCGCGGGCTTCCATCAAACTCCGCCCACGAACTGTGTAGTCACGGGGTGCCTCATGGCGCAGTGCAGTAAAAGCCCCCACATGTAGTACACCACACGGCTGGACTTCTCCCTCTCCTCGCTCCTCCGCATGGGCCTTTCCCGTCTTAGGGTCATTTCCACGACTTTGAGCAGGGATGCACTTTGGCCGATCACATGGCCGACCTGCTCGGAACTCCTCCAGGCAGCAAAGTCCAGACACAGCTATTCTTACTTCCAATGTCAAAATACACATCATCCCGGACTCACGAGCCCCCACGTGTAGCGGCCTCACCCCATCTCTCTTGTCTAGGGGTATCACACACGACAGGGTGAGATGCGCTACGGCCCATGTCCTCCCCATAGCTGTGGGTGAGGTGAAGGCCAGTACCAGATATTTCCTCGGGCCTGTGTATTTCTGTTAAGGATTAAGTCCTGCCGTGTCAACACTTCCCTTTGCTCCCATTAACCAGAGTTCCACACACCGATCACAGTCCAACTCTTGTTTTATTGTATAACTCACAATAAACAGTGCTTCAGTAGCCAACTGGTTGGGATCCAATAACAGTTTGATACAGTGGAATGAGCAGGTCGAGGCACTATCCTGATTGTCAGCTAAACCACTGTTGTTTCACCAGCGGTTACTATAGCCATCGGCTAAGAGAGAACTTAGAACTTGAGAGTCTCTACCAGCGACTCAAGAGAACATAGATAGGAGTACCTTCGCTGCGCTGTGGCCCCTGTCAGGGGAAGATGTCCCTCCAAGGGAGTTACCAGAGGCCCATCTGTCACTGGGTTGATGCTGCTCCAGACTCTCCGAATGGGTAACCTCCCCGGCCTCCTCACCTCAGACATGGGCCCCATCCACTTCAGGGACCCTCGGACTTCTCCACCCTCGCGGGACCCATTCGAAGTCACTGGGCCCCAGGCCTCCTGGTTTAGTACCTCACCCCAGGCTGAAGGTGCCTGAGATGGACTCCAACTCCATTCCGGTCAGGCCTAGGGCACCTGGGCCGGAATTCAGAACCGCCCGCACCCAGGCCTAAGGTGCCTGGGCGCGTGATGAAGGACCTCCAAGAGAGCAAGACCCCGTGACCAGGGCGTCTCCCCCCTTTATCCCCTCCAATGACGCCACGGCAGGTTCCCCGCCCTCGCCGTACCATCTCCGAGAAGGGACAAAAAGGACAGCACTGTGGCAGCAAATCTACCTCGAGCCTGCGGGCACCTTCCACCCACAGGCCAAGGAGATTATTACACCGCCCAATCCTCCACGAATACAAATGGTCCAATTACTCCCATAATTTACACACCTGGATCATATTACCACCCAGGTGTACCCCACCTAAATTTAGAGACCCCGCTACATAAGCAAGGTAGATAGCATGCCTGAATGTAAGCAAAGTGCCGGCAACCCAATATATGGAAGAATAATCGCATATGGATGCAGCATATTATATATGTATGTGTGTGTGTGTGTGTGTGTGTGTGTGTGTATATATATAATTTTTATATAAAAAATCCCTGATTTCTGAAAAACATACATCCAAACAGAACTTGCTTGCTAGGGCTTGCACATGTAAGAAATAACTCCGTATGGTAAAGAAAGGTTTATTAGCATAAATGAAAAACACTCACATTAGTAGAAAAAAGGCAGTAAAAAACATCCACGAGCGCCGAGCTCGTCTCCTGCCATCAGGCTGTGTCTGCGCCCAATGCTCCAATCCCGACGCGTATCGTCACACTTCATGATGAAGTCACGTGGTGTGACGATACGCGTCGGGATTGGAGCATTGGGTACAGACACAGCCTGAGGGCAGGAGACGAGCTCGGCCCTCGTGGATGTTTTTTACTGCCTTTTTTCTACTAATGTGAGTGTTTTTCATTTATGCTAATAAACCTTTCTTTACCATACGGAGTTATGCTATGAGTTTCCTCTCTCCCATTGTTACTGCCATCCATTGAGCTTCGATTGGCCAAACACCTGGAAACAAGAGTGAATCCAAGCTTACACAAGGCTGACACTGCAAAGCGGATACGAGTTCAGTGCTCGTGGATCGACGCCCTCGTTTTTATCATTTAAGTGAGTGCATCACCCTAAGACCTACTCCTGCCTTATTGCGGCTTTTCACACAGTGTCACGCTATGTATGCATTGTTTGTGCTTGTCTCTTTCCATGGCATACATCTTCTATTGAGATTACTGCAGCAATAGAAGGGAGACCACCTGCTGTCACTACTTCCATCCAGATCTGTGATCTACTTTAGCTGTTTGTCTAAATAGCAGTGAGGTGAGCTGCTAGTAGACACAGAGGTTTGTTCAGCACGCTGCGTTTTGTTTGGTGCAGGTCTTTCACTACACACAGACTTATTATCATTTATGCAGCTTTCGTTCCTTTTTGGATCATTTATTTCACACGGCACAGGAATTATCCATGTTTGGGACTTTCATTATGTGTTTGATCACTTTAACACATTGAAATTGAAAAAAAAACATTCCCCTCTGGGTGATTTATGTACATTGCACAGTTTTTAACACTTTGTTGCAGATTCCTACCTTTTGGTATTCTGAAGAAATAGCTGTTTGTTTGTCTTTCCATGTGTAAAGTGAATGCAAAAGAGAGTGGTTTCATAATTATGAATCATCTGCTGCTCTTGCAGGGTTCCAATGAGGAAAGTGGCATGGTCTGCATCCATTTATATATAATTTTCCTTTGGGAGTTTGTCACCCACCAAAATTCAATTTTGTTGCAGGGGATGGCAAAAATCTGACTGGTATCTTAGTGAAGACTTCTGGGAAAATCAGTGAGCCAATTACAGAAGCAAGAAACTACAATTCTGGGGGGCATTCTGTACACCATCTGTGTGCAGAACGCCTCCAGTTTGCCATATTGCATTGCATTTCACATAAAATTACAGCACTGCAGATTGTAAAGAAAAAGATAATTTTTAATAACATTTCATTACAATATTACTTGTATATGCACTGTAGCATTTTATATGTAAAACGGGTTGTTTGGGTTGGGGAGTAACCGCTCAGGTGTAGCTGATAAATGCTTCACAGGGTCCTAGAGCCGTGGGTGCAGGCAGTGCATATCACAATGCAGAGAACAGGAAAAAATGCTTGGACAGCCGCACTCCAAAAATGGTTGTTTATTAAAACAAAAATGTGAAAAACATATCACAGCATGGAAAGCAGCAAACAGGAGCTGACGCGTTTCGCACTGTGACTCAGTGCTTAATCATAGCTATTGAACAATTTAAAATGCACCTCTAATATATGTTCCCAAATGGTATTGAAACAAAAGCAAAACAATTGAAAAAGTGATTAGGTAATTAAACCTCAATTAGTTAATTAGTGGACTGACAGGTGTATGCTATCAG
Organism: Rana muscosa; assembly: GCA_029206835.1. Classification (NCBI taxonomy): domain Eukaryota; kingdom Metazoa; phylum Chordata; class Amphibia; order Anura; family Ranidae; genus Rana; species Rana muscosa. The sequence continues at coordinate 150,036,127 of CM055116.1, forward strand.
TGCCATTTAGGGAACATCATGTGAACAAGAATATACAAATATCACACATACACAAATTCATTGAAAACCATAATTAAATGTGACTCTTGGTGTACTTATATCTATATGACTTATAGAATACATGTGTATATATCACACAAATATACACATATGAATAAATCACCTAATTATATAACAATTGAAAATGAAAAATAAAAAACTTTTCTTCCTCTTCTCAAATTCTTTTTGTGTCATAAAGCAAAATACATTAAATTATAAAGTGAAGAAAAGAGTAAAAAGATTTTTAAAAGTGAAAAGATGTCTTGCTTGGGTGTTGAATGATATAAATAAAATAATAGATTATTATAAGACAGAGTGAAGTGTTTTTCGTGTATATAATATGAAAAAGTAAAAATATAAATTATATGGATGACACAATTAGGACACAAACGGGCAATTAGTGAAAAGATCGTAAGCAAATGCAGTGGTGCATAAGTAAATGAATGGCATACACCCAATTAGCAAAGGCTGGCTTCCAATCCCAAAGTAATTTCCAACTATGTATTAAAGATAATAATGCGGACATTATTATTATTAAGCTTAGTAAACTGCATCCAATGCCGAAAAAGCAGAGGAGTATTGGGTTGTTTGGGTTGATATGTATACATTGCAGCATATACTGTATGTATGCAAATGGGAGTGATTTATACAACCTGTGAGCAACACAGACATGTGGAATAGATATTTGATTGAATACAGTAGCATCAAATCACTAATTAAAGGTGAATGAGATATTTAGCGCAGTATACTAAGGTTTATTGATATGCAATTGTATACGCTATACTATTACATTAAAACCTTGGTTTGAGAGTAACTTAATTTGAGAGCGTTTTGCAAGACAAGCAAACATTTTTCATAAATTTTGACTTGATATACAAGTGATGTCTTGATATACAAGTAGCGTCATGTAACAACTGAGTATACAAGAGAAGAGAGGCGCCTCTTATGCCTTGTACAAACAATCGGATTTCCGATGGAATAAAATCCGATGGAATTTTCCGTCAGAATTCCGATGAAGCTGACCTCCATCAGTCTTGCATACAAATTGTCAGACTAAATTCCGACCATCCAAAACGCGGTGACGTAAAACACTACGACGAGCCGAGAAAAATTAAGTTCAATGCTTCCGAGAATGCATCAACTTGATTCTGAGCATGCATGGATGCGTGGATTCTGAGCATGTTCTATTTTTTTACTCCGATGAAAAAAAGTCTGATGGGGCCCCCACACGATCTGAATTTTCGATGAAACAAGTCCATTGGATTTTATTCCATCGGAAATCCGATCGTGTGTACAAGGCATGAGTGTAGTAATATGGTTACATTTAATGAAGGTACAACATTTAGCAACTCACATCCTCCCAAGCACTTCAAGCCACGCTTTCAGATCGCCCTACTGAAGGGTAGTCTTCCCAGTCACCATTGCAGACTGACAGCGGTGCGGAGGACGGTCTATGTGGACAGCTTTACCCCGGTTCCCCGCATACTTAGATTGTGCCTCTTTTAATCATCAACCATGTTAGTTGCTAAATGTTGTACCTTCATTACATGTACCCATATTGCCACACTTAGAGGTGCCTCTTTCCTCTTTTATACTCTCTAGCCCCTGATGGATTTTGCTTCTAATCCCCTTGTGGAGGCTGCCATTAGGACATTTTATGGTTACACAACCTATGACATTGCAATAATCTTTTTATATGGACTATAAACTGAAAGACCTATGAATAAATGGTTGTGGAACGAATCATCTGAGTTTTCATTATTTGTTATGGGGAAATTCGCTTTGATATACAAGTGCTTTGGATTACAGGCATGTTTCCGGAAAAAATTATGCTTGCAATCCAAGGTTTTACTGTATTTTCATTTGCTATTTTTTTCCCACGAAATTGGAGTTTACTTTTAAACTTCCTTCATCTCCAGCTACTTTTTCTTTGGCACATAAAATTTCCTTTAGCATCTGAAAGGAATTGATGAATCGACTACAAAAATGGTGCATGTGCATTTATTTGCAAGAGCACACGATTGCACATACTTTTGTACATCCATTTTGCATGCGCAGAAAATTATGTAATTGGAATGCTAAGAGTTTGTGGTGAATATAATTTAAATGGAAAAAAAAAGGAAATAAAATAATTCCAAAGTAAGACATGCAAACATATTTTATCATTCAGTGACTGAGGCGAAATATGCAGTGAAATAATTATGTCAAGTTTAACACAGTTAGGTGTATGATTACAGTTTGTCCACTAGATGGTGAACTACAACCTCTAACTGTTCTTTGTTCGCAGTGTAAATATGACTTCACTATGAAACAGGAAGACTGCTGACACTTATTAAAGATCACATTCTAGACCTACACACTCCAGTTCTATGCTACTGTAACATACACAGTCCACAACATCATTTCTACCAAATGCATGGACATGAACTAAATTGCAGATACTTCAAAGAATGCACATACGCAGAATTCTGTCCCAGGACAGTGTCCTGCAGCAGAGAAATATTATTGGTGTGACCTTTCAGATTTAAAGCGGAGCTCCGCCGAAAAAAAAATATTAAAAGCCAGCAGCTACAAATACTGCAGCTGCTGACTTTTAATTTTAGGACACTTACCTGTCCTGGAGTCCAGCGACGTCCGCAGCAGAAGACGAGCAATCGCTCGTCACTCTGCTGCCCCCACCGCCATCCTCAGTGAGGGAACCAGGAAGTGAAGCCTTGCGGCTTCACTGCCCGGTTCCCTACGGCCCATGCGCGAGTCGCGCTGCGCCGTTCTGACTGGTCCTCCTGTGTTCTGGGAGCCGAGTGTCTCCCAGAACACTACGTGTATTCTGCGGGAAGTGACGTGCTTCCCGCAGATTTCCCGCAGGGAGGACTCCCGGAAGTGGGTGCAAATACCTGTCTTAGACAGGTATCTGCACCCCCTTCCCCCCTGAAAGGTGTCAATTGTGACACCGGAGGGGGGAGGGTTCCGATGAGCGGAAGTTCCACTTTAGGGTGGAGCTCCGCTTTAAGCACAGTTATGTTGCATACCTCCCAACTTTTTGAGATGGGAATGAGGGACACCTATTAGCAAAAGTATTAGTTTAAAAATATTAATTATTAGTTATACTGCGGCAGGCTGGCCCACCTGCGCGAGCCGTCGTAACTGTACGTCGGCTCTTTAAGACGCCTCCGGCGTGCCGGAAGCGTGTCCCCGGAGCCAAATGCGAGTGCCCGGCAGTACTTACTGATCGTAATTACTCATCCTTTTTCATGGACTGGAATATTTAGTTCATGTCTTCATTTTATTGTTTATGCACATTGTATTTTTAGTAGCGCAGCACTGTTTATTTATGCATTTTTTTATAGTTGGAGTGAAAACACTTTGAGTGATAGCAGCTACTATTTTTTATTCACTGTCACATTAATTGTTATTTAATATTTGATTGTGCTAATTGATTTTACACAGTTACAAAGCCATTAATTTCTAAACCGCTAGCAACAAAGTAGGTACACCCCTAAGTGAAAACATCCAAATTGGGCCCAACTAGCCATGTTTCCTCCCCGGTGTCATGTGACTCATTAGTGTTACAAGATCTCAGGTGTGAATGGGGAGCAGGTGTGTTAAATTTTGGTGTTATCGCTTTCACTCTCTCATACTGGTCACTGGAAGTTCAACATGGCACCTCATGGCAAAGAACTCTCTGAGTATCTGAAAGAAAGAAATGTTGCTCTACATAAAGATGGCCTAGGCTATAAGAAGATTGCAAAGAGCCTGAAACTGAGCTGCAGCACGGTGGCCAAGACCATACAGCAGTTTAACAGGACAGGTTCCACTCAGAACAGGCCTCAAAATGGTCGACCAAAGAAGTTGAGTGCACATGCTCAGCGTCATATCCAGAGGTTGTCTTTGGGAAATAGACATATGAGTGCTGCCAGCATTGCTGCAGAGGTTGAAGGGGTGGGGGGGTCAGCCTGTCAGTGCTCAGACCATACGCTGCACACTGCATCAAATAGGTCTGCATGGCTGTCGTCCCAGAAGGAAGCCTCTTCTAAAGATGATGCACAAGAAAGCCTGCAAACAGTTAGCTGAAGACAAACAGACTAACGGCATGGATTAGAACCATGTCCTGTGGTCTGATGAGACCAAGATAAACATATTTAGTTCAGATGGTCTCAAGCGTGTGTGGCGGCAACCAGGTGAGGAGTACAAAGAGAAGTGTGTCTTGCCTACAGTCAAGCATTGTGGTGGGAGTGTCATGGTCTGGGACTGCATGAGTGCTGCCTGCACTGGGGAGCTACAGTTCATTGAGGGAACCATGAATGCCAACATGTCTCCCTTCAGAGACTGGGCCGCAGGGCAGTATTCCAACATGATAACGACCCTAAACACACCTCTAAGATGACCACTGCCTTGCTAAAGCAGCTGAGGGTAAAGGTGATGGACTGGCCAAGCATGTCGCCAGACCTAAACCCTTTTATAGTATCTGTGGGCCACCCTCAAACGGAAGGTGGAGGAGCAAAAGGTCTCTAACATCCACCAGCTCCGTGATGTTGTCATGGAGGAGTGGAAGAGGACTCTAGTGGCAACCTGGGAAGCTCTGGTGAACTCCATGCCCAAGAGAGTTAAGGCAGTGCTGGAAAATAATGGTGGCCACACAAAATATTGACACTTTTGGCCCAATTTGGACATTTTCACTTAGGGATGTACTGACTTTTGTTGCCAGCGGTTTAGACATTAGTGGCTGTGTGTTGAGTTATTTTGAGGGGACAGCAAATGTACACTGTTATACAAGCTGTACACTCACTACTTTACATTGTAGCAAAGTGTAATTTCTTCAGTGTTGTCACATGAAAAAATATAATTAAATATTTACAAAAATGTGAGGGGTGTACTCACTTTTGTGAGATACTGTGTATATGTGTATGTATGTATGTATGTATATGTGTGTGTGTGTGTATGTGTATATATATATATATATATATATATACATATACAGGGCTTTTTTTTCTCAGAAAATAGGTGCAGGAACTCAACCACGACCTCCTCAAAACCCACCTTCCCTTCACCAACACACACCCTCCAAATCGCATCAAATAGTGGGTGTGATCAAATTTCACTAACAGTGCAAGGGTCTTAAAAGGGGCATTAAATACCAAGAGTGCATTAATTACAGAGTGCAGAGTTCCAGGGATGCACTACACACAGTGCACAGTTCAGAGGTTCACTACACACAGAGTGCAGAGTTCCAGGGTGTGCTACATGCAGAGTTTGCAGTTGTGCTATGTACACAGTGCATAGTTCAGGAGTGTGCTGCATACAGTGTGCAGAGTTCAGGGGTGCACTACACACAGTGCAAAGTTCAGGGGTTCACTACACACAGAGTGCAGAGTTCCGCAGCTTCTTACCTCTGCATCCCCAATCCACATCTCACTTTCACCCCTCTTCAGCTCTGACCTCTGCATGCAACCCCCCTTCCACTGCCCCCATCTTCTCCCTCCCTCCTCCAAAACTCCACCATTTTCCACGTCTTAATTGTATTGCTGTATTAAACTGAAGCACCCTGTTGGCTCTAGTACCTCCCCACATACTGTAGGTGGCTCCTCTCTCACTTGTAGGGAGATGATCCAGTGGGGGAGTTGGGATCTGCTCTGCACCTGCATCTTCCTTGTCCACTCAGGAGATCAGATCTGTGGGAGCCATTAAGAGACCAGCTTTCCCATGTAAACACAGAAGCAAGTGTAGCGGAGCCTCACTCTCCCTCTCTGGTTTTCTCGTTTGATTGGCTTGTGTCTAGGGGTACCTGGGAGAGGAGAGTGCAGGAACACTACGCCAAGCTCTCCCCTCGTATGTGTATGAGGGTTGAGCAGAGTTACTTGAATTACCTCCGGGTCTGTTCACTGCATACAAAGCCTCCAGCTGTTCCGTGGAGATGTGTCTGCCAATAACATAGAGCCCCACACCAATCGAAAGTCCAACACTCCTTTATTTCTCTGCTTTCAGGGTGAACACAATCAGTTGAACTTTCAGTAACAGACAGACAGGGGTGTGGATACGAGTAGGCCCAGGCACAACTGAACTCTCCTATTCCTTTACTAGCGAATAGGCCTGACGCACGGTCTCTGCCACTGACCGTGAGTTTTGGTCGCTGCCACTGACCGGATAAACCGTTGAGGCCCCTGCCACAGGCCTAATAGCAGGCCTCTGCCACCGACCTGAGTTGAATAGCTGGACCACTGCCACCGGTCATTGAACATGAACCACCTTCCTTTCTGAACTTGGTCCCTGTTCGGGAAAGATATCCCTCCGGGCGGTCTCCAGAGGTTCACCCGGTACTGGCAATCTGCTGCACCAGGTCTTCGGATGAGTCCCTCCTCCGGTCCCTTATGCCTCTGGATTTGGGTGCCCCACTCCCGGGGCCCCCTAGGACAATCCCTCCCTCGCGGGACCCAGCGGAAGGTACTGGGCCCCAGGCCTCCGGCTGAGCACCTCACCCCAGACTGAAGGTGTCTGGGATGGAACACGAACTCCAGGTGTCCAGGCCTAGGACGCCTGGACACCGACCGCAAACAGCAGCCCTCAGGCTGAAGGTGCCTGCTACTCGACCCCCGTAGCGAAGATGTCCGCCCCCTTTATACCCTCCCCCAGCATGCACAGCGGGTTCCCCGCCCCGCCGTACAACCGCTGCGAGAGGCCACAAAGGGTACGGCACTGCAGCGATGGTTCAACCCCGGCCCAAAGTGACAGCGCCACCTGCTGGGCCGCAGGGAACTATGCATCACTGGTGTCTTCACCAGTTTTAAAAGTATATACCCGCTACACTCTCCCCCCGGTTATTGGACACTGGTCCCCAGTGTCTGGAGCAACCCATGCCCAAAAGGGCCATCATAGCCTGATCCAGAAACCGACTAACAATTTAAAAAAAATACAAAAGTTTTGAAAACTAACCAAACAGTTGTGCCTGAACCTGACATGAAAGGGGAGGGAAGGAAAACAAACAACACATAACAACATTATTGGAAACACATGTTCACATTAACATTCCTTCCCACCCATCCTGACTAAGACCCACCCCATTCTCAGTGGTCTTGATGAGATGTTCTCCTGCAGAGGGGAAAAGAAACGTTAAATACACATATCCCTGACACATATTTTTGTGTAAGAATGAAAGAAACTCTTCATAGAGAAACCCTTTCCTTATATGAGTGTGTGAGTGAACAGTGAATATCAGTGCGCAACACTGCCACCTGGTGACAGTGTCACGGTAACTGCACTGGTTGAATATCTTCTCTTTCTTTTTTTTTCTCTTGCGGCTCTAACTACCCCAAAGTCCATAATCACTTCGTGGGATGGAAGAATGAAGAACAAACAACGGCAACAGTCCTTCAATTCCTTCAGAGAGCACAAACACCCATCAACACGGGCACAGTCACTGGGTTTTCCCGGGAAACAACCCCGGAAAGTTCAGCAGCAACAAGGCAAAGCAAGAACGGAGTCCTTTTTTTTTCTCCTACAAATAGAACTTTGGGTGCAGCGGCAAGACAAGGGATTTCAAGTGCTGGTCCATTGTCTCTACATGGTATTCGACATCCTCCCCCTCTTTGCGCCGAATTAACACCTTGTCTGCGTGGATGTGCCGACCCAGCATCCATTCTGACTTGCAGTCCTTGAACCGTTGAGCGGCTTTAGGGGAACACGCGAGGTACCTGCGGGCATGTGGGACCTGAAGGTGCGTCCACACAAAATCGTTGTACCAGCGTTCCCGGCAGACTTCCACTTCATATAGAAGCTCCTTAGGTAAGTACGGGTACTCCCACCCGTACTCGTTAGCAACCTTTTGGCCAAAGAGGCGCTGTAGTCTCGCCAGCGGGGGCATAGTAGCCCGGTCTCCCTCACCCGGTTGGACGATGGAGTCCGGGTGACGAGGTGCCTTGATCACCTCCATTCTAGGCATAGGCGCCCGCAGCAACAGTCTCTTTTCCCCGGTGCCAGATGCAGGAGGCACCGGAGGTAGAAGGGTAGACTGGGGACGGGATTCCTCCTCAGGCGCTGGTGCCTCCACCCGGGGCGTACTATCCCCTGTAGACATGGGTGGATCCCTGACTCTGCGGGACGAGGAGAGAGGCATCTTGTTCCAGCCCTTCTTTGCGAAAAGTTCATCTATGATGACGTCGTCTCCCGGATCGGAGAGCGACTCTAGGTCAGAGGTGTCACACTCCTCCGCGGGCTGGTAGCCTGTAGTAGAGGCTGAATTGCTACCCCCCGCGGGCACACAGGGCCGTGAATCTCCGACACCTCTGCCCCAACACCAAGTCCATCCACCCGGCTTACCTCGGCCCAAAGTAGAGAAGGGATGTCCGGGACTCTTCCGACCGGATCCATCCGGGGCGGGCGTAGGCGAGCAGGGTGATCCACCACGACCGCTGGAGGGGGCAACCAAGCCGGTCTTCCTCTTTGGCGGTGGATGCTGGGAAACAGTGATGACAGAGTCAGCATCCTCGGATTTCTCCCGTACCTCTGTGATTGCGACCTCCCCTGCGGTCACTGCAGTGCGCACAGGGATGGCTGTAAAAGCAGCGATTCCTCCTTCTTGAGTGGTGTGGCCTGTCGCGCGGTTGAGGTGGATGGTTCTGGGTTTCTCAATAGGTGGTTCCACCCCAAATAGGAACTCTCCGCAGGCCTCGCAGCGCCCGAATGGCTTCAGCTGACACACCAGTCCTGAACAGCCGGGACAAATCACACCCAGGGCCTCAACGTCCATGCATGAGTACAGGGCGAATAGTCCCCGGGGCTTTAGCCGAATCCCCATATCCGTTATCGGAGCAGCAGTAGTCAGACTCGTGGTAGTAGGATGAATAGGAATCCACGATGCATTGGTGAACATGGCGACTCTTTGCTGATCCATTGCGCACTGCATTGTTGGCGCCAAAGTCCCCACGTGTAGTCCTTCACACGATTGGACTCCTCCCCTCTTGCACTCCAGTTCACGGGCTTTCTCCTTCCCTGGGTCACGCCCACGAACTGAGCAGGGAGGGTGTGCCTCGTGGCGCAGTGGCCAATATGGCCGACCTACTTGGAACTCTTTCGGGCAGACACTTTCAAATTCCAACAACTCCAGCTCCATTGTAGCACGAACACATCCCGGACCAGAGCCCCCACGTGTAGCGGAGCCTCACTCTCCCTCTCTGGTTTTCTCGTTTGATTGACTTGTGTCTAGGGGTACCTGGGAGAGGAGAGTGCAGGAACACTACGCCAAGCTCTCCCCTCGTATGTGTATGAGGGTTGAGCAGAGTTACTTGAATTATCTCTGGGTCTGTTCACTGCATACGAAGCCTCCAGCTGTTCCATGGAGATGTGTCTGCCAATAACATAGAGCCCCACACCAATCGAAAGTCCAACACTCCTTTATTTCTCTGCTTTCAGGGTGAACACAATCAGTTGAACTTTCAGTAACAGACAGACAGGGGTGTGGATACGAGTAGGCCCAGGCACAACTGAACTCTCCTATTCCTTTACTAGCGAATAGGCCTGGCACACGGTCTCTGCCACCGACCATGAGTTTTGGTTGCTGCCACCCACCGGATGAACCATTGAGGCCCCTGCCACAGGCCTAATAGCAGGCCTCTGCCACCGACCTGAGTTGAATAGCTGGACCGCTGCCACCGGTCATTGAACATGAACCACCTTCCTCTCTGAACTTGGCCCCTGTTCGGGAAAGATATCCCTCCGGGCGGTCTCCAGAGGTTTACCCGGCACTGGCAATCTCCTGCACCAGGTCTTCAGATGAGTCCCTCCTCCGGTCCCTTATGCCTCTGGATTCGGGTGCCCCACTCCCGGGGCCCCCTAGGACAATCCCTCCCTCGCGGGACCCAGTGAAAGGTACTGGGACCCAGGCCTCTGGCTGAGCACCTCACCCCAGTTTGAAGGTGTCTGGGATGGAACACAACTCCAGGTGTCCAGGCCTAGGCCGCCTGGACACTGACCGCGAACAGCAGCCCTCAGACTGAAGGTGCCTGGGACTCGACCCCCGTGTCGAAGATTGAGACTTGGTAGAGAACAGGACAGGACATGCAGGAGCATATAAACGCAATGCTGGAAGTGATTGCGTAACTCAGATCAATCGGGGAGATTATAACAGACAGTCACATTGCAGCCATGTTGTTATGCAGTTTGCCCGATACATATACTGCACTAATCAATGCACTGGAGACAAGACCTGAGACAGATCTGAAGCTAGCATTTGTAAAAACCAGGCTCATAGATGAGTATCAGAGAAGAAAGGAATTAGTGCATGACTCCACAGGAACCGACACCAGCACCGCTCTTAAAGCTAAAGATGCAAGATTACACAGGAAAGAGACCAGAGTGTGTTTCAGATGCCACAAACAGGGACACATAAAGAAAGACTGTACTATATGGAAAGCAGAGCAAATGAGACAGCGTCCCTCTTATACTAAACAAAAGGTCAAAACCACAATCAATGATCCATGGGAAGGTAAATGGAATCCCATATTTAAAGCGACAGGCAACAATAAATGCCAAGGCTGATGCATTGATTCAGGGGCAACCAGTCACATGACGAGTGATAGAAGTTTTTTCACAGAACTTGATCTGCACAACAAAGATAATATTTATCTTGCAGATGGAAGCAAAATACATGCAGAAGGATATGGGCATGGAACCCTTGTATTCCCTGATGATGCGGGACACAATTTAGCCATACCAGTGAAAGATGTGCTTTATGTTTCTAATCTAGAAGGAGGACTCTTATCTGTGAAGCGTCCAACAGCCAAAGGACTCACTGTAAAATTCCAAGGTGACAAGTGTTCTATTCTAAATGGCAAACAGACAATAGCAAGTGCACAATGACTGTATACATATATGGCACAGATGTCTAAGTCACAGACACCCAGAATGCATACAGGAACTACAGAGGAGGAATCTGACAAGGGATCTGATAGTATCCCCTTGTCCATTTACCGTTAAATGTGAATGTTGCATTAAATCCAAAGCTACAAGAGCAACACTTCCCAAAGTCAGTCAGAAGAGAGCTTCAAGACCACTTAACTTAGTTCACAGTGACGTGTGTGGTCCCCTAAACCCACCAACACCTGGAGGCAACAGGTACATAGTGACTTTCATAGACGACTATTCAAGATACACAGTCACCTACCTAATGCAACACAAGAGTGAAGTTTTTGACAAATTACAAGACTATATAATAAAGACAAGTAACAAGTTTCAGAGGAAGCCTCTCATACTTCGGAACGATAATGGAGGTGAATTTACAGGAGGTAAGATACAAGAGTACTTAAAACAGAATGGAATAGAACATCAAAAGACAGTCCCGTATACACCAGAACAAAATGGAGTAGCTGAAAGAAAGAACAGAACTCTGACTGAAATGATCAGATGTATGCTGACAGATTCTGTACTACCACAAAAATACTGGGGTGAGGCAGCTATGACAGCTACATATTTGCAGAACAGACTTCTTTCCAGAACAGTGGAGAAAACCCCATATTAACTATGGCACAATGAGAAGCCAAGTGTAAAACACCTAAGAGTTTTTGGATGCAAAGCATTCATCTACATACCTGAAGAGAAACGCACCAAACTCCAAAACAAAGCGTTTGAAGGTATCTTTGTTGGATACAGTGACAATGTCAAGGGTTACAGAATCCTAAATACCAAAACAAACAAGGTTACCATTAGCAACAGCATAACTTTTGTTGAAGATTTAAGAGACAATGTAATGACAACAGTAGAAGCACGAATAGAAGAGAAAACCGACATTGACCAGCCCATCTCTGTAACTTCCGAACAAACAGTTGAAGTGAGTGTAGACTCAACCAGTACTAAAGAGCAGACACAAGAAGGCTCAGACACAAAAATGAGATGTTCAACAAGAGAAAACAAAGGTAAACCACCTATACGTCTTTCATACAAAGCAAGTACTGCCAGTATCAACGAACCTGCAAACTGGGAAGACATATCTCAACTTTCAGAACAAGAAGCAACTAAATGGATAAAGGTTGCTGAGGAAGAGATAAAATCTATGCATTACACTAAAACATGGACACAGAACTACCACCCGGAAGGAAAGCCATAGGCTGTAAATGGACTTTTAAAGTGAAATACAATGCAGATTGCACAATTGAACGGTAGAAAGCAAGACTAGTAGCCAAGGGCTATTCTCAAAAATACAGAGAGGACTATGATGAGACGTTTGCACCAGTAGTCAAGCACACTACAATACGGACTTTACTAACAGTAGCCGTCACAAGGAAAATGCAAGTGAAACATTTTGATGTGAAAACCGCGTTTCTACATGGCGATTTAACAGAAGAAATTTACATGGAACAGCCGCCAGGATTCAAAGATGAACAAAGGTCAGACATAGTGTGCAAACTTCGCAGGAGTATATATGGTCTAAAGCAAGCAGCCAGAGCGTGGAATATAAAAATAAATGAAGTGCTTACACATCAAAACTTTCAAAGGAGTAAAGCAGACCCCTGCTTATACACAAAGAAATTGGCAAACAGATGGGTCTATATGCTTATTTATGTGGATCATATCCTGATTTGCTTTGAGCAAGAAGGGGATGAAGTAGAAATACTAGAAAAACGAAATCAGCACTTTGACACCAAAGACCTCGGCAACATAAAGAATTACCTCGGCATCCAGATCGAGAGAGAGGAAGATGGCAGCTTTCTTCTGAACCAAAGAGACAAAATACAAGAAATAATTGAAACATTTGGAATGGAAGACGCCAAACCAGTAAAGTCTCCCATGGAAACCAACTACCTAAAGGAGATGAATTGTCAAGATAACCCATTACCTACTAATACTCAATACAGAAAAGCAATAGGAAATTGCTGTACCTTACCACTGCTACAAGGCCGGAGATTGCAGCAACTGTTGGAATCCTATGCAGAAAAGTTTCGATGCCAAGTCAAAAGGATTGGAATGCTGTAAAGAGAATCATTCGCTATCTTTGCACTACAAGCTAAAGTTACCAGCAAGTGATGAAAGCACCTTAACAGGATATGTGGATGCTGACTGGGCAGGAGACACCAGTGACAGAAAATCTACCAGTGGCTACTTATTTTTTTCTGTCAGGAGGTGCCATCAGTTGGACTAGTTAAAAGCAACTCTCTGTTACACTGTCTACTGAAGCAGAATACGTTGCTGCAGCGCAGGCAAGCCAAGAAGTTATATGGCTGAGACAACTATTAACAGACTTAGGTCAACCACAGTTGGGACCAACAGAAATCTATGAGGACAATCAAGGATGCTTGCACACATGGAAGGAGTTAATTCAAGAACCAAGCACATTGAAGTTCCACTTTATTAGGGATCTACAAGAGCAAGGTCTTCTTGAGTTACTTTATTGCCCAACTGAGGATATGACAGCAAACATCCTTACAAAGCCCCTGACCGCTGAAAGACATTCAAGGCTTACAAAGAAGATGGGTTTAACAGACTAAGCCTTAGTTGTTGAGAAGGGGTGTTGGAGATACAACAAACTTTCAGCTTAGTCTATTGTATTGACTGCAGTTCAGAAAAAGGACACAAGATGTCGCTAATGCTCAGTGATATGCTATGCTATGTATTTTTCTATGATGTGTTGTATTTCCTGTATACAGTGATGTACTTGTTGGTTTCTTTTTCCTGTCTGTGATTCTTCTTACAATGTGAAGTGACATCTTTGCTAGTGTGGCTATGTTCCAATAAAGAAGCCAGTTCCTGTTACTACACAACGTCTGATCTGAATTGACTCCGCTGCACCTATCAATAGTACTTTGCAACAGTATATATATATGTAGCGCTGGTATTTTTGCCTACTAATGTAATGCATTGTTAACCTATGAACAGTGTTATAATTTAGTATTTGGCACCATCTAGTGGCCTAAACCTGAAATGGACTTAATTTATCTTCTGTTTTAACTTACATGGAGAAATATTATACAAGTGACCTACCCACAAGGCTAAGTGACCTACCCAGGAACACTCAGTACTGAATTGCATGCTGGGTAGGATATAAAAAGGCCCCGCGCGGCCATCTTAGGTCTCTTCTGGACACGTGGCCTGCTTATAAGGACCTGTGAGGAGGCTTCCAGAGAGCGCGGCCTACAACACTGTGGAGCGGAACATCCAGCGATCCTGCATCACATCCCTAAACTGAAGAGGCAGAGTGACCGGATCAAGAAGGATCCAGAGACACCTGACTGAGCCATCTGCGGGTCCCAGCCATCCTGTGAAGCGGAGCAGCGTGCTTGTGCTGACTCATAGCATGATCCAGAGACAGCCAGAGCAGAGGTTTTTAAATCCCTTCTCTCCGTTGTCTAGGCAGAAATCTTTCAGAATAAGGCCAATGTCCACACAGGAGTAAAACCCAATCAACAAGGTTTTATTCTTTATACTTGAGGTAAACTTGAAGAGAGAGAGAGTAGGAAGTTGAGAAAGTAGGGGAAGGTTCAGGCATGCAACATTTAGAGGTCAGTGTCAGTCTTTCGTCGCCACGCAAGCCTGAGTGGGTATTGCTCACCCGGATATTCCCTTTAAGAGCGGTCCTAGCAGCCGGGATGGAGCACAGATAATAGAGACGATGAATCCCTCTTTAGGCAAGTTTCCAGGCCTCTTCCCGAGACAGCAGTACCGTCGCTAATCTCCTCTGGGACTGATCCTCCCCTGGACTCCTTTGCTAAAGGTGGGCTCCCTACAAGTGGGCAGTCTGGGATTCTTCTCTGAGATGTAGGCCCTTGCCAGCAGAGCCGGGCCTACATTGCAGCATTGAAACCTCGGGCTCAAGGTGCCCGAGGCCCAAACACACTCGCGCACCTCATGCCATGCGGGCCACGAGGCACACTTACAGGACCGAAGGTCCCCTGGAACGCCCCCAGCCTAATGGCATCTGCTCCTTATGTACCCTCTCCCAGCATGCACAGCAGGTTGACCACGCCCACTGCACAGCTGCCGAGAGAGGACACCCAAAGTGCTGTGATACCCCCTGTAGTTCAACCTATGCCGGCAGTGACAGTGTCACCTACAGGCAACAGAGAACACTACAGCCAGGCAGTATCACACCCAGAGCAGAAGCAATAATGAATCCATGATTGGTCTGAGCCCAACTACCGTCTCAGACTACCCCTAAATTTCCACATAGTGCCCCCAAATATTGGGGGGGCGCTACATATATATATACAATATAGTCTATAATGCACTAGGGGTGTATGGTAATTATTATGATAGCTGGAGACAATCAAAAATGTAACTGTAATTGTTAGTGGTTGTAAAGTGTTTATGTGTAATTGTGTTGTAAAAAAAAATAAGAAGGAAAAAAAATAACGTCTAATAAAGAGTATAAAACAAAAAAACTAAATTAAAATAATTTTTATTTAGCCTTTTGTGATTGAATATTTCCCAAGCATATTATATTTTGGCCATCTGTGATTCATTTTGACAACATCCAGTGTCTAGTGTATCTGTTGGTGCTTCTTCTCCCAAAAGACAAATCATCTGTTCAAAGTGTTTTTAAAGAAAAACTCAAATCATCTCTCAGGAAATTCCATAGTCTCTTCCCACTGATAATCCCCTGCTTCAAATTTATATGTGAAAAGCTGATACTTCCTACTCAGCGTTCAGCGTCTCTTGTCCTCTTTTATCTCTCCAGTTGTTCATAGGCTACAACCTTCAGTAACTTAAAACCATCCGTCCTGTTGATGACTTCTTTTCAATACTTTAATAAAGATTTTTCATGTAGTGGAAACTTAAGGTTAAAGTAATAAAGGTTTCTTTATTATGAGTGACTTTTTCATTCTGTTAATAAAAACCTTAAGATTTTTCACAGTAAAATGTAAAGCTTTTTTTTAACCCCTTCCTTACTGGGCACATATACCCCCTTCCTGCCCAAGCGAAATTTCAGCTTTCAGCACTGTCACACTTTGAATGACAATTGCGCGGTCGTGCGACGTGGCTCCCAAACAAAATTGACGTCCTTTTTTTCGCACAAATAGAGCTTTCTTTTGGTGGTATTTGATCACCTCTGCGGTTTTTATTTTTTGCGCTATAAACAAAAATAGAGCGACAATATTTTTTGATTTTTGCTATAATAAATATCCCAATTTTTTTTTTTTTATATTTTTTTCCTCAGTTTAGGCCGATACGTATTCTTCTACATATTTTTGGTAAAAAAAAAATCGCAATCAGCGTTTATTGATTGGTTTGCAGAAAAGTTATAGCGTTTACAAAATAGGGGGATAGTTTTATGGCATTTTTATATATTTTTTTTTTTTTTTTAGTAATGGCGGCGATCAGTGATTTTTTTTGTGACTGCGACATTATGGCGGACACATCGGACACTTTTGACACTAATTTGGGACCATTCACATTTATACAGCGAACAGTGCTATAAATATGCACTGATTACTGTATAAATGTGACTGGCAGGGAAGGGGTTAACACTAGGGGGCGAGGAAGGGGTTAAATGTGTTCCCTCGGAGTGATTGTTACTGTGGGGAGAGGGGACTGACTGGGGGAGGTGACCGATCTGTGTCCCTATGTACAAGGGACACAGCATCGGTCTCCTCTCCCTGACAGGACATGGATCTCTGTGTTTACACACAGAGATCCATGTCCTTGTCTCTGTAACCGCCGATCGGGGGTGCCTGGCGGACATCGCGGCCGCCAGGCACGCGCATCGGCATTGCAGTGAAGCGCCGGGCACGTGCGCGCGCCGCCGGCGCCGCTCGCGCGCCCCCCAGTGGCCGAATAGCGGAGGCCGTATAATAACGGCATTTGACAACCACCTTGCGGCTGTATATTCTCGGACGGCGGGCGCGAGGTGGTTAAAGGGAAGAAAATGCCAGTGTTGTTGAAATTTGAATACTCTTTTAAAGATCAGCAGGAACTTGACATACATTTTTGGAAGGTTTACTTTACTGTATATGATCATTCATACAATCATATCCTTACAATATTATGTAAAAATGGTCAAACTTCAGGACCAGAGGCAGCTGTACACTGCCCTAACTAGGGATGAGCTTTATGTTTGAGTCAAACTCATGTTCGACTCGAACATTGGCTGTTCGCCCGTTCGGCGAACAGCGAACAATTTGGGGTTTTCGCTGCAAATTCGAAAAGCCACGGAACACCCTGTAAAAGTCTATGGGAGAAATCTAAAGTGCTAATTTTAAAGGTTAACCACTTGTCTACCGCCCACTGTCAATTGACGGCGGGCGGAAGACTCTCTCATTCTGACAGGACGGACGTTATATGACGTCCTGCCTTTAAATAGAGCTAGGGGGTGCACGCCGCCGCGTTGCTGGGGACCCGATGCGCGTGCCCAGCGGCCGCGATGGCTGCCGGGCACCCGCGATTGCCCAGCACCCGAGCAGGAAAGTGGATCTGTGTGTGTAAACACACAGATCCACGTCCTGTCAGGGAGCGGGGACCAATGGTGTGTCCCTTGTACATAGTACATAGGGACAACCATCGGTCACCTCCTCCAGTCACTCCCCTCCCCCCACAGTTAGAACACATATAGGAAACATATTTAACCCCTTCCTCGCCCCCTAGTGTTAACCCCAGTCACATTTAAAGCCAGTCACATTTATACAGTAATCAATGCATTTTTATAGCAGGGATCGCTGTATAAATGTGAATGGTCCCAAAAATGTGTCAAAAGTGTCCGATCTGTCCGCCGAAATATCACAGTCACAATAAAGATCGTAGATCGCCGCCATTACTAGTAAAAAATAAATAAAAATGCTGTAAATCTATCCACTATTTTGTAGACGGTATAACTTTTGCGCAAACCAATCAATAAACGCTTATTGCGATTTTTTTTACCAAAAATATGTAGAAGAATACGTATCGGCCTAAACTGAGGAAAATTTTTATTTTTATTTTTTTAAATTGGGATATTTATTATAGCAAAAAGTAAAAAATATTGTGTTTTTTTTCAAACTGGACGCTCTTCTTTTGTTTATAGCGCAAAAAATAAAAACTGCAGAGGTGATCAAATACCACCAAAAGAAAGCTCTATTTGTGGGAAAAAAAAGTCATAAAAAGTGTTTGGGGACCCGGGTCCTGCCCCAGGGGACATGTATCAATGCAAAAAAAAGTTTTAAAAACAGCCGTTTTTTCGGGAGCAATGATTTTAATAATGCTTAAAGTGAAACAATAAAAGTGAAATATTCCTTTAAATTTCGTACCTGGGAGTGTCTAAAGTATGCCTTTAAAGTAGCGCATGTTTCCCGTGTTTATAACAGTCTCTGCACAAAATGTCATTTCTGAAGGAAAAAAAGTTATTTAAAACTACTGTCGGTCCCGGCTATACAAAGAAAAGTCATTGAGAGTCATTGAAAAAAAAAAAAAATGCGTGGGGATCCCCCCCAAATTCAATTACCAGGCCCTTCAGGTCTGGTATGGATATTAAGGGGAACCCTGCGTCAAATTTAAAAAAAAACATGACGTGGGGTTCCCCCCAAATATCCATACCAGGCCCTGCAGGTCTGGTTTGGATTTTAAGGGGAAATCCATGCCAATTTTTTTTTTAAATGGCGTGGAGTTCCCCCCAAAAATCCATACCAGACCCTTTATCCAAGCACGCAACCTGGCAGGCCGCAGGAAAAGAGGGGGGGACGAGAGAGCGCCCCCCCATCCTGAACCATACCAGGCCACATGCCCTCAACATGGGGAGGATGCTTTTTAAATTTGACGTACTGGCAGCTCTCTGGGGCCTCCCCCTGGTCTAGGAGGTTTGAGAATCTTCTAGAATTAGTAGGTGGAGGTTAGGAGGAGCTACCTTGAATATTTATGGAGCCTCAGCCAATCCCCAGAGGCTGGCTGGAAGGGGACTGAGACCACTCCATAAATAGACATGAGCCATGCCAGCAGGGGCAGTCGGGTGGAAGATGGAGATACAGTGCTAAGGAGGCTGTCGTGGCCCTCAGGGGTGCACCCTGGGGGGGTGTCCTACTTGGGTTCGGATGCTTGAAGGCTCTTGCCATATTACCTGGAAAGGAAGCCCTTCCTGGAGGCACGGGAGCAAGAGGGAACAGCGTGAGTAGATCAGCACTGCTGGGGACTAACAAGGCGGGTGACTGCCACATGTAGCCAGGCTCCCTGAAGACAGCAGTGTGCTTAAGTCTTCATCCTTCCCCGGGAGATCTTTTGAGAGTCAGCCGGGTGGGCTTGTGAGAGTCAGCCTGGTGAAAAGTCAGTCTGGAGGACTGATGTGGAGAAGTTAGCCTAGAAGGCTAGTAAAAGGGGCAGCTACAGCCAGGTGGGTTGGCAGTGCCTGAAGAGGTGGTTCTGGGATCAGTAGCCACAGAAGAGAAGTGCAAGCTGTTCATTGTAATCTGTAAGGGGCTATGAGTTCCTGCCTGTAAAGGGCCATAGCTAAATCAGACTGAGAGCCTGTCAGATCAACTAACAGTGATTCAGCTGGAGCCAGCAAGCAAGTGTGTGCAGAAGGAGAGTAAAGGAGACTGTATATAGGAAAATGACCCTGAAGTTGTTACTGAAGTTTTGATGAAGTCAAGTGGGCATCTCATAACCTTCCATCCCTATCCAAGTTATTACCCCAAAATTAATAACAAACACAAAGTCATGGACTGCTGCACTCTGACTCTGGAGTGCCTGTGAAAATATGGTGTGTCTGACTGTGCAGGAGTGGGGGATCCAGTTCATCTGTGGCTCCCTAGGGGGTGCACTACATAACTATTACTCATTTACATGGGGGGAGGGGCAGTATCTTGGGGCCTGTGAGAAGTAATGTACAATATAGAGTATATAATGCAGGCATGAGAATGTCTGCACAACCCCCCCCCCCCCCATCTTTAGTATTCTCAGTCCCCCCATCCTCAGGCTTCACAGTTCCCTCATTTTCAGCCTTCACAGTCCCCCCTCATCTTCAGGCTTCACAGTCCCCCCTCATTCACAGTCCCCTCCATCCTCAGGCTTCACAGTTCCCCCCATCCTCAGGCTTCACAGTTTCCCCCATCTTCTGGCTTCACAGTTTCCCCACATCCTTTAGGTTCACAGTCCTCCTCATCCTCAATCTTTACAGCCCCCCATTCTCAGGTTTCACAGTCCCTTCCATACTCAGGCTTCACCCCCTCATCTTCTGGATTCACAGCCCCCCCTCATTCATAGTCCCCCTATCCTCAGGCTTCACAGTTTCCTCCCATCCTCAGGCTCCACAGCCCCCATCCTCAGGCTTTACAGTACCCCATCCTCTGGCTTCACACTGCCCTCTTCGTCTGGCTTCACAGCCGCCCATCCTCTGGCTTCACACTCCCCTCATCCTCTGGCTTCACAGCCCCCCATCCTCTGTGCTTCACACTCCCCTCATCCTCTGGCCTCACAACACCCATCCTCTGCGCTTCACACTCCCCTCATCCTCTGGCTTTACAGTGAATCTCATCCACTGCTTCACACCCCCCCCAACCTCAGTGTTTCCTGCCCTCTCCAGCTCATCTGCACAGTCTCCCCCACTCAAATTCACAAACCTCACCAGGCTCAGGCACATCTCTCTTAGGCTGGCATGTGTGATTCCACCCGGCTCCAGTGGATGACATCAGTGCCCTGCCCCCCACAGAGAAGCAGTACCCGCCCCCAGCTCGATTTGACAGGATCTGTGTGTGTCTGAGAATTGAGGCCCACAGATCCTGTGATAGGAGCCAGAGAGAGGGAAGTGACAGGCGTGGCTGCACCTCCATGAACCACCATCCATGTATGCAGAGGATGTGAGAGCACAGTGGGCCCCATCCCCCTCGGGGGCCCATGTGCATTGCACACTTTGCACCCATGGATGATACACCACTGAATCCAGATAAAGAAAAAAATCAAAACATGTTTTGGCCACCATCAGACCACAAAACTTCCAAACTTTTAGCATACCTCCCAACTTTCTAAGATGGGAATGAGGGACACCTATTAGCAAAAATATGTAGGCATAGGACACGCCCCCTACCACGCCCCCTTTAAAGGAGAATTATACAAAAAAAAGATTGGTTAAACCCACAGGTGCTTTTTTTCCACTACTATTCTTTTTTATATTGGCTTCTGGACGTTACAAATGCAGCAATTTGGAATATGGGTTAAAGGTTTAGCTCTGTAAAATGCTTTTTAATAGATAATTAGTGCATTTTAAATACAACTATATAGATCAGACCAAAATGAGGGACAAACAAGGAGGAGAGAGGGACATTGCTCTAAATGAGGGCAGTCCCTCCAAATCAGGGACAGTTGTGAGGTATGCTTTTAGCAGTGTATATATCAGCTAAAGTTCCCCATCTGACATTATTCTAAGTATTCTAAGTAAGTTTCCTCAGGTAAACTAGATTATATGTTACCTAACTATTAATTTGAAGTCCAGTTTAGATGAGATTGATGTCTTCAGGTGTGTAATTAAATTCACAGATAACAATACTGATCAAGTAATGCTCTATAAAAAAATGCAGTTAAAACTTTGGGGACATATTTTTCGGGTGACACGATGCATTCCAAATGGAACTGTTTGATTTTGTGCATCTTTAAACAGCAGGTTAAAATCAACCTGGTCCTGTTCAACATGAAAACAATTAATTGTGATGTCCCTTAAGGCCACTTAATTAGAGACCTTTTCTCTTTCATCTGATGATTAATGATGTGTCATTACTAAAATGTTCACTACTCAGTGCTTGTTTTGTAATTAGGACAAAGACTTAAAGACAGACATGAAAGCAGTGGAATTTTTATACAGAAATATGAAAATATTCTCACATTAATGGAAAAACAATATTTTAACATTATTGAAAACAGTTTCAAAAGATGGAGCAACATATTTTTTCCCTACCAGCAATATAAACTATAAAAGGGAAAATATAATATATTTCCAATAAACATATGCTCGTCTTCATTTAACTATTTACCCCTCTACATTTTATAGATTCATTACACAGAGTGATATATTTCAAGAATTTTTTTTCTTTTAATTTTGATGATTATGGCTTACACTTACAGCTAGTGAAACCCCAAAATTCAGTATCTCAGAAATGTTGAATATTACATAAGACCAATAATAAAAAAAAAAAATGTAATACAGAATTGTTGGCTTAGTGAAAAGTATGTCCAAGTACAGTATAGTATGCACTCAATAATTGATCGGGGCTCCTTTTGCATGAATTACTGCATCAATGCAGCGTAGCACAGAGGTAATAAGCCCGTGGCACTGCTGAGGTGTTATGGAAGCCCAGGTTGCTTTGATACCGACCTTCAGCTCATCTACATTGTTGGGTCTGGTGTCTCTCATCTTCCTCTTGACAATAGACATGTGCACACTGAAATATTTCGTTTCGGAATTTCGTTTTCGTCCGAAAAATTTATTTATTTAGTTACTCCCGAAATTCTTTTTTATTTATTTTGTTTTTCGTTAGAAATTGCATTCGTCCGAAAATCTGAATTAATTAAGGTCGAATCTGTCATTGAAGGCTTATGGTGTCTGTCAAATGTTCAAAGAAGATTCGACGGAGCAGTGAAACTGGATGATGCTGTAATCATACATTTTCGGTCGAATGTTCCGCCTACAAGCTATAGTAGAATTCTAATGTTGTATGACTAGTAATAATTATATTTATTAATTACTATTACTAGTTAACCAACATTAGAATTCTTCTATAGCCTATGGGCGGATGCATTTGACCGGAAATGTACGAATGCAGCGTCGTACAGTTTAGCTTCACCTTCAAATCTTCTAACTTTCGACAGACACCATAAGCCTTCAATGACAGATTTGACGTTTGTATGTTTTTCGATGCTTTGTCGAATCTTCGTCGTTCTAGCTATTTTACTGCTCCTCCTCTTTGGTTACAATCAGCCAATAACATTCATCATCATCATTATTTTTATTTTACTTCCCCCACCCAATTCCAGCAGTGATCTTTTCTCTCTATAATGTCAAATCTTTTCTCTCTATAATGTCGAACCTTTTCTCTCTATGTCAAATCTTTTCTCTCTTTAATGTCAAACCTTTTCTCTCTATGTAGAATAATCTTGGACTAATAGAGTTAAGGTTAGGCACATTCGACCGCAGGTTCGATAGACACAGATTGTTATTGTCAGCCTCATGTCGAATCTCCTATCTATATCGAACTGTTGTCGCAACGAAAACGAAAATAAAGCATTTGTTTATGTCGGATCTTTCGGTTTTCGAATTCTGTGCTTTCGTTTTCGTTAGTTAAAACGATAACGAAAATAGCTGAAATTCGGACGAAAATGCATTCGGACGAAAACGAATGCACATGTCTACTTGACAATACCCCACAGATCCTTTATAGGGTTTAGGTCAGGTGAGTTTGCTGGCCAATCAAGCACAGTGATACCATGATCATTTGACCAGGTATTGGTAATTTCAGCAGTGTGGGCAGGTGCCAAGTCCTGCTGGAAAATGAAATCAGCATCTCCATAAAGCTAGTCAGCAGAGGAAAGCATGAAGTGCTCTAGAATTTCCTGGTAGAGGGCTGCGCTGACTTTGGAGCAACACCAGCAAATGACATGGCTCCCCAAATCATCACTGACTGTGGAAAATGTTGCATTTCATTTGGAAATTGAGGTCCCAGAGTCTGGAGGAAGAGTGGAGAGGCACAGAATCCAAGTTGCATGAGGTCCAATGTGAAGTTTCCATAGTCAGTGATGATTTGGGGAGGCATGTCATCTGCTGGTGTTATTCCACTGTGTTTTATCAAGTCCAAAGTCAGCGCAAACCTCTAGAAGAAAATTCTAGAGCACTTCATGCTTCCCTCTGCTGACCAGCATTATGGAGATACTGATTTCATTTTCCAGCAGGACTTGGCACCTGCCCACACTGCCAAAACTACCAATACCTGGTCAAATGATCATGGTATCAGCAAACTGGCCTGACCTAAAAACCAGAGAGAATCTGTGGGGTATTGTTAAGAGGAAGATTAGAGACACCAGACCCAACAATGCAGATCAGCTGAAAGCCGCTATCAAAGCAACCTGGGCTTCCATAACACCTCAGCAGTGCCACAGGCTGATTGCCTCCATACCACGCGGCATTGATGCAGTAATTCATGCAAAAGGAGCCCCAACCAAGTATTGAGTGCATACTACATGGGACATACGTTTCACTAAGCCAACATTTCGGTATTAAAAATACTTTTTTTTCATTGGTCTTATGTAAGATTCAAATTTTCTGAGATACTGAATTTTGGGTTATCACTAGCTGTAAGCCATAATCATCAAAATTAAAAATAAGAAATTCTTGAAATATATCACTCTGTGTGTAATTAATCTATAAAATATATGAGTCTCACTTTTTAAATTTAATTACTGAAAAAAAAAAAAACTTTTTGAAGATATTCAAATTTTATGAGATGCACCTGTATGTGTGTGTATACATTTTACATGCTATCTCTTCCATCTTTTTGTTATTGTATTACGTGTAGAAATGTGTGTACACTCCCCATCATTTGACTCATAAGACTAGTAACATATCTGTTTTTATAAAATAAATACTGAGAGGCAGCTCTGGACTGAAGGTGAGTACTGCAACAAAAGTACTGTTATTGAGCATCTTATTTATTTATTTTTATTATTTTTTAAGATATCAACCAGACAGGCCAGCGCAACGTTTTTAATGAGCTGGCAAACTCATAGACTTGCATTGTGACAAACAGCAGTAAAACACAACTATGTTGTAGCTCTAAAAATTCGGAAGCAACGCCTAACTATTTACTGAGCAAAAACAGCTGAACTAGGCTTTTATAAATATAATTACAAAATATACATAGAAAAACATTTTTAAAAACACTTGCATTGACCTTACTATTTAAATCTATTTCTTTTGCATACTGTAGATTTTTTTTTAAATCATTAAAAATTGTTTAATATAATAATAATATATATATATATATATATATATATATATATATATATAAAATATAATATAATAATTTTAATTAACCGATCGTTTACCCCGGAAAGGGCTAAAGTGTAGCGGAGTCCTAAATTTAGGGGCGGTGTTTGAGTGGTATTTATGCTCAAACACCTTAATTGTTAGGACTTAGCCACCATTTTTTTGTCCGCAGGTGGAGTATCAGTGTACAGTTCCCTGTGGCCTGCGGTTGGCGCTGCCATAGTGGGCCAGGGTTGAACCGCTGGTACAGTGCTGTGCCTTGTGTGTCCCCTCTCGGCGACCGTACGGTGGGAGTGGTTAGCCTGCTGTGCATGACGGGAGAGGATATAAAAGGGGCAGACGCTGCCTGTAGAGGGTTCGTTTTTCCACCCCAGGATTGGGGTTCCAGTTCACTTCCCGGGGGTCCTACTCCCGGAGGGGGAGTGGGCGCTCTCTGTCCACCCTGGGCACCTTTAGCCTAGGGGTGGTGGTCGGGGTGAATCAGTCCCAGGCACCTTTAGCCCTGGGGCTGCAACAGAAAAGCCTTGGGTCCAGCGCCTTTGGCTGGGGCCTACCAAGGATCGAGGAATCCCAGGGTGCCGCCTTGCGAGGGGAACCGTATCTTAGACGAGGAGGCCGGGGGAAAACCGTTCCGAGGGACTGGTGAGAAGTCACGGTGAAGGAAGGTGCTCTCTTGAGGGATGTCTTCTCCTTAAAAGAGGTCAAGATTCGAGACCAAGTTCACCAGGTCTATGGCAGAGACCAAGTTCACCAGGTCTGTGGCAGAGACCAAGTTCACCAGGCCTGTGGCAGAGACCAAGTTCATCAGTTTGTGCAGAGACTGTGTATCTGTTTAGAGTGCCATTCTGGCTGCTAGTCCCCTCTCTAGGGAGACCATCCAAATGGGCTGAGTCTGCTTGAGAAGCCAAGCAGTGAAGTGTATTTCGATTGTGCCTGGACCTCTCTCCCACACCTTACGCTGTCCTGTTCTCCCTCCAACCTTTCTGTATAGAGACTGTGCTTTAAGAGAAATAAATTCTACGTTGGAGTTACAGCTGGTGTGGACCTTGGAGTTATTGGGGAGAAATAGAGACTTGTCTTTATTGAGCATAGAGATGGGAACCATTCTCTGGAGAACCTTGCTGCGGAGACCTGTTTCATAACACCGCTCAACCTCTTCACACGGGAGGGTATGGGCATATAGTGTGGTGTGCCCTCTCCTGCGAGGAGCCAAAGACAGGGAAAAGGGGGTGAGTGTGCTACATGTGGGGGCTTAAGTCCGGGATTCCGTAGCTAAAAACCCCCCCAGAGTTTGAACTTTGTTCCCCCTGTGAGGCTCCGTGGAGGTCGGCCATCTTTGGAGAAAATTGGCTGCGCCACGAGGAGAGCCCAAGCTGCGTAGTTCGTGGGCGTGTCAAGAGGAAGAAAGTCCGCGAACATTGCAGAAAATGGGAGGAGCCTCGCCATGTGATGAGTTGCACGTGGTGATGTTGGCGCAAACAGGACAGTGCACAATGAATCGGCAAGCGGGTAACATGGCATCTAATGCCCCATGGATTCCAGTTCCTAGTGCCATGAACGTTACTTCGTTTGCTGCTCCTTTAATGGATACGGGGATCTGACTGAAGTCTCGGGGTCGCTTCGCCCTCTACGTTTGCAGAGATGCAGAGGCCCTTGGAGTGGTTTGTCCCGGATGCCACCTTCGGCCTTTCGGAAGATGCGAAAGATGTAAGGAGTTCCTTTTCGCGGTAGAGCAACCCACAGAAAAACCTCTGGCCTTCCGTCTGAATTGCCTTACGGGCACCACTACTCTTGAGGAGGAAACCAGCGCTTCTACAGTCACCCCTACGCGCACTGTCGAGACTTTGGAGGAAGTCGTTGTGAATGTTCCGGAAGTCGAGGAACCGGAGACGGAGAGACCAGAGGATGCTGCCTCGGTTGTCACAGAGTCCTCGCTCCTACCGCCCAAGCTGAAGGTTGGCTATGTGAAAGTCTCCTGCGGTCGTGGTCGAGCTATAACCCAGCGCTTACCTGAGTCGGATTGCCTAGTCGGAGGGACCTCCAGACGATCCGCGATAGCTACAGGTCGAGGTAAGCTGGGGAAGGGAGCAGATAAAAGCGTCCAGAGTGTTGGGGATGCTTGGGTATTGGACCCCAAAGAACTTGAACTTGCTAGAGATAGTGGTTCCTCTGCCACTAGGAATTACTTAATAGCAGAGGAATGTGACACCTCTGATCTAGAGTCATCTTCTGATGTGGGAGAAGACGCAGAGATAGATGAGAAATTCATCAAAAAGGGCTGGGACAGAATACCCCTATCCTCCGCCAGAAGTAGAAGGGACTCACCCAAAGCTGCTGGGGATGTTACACCCCGGGTGGAGGCCCATGTGTCTGAGGACGGACCTGACCCCATGCCTGAGTCGTCCGGACCTGTGGTGCCCATGCACATTACTACGGATGACTGTGTGTTTGTTGCGAGCTGCTGTGATGGGTCCCCGGGCAGTAAAAGTGCCTAGGCATCCGGAAGCCATCGTTCTACCAGGTGCGGGAGACCGTACCACGCTTCCTCCACTCCCCAGGATGCAGTGGCTATTTAATCAAAAGGTGGTTGCTGATTACGGATGGGAGTACCCGTATAATGCGAGAGACTTGCTGATTGAGGTGGAGGCCTACAGAGAGAGATGATACGCGGACTTTCTGTGGAACCATTTGAAAGTACCAAACGCCCGCAGGTATCTCTCATGTTATGCGGCTGTTGCCGAGAGATACAGGGGGTGCAAGAAAGAATGGATGTTGGGTCGGCACATTCATGCGGATCGGGTGGTTGTGTGTCGGAAGGAGCGTGAGGATACGGTCTATTCAATAGAGACCTTTGACAAAAAACGTAAGCTCCTTATCTTGCCTGATCCAAAGTTTTATCTTTAAGAGACTGAACTCTGTGGTTTTTTTTTTGTCCTTTTGTTCCGGAGTGTACTCTCCTGGAGTTCAGGAACTTTGACCTTGTGAATTGGGGTGGTCTACTCAGCTGGAGAGCAGGGGAGCTGTTGCTGTTTTCTCTCCACTCACAGTGCAACAAAGACAGAGACTTTGGGGTAGAAATAGTTTGGGGCCACAGCCAGGTTCAAGGAAGAAGAGGAAGATTTGCCTAAAAGCAAAAAAAAAAGTTTTGGGACAAATGTCTTGACGGTGGCGCTTCCACTAGGTGGCGGTGTTGCTGAAGTTTGAGCTTACAGTTAAAAGTGTGTTTTACTTGTTAAAAGGAAAGGATTTTTCCCTCGGGGAGAATTTTTTCCCTTCTAATGTATATAGAGATTAGGATAGGTAATTTGTTGGTTTTATGTGTTTTTTTCTCCCTCTGCAGGTGGACACCAAGCAACCACTGAGGATGGGTGGGTTTAGCTATTGCAGGAGGGGAGGGAAATGTAAAAAAAAAATAAAAAAAAAAAGAGAAAATGTGTGTTTTGTTTTAAAATATGTGACATTTGAGAATGGAATGTACACATTGGTTTCCTGTTACTCTTCTTTCATCTCTTCGCTTAACTCCCTTTCCCTGCATCCAGGTTCCGGCACAAACAACAATTTTTTTTCAAATTCTGTTTTTGTAAGATAGTTTCTGGAAGTCTATGCTGACTCAGGTTTGAGAGACATGGGTTTGCTCCAGACACTGGGGACAGTGTCTAATTTAGTGGGGGGAGTGTGTAGCGGGGTCCTAAATTTAGGGGTGGTGTTTGAGTGGTATTTATGCTCAAACACCTTAATTGTTAGGACTTATCCACCATTTTTTTGTCCGCAGGTGGAGTATCAGTGTACAGTTCCCTGTGGCCTGTGGGTGGCGCTGCCATAGTTGGCCAGAGTTGAACCACTGGTACAGTGCTGTGCCTTGTGTGTCCCCTCTCGTCAACTGTACGGTGGGAGTGGATAGCCTACTGTGCATGCCGGGAGAGGATATAAAAGGGGCAGATGCTGCCTGTAGGGGGTTCGTTTTTCCACCCCAGGATTGGGGTTCCAGTTCGCTTCCCGGGTTTCCTATGCCCGGAGGGGGAGTGGGCGCTCTCTGTCCGCCCTGGGCACCTTTAGCCTAGGGGTGGTGGTCGGTGAATCAGTCCCAGGCACCTTTAGCCCTGGGGCTGCAACAGAAAAGCCTTGGGCCCAGTGCCTTAGGCTGGGGCCTACCAAGGATCGAGGAATCCCAGGGTGCCGCCTTGCGAGGGGACCCGTATCTTAGACGAGGAGGCCGGGGGAAAACCGTTTTGAGGGACTGGTGAGAAGTCACGGTGAAGGAAGGGGCCGGTAACTCTCTGGAAGGATGTCTTCTCCTTAAAAGAGGTCAAGATTAGAGACCAAGTTCACCAGGTCTGTGGCAGAGACCAAGTTCATCAGTTTGTGCAGAGACTGTGTATCTGTTTAGAGTGCCATTCTGGCTTCTAGTCACCTCTCTAGGGAGACCATCCAAATGGGCTGAGTCTGCTTGAGAAGCCAAGCAGTGAAGTGTATTTCGTTTGTGCCTGGACCTCTCCCACACCTTACGCAGTCCTGTTCTCCCTCTAACCTTTCTGTCTAGAGACTGTGCTTTAAGAGAAATAAATTCTACGTTGGAGTTACAGCTGGTGTCTACCTTGGAGTTATTGGGGGGAAATAGAGACTTGTCTTTATTGAGCATAGAGATGGGAACCATTCTCTGGAGAACCTCGCTGCGGAGACCTGTTTCATAACACCGTTCAACCTCTTCACACAGGAGCGTACGGGCATACAGCGTGGTGTGCCCTCTCTTCCTGTGAGGAGCCAAAGGCAGGGAAAAGGGGGTGAGTGCGCTACAAAAGTTTAATGAAAAGAGTGTCCAAATATTATTTTACCACAGACCTTTGTATCCAATGTAACCAATACATTTAGCACTATGAAGACAAATGGTTACAAAAGAGCAAGCTATATTTGCAGAACTCAAGCCATTGGGCCTTTCCACCTTACTTGATGCTGTCATTCACTCATAGACCCAACCAAGGCCTCAGTCCTATACTTCTGCCTCTGAGGTCTTCAGAATTTTTGTGTGGTGTGTTGAGTCTGGTGTTCTGTGCAGTCACATTGCAACATTTATGAAGACCTTGTTTTAACATACACTACTTAACTTGACCTATTTTCGGATAGTTATGATGAGTCTCTGTAATTCTGTGTTCCCTTTTCCATCTAGTTGCTAGCCATAAAGATGACACACAAAGAACTGTGAAAAAAACTTGTATAACTTGTCAGTTCAAGAATGCAACAAATAACTGGAAGTGTCATTTGTGAACAGATTGCATGATACAACTATATACATTTTCCAACAGACTAGAAGATTTGTGTGATCAACACTAGCAGTCATCATCCAAGTTCTCATTACTACTTGAGTGTTAATCAATACACAAAGTAATTATCTCAAGTTACGCTTTCATAATGAAAATTGACTGTACTTGATTGTATAACATATGGCCAGAACTACCATTTAAAGTTTTGGATTAGCAGTTTTATTAATTGAGATTTAAAACAAACAAAATCAATAATAAACTAGTTGACATTGATGAAAATTACATATAATTGTAATTTGTTTGCAAAATGGTTTATTATTTATGATTTCTGCAGAATCTATATTAAAAAAAAAAAAAAAAAGGTCTGTAAATATAACATATCTATTTATATTGCTCTTTTATTTTTTTTTGCATTGTAAACATATCATTTGTGTTTCATGAATTTAACATCCATAAAACTGAAATATTTGAAGAGACTTCAAATGAACCAATCAGAGTTGCACTATACTGTAAAAATATAACAGTACAGCTTTAGTCATAGTAACTGCCTTTCATCCAAAGTGTGCTTCCTTTGTCTACACATATGGTATGCATATTCTTAGATGTAGTAGGTCATATTATAGGCAATAATATGAATAGATCACTTTACAACTGACCTTGCCCAGTTGTGCTGAAGATCATGGGAATAACATAAGAGAGCAGATAAACTATGCAGATGTTCTATCCCAACAATTTTAAGTAACAATGAAGATATGCCTCTTAAGATATTAAGTATGTAAATGATTGGTCAAACCTACAAAATGATAATCCTTATATTTAATTGATATAAGTACTACACCATTTTCTAAATTTGTCATTGTAACCAGAAATGTAGAAAAAAAAATGATTCACACTAACTCAGTCCACATGTCTGCTGGCTGTATCTAGATGAGCCCTGAAGGCTACTCAAGCTTGTATATAGCAAGTTTCCATTATCATTTTTTTTATCTTACTGAGAATTGGATATATAAAACGATGGTTTATAGACCCGTATGTTCTGGTTCCCTATGGCTAAAGCAATCTACTACTAGTCATTTTACTGACTATAATATAGCATTAGAATATATGTATCAGACTACTGTACAGTATATAGTACTTACATAAACAAGTTATTTGTCTTTCCATTACCATTGAGCTTCAAGCAAATGGCTAAATACGGAGATGAAATACATACAACGTATATCGGAGCTCTTTTACCTGCCAAAGGATTTATAACTCATCTTTCTGTTTCTATGCTCTCCACTCCTAGAAGTGTGCTGCTTGCTAGCGCATGAGCACTGCAGTATAAATTATTGCCCCTCTCTAAGTTATTCTCCTTCTCCCTCTTCCAGGCTGAGTTCTGGTGTACAGGGATTGCAAGAGGATGATAGCAGGTTAAATTCAGGCACCTAAAATATTTGCATAAAAAATATACATTTAGTGATGTATTTATGATTAGACACAGGGAAATTATTCCTCTAGTGGGACTTTAAAAGGTAAACTCCTCTATAAGTAAAGGCATAAGGTATGAGTATAAGGTATTTATTAAGATAGCAGTAGATAAACACAATCTACAGTGCTAAAAAAAAGAGAAATGGGGTGTACAGGATGCATAGAAAATGGTAAATACAGTCATGCAATACATAGAGGTACAATCACTACTCCGTTGCATAAATCAACACAAACGGGGAGGCCTGACGCATTTCATTTTATTTCTGTTTATTTATGATTAGAGAGCTGCATTAGTTTGTGTATTTTAATGCCTAGGGCTTTAAAAGCTGTTGCTTGCTTATCAATTAAAAACAATTAAAGCCCCGACTCCAAGAAGCATTACAATTATCCCTTGCAATGGGGCTGTGCCCACACTGCAAAGGTGCATTGCTCATTTAGGTCTAGGTAACTTGTTAACCACTTGACCTCCGGGTTTACCCCCCTTTAGGACCAGGCCATTTTTTTGCAATACGTCACTGCGTTACTTTAACTGACAAATTGCGCGGTCGTGTAACACTGTATCCAAATAACATTTATGTCCTTTTTCCCCCACAAATAGAGTTTTCTTTTGGTGGTATTTGGTCACCTCTGCGGTTTTTATTTTTTGCACTATAAACAAAAAAAGACCAACAATTTAAAAATGTTTTACTTTCTGCTATAAAACATATCCAATAAAATAAAAAATAGGATTTTTATAACAGCTTACCTGTAAAATCCTTTTCTTGGAGTACATCACGGGACACAGAGCGACATAGTCATTACTAATGGGTTATATAGTTACCGTCAGGTGCTGGCACTGGCAACTTCCAAAACCGGAAGTACCCTCCCCTATATAAGCCCCTCCCATCCGGGAGCACCTCAGTTTTGTAGCAAAGCAATAAGTGTCCCCAAAGAGGGGCGGGAGCTCTGTGTCCCGTGATGTACTCCAAGAAAAGGATTTTACAGGTAAGCTGTTATAAAAATCCTATTTTCTTTCTCGTACATCACGGGACACAGAGCGACATAGTCATTAC
Source organism: Rana muscosa (assembly GCA_029206835.1). Lineage (NCBI taxonomy): Eukaryota > Metazoa > Chordata > Amphibia > Anura > Ranidae > Rana > Rana muscosa. Next base: position 150,068,853 of record CM055116.1, read on the forward strand.
TAATGGGATGTCCTAAAGCAATGCCAAATGAGGGGGGGGATACACCATATATAAGCTGAGCGCTATCAGACATGAGGATCTTTTGCGGCCTGCAACACACTGCGCCCAAAGGTGACATCCTCCTGACTTCTAACGTCTACCTGGTAGAACCTAGTAAACGTGTGTACTGAAGACCATGTTGCGGCCTTACAGATTTGAGCCAGGGAGGCCTGGTGATGCACTGCCCATGAAGTTCCAACTGCTCTCGTGGAGTGCGCCCTAACTTTGAACGGAGGCGGTCTACTTCTCAAGCTATAGGCTTGTATTATGACCTGTCGAATCCACTTGGCTAAAGTAGATTTTGACGCTGCCTGACCCTTTCTGGGGCCTTCCGGCAGAATAAACAAAGTATCCGTTCTGCGAATCTGAGCAGTGGCTTTTAGATAAGCTTTAACTGCTCTTACTACATCCAAAGAATGCAATAACTTTTCCTCTACCGAAGTAGGCTTGGGGAAAAAAGAAGGAAGAACCACATCTTGGTTCAAATGAAAACTCAATACCACCTTAGGAAGAAAGGCTGGATGAGGACGTAACACTACTCTGTCCTTATGGATAACCAGATATGGCTCCTTACAGGACATAGCTGCTAATTCCGATACTCTTTTAGCCGAACAAATGGCTACTAGAAAAATCAATTTCCTGGTGAGAAGCACTAAGGAAATATGCTGTAATGGTTCAAATGGTTGTTTCTGTAGAACCGACAGAACCAAGTTTAGATCCCATGGACATATGGGAATATTAACCGGAGGACTAATACGCATCACTCCTTGTATAAAGGCTTTGACTAGTGAATGCGAAGCCAAGGGCCTTTGAAAAAATATTGACAAGGCCGAAATCTGACCCTTGATAGTACTCAAGGCAAGCTTCCTATCTACAGCCCATTGTAGGAAGTCCAGAATCCTACCTATTACGTATTTACGTGGATGCCATTTCTTGGCTTCACACCAGGCGATGTACGCCTTCCAGATTCTATAGTAGATCTGCCTGGATACCGGCTTCCTGGCATTGATCATGGTAGATACCACAGCATTAGAGAGCCCTCTCTTTTTTAGAATGTGGGCTTCAATAGCCAGGCCGTCAAACCTAGGGCTGGTAAGGAAGGGTGGTATATCGGTCCCTGCGAAAGCAGGTCCGGACGATGTGGGAGGGTCCAAGGACTCCCCACAGACATTTTTACAATCTCCGCGTACCATGCTCTTCGGGGCCACGCTGGAGCCACCAGAATCACTGGTTTCTTTTCTACCCTGATTCTGCGGAGTAATCGAGGTAACAATTGTGGCGGTGGGAATGCATATATCAGCTTGAACTGATCCCAAGGGAACACTAGGGCATCCGAGCCGCACGCTAGGGGATCCCTTGCCCAAGAGACAAACCTGTCCACTTTTGTGTTGAATCTGGATGCTAGCAGATCTACATCCGGTGTTCCCCACCGCTGACATATTGTCCGGAAAACCTCGGGATGAAGGGACCATTCCCCTGGGCATAATTGTTGGCGACTTAGAAAGTCCGCCTTCCAATTCTCCACCCCTGGAATGAATACCGCAGATATGGCTGGGACATATCTTTCTGCCCATCTCAGGATGTAATTTACTTCCCTTTGGGCTGCACGACTCCTGGTGCCCCCCTGACGATTGATATATGCCACTGCTGTGGCATTGTCTGACTGAACTCTGACAGGGGACCCTTGGAGTTTGGATGTCCATGCTACTAGGGCATACCGGGCTGCTCGTATCTCTAAGAGATTGATGGGCAGGGCCTTTTCCGCATCCGACCATCTGCCCTGGAGAGACCATTGCTCCAGTACTGCTCCCCAGCCTATAAGGCTGGCATCTGTAGTGACCACCTTCCAGGAAATCGGACTGAAGGATTTCCCTCTTTCCAGATTCTGGGGAACCAACCACCAGCGGAGGCTCCTGCGAACGGAAGGGGACAAGGACATTGGTAAGTCCAGAGCCTGAACTTTTTTGTTCCAGGCTGACAGTATGGCCCTTTGCAACTTCCTTGAATGGAATTGACCGTAGGGTACTGCTTCGAATGATGCCACCATTTTTCCCAGCAGCCTCATGCACAGGCGTATGGATGGCTGTCTTTTTGAACCCACTAAGTGGATCAAATCTCTCAAAGACGACCCCTTTTCTTGAGGCAAGAAAATCTTTCTCTGGTCTGAATCCAGCCTTAGCCCCAAGTATTCCAGACTTTTGACTGGTTTTAGGGCTGACTTGTCTCGGTTGATAATCCAACCGTGATATTCCAGATACTTGATTGTCTCGTGAACAACCACTTCTAGTTTTTCCACTGAGTGGTCTATCAGCAACAAGTCGTCTAGATATGCCATTATCGTTACACCTCGTGTTCTTAGATTGGCCAATAATGGGGCCAGAATTTTTGTGAACACTCTTGGTGCTGTGGCCAGACCGAAGGGTAAGGCTCTGAACTGAAAATGGCGCCCTTCTACCGCAAAGCGTAGAAATTTTTGGTGGGCTGGAAAGATGGGGATGTGCAAATAAGCATCTTTGATGTCGATCGAGGCTAACCATTCCTCCCCTTGTAGGGCAGTGGCTACCGATCGGATCGACTCCATCCGGAAAGTCCTGATATGTAGGAATTTGTTTAGCCCTTTTAGATTTAATATGGGCCTCACGTCCCCGTTTGGCTTCGGAACTGTAAAGAGGTTTGAGTAAAACCCGAACCCCCATTCTTCCAGGGGAACCTCTATAATTACTGCTTGAAGCAATAATTGTTCCAGTGCCAACAGGAGGGATCCTCTCTTCTGGGGATCCCTTGGCACGTTTGACCTTATAAAGCGGGAAGGAGGGGAGTTTTTTAACTCCAATTTGTATCCCAGATTTACTGCGGAGAGCACCCATCTGTCTCGGATCGTGTCCCGCCAGGTTTCTGTGAACAACTGAAGTCTTCCCCCCACCCGATTGGGTGGGGGCAACCCTTCATGCATTTGACTTTGGGGGAGGTTTTGTACCTCTCCTGCTCCAGGGCTTCTTGTTACCCTGCAACTGTCCCTGATTTTTAACCGGCAAAAGTGTACTTTTACCGCTGGAAATTCTCTGGATATACTTGTCCAGGTCTTCCCCGAATAAGCGCTCCCCATGAAATGGGAAGCTGACCAGCAATTTTTTACAGGGAGCTTCAGCAGACCAGTTTTTGAGCCATAGAAGCCTGCGCATATGTACTACAGACAGCGTAAGGCGGGAGGCCTGATGGATTGAATCCTTTATAGCGTCCACCGCAAAGCATAAGGCTCTAGGTAGATCAGCTAGGGCAAGAGCCTGCTGATCCGGCAAGTCTCTTAAGACCTGTTTCAACTGATCCTTCACTGCTTGGCAGACCCCTATAGCTGCCACTGCTGGTTGTGTCACCAATCCTGCTGTAGAAAAAGCAGATTTCAATAATGACTCCAATTTTTTATCTATTGGGTCCTTGAACATTTGGACATTTTCCACCGGACATGTCAGTGATTTATTCACACAAGAGATGGCTGCGTCCACTGTAGGGACCTTCCATTTTCTGATGAACTTATCCTCCATGGGATAGACCACCGGAAATCTCTTGGGGGGAGTAAATATTTTGTCAGGATGCTCCCAATCCTGGTAAATGAGCCCCTCCAGTAAAGGATGGATCGGAAAGGAACAAACAGTCTGGGGAGCTTTTAGCGACCCCAACGAGGAGACAGAAGTGGAGGATGGCTCCGCAAGTGGCATTTTAAATGCTGATCGGACCATATTAGTCAGGGACTGAACCCATAACCTCTCAGCATGTGATGCTGAGAACGGCTCTTCCACTGTTGATTCCTCTACAACCGAATCAACCTCATCCTGATCCCCCTCAGGTAGGTCGACCTCTGTATGGGACTGTTGCTCTGTTAACAGGCACTCTGAGGGAGGAGACGGAGATCGAGCGCTTTTCTCCTGTGACAGGGAAGCAGCGATTAATGCTGACAATCTCTCTTCCAGTCCTCCCAGAGCTGAGGAAAAAACCTCCTCTGTTACATACACAGGAGCAGGTGAACTGAGGACAGCCACAGTACCAGGTACTCCTGGGGGTGCCCTACGGTCACTAACCTCTGATTCTTCAGGGGAGACTGGTGCAGCCAAAGCATGCCCAAGATCCTCAGAGCCCGATGGAGACCCCCTATTCCTCCTGGAATTTCTAGTCCCGGAGTTTTTAGACGGCATATTCCTAAGCCACAAAGCTGAGGTATTCCAGCCGAAATACACCAGTTACTGATAATAGTCTAGCATAAATGCTGCTATAATAAACAGTTGGTGTCTACTAATGTGCCTTTCTAGGGGATGCCTGTATCAACCGCTTGCTGTATGCCTTTAAATGTTGCCAGCTCTGTCTCTGTACTTCATAGCCAGCTTACTACAATATTGTGGCTTTTTAAAACCTGCTGGGACGCCCGCACATGCGCAGAAGCGCTGCGGCGCGCACAGAGCGTCATCCCCCAGGCTCCGCCCCCTTTCCGGGTCACCTCTATATATAGAGGCGCGTGCACGCGCACGCGCGCGGCCACGTGCACCCTCGGCGCTAATTTCAAACATGGAAACCAGGGACAGGAGCCAGGGCCCCTCTTTGCCGCAGGCCGGGGGATGGACGAGCACTGCAACATGGCAGAGGAAGCAGTTTCCTATAGGAGAACTCACCAACTGCCTGGACTTTGCTCTCTGAGAAGAAACTAGTCCACATGACAAGAAAACATTCCACAGCGGCCTCTAGTGGACAAACACAGGTACCGCAGTCTAATAAACTAAATATATATAAAAAAACATTTTTTTTTTTTTTTTTCTTGACCACCATTAAAAATTATTACATTTTTTTAGTAGTTACAGGCATGCACAGAATCTTGCGGGAATACCATTAGGTAACAGACAGAAAGACAAATTAGGCTTGGGGGTCCCCCAATAGAACCAAGTTCCTGGGGGCCCCCACTTACCTGTTCCTCGCCGCAGGACTTTGTTTGGTCCACAAAAGCCCAAACTTCACCTATCACGGCAGGCATTGTAATCAAACCTTCAGGGACCGGGTTCCCAAGGATTCCACTCCCCTGGACCTGTATAGCACCCTGCACAGAAAACATCTTGGTCGTGGGTATGACCAGAGCTCTGGATCCCAGGGTCCAGCTCTCCTAAGAGAAGCATTACAGGCAGAACCTTGCTCTTCTCTTTGCAAGGCCCGGGTACCGACCGTTTAGCTATGAAGCTTTTTTGGTCGGATCCGGAATAGCTTACTGAGGCCCAAAAGAACCTGTACGCAAGCTCAGTGAAAAACACATGTTTCTTCTTGGCCAACACCTTAGACACTGGCAAAAAACTGAGGTGCTCCCGGATGGGAGGGGCTTATATAGGGGAGGGTACTTCCGGTTTTGGAAGTTGCCAGTGCCAGCACCTGACGGTAACTATATAACCCATTAGTAATGACTATGTCGCTCTGTGTCCCGTGATGTACGAGAAAGAAATAAAAATATTTCTTCATCAATTTAGGCCAATATGTATTCTGCTACATATTTTTGGTAAAAAAATCCCAATAAACGTATATTGATTGGTTTGCGCAAAAGTTATAGCATCTACAAACTATGGGATATTTTTATTTATTTATTTATTTTTACTAGTAATGGTGGCGATCAGTGACTTATAGCGGGACTGCGATATTGTGACAGACAAATCGGACACTAACTGACACTTTTGACACTTTTTGGAGACCAGTGACACTAATATAGGGATTAGTGCTAAAAAAAATATGCACTGTCACTGTACTAATGACACTGGCCGGGAAGGGGTTAACATCAGGGGCGATCAAAGGGTTAACTGTTTTCCTAGACTGTGCTTACTCACTGTGTGGGAGGTGCTTTGACTAGGGGAAGGCATTGATCCATGTTTGTGCTTTTCAGGAACACAGGATCAAGACCTTCCCTACTGACAGATTGGCAATCTGCCTTGTTTACATAGGCAGATCGCCGTTCTACCTGTGTACCGCCTAATCGGCGGGTGCCCGCAACCATCGAGACTGCGGTACCCACTGCTGGGCTCTCGCTGTGTGTGATCCATAGATCCTTAGGGTTCATAGCGCTGCGTGTGCAATTTGTCAGGGGAGCAGCAGATCAGGTAAGTTAAAGCTCTTCCCCCCTCCCCTAGACACGTTTTTGCAGGCTCAGCCCTACTGCCAGGGATACTTTTTTAAACTTTCCAGGAGTTGTCCTTTAAAATGTACACTGTACTAAAGAATACATATCTTTGATGACTTTTCCATTCTTGTTTACAATGCTTAATGTTCATTCAACTTTTCTGCAGTCAGACTATTCCACTGTGATCTTTTGGCTTTATAATTAGAAGCTATTTTCATGTGTCCCAGATTAACCGCCACCAGGAAAATTGGGTTTTATTGTAAAATAAACCATGATGCTCAAGAATAACCAATTGAAACTGAACTACCACTGCATTTATTGCTTTACTACTAATGACTCTCTTGCTAAATGGCAGATTTAAAATAAAAAGCTAATTTTAAACTCTGTAATCAGATGACCATCAAATGCTATTAAACACTAACCCACAAGCTGTGTGCCAAACTAAACAGACTGCACACTGCTAATATTTCATGTGTTCTCTAATAACTGGTTTTTAGACACCAAGTCATTATGTTCAATCTTTGTTAAAGCTGAACTCCAGGTAAATACTAAAAAAGAATTGCTAAAAAAAAGCCCCAGGGAAATTAGATTTTGGCAGAAAAAAACTTACAAAGTCTCCTCTACCAAAAACACTCACATATTTTTAACTTAAAGGCATTATATAAAATGTTTTTGTTGTGTTTGTTTACTGATCTTTTTTCAGATGTTACAATGTTAAGAAATGTCAGCAAAATAAATCCTAGAATTGTAATCAGACATTTAACCATAATTTTTAGAGTGTTAATCATACAAATAAACAGGTAGACATAAAATATGGCTTAACAAGAAAATACCACCCCTTTCTGGAATAGGAGAGGTGGTTGCTTCATATAGTTTTAATTCTTTGTCTGTATGTAAAACAATAGCAACAAATATATATATATATATGTGTGTGTGTGTGTGTGTGTGCTGATATACTGTACACCAAAAAAGTAACAGGTACAAGTTATATAATCAAGGTAACAATCAATAAATTCAGGTGTATTGAGAATAACGTTTTATACTTTTTGAGGTCGTGGTGCTGTGGTAACACAATGGGGTTGATTTACTAAAACTGGGGGATGCTAAATCTGGTGCAGCTGTGCATGGTAGCCAATCATCAGCTTCTAACTTCAGCTTGTTCAATTGAGATTTGACAAAAAACAAAATCTGGAAGCTGATTGGTTTCTATGCAGAGCTGCACCAGATTTTGCACTCTCCAGTTTTAGTAAATCAACCCCCAAATCATGTCAGCATTAGACATTAATTAAGTTTTGAGTCTACCCAGGCTATTAGTGATGTCAGCCTTAGCGTACCATGCCATATATCTAAGGCCCCTTTCACACGATCAGACCGTCTATCTGTTTTTCATCCATCCGCCAACGGACGACAATGCATTCCTAAGGGCAAACGGATGACCATCCGTTAACATCTGTTAACCTCCACATCTGATCTTGTCCGATTTTTTAAACGTACAAGGCTACGTCGAGATCCGTGAAAACAGATATTAACTGACGTTAAAGGACAATGTCCGTCAACATCCGATCAGTTAAGATCCGTTTTGAGGAAATTATTTTTTTTTTTGTTTATATGTGAACTCAACCTATGACCCAGGCAGTAGTTGGACAATAGGAAGTACATAGGAAGTACATCCCCAAGGAGAAACATGGCCAGAGATGTCTCCCAGGAGCAACTAATAAACCTGGTGCATGAAAGGCCAGGCTTGTGGGACTCAACATGTCGGGACCACAGTGACAAAGTGGCAAAACTGTTGGAATCTACACAGATAGCACACACAAGGACAAGGACAAAGCAAGGACACGGCAAGGACAAGTCACTCACTGAAAACTGCAATACAGCATGGCAGGAGCAATGCTTTCTGTGTCATCAAAGTCACAGAAACTGCTGTAAATGGATGCAAAAATGTATATGTAAACGGTTAAATTATTGGATGTAAACAGATGTTAATGGAATGGAAGATTGATGAAAATGGAGATTAATGGAACTTAGGACGGATGAAGATGGATGAAGCAACGGATAAGAACTGATCCATTTTTAACGTGGCTAAACTGACTGTGCCCATGTGAATGAGGCCTAAATGTGTGCAGAAGTATTTTTGTTGGGTCCATTGCATGCTCCACGAATCATTTCCAGCTCCTGAAGAAATTCGTAGTATGGACATAGTTAAGGAATTCCTGGTGGTCCAGTGACTCAAGATTACTCTATTGGCCATTAGTAGGCATATGTGAACCTATTGTGACTTAATTGCTTGCAGATTTGTATTGCATGTTGTATCTTGGGACTCATAGCTGAACAGTAATATCAGAATATCTGTAGAAAGTTGTTACTGTTTTAACTAGATATTAGTGTAGTTACAGTATATTTCCTGTCATTTGTTTGCCATACCTTGTATGGATGGCCTCACATTTGTGGCTGATATTTGTAGTGTCATGGCTGATCGATTCCCCTATGTCCATTTATTAGTTCAGCTCACTTGTCCCTATTCGCTAAAGGGACAGGCAACTTTTTGTTTAGGGTCACAATCAATTTCCTCTGTGTTGCATTACAAATGTAGAAGTGTTAATATGATGATAAAAGACTGCAGGTGATCTTTGTTTTACTTTTTTCTGCCTTTTTGAGTCTAGTGTTCTTCAGGTGAGAGACAATTAATTAGATATGACATAGACGCAGAAACCCAGGGGTTGTGGCGAATTAAGCTCTTTCACAGGAAGTGTCAGCTCTTAGACCACAGACAGAGGACATGCATTAACCTGTACAGTGACATGCAATGCCTCATGTTTGAACAAAAACTGAAACTTCTGACACCTGACTGTGAGGATTTACTCTACTATAGGCTGTGTGTACAGAGCAACAAATGACACCACAAAAACGACATGATCAATGTCTATATTATGCAGCTGAAAAACACAAGGTGCAGGCAGGAAGGTGTACATTGCTTTTAAAGTGGAGCTCCACCCTAAAGTGGAACTTCCGCTCATCGGATTCCTCCCCCCTCCGGTGCCACAATTAGCACCTTTCAGGGGGAGGGGGGACAGGATACCTGTCAAAGACAGGTATCCTTTCCCACTTCTGGGAGTCTGGCCGCGCCCATGACGTCACCGCAGGGCTCCCTCCTCCTCCTCCCCTGGCCGCAGGGCTAATAGGAGAGAGGAGCAGGCCTCGCGCATTTGCAGTAGTGTTCCCGGCATGAGTCTGAAAGGCTACACTGCCGGGTTCCCTTACCCGCAATGGCGACGGCAGCACCCGACAGCTGATGGGAAACATCAGCTGCGGTGCCGACATCGAGGGACTGCAGGACAGGTAAGTCTCCATTTATTAAAAGCCAGCAGCTGCAGTATGTGTAGCTGCTGGCTTTTAATTTTTTTTTTCCCGGAACACCCCTTTAAGTTGAGCTTTAACAGGCATGGTCACATTGCAAAGTGAAGTTTCACTCTGAAAGTGAAGTTTCATTTAGTTTACAGAGTAAAGTGAAGTTAATTAATTATTAAAACAAATACCGTATTTATCGGTGTATAACACGCACAGGCGTATAACACGCACCCTAACTTTAAGAGGGAAGTTTCAGGAAAAAAACTTTCCACAGCCCCCTGCGTATAACACGCAGGCACAGTTTACTCTCTATTTTCAGGGTAAAAAAGTGAGTGTTATACGCCAATAAATACAGTATCTAATCATGTGCAAGGAAAATTTGAAAAATACTGGATATTTTCTTAAATATAATTGGATGACTGAAATTATCATTGTTTAGCCCTATTCTCTAAGCTAAGTAAAAATGTATTTTGCAGAGTGAACAACATCCACTCTTTTGGTAAAGTAACCTAATTTCCCTCATTTTACTCCCCTTTTTTTCTCCAACATTCATACATTGGCACTAGTAGTAATGATAAATGCAGATTGTATAATAAAACATATTAATTCAGAATGTATTACACTACATTGACAAATCACACTGTTAGAATACTTTATTTCTTAGAAGACATTTTCCTTCATCTTTTAAAATTTGCAGCTGCTTGCCACAGCTACATAGCAAATTCAATATTAAAGGTCTCATCGGTGTAAACATCATCATATACATATTTACATATGCATTCAGAAAAGTCATTAGTAGAGTAATGACCCATCAGATGACTGTATGGAGAAACGAATTCATATTTCCATCAACAGAATTCTGTAGTAATTGAAGTTCATCCTTTGTCAATCATGCTGTCAATTGCCTCCTCATGCAAAGCATTCCCCTTTCAAATTACCCATGTCATTCCGGATTGGGCAATTTATTTAGTTTAGCAGGATGTACAAGTCAGTACAAGAGGAATGTGTTTGGTTTGGCAGTGTAGCGGCTGTGTTCACTGTCTTGTAAAAGGAAAATAAATTAATATTAGAAATTGCACAAACCGCATACTCTGTCTTTTGCAGACTTTGGATGGAAAAACTACGATATTTATCATTCCTAAGAACGTTATATATTCACTTAAAGGGAAACACCATCTTTTTCCCCCCAGATAACCAAATAAATATGACTATTTCTCATCTGCCTATACATTTTATTGAGATATATTCTATATCTTACTGTAGAATGATCTATTTCATTTTAAAGTGAATGTGCTAGCCATTTAAACAGATACCACAAAATACCTACTGTTATCTTTATTATGCCCCTATTAAATTCGTTTCACTTCATTACCAGAGCCTAAGAAATTTTAATTGGGAAAATATTGCTGGGCACAGACATTAAGTGCAAACAAGAAACAGGAGTTTTCTTCTTACATATTTACATAGTTAAATAGTTACATACAGTCGTGCTCAAAAGTTTGCATACCCTGTCAGAAATTGTGACATTTTGGAATAAATATTGAAAATATGACTGATCATGCCAAAAAAAAAAACCTGTCTTTTATTTAAGGATGGAAATCACACAAAGCCATTTATTATCACATTGTTTTTTGGATCCTTTTTAATCATAATGATAAAAGAAATCATCAAAATGGCCCTGATCAAAAGTTTACATACCCTGGAATGTTTGGCATTGGTACAGACACAGAAGGTGGCATACACAGGTTAAAGTGGCAATTCATTTGTGGCTTTTTAAATCACAATTAGTGTCTGTGTATCAATAGTCAATGAGTTTGTTAGCTCTCAAATGCACTAAGCAGGCTAGACACTGAGCCATGAGAAGTTAGAAAAGAACAGTCTAAAGACCTGCGTAACAAGGTAATGAAACTTTACAAAGATGGAAAAGGATATAAAAAGATTTCCAAAGCCTTGAATATGCCAATCAGTACTGTTTAATCACTTGTTAAGAAGTGGAAAGTTAGGGGCTCTTTTGATTCCAAGCCAAGGTTAGGTAGACCAAGAAAGATTGCAGCCACAACTGACGGAAGAATTGCTCAGGATACAAAGAAAAACTCACAGGTTACCACAGGAGAAATGCAGACTGCTCTCCAAAAAGACTGTGTGGTTGTTTTTAAGGATCACAATTCAACGATACTAAAAACAAAAAAGAGCTACATGGTTGAGGTGCCAGAAGGAAGCCTTTACTGCACCAATGCCACAAAAAAGCCAATAAGGCACGTCAAGGTGTGGTTGGGCATATTGTAACTAGGCTTTTTTTGTGGAACTTGTACAGTAAATGCTTCTTTCTGGCAACTTGACCATGCAGCTTTTTTTTTGTTCAAGTATCATTGTATTGTGCTCCTTAAAAACAACCACACCACAACCACACCATCTTTTTCCAGCGCAGCCTGTATTTCTCCTGAGGTTACCTGTGGGTTTTTATTTGTACCTCGAACAGTTCCTGTGGCAGTTGTGGCTGAAATCTTTCTTGATCTAGCCGACCTTTGCTTGGTATCAAGAGATCCCCAAATTTTCCACTTCTTATTAAGTGATTGAACAGTATTCAAGGCTTTGGATATCTTTTTATATTCTTTTCCATCTTTGTAAAGTTTCATTACCCTGTTACGCAGGTCTTTTGACTGTTCTTTTCTACCTCCTCGTGGCTCAGTGTCTAGCCTGCTTAGTGAATCTATTTGAGAGCTAACAAACTCATTGACTATTTATACACAGACACCAATTGTGATTTAAAAAGCCACAAATGTGTGAAATTAACCTTTAATTGCCATTTTAACCTGTGTGTGCCACCCTCTGTGTCTGTACCAAGGCCAAACATGCCAGGGTATGTAAACTTTTTATCAGGGCCATTTGGGTGATTTCTGTTATTATGATTTAAAAAGGATCCAAAAAATTACGTGATAATAAATGGCTTCATGTGATTGCTGTCCTTAAATAAAAGACAGTTTTTTGGCATGATCAGTTATATTTTCAATGTTAATGCCAACTTTTCACAATTTCTGCCAGGGTATGCAAACTTTTGAGGACAACTGTAGTTGGTGAGGGTGAAAAAAGACACAAGTCCATCAAGTCCAACCTGTGTGTGCGCTTTTATGTCAGTATTACATTGTATATCCTTGTATGTGGTCGTTCAGGTGCCTTTCTAAAAGTTTTTTTTTAAATTATCGATGCTCCCCGCTGAAACCACTGCCTGTGGAAGAGAATTCCACATCCTTACCACTCTTACAATAAAGAACCCTCTATCAAGTAAAATGTTGAACCGCTTCTCTTCTAATTTTAGTGAATGGCCGCGTGTCTTTTAAAATTCCCTTTTTCTGAAAAGTTCTATCCCTATTGTGGGGTTACCAGTACGGTATTTGTACATTCAAATCATATCCCCTCTCAAGCGTCTCTTCTCCAGAGAGAATAAGTTCATTGCTCGTAATCTTTCCTCATAACTAAAGTCCTCCAGTCCCTTTATTAGCTTTGTTTCCCTTCTCTGGACTCTCTCCAGTTCCAGCACATCCTTCCTGAGGACTGGCGCCCAGAACTGGACGGCATACTCCAGGTTGCGGCCGGACCAGAGTCTTGTAGAGTGGGAGACTTATCGTTTTATCTCTGTAGTTAATCCCCTTTTCAATGCTTGCCAATATTCTGTTGGATTTGCTTGCAGCATGCCATTGCATGCCATTGCTCAGCCTATCATCTACTAGGACCCCCAGGTCATTTTCCATCCTAGATTCCCCCAGAGGTTCTTCCCCTAGTGAGTAGATTGTGTTCATATTTTTGCCACCCAATTGCATTATTTTAAATTTTTCTACATTGAACCTCATTTGCCATGTAGTTGCCCACCCCATTAATTTGTTCTGATCTTCTTGCAAGGTTTCCACATCCTGCAGAGAAATTATTTCCCTGCTTAGCTTAGTATTGTCTGCAAATACTGAAATTAAGCTGTTTATCCTATACTCCAGGTCGTTTATGAATAAATTAAATAGGATTGGTCCCAGGACAGAACCCTGGGGGACCCCACTTTCCACATCGGACCATTTCGAGCACTCCCCCATTTATCACTGCCCTCTGAACTCGCCCCTGTAGCCAGTTTTCAATCCATGTACTCACCCTTTGGTCCATGCTGACAGACCTTAGATTGTACAGTAAATGTTTATGGGGAACTGTATCAAATGCCTTTGCAAAATCCAGATACACCACATCCACAGGCCTTCCTTTATCTAGATGGCAGCTCACCTCCTCATAGAAGGTTAATAGATTGGTTTGGCAAGAACGATTCTTCATGAATCCATGCTGATTATTGCTAATGATACCGTTTTCATTACAAAAATCTTGTATATATTTCCTTATCATCCCCTCCAAGAGCTTGCATACTATTGATGTTAGGTTAACTGGTCTGTAATTCCCAGGGATGTATTTTGGGCCCTTTTTAAATATTGGTGCTACATTGATTTTTCTCCAATCAGCTGGTACCATTACAGTCAGTAGATTGTCAGTAAAAATTAGGAACAATGGTCTGGCAATTACTTGACTGAGTTTTCTAAGTACCCTCGGGAGCAAGCCATCTGGCCCCGGTGATTTATTAATGTTAAGTTTCCCAAGTCTAATTTTAATTCTGTCCTATTAACCATGGAGGTGCTTCCTGTGATGTGTCATGAGGATAAACACTGCAGTTTTGGTTACTGAAGCCCAACGATTCCCTCGTGAAGACTGAGGAGAAGAATAAATTCAATACCTTCGCCATCTCTCCATCCTTTTGTAACCAGATGACCTTCCTCATTCTTTATGGGGCCAATATGGTCTGTCCTCCCTTTTTTACTGTTTACATACTTAACCACTTCCCTACCCAGCCATAGTCAAATGACGTCCACAGATGGGATCTCCCATCCTGGGTGGACGTCATATGACGTCCTCGGCTTTGTAGGGGGATATCTGAATGATGCCTGCAGCTAGAGGCATCATTCAGATATCCTTTTGAAGTGCTGGCGATTCTGTGCACAATAAGAATGATCATAGCGGCGGTTCTGCCTCTTGATCGTTCTTATAGGCGGCGGGAGGGGACACCCCCCCTCCCGCCGCCATCCGGTGCTTCTCCGGGCTCCCCCGTGCGATCGTGGACCCGGAGCGAATCTTCCGGCGTCGTTGGTGGGGTCACGTGATGAGCATAGAGATGACTGGTGACCAGATGGTCACCAGTCATCTCTATGATCGTCGGAGGCCCGGGTGCGATGTGATGACGTCACGCCCGGGTCTCAAATGTAAACAAAGCCGCCATTGCGGCTGTAAGTATGAGATCAGTGAAAATTTTTTCACTGATCTCATGCTTTCCAGCCTGGAGGAGAGATGTGGGGTCTTATTGACCCCGCATCTCTCAATAAAGAGAACCTGTCACACACATTCCTATTACAAGGGATGTTTACATTCCTTGTAATAGGAATAAAAGTGATAAAAAAAAAAGTAAAATCATTGTAAAAAAATTAATAAATAAGTAAAAAAAATAAATAAATAATAATAAAAAAAATTAAAACGCCCCTGTCCCCGGTAGCTCGCGATCAGAAGCGAATGCACACGTAAGTCGCCCACATATGTAAACGCCGTTCAAACCACGCATGTGAGGTATCGCCGCGTGCGTTAGAGCGCGTGCAACAATTCTAGCACTAGACCTCCTCTGTAATTCTAACCTGGTAACCTGTAAAAAAATGAAAGCGTCGCCTATGGAGATTTTTAAGTACCGAAGTTTGGCGCCATTCCATGAGTGTGCGCAATTTTAAAGCGTGACATGTTAGGTATCTATTTACTCGGCGTAACATTATCTTTCATATTTTCCCAAAAAATTGGGCTAACTTTACTGTTTTGTTATTTTTTAATTCATGAAACCATTTTTTTTTAAAAAAAGGCGTTTGAAAAATTATTGCGCAAATATTGTGCAAAAAAAAATGTTGCAATGACCGACATTTTATTCCCTAGGGTGTCTGCTAAAAAAACATATATAATGTTTGGGGGTTCTGAGTAATTTTCTAGCAAAAGAATGATGATTTGTACATGTAGGAGAGAAGTGCTAGAATAGGCCCGGTATTGAATAGGTACAAAAAGCCCTGTATTGAAGTGGTTAAAGAATCTCTTGGGATATTTTTTGCTTTCCTCCGCAATGTGTCTTTCGTGTTCTATCTTAGCCGCCCTAATTACACCCTTATGCCCTGTACACACGATCGTTTTTTCCAATGAAAAAAGTCAGATGGACTCTTTTCATCGGAAAAACCGATCGTGTGTGGGCCCCATCTGACTTTTTTCCATCGGTGTTAAAAAAATAGAACATGTTTTAAATTTTTCTGATGGAGAAAAAACCGATAGGAAATTCCGATCGTCAGTGTGGAACTCCAACGGAGAAAAAATCCACACAAGCTTAGAATCAAGTCAGCGCATGCTCAGAAGCATTGAACTTCATTTTTATTGGCTCATCGGAGTGTTTTACGTCACCGTGTTTTGGACGGTCGGAATTTTGTCTGATGGTGTGTAGGCAAGACTGATGAAAGTCAGCTTCATCGTAATTCCGACTGAAAATTCCATTGGATTTTATTCCATCGGAAATCCAATCGTGTGTACAGGGCATAACATTTCTTGCTGCATTCCTTATAAACTCTGAATGCTGATGATGATCCCTCAACCTTGCATTTTTTAAAGGCCTTCTCCTTTGCATTTATATGCAATTTTACATTAGAGTTAAAGCGGAGGTTCACCCAAATTCACAACTATACTGTAACACAACCGCTGTAATATGTACATCATCAAAGGACAAAACATTTTTTTTTCCCATATATAAATACCTTGTATTTGCCTTTTCATAAAGCGACTTCCAGGATTCCCTCCCGCGGGAGTAGGCGTTTCCAAGCCTTTCTCCGGCGCCGCAATGCAACGTGGGACTTGGCTGCAGGGACTTGGTATGCAGTGCTGCGAAATCTCGAGAGATTTCACATACGACGTGACGCATGACGCCAGTCACGTGACAAGGGCGTCTCTATTTAGATTGTGCATACCATCACAACGGCGCGTGAACTTTCAATGACGCGGCCCCGTTGTGATGGCAACCTTTTCGTTTACGACGCTACTCCAGGAAATGATTGCTTGTGGGCTTCACAATGCCCACAAGCAAAATGGAAACACAGAGAAACGTATTTTACAACTCCTTCTTTACGAGGAAAACGGACAGCGGATACTAGCAGAAACAAAACAAGTAAGTGTACTTTATTATTGGGAAACCCCATTGAATGCAGGAAAAAGAAAAAAAAAGTTTTGCCGCGGAACCTCCGCTTTAAGCAATCCAGGACTTTTGTTCGCTCTTTTAGATTTATTACCCAATGGGATGCATTAGCTATTGCCCTTATTTAATATGCTCTTAAAGCAAACTCATCTCTCCTCCGTGTTCTTTGTTCCTAAGTGTAGCGGGGTCTTCAAATCCAGGGGAAAGTTTGAGTGTTAGTTGTACTCAAACACCTTATTTGATAGGGCTTTGCTAAACCATTTTATACCGCAGATGGGATAGTGGTGTAAAGTTCCCTGTGGCCTGTGGATGGCGCTGCCATCAGGGGCTAGGGTTGAACCGCTGGTATAGTGCTGTGCCTTGGATATCCCCTCTTGGCGGTGATATGGTGGGCGTGTCGGCCTGCTGTGCATGCCGGGAGAGGATATAAAAGGGGCAGAGACTGCCTGTGGGGTGTGATTTCCCGGGGGTCCTACCCCGGGGAGTGTGTTGTTCTGTTCGTTGGCCACCTCGGGCACCTTTAGCCCAAGGGTGGGGTTCCAGGTTTGAGAGTACCGGGTCTTCCTGTCCTGGTACATTGGCGGATCAGTCCCAGGCACCTTTAGCCCTGGGGCTGCAACTGAAGGCTTTGGGTCCAGCACCTTTGGCTGGGGCCTACGGAGGGAAGAGGAATCCCAGGGTGCTGCCTTGCGAGGAGACCCGTATCTGGAAGAGGAGGCTGGGGGAGGACCGTTCCGAGGGACTGGTGAGAGATCACAGTGAAGGAAGGGGCCCGGTAACTCTCTGGAGGGATGTCATCGCCCTGAAAGAGGCCTAATACCACAAGCAAAGTTCACCAGTTCTGTGGCAGAGACCCAAATTCACCCGTAACAGTTCGAGCAGAGACTGTGTGTAATCTAATTCGAGCATCACTCCGGCTGCTAGGGTCCACTCTAATGGGAGCCTATCCGGGTGAGCTGAGCCTACTTGATGATACAGGTAGTGAATAGTATATTCATTTGTGCCTGGACCTACTCCAACACCTTTTGCTGTCCTGTTCTCCATCCACCCTTTTCTATCTAGTGACTGTGCATATGAGAAAATAAACTCTACGTTGGAGTTGCAACTGGTGTGGACCTTGGAGTTATTGGGGGAAATAGAGACTTGTCTTTATTGCAGTGGAGACGAGAACCATTCTCTGGAGAACCTAGCCATGGAGACCCAGTTACATTTACACCGCTCAACCTCTTCACACAGGAGGGTACGGGCATGTGGTACGGTGTGCCCCTTTTCCTACAAGTGAGCCAAAGGTAGGGAAAAGGGGTCCGTGTGCTGCATAAGATTGTATCCCAGTTTATGCCTTCTAGCAAGGTTTGTAGTTTAGGGAGGTTGGCTCTTTTGTCAGTGTCTTTGTATTCCCCTTGTGTTTCCTATTTGTGTGATTTTATACTGAATCCAATTGACCTGTGATCACTGTTTCCTAAATTGCCCCGTATTTTCATATCCGTGAACAGGTCTGTATTGTGATTTGCACAGCACGGCTGTGCAATATGTGTGATTCTGCATAGCATGGCTGCCCTCTAGCAGTAAATCTGGTATAGGGCGGTTGGCAAGGGGTTATTTAAACCTTTATTCCAGAAGGAAAAAACTGTTTGCTGTAACTGATTATAAAGTGTAAGCTGGAGTTTGGCTTCGATTCATTAGTGTATTTTTTTTTTTTTTTTAAATGAAAAAAGAGACAAACAAAGTGCAACAGGCACTCTTCATAAGGAGAAAGCATTGGCGTGTACATATTGAATGAGAGACATTGACGGTCAGGGTAACGAGGAATAAGAGTATGTGAACAAAGCTGGGAGTATGACACACATGCAGGGAACGTCAAATTGACTAAAATATATTTAGCAGAACCAAGTGTGCCCTAAGGGGGGGGGGGGGGATAAGGAACCCGAGGATGAGTGGACGCAATATACTATGGGGGGAGTTTCAAATGTTGGTGGTGGCTCACTGCTCAGCACGGCAAGTGGATGCATCCTCCAGCCACCTGTCCCAAATTTTGTAGTATTTATTTGGGTAGCCTCTGTAAAAGTATAATACATTTTATAGGGGAGGATAACATTAATAGCTCTTATCCACTGTTGGATAGTTGGGGGTAGAATATGCGAACAGGCCAAAAATTTGTTCGAACACCGTTAAAGTCTATGGGACACGAACATGAAAAATCAAAAGTGATAATTTTAAAGGTTAATATGCAAGATATTGCCATAAAAAGTGTTTGCAATTTTTGCATTTATACAGATCCCCTGGGGCAGGACCCAGGTCCCCAAACGCTTTTTATGACAATAACTTGCATATTAACCTTTAAAATTAGCACTTTTGATTTCTCCCATAGATTTTTAAAGGGTGTTCCGCGGCTTTCGAATTTGCCGCGAACACTCCAAATTGTTCGCTATTCGGCAAACGAGCAAACAGCCAATGTTCGAGTCGAACTCATGTTCGACCCGAACATAAAGCTCATCCCTAGTTGGGGGCGACTCTTTGATCCAGGTCTTGGCTAATTGCATTCCGGCCAGGAACAAATTTAAATATTTAAATATTTGTGCTCCTCAGATGAGGAGGCCCAGTAGACACTGACGGGGGCACAGAGTCAGGGGGGGACCCATGCGGACGTGGATGAATTTAACCACCTGTGACCAAAATCTAGTGAAGCAAGGGACAGGAACATAGTAGATAATAAAATGTGCCCCATAATAATTTATTATTTATTTACTGTGAAATTATTGGTTTGAAGTTATAACTTCAAACATAAGTAATTTGTCCCTTAAGCCACCTGCTTGAGAACAGTTTTTGAAAATATAGTAAATCACCTTAAAAACTATATATAATAATCATTTGTATATTGCTTACTTATGGTCATTACCACTTGCAACCCAGGCCAATTGTGAGACTTCTCTCCTACATGTAAAAATCATATTTTTTTTTGCTTAAAAATTACTCAGAACCCCCAAACATTATATACATATTTTTTCCAGCAGACACCCTAAGGAATAAAATGGTAAAATGGTGGTCATTGCAACTTTTTATGTTGCACAGTATTTGTGCAGCAATTTTTTTAACGTGCTTTTTTTGGAAAAAAAAAAAACTGTTTCATGAATATATATATATAAAAAAAAAAAACCCCACTAAAGTTAGCCAGATTTTTTTTTTTATATATTGTGAAAGATGAGGTTATGCCAAGTAAATAGGTACCTAACATGTCACGCTTTAAAATTGCGCACACTCGTGGAATGACGCCAAACTTCGGTACTTAAAAATGTCCATAGGAAACCGCCTCTCCTCTTTCATTAATAAATATAGTCACAAGGACCAGGTAGGGTTTATACCAGGTAGACAAGGCCCAGATCAAGTGAGAAGGGCGATTGACATTGTCTCCATCTTACAGTCTAACTGGGATGGGGGTCAGAAACAACAGGGTTTTCTCCTGGGACTTGATCTGCAGAAGGCCTTTGACTCCATATCATGGCAGTATCTCCTCTCCCTACTAGAGAGATGGGGCTTCGGACCACGTTTCAGGGGAGTGATGAGAGCTCTCTACTTCCAACCCAAAGCCCAAACCTGTATGCAGGGTTATTATTCTTCCCCGATTGATATTGCCAGGGGTACAAGACAGGGATGCCCATTGTCACCAATTATTTTTGCCATGGCAATTGAAACCCTGGCAATAGCCATTCGACAGAATCCTGACATTAAGGGGGTATCCTGTGGGGATCAGACACATAAATGCGGACTCTTCGCGGATGATCTACTCCTTTTCCTTACTTCTCCCATTACTTCCCTTCCTAGCCTATGCAAGGTTATTTCAGAATTCTCTAAAATCTCTGGGTTTCAGGTTAATTGCACCAAATCACAAGCATTAAATGTTTCCCTTTCATCCTCCACAGTATCCCTCCTCCAACAGTCTTTCAGATTTGAATGGAACCCTTCTTCTATCAAATATCTAGGGATCACCTTAACGGCACAAACGGAATCTCTCTCCGTAAACAATTATCGTCCCCTATTCAATAAACTTGCCAAGGATATGAATAATTGAGCCAAACATGAACTATCCTGGTTGGGTAGAATTAAATCAATAAAGATGACCTTACTTCTGAGGATTCTATACCTATTTCGCTCCCTCCCCATACCTATCAGAAAGGACCAGGTACAGTATTTGCAAAGCAAAATACTAAAATTTATCTGGGGTAAATCTGGTTGCAGAATCCCTCAGAACACTGTTTATCTACATAGGAAAAAACGGAGACCACCCATTCTTTCCCCCTCCCTCTCTCATTCCTACGCCCTTTGGGACAGACTCCGATACCTTCCTGCACTGGTTTCTAAGGGACAACCGCTTGCCCACATATTTGGTAACTTGAGGTTTCCCCCTGGAATGGACATTAGGGCCTTCAGTTGGTGGCTGAACAAGGGCCTGTACCGCATAGGACATTACTTTACAAGTAAAATCTCTTGGATTATGGCACAAGAGAAGTTGGCTAGTATTTTATCAAATACAACTCATAAAAAAAATCTGGAATAAAGCCAGGTCACTACAGCAGGTCACGGGGTTTACTAAATGCAGCCCTATATGGCACAATGAACGGTACATGGAGATAGGAAAACTACAATACAGTAAACGGTGGCAGAAGTACGGTGTTAACTACCTGTATCAAATATTCAGAAATGGAGAGCTGCGTCCCTTTGCCGCTCTCCAAGAGGAATTCGGACTCCCTGGTTCCATGCTATTTTACTATGTTCAGCTCCAGCATGCGGTGAGGGCCGAGAGGGGAGTGGAAGTCTGGGTCCAGACTAAAGCTCCTATCTTTAACTACATGGCGGAGGTGGCATCGTATAAAGGCTTCATATCTTGTACCTATTCTATGCTTCTTAACATGTTTCTGCCCGACCTGACCCGTAAGGTGATAGCCCAGTGGGAGGGAGATGTCGGGCCCTTTGAAGAGGAACAGTGGGAGGAAGCACTTTTGGCAGTCTCTCAGTGTTCGCTGAATGTAGCCCAGCGTCTATCGCAGTTGTACATACTTCTCCGAGTTCATTATACGCCCGCCAGACTGGCTAGAATGGGGGTGCGTGATGATCCCGCCTGCACACGATGCATGCGGGATCACGGGGACTTGATACACCTGCTATGGCGTTGCCCCAAAATTCATGCTTACTGGACGGGGGTGGTGGAGGTCCTTAACCGAACCTTTCAGGTTCAAATTGCTAAAGAGCCCAAACCCTGCGTGTTGGGTATTATTGAAGGTGACACGCTGGAGGAGATGCCCAGACAGGCGATTACTAGGGCCCTCTTTCTGGCCCTAATGCTGATTCTACGGCACTGGAAGTCAACGGAACCCCCCACTGTGAAGGAGTGGATAAAACAAATGGGTAACACCTTGAAGTTAGAAAAACTTATTTACCAACATAGAGGCTGTACAGAAATTTTTTCCAAATTATGGGATCCATGGTTGAGTGTACCAGGGTTGGCTCCGGTGGAATTAGTACTGGATAGGTTGTTGTGAGTTTCTCAGTGCTCTTGCATTGGTAGCAGGGACCCAGTTAATTGGATGCACAATTGTCCCGGGGTATTGTTTATTGTCTTGAATGGGAAGATGCAAATAATGTACACGTTTGTGAGTAATGTGCAGTACTATCTGAAACCAAGAGTGGTACAGGTCTAATGTATTATGATGCTCTGATGCCAATAATGGATATAAAGTACTTTGTTTTTCAATAAAACATTTGTTTTGAGATAAAAAAAATGCAACTCATAAATTTGAATCAGTTTGGGAACCTTGGGCTGCTTACTGTGGTATTTCCCTGACTGTCGGCGTCCACCCCGATCACCCCATTTCCACAAACTCTAGTTAGGCACGTGATCCCTTTCCTTTCCTCATCTCTTTCTTACTTTTTCTCTGTCTCTTTTCTATTTTTATGTATTTTTATTTACTTATCTCTTATTAACGTAGGTTGATTGATGTGACTTAGGGGTATTTCATGTTTACGCGTTATGAAGTCATTTCGGCAACTCTATAGGCTGAGTTTAATTTGTGTTTATGAGCTAGAGACTCACTGAAGTCTACTTTAGAATTTCTAATAACCTTGCTGATAGTTTTATGTGAGGGGGGTGGGCTGGGGGAGGGGGGGCCTGACCGGGGCACAGGATGATCCCATTAGGGGTGCCCAGGATGGGTAGGACTTTCTAATCCATCTGACTCTCTGGTTCATTTCTCTGCCTTTTTTTCCTCTACTGACTAGGTGTTAGCTTGTAACCTCCGTTTCTCAACTCACAATTACCCTCTGAAACACCTTATGAGGACTTATTGCTGATTCTATGATATGTATAAAACATGCTTTTTATGTATAAGATCCTTCCCTTTGTCATGATATGCTTATATACTGTCTATACTTTATTTGAAAAATAAAAATCTATTGAACGAAAAATGTCCATAGGCAACGCTTTAAATTTCTTTACAGGTTACATGTTTAGAGTTACAGAGGAGGTCTAGTGCTAGAATTATTGCTCTCGTGGCATATGTAACCTGTGTGTATCTGGCTCTGATACTAACCAGTGCCTCACCAGCCACTGACCTCACCGCACGTCCCTGCTCCTCCCAGTCCTCATCCATCACGTCTCCCAAATCTGACTCCTACCGAGACTTCAATCAAAGAGCCTGAGCAGTGGCCGTGGTTTACAGAAGGTGATTGTAAAACAGGGAGATACTTTTCTTGGGATCTTGGCCCGTGACCCCGTCCACCAAATATACCAATTCAAGGCTGGGAATGGAGTCATGGAAATGAGAAATGAGAGCATGACAGAGTTGGAGGTAATGAAAGAACAAGTGATTGGGTACATCAAAACTGTCTTTTAATGCTTGGAACGTTTTAACCGAGCCATTAGCTATGACATGCAAGAGAAATATAACCCCCTGAGCAATCCATATGTTGTGGTCTGGAACAGCCAATAACTCAGGCAGATGCGGATTGTCCCACGGGGGCGTATGGAATATAGGAGCCTTAGTGATGATCATGGTCAGCTGCCATATTTTACAGTGGTGGAATAACATACTACTCCTATTGCCCATATGAGACAACTCGCGAGTACCACAGAGTAGAATTTAGAAGAGGTATGCCACCAGGCGGGAGGCGGGGGAACATACAAGAGTGGAGTACCTGCTACTGTCCTCCTGGTTAAAATAAAAAAAAATGGGAGAGCTGAGAAGCAATGTAATATAAGGCTAGGTCAGGTAGTGCGGTGCCACCCAGGTTGACAGGACATTTCAGAGCTCATCCTGATCATTTGTGACGGGAGGGACCCCAAATGAATGTGTTAATAATGGATTCCATGGTTTTAAATATATGTGCAGAGATTTACTGTATAGGGGGGCATGCCATAAAATATAAAGTACTTTGGGGGGGTATCATTTTTACAAGATTAATACATCCCATAATTCCAAGGGGAAGACGAGACCAGGTCTGTGTTTTGACTTTTAGGAGGTCATATAGGGGTTCAAGATTGAGGCCTATATAGTCCGTTAAAGTTTGGGAAATTTGAATGCCCAAATATCTAATCTTGCTGGCTCTGACCAGAGGGAGTTCGGCTTGAGCTGCTGTAGGGGCGCCCATATCCAAAGGGAGGATTTGGGATTTATTCCAATTAATCTGTAATCCTGAGAAAGTCCCGAATTGTTTGATAAGCTGCAAAGCAGCCTGGAGTGATTCATTAGTGTATTTAAATCTGCTAATACACTTAAAAGAGAAGTATGGGTTTACTTTTTTTTTGATTCATACTTACCTCGGTGGATGAAGCATCAGGCCGATGCTCCATCTGTCCCCTGCTGTCTCTGCACTGAGAACCGAGCCACCGAACATCGCCGATGGCTCAGTTCTTACAGATCCCAGAGAGGAAAGCTGCTGACTGTCAGTCAGCGTCTTTCCTCTCTGCTTCTCCTCGCTCATTGGAGCGCTGAGCCGTGGAGGGGCGGGGAGAGACTGCCATCAATCAGGGCAGCTGGCGGATCCCGACTTTCGAAGTTGTGATGACGCGCTGCACTGACTGATGGCAGTGACGTCAGTGGAGAGCGGACTTCAGACGGGTCTAATTGCACTCCTGTGACCCATAGGAGTAGCCCAGCCTAAAAAGCTCAGGCTGGACTTCTCCTTTAATACTACCATCTCCCCAGACTGACAATGCTGCTGTCCAAAGGTGCCCCCTGTGCTACTTCAGACAGTATAATACAGGAGGTGGGTTACTGGTCAGATCATCAGGTGAAAACAGAGGGGACAAAAGCCTAAGGCCTCGTACACACGACCGATTTTCTCGTCGTAAAAAACACGTCGTTTTTTTCGACGAGATTCTTGTTAAGCTTGTCGATTTTCTCGTCAAGCTTTCTATGCGTACACACTGTCATTTCCCAATTTCCTCGTGGTTCTCTGCGCTCACGTCCAGCACGTACAACGGCACTATAAAGGGGAAGATCTTTTTTCTTGGCGCCACCCCTTGGGCTGCTTTTGCTGATCTCGTGTTACCGCGTGTGAAGTAAAAGTTTGGGAAGAGACGATTCGCGCTTTTCAGTCTTCGTGCTTTCAGTTCGTTTTAGCGTGACGAATGTGCTATTTCCATTACGAAGGCTTGTTTTACCAGAAGATGCGCTCCCGTCTCATACTTGATTCTGAGCATGCGCGCTTTTGGAAGAGTCGTAAAAGCATACACACGAACCATTTTCTCGTCACAAAACAGGCCGACGAGAAACACGACGAGGAAATCTGGACTCCTGACGAGAAAATAGAGAGCAGGTTCTCTATTTTCTCGTCGAGATTCTCGTCAAGTTTCTCGTCGTAAAACCATACACACGAACGTTTTTCTAGACAAAAAAACTCTCGCGGCACTTTTCTTGACTGTTTACGATGAGAAAATCGGTCGTGTGTACGAGGCCTAAGAAAAGAAAAGTGATGCAGCCACCACATCTAATGATTGGTAAGCTGCAATATATTACGTTTTTGGTATGGGGTTTAATATCACTTTAAATTTTAAAAGATGTTAGCAGATATTTTGACCCCAAAAAGCAGGTGTACATACTTCTTTTCATATCTTCACACTGATTGCATTATGGAAGGACTTTGTAATGATACAAATTACATCAAATGTTTTGGCTTTTTCACATCCACATCAACTAAGTTTTCTTTGGCAATTACACTGACGTAGGTCAGGATCAAATCATTTTAGAAATAAATACACAACAAATTAAACTCTTCAGTACTCAGTAATTTGTTTCTGTGTCTGTGAAATAGGGTTATTAACTCTATATGTATTTATTATGAGGAGTTTAAAACAGATGACAAGACTCTTGCACACTGTGATTTTATGCAGACACCACTCAGCATGTCAGTATATGGCGACTGTTTTTATTGGAATCCCTGTCGACATGCTTTTGATGTAAGGCTCTCATACTTCTCTGTATTGTTTTTATATGGAAATTAACACTATGCATAGTGTCATGACGTCAAGACCTCCGACTCGTTGGTGAAAGCGTCTTGCTGTGCTACTAATGGAAACAAGAAAATATTCATACTGGCCATTTTTCACAGGGTCCAAAATAAGAACTGTGTTTCCCCCAAAACAGCCATTCAGCTTTCACTCTGGACTATAACAAAAGGAAAAAGAAAGAAAGACTAGTTTCTGTAGGGCAACTCTGATTTTTGAGAACAACTTTCTGTGGTATTTAAGGACATTTTAAGGATGATTAAGGGTGATTTAAGGGCCCAAATACAAAATAGGATGAAATCTCTGTTTATATAGTATTTTCATTTTTTAATTTGTATTTTTCTGGTAGATAAATGTAGATAGATAGCAAGTGTCAGCAATTAGGTTTCTAGCCATTGACGGGATTCCTGTCAAGCCTACCTTGCATATACACAGTCACAAAAAAGACCGCTGAACTCTTGAATGTCAAGAACGCGATGACGTCAAAGACTACGACGAGCCGACAAATGATGTTCTATGCTTCCGCGCATGCGTCGAATTGTTTACGAGCATGCACGTTTTTTTTTCCCCTCGAGAAACCATACAGACGACTGGTTTTCTTGGCAGGATTTTTGCCTGATAGGAAAATAAAACAAGTTCTCTTTTTTTTCCCGCAGATTTCCTGCTGGGAAAACTGCGATTGAGCATACACACGGCCGTTTTTCCTGGCAAAAAACTGTCATGGCAGTTTTCCTGTCGGGAAAACCGGTCGTGTGTACGAGGCATCAGAGTAGTCACTGCTCCTTCAGGGATGGTCACTGGATCCTTTAGGAAGAACTTTAAATTGTACCTGTGGCCAGGTTGTAACTGTCAAGTATTTACATAGTCTTAACTAACAGTAAAGTACTTCTTATAGGGTTCATCGACAGAGTCCTCAAAGGGTCCTGAAGACTCCTACAACTGTGTGGTGACATCAAAATGAGGGGTGGCTTCTATATAACAGCAAGCATAGACTGCAGGAAGTTTTTTTTTTATGTGAAAGGGCATTTCTAAATTTTGCCCTGCAATGGGCTTTAATAACAATAGCATATTAAACCATATGGGGTGGGGGCAATTAAGGCATAAGAAGTCAGGGGTTTGTGTTTTGTGTATGCTTTTTGTAAAATGTGGTTTATTTTTAATACATTTTGGTAAATTTTTAAAGGATTAGAATAACTTTGAAAAGTAAAGAAGTATGTACATTTGCACACAAGCTACACAAGCAAGCCCGACACATACAAGGCCAAAACTTGTACAATGCCCAATGGATTTCTCGAAAACCCTGTAACACGAACAGCTGTCTTAAATTTGTCAAAACAAATGATGATTACAAATGAAAAATATGTTACACTGTCAGAAACCTTTGTGTTAATTTTTATGAAGACTGGCAGTTCATATTAAATGGAGGAATCTTGAGATTTCCTCTTGTCCACGCAATATAAAATAAAGGAAATGATTCTTCTTTTTACAGTGAATAGGTGAAAAGATAACATACTTTCATGAAATGGAAAGTATGTGTTCCTGGCTGAGCTCTAATACTGTAATTGTGCAAAAACAGAACGCTGCCCTGCAAAGCTTGCAAAAAGTAATAGTACTTCAAACCTGCATGGCCCAGTTGCTATACTATAAAACAGGGATATGCAATTAGCGGACCTCCAGCTGTTGCCAAACTACAAGTCCCATGAGGCATAGCGAGACTCTGACAGCATTAAACATGACAACCAGAGGCAGAGGCATGATGGGACTTGTAGTTTGGCAACAGCTGGAGGTCCGCTAATTGCATATCCCTGCTATAAAATAATTATTTTCACTATACTATGACGGAATTCTGTGGTAATACAATCTTGAAATTTCAAGTGCGGTAATCCAAAGCATCATCAAATTTCCGTTTGCTGTCGTTGCAATCATGGATGCTATAAATGAGACAGTGGTACTGGACATACTAAACAACTGTGAACAACTTTACTGAATGTAATTACATACAGCTCAAGCCAAAGCTGATGTTTGTGTAGCACTACCCCCGTAGGAGCTGCTGGTTTGTTTTGGGTCTACGCTCTGTCTATCAACCCCAGAAGTTTGGCTCAAACCCTCCCTTGGCACAACTGGACAACACAAAAATTTTGGAACCCACAATGATATATTACAGTAATGATAATACAGTGAAATATTATTACCTTATGCTGGTTACCTGTCCTAACTGTAAGACAAGATTCCACACAAGTGTAGTTTAACCAAGGATAAAGCGTTTACTTGGTAGAAGAAGATGAAGCAAAGTTAAACAAATGACAGTTGACTTCATACAGGGCCCTGTAAGAGTCAATGGCATGGAATTTAATCACAGGTTTACAATATGAGCTGAAGTCAGACCTAAGTAAGTACGAAGTGGAGGGATTTCCCCAATGCAATAAGATAAGCACTGGGGAGTACCTCTCCACCAGGCCTCACCCAGCTCTCAGTAATAACAATGACTATACAAACTAGCATAGACAGCTATTGTATATAAGTAAATTAGTCTATATGCTCTTTGGCTCCCTCTAGCGGGCAACTCCCATATACGTGTCCTACTGCTTTAGTTCAATCAAACAAACTGAGTGTCAGAGAAGCTAGTAGACCAGACTGTGTGACTGCACAGAGGAGACCAAACGGATGTAGGTGAAAATATGATAATTTATTAAGAATAGTGATGAGCCGAACACCCCCGGGTTCGGTTCGCACCAGAACCCGCGAACGGACCGAAAGTTCGTACGAACATTAGAACCCTATTAAATACAATGGATGCGAACGTTCGAATTCTAAAGTGCTAATTATAACGACTATTACGCATGTTATTGTCCTAAAAAGGGTTTGGGAACCCGGGTTGTGCACCAGGGGACATGTATCAATGCAAAAAGAAGTTTTAAAAACGGTCGTTTTTCGGGAGCAGTCATTTTAATGATGCATAAAGTGAAAAAAAAAAAGTCAAATATTCCTTTAAATATCGTACCTGGGGGGTGTCTAAAGTATGCCTGTGAAGTGCCATGTGTTTCCCGTGTTTAGAACTGTCCCTGCACAAAATGACACTTCTAAAGGAAAAAAAAGCCATTTAAAACTGCTTGCGGCTTTAATGTAATGTCTGGTCCCGGTAATATGGATGAAAATCTTTAAGAAAAATGGCATAGCTACCCCATGACCCCCCCCCCCCTACCCCAGCCCATTACCAGCCCCTTTGGGTCTTGTATGGATATTAAGGGGAACCCCGCACATAAAATAAAAAAGGCCCTATATACTCTGAACAGCCGTATACAGGCGGTGCATACAAGACAGGGACTGTAGGTTTGTTCTTATGTAGAATCTGTTTGTAATTTTGAACAGGTACATTGTTTAAGTGTAGCTCCAGCCCAAAAATCTATTTTTAAACTTTTTGGAAAACATAGGTAAGGGTTATCACCCCTGTAACATTTGTTTTGCTGTCTGTGCCCCTGTTCAGAACATTTCACCTCACTTTCCGTCCCAATGACAACTGTTTTTGAAATGTGGTGTTTTTCTTGAAACAAGGATTGCTGATAAAGCATCAGTACAGAGGAGACACCTTTCTCCCATATTAATTCTTACAGGAGAGAATTTTCCTTCCAAGGGGTAGATTTCCTCTCACTTCCTGTTGTCTTCTTGCGTTTGCAAGTAGGAGTCGTTTGTAAGTTGGATGTTTGAAAGTAGGGACCTGCCGTATATACTCTGCAGAAATAGGCCCCTTAGTTGTTGGTGTTGGCACAACACTGTAAGCACTCACAGTTACTCTTGGTTGGTGCTGGAACGCCCTGCTGTCAACTATTATATCAGGAATTTTAATTACATATAATTGTTGAACAGTGGTAGTAAAAATTGGGCCTTTGATGGTGGTGCTGGTGCCACAACACTGTAAGCCCTGACAGTTACTCTTGGTGGGTGCAGCAATGGGCCCTGCTGTGAATTATTAGATCAAGAATTGTAATTGCATGCCCCTGTTGAACAGGGGCTGAAAAATTGGGCCTTTCGTGGTGGTGGTGGTGGTGGTGGTGTTGCCACAACACTGTAAGCCCTCAGAGTTACTCTTGGTGGGTGCAGGAATGGGCCCTGCTGTGAATTATTAGATCAAGAATTGTAATTACATGCCCCTTTTGAACAGGGGCTGAAAAATTGGGCCTTTCGTGGTGGTGGTGGTGGTGGCGTTGCCACAACACTGTAAGCCCTCAGAGTTACTCTTGGTGGGTGCAGCAATGGGCCCTGCTGTGAATTATTAGATCAAGAATTGTAATTACATGCCCCTGTTGAACAGGGGCTGAAAAATTGGGCCTTAGGCACTGGTGGCACAACACTACAACCCCTCACAGATACTGTACTGGGAGCACAGCAATGAGCCCTGTTGCAAAGTATTGCTTCAAAAATTGTAATGACACGCCCCTGTTAAACAGGGGCTGAAAAATTGGGCCTTAGGCACTGGTGGCACAACACTCCAACCCCTCACAGATACTGTACTTGGAGCACAGCAATGAGCCCTGTTGCAAAGTATTGCTTCAAAAATTGTAATGACACGCCCCTGTTAAACAGGGGCTGAAAAATTGGGCCTTAGGCACTGGTGCCACAACACTCCAACCCCTCACAGATACTGTACTTGGAGCACAGCAATGAGCCCTATGGCAAATTATTGCTAAAAAAATTGTAATTACACGCCCCTGTAAAACAGGGGCTGAAAAATTGGGCCTTAGCCACTGGTGGCGGCACCCATAAACAAAAATGATCTTCCAAGCTATCATCATCAATCGTATCATTGAGGACTCGGAGGAGGAGGATAGCCAGTCAACATAACAGCACAGGCACTCAGCATCAGCATCAGTCTTGAAGGGATGTGACATGTTAAAATCAATTAGTCTGTTATATCAGCATCAGGTGTGTGGTAGCTGGTGGTGATCCAAGACTGGTTCATCTTGATGAAAGTCAGTCGATCAACCGAGTCGGTGGACAGGCGCACCCTGTGATCCGTGACAAATCCTCCAGCAGCACTGAATGTGCGTTCCGAAAGAACGCTGGATGCAGGACAGGCCAGTAGCTCAATTGCATACTGTGCAAGCTCTGGCCAGTGATCCATCCTCAAGACCCAGTAAGCCAGAGGATTTTCGGTGGGGAAGGTGTCCAAGTCTGACCTTGCCCCTAGATATTCCTGCACCATGTTTATCAGACGCTGGCGATGGTTGCTGGAACCAATCATACTTTGGGGCTGCGGACTAAAGAATTGTCTGAACGCATCGGTCAGACGGCCACCTTCCCCACCGCTCCTTCTTTGACTGGCCGAAGCCTCAGCAACTCGTTGTCCAGGACCAGGAGTTTGTAACCTCCCAGTCTCTGGGAACGCGTTGCACAGACCTTTCTGCAAGGCCTCCCGGAGTTGTCTCATCCTCTGCTCCCTCTGCGACGGTAACATAAGGTCCGCAACCTTACCCTTGTACCGTGGATCAAGGAGAGTGGCCAGCCAGTAATGGTCCCTCTCCTTGATCCGAAGAATACGAGGATCCTTCCGCAGACTTTGCAGGATCAGGGAGGCCATGCAGCGTAGGTTTGCTGAGGCATTCGGTCCGGAGTCCTCTGGGTCACTAAGGACGACATGATCCGCAGCCACCTCCTCCCAGCCACGTACAAGTCCACTGGTTTCTTGGGACTGTAAATCATCCCTAAAAGACTGCTGCTGATGATGCTGAGTGCCAGCCTCCACCTCCATGCTGACACAATCCTCCTCCTCCTCCTCCTCCTCCTCTTCCTGTGCGATGGGTGGGACAGAAGGAACACTGTCTGGATAAAGGGGGCCTTGAGAGGCAAGGAAGTCCTCCTCTTCCTGCCTCTGTTCTGCCTCAAGTGCCCTGTCCATGCGTGTGCTCCAACAGGTGGACAAGAGGTACAGTGTCACTGATGCATGCACTGTCAATGCTCACCATCCTCGTGGCCTCCTCAAATGGTGCCAGGACAGTGCATGCATCCCTGATCATGCCCCACTGGCGTGGAGAAAAAAAACCAAGCTCCCCTGACCCTGTCCTGGTGCCGTAGTCACACAGGTACTCATTGATGGCCCTCTGCTGCGTGTGCAGCCGCTGCAGCATGGCCAACGTTGAGTTCCACCTAGTGGGCATGTCACATATAAGGCGGTTCTTGGGCAGGTTCAACTCCTTTTGCAGCTCAGCCAGGCGAGCACTGGCATTATAAGATCTGCGGAAATGCACACAGACTTTCCTGGCCTGCCTCAGGACATCCTGTAAGCCCGGGTACCTGCCCAAGAACCGCTGCACCACCAGGTTAAGGACGTGAGCCACACAGGGCACATGGGTCAGTTGTCCCTGTCGGAGGGCGGAGAGGAGGTTGGTGCCATTGTCGCAAACCACCATTCCTGGCTTAAGCTGGCGTGGCGTCAACCACCTCTCGGCCTGGCCCTGCAGAGCAGACAGGACCTCTGCCCCAGTGTGGCTTCTGTCCCCCAAACACACCAGCGCAAGCACGGCATGGCATCTTTTTGCCTGCGTACTTGCGTAGCCCCTTGAACGGCTACGGAGCACCGCTGGTTCAGAGGACAAACCACAGGAAGAGGCCATGGAGGAAGAAGAAGAGGAGGGGGTGGAGGAGAGAGGTGTGTCACAACCAGTAGTAGCATTTTGGAGGCGTGGCGGTGGAACAACCTCCAACACTACTGCACCTTGTCCTGCATCCTTCCCAGCTGCCAAAAGAGTGACCCAATGGGCCGTGAAAGAAAGGTAACGTCCCTGTCCATGCCTGCTGGACCATGAGTCAGCGGTAATATGCACCTTACCGCTGACCGCCCTGTCCAGCGAGGCCAAGACATTGCCTTCCACATGCCGGTAGAGAGCCGGAATAGCTTTCCGTGAGAAAAAGTGGCGTTTGGGAACCTGCCACTGAGGAACCGCACATTGCACAAACTCACGGAAGGGGGCCGAGTCTACCAACTGAAAAGGCAGCAGTTGAAGCGCTAGCAATTTAGCCAAGCTAGCATTCAACCGCTGGGCATGTGGATGGCTGGGAGTGAACTTCTTTCGACGGTCCAGCAGCTGGGGCAGGGAAATTTGCCTGCTAGAATCGGACGTCGGTGTACTGCTAGCAGAGTGGCCGCAACTACTTGGCTGTGACACACCTAATTCTACACCTTCATTCCTCTCAGTGCATGTTTCAGAGAGGACTGAAGTTATAGTGGGGTTGGAGATCCCAGCTGATGCGGTGCAAGGAGAGGTCCGCTTTGTTCTTTGGTGTGGGTCTTTGAGGTAGGCTTGCCAACGAGCTGCATGGCAGGTCAACATATGTCTGGTCAGGCATGTGGTACCCAAGCGGCTGATGTTTTGGCCACGCGATATACGCTTGAGACATATGTTGCAAACAGCAGCTGTGCGATCTGATGCACTAGCCTCAAAAAAGGCAAACACCAAAGAACTTTTTGAATGACGGGCAGAGGCAGCGCCCTGCACAGGCGGAGCTCTGCGGTGTGATTCCGTCGGTGTACTGCCCTTACGCTGGCCACCAAAGGGCATCCTGCCTCGTTGGAGATGTGCCTCCTCCTCATCCTCCTCCTCTCTCCTATTAGGCACCCACGTGGAGTCAGTGACCTCATCATCCCCTCCCTCTTCATCACTGGAGCCAATCTGGCAGTATGCTGCAGCTGCTGGAACATGACTGCCAGATTGGTGTCCTTCTTGAGCATCCCCTCTGTCTGCTCTCACGCTACTGCCTTCCTGTAGCTGGGTTTCATCATCAGACCCTTCGAAACGCTGGGCATCCTCCTGGAGCATGTACCCAACACTGTGCTCAAACAGTTCGGGGGACTCCTCAGGAGGAGGACATGGTGGGTCTAGGGAAGGAGTGACTGATGAGTCTGACATTGATACCAGGGAAGAGGACGCTTTGGCAGCTGCTTTGCCAGTACCCTGAGCCTGGGTGAGAGAGGATGAGGAGGAGGAGGAGGGCTTGGTCATCCACTCTACCAAATCTTCGGCATGATGTGGCTCAACATGTCCAGCTGCCGAAAAGAAGGACAAGCGTGTCCCATGGCCATGTGCTGATGACAATGCACCGCGTCCACGACCAGCACTGTTGCCCCCAGACACAGAGCCTGCTTGCCCTCTTTTATTGCCTCCTGACTGTCTGCCTCTCCTTGTTTGCCTTCCAGACATTCTAATAGATGGCCTGCAGGGAGATGGGAAAAAAGCAATAAGAGCTACCTTCAGGTGTCCTTCTCTGTCCCTTTACTTAAGGATTTCTAAATATGGTTGAGGATGATTGCTTTTGCACAGAATAGCACAACGACAATTTCCCTGACTGTCCAAAAAACAAGGATTTCAAAGATGGTTGATGAGGAATGCTTTAGCACAGTATAGCACAAGTAGAATTTCCCTCACTGTCCTTCCCTGTCCCTAGAAACAAGGATTATCACAGTGAAAGAAACTGACACTCTTCCTACCTATAGTTTTCTGTCCCTAGAAAAAATGTTTTTTTAAAGATGGTTGATGATCAATGCTTTAGCACACTATAGCACAAGGAGAATTTCCCTCACTGTCCTTCCCTGTCCCTAGAAACAAGGATTATCACAGTGAAAGAAACTGACACTCTTCCTACCTATAGTTTTCTGTCCCTAGAAAAAATGTTTTTTTAAAGCTGATTGATGATCAATGCTTTAGCACACTATAGCACAAGTAGAATTTCCCTCACTGTCCCTCCCTGTCCCTAGAAACAAGGATTATCACAGTGAAAGAAACTGACACTCTTCCTACCTATAGTTTTCTGTCCCTAGAAAAAATGTTTTTTTAAAGCTGATTGATGATCAATGCTTTAGCACACTATAGCACAAGTAGAATTTCCCTCACTGTCCTTCCCTGTCCCTAGAAACAAGGATTATCACAGTGAAAGAAACTGACACTCTTCCTACCTATAGTTTTCTGTCCCTAGAAAAAATGTTTTTTTAAAGATGGTTGATGAGGAATGCTTTAGCAGAGTATAGCACAAGGAGAATTTCCCTCACTGTCCTTCCCTGTCCCTAGAAACAAGGATTATCACAGTGAAAGAAACTGACACTCTTCCTACCTATAGTTTTCTGTCCCTAGAAAAAATGTTTTTTTAAAGATGGTTGATGATCAATGCTTTAGCACAGTATAGCACAAGGAGAATTTCCCTCACTGTCCTTCCCTGTCCCTAGAAACAAGGATTATCACAGTGAAAGAAACTGACACTCTTCCTACCTATAGTTTTCTGTCCCTAGAAAAAATGTTTTTTTAAAGCTGATTGATGATCAATGCTTTAGCACACTATAGCACAAGTAGAATTTCCCTCACTGTCCTTCCCTGTCCCTAGAAACAAGGATTATCACAGTGAAAGAAACTGACACTCTTCCTACCTATAGTTTTCTGTCCCTAGAAAAAATGTTTTTTTAAAGCTGATTGATGATCAATGCTTTAGCACACTATAGCACAAGTAGAATTTCCCTCACTGTCCTTCCCTGTCCCTAGAAACAAGGATTATCACAGTGAAAGAAACTGACACTCTTCCTACCTATAGTTTTCTGTCCCTAGAAAAAATGTTTTTTTAAAGATGGTTGATGAGGAATGCTTTAGCACAGTATAGCACAAGGAGAATTTCCCTCACTGTCCTTCCCTGTCCCTAGAAACAAGGATTATCACAGTGAAAGAAACTGACACTCTTCCTACCTATAGTTTTCTGTCCCTAGAAAAAATGTTTTTTTAAAGATGGTTGATGATCAATGCTTTAGCACACTATAGCACAAGGAGAATTTCCCTTACTGTCCTTCCCTGTCCCTAGAAACAAGGATTATCACAGTGAAAGAAACTGACACTCTTCCTACCTATAGTTTTCTGTCCCTAGATAAAATGTTTTTTTAAAGATGGTTGATGAGGAATGCTTTAGCACAGTATAGCACAAGGAGAATTTCCCTCACTGTCCTTCCCTGTCCCTAGAAACAAGGATTATCACAGTGAAAGAAACTGACACTCTTCCTACCTATAGTTTTCTGTCCCTAGAAAAAATGTTTTTTTAAAGACGGTTGATGATCAATGCTTTAGCACACTATAGCACAAGGAGAATTTCCCTCACTGTCCTTCCCTGTCCCTAGAAACAAGGATTATCACAGTGAAAGAAACTGACACTCTTCCTACCTATAGTTTTCTGTCCATACAAAAAATGTTTTTTTAAAGCTGATTGATGATCAATCCTTTAGCACACTATAGCACAAGTAGAATTTCCCTCACTGTCCTTCCCTGTCCCTAGAAACAAGGATTATCACAGTGAAAGAAACTGACACTCTTCCTACCTATAGTTTTCTGTCCCTAGAAAAAATGTTTTTTTAAAGCTGATTGATGATCAATGCTTTAGCACACTATAGCACAAGTAGAATTTCCCTCACTGTCCTTCCCTGTCCCTAGAAACAAGGATTATCACAGTGAAAGAAACTGACACTCTTCCTACCTATAGTTTTCTGTCCCTAGAAAAAATGTTTTTTTAAAGATGGTTGATGATCAATGCTTTAGCACACTATAGCACAAGGAGAATTTCCCTCACTGTCCTTCCCTGTCCCTAGAAACAAGGATTATCACAGTGAAAGAAACTGACACTCTTCCTACCTATAGTTTTCTGTCCCTAGAAAAAATGTTTTTTTAAAGCTGATTGATGATCAATGCTTTAGCACACTATAGCACAAGGAGAATTTCCCTCACTGTCCTTCCCTGTCCCTAGAAACAAGGATTATCACAGTGAAAGAAACTGACACTCTTCCTACCTATAGTTTTCTGTCCCTAGAAAAAATGTTTTTTTAAAGATGGTTGATGATCAATGCTTTAGCACACTATAGCACAAGGAGAATTTCCCTCACTGTCCTTCCCTGTCCCTAGAAACAAGGATTATCACAGTGAAAGAAACTGACACTCTTCCTACCTATAGTTTTCTGTCCCTAGAAAAAATGTTTTTTAAAGACGGTTGATGATCAATGCTTTAGCACACTATAGCACAAGGAGAATTTCCCTCACTGTCCTTCCCTGTCCCTAGAAACAAGGATTATCACAGTGAAAGAAACTGACACTCTTCCTACCTATAGTTTTCTGTCCGTAGAAAAAATGTTTTTTTAAAGATGGTTGATGAGGAATGCTTTAGCACAGTATAGCACAAGGAGAATTTCCCTCACTGTCCTTCCCTGTCCCTAGAAACAAGGATTATCACAGTGAAAGAAACTGACACTCTTCCTACCTATAGTTTTCTGTCCCTAGAATTTTTTTTTTTTAAAGATGGTTGATGATCAATGCTTTAGCACACTATAGCACAAGGAGAATTTCCCTCACTGTCCTTCCCTGTCCCTAGAAACAAGGATTATCACAGTGAAAGAAACTGACACTCTTCCTACCTATAGTTTTCTGTCCCTAGAAAAAATGTTTTTTTAAAGCTAATTGATGATCAATGCTTTAGCACACTATAGCACAAGTAGAATTTCCCTCACTGTCCTTCCCTGTCCCTAGAAACAAGGATTATCACAGTGAAAGAAACTGACACTCTTCCTACCTATAGTTTTCTGTCCCTAGAAAAAATGTTTTTTTAAAGATGGTTGATGATCAATGCTTTAGCACACTATAGCACAAGGAGAATTTCCCTCACTGTCCTTCCCTGTCCCTAGAAACAAGGATTATCACAGTGAAAGAAACTGACACTCTTCCTACTGTGAGGGGGTTAGCTCGGCAGCGGGTGTGTGTGACCCCCGGGATGGGCTCCCCACACAAAACAGGCCCAGCAAACGGAGGTTGTGGTTTTCAAAATCAAAAAAGGTGCGGTTTATTTTCTATTTACAGTGACAAAACACAGCAAAGCAAAAGAAACATAACCAAAATAAATCCTGGTCAAGTTGACCTCTGACTAAACATACAGGTTTCCTAACTAACAACTGGGATCAGCCTAGTGCTGTCCTAGTCCCTAAGTCCCTGGTTTTAAATGTCCAAGCAAATAGCCACACAGGCTTTGTCTCACCGCACAGGGGTTCACTCTCCCTAGACAGTCCACACAGGTCTGGTTCCAGGCATGAGCTAACATCTAATGAAGCTGGGAGTTCTTATAGAGGCCTAAATGAGCTGACAAGCTTCAGCTGGCCTCATCAACTCCCTGTCTGTACGACGCCCAGCCCTCTCCCTAGAGGTATGAGTCATCCATGAGCCCACTAGCCTTATACAACTCTCCACCTAGTTGTATAAGTCGGCGTAAAGCCTGAATCTGGGCGAAATATATCTACCCCCCTGGATGCAACCAGGTGACTTTACCTTCCTGCTGTCACATACCCCCCCCCCTCTTGTTTTAACCTCGGGGTTGGAACACCAGCAATCAGGCATTCATGTACTCGAGACAAAGCATCCACATTCCCCATTTGAACGCCAGGGCGATGCTTTACTGTGAAGTTGAATTCCTGGAGGGCCAGGAACCACCTATTCACTCTTCTATTTGTTTCCTTGTTTTGAGCCATCCACTTTAACGGAGCGTGATCCGTAACCATGTCAAAGTGCCTACCTAGCAGGTAGTACCGAAGGGAATCTAGAGCCCACTTCACCGCTAAACACTCCTTTTCAACGGTGGCGTAATTTACCTCATGGGACTTCAACTTCCTGCTGAGGTAAATGACTGGGTGCTCTTCCCCGTTCCAGACCTGGGACAATACTGCTCCTAACCCCACATCTGACGCATCACTTTGTACGACAAAGTCTTTAGAGAAGTCGGGTGAGTACAACACTGGCTGGCTACATAAGGCTTGTTTCAAGAATTGGAATGCTGCCTCAGCCTGGGGGGTCCATTTAATCATGACCGACCCTTTCCCCTTCGTCAGGTTGGTTAGGGGCACAGCCTTAGAAGCAAAGTGGGGAATGAATCGCCGATAATACCCAGCGATTCCCAGAAAGGCTCGTACCTGCTTCTTGCTGTTGGGACGTGGCCAACTCTGGATGGCCTCGACTTTGTTGAGTTGGGGTTTTATTACTCCCCTCCCAATGGTGTACCCAAGATATTTGGCCTCCTCCTGCCCAATGGTACACTTCTTGGGGTTAGCCGTAAACCCCGCTTCCCGAACAGAGTCCAGGACTGCTTGCACTTTTGGCAGATGTGAGGCCCAATCTGTGCTATGGACAATTACGTCATCCAGGTAAGCCGCAGCATACTTCCGATGGGGCCTCAGCATCTGGTCCATTTTCCGCTGGAATGTGGCCGGCGCATTCTGTAACCCGAACGGCATTCTTTTATATTGGAACGCCCCGTCTGGGGTTACAAATGCGGTTTTCTCTTTGGCCGACTTGGCCAGGGGGATTTGCCAATACCCTTTTGTGAGGTCAAGAGTCGTCATGTATCGGGCTGTTCCCAGCCGGTCGATCAACTCATCTATACGTGGCATGGGGTAGGTGTCAAATTTTGTAACTTTGTTCAACTGACGAAAATCGTTACAAAATCACCAGCTCCCATCCGGTTTAGGCACCAACACGATGGGACTAGACCAATCACTTTGGGACTCCTCTATCACCCCTAAGTTCAGCATTTTCTGTACTTCCTCCCGTATTGCCTCCCGTCGAGCCTCTGGGATCCGATAGGGTTTTAACTTCACCCATTCAGCGGGCGGGGTAATGATGTCATGCTCTACCCCAGATGTTTGTCCCGGCAGCTCAGAGAATACCTCCTTGTTGCGAAGCACAAACTCCTTAACCTCCTGTTGTTGGGGTTGTGACAAGGTGGCTGCTATTCCAACCTCAGGAATCACGCAACCAGTTTGAGCTGGTGACCAAGTGTCTGCGACTAGGGACTCTCTATCCCTCCAGGCTTTCAACAGATTAACGTGATAGATCTGTTCGGGCTTTCGCCTTCCTGGTTGTCTGACCTTGTAATTCACTTCGCTCACTTTTTCCATTATCTCGTAGGGGCCTTGCCATTTGGCAAGGAATTTACTTTCAACCGTAGGGACAAGTACCAATATCCTATCCCCCGGGGAAAAGGTACGGGTCTTGGCTCCACGGTTGTACACTCTCTGCTGTGCCAACTGCGCTTGGGCCAAATGTTCCTTCACGATGGGCATTACCTGTGCAATTCGATCTTGCATCAGGGCGACATGCTCAATCACACTCCTGTGGGGAGAACTCTCACTTTCCCAAGTTTCCTTGGCAATATCCAACAGCCCTCTTGGGTGTCTCCCATACAGTAACTCAAAGGGGGAGAATCCCATAGAGGATTGGGGCACCTCCCTAATAGCAAACATCAAATAAGGAAGTAAACAGTCCCAATCCTTTCCATCTCTATCCACCACTTTCTTCAACATTTGTTTTAGGGTTTTGTTGAATCTTTCAACCAGCCCATCGGTTTGGGGGTGATACACAGACGTACGCAATTGCGTCACTTTGAACAATTTACACAGCTCTTTCATAACCCGGGACATAAAGGGTGTACCTTGGTCCGTAAGCAGTTCTTTACAAATACCCACCCGGCTAAAAACAAGAGATAGCTCTTTGGCTATGGTTTTGGCCGAGGTATTTCGGAGAGGGATCGCTTCTGGATAACGGGTGGCATAGTCCATTATAACTAATATGTACTGGTGCCCCCTAGCGGACTTGATTATAGGACCTACCAAATCCATGGCGATCCTCTCAAACGGGACCTCAATGATGGGTAGAGGGACCAGCGGGCTACGGAAATGTGGCATCGGGGCCAACCTCTGACACACAGGGCAGGAGGAACAATAATTTTCTACGTCCTTCATCACCCCCGGCCAATAGAATCTCTGTAATACCCTCTCTCGGGTTTTCTCTGTCCCCAGATGACCTCCAAGAATGTGCCCATGGGCCAACTCCAACACCAACTTCCTGTAAGGTTTGGGCACCACAAGCTGCTCAACGGTTTCTTCTGCCCTTTTTGCCACCCGATACAGTAGGTCCTTCTCTACGCTGAAGTATGGGTAAGTGCAGGTATTATCTGGGTTCACTAACTCGCCATCTATTTTCACTACGTTTTCCCGTGCCTTTATTAGGGCGGGGTCTTTCAACTGTTCTGTGGCAAAGTTTTCCCTGTGAACCTCAAGATCAGAAAACTCCACAGACGGTAGGTTTTCGTCTGAGGAGGTGGGCTCCTCTCCAGTTTCTTGAGTCTCCCCTGCCAATACTGATAAGGGAAATTCCGGAGAGTCCTCACCACTCTCAGGGGAGTTCTGGCTATCACATTCCTGGTACATAGGGGCACCAGTGAGGGGCTCAGGATCATCCCACAGTTCCCAGAACTTCGGAAAATCCCTTCCCACAATGGCGTCATGCGGTAACTGAGATACTAAGCCCACTGGATGAGAGAGGGTACCTTTGGGGGTCTCGAAACACATTGTAGTCACTGGATACTCTCGGGTGTCCCCATGCACACAAATAACAGCTACCTTGCTATTCCCAGAGACCTCTGTTTTAACTAACTCAGCCTTTATCAGGGTCACAAGGCTACCTGAATCCAGCAATACCACAACATTTCTACCATTAACACACATTTTGCATAAATGTTTCTCAGTTCCTCGAATGGCAGTGCATGCGACTGTCGCACACAGCGACTGACGTCTGCCCGTCAGAAAGTCACACTGCATGGGTTCCTCCACAACCGGGCAATTGGCTGCAATATGTCCCGCTTGCCGGCAGCGGTAGCAAACGATCCTTCTTGCCGCCTCTTGAGCCGCTGATTTCCCAGGCTGTTCTCGCCAAACTTGGGGTAGAGCTCCCACCCTCTCACTCTCTCCACCCTCACCCCTTGGAATCCTCTTATCCGCCCCTGGGGATGGTCTGGTCTTAGGGTGGAAAGTCCGAGTGTCTCTGGAAGAGGCCGTCAGGTTCTCTGTAGCCAAGTATTTCTCCACACGATCCACAAGACCATCGGCCGTCTCTGGGTCTCCATGGCTTACCCACTTTTGGATGGCAGTAGGAAGAGCTCTCAAAAACCGATCCATTACAACACGTTCCACAATCTTTGGTGCGGACAAAGTCTCTGGCTGTAGCCACTTTCTGCTCAGGTGAATGAGATCATACATTTGAGACCTGGGGGGTTTTCCAAGCTGGAAAGTCCAGTTATGCACACGCTGAGCCCGGACAGCCTGGGTGACAGGAGGATAGCCAGTCAACATAACAGCACAGGCACTCAGCATCAGCATCAGTCTTGAAGGGATGTGACATGTTAAAATCAATTAGTCTGTTATATCAGCATCAGGTGTGTGGTAGCTGGTGGTGATCCAAGACTGGTTCATCTTGATGAAAGTCAGTCGATCAACCGAGTCGGTGGACAGGCGCACCCTGTGATCCGTGACAAATCCTCCAGCAGCACTGAATGTGCGTTCCGAAAGAACGCTGGATGCAGGACAGGCCAGTAGCTCAATTGCATACTGTGCAAGCTCTGGCCAGTGATCCATCCTCAAGACCCAGTAAGCCAGAGGATTTTCGGTGGGGAAGGTGTCCAAGTCTGACCTTG
The DNA here is from genome assembly GCA_029206835.1 of Rana muscosa. Classification (NCBI taxonomy): domain Eukaryota; kingdom Metazoa; phylum Chordata; class Amphibia; order Anura; family Ranidae; genus Rana; species Rana muscosa. Next base: position 150,111,675 of record CM055116.1, read on the forward strand.
CCCCTAGATATTCCTGCACCATGTTTATCAGACGCTGGCGATGGTTGCTGGAACCAATCATACTTTGGGGCTGCGGACTAAAGAATTGTCTGAACGCATCGGTCAGACGGCCACCTTCCCCACCGCTCCTTCTTTGACTGGCCGAAGCCTCAGCAACTCGTTGTCCAGGACCAGGAGTTTGTAACCTCCCAGTCTCTGGGAACGCGTTGCACAGACCTTTCTGCAAGGCCTCCCGGAGTTGTCTCATCCTCTGCTCCCTCTGCGACGGTAACATAAGGTCCGCAACCTTACCCTTGTACCGTGGATCAAGGAGAGTGGCCAGCCAGTAATGGTCCCTCTCCTTGATCCGAAGAATACGAGGATCCTTCCGCAGACTTTGCAGGATCAGGGAGGCCATGCAGCGTAGGTTTGCTGAGGCATTCGGTCCGGAGTCCTCTGGGTCACTAAGGACGACATGATCCGCAGCCACCTCCTCCCAGCCACGTACAAGTCCACTGGTTTCTTGGGACTGTAAATCATCCCTAAAAGACTGCTGCTGATGATGCTGAGTGCCAGCCTCCACCTCCATGCTGACACAATCCTCCTCCTCCTCCTCCTCCTCCTCTTCCTGTGCGATGGGTGGGACAGAAGGAACACTGTCTGGATAAAGGGGGCCTTGAGAGGCAAGGAAGTCCTCCTCTTCCTGCCTCTGTTCTGCCTCAAGTGCCCTGTCCATGCGTGTGCTCCAACAGGTGGACAAGAGGTACAGTGTCACTGATGCATGCACTGTCAATGCTCACCATCCTCGTGGCCTCCTCAAATGGTGCCAGGACAGTGCATGCATCCCTGATCATGCCCCACTGGCGTGGAGAAAAAAAACCAAGCTCCCCTGACCCTGTCCTGGTGCCGTAGTCACACAGGTACTCATTGATGGCCCTCTGCTGCGTGTGCAGCCGCTGCAGCATGGCCAACGTTGAGTTCCACCTAGTGGGCATGTCACATATAAGGCGGTTCTTGGGCAGGTTCAACTCCTTTTGCAGCTCAGCCAGGCGAGCACTGGCATTATAAGATCTGCGGAAATGCACACAGACTTTCCTGGCCTGCCTCAGGACATCCTGTAAGCCCGGGTACCTGCCCAAGAACCGCTGCACCACCAGGTTAAGGACGTGAGCCACACAGGGCACATGGGTCAGTTGTCCCTGTCGGAGGGCGGAGAGGAGGTTGGTGCCATTGTCGCAAACCACCATTCCTGGCTTAAGCTGGCGTGGCGTCAACCACCTCTCGGCCTGGCCCTGCAGAGCAGACAGGACCTCTGCCCCAGTGTGGCTTCTGTCCCCCAAACACACCAGCGCAAGCACGGCATGGCATCTTTTTGCCTGCGTACTTGCGTAGCCCCTTGAACGGCTACGGAGCACCGCTGGTTCAGAGGACAAACCACAGGAAGAGGCCATGGAGGAAGAAGAAGAGGAGGGGGTGGAGGAGAGAGGTGTGTCACAACCAGTAGTAGCATTTTGGAGGCGTGGCGGTGGAACAACCTCCAACACTACTGCACCTTGTCCTGCATCCTTCCCAGCTGCCAAAAGAGTGACCCAATGGGCCGTGAAAGAAAGGTAACGTCCCTGTCCATGCCTGCTGGACCATGAGTCAGCGGTAATATGCACCTTACCGCTGACCGCCCTGTCCAGCGAGGCCAAGACATTGCCTTCCACATGCCGGTAGAGAGCCGGAATAGCTTTCCGTGAGAAAAAGTGGCGTTTGGGAACCTGCCACTGAGGAACCGCACATTGCACAAACTCACGGAAGGGGGCCGAGTCTACCAACTGAAAAGGCAGCAGTTGAAGCGCTAGCAATTTAGCCAAGCTAGCATTCAACCGCTGGGCATGTGGATGGCTGGGAGTGAACTTCTTTCGACGGTCCAGCAGCTGGGGCAGGGAAATTTGCCTGCTAGAATCGGACGTCGGTGTACTGCTAGCAGAGTGGCCGCAACTACTTGGCTGTGACACACCTAATTCTACACCTTCATTCCTCTCAGTGCATGTTTCAGAGAGGACTGAAGTTATAGTGGGGTTGGAGATCCCAGCTGATGCGGTGCAAGGAGAGGTCCGCTTTGTTCTTTGGTGTGGGTCTTTGAGGTAGGCTTGCCAACGAGCTGCATGGCAGGTCAACATATGTCTGGTCAGGCATGTGGTACCCAAGCGGCTGATGTTTTGGCCACGCGATATACGCTTGAGACATATGTTGCAAACAGCAGCTGTGCGATCTGATGCACTAGCCTCAAAAAAGGCAAACACCAAAGAACTTTTTGAATGACGGGCAGAGGCAGCGCCCTGCACAGGCGGAGCTCTGCGGTGTGATTCCGTCGGTGTACTGCCCTTACGCTGGCCACCAAAGGGCATCCTGCCTCGTTGGAGATGTGCCTCCTCCTCATCCTCCTCCTCTCTCCTATTAGGCACCCACGTGGAGTCAGTGACCTCATCATCCCCTCCCTCTTCATCACTGGAGCCAATCTGGCAGTATGCTGCAGCTGCTGGAACATGACTGCCAGATTGGTGTCCTTCTTGAGCATCCCCTCTGTCTGCTCTCACGCTACTGCCTTCCTGTAGCTGGGTTTCATCATCAGACCCTTCGAAACGCTGGGCATCCTCCTGGAGCATGTACCCAACACTGTGCTCAAACAGTTCGGGGGACTCCTCAGGAGGAGGACATGGTGGGTCTAGGGAAGGAGTGACTGATGAGTCTGACATTGATACCAGGGAAGAGGACGCTTTGGCAGCTGCTTTGCCAGTACCCTGAGCCTGGGTGAGAGAGGATGAGGAGGAGGAGGAGGGCTTGGTCATCCACTCTACCAAATCTTCGGCATGATGTGGCTCAACATGTCCAGCTGCCGAAAAGAAGGACAAGCGTGTCCCATGGCCATGTGCTGATGACAATGCACCGCGTCCACGACCAGCACTGTTGCCCCCAGACACAGAGCCTGCTTGCCCTCTTTTATTGCCTCCTGACTGTCTGCCTCTCCTTGTTTGCCTTCCAGACATTCTAATAGATGGCCTGCAGGGAGATGGGAAAAAAGCAATAAGAGCTACCTTCAGGTGTCCTTCTCTGTCCCTTTACTTAAGGATTTCTAAATATGGTTGAGGATGATTGCTTTTGCACAGAATAGCACAACGACAATTTCCCTGACTGTCCAAAAAACAAGGATTTCAAAGATGGTTGATGAGGAATGCTTTAGCACAGTATAGCACAAGTAGAATTTCCCTCACTGTCCTTCCCTGTCCCTAGAAACAAGGATTATCACAGTGAAAGAAACTGACACTCTTCCTACCTATAGTTTTCTGTCCCTAGAAAAAATGTTTTTTTAAAGATGGTTGATGATCAATGCTTTAGCACACTATAGCACAAGGAGAATTTCCCTCACTGTCCTTCCCTGTCCCTAGAAACAAGGATTATCACAGTGAAAGAAACTGACACTCTTCCTACCTATAGTTTTCTGTCCCTAGAAAAAATGTTTTTTTAAAGCTGATTGATGATCAATGCTTTAGCACACTATAGCACAAGTAGAATTTCCCTCACTGTCCCTCCCTGTCCCTAGAAACAAGGATTATCACAGTGAAAGAAACTGACACTCTTCCTACCTATAGTTTTCTGTCCCTAGAAAAAATGTTTTTTTAAAGCTGATTGATGATCAATGCTTTAGCACACTATAGCACAAGTAGAATTTCCCTCACTGTCCTTCCCTGTCCCTAGAAACAAGGATTATCACAGTGAAAGAAACTGACACTCTTCCTACCTATAGTTTTCTGTCCCTAGAAAAAATGTTTTTTTAAAGATGGTTGATGAGGAATGCTTTAGCAGAGTATAGCACAAGGAGAATTTCCCTCACTGTCCTTCCCTGTCCCTAGAAACAAGGATTATCACAGTGAAAGAAACTGACACTCTTCCTACCTATAGTTTTCTGTCCCTAGAAAAAATGTTTTTTTAAAGATGGTTGATGATCAATGCTTTAGCACAGTATAGCACAAGGAGAATTTCCCTCACTGTCCTTCCCTGTCCCTAGAAACAAGGATTATCACAGTGAAAGAAACTGACACTCTTCCTACCTATAGTTTTCTGTCCCTAGAAAAAATGTTTTTTTAAAGCTGATTGATGATCAATGCTTTAGCACACTATAGCACAAGTAGAATTTCCCTCACTGTCCTTCCCTGTCCCTAGAAACAAGGATTATCACAGTGAAAGAAACTGACACTCTTCCTACCTATAGTTTTCTGTCCCTAGAAAAAATGTTTTTTTAAAGCTGATTGATGATCAATGCTTTAGCACACTATAGCACAAGTAGAATTTCCCTCACTGTCCTTCCCTGTCCCTAGAAACAAGGATTATCACAGTGAAAGAAACTGACACTCTTCCTACCTATAGTTTTCTGTCCCTAGAAAAAATGTTTTTTTAAAGATGGTTGATGAGGAATGCTTTAGCACAGTATAGCACAAGGAGAATTTCCCTCACTGTCCTTCCCTGTCCCTAGAAACAAGGATTATCACAGTGAAAGAAACTGACACTCTTCCTACCTATAGTTTTCTGTCCCTAGAAAAAATGTTTTTTTAAAGATGGTTGATGATCAATGCTTTAGCACACTATAGCACAAGGAGAATTTCCCTTACTGTCCTTCCCTGTCCCTAGAAACAAGGATTATCACAGTGAAAGAAACTGACACTCTTCCTACCTATAGTTTTCTGTCCCTAGATAAAATGTTTTTTTAAAGATGGTTGATGAGGAATGCTTTAGCACAGTATAGCACAAGGAGAATTTCCCTCACTGTCCTTCCCTGTCCCTAGAAACAAGGATTATCACAGTGAAAGAAACTGACACTCTTCCTACCTATAGTTTTCTGTCCCTAGAAAAAATGTTTTTTTAAAGACGGTTGATGATCAATGCTTTAGCACACTATAGCACAAGGAGAATTTCCCTCACTGTCCTTCCCTGTCCCTAGAAACAAGGATTATCACAGTGAAAGAAACTGACACTCTTCCTACCTATAGTTTTCTGTCCATACAAAAAATGTTTTTTTAAAGCTGATTGATGATCAATCCTTTAGCACACTATAGCACAAGTAGAATTTCCCTCACTGTCCTTCCCTGTCCCTAGAAACAAGGATTATCACAGTGAAAGAAACTGACACTCTTCCTACCTATAGTTTTCTGTCCCTAGAAAAAATGTTTTTTTAAAGCTGATTGATGATCAATGCTTTAGCACACTATAGCACAAGTAGAATTTCCCTCACTGTCCTTCCCTGTCCCTAGAAACAAGGATTATCACAGTGAAAGAAACTGACACTCTTCCTACCTATAGTTTTCTGTCCCTAGAAAAAATGTTTTTTTAAAGATGGTTGATGATCAATGCTTTAGCACACTATAGCACAAGGAGAATTTCCCTCACTGTCCTTCCCTGTCCCTAGAAACAAGGATTATCACAGTGAAAGAAACTGACACTCTTCCTACCTATAGTTTTCTGTCCCTAGAAAAAATGTTTTTTTAAAGCTGATTGATGATCAATGCTTTAGCACACTATAGCACAAGGAGAATTTCCCTCACTGTCCTTCCCTGTCCCTAGAAACAAGGATTATCACAGTGAAAGAAACTGACACTCTTCCTACCTATAGTTTTCTGTCCCTAGAAAAAATGTTTTTTTAAAGATGGTTGATGATCAATGCTTTAGCACACTATAGCACAAGGAGAATTTCCCTCACTGTCCTTCCCTGTCCCTAGAAACAAGGATTATCACAGTGAAAGAAACTGACACTCTTCCTACCTATAGTTTTCTGTCCCTAGAAAAAATGTTTTTTAAAGACGGTTGATGATCAATGCTTTAGCACACTATAGCACAAGGAGAATTTCCCTCACTGTCCTTCCCTGTCCCTAGAAACAAGGATTATCACAGTGAAAGAAACTGACACTCTTCCTACCTATAGTTTTCTGTCCGTAGAAAAAATGTTTTTTTAAAGATGGTTGATGAGGAATGCTTTAGCACAGTATAGCACAAGGAGAATTTCCCTCACTGTCCTTCCCTGTCCCTAGAAACAAGGATTATCACAGTGAAAGAAACTGACACTCTTCCTACCTATAGTTTTCTGTCCCTAGAATTTTTTTTTTTTAAAGATGGTTGATGATCAATGCTTTAGCACACTATAGCACAAGGAGAATTTCCCTCACTGTCCTTCCCTGTCCCTAGAAACAAGGATTATCACAGTGAAAGAAACTGACACTCTTCCTACCTATAGTTTTCTGTCCCTAGAAAAAATGTTTTTTTAAAGCTAATTGATGATCAATGCTTTAGCACACTATAGCACAAGTAGAATTTCCCTCACTGTCCTTCCCTGTCCCTAGAAACAAGGATTATCACAGTGAAAGAAACTGACACTCTTCCTACCTATAGTTTTCTGTCCCTAGAAAAAATGTTTTTTTAAAGATGGTTGATGATCAATGCTTTAGCACACTATAGCACAAGGAGAATTTCCCTCACTGTCCTTCCCTGTCCCTAGAAACAAGGATTATCACAGTGAAAGAAACTGACACTCTTCCTACTGTGAGGGGGTTAGCTCGGCAGCGGGTGTGTGTGACCCCCGGGATGGGCTCCCCACACAAAACAGGCCCAGCAAACGGAGGTTGTGGTTTTCAAAATCAAAAAAGGTGCGGTTTATTTTCTATTTACAGTGACAAAACACAGCAAAGCAAAAGAAACATAACCAAAATAAATCCTGGTCAAGTTGACCTCTGACTAAACATACAGGTTTCCTAACTAACAACTGGGATCAGCCTAGTGCTGTCCTAGTCCCTAAGTCCCTGGTTTTAAATGTCCAAGCAAATAGCCACACAGGCTTTGTCTCACCGCACAGGGGTTCACTCTCCCTAGACAGTCCACACAGGTCTGGTTCCAGGCATGAGCTAACATCTAATGAAGCTGGGAGTTCTTATAGAGGCCTAAATGAGCTGACAAGCTTCAGCTGGCCTCATCAACTCCCTGTCTGTACGACGCCCAGCCCTCTCCCTAGAGGTATGAGTCATCCATGAGCCCACTAGCCTTATACAACTCTCCACCTAGTTGTATAAGTCGGCGTAAAGCCTGAATCTGGGCGAAATATATCTACCCCCCTGGATGCAACCAGGTGACTTTACCTTCCTGCTGTCACATACCCCCCCCCTCTTGTTTTAACCTCGGGGTTGGAACACCAGCAATCAGGCATTCATGTACTCGAGACAAAGCATCCACATTCCCCATTTGAACGCCAGGGCGATGCTTTACTGTGAAGTTGAATTCCTGGAGGGCCAGGAACCACCTATTCACTCTTCTATTTGTTTCCTTGTTTTGAGCCATCCACTTTAACGGAGCGTGATCCGTAACCATGTCAAAGTGCCTACCTAGCAGGTAGTACCGAAGGGAATCTAGAGCCCACTTCACCGCTAAACACTCCTTTTCAACGGTGGCGTAATTTACCTCATGGGACTTCAACTTCCTGCTGAGGTAAATGACTGGGTGCTCTTCCCCGTTCCAGACCTGGGACAATACTGCTCCTAACCCCACATCTGACGCATCACTTTGTACGACAAAGTCTTTAGAGAAGTCGGGTGAGTACAACACTGGCTGGCTACATAAGGCTTGTTTCAAGAATTGGAATGCTGCCTCAGCCTGGGGGGTCCATTTAATCATGACCGACCCTTTCCCCTTCGTCAGGTTGGTTAGGGGCACAGCCTTAGAAGCAAAGTGGGGAATGAATCGCCGATAATACCCAGCGATTCCCAGAAAGGCTCGTACCTGCTTCTTGCTGTTGGGACGTGGCCAACTCTGGATGGCCTCGACTTTGTTGAGTTGGGGTTTTATTACTCCCCTCCCAATGGTGTACCCAAGATATTTGGCCTCCTCCTGCCCAATGGTACACTTCTTGGGGTTAGCCGTAAACCCCGCTTCCCGAACAGAGTCCAGGACTGCTTGCACTTTTGGCAGATGTGAGGCCCAATCTGTGCTATGGACAATTACGTCATCCAGGTAAGCCGCAGCATACTTCCGATGGGGCCTCAGCATCTGGTCCATTTTCCGCTGGAATGTGGCCGGCGCATTCTGTAACCCGAACGGCATTCTTTTATATTGGAACGCCCCGTCTGGGGTTACAAATGCGGTTTTCTCTTTGGCCGACTTGGCCAGGGGGATTTGCCAATACCCTTTTGTGAGGTCAAGAGTCGTCATGTATCGGGCTGTTCCCAGCCGGTCGATCAACTCATCTATACGTGGCATGGGGTAGGTGTCAAATTTTGTAACTTTGTTCAACTGACGAAAATCGTTACAAAATCACCAGCTCCCATCCGGTTTAGGCACCAACACGATGGGACTAGACCAATCACTTTGGGACTCCTCTATCACCCCTAAGTTCAGCATTTTCTGTACTTCCTCCCGTATTGCCTCCCGTCGAGCCTCTGGGATCCGATAGGGTTTTAACTTCACCCATTCAGCGGGCGGGGTAATGATGTCATGCTCTACCCCAGATGTTTGTCCCGGCAGCTCAGAGAATACCTCCTTGTTGCGAAGCACAAACTCCTTAACCTCCTGTTGTTGGGGTTGTGACAAGGTGGCTGCTATTCCAACCTCAGGAATCACGCAACCAGTTTGAGCTGGTGACCAAGTGTCTGCGACTAGGGACTCTCTATCCCTCCAGGCTTTCAACAGATTAACGTGATAGATCTGTTCGGGCTTTCGCCTTCCTGGTTGTCTGACCTTGTAATTCACTTCGCTCACTTTTTCCATTATCTCATAGGGGCCTTGCCATTTGGCAAGGAATTTACTTTCAACCGTAGGGACAAGTACCAATATCCTATCCCCCGGGGAAAAGGTACGGGTCTTGGCTCCACGGTTGTACACTCTCTGCTGTGCCAACTGCGCTTGGGCCAAATGTTCCTTCACGATGGGCATTACCTGTGCAATTCGATCTTGCATCAGGGCGACATGCTCAATCACACTCCTGTGGGGAGAACTCTCACTTTCCCAAGTTTCCTTGGCAATATCCAACAGCCCTCTTGGGTGTCTCCCATACAGTAACTCAAAGGGGGAGAATCCCATAGAGGATTGGGGCACCTCCCTAATAGCAAACATCAAATAAGGAAGTAAACAGTCCCAATCCTTTCCATCTCTATCCACCACTTTCTTCAACATTTGTTTTAGGGTTTTGTTGAATCTTTCAACCAGCCCATCGGTTTGGGGGTGATACACAGACGTACGCAATTGCGTCACTTTGAACAATTTACACAGCTCTTTCATAACCCGGGACATAAAGGGTGTACCTTGGTCCGTAAGCAGTTCTTTACAAATACCCACCCGGCTAAAAACAAGAGATAGCTCTTTGGCTATGGTTTTGGCCGAGGTATTTCGGAGAGGGATCGCTTCTGGATAACGGGTGGCATAGTCCATTATAACTAATATGTACTGGTGCCCCCTAGCGGACTTGATTATAGGACCTACCAAATCCATGGCGATCCTCTCAAACGGGACCTCAATGATGGGTAGAGGGACCAGCGGGCTACGGAAATGTGGCATCGGGGCCAACCTCTGACACACAGGGCAGGAGGAACAATAATTTTCTACGTCCTTCATCACCCCCGGCCAATAGAATCTCTGTAATACCCTCTCTCGGGTTTTCTCTGTCCCCAGATGACCTCCAAGAATGTGCCCATGGGCCAACTCCAACACCAACTTCCTGTAAGGTTTGGGCACCACAAGCTGCTCAACGGTTTCTTCTGCCCTTTTTGCCACCCGATACAGTAGGTCCTTCTCTACGCTGAAGTATGGGTAAGTGCAGGTATTATCTGGGTTCACTAACTCGCCATCTATTTTCACTACGTTTTCCCGTGCCTTTATTAGGGCGGGGTCTTTCAACTGTTCTGTGGCAAAGTTTTCCCTGTGAACCTCAAGATCAGAAAACTCCACAGACGGTAGGTTTTCGTCTGAGGAGGTGGGCTCCTCTCCAGTTTCTTGAGTCTCCCCTGCCAATACTGATAAGGGAAATTCCGGAGAGTCCTCACCACTCTCAGGGGAGTTCTGGCTATCACATTCCTGGTACATAGGGGCACCAGTGAGGGGCTCAGGATCATCCCACAGTTCCCAGAACTTCGGAAAATCCCTTCCCACAATGGCGTCATGCGGTAACTGAGATACTAAGCCCACTGGATGAGAGAGGGTACCTTTGGGGGTCTCGAAACACATTGTAGTCACTGGATACTCTCGGGTGTCCCCATGCACACAAATAACAGCTACCTTGCTATTCCCAGAGACCTCTGTTTTAACTAACTCAGCCTTTATCAGGGTCACAAGGCTACCTGAATCCAGCAATACCACAACATTTCTACCATTAACACACATTTTGCATAAATGTTTCTCAGTTCCTCGAATGGCAGTGCATGCGACTGTCGCACACAGCGACTGACGTCTGCCCGTCAGAAAGTCACACTGCATGGGTTCCTCCACAACCGGGCAATTGGCTGCAATATGTCCCGCTTGCCGGCAGCGGTAGCAAACGATCCTTCTTGCCGCCTCTTGAGCCGCTGATTTCCCAGGCTGTTCTCGCCAAACTTGGGGTAGAGCTCCCACCCTCTCACTCTCTCCACCCTCACCCCTTGGAATCCTCTTATCCGCCCCTGGGGATGGTCTGGTCTTAGGGTGGAAAGTCCGAGTGTCTCTGGAAGAGGCCGTCAGGTTCTCTGTAGCCAAGTATTTCTCCACACGATCCACAAGACCATCGGCCGTCTCTGGGTCTCCATGGCTTACCCACTTTTGGATGGCAGTAGGAAGAGCTCTCAAAAACCGATCCATTACAACACGTTCCACAATCTTTGGTGCGGACAAAGTCTCTGGCTGTAGCCACTTTCTGCTCAGGTGAATGAGATCATACATTTGAGACCTGGGGGGTTTTCCAAGCTGGAAAGTCCAGTTATGCACACGCTGAGCCCGGACAGCCTGGGTGACACCCAGCCTTGCCAATATTTCAGCTTTTAGCATCACATAGTCTTTTGCTTGGTTAGGCTCTAGGTCATAGTAAGCTTTCTGCGATTCACCAGTTAACAGAGGAGCCACCAGTCCAGCCCACTGCTCCTCAGGCCACTTTTCTCTTTCAGCGGTCCTTTCAAATGTGGTCAAAAATACCTCTGGATCATCCTCTCCAGTCATTTTTGTCAATAAACGACTCACCCCAAAGGACGCGGTATTAGTGGGACGGCTTTCCTCACTGGTCTGCGGACGTTGCTGCATTACTGCTTCCATCTGTTGTTGTAGTCTCTGCTCTTGCTTCTGCAACAGGTCTATGAAGCGGGCCTCAGATTGCTGCTGGGCTCGTTGCTGAGCCTCCAGACTCTGTTGCAAAGTTGCGTTTGTCTGCTGCTGGGCTGCAAGGCTCCTTTGCAAACCTGCATTTGTCTGCTGTTGATTGGCATTTGCTAGAGCCAGCTGCTTCAGTATCTCCTCCATGCTGGCTTAAAAAAAACTGCCCGCATTCTCCACCAACTGTGAGGGGGTTAGCTCGGCAGCGGGTGTGTGTGACCCCCGGGATGGGCTCCCCACACAAAACAGGCCCAGCAAACGGAGGTTGTGGTTTTCAAAATCAAAAAAGGTGCGGTTTATTTTCTATTTACAGTGACAAAACACAGCAAAGCAAAAGAAACATAACCAAAATAAATCCTGGTCAAGTTGACCTCTGACTAAACATACAGGTTTCCTAACTAACAACTGGGATCAGCCTAGTGCTGTCCTAGTCCCTAAGTCCCTGGTTTTAAATGTCCAAGCAAATAGCCACACAGGCTTTGTCTCACCGCACAGGGGTTCACTCTCCCTAGACAGTCCACACAGGTCTGGTTCCAGGCATGAGCTAACATCTAATGAAGCTGGGAGTTCTTATAGAGGCCTAAATGAGCTGACAAGCTTCAGCTGGCCTCATCAACTCCCTGTCTGTACGACGCCCAGCCCTCTCCCTAGAGGTATGAGTCATCCATGAGCCCACTAGCCTTATACAACTCTCCACCTAGTTGTATAAGTCGGCGTAAAGCCTGAATCTGGGCGAAATATATCTACCCCCCTGGATGCAACCAGGTGACTTTACCTTCCTGCTGTCACACTACCTATAGTTTTCTGTCCCTAGAAAAAATGTTTTTTTAAAGCTGATTGATGATCAATGCTTTAGCACACTATAGCACAAGTAGAATTTCCCTCACTGTCCTTCCCTGTCCCTAGAAACAAGGATTATCACAGTGAAAGAAACTGACACTCTTCCTACCTATAGTTTTCTGTCCCTAGAAAAAATGTTTTTTTTTAAAGCTGATTGATGATCAATGCTTTAGCACACTATAGCACAAGTAGAATTTCCCTCACTGTCCTTCCCTGTCCCTAGAAACAAGGATTATCACAGTGAAAGAAACTGACACTCTTCCTACCTATAGTTTTCTGTCCCTAGAAAAAATGTTTTTTTAAAGATGGTTGATGAGGAATGCTTTAGCACAGTATAGCACAAGGAGAATTTCCCTCACTGTCCTTCCCTGTCCCTAGAAACAAGGATTATCACAGTGAAAGAAACTGACACTCTTCCTACCTATAGTTTTCTGTCCCTAGAAAAAATGTTTTTTTAAAGATGGTTGATGATCAATGCTTTAGCACACTATAGCACAAGGAGAATTTCCCTCACTGTCCTTCCCTGTCCCTAGAAACAAGGATTATCACAGTGAAAGAAACTGACACTCTTCCTACCTATAGTTTTCTGTCCCTAGAAAAAATGTTTTTTTAAAGATGGTTGATAAGGAATGCTTTAGCACAGTATAGCACAAGGAGAATTTCCCTCACTGTCCTTCCCTGTCCCTAGAAACAAGGATTATCACAGTGAAAGAAACTGACACTCTTCCTACCTATAGTTTTCTGTCCCTAGAAAAAATGTTTTTTTAAAGACGGTTGATGATCAATGCTTTAGCACACTATAGCACAAGGAGAATTTCCCTCACTGTCCTTCCCTGTCCCTAGAAACAAGGATAATCACAGTGAAAGAAACTGACACTCTTCCTACCTATAGTTTTCTGTCCATACAAAAAATGTTTTTTTAAAGCTGATTGATGATCAATCCTTTAGCACACTATAGCACAAGTAGAATTTCCCTCACTGTCCTTCCCTGTCCCTAGAAACAAGGATTATCACAGTGAAAGAAACTGACACTCTTCCTACCTATAGTTTTCTGTCCCTAGAAAAAATGTTTTTTTAAAGCTGGTTGATGATCAATGCTTTAGCACACTATAGCACAAGTAGAATTTCCCTCACTGTCCTTCCCTGTCCCTAGAAACAAGGATTATCACAGTGAAAGAAACTGACACTCTTCCTACCTATAGTTTTCTGTCCCTAGAAAAAATGTTTTTTTTAAAGATGGTTGATGATCAATGCTTTAGCACACTATAGCACAAGGAGAATTTCCCTCACTGTCCTTCCCTGTCCCTAGAAACAAGGATTATCACAGTGAAAGAAACTGACACTCTTCCTACCTATAGTTTTCTGTCCCTAGAAAAAATGTTTTTTTAAAGCTGATTGATGATCAATGCTTTAGCACACTATAGCACAAGTAGAATTTCCCTCACTGTCCTTCCCTGTCCCTAGAAACAAGGATTATCACAGTGAAAGAAACTGACACTCTTCCTACCTATAGTTTTCTGTCCCTAGAAAAAATGTTTTTTTAAAGCTGATTGATGATCAATCCTTTAGCACACTATAGCACAAGTAGAATTTCCCTCACTGTCCTTCCCTGTCCCTAGAAACAAGGATTATCACAGTGAAAGAAACTGACACTCTTCCTACCTATAGTTTTCTGTCCCTAGAAAAAATGTTTTTTTAAAGCTGATTGATGATCAATGCTTTAGCACACTATAGCACAAGTAGAATTTCCCTCACTGTCCTTCCCTGTCCCTAGAAACAAGGATTATCACAGTGAAAGAAACTGACACTCTTCCTACCTATAGTTTTCTGTCCCTAGAAAAAATGTTTTTTTAAAGATGGTTGATGATCAATGCTTTAGCACACTATAGCACAAGGAGAATTTCCCTCACTGTCCTTCCCTGTCCCTAGAAACAAGGATTATCACAGTGAAAGAAACTGACACTCTTCCTACCTATAGTTTTCTGTCCCTAGAAAAAATGTTTTTTTAAAGACGGTTGATGATCAATGCTTTAGCACACTATAGCACAAGGAGAATTTCCCTCACTGTCCTTCCCTGTCCCTAGAAACAAGGATTATCACAGTGAAAGAAACTGACACTCTTCCTACCTATAGTTTTCTGTCCCTAGAAAAAATGTTTTTTTAAAGACGGTTGATGATCAATGCTTTAGCACACTATAGCACAAGGAGAATTTCCCTCACTGTCCTTCCCTGTCCCTAGAAACAAGGATTATCACAGTGAAAGAAACTGACACTCTTCCTACCTATAGTTTTCTGTCCCTAGAAAAAATGTTTTTTTAAAGACGGTTGATGATCAATGCTTTAGCACACTATAGCACAAGTAGAATTTCCCTTACTGTCCTTCCCTGTCCCTAGAAACAAGGATTATCACAGTGAAAGAAACTGACACTCTTCCTACCTATAGTTTTCTGTCCCTACAAAAAATGTTTTTTTAAAGATGGTTGATGATCAATGCTTTAGCACACTATAGCACAAGGAGAATTTCCCTCACTGTCCTTCCCTGTCCCTAGAAACAAGGATTATCACAGTAAAACACACTGACACTCTCCCTACCTATAGTTTTCTGTCCCTAGAAAAAATGATTTTTTAAAGATGGTTGATGATCAATGCTTTAGCACAAGGAGAATTTCCCTCACTGTCCTTCCCTGTCCCTAGAAACAAGGATTCGCACAGTAAAACACACTGACACTCTCCCTACCTATCCTTCTCTTTCCCTAAACTAAAGGAATCCAGGTTAAGCAAGAAAAAAAAATGTCACTGTCCCTGCCTATGCTTCTCTTTCCCTGCTCTGGAACACACTACACTAGGCCGCCGTGCTGGCGGCCTTTTATAGTGTGGGGCGTGTACTAAACACCCTCAGCAATAATTGGCCACAGGCATCCTGCCTGTGGCCAATCATTGCTCTCCTCGCTGCCGGCGCTGTGATTGGCCAAGCATGCGGGGTCACAGTGCATGCTTGGCCAATCACAGCGCCTGGATGACACTGCGATGGCGTAGTGCATTGTGGGCCGTTCGCGTCACTCGAATTAGGCGCGAACGGCCCAAATAGTTTGATCTTCGTCGAACGATCGAACAGCCGATGTTTGAGTCGAACGTATGTTCGACTCGAACACCGAGCTCATCCCTAATTAAGAACAATGAACAAACACACAACCACCTCCAACAGAACACAGTGCAATAAATCAACAAATAAACAGTGACTATAGACAATATGTACAATAATGGGAGATACCAGAATCATAGTAAAGCCAGGCCAAGGTCATACACAAGGGGATGTCAGCAGATGGGTAAGGACGGGAGACAAACAGGAACAGGGTGGGGACAGATGGGTAGGCTGCAGAGCAGGGATCCAAGTGCTCAGGTAACAGGAGGACAGGTGACCGTGGTTATCAGGAGACAGGAGGGACAGGTACAGGATGGGCTCAGGATAGGGATCAGGTCAGATCGGGTCAGGTAGGATGCAGGCTCAAAGTCAGGATCGCAGGTTCTAGGTCAGGGAGAGAGATACGAGGGCAAGGTGTGTTTGTACTTGCCGGGTATAAATAGAAAGGCTTGTAATTGGCTTCAAGTCACACCTGAGCGCGGGAAGAGCAGTTCGCTCTACACTGCCAGGATCAATCCGCTGGTAGAGACCAGTACTGCGTCCAAAGGATAATGTAATACCAGCAGAGAGAAATTCTCCTGACAGTTCCACACTGCCAGGAGAAACCTGCTGGTGGACCACAGTACTGCAAGCCAAATAATAAATATCACCAGCGGATGGAACATTTCCTGACAGTACCCCCCCTCAAAGGAACGGCCTCCGGACGCTCCAAATAACTGTTGTTCGGGAAAGTTCATGGCAACAAGCTGGGCAACAGGCAAAGTCACATCCGGGCAGACAGCGGGCACATCTGGGCAGGAGACAGGCACATCAAGCTGGGCAGCAGACAGGAGTAAATCCGGGAGATCGAGCTGGGCAGCAGGCTCCGGGAGATCGAGCTGGGCAGCAGGCTCCGGGAGATCGAGCTGGGCAGCAGGCTCCGGGAGATCGAGCTGGGCAGCAGGCTCCGGGAGATCGAGCTGGGCAGCAGGCTCCGGGAGATCGAGCTGGGCAGCAGGCTCTGGGAGATCGAGCTGGGCAGCAGGCTCCGGGAGATCGAGCTGGGCAACAGGCTCCGGGAGATCGAGCTGGGCAACAGGCTCCGGGAGATCGAGCTGGGCAACAGGCTCCGGGAGATCGAGCTGGGCAACAGGCTCCGGGAGATCGAGCTGGGCAACAGGCTCCGGGAGATCGAGCTGGGCAACAGGCTCCGGGAGATCGAGCTGGGCAACAGGCTCCGGGAAATCGAGCTGGGCAACAGGCTCCGGGAGATCGAACTGGGCAACAGGCTCCGGGAGATCGAGCTGGGCAACAGGCTCCGGGAGATCGAGCTGGGCAACAGGCTCCGGGAGATCGAGCTGGGCAACAGGCTCCGGGAGATCGAGCTGGGCGGCAGGCTCCGGGAGATCGAGCTGGGCGGCAGGCTCCGGGTCATCGAGCTGGGCGGCAGGCTCTGGGTCATCGAGCTGGGCAGCAGACAGGGGCAAATCAAGCTGGGCAGCAGACAGGGGCAAATCAAGCTGGGCAGCAGACAGGGGCAAATCAAGCTGGGCAGCAGGCAGGAACACATCAGGCTGGGCAGCAGGCAGGAACACATCAGGCTGGGCAGCAGGCAGGAACACATCAGGCTGGGCAGCAGGCAGGAAAAAAACAGGCTGGGCAGCAGGCAGGAAAAAAACAGGCTGGGCAGCAGGCAGGAAAAAAACAGGCTGGGTAGCAGGCAGGAAAAAAACAGGCTGGGCAGCAGGCTCCGGGTCATTGAGCTGGGCAGCAGGCTCCGGGAGATCAAGCTGGGCAGCAGGCTCCGGGAGATCAAGCTGGGCAGCAGGCTCCAGGTCATCGAGCTGGGCAGCAGACAGGGGCAAATCAAGCTGGGCAGCAGACAGGAACACACCAGGCTGGGCAGCAGACAGGAACACACCAGGCTGGGCAGCAGGCTCCGGGTCATCGAGCTGGGCAGCAGGCTTCAGGTCATCGAACTGGGCAGCAGATAGAGGCTCTGCAGGCCGTGAAACGGGCACCACAACCTCATCCCGGGAAACGGGCACCACAACCTCATCCCGGGAAACGGGCACCACAACCTCAGACCGGGAAATGGGCACCACAACCTCAGACCGGGAAACGGGCACCACAACCTCAGACCGGGACGCTGGCTCTAGATCTTCAGGCTGGAATGCTGGTACTGGTTCTTCAGGCTGGAAAGCTGGCACCCCGGGCTGAAACACTGACATCTCGGGCTGAAACACTGGCACCAGGACATCAGACTGGAAGGCAGGCACCAGGACATCAGACTGGAAGGCAGGCACCAGGACATCAGACTGGAAGGCAGGCACCAGGACATCAGACTGGAAGGCAGGCACCAGGACATCAGACTGGGAGGCAGGCACCAGGACATCAGACTGGGAGGCAGGCACCAGGACATCAGACTGGAAGGCAGGCACCAGGACATCAGACTGGAAGGCAGGCACCAGGACATCAGACTGGAAGGCAGGCACCAGGACATCAGGCTGGAAGGCAGGCACCAGGACATCAGGCTGGAAGGCAGGCACCAGGACATCAGGCTGGAAGGCAGGCATCAGGCTGGAAGGCAGGAACCAAGACATCAGGCTGGAAGGCAGGCACCAAGACATCAGGCTGGAAGGCAGGCGCCAAGACATCAGACTGGAAGGCAGGCGCCAAGACATCAGACTGGAAGGCAGGCGCCAAGACATCAGACTGGAAGGCAGGTACTGAGACTTCAGGCAGAGATACGGGCACCGGATCTTCAGGCCGGAACACGGGCACAGGGACATCGAGCTGGAACACGGGAACAGGAACTGCAGGCTGGCAGACTGGCACAGGAACTTCAGGCTGGCAGACTGGCACAGGAACCTCAGGCCGGCAGACTGGCACAGGAACCTCAGGCTGGGTAAAAGGCACAGGGACGTCAGACTGGGTAAAAGGCACAGGGACGTCAGACTGGGTAAAAGTCACAGGGACGTCAGACTGGGTAAAAGGCACTGGGACGTCAGACTGGGTAAAAGGCACTGGGACGTCAGACTGGGTAAAAGGCACTGGGACGTCAGACTGGGTAAAAGGCACTGGGAGACGTCAGACTGGGTAAAAGGCACTGGGAGACGTCAGACTGGGCAAAGTGCACTGGGGACGTCGGACTAGGTAAAGGGCACGGGGACGTCAGACTGGTTGGCAGGCATAGGGTTGGCAGATTTAGGTGGATCGTCAGGTTCAACTGGCATGAACGCAGGCTGGAGTAGGTTGGTGGGTGTGGAGGCAGGTTGGGTTACTGGTAGGATTGTGTGGGTCGGAAAGTACTTCCGCTTCTTCTTAGGTTTAGTCACTGCAGATTTGTAAATAACGGGGGGGGGGGGATGTATGAAAAGGATGGAATTAAGTAAGAAGAAGGACTGGAATGCGGCAAAGATACGGGAACAGTGGCTGGAGGAGGTTCTTGTGGATTTGCTACAGGTAGAAGGAAAGAAGCAGGTGGATTGAAGGCAGGGTAGGTGCGACAAGTAGAGACTGGGTAATAATATTTGGTAGGAGGCTGTGCAAACTGGGCTGTAGCTGGGGTTGCCATAGGTGATGGGCGGATAAATTCTTGGGAAGGCAGGTGATTAATGGCAGGGCTGGAATGTTGTGGCTTGGCTGAATTCAGGAGATCTGACCATGCCTGCAGCACAGGTTGAACAAAAACTGGTTCACACACACCCTGTCTAATTAGAGACTGCACTGAACTAACACAATCGGATAACACCTGCTGGGAACAAGGAAAATAATGTTCATCGAAAGAAGCTAGATCATCCTCTAATAACCATACTAGGGATTCAACTTGGTCACCATTGAAAGGGGGAGAGAAATCATCACTTCCTTCGGGAACGCATGACAGGGCTGGTTTTACACATAACCCGGATTAACGGCTGAACATCCTCAGACTGCATGTAACCCCGATCCACCAAAAAATTAGCTGATCGGATCGTTTCCATCAGCTGGTCACTAGTCCATCCCTTTTAAACCTGGCGACAATATTCGCCATCCTCTGCCGCCAGCAGACAATAGAAAAGGATTTCATCGGAATCCATATCAGCAGAACTTACCACCAGGATGGTTCCTTAATGCAGCCACGTCTGATCAGGGATGGCCCTGGTATACTGTCAGAGAAGCTAGTAGACCAGACTGTGTGACTGCACAGAGGAGACCAAACGGATGTAGGTGAAAATATGATAATTTATTAAGAACAATGAACAAACACACAGCCACCTCCAACAGAAAACCGTGCAATAAATCAACAAATAAACAGTGACTGTAGGCTGCAGAGCAGGGATCCAAGTACTCAGGTAACAGGAGGACAGGTGACCGTGGTTATCAGGAGACAGGAGGAACAGGTGCAGGATGGGCTCAGGATAGGGATCAGGTCGGATCGGGTCAGGTAGGATGCAGGCTCAAAGTCAGGATCGCAGGTTCTAGGTCAGGGAGAGAGATACCAGGGCAATGTGTGTTTGTACTTGCTGGGTATAAATAGGCAGGCTTGTAATTGGCTTCAAATCACACCTGAACGCAGGAAGAGCAGTTTGCTCCACACTACCAGGATCCATCCGCTGGGATAATATAATACCAGCAGGGAGAAATTCTCCTGACAGTTCCACACTGCCAGGATACACCTGCTGGTGGACCACAGTACTGCAAGCCAAATAATAAATATCACCAGCGGATGGAACCTTTCCTGACACTGAAGCCTCGTACACACGAACGAGTTTCTCTGCAAAAACCAGCAAGAAACTTGCTGGCAGAGATTTCTTGCTGAGAAATTCGTTCGTGTGTATGGTTTCTCGTCAAGAAAAGCGACAAGAATCTCGATGAGAAAATAGAGAACCTGCTCTCTATTTTCTCGTCGAGATTCTCGTCAGCCTGTTTCTCGACGAGAAAAGTGAGTGTGTGTACACTTACCTGTCCTCCGGGAAGCCCGTGCATGTTCGAAATGAATTCGACGCATGCGCGGTAGCTTCCTAGGCATACGTAGGGTATACCAAGATGGCGGCGACGGCATCGAATGTGACGAGCGCATGCTCGTCGTAGTCGATGACGTCACCGCGTACGCTCCATTCAAAGAACCGCGGGTTCTTTGAATCGAGCGTCTGTACACTCGGCCGGGACAAGTTTCTTGTCCAAGAATCTCGTCGAAAAAAAACGACATGTTTTTTTCGACGAGAATCTCGGCCGTGTGTACGAGGCCTGAGTCTTGTAAGTGTTCCTTCCGGTTAATAGCAGTCTTCGCTTGCTTTAGTTGGTGCACATTAATAGTTTGTAATCCAACTGGTATGAAGAAAACGAACATTCACAGTGTATATAACGTGCTGGCGGCACAAGCGCCAATCCATTCAATACAATGTCACTGTAAGCTGCAATGTGTCTCTGCACGTGGCATGTTAACTTCCAAACAGTAATATTGAGTATATCAGATCCACCCCCCTGCGATACAGTTACTTATATCGTTGGGCAGGTGCCCTCTCACCCAATGAGGCCTCGCCTCTCCGGTATGTTCCTCCTGCAGTGTCTCGGTTCTCGGCCTCTCCACAACTTGCAGTCCCTGGTCCTCCATGCAGCGGTCACAAGGTGTGGGTGGATGGGCGACTCTGGTTGCTGTCGAGTGTAAGTCGGACACGGCGAAAAGGATCCCTCTCAGGCTAGGCGATCCGCTCTGACGACTGGAGGCTCAGGCTTCTCGGGCCTATGCACCCTGGTAGCAGGCCCCAGCATAGGCTTCCACCTTGATTGAAGGTCACGTCCCAAGAGACCGGATGTCCGCCTCCTCCCCCTTTAAAAAGCCTCTCCCAGCATGCTGTGCTGGCTGCAATGCACTCTGGTAGCACAGTATCACTGTGGGTAGTGTAGTCTGTTTAACACCCAAGGCAATGGAGTCTCTTATCTCCCTGTACTTCAAAGTCCATATTGCAATGTTCCAATGTAATTAAACTGAACAAGTTGAAGCAATATAACAATTGAACACCGGAGGGAGCCGAGTTCCTTCTTAATCACAAACTGTAGTCCATTAGCTACGTGCAAAAAAAAGGAACTTCTTGCTACACACTCCCCCCACTTAAAATCTTTGGTCCCCAAAGACGGCAGCAATTTGTGACCTGTGACATGCTTTGCCAAGTACATGAGGAGAAAAATTCAGTTAGTGTAACAAGGTATAAGACAGTTCACATTTGTAAAAGAACCAGGCAGAGGAACCCCCCACCAAGCTTTGGAGAGGAGGTTGGCCTGCCTACAGGCCACCTGAACTGGTACGGCCCAGCCAGATGTGCCAGGAGCTAGGGTTGTCCTCCACCAAATTTGCAGTGGAAGGACCAGACGTCTCTATTGTCCTTTTTGAAGTGAGTATGGCTTCTTCAGAACATTCATTCAGTTGATCGTAAGTCAGTCTTTTGGGAGGGTGAATGACTCTTCTCTCTCTTTGTTCCTTAGGTGTTACTGTCTCATGGGAATTAGATTCTGCCACCTCTGCGACCTCTTCTGTTTCTCCCTCTTCTTGTTCAAGCACACTGAACTCTATTTCTTCTGGAGCATCCAGTTCTCCTTCTGAAAGTGATGAGACCTCTTCAGAGTCCCCAATTGGCAGGGAAACCAAATCATCCTCTAATTCCTCAGATAGCATACTGTGGGGCACAAACTCAAGAGCTTCTGGTTGGAGAGTTCCACTGTCAGCTACTTCAGGTGGAGATAGAGGAGAGGTCACAGGTTCTGGTAGTTGAGATGGCCATAGCCAGTCTGGTTCCATCCCTTCATCCTCAGAGTCTTCATCTTCCACATCTTGAGGTGTTAATTGAGATCTGGTAACTGGTCGGGACCCTTGAGAGGTTGAGGGGATCACTTGTGAATCTGACAAAGGAGATAGGTGAACTGCTTCAGAGAGGGGCAGTAGGTGATTCCGATGCCAAGTCTTTACTGGGCCTACACCCCCTTCAGGCCTAATCTGATATACTGGGAGGCCTGGTAACTGCTTACAGATGACATACGGCTGTGACTTCCAGCGGTCAGCCAACTTGTGTTTTCTGGGAATACCCAGGTTCCTTAGCAGTACCCTATCTCCTGGCTGTGAGTCCTGTACTCTGAGCTTGAGATCGAAGTTTCTCTTGTTTCTCAGCCCTCTCTGATCTGAAGTAGCTTGAGCTTTCTCATAGGCCATCTTCAAATTCCTCCGCAATCGATCTACATACCCCTTGTGGGAAGTTGCTGATGTATGGTCGAGGGATATCCCAAAGGCCAGGTCCACTGGTAGTCTAGCTTCCCGCCCAAACATCAAACGGTAGGGGGAGTATCCTGTAGAATCGTTTGCAGTATTATTGTAGGCGTGCACAATGGCAGCTACATGGTTGCTCCAGTGCTGTTTCTTTTCTGTGCTTAGAGTCCCCAACATGTCTAAAAAGGTTCGGTTGAAACGTTCAGGTTGAGCATCCCCCTGGTGGTGATATGGAGTAGTTCCGGATTTTTTTATGCCCAACAGGTCTAATAACTTCTTTATAAGGTTGCTTTCAAAGTCTCTCCCTTGATCCGAGTGAATTTGTTGGGGATAACCATAGTGTACAAAGAACTTCTCCACTAAGACTTTTGCCACTGTCGAAGCTTGCTGATCTTTCGTGGGAAATGCTTGGGCATATCTGGTGAAATGATCCGTCACTACTAGAATGTTCCCCTGTCCACTCAGATCCGGCTCCAGGCAAAGGAAATCAATGCACACCAGCTCCATTGGTTCCTGACTCTGAAGATGACCCATTGGGGCGGCTCGATGAGGCAGGGTCTTCCTCTGGATACACCGGTCACAAGAGTGACAGTAACCTTCAACTTCAGCCCACATGCAGGGCCAGTAGAATCTATCTCTTACTAGGTGGAAGGTTCTTTCGGGTTCCAGATGACCATGATTGTCATGGAGAGCAGTCAGGACTGACTCTGTGTTTCCTGGGCAGGAAGATTTGCCACTTCTCTTCCAGACCATCAGAGGGGCCCCTTTGGTAGACCACCCCTTGATGTAACTGCAACCGGTCCCACTCTCGGTGCAACAGTCGAGCCTCTTTTGGGGAGTCTGTGAGAAGCATATCAGGGCATTGGTCTTCCAGGGCCTTCAAAACCAGTCTTCCAAGAGGGTCTTCCAACTGATCCTTCCTCAAATCCTTTTTGACAGCCTGGGTAGGCCTGGGTAGGCCTTCTTCCCCCACTTGGGTTACACTGCAGTAGCATTTAGGAACCCCAGCAGTTGAAATCCCAATCTCTTTGGCTCTGGACCCTCAAGCGGCCTGAAGTTCAGCTCCCTGATATAGGGCTCACACTCCTTCTGGGGTCAGCTGGGCCCATCCCTCGGTGGGGTCACTGAGACCATGAGGCCTTCTGTATAGGGCGTCTGCATCCCTATTTCCAACTCCTGGTCAGTGTTTCAGGCTGAAAGTGAACCCTGAAAGGGCAGCCAACCACCTATGTCCTGTGGCATCCAGTTTGGCGGTGGTCAGAAGGTAGATGAGTGGATTGTTGTCCATCTTGACCATGAATTCATCCCCATAAAGATAGATAGTCTCTTAACTTGTCCACTACAGCCCACTTTAATGCTAGGAATTCAAGCTTGTGCGTGGCGTAATTCTTTTCAGCAGGGACCAAACTCCGACTCACACAGGCAACAGGCCGCAGGTGACCATTGTGTTCTTGATAGAGCACCCCGCCTAGTCCATCTCGACTGGCATCCACATGTAATTCGTAGGGCTTTGTAGTGTCTGCATAGGCCAAGACAGGGGCAGTGGTTAGGCTTTTCTTTAACTGGATGAATGCCTCTTCACACTTGTCGTTCCATTGGTCCTGGATAGACTCTTTAGGTTTCCTAGGTCCCATGGTGGGTTTCACAGGTTTGACTGGTTCTGGGACATCATCCCCTCCTTCACTCCTCAGTAATTCATTGAGGGGACGGGCAATCTTGGCAAACCCTTCTACAAACCTCCGATAGTAGGAGCAGAACCCCAGGAACGACCAAAGCTCGGTCGCATTGGTGGGTCTCGGCCAAGAGGTGACGGCATCCAGCTTCACAGGGTCTGTGGCTATCCCTTCAGTGGATATGATGTGGCCCAGGTAGTGAACTGAGGGCTGATAGAATTGCCACTTCTCTAATGAAAGCTTCGGGCCTTTTTCGTGGAGCCTCTTCAGGACTTTCTTCAATCGTTCTTTGTGCTCTTCAAGAGTCCTGCCGAATACTGATGTCGTCCAGGTACACCAGCACTTAAATTAAATTCATATCTCCCACAGTTTTCTCCATCAGTCTTTGAAAAGTGGCTGGGGCTCCTGACAACCCCTGAGGCATGCGATCAAAGAACCCCACTGGGGTAATGAAAGCTGTTTTCTCTTTATCCTCCGTGTGCATGGGGATTTGGTAGTATCCACTCTTTAGATCCATCACACTGAACCACTTGGCCCCTGACAGACTCTGTAAGGCGTCTTCTATCCTGGGGGTGGTGTACTGATAAGGAATGGTTCTTCTGTTCAGTGTCCGGTAGTCTATACACAGTCTCAGCGACCCATTCTTCTTTCGGACTACCACTATTGGAGAAGCGTAGGGGCTCCTGGACTCCTTGATAATTCCTGTTCTCTTGAGTTCTGCTAATTGCTCACGTAGGTTTTCCAGGTCACCCAGGGGAACCCATCGGACTCTCTCTCTGAACGGTTTGTCCTCCTGCAAGCGGATCTTGTGAGTGGCACACTTCGCACACCCCACATTAAATTCATTTTTGGAGAATATCGTCTGCCATCGAGCAAGTTGGGCCTTAACTCTCTCTCTCTACTCTGGTGGGAGGGTGGTGTCTTCCGAACAGAGCTTCTCTACTGTGACTTCACCCCCATCTTCCTTCTTCAAGTCGGATGGGGCAACTGGGGTAGCTGGGTTCACCTGGCCCAACAGCATTCTGGCCAGTACCTTCACAGGTGTGGTAGTGGTGTTCCTAATGCTCACTGAACCTTGCCGTGACTTCTCTGCAGGGCTTTCAAGGTGACCACTTCAGGAATTACTTCTATTCCTTCTTCTTTCCTCTGTGGGTCCGCTTCAAAGACAACAAAGGGGCCTGGCTGCTTCCAGGTGAGCTTGACAGAAGCTCTCATGCAAGTCACATCTCCTGGCTGTAGTACCTTCTGTGTTCTTTCCATATCTTTCCTACTCCTTCTGTTGGGGCCCTTTGTTCTAGTGCTAGGCGTTGATATGCCTGCTTCAACATAGGGTGTACTCTTGTGGTTGAAGTATTCGGCTCCTGGGCCAGAGGTGTCAAAAGTCTCCTGACCAGGTCAGTGCTGGTCCCTATGATGAGGGAACTCTTGCTAGCTCCCGGTGGGCGAGGGCAGACCACTGCCAAAGTGTCTAAAGTCTCTGTCTCACCGGCCACTGAGGGGTCAAAGGTTAGTTTAATCGGCAGGTAACCATCATAGGGAAAGCTTTGAGTTCCAATGCTCCAGTTCTTCCAGCTTCTGCAGTGGCAGATGTTTTAGGTGTTTATTGTAAAAGTCTCTATATAGAAGAGTCACTTGGGCTCCAGTGTCAAGGAGGGATTTTGTGTAAATCCCTTCTACCTGGATTGAGACTACTGGGGAGGGCCCCACTAATTTGGCAGGGAACCTTTCCAGAGAGGACTGCTTGCTTGGCTCTGTAAGCTGCACTCTTACTCCTTTCTTCTTTGGATTTTTACTGGGTCTCGGCCCCTGTTGGGCCTGGTGTGCATTGATCTCCCGCCGTTGAGCAGTTTGGGTCGTGGAATGGGAGGCATTGGGTCGCTCAGAGGCAACAACGGGGATGTTTGGCAAAGATCTGTGCCCCCGATGTTGTCTCCTTGCGTCGTTGGTATTTTTGGAGTTAGCTGAAGCTGGTGGGCTCCCGGTTGACTCCTTCACCGGGGCCCTCTGAAGTTTTCCGCCGGCTTGCGGTATTGTGCTGCAGCTTTCTCAGGGCTTGGACATACTTCCCTGACATGTCCGACTCCTCCACAATTGAAACAAGTCATTAGTCTCTTTGGCTTCTGGACTTGGGCAGCATTAGAGCTGAGCAACTTCTTGGGCTCCTCTGGAGTGTTTCCACTGGGTAGTGTGGTTACCTGGCTGGTCAAGATGGACATCATCTCTATTAACTGAGACACTTGAGTCTTTAAAAGCTCAACCTGAGAGTCACCTTCCTCAGCACTTATCACTCTGACTCCGGCAGCGGGTTCAGACCTCTGGCTCTTCTCTTTATTTTCCAACATGACCTCTTCTTCCCTAACCATCCGGATCAAGTCAGGATACTCCAGGATGCCGCCATCCTGGCGGGTACGTAGCAGAAGGGAAATGGGGTCCAAAGGTTGGGCACCCCGTAGGACCTGTTGTGCACGGGTCTCATCTACTTTCCGAGGATCTAGCCCTTTTTTTAACAGGATCTGGTGTATGATCTTGTCTAGACGCCTCATGAACTCGGACATTTTCTCTCCTTCCTTCTGATAGCAGTGCTCCATTTGATAGAGGAGTTCAGTAACTTTCTCGGTACGATCGAACACATCCTGTAGAATGCTCAAGTAGTCTTGTGCAGTACAGTTTTTCTTACTGAGCTTTAGGTTACGTAAGGCCTCTAGGGCGGGCCCTTTTAAACTCTCCGTGATCCTTTGCTTTTTATGCTGTTCGGGTACCTCCCACTCTTCCAGAGCCTGGGTGGCGTGATCTAGCCATCTTCCGTTGAAGGCACTGGCTGTCTTCCAGAGAAGGTTTTGAGCTTCCTGTATCCAGCCTCTAGGTAGTCTGAGGGATCTTTCTTGCATTTGGCGACAATTTCTCCAAGGACGGCGCACAGTTCTGGTGCAATGGTGGTCAATGGCGACAAACTGGGACCCACTTTTTGACTGTGTCCCCCTGTACTGGGGCCGACTTTACTGGTGAATGTAGGACCTTCTCCTGATGTCTCTGAATGGATCAGGAGGAATTCTGGCTGGTTGGTTGCTTTTACACTAGCGCCCTTAAAATTGTCAGAAACTCCCTTCTTCCATTCGTACAATGCCTAAGTGTGTGGATTCACGGTGTCTGTTTTTATATCAATCACCCATGGCTTTGTGTCAGGAGACAGTGTTCTCAAAACTGGGAGTAACTGTTCCTCAGTCCAGGCCTCTCTTTTAATTTTAATCACCACACTGAGGCCGGGAAGAACGTTCTCATCCTTACACCACCAGGCTGCAGCAGTGGGGTCCATTGTGGTGCTGACAAGGGTTCTGTCTAGGGGAGGTTGATTGCAGAGTCGTTGTGCTCCCGGACGAGCCCCCATGTGTAGCACTACCCCCGTAGGAGCTACTGGTTTGTTTTGGGTCTACGCTCTGCCTATCAACCCCAGAAGTTTGGCTCGAACCCTCCCTTGGCACAACTGGACAACACAATAATTGTGGAACCCACTAGTATTTGGGAACCACAATGATATCATACAGTAATGCTAATACAGTGAAATATTATTACCTTATGCTGGTTCCCTGTCCCAACTTTAACAGACAAGGTTCCACACAAGTGTAGTTTAACCAAGGATAAAGTGTTTACTTGGTAGAATAAGATGAAGCAAAGTTAAACAAATAACAGTTGACTTCATACAGGGCCCTGTAAGAGTCAATGGCATGGAATTTAATCACAGGTTTAAACAAAATGAGCTGAAGTCAGACCTAAGTAAGTACACAGTGGAGGGATTTCCCCAATGCAATAAGATCAGCACTGGAGTACCTCTCCACCAGGCCTCACCCAGCTCTCAGTAATAACAATGACTATACAAACTAGCATAGACAGCTATTGTATATAAGTAAATGAGTCTATATGCTCTTTGGCTCCCTCTAGCGGGCAACTCCCATATACGTGTCCTACTGCTTTAGTTCAAACAAACAAACTGAGTCTTGTAAGTGTTCCTTACGGTTAATAGCAGTCTTTGCTAGCTTTACAGTCAGGTCCATAAATATTGGGACATCGACACAATTCTAATCTTTTTGGCTCTATACACCACCACAATGGATTTGAAATGAAACAAACAAAATGTGCTTTAACTGCAGACTTTCAGCTTTAATTTAAGGGTATTTACATCCAAATCAGGTGAACGGTGTAGGAATTACAACAGTTTGTATATGCGCCTCCCACTTTTTAAGGGGCCAAAAGTAATGGGACAATTGGCTGCTCAGCTGTTCCATGGCCAGGTGTGTGTTATTCCCTCATTATCCCAATTACAAGGAGCAGATAAAAGGTCCAGAGTTCATTTTAAGTGTGCTATTTGCATTTGGAATCTGTTGCTGTCAACTCTCAATATGAGATGCAAAGAGCTGTCACTATCAGTGAAGCAAGCTATCATTAGGCTGAAAAAACAAAACAAACCCATCAGAGAGATAGCAAAAACATTAGGTGTGGCCAAATCAACTGTTTGGAACATCCTTAAAAAGAAAGAACGCACCGGTGAGCTCAGCAACACCAAAAGACCTGGAAGACCACGGAAAACAACTGTGGTGGATGACCAAAGAATTCTTTCCTTGGTGAAGAAAACACCCTTCACAACAGTTGGCCAGATCAAGAACACTCTTCAGGAGGTAGGTGTATGTGTGTCAAAGTCAACAATCAAGAGAAGACTTCACCAGAGTGAATACAGAGGGTTCAAAAACAGGAAGGCCAGATTAGAGTTTGCCAAACAACATCTAAAAAAGCCTTCACAGTTTTGGAAAAACATCCTCCTATGGACAGATGAGACCAAGATAAACTTGTACCAGAGTGATGGGAAGAGAAGAGTATGGAGAAGGAAAGGAACTGCTCATGATCCAAAGCATACCACCTCATCAGTGAAGCATGGTGGTGGTAGGGTCATGGCGTGGGCATGTATGGCTGCCAATGGAACTGGTTCTCTTGTATTTATTGATGATGTGACTGCTGACAAAAGCAGCAAGATGAATTCTGAAGTGTTTCGGGCAATATTATCTGCTCATATTCAGCTAAATGCTTCAGAACTCATTGGACGGCGCTTCACAGTGCAGATGGACAATGACCCGAAGCACACTGCGAAAGCAACCAAAGAGTTTAAGGGAAAGAAGTGGAATGTTATGCAATGGCCAAGTCAATCAAATGACCTGAATCCGATTGAGCATGCATTTCACTTGCTGAAGACAAAACTGAAGGGAAAATGCCCCAAGAACAAGCAGGAACTGAAGACAGTTGCAGTAGAGACCTGGCAGAGCATCACCAGAGATGAAACCCAGCGTCTGATGATGTCTATGCGTTCCAGACTTCAGGCTGTAATTGACTGCAAAGGATTTGCAACCAAGTATTAAAAAGTGAAAGTTTGAGTTATGATTGTTAATCTGTCCCATTACTTTTAGTCCCTTAAAAACTGTGAGGCACATATACAAACTGTTGTAATTCCTACACCGTTCACCTGATTTGGATGTAAATACCCTCAAATTAAAGCTGAAAGTCTGCAGTTAAAGCACATCTTGTTTGTTTCATTTCAAATCCATTGTGGTGGTGTATAGAGCCAAAAATATTAGAATTGTGTCAATGTCCCAATATTTATGGACCTGACTGTAGTTGGTGCACATTAATAGTTTGTAATCCAACTGGTATGAAGAAAACGAACATTCACAATGTATATAATGTGCTAGCGGCACAAGCGCCAATCCTTTCAATACAATGTCACTGTAAGCTGCAATGTGTCTCTGCACGTGGCGTGTCAACTTCCAAACAGTAATATTGAGTATATCAGATCTACCCTCCGGCGATACAGTTACTTATATTGTTGGGCAGGTGTCCTCTCACCCAATGAGGCCTTGCCTCTCTGGTATGTTCCTGCTGCAGTGTCTCGGTTCTCGGCCCAAGGCAATGGAGTCTCTTATCTCCCTGTACTTCAAGGTCCATAATGCAATGTTCCAATGTAATTAAACTGAACAAGTTGAAGCTATATAACAATTGAACACTGGAGGGAGCTGAGTTCCTTCTTAATCACAAACTGTAGTCCATTAGCTACGTGCAAAAAAAAAAAGGGACACCTTGCTACATTTGTATCCTAGAAACAACTATATACATTGGTACTAGCTGCTTTGTAATATCTTCTAAGGTGAATGAAAATCTAGAATCCCATTTCTAGGGAACACTGGGTGCATAAATCCAGTCCTGGGAACCTGTCCAGCTCGATTGAAGTGCTGAGAAAAAAACAATATATGGGTCAATCTCAAACTCTCTTGGCATTTAAAGGTTTGTGACCTACCTAGGCATAACACTTTTAAATTAACCAAGTTCATGATTCCCTTTAGCCAGGATATCTACAAAGTCTCTCCACCCTTACTGCTTCTGAAAAATATGCTTTGCTTGAGAGCTATGACACAATTTCTAATGGAACACATTAGAAATTACCTCTCTTCTCTGGGGAGAGTCTATATATGGTAACCTCTACCACTGCCATTTCTCTAAGGAAACAATAACATTTCCACTCAACCGCTTCATGGTAAGGCTCCAGTCACACTGGCTTAAAAAACGTTGCTTCTTCAGCAGTTGTGTGTTCTGCCTGTAGAAGCAGCTCAGTGTTATCCTGTATGTCCATGCACATTAGGACGTTAAGAGGCATATTTTGAGTTTAACGTTTAAAGGCAGAAAAAAATACCTTTTGGATCGCGTTTCTGATTGGAGCTTGGAGGCAGAAAAAACATAAAACTCTCCTAAACTTGTCTAAACTTTGTACAAATAATGCTCTATATGGGCGTTTTTTACTCCCAAGAGAACAGACGTTTTTTTAAGCCCAGTGTGCATGGAAACTAATTGGTGCCACCTCTCAAGTGTCAACCCCTTGAACATTATTCCCTGTACACTAAAGAGTCACCACAGATGGCATATGTCACTGACAAAAATAAAAATTAAATAAAAGTGCACTGTCAGTTAAAAGATATCAGACTATCAATAGTGACCACAGTGATAGTCAAATCAACGTAGTTAATTATCTTGCTCAAACTAGCAAATTGGTAACAGTGAATAAAAACAAAAAATAAAACAAAGGTGTCCATATTGTTCATTACTAGAGTTGAGCAGACACCTGGATGTTCGGGTTAGACGGGTTCGGCCGAACTTCGCAAAAAAGTTCGAGTTCGGGACCCGAACTTGACCCCGAACCCGAACCCCATTGAAGTCAATGGGGACCTGAATATTTGAGGACTAAAATGGCTCTAAAAAAGTAATGGAAAGGGCTAGAGGGCTGCAAATGGCAGCAAAATGTTGTTAAGAGCATGGCAAGTGCTCTGCAAACAAATGTGGATAGGAAAATAACTTAAAATAACCTAAAATACATAAAAATAAAAAATAATAATCTTCACCTAGGAGGTCGAGGTCCATATGGAGTAGGAGGTTGAGATGGCGGTGGATGTGGCGGTGTAGGAGGAAGCGGCGGTGGAGGAGGACGAGGTAGCCAACACTGGTTTTTGTTTTTAATTATTTTTTTTAATTAGGGTACACCCCAAAAGAGTGAGAAAGATCAAAAATACAACAATGGCTGGGGAAGGCCAGTATACATGTCTATTCTGCACAAGGTATGGACAAATCCTGTGGGATCCATGCCTGGTTAATTTTAATGAACGTGAGCTTGTCCACATTGGCTCTGGACAGGCGGCTGCGCTTGTCTGTGATAACGCCCCCTGCCGTGCTAAATACACGTTCAGATAATACACTGGCTGCAGGGCAGGCCAGCACCTCCAAGGCGTAAAGGGCAAGCTCAGGCCATGTGCCCAATTTGGAGACCCAGAAGTTGAAGGGGGCAGACCCGTCATTCAGTACGTGTAGGCGTGTGCACACATACTGCTCCACCATGTTGGTGAAATGCTGCCTCCTGCTAAGACGTTCCATATCAGCTGGTGGTGCTGGTTGTTGTGGCGTGCTGACAAAGCTTTTCCACATTTTTGCCATGCTAACCCTGCCCTCTGATCTTTCAGCAGTAGACTGGGTGGGAGACAATGTGAAGGAACTGGAGGCACCGTCAGCAACCCAATCTACTATAGCCTGTACTTGTCCTGGCCTCAACATTCGTAGAGCCGCATTAAGCCCGACCAAATACCGCTGCAGGCTCTGTCGCCTACTCGCACCTGAGGAAGGTGTTTCACTTGTGTGTGTAGCTGGCACAGATCAACCACGTCCTCTCCCTGCAGCAGAAGCTCCACCAGCAGCACCACGGCCGGGGCCACGTCCCTTATTTGACGTTCTCCTCATATTTCTGAAATTTAGGATCTTGCCCTAAATGGGTGTTTTTTTGAATAGCAGAATAGAGCAACAGCATCTAAAGGGTGTATCTCACACGTACAGATATGAAAAAAATGCAGCAAAAAATTATTTTTTGCCCTAAATTATTATTTTTTTGAATAGCAGAATAGGAGAACAGTATCTAAAGTGTGTATCTCACACGTACAGATATGCAGAAAAACGCACCAAAAAACATTTTTTGGGCCAGAAAACGCACCAGAATTTTTTTTTTTTGCCCTAATTTTTTTTTTTGGGAATAGCAGAATAGGAGAACAGTATCTAAAGTGTGTATTTCACACGTACAGATATGCAGGAAAAACAGCAAAAACATTTTTTTGCCCTAAATTTTTGTTTTTTTGAATAGCAGAATAGGAGAACATTATCTAAAGTGTTTATCTCACAGTAACATATACAGTGCTGGTGCACTGAGCTTGCATAAAATGCCCGCTGATGCCAACCTAACTAACAGACGGATACAAGTTATCTTTTCTCTGGCACTGGGCTCAGGGCAGGATAAAAAGATTGTGCACTGCACCCACACAACAAAAGCAAGGTAGATCGCTGAGTAATTTGATTTTTGAATCAGGACTCTAATTCTCTCCCTCAAACCTAGCAGCAGCAGCAACCTTTCCCTACACTATCTAAAGCAGAGTGACGTGCTGTGCTATGTGCCTCTAGCTTATATAGAGGCTGGGTCACATACTGCACTGGCCAATCAAAGCCATGCCATTAGTAGGCATGGATGTGATGGCTTCTAAGGGCACACAAGTTAATTGAATGTTGATTGGCTGCCCTGCAGCTAGGGATGAGCTTCGAGTTCGAGTCGAACTCATGTTCGACTCGAACATTGCCTGTTCGCCCGTTCGCTGAACAGTGAACAAATTGGGGTGTTCGCGGCAAATTCGAAAAGTCTATGGGAGAAATCTAAAGTGCTAATTATAAAGGCTTATATGCAAGTTATTGTCATAAAAAGTGTTTGGGGACCCGGGTCCTGCCCCAGGGGACATGCATCAATGCAAAAAAAAGTTTTAAAAACGGCCGTTTTTTCGTGAGCAGTGATTTTAATAATGCTTAAAGTGAAACAATAAAAGTGAAATATTCCTTTAAATTTCGTACCTGGGGGGTGTGTATGATATGCATGTAAAGTGGCGCATGTTTCCCGTGCTTAGAACTGTCCCTGCATAAAATGTAATTTTTGAAGGAAAAAAAGTAATTTAAAACTCACTCGTGGCTATTAATGAATTGTCGGCTCCCGGCAATACATACAAAAGTCATTGATAAAAAAATAAAAAAAAGCGTGGGGGTCCCCCAGAATTCAATTACCAGGCCCTTCAGGTCTGGTATAGATATTAAGGGGAACCCCGCCGCAAATTAAAAAAAAAATGCGTGCGGTTCCCCCAAATATCCATACCAGGCCCTTCAGATCTGGCATGGATTTTAAGGGGAACTCCACCCCAAATTTTTAAAAAAATGGCATGGAGTCCCCCCAAAAATCCATACCAGACCCTTATCCGAGCACGCAACCTGGCAGGCCGCAGGAAAAGAGGGGGGGACGAGAGAGCGCCCCCCCTCCTGAACCGTACCAGGCCACATGCCCTCAACATGGGGAGGATGTCCCCATGTTGATGGGGACAAGGGCCTCATCCCCACAACCCTTGCCCGGTGGTTGTGGGGGTCTACGGGCGGGGGGCTTATCGGAATCTGGAAGACCCCTTTAACAAAGGGGACCCCCAGATCCCGACCCACCCCTATGTGAATTGGTAAGGGGTACATTGTACCCCTACCATTTCAGGAAGAAAGTGTCAAAAAAAAAAAAAAAAACACACATACCTTGGAAAAGTCCTTTATTAAAAAATAAAAAATAAATAATATTATAGCACTGATTGCGACCCCTCGCCTTACCGCGGCCATTTTCCGTGTGATATTGGGGACCGTAGTCTGTGGGGTTTAGTATCTACTCTACGGTGGCCATTTTGGGTATGATATTGAGGACCGAAGTCCTTTGTAATTCATATGTTTACTCATATGTTTACTCATCGGCCATTTTGCGTATGATGTTGAAGACCGTAGTCTGTGAGGACTGACATACATTCTACGGCAGCCATTTTGGGTATGATTTTGGGGACCGAAGTCCATTGTGGTTAATATATTCAGCGGCCATTTCTCATGGGATATTGAGCACAGAATCTGTTCTGATATCCGCCGCCCTATTTAATAAATTTAATGGAAGAACACAAATATCCCCTGGGCTAGTTTAATGCCGAGAGCAAGTGCTTTAGGTTGCGGTCTGCTATTAATAGAACTAACAAGAAACAAAACAAAGCAAAAAGACTTTACCAAAAGATATATATTTTATACTTGCTCAAATGTGAGTACCTATTGTACTAGTTTTTATCTAAATAAAGTGGTTTAAAACGATAAAACACTATCTGAGGTTCCTTTCTCTCCTGCTCATGAGCCAATAGTGGAACATAACCAGCCGCACAGGGGGGGACGAGAGAACGCCAGAGGGCTATACAGTGGCCAAAACTGTGACTGCTTCATACCCCAAGAGGGGGTGAAAATCTGGAGAGTGCAGGCTTCAATTAAGCACGGATTGCTGTGATCACCCTATGGAACACTAGCAACACTTTTTATTTGACACAGAGCACGAATGAACATTTAGCACTTATGGAAAAAACTTGATATTGCACCAATTATTTGTTAATATATTAATGCATATTGGATGTTTAAATAATACTGCATGCATGGCTGCACTTTTCTTTCATCTTGGAACAGTTTTACACATAAGGTTACTATAAGATTTTTACACAGGCACTTTATATAGGGTTTTCCTACCAGTGTTTATATATATATATATATATATATATATATATATATTTATACATTATTGCACCAGTGTCACATATACATTTTTTATACATCCCCATCAGGGTTTTTAATAGAATAGCGCCACTCCTACTTTTCAACCCTACTTACTCTTTTGCTTCACTTAGGTGATAGCAATACGTAGAGGCAGCTGTTTAATTGATCCCCTTTTATTTGTTTATCTGCTGACTTAATTGTCTATTGCGCGGATTCATACAAACTTACCTTACACTGAAGCCTAGTACACACGACCGAGAATCTCGTCGTAAAAAAAAACGTTGTTTTTCTAGACGAGATTCTTGTCAAGCTTGACGGGATTCTTGTCAAGCTTTCCTTGCATACACACTGTCAATTAAAAATCTTGTTGTTGTAAAGCGCGGTCACGTACAACACGTACAATGGCAGTATAAAAAGGGGAAGTTTGATTCCAATGGCGCCACCCCTTGGGCTGCTTTTGCTGATCTCGTGTTACCGCGTGTTAGTAAAAGTTTGGGGAGAGACGATTCGCGCTTTTCAGTCTTCGTGCTTTCAGTTCGTTACAGCGTGACGAATGTGCTATCTCCATTACGAACGCTAGCACTCCCGTCTCATACTTGATTCTGAGCATGCGCGTTTTTTTTTTTTACGACTCGGAAAAGCGTATACACGACCGGTTTTCTCGTCGGGAAACAGGCCGACAAGAATCCCGGCGAGAAAAACGAGAATCCTGATGAGAAAATAGTGAGCAGGTTCTCTATTTTTCTTATCGAGATTCCCGGCAGTTTTCTTGACAAGAAACCATACACACGAACGGTTTTCTCGGCAAGAAAGCTCTCCCAGCAGTTTTCTTGTTGTTTCTTGCCGAGAAAACCGGTCGTGTGTACAAGGCTTAAATTGTGATTTGACAACCAACCTTTTAAAATCGGGTCAGCAACTACCTCTATAGATGTTCCCTAAATGAGAATATTAATATCTCAAAGTAAAAGAGGAAAAAATAAGGGATATTCTCTCCTAGACTGTAGGAGGAACATGTAATATTTTAATCCCACTCGACTTTCTCTGAACCAGAAAAGACGGTGAGATCATTTAAATAACAGCTAATATGTGTTATTGACTAAAATAGTGTATAAAAATAAACCAACTGCGCTCTTCTTCCCTTATACACTCCACTGCGCTTTGGGAGCAGGTCTGCTGAATGCAGACCAAAAAACCTTACTAGCTGCTACTTTACAAAAAACATATAATAATAAAAGTATTTTGAATAAACAAAAATAGTAGCGCTTCTGTGTATCACACCACAATTCTAAATACTATAGATAATATATATATATATATGTGTCCCGCGAAGAAATACATATATGTGAAAAACTGCAAAACATATACTCTAAAAATATATATGTGCACATACAATAAATTAACCACTTAACAACCACCTGCCGACAAATAACGTCGACAAGGTGGTTGCTTAACTCTGGGAGGACGTTATATAACGTCCTCCCAGAATCGCGCTCCCGCGCGCCCCCTGGGGCGCGCACACGGGAAACTCAGTGACCGCCGGGTCCAGAGGACCCGGCGGATCACGAATCGCGGTAAATCGCCGCTGATAGCGGCCGTTTACCACGTGATCGCTCCGTCAAATGACGGAGCAATCACTTGTAAACAGACCGGCGTCATTTGATGACGCCGGTTCCTCCCTCCCCTCTCTGTACCGATCGGTACAGTGTGAGAGGGGAGGGGGAGGGAGCGGATGGCAGCAGCAGCACTGTGGGCTGGATCTGTGACAATTGCAGTCACAGATCCAGCCATCCATCCATCCCTGCTCAGCCATCCCTGTGCTATACCCTGCCAATACTCTGCAATACACCCTGCCAATACTCTGCAAAATACCCTGGTGCAATACTCTGCAATACCCTGGTGCAATACTCTGCAATACCCTGCGAAATACTCTGCAATACCCTGCGAAATACTCTGCAATACCCTGCGAAATACTCTGCAATACCCTGGTGCAATACTCTGCAATACCCTGGTGCAATACTCTGCAATACCCTGATGCAATACTCTGCAATACCCTGGTGCAATACTCTGCAATACCCTGGTGCAATACTCTGCAATACCCTGCACAATACTCTGCAATACCCTGCACAATACTCTGCAATACCCTGCAAAATACTCTGCAATACCCTGCAAAATACTCTGCAATACCCTGCGCAATACTCTGCAATACCCTGCGCAATACTCTGCAATACCCTGCGCAATACTCTGCAAAATACTCTGCAATACCCTGCACAATACTCTGCAATACCCTGCACAATACTCTGCAATACCCTGCACAATACTCTGCAATACCCTCCACAATACTCTGCAATACCCTCCACAATACCCTGTGCAATACCCTCCACAATACCCTGTGCAATACCCTCCACAATACCCTGTGCAATACCCGTGCAATACCCTGCCATACACCGCAATACCCTGCCATACACCGCAATACCCTGCCATAGTCCGCAATACCCTGCCATAGTCCGCAATACTCCGCAATGCCCTGCAATACTCCGCAATGCCCGGCAATACTCCGCAATGCCCGGCAATACTCCGCAATGCCCGGCAATACTCCGTAATGCCCGGCAATACTCCGCAATGCCGGGCAATACTCCGCAATGCCCGGCAATACTCTGCAATAACCACTTCCCGCCCTCCGGCCGTCATATGACGTCCTTGACTTTGTGCGGGGATATCTGAATGATGGGAGCAGCTACAGGCATCATTCAGATATTAGCTTTTTCAGCCGGCGATTCCCTACACCATAAGAACAATCATAGCAGCTGTTCCACCGCTTGATCATTCTTACGGGAGGCGAGAGGGGATGTCCCCCCCCGCCGCCCTCCGGTGCTTCTACCGACTCACCGCTACGATCAAAGCCAGGATTGTTGTTTTTTTTTTTTTTGTTTTTTTTCAGGCTTCCCAGCCTAGAGGTGAGATGTGGGGTCTTATTGACACCCCCCCCCCCCATATCTCACTGTAAAGAGGACCTGTCATGCCATATTCCTATTACAAGGGATGTTTACGTTCCTTGTAATAGGTATAAAAGTGATCAAAAAAATGTTTAGGGCGGAAAAACATGTCAAACTAAAATAAATAAAGTAAAATGAAGAATAAAATTTTTATTTTTTTTTAAAGCGCCCCTGTCCCCGTGAGCTCGCATACAGAAGCGAACGCATACGTAAGTCCCGCCCACATATGAAAACGGTTTTCAAACCACACATGTGAGGTATCTCTGCGAACGTTAGAGCGAGAGCAATCATTTTGGCCCTAGACCTCCTCTGTAACTCAAAACATGTAACCAGTAAAAATATTTAAAGCGTCGCCTATGGGGATTTTTTAAGTAGCGAAGTTTGGCGCCATTCCACGAGTGTGTGCAATTTTTAAGGGCGACATGTTAGGTATCTATTTACTCGGCGTAACTTCATCTTTCACATTATGCAAAAACATTGGGCTAACTTTACTGTTTTTTTTTTTTTTTAAGCACAAAACATTTTTTTCCGTAAAAAACGCGTTAAAAAAATTGCTGCGCAAATATCGTGCGAGATAAAAAGTTGCAACAACCACCATTATATTCTCTAAGGTCTTTGCTAAAAAAAAATATATAATGTTTTGGGGTTCTATGTAATTTTCTAGCAAATAAATGATGATTTTTACATGTAGGAGAGAAATGTCAGAATTGGCCTTGGTGCTCCAGAACGCCTGAAGGTGCTCCCTGCATGTTGTGCCTCTGTATGTGGCCACGCTGTGTAAAAGTCTCACACATGTGGTATCGCCATACTCGGGAGTAATAGCAGAATGTGTTTTGGGGTGTAATTTGTGGAATGCATATGCTGTGTGTGAGAAATAACCTGCTAATATGACAATTTTGTGAAAAAAAAAAAAGAGAAAAAAAAAATCTTGATTTTGCAAAGAATTGTGGAAAAAAATGACAACTTCAAAAAACTCACAATGCCTCTTTCTGAATACCTTGGAATGTCTTCTTTCCAAAAAGGGGTCATTTGGGGGGTATTTGTACTTTTCTGGCATGTTAGGGTCTCAAGAATTGAGATAGGCCGTCAGTACTTCAGGTGTGATCAATTTTCAGATATTGGCACCATAGCTTGTGGACTCTATAACTTTCACAAAGACCAAATAATATACACCAATTTGTACTTATTTTTACCAAAGATATGTAGCAGTATAAATTTTGGCCAAAATTTATGAAGAAAAAATAGTAATTTGCAAAATTTTATAACAGAAACGAAAAAAAAAATCATTTTTTTACAAAATTTTCAGTCTTTTTTCTCTTATAGCGCAAAAAATAAAAAACCCAACAGTGATTAAATACCACCAAAAGAAAGCTCTATTTGTGTGAAAAAAAGGACAAAAATTTCATATGGGTACAGTGTTGTATGACTGAGTAATTGTCATTCAAAATGTGAGAGCACCGAAAGCTGAAAATTGGTCTGGTTATTAAGGGGGTTTAAGTGCCCAGTGGTCAAGTGGTTAATAAGTGTCCGTAGCGTTCAAATATTGTTTTCAAACCAATAGTGAAAAAACATTTAAAGAAAGTCCATCAGTGAGATAAGTGTTCCAATAATAGTGACTTCAACTAAAATTTGCATAAAAATCTTCCTGTGTTCTCTTGAATAAACCTTCACCACACCAGCGTGATTAGTGACTCCACTCTCTAAGGACTTGCACTCACCAATAGGATTTGCCTTGCACTCTCATGCTCGGCTTCACAGCTTAAACACCCCTCAGGGTATAAAAGATAGATCCAAACGATGTTGCTAGGTCAGTCAAGTTTTCCCACATGAAAAAGCAAAAAGGTCTCCAATAGTGAAGTACGTAAAAACTTTTATTAAACACAGCACAGGTAACCTTCAATAGTTTCACTTACATCTAGCAAATCAAAGTTAGGCACTTCAGCAAAATCACTTCAAAAACGCCAGACAGGCATACGACAGGTAGCCGCGATGTATTGCGGTCTCGGCGGACCAATCAATCATTTGTGTCTCACCCTCCTTCATATATGCCCGTCTCTCCACTCCAATCGAAAACACAGTGAACTTCCGTCCAAACACCGGACTGTAGATTCGATGAGCGGTCGAAAAAACCGAACGCCACACACTATAAAAGAGCGCCGTGTAGCTTCTCCCAGACTAGTTTTGTCGCATAGGACTTCTTCCAAATCTATATGTGTTATTAATGCCAAGGGGTCACATGTAAGAAAACTCTAAATTGGACCTTGCATCTGTTACAGTTTGTGGATGGAGCTCCCCATCACTCCAACTGTACATGCAAGTAACATCCCTGAATGAATCTGTTTTGAGCGACTGGTCACCCAGCAACTCGTCACAGTTAATCGGCCTATGGTAATACAGCATTTAAATCACCATGGTAATCATTAAATGTGATATATGTTAAAAAAGAGAAAAATTTGACAAAATATTTAAAAAATATTTAAAATCAAAAAAAGAGAAAAATTACTACTTGATATCACCTTTAAACAAAAAAAGGAGAGATAATATTTGATCCATCCTAACTAAACATCCCCATCACTCCCCCATTGCATAAATGCAATATGGGTGGAGAGGTAGGGAGTAGGGATGAGCCGAACACCCCCCACACCAGAACCCATGAACGGACTGAAAGTTTGCGCAAACTTTAGAACCCTATTAAATACAATGGACTCAAACGTTCAAAATTAAAAGTGCTAATTATAAAGGCTAATATGCAAGTTATTGTGCTAAAAAGGGTTTGGGGACCCTTGTCCTGCCCCAGGGGACATGTACATTTTTTAAGTGTAGCTCCAGCCAAAAAATTACTTTTTAAGCTTTTTGGAATACATAGGGATTAGGGAAGGGTTATCACCCCTGTAACATTTGTTTTGCTGTCTGTGCACCTGTTCAGACCTGTTCAGTTCTCTGCCTGTGGTTTTATTATGAGAACACCACAAATTGTATTCAGGTTCCTTTAAGTGAACGCTGTGCAAAGAGCTGAAGTACACTACATAAAATGAATGCAGCTCCCTGCCTGTGGTTTTATTATGAGAACACCACTAACTGTATTCAGGTAAGCTTTAGGTGAAGGCTATGCAAAGGACACAGTACACTAAGTGAAACACCGACTGCAGCTAGCACAATCACCTGCCTGCCTGTCACAGTATAGAGAATAACAGGAACGGATCTAGCTAAACTGAATACAGTGTATAAATATATATACACAACACCTAGGATGCATATATATCCTCTACACACTGTAACTGCAGCTAAATGACTCGTCTGCCTGCTCTATCTAATTCAATATAAATGACACTGTCTCTCTCTGTAATCTCTCTTTAAACAACTCCAACACACTACACAAGGCCGTCAAGCCTTATATAGTGTGGGGCGTGTACTAAACCCCCTGAGCCATAATTGGCCAAAGCCACCCTGGCTTTGGCCAATTACGGCTCTCTGTTCAGACGGCGCTGTGATTGGCCAAGCATGCGGGTCATAGTGCATGCTTGGCAAATCATCAGCCAGCAATGCACTGCTATGCCGCAGTGAATTATGGGCCGTGATGCACCACTCGAATTTGGCGCGAACGGCCCAAAATGTTCGATCTTCATCGAACGATCGAACAGTCGATGTTCGAGTCGAACATGGGTTCGACTCGAACACGAAGCTCATCCCTAGTAGGGAGATGGTGAGCAACATGAGAATTTAGGGTGAACCTAAACAGGAAAGTTCTTAAAGGTATGGCATATTCCCATCCATCTGATACGGCACAAATACGCCCACACAGTAACCTAAAAGATTGTTAATTTAAAAAAAAATATAAAAAATATAAATAGAGTCAACATCTAAAGACTCGCTTATGAAACAGATAGTAGGTTGTATGCCAATCTGCCTGCCATACTATACATAACAACATGTCAGCCAAGAGCTCAAAGCTGGTTTACATCATTGTAATCTAACCGTTATCAATAAATGCGTTGACATCTGTGTCAATGTTAAGGCCATGCGGGGTGTAACAGCATACCCTGTGGATCCATACCATCTCAAGCCTTGATAATTCCCTGACCAGGGAGCTACCCCTCCAATGTGCACTAAATTTATCAATTCCTATAAAGAGTGTGTTAGCAGGGTTGTGGTTATGATGGATGTCATAGTGTTTAGAGACAGAATGATATTTAAATCCGCTTTATATGTTGGTGATATGCTCCCCCAAGCGAACCGACATGGACCGTTTGGTCCTGCCAATGTATTGAAGGCCACACGGGCACTGCAATAAATATACAATGCATGAAATAAACGGTTCAATTTGATGTTCCCTGGATGTACTGGTTGAAACAAAGGACTCAGTTTTTCAGAATTTGCTCTTATTCAATGTGCAAATCTGACACCTACGACACTGGTGATATCCAGAGAGGTTTTGAAAAAAAGATACCCTTTTCGTCGGAGGGTCCACGAAATTGGGGGAAACTCTGTCCCTGAGGGAAGGGACCCCTCTGAAAATCACCTGTGGGTTGGCTGGTAGGAATGTTTTAACCACTTGCCGACCGCCGCACAACGATATACGTCGGCAGAATGGCACGGCTGCGCAAAAGGACATATATATATATATATGTCCCCTTTAAGAAGCGACATTGTGGACAGGCGCGCACCCGCCGAAAGCTCCGTGACTCCGACCGCAGCTCCGGTGGACTCGATGTCCGCGGGCATACCCGC
The DNA here is from genome assembly GCA_029206835.1 of Rana muscosa. Lineage (NCBI taxonomy): Eukaryota > Metazoa > Chordata > Amphibia > Anura > Ranidae > Rana > Rana muscosa. Next base: position 150,154,809 of record CM055116.1, read on the forward strand.
GATCATGTCACGGTGAGGAAGAATGGGGAAATGCTGATGTAAACAAGCATTTCCTTAGTCTTCCTAGTGACAGGACAATGATCACAGCTTCCTGTAATCAGAAGCGGTGATCACTGTCGTGTCACACACAGCCCATCCCCCCTACAGTTAGAAGCACTCCCTAGGGCACACTTAACCCGTTCAGCGCCACCATTTTCACAGTAGTCAGTGCATTTTTATAGCACTGATCGCTGTAAAAATGACAATGGTCCCAAAAGTGTCCAATGTGTCCGCCATAAAGTTGCAGTCACGATAAAAATCGCAGATCGCCGCCATTACTAGTTAAAAAAAGAAATTATAATAAAAATGCAATAATTCTATCACCTATTTTGTAGACGCTATAACTTTTGCGCAAACCAATCAATATACGCTTATTGTAAAAATATTGAAGCAGCACTATTAGTCAAAGTGCAAATTGCTAGAAAACAAAGTGCAATATTCTGATAAATGGTTCATTATGGTATAAAAATAGGATAACAAAAACACATATATAATCAAAGTGTCTATGAATAGTGATAAAGTGTAGAGTTGAGCGGACACCTGGATGTTCGGGTTCGACGGGTTCGGCCGAACTTCGCAAAAAAAGTTCGAGTTCGGGACCCGAACTTGACCCCGAACCCAAACCCCATTGAAGTCAATGGGGACCCGAACTTTTGAGGACTAAAATGGCTCTAAAAAAGTAATGGAGAGGGCTAGAGGGCTGCAAATGGCAGCAAAATGTTGTTAAGAGCATGGCAAGTTCTCTGCAAACAAATGTGGATAGGGAAATTACTTAAAATAACATAAAATACATAAAAATTCAAAATAATAATCTTGACCAAGGAGGACAAGGTCCATATGGAGTAGGAGGTTGAGGTGGCGGTGTAGGTGGAAGCGGCGGTGGAGGAGGACGAGGTAGCCAACACTGTTTTTATTTTTTTATTTTTTTAAATTAGGGTACACCCCAAAAGAGTGAGAAAGATCAAAAATACTACAATGGCTGGCTAAGGCCGGTATACATGTCTATTCTGCACAAGGTATGGACAAGTCCTGTGGGATCCATGCCTGGTTCATTTTAATTAACGTGAGCTTGTCCACATTGGCTCTGGACAGGCGGCTGTGCTTGTCTGTGATAACGCCCCCTGCCATGCTAAATACACGTTCAGATAATACACTGGCTGCAGGGCAGGCCAGCACCTCCAAGGCGTAAAGGGCAAGCTCAGGCCATGTGCCCAATTTGGAGACTAGCAAATTGGTAACAGTGAATAAAAACAAAAAATAAAACAAAGGTGTCCATATTGTTCATTACTAGAGTTGAGCAGACACCTGGATGTTCGGGTTAGATGGGTTCGGCCGAACTTCGCAAAAAAGTTCGAGTTCGGGACCCGAACTTGACCCCGAACCCCATTGAAGTCAATGGGGACCTGAATATTTGAGGACTAAAATGGCTCTAAAAAAGTAATGGAAAGAGCTAGAGGGCTGCAAATGGCAGCAAAATGTTGTTAAGAGCATGGCAAGTGCTCTGCAAACAAATGTGGATAGGAAATAACTTAAAATAACATAAAATACATAAAAATAAAAAATAATAATCTTCACCTAGGAGGTCGAGGTCCATATGGAGTAGGAGGTTGAGATGGCGGTGGATGTGGCGGTGTAGGAGGAAGCGGCGGTGGAGGAGGACGAGGTAGCCAACACTGGTTTTTAATATATTTTTTTTTAATTAGGGTACACCCCAAAAGAGTGAGAAAGATCAAAAATACAACAATGGCTGGGGAAGGCCAGTATACATGTCTATTCTGCACAAGGTATGGACAAATCCTGTGGGATCCATGCCTGGTTAATTTTAATGAACGTGAGCTTGTCCACATTGGCTCTGGACAGGCGGCTGCGCTTGTCTGTGATAATGCCCCCTGCCGTGCTAAATACACGTTCAGATAATACACTGGCTGCAGGGCAGGCCAGCACCTCCAAGGCGTAAAGGGCAAGCTCAGGCCATGTGCCCAATTTGGAGACCCAGAAGTTGAAGGGGGCAGACCCGTCATTCAGTACGTGTAGGTGTGTGCACACATACTGCTCCACCATGTTGGTGAAATGCTGCCTCCTGCTAAGACGTTCCATATCAGCTGGTGGTGCTGGTTGTTGTGGCGTGCTGACAAAGCTTTTCCACATTTCGGCCATGCTAACCCTGCCCTCTGATCTTTCAGCAGTAGACTGGGTGGGAGACAATGTGAAGGAACTGGAGGCACTGTCAGCAACCCAATCTACTATCGCCTGTACTTGTCCTGGCCTCAACATTCGTAGAGCCGCATTAGGCCTGACCAAATACCGCTGCAGGCTCTGTCGCCTACTCGCACCTGAGGAAGGTGTTTCACTTGTGCGTGTAGCTGGCACAGTTCGACCACGTCCTCTCCCTGCAACATGAGCTCCACCAGCAGCACCACGACCGGGGCCACATCCCTTATTTGACGTTCTCCTCATATTTCTGAAATATAGGATCTTGTCCTAAATGGGTGTTTTTTGAATAGCAGAATAGAGTAACAGTATCTAAAGGGTGTATCTCACAGGTACAGATATGCAGAAAACGCACCAAAAATTATTTTTTTTGCCCTAAATTGTTTTTTTTTTTTTTAAATAGCAGAATAGGAGAACAGTATCTAAAGTGTGTATCTCACACCTACAGATATGCATTAAATGCAGCAAAAAAAATTTTTGGCCAGAAAACGCACCAAAATTTTTTTTTTGCCCTAAGTTATTAGTTTTTTGAATAGCAGAATAGGAGAACAGTATCTAAAGTGTGTATCTCACATGTACAGATATGCAGAAAATGCACCAAAACATTTTTTTGGGCCAGAAAACGCACCAAAATTTTTTTTTGCCCTAAATTATTATTTTTTGGAATAGCAGAATAGGAGAACAGTATCTAAAGTGTGTATCTCACAGTAACATATGCAGTGCTGGTGCACGGAGCTTGCATAAAATGCACGCCAACGCCAACCTAACTAACAGACGGATAAAAGTTATCTTTTCTCTGGCACTGGGCTCAGGGCAGGATAAAAAGATTGTGCACTGCACCCACACAACAAAAGCAAGGTAGATCGCTGAGTAATTTGATTTCTGAATCAGGACTCCTATCTAATTCTCTCCCTCAAAGCAGCAGCAGCAACCTTTCCCTACACTATCTAAAGCAGAGTGACGTGCTGTGCTATGTGCCTCTAGCTTATATAGAGGCTGGGTCACATACTGCACTGGCCAATCACAGCCATGCCATTAGTAGGCATAGCTGTGATGGCTTCTAAGGGCACACAAGTTAATCGAATGTTGATTGGCTGCCCTGCAGCTTTTTAAAATGCGGCATTACATTGCCGAACACTGAACCCGAACATACAGTAAATTGTTCGGGTTTGGGTCCGGGTACCAAAAACCCAAAAGTCCGGTACGAACCCGAACTTTACAGTTCAGGTTCGCTGAACCCTAATAAAGTGTCATCCAATCTAAAGTGTATCAAATCTAAAGTGCATCAAAAGAAAAACCTGAAGGGTCTGGTATGGATATTTGGGGGGAACCCCACGTCATTTTTTTTTTTTTTGACGCAGGGTTCCCCTTAATATCCATACCATATCCATATCCATACCAGACCTGAAGGGCCTGGTAATTGAATTTGGGGGGACCCCCACGCATTTTTTTTTATCAATGACTTTTCTCTGTATTGCCGGGAGCCAACAATTCATTATAGCCGCGCTGCTTTACAGGCATACTATACTCCCCACCCCCCCCAGGTATGAAATTTAAAGGAATATTTAAAGGGTTGTGGGGAAGAGTCCCAAGGTGCTTTGAGGGGTCACAGACCCCCAAAGCATCCTCCCCATGTTGGCCTGGTACAGTTCAGGAGGGGGTGAGCGCTCTCTCATCCTCCCCTCTTTTCCTGCGGCCTGCCAGGTTGCGTGCTCCGATAAAGGGTCTAGTATGGATTTTTGGGGGGACCCCACGCCATTTTTTTTATTTCGGCGCTGAATTCCCCTTAATATCCATACCAGACCTGAATGGCCGGATATGGAATTTGGGGGGACCCCCACACATTTTTTTTTAAATTTTGGTTCCCTGCACAAAATGTAATTTTTGAGGGAAAAAAAAAGTAATTTAAAACTACTCCCGCTATTATTGAATTGTCGGTCCCGGCAATACAGATAAAAGTCATTAAAAAAAATGGCAGGGGTTCCCCTTAATATTCATACCAGACCCAAAGGGCCTGGTAATGGACTTGGGGGGGGGGGGCTCTGCCATTTTTTTCAATTACTTTTCTCTGTATTGCCGGGACTGACAATTCATGAATAGCCGCTATTAGTTTTAAATGACTTTTTTTCTTCAGAAATTACACTTTGTGCAGGGACAATTCTAAGCACTGGAAACATGCGCTACTTTACATGCATACTTTAGATACCCCCCAAGTACGAAATTTAAAGGAATATTTCACTTTTATTGTTTCACTTTAAGCATTATTAAAATCACTGCTCCTGAAAAAACTGCCGTTTTTAAAACTTATTTTTGCATTGATACATGTCCCCTGAGGCAGGATCCAGGTCCCCAAATACTTTTTAGGACAATAACTTGCATATTAGCCTTTAAAATTAGCACTTTTGATTTTTCATGTTCGTGTCCCATAGACTTTAACAGTGTTCGCTTGTTCAAACAAATTTTTTGCCTTTTCGCTTGTTCTGGTGCGAACCGAACTGGGGGGGTGTTCGGCTCAACCCTAGTTAGCAACACTAATCATTGTATTCACTGGCAGAACACAATAAAACTGGAGGAGTGATTCCCCCATCCACAGGTCAGCAGGTGAGAGGGTGTGTGGGGACAGGCTGGGGAGAGATACTAGTCAGTGGCTGGTGAGACATTTACATACGCCACAATCATTAGAGCAAGAGCAATAATTCTAGCACTAGACCTCCTCTGTAACTCTAAACATGTACGCTGTTAAAAAAATGAAAGCATCGCTTAGTATAAATCATGCTAACTTTAGTCGTTTTTGTTTTACTTTTTTTATAAATGAAACAGTTTCTTTAAAAAAAAAAAAAACACATTTGAAAAATTGCTGCGCAAATACCGTGCAACATAAAAAGTTGCAAAGGCCACCATTTTATTCCATAGGGTGTCTACTAAAACAATATATAATGTTTGGGGGTTCTGACTAATTTTCTAGCAAAAGAAAAAAAATGATTTTTACATGTAGGAGAGAAGTGTCAGAATTGGTCTGGGTGGCAAGGGGTTAATTACTATAAGTAATATACAAATAATTATTGGCCGCTTTGCATGTAGCTTCTGACAGGCTGAGCAAGGAGCCCCGTATCTCCGGAACCCTAAATGATAGGAGCCCCATATTTTGATCAGTGATGGGGTAGGTCTTCAGATACCTACCCCCCCCCCCCATAATTTGGGGTCTCTGTGACCCTTGGTCGTCAAGCTACAATCCTCAAAGTTGATCTTTTTTTTTTTTTATGATTTTTCTTCTTTTTTTGGGGGGGCAAATGGGCCTATCTTGAGGAAGGGGCCTGGAGCTTTAGCTCCAATAGCCCCTATGTTAATCCGACCCTGCATGCAACAGAAAAATCTTATCCAACTTAACTAAAAACAGATTCTATTAGAACAAGATCTGAAGAGGATTTATTAAACAAAAATACAAGCATTAAATACTAATCAACTCAATATTATCTGCTTACTTATGTGGCTTAATTATGATGCACAATATAAGGTGTCGTGTCAACAGTGATTTTACAAGGAATTTTTAGCGGGCCATTTGGATTTGGTTCTTCAGTTTGGGATCCCTATCAGCAGTGGCGGCTGGTGCTAAAAACTTTTTGGGGAGCGCACACAAACTGAAAAAAAAACACATCAATTGCCGCCACTGTGCCCATTAAACACAGCCACTGTGCCCAAACGCCACCAGTTTGCCCCCTCAAATGCAGGCAGTTTGCCCTCTCAAATGCAGCCAGTTTCCCCCCAAATACAGCCAGTTTCCCCCCAAATGCAGCCAGTTTGTCCCCAAATGCAGCCAGTTTGTCCCCAATGCAGCCAGTTTGTCCCCAATGCAGCCAGTTTGTCCCCAAATGCAGCCAGTTTCCCCCCAAATGCAGCCAGTTTCTCCCAAATACAGCCAGTTTCTCCCAAATACAGCCAGTTTGTCCCCATATGCACCCAGTTTGTCCCCAAATGCAGCCAGTTTGTCCCCATATACAGCCAGTTTGTCCCCAAATGCAGCCAGTTTGTCCCCAAATGCAGCCAGTTTGTCCCCATATACAGCCAATTTGTCTCCATATACAGCAAGTTTGTCCCCCCAAATACAGCCAGTCTGTCCTCATATACAGCCAATTTGTCCCCAAATGCAGCCAGTTTGTCCCTATATACAGCCAGTTTGTCCCCCCAAATACAGACAGTTTGTCCCCAAATACAGCCAGTTTGTCCCCAAATGCACCCAGTTTGTCCCCAAATGCACCCAGTTTGTCCCCATATACAGCCAGTTTGTCCCTATATACAGCCAGTTTGTCCCCATATACAGCCAGTTTGTCCCCAAATGCAGCCAGTTTGTCCCCAAATGCAGCCAGTTTGTCCCCATATACAGCCAATTTGTCTCCATATACAGCCAGTCTGTCCCCATATACAGCCAATTTGTCCCCATATACAGCCAGTTTGTCTCCATATACATCCAGTCTGTCCCCATATACAGCCAGTTTGTCCCCATATGCAGCCAGTTTGTCCCCATATGCAGCCAGTTTGTCCACATATGCAGCCAGTTTGTCCCCAAATGCAGCCAGTTTGTCCCCAAATGCAGCCAGTTTGTCCCCATATACAACCGGTTTGTCCCCATATACAGCCAGTTTGTCCCCATATACAGCCAGTTTGTCCCCATATACAGCCAGTTTGTCCCCCCAAATACAGCCAGTCTGTCCCCCCAAATACAGCCAGTTTGTCCCCCCAAATACAGCCAGTTTGTCCCCCCAAATACAGCCAGTTTGTCCCCAAATGCAGCCAGTTTGTCCCCAAATGCAGCCAGTTTGTCCCCAAATGCAGCCAGTTTGTCCCCATATACAGCCAGTTTGTCCCCATATACAGCCAGTGTGTCCCCAAATGCAGACAGTTTCCCCCCAAATGCAGCCAGTTTCCCCCCAAATGCAGTCAGTTTCCCCCCAGCCTTCTTCCGTCCTTGATGTCTTCTCCCGCCCTCGATGTCGCTTCAGCCAATCAGATTACTGGTAACCAGACCCGGTGAACCTGATTGGCTGAAACGTCTGTCAGTGTTAACCAGGGAATGCACCCCCGTGCGTCCTCTGGTTAACTATTTGGAAGCCGATTACAGCCCTCAGGCTCTGATAGGCACTTCCAAAAACCAAACAGCCGCTGTTATTCAGATGGCCGGCGCTCAACAGGGGGCCAGCCATCTGAATAGTGGGCGGCAGCAGCGGCGACAATACATAGGTTCATGCAATGCATGAATCTATGTATTGTTGTGAGTGACGGGAGCAGGAGCGAGAGGGGGCGGGTCTCCTGCACCCACTATGGACGCACCGCCACTGCCTATCAGTAAACAGCTGACATAATGGAATATTTGAAGGGACATATGGTTGGAAAGGGAAAATAGACAAGCAGAAAGGAAAAAGAAAAGGGGGTGATAATGGGGGACAAAAAAAGCCACATAGTTTTTCCCCAATATGCTACAAGCATTGTAGTATTTCAATTCAAATGCCCAAAAATGCCCAGAGGCTTTTAGAAACCTAGTGAGGCCCCCCACCTTGCCCGCCAGACAGGTGAGGTGTGTATTTAGCTTCTTCTTTTACAGATGGCATTGTGGATTTTCTTACCTTAGTGACAGAGTTGCTTTAACAGAGCACTGCTTGATTTTCCTTGTTTCTTGGTGTTTTCTTTACCCTTCTTTGTGGAAAACCACTTTAAGAAAATAAAAGGTCAGTAAAACATTTAAAGCATATGTGTTCGCTCAATATTTCTAGATAAAAAAATATTTCTGAAGAGCTGCATAATTCAGATTTAATCACAAGCCACATGCTGACATAAGCATTCAATTTTCACTTAAAACGTGGTGTATTTTGACATTTGATATTTTGCCCTTCCCGCAGGGGGATCATTTAATGTTTCTGTGCTCACCTCTGAGTTCAGACCCACCACTGGCACATTATAAAGGCACAAGCTGTGAAGATTACGAATGCGCAATCGTTAATGCTTTTATTAATTGAGGTTTAAATAATCACAGTTTGTAGCTGTTGCAGTGAAGCAACTTAAAAAAAAAAGTTAATTTAAAAGGAAAATATTAAACTCAAAGTGTATTTTGTGATAGATATATGTACATATGAACAAATTCAAAACCTATCATAATAAAGTTTTTATACCTTCCAATAAAGACATGCAAACGAAAAGTCCTTAAAAAACTAACGGGGCCATGTCAGGCATTGCCAAGCAATTAAAGGCGCACTCCAAGAAAGAATAAAAATTCAGCTTTATACATAGAAGGAATAGAGCATACCTGTCCCTGCTTTTATGTTTTCTTCTAAATATAACAGTTTTCCAGACCATGTTGCTTTGTAAAGTCCTCTGGCTTATGCAGGCCTGGTGCAAGGATTTTTGGCAAAAACCTAATTTTGCCGCCCCCCCCCCGGCTCCACCCCTGACTCCACGCCCTGCCCATGTATATCCACCTTTTTAATGAAGTGCCTATCAATGCAGCCTCACCAGTTCCCATGAAATGCAGCTACCAGTGCCCATCAATGCAGCCTCACCAGTGCCCATCAATGCAGCCTCACCAGTGCCCATCAATGTAGCCTCGCCAGTGCCCATCAATGCAGCCTCGCCAGTGCCCATCAATGCAGCCTCGCCAGTGCCCATCAATGCAGCCTCGCCAGTGCCCATCAATGCAGCCTCGCCAGTGCCCATCAATGCAGACTCGCCAGTGCCCATCAATGCAGACTCGCCAGCGCCCATCAATGCAGACTCGCCAGCGCCCATCAATGCAGCCTCACCAGCGCCCATCAATGCAGCCTCACCAGCGCCCATCAATGCAGCCTCACCAGCGCCCATCAAATGCAGCTACCAGCGCCCATCAAATGCAGCTACCAGCGCCCATCAAATGCAGCCTCACCAGCGCACATCAAATGCCGCCTACCAGCGCCCATCAATGCAGCCTACCAGTGCCCATCAATGAATGTTTGCTTGCTTCTATTCATTCGGGAGTCGAGACACAGACACATTCCTCCGCCACCGCTGCCCCTTTGACACTATGTGTGAATCGAGCGGTGGCTGCCTGCTGATGCTGAGACTTAGTTGCTTGCTGCAGAGAGAAGAGAGTAGAAACACCAGTGGCCAGGCGCCCTAGGCAGCACTACGCCCTAGGCAACTCCCTAGTTTGCCTAGTGGTAGCACCAGCCCTGGGCTTATGGTAAATTTGTGTAGCACCAAACCCATAGGGGCCGCTGGAAGATAACTGTCTCCAAAGGTTGCCCTGACCTTGCAAGCCTCCTGACACCTGACACCCTGGGTTCTGATATTATTCAAAGAGAGATTACGAATACACAAGACACCAAAGAAATATTAGAAATTGCAAATGAATACTGGATAATATTGAGTCAACAATGCAAAGAAATGTAGAATATTTTTTTCCCCCAAAGTGCATCTTTTAGCATAACCAAACTACAGAGATATACAAAGAAATGACAGTAATGGTGAACCTGGCGATATAAACCAACAGATCTAAAGGAGACTTATGACCCCAGGTACCAGAGGGGGAAGAAAAGACTTGTTGTCAAAGCTCTCTCTAAGCCCCAATGCCACGGGCATAAAGAAAAAATAACACAAATACAAAATGTACAATTTGAGTCATGCCGCGTACACACAATCAGTTTTCTCGTTGGGAAAACTGTCATGTTTTCTCTTGGATGAGAAAAACGGCCATGTGTACGCTCTCCAGTAGTTTTCCCAACGAGAAAACCGCCGAGAATCACAACGAGAAAATTTAGAACATGCACTAAATTTTTCTCATCACGAATCGCAGCGTTTTTTTCCTCAGCAGTTTTCCCATAGGGAAACACTGCTAGGGAGCCTACACACGGTCAGTTTTCCTCGACCAAGAGAAAACCTGTCGCGAAAAATGGCCGTGTGTACACGGGGAAAAGGGGACCAAGCCGGTCCTCGTTTTTCCCATCGGGTTTCATTCACTGCGGTGTTTTCACTGCCGAGAAACTCGATCGTGTGTACGCAGCATAAAAGTTCCCCTTTAAGGTGAACAGATGGTGTGGGTTGATTCCTTTGTGTGGGGTCGAGAAGAGTCCTTAAAGTGAAGGTATCCAGAATCTTCACCTAGCTATGCAAAGGCCTAAAGATGTTGCTGTGCAATGGCGACCAGCATTGGTGAATAGCATAAGCAAAGTGTTTCCCAGTGGAGGGCCTTTAATGTGGAATAGGCAGGGTAAAAGTGTCTGCATGCAGTGTTTTTGTGTGTAAGGCCTCGTACACACGGCCGAGATTCTCGTTGAGAAAAAACATGTCGTTTTTTTCGACGAGATTCTTGGACAAGAAACTTGTCCCGGCCGAGTGTACACACGCTCGTTTCAAAGAACCCGCGGTTCTTTGAAAGGAGTGTACGCGGTGACGTCATCGACTACGTCGAGCATGCGCTCGTCACATTCGATGCCGTCGCCGCCATCTTGTTACACCCTACGTATGCCTAGGAAGCTACCGCGCATGCGTCAAATTCATTTCGAACATGCGCGGGCTTCCGGGCGGACAGGTAAGTGTACACACACTCACTTTTCTCGTCGAGAAACACGCCGAGGAGAATCTCGACGAGAAAATAGAGAGCAGGTTCTCTATTTTCTCGTCGAGGTTTCTTGTCGGTTTTCTCGACGAGAAACACGCTAGCAGCGTACACACGACCGATTTACTCGGCAAGACCTCTCTGCCAGCAAGTTTCTTGCTGGTTCTTGCCGAGAAAATCGGTCGTGTGTACGAGGTCTAATACTTAGGATGAGCTTCTGTCCACTCACCAATCCTGAGGACACCAAGGCGCAGGGACATAAGATGTCCCAGAACAGGCTCTTGAGGAATCTGCACCACAATCTATACAGAGGTCCCTTGGTGTGAGCACTGTGGCTTACACATATATTTGCTAATGTGTGCAAACAAAACCCTCTGTTTTTAACGTAAACTGTTAGACGCGGTCAATTTGGTTGTTTTGCAGGCTGGTTGGTAAGTGTGTCGGGAAATCTTTTGTTTGTTTGTGATGTATTTCTCTTGGCACCTGATAGCCAAATGTAGGGACTGGGAAGGGAAGGGAGGGTATATACAGCTGGGGAGGCTGGCAGCTAAAGCTCACATCCAGGCAATAAACTAAACACACAGGGGTTGAATTTACTAAAACTGGAGAGTGCAAAATGTAGTGCAGCTCTGCATAGAAACCAATCAGCTTCCAGGTTTTAGGGATTAGGGATTACAACACGTCAGTTTTTATTGCTGTCTGTGCCCCCATTATGGAGATTCACCCTCTCTATTTGTCCTGTTTACCATTATCACTAAAAGTAAAAGTTTAAAAAAATGGGTTGTCCCCAGAAAATTTATAATTACATTTTCCAATGGGGACACTAGTTCTGGTGGCCTGGGGGGTCTCCAATGAGTTCTCTTAATTTTCAGGGATTTCCTCTAACTTCCTGTTTGGCCATGTGACATGAGGTGAAGGAAAATCCTAGCAATGGGACACAGATGGCAAACAAAAATCTGATATGGGTTATAACCCTCCCTTGCTCTATCCAAAATGAAAAAAAAAAGTTTTGCCTATAGTTCTACTTTAATTTGAACAAGCTGAAGGTAGAAGCTTTATGGAATACCATGCACAGCTGCACCAGATGCTGTATGCTCCAGTTTTAGTGAATCTCCCCATAGATTATTTACTCAAGGATAGATGGCTTACCTGCAAAGGATATTTTATTTATGTCCATCCATTCCTGAGATATACACGGCATTGCCACATCACAGCAGAGCCAGGCGGATTGCATGCTTTCTGTGTTACGGTTTCTGACTGTAGAAGGAATACAGTGGTGTCATTTCCTCAACCCCAAGTAAAGAGTGAAAGTGAAGAGTGAAGGAGCAGCAGTAATAGATTACTGTAAGTAGGGAGGAAATACCGCACTGCTAAGTGAAAGTGAGGTAGCAGCCAGCACTAAGCAAATAGAAAATTTGTATCAAAAATGGAAAATAAACAGTGCAGCACTAATAATTGGTGATCATAAATGAATATGAAAGTATATAATCACATATACAAAAGAAGTAAATACATATGTAGCGATACCCTCAACTAAGAGAGCCGCTGGTTTTGTTTTGGGCCCTGTACACAGCACAGCCAACCCCCGGCAATCTACTCGGCCCTCCTCTGGCACAGCTAGTCTAGGGGTGGAATATATGTATGGCTCTATACCAGTTCCTGAACAATCCCACAATAATCCAAACAGTTGTGAGATATAATAAGGGACACCAAATACCAGAAAGATTACCTGTAATAGGTTTACTTGTATATAAAGGGTAACTGTCAATACCATATAACACATACATGCAGAGCCCTGCAGCAATAATAACACTAGACAACTATAGTGCACATATAGTTCTATCACACACTGATATATAGCTATTTCCCCTGTGAGCAATATGGCGCTCAGCAATGCTATAAACTCCCAGTCAGGCCTGACTCAGTTAAAGCTCAGTCTTTAAGTGAGGAATCTTCACATGCAAGATGATCGGTAGTGCACATACAGGAACAATGATTTGTAATCCAACAGTGGTCTATGGCAATAGAAGCAACTCCCCGGAGACTATGTAACTCTGTTCCGCAACTAGTCTCCTCAGGAAAGCAAGTATAACACGATAGGCCAAGGCAGTCAATAGGCCTAATAAAGTACTCGGTTATAGATGTGAGCAAGTGCTCTCTCACCCCTCCGGACTCTCTGGTCCAAATGACGTCCGCGAAGCAGGTAGACGTCAGATGCCGCACAGGCTCCGCAGCGAGGTGGATGGCTCTCTGGAAGTGCGCAAGGCCCAGGCCTTGGGCCTTGCACTCGCAGCAGGTCCACACAGGAAGTCCTCTTGCCAGCCGCGCGGTGTCCAAAGAGGCCAGGCTTAGCCTCGCCCTCCCCTTTTATACCCCACCCATGAGTCTCTGCGGCAGCCCAATGCACCCTGGGTGCCAAACGGGGTTCTGGGTAACGTAGTCCATGGGGCCTCAATGGAGACCCCCCGCTACACACTCCCCCCACTTAAACTCTTTGGTCCCCAAAGATAATTGTCAACATACACGCACAAATCTAGACAAAGTTGCGTATAATGTCGGCAGAGGAAGTTCCCACCAAAAATGAGAGGGTGAACTTCCTCGCCCACAGGTCACACTACCATAAGTGGCCTGCCTAACTGTGCCAGGGGGTGAGTTGGGGTTGCCCTCCACCAAATGAACAGTGGAGAGATCAGGGCTTTCTGCACTCCTCCTGGCAGTTACTACAGTATCCTCCGAGCTCCTCCCCATTTGTGGGTAAGTCAACATTTGGTTGGCCTTATGGCCCTTTTCACCCTCCGCTCTTTTGGGATTTCTGGCTTGGACACTGTAGGTTCCTCTTCCGGAACAGACATAGCAGCTTCCACTGTTTCCGAAACATTTAACTCAGGAGCAGGAAGATTCACGGAACATCTTGGATCCTCCTCTGGGAGCGAGTCAAGGTCATCTTCCCATGAGTCTGATAGAGGGCTGGACGGGATGAATTCAGTAGCTTCTGCATTCAGTGTACTGTCTATGGTGTCTTCCAAAGGTGGGAGATCCATAGCAGAAGTCACTGGGGCCTGGGAAGGCCATAGCCATTCTAGCTCTTCCCTTTCATCCTCACTAGGTTCAGAGACATCTGTTTCTTCAGACAGAGACGCCTGGGACCGGGTATTTGGCCTAGGAGTATCCAGGATGGAAGTTGGCTTGGGAAAGTCCTTTGCAGGGGGTATCCGAACTGCTTCGGCAAGTGGGAGTATGTGGTTCCGGTGCCAAGTCTTTAATGGCCCCACCTTTCCCTCCGGCTTCAGTTGGTAGACTGGCAGGCCGGGCAGCTTCCTGCAAATAACATACGGCTCAGGTCTCCATCTGTCTGCAAGTTTGTGCTTCCCAGGGACTCCTAAGTTCCGTAGCAGCACTCTGTCCCCAGGCTGCAGATCCTGAATCCGGACCTTCAGGTCAAAGTTTCTCTTGTTGCGGGCTCCTCTCTGATCCGAAGCTGCTTGGGCCTGCCCATAGGCCAAACTTTAAACTGTGCCTCAGCCTATCCACATTTTCTTTGTGGGAAGTGGCTGAGGAATGGTCTATGGAGGTGCCAAAGGCCAGGTCTACGGGTAGTCTTGCCTCTCTCCCAAATATGAGTCGGTAGGGAGAGTACCCGGTAGCATCACTCGTTGTACTGTTGTAAGCATGCACAATTGCTGCTATGTGCCTGCTCCAGTGCTGCTTCTTTTTACTATCTAAAGTTCCCAGCATGTTGAGTAGGTTTCGGTTGAACCTCTCCGGCTGTGCATCCCCTTGTGGGTGGTAGGGAGGGGTTCGGGTCTTCTTGATCCCTAAGGAGTCCAAGAGTTTCCTGATCAGCCGACTTTCAAAGTCCCTCCCTTGATCCGAGTAGAGACGCTGTGGTAGCCCATAGTGCACAAAGTATTTTTCCATGAGCACTTTGGCCACTGTGGAAGCCTTCTGGTCTTTGGTTGGGAAGGCCTGGGCATACCGGGTGAAATGGTCGGTTATCACCAGAACATTTCCTAGTCCACTCAAGTCGGGTTCGAGGCAGAGGAAATCAATGCATACCAAATCCAACGGGCCTTGACTTTGCAGGTGGCCCATTGGGGCAGCTTGATGGGGTAGAGTTTTCCGCTGGATGCAGCGTGCGCATGAATGGCAGTATTCCTCTACTTCAGCCCTCATGCAGGGCCAATAGAACCGACTTCTGATGAGTTGAAAGGTCCTTTCAGCTCCTAAATGACCATGGTGGTCGTGTAAGGCGACCAAGACAGTCTCTTGGTGTTTCTCGGGTAGATACAGTTGCCATTTGTCTTCCAGGTCATCAGAGGGGCCCCTTCGGTAGACCACCCCTTGATGCACTTGCAACCTGTCCCACTCCTTCCGCAACAGGCAAGCTTCTTTCGAAGGGTGATGCAAGAGTCTATCTGGATCCTAATTTTCCAGGGCCTCTAGGACCAATTTCCCCAAAGGGTCTTCCAATTGGTCACATCTCAATTCCTTTTTGGACAGCTTTGGCAAGTCGTCTTCCTCTATCTGAGTTACTCCACAGTATTGCTTGGGGGCCCCCACTACTGTGACCCCTATCTCTTCCGCTCTGGACCCCCCTCTGGCTTGGAGTTAAGCCCCGTCCGGTGACACTTGGGTCCAGTCTTCCGTGCTGCTAGTGGGAGCATGAGACCTTCTGGACAGGGCATCCGCATCTTGATTGCCAGCCCCAGGTCTGTATTTCAGGCTGAAGTTGAATCCAGACAGTGCAGCCAGCCATCGATGGCCTGTGGCATCCAGCTTTGCTGTGGTGAAAAGATAAGTAAGGGGGTTGTTGTCAGTTTTCACAGTGAATTCTGCCCCATACAGATAGTCTTTAAGTTTATCAACTACAGCCCACTTGAGGGCCAGGAACTCCAACTTATGAGTGGGGTAGTTTCTTTCAGAGGGGGTCAAACTTCTGCTCACATATGCGACAGGTCGCAGTTGCCCTTCATGCTCCTGGTACAGCACTCCTCCCAGACCGTCATGACTGGTATCTACATGGAGTTCAGAGGGTTTCTTTGGGTTAGCATAGGCCAAGACAGGGGCAGTGGTTAAGCTATTCTTCAGCATGTGGAAGGCCACTTCGCACTTCCCACTCCACTGGTCTTCGACTGACTCTGCCGGCTTCCTGGGACCCGAATCATCCTCTTCTCCCTCTGTCTTTAACAGTTCATTCAGGGGTCTGGCAATCCGTGCGAACCCCTCTACGAACCTCCTATAGTAGGAGCAGAACCCCAAAAAGGACCCGAGTTCTGTCACAGTGGTGGGTCGTGGCCAGGAGGTAACTGCCTACAGCTTCCCGGGGTCTGTGGCTACCCCTTCTTCGGACACTATGTGCCCCAGATAGTTGACTGATGACTGGTAGAACTGGCATTTCTCCGGCGAAAGCTTGAGTCCCTCTTCACTGAGCCTTCAAGACTTTTTCCAGTCTCTCATGTTCCTCCAGAGTCTTCCTGAAGACGATGATGTCATCCAAGTACACAAGAACTTCAATGAGGTTCATGTCTCCTACGGTTTTCTCCATGAGGCGTTGAAAGGTGGCAGGGGCTCCAGACAGACCTTGGGGCATCCGGTCAAATTCAAAGAATCCCACAGGGGTTATGAAGGCTGTCTTCTCCTTATCTTCCGGATGCATAGGGATCTGGTAGTATCCACTCTTTAGGTCCATGACACTGAACCACCTGGCTCCAGACAAACTCTGTAGGGCATCCTCTATCCTCGGAGTGGTATACTGGTCGGGTATCGTTCTCCCGTTGAGGTTGTATATAGACTACAGGACCCTCAATGACCCATTCTTCTTCCTGACCACCACTATTGGGGAGGCATAGGGGCTTCTAGATTCCCGGATAACACCGGTTCGCTTGAGCTCGGCGAGCTGTTCTCTCAGGTCTTCAAGGTCAGCTAGAGGAACTCGCCTGACTCTCTCCCTGAAAGGCTTGTCTTCCTGGAGGCGGATTCGATGGGTGGCACTCTTCGCACACCCTACATCGAACTCATCTTTGGAAAAAATCTTCCTCCATCTGGTTAACTGGGCCTTTGCTCTCTCTTTCCAGGCCCTTGGCAGATTCGGATTCTCCATGCAGAGCTTCTCCCAGATAGTCCTTTCTCCCTCTGTCTTCTCCACATCTGATAAAACAATTAGGGCAGCAAGGCTCACCTGGCCCAACAACATCCTGGCTGGGATCTCCATGGGGGTACCCCTGGTATTCCTGATGCTTACCGGCACCTTACAGTGTGCCTTCTTCAGAGCTCTTACTGGAACCATTTCTGGGATCACTTCCAAGCCTGAGTATTATTCCCGTGGGTCTGGTTCCAACATGACAAAGGGGCCAGGTTGCTCCCAAGTAAACTTCACAGTGGCCCTGAGACAGGCTACTTCACCGGGCTGCAATACTATCCCTTTCTTCGCCAGTCTCCAGACTTTTCCCACCACCTCTTCTGGGGCCTGGTGTTCTAAGACTAGTCGCTGGTAGGCTGTCTTCAACAATGGGTGGATTCTGGTGGCAGCGGAATTCTTCCCTCGCACTAAAGGGGCCAAGAGCCTTCTCACTAGGTCTGTGTTGGTCCCTATTAGGGAGCTCTTGTTGGCTCCAGGAGGTTGGGGGCACACCACTGCCAGGGTATCGAACACTTCAGCCTTCCCGGCTACTGAGGGGTCAAAGATCAGTTTTATGGGCAAGTAACCATCGTAAGGGAAACTCTGTGTTCCGATTCCCCATATCTCGAAATCTTCAATTCTCTGGATGGGTAGATGACTCAGATGCTTATCATAGAAGTCCCGGTATAACAAGGTCACCTGCGCCCCAGTATCCAAGGTGGCTCTTGTGTAGACTCCCTCTACCTGAATAGGCACTATGGGGGAGGGGCCAACCAATTTTTCTGGATATGACTTTAGAGGGGTCTCTCTCTGATGATCCCCACACTTTCCCTCGGAATTTTCCGTCTTGTGTTTGGCTGTTGACTTTAGTCCCTCTTGGGCTCGGTATGCATTGATCTCCCCCCTCTTTGTAGGTATATGCTCCTGCTGAGGGACATTATTTCTATTCTTCCAAGGGGGTTTGCTCCCTTTCCTTCTGGGCCTCTCATTCAGTTTGGATCCAATGGAGCTCACTGGAGATGATGGGCACCCGGTTGACTCCTCCACTGGGGCCCTCTGAAGTTTTTCGCCGGCTTGCGATTATTTATCTTTTTTTTCTTGGGGCTGGATCATACTTTTGCAATATGGCCCATTTCATCCGCAGTAAAAAAAACAAACAAATCGTATCCCCCCACTCTTGAAGGGGAGTGGGCGCTGGGGTACCCGGGAACAACTCCTTCTGTCCCTCATTTTCTACGACCCTTGGATCCTTTGCCATCAAAGAGGTCAGCATCTTCAACACCTGAGACATCTGTGACTTCAGAGTATCTACTTCTGAGTCTCTTTCAGGGGTCATGGCTGAACTGAGCATCACTGGTGTAGAAGAGGTATGCGTCTTTATCGCTTGTTGAATCCTTCTGTAGAGCCTCTTCATCTCTAATGATCTTTACTAGATCAGGATAATTCAGCGACATACCTCCTCCAGAGGTTTTCAGGTGGAGCCAGACTGGATCTGAGCCTGGCGCTCCCTTTAAGATCTGCTTCATCCTTGCCGCATCTATGGCTTGGGGCGCCATCCCTTTTTTTAGCACGATTTGGCAAAGCATCTTGTTCAGTCTTCTGACATACTCTGACAGCTTTTCTCCTGGCTAATGAAAGGTGTGTTCGAACTGGTACACCAGTTCCGTTACTTTCTCTAACTGACCGAACTCTTCTTGTAGCATGGCTAGGCAGTCATAAGCCGTGCAGGCAGCATTTCCAAACCGGAGACTCTTTACAGCTTCCGCAGCCGCGCCTTTCAAACTTTCCATCACGCGCCGCTTCTTCTGCGCCTCAGGCACCTCCCATGCCTCTACCGCTGACAAAGCCTGTTCGATCCAGGTATCGAAGTCTTCCTCCCCCACAGGGATGGGCAGCCTCCCCGAGAATGTTCTCAGTTTCCGGTAGCTGGCCTCTATGTGTACCGTGTTAGTTTTTTGACACTTCGTGAGCAGATCCCAGTCCGGAACTCCCACCGTTGTGTCTCCTCACACAGGCTCTGCCTCTGCTGGGTCTCTGGTCCAAATGATGTCTGCGAAGCAGGTAGATTTCAGATGCCGCACAGGCTCCGCGAGGTGGAAGGCTCTCTGGAAGTGCACAAGGCCCAGGCCTCGGGCCTTGCACTCGCAGCAGGTCCGCACAGGAAGTCCTCTTGCCAGCCGCGCGGTGTCCAAAGAGGCCGGGCTTAGCCTCGCCCTCCCCTTTTATACCCCACCCATGAGTCTCTGCGGCAGCCCAATGCACCCTGGGTGCCAAACAGGGTTCTGGGTAACGTAGTCCATGGGGCCTCAACGGAGACCCCGCTACACATATATAGGAGAAAGTACTGTAGGTGATCCACTAAATGTGCATAAAAATACCATGCATGAAACAAAATCAGTATAATGCTGCTAAAGGGCATATCATATGGTAAATCAGTACAAACGTTTTCCTAGAAAGAAAACAAAATATATATAGGCTCCAATGTGGGGAGTCCGTAAATCCCCTGGAGGGGCATTCCTGCAAAACATCAATCCACTCTCTGAGATCCATGAGAGTAGCTGCCCAGTTTTTTTCTGTTTGTCGTGGAAGGATCCCAGGAATAAGTGGACGGATGCTATGGTGAACTAACAAGAAACACATACCAGGAGAAGCTACAGGATCGTCACTCTTACCTTAGCTCTTTAGACCCACCCCTAACAGGTCTCTGGGTCCACGTCACATGGTAAGAGTACCCATCTTTTATTATGATTTAATCCTAGGCTCCCCAAGGGGTTCCTCTCCTTCAGCTTCCCACCACCAGGATTGTTATCCCCTCAACATCCTCCTTCCCTGGGATACCGTCACCTCCATTTTTTATAGACAATGATTTACGGATTCCCCACATTAGAGCCTATATATATATATTTGTTTTCTTTCTAGGAAAACGTTTGTACTGATCCACCATATGATATGCCCTTTAGCAGAATTAATACTGATTGTTTCACCCACAGAATATTTATTTCTGAATGCATGGTATTTTTATGCACATTTAGTGGATCACCTACAGTACTTTCTCCTATATATGTATTTACTTCTTTTGTATATGTGATTATATAATTTCATAATCATTTATGATCACCAATTATTAGCGCTGCACTGTTTATTTTCCAGTAATAGATTACTGATGAGTTTTTCTGTCTGTTCAGGTTTAAATTTGGAAAGGCTGGTTCACTTTAAATGACATTTGCAAAAAAAAAATAAAATCACCATGTATTTCACCTTCCATAATACATAGTTGCCAACAGTCACGGATTGGCCGGGACATTCCCGGGATTCAAACCCTTTTCCCGGATTTATTTTGTCCCGGCCAATGTCCCGGCCAATCCGTTTTTTCCCCGTTTCCACGACTTTGGCCGCCGCGGGCCGACGCCGCTAGAGGTCCACGGCCGGCGGAGACAATGTCTCCGCCGGCCGCCATTTTAAAGAAGACCAAAACCAGGATGTAGTACAATAGAAAATAAAGCTGCTGCGGCGCCGCCCATACCCCGCGTCTCCCCGTGGGTGGGCGGCGCCGCAGCAGCTTTATCTTCTATTGTACTACATCCGTGTTTTGGCTGGCCGGCCGGCCACCCCCCCGCCCCGCCCCGCTGCAGGTCTGTCTGTAATGGAAAGGGGCGGGGGTGGGCGGCGCCACAGCTTAATTTTTTGTGCAGCCACGCGGTCGGCTCCGCCTCTATTTTGTTCCCCCTCGGGGAAGGGGAAACAGTAATGGCGGTCGAGACAGGAGACACCTGGTTAAGGGGGGACTCCGCTGGGGACGCCTGATGTAAGGGGGGACTCCGCTGGGGACACCTGATGTAAGGAAGGACTCCGCTGGGGACGCCTGACGTAAGGGGGGACTCCACTGGGGACGCCTGATGTAAGGGGGGACTCCACTGGGGACGCCTGATGTAAGGGGGGACTCCACTGGGGACGCCTGATGTAAGGGGGGACTCCACTGGGGACGCCTGATGTAAGGGGGGACTCCACTGGGGACGCCTGATGTAAGGGGGGACTCCACTGGGGACGCCTGATGTAAGGGGGGACTCCACTGGGGACGCCTGATGTAAGGGGGGACTCCGCTGGGGACACCTGATGTAAGGGGGGACTCCGCTGGGGACGCCTGATGTAAGGGGGGACTCCACTGGGGATGCCTGATGTAAGGGGGGACTCCACTGGGGACGCCTGATGTAAGGGGGGACTCCACTGGGGATGCCTGATGTAAGGGGGGACTCCGCTGGGGACGCCTGATGTAAGGGGGGACTCCACTGGGGACGCCTGATGTAAGGGGGGACTCCACTGGGGACGCCTGATGTAAGGGGGAACTCCACTGGGGACGCCTGATGTAAGGGGGGACTCCACTGGGGACGCCTGATGTAAGGGGGGACTCCACTGGGGATGCCTGATGTAAGGGGGGACTCCACTGGGGACGCCTGATGTAAGGGGGGACTCCACTGGGGATGCCTGATGTAAGGGGGGACTCCACTGGGGATGCCTGATGTAAGGGGGGACTCCGCTGGGGACGCCTGATGTAAGGGGGGACTCCGCTGGGGACACCTGATGTAAGGGGGGACTCCGCTGGGGACACCTGATGTAAGGGGGGACTCCGCTGGGTACGCCTGATGTAAGGAAGGACTCCGCTGGGTAAAGCTGATGTAAGGACGGACTCCATTGGGGGCACCTGATGGCATCTGGTGGCAGGCGACGTGGCAGGTGACACACTTGGGGCTTACAGTGATTCGGCATTATGGTGAGTTGAATGATTTAATTTTATATTACAATGTAATAATAGAAATAATGCGCTTCAATCATCCTGACACCATAACAAACTTGGTGTCGGGATGATTGAAGCGCCAACAGGTGTTTTGGAGTATACTTATCTGCCAATTTTGTTACACATTTCTATTGTGGTGTAGGATCTGGCTTCTTTCTTTCTATTTCTTTCTCTCTCTTTCTCTCACCTCGGACTGTAGCCACACCCCTTCGAACCATGCCCATTTAAGCCACACCCACTGTCGTGCGTAAACCACGCCCATTTTTCGCCGCGGCGCACTTCGCACGCCGCATTTTTCATTTCAGCATGACACGCCTACATACGAATGCCCCGCCCCCTAATTATAGCAAGGCTCCGCCTCAATACAAAAAAAGTGTCCCAGATGTTTTTTTTCCAATGTTGACAACTATGCATAATACATTAAACAGTCCTCCATTTTGTAAAACAATGTTTACATTTTAAGCTGCTTATTCCATGACCCTCCCCCCTCCATCTTGCAGATGGCAGAATGTACTGAGCACTGGTTTTTCGGCCCCAGCAACTCACAAGTTAGAGCTCAGCCATCTTTCCTACCCACACATGCACAGTCCTCTCTCTCCCGCAGCTCAGCATTCTAAAAGGGTGAAAGAGAGCATACTGTGCATATATCAGTAGGGAACAAAGCCGAGTGCTCATTCGTGAGTTGCCAGGGCTGTGCATCCAATGTTTGGTGAGTTCTGGATGGAGGGGGGAGAGCAATGGAATAAGCAGCTCCTAAAAGTAAACATTCTTTAAAAAAATAAAAGACTGCATGTTAATGTATTGACTGGTGAACTTTAATTTTACCCTTTAAATATGATCTCTGGAATAATAGTAAGGATTGTTGGAAGAACAACAGCAGGTAATGTAAAGTTGCTTTATACTGTGAACATTGAACAATACTGTATGCATTATACCTATCTATACCAGTGGGTGGCACTGCAGTGTTATAATGTGTATTCTATGTTAATGTATTTAGAGGAAGTACTTTAATTCCTAAGTGTGTGTAGTTGTATCCTCCTTGTTCCTGTTCCATGATAAAGACATGCTGTAAGATATGTTCAGCTATTCCTCCATGAAAGTGTAGTGGGGTCTCCTTTAAGACTCTTGGCTCTACATCTCCCAGAGTCCTGTTTGGCACCCAGGGTGCAGTGTTGCCACCGCAGAGACTCATGGGAGGGACTATTTAAGAAGGAGGCGAGGCAGAGCTCGGCCTCTTTGGACACCGCGCTGCTAGCAACAGCATCTTCCTGTGCGGATCTGCTGCAGTGCAAGGCCTGAAGCCTGGGGCCTTGCGCAACTTCCGAAGAGCCTTCCATCCCGCTGCGGAGCCTGGGTGGCACCTGACAGAGTTTGCTGTGGACATCAGTTGGATCGGGGACCCGATCGTTGCGGACGCTGTGTGTGGAAACACAGCAGGTGGAAGTCCCGGACTGGGATTGCGTCCGGAGTGGTGAGCGAGCACCTGCTCAGTCCAATCGGTTGTACTGTGTTTGGGCCTATAGACTGCCTTGGCCCACCATTCATTTGTTTGCTGTTTCTGCTGGAGACCGGTTGCAGGATAGAGTTAAAGGGTCTCCAGCATAGTGTTCCTTTTGACTGCCTACTTTGTGGATTACAGTACTGTTCCTGAACGTGCACCACCATTTCAAGTTTGCATGCAAAGAAATCTTTATTCTTAAGACTGAGTTTGATTCCATGTCAGGCCTGACTAGGGAGGGGAGATAGAATATTGTTTAGTGCGCCATAGGGCGCGTAGATAGCAATAGCTGCACGTGGTGGATTACCGCGCTGTGCTATTGCCATATATATATATTCCATCTATTGCTGCAGGGCTCTGCAAGCCAGTTACATGTTATGTTTTAACCCATGCCCTTTTAACCTAAAGTAAAGCTGTTATACCTTGCCACTTGCATCACTGTGTTATCATTACTCATAGAGCTTATACTTAATCTGGGGTTAAAGTGTGTATGTTACCAGGTGTAGACTGCGATATAAAACATCCCCTAGACTAACTGTGCTACAGGGGACTATACAAGATTGCCAGGGGTTGGTGGAGCTGTACTGAGGGCCCGAAAATCAAACCAGCGGCTCTCTTAACTGGGGGTAGCGCTACACGTGGGGGCTCTCGAGTCCGGGATCCTGATACAGCAGGTGAACACGCCAAAAGTACCGGCATGGTCCCGTTAGAAGTTAAAGTGTGGTGCGAAGCAGCTAAGACAGAACCAGATCAGTCGGTGGTCATCAGCCTCCCAGGGGAGGAATGGTCAACAGAGACGGTAGAGAAACTGGTGGTGTCAATGTCCCCAGATTGTACACCATGGGTGATGGACATGAAGTCAGACCCAAACATTTCATATCAGTATGCGCTGATAGAATGGTGGGACGGAATGCCGGAAACCTTTAAGCGCAGATGTGTGCGAACCCCAGACAATAGAACTTATAAGTTGGCGCACGCAATAACCGTCAAGACGGAACCATCCCCAACGGATTGCCACAAGGGACACCCCATGTCTCACCTGAAAGAAAAGAAAGGGTGACACCCCCGACGGCACCGGTCACTACCATAGGACCAGAATTAATAAACGCCTTAGGGGATCTGCTAGCAAAGTGTCAGAGGACAAGTACGGTACATGTAGAGGCTAGCTACCGCAGACTAAAGACATTCTCAGGGAAGCTTCCTGTCCCTATAGGGGAAGAAGATTTCGATACCTGGGTTGAGCAGGCACTACTAGCAGTAGAAGCATGGGAGGTGCCTGAAGCGCAGAAGAGACAGCACGTGATAGAAAGTTTGAAAGGCGCTGCAGCAAAAGCGGTGAAAAGCTTCCGGTTTGGCAATGCTGATTGCACAGCTCAGGACTGTTTAGCCATGTTACAAGAGGAGTTCGGTCAGCTGGAGAAGGTGACAGAATTAGTGTACCAATTCGAACATACTTTCCAACAGCCGAATGAGAAGCTTTCAGAGTATGTAAGAAGACTCAACAAGATGCTTTGTAAGATCGTGTTGAAGAAAGGGATGTTGCCCTAAGACACAGATGCGGCAAGAATGAAGCAAGTGTTAAAGGGAGCATTACGCTCGGATCCAGTCTGGCTTCACCTGAAAACCTCTGGAGGGGGGATGTCACTGACTTACTCTGATCTGATAAAAATTATTAGGGACGAGGAGTCACTACAGATGGATCAACAAGTGATCAAGGCACATAGTTCTACTGCACCAGTGATAGTCAACTCTGTGATGACAAAAGAAAGAGACCCAGAAGTAGACGCTTTAAAATCGCAGATGTCTCAGGTGTTAGAGATGCTGACCTCCCTGATTACAAAAGATTCAAGGGTTCCTGAGAGAGAGAGGGACCAAAGAAGGAGTTGTTCCCAGATGCTTCAGTGCCCATTCCCCTACAAGACTGGGGGGACGTGATCTGTTTTAACTGTGGAGGGATTGACCATATTGCAGCTGTATGTTCCAGTCCCAAGAAAAAGAAAGCAGACAACAGCAAGCCGGCGGGAAACTTCAGAGGGCCCCGGTGAAGGAGTCAACCGGGTGCCCATCATCTTCAGTGAGCTCCAAACTGAATGAGAAGCCCAAGAAAAGAGAGGACAAGACCCCTCAGAAAAAACACAAGGTTCCTCAGTGGGAACGTACCCCAAGGAAAGAGTGTAATGTCCCTCAGCGGGTAGTTACACCCGTTAACAGGAGGGAGATCAATGCATACCAGGCCCAGGAGAGGCTTAAGTCCAAAGAGAAGTGGAAAAAAGGAAGTCCAAAAAGGAACCGCAAAGATCTGAGGAAAGAGACCCCTTTGAAGCGATATCCAGAGAAGCTGGTGGGCCCATCCCCCATAGTGCCCATTCAAGTGGAGGGAGTTTACACAAAAGCCATATTGGATACAGGGGTACAGGTGACCCTGTTGTATCAGGACTTTTATGACAAACACTTAAGTCACCTACCCATCAAGAAGATAGAAGAACTAGAAATCTGGGGAATCGGGACCCAGAGCTTCCCTTATGATGGCTACCTGCCCATAAAACTAACCTTCGACCCATCTGTGGCCGGGAAGGCTGAAGTGTTTGATACTCTGGCAGTTGTGTGCCCTCGGCCACCTGGAGCCAACAAGAGTTCCTTAATAATAGAAACGAACACGGACCTGGTCCGGAGGCTTTTGACCCCTCTTGCAAGCAGGAAAGACTCGGCCGCCACCAAGATTCACCCCATCTTGAAGACAGCCTACCAGCGGTTGGTCCTGGAGCAGAAGGCCCCGGAAGAGGGGGTGGGGAAGGTCTGGAGGCTTGAGAAGAATGGAGTGGTGTTGCAGCCCGGAGAAGTAACCTGTCTCAGAGCCACTGTGAAGCTTACTTGGGAGCAACCTGGACCCTTTGTCATGTTGGAACCAGACCCAAGGGAAGAACACTCGGGTTTGGAAGTAATCCCAGAAGTGGTCCCACTGAGGGCTCTGAAGAAGGCCCACTATAAAAGGTCCCTGTGAGTGTCAGGAATACTACGGATGGCCCCATGAAGATCCCAGCTAGGATGTTGCTGGGCCAGGTGAGCCCTGCTACTCCAGTTGCTCTGTCGGATGCGGAGAAGACGGGTGAAGGAGGGGATGTTTGGGATAAACTCTCCATGGAGAACCCAAACCTGCCCAGGGCTTGGAAAGAGAGAGCCAAGGCCCAGTTGACCAGGTGGAAGAAGATCGTCTCTCAAGATGAGTTCGATGTGGGGTGTGCGAGGAGTGCCACCCATCGAATCCGCCTCCAGGAAGACAAGCCCCTCAGGGAGAGAGTCAGGCGAGTCCCATTAGCAGACCTGGAAGATCTGAGGGAACAACTTGGAGAACTCAAGAGGACCGGTGTGATCCGGGAGTCTAGAAGTCCCTATGCCTATCCGATAGTAGTAGTCAGAAAAAAGAATGGATTGTTGAGGTTGTGTATAGACTACAGGACCCTCAACAGGAGAACCATCCCTGACCAGTATACCACTCCGAGGATAGAGGATGCCCTACAGAGCTTGTCTGGAGCCAAGTGGTTCAGCGTGATGGACCTCAAGAGTGGATACCATCAGATCCCTATGCATCCGGAAGACAAGGAGAAGACAGCCTTCATAACCCCAGTGGGGTTCTTTGAATTCGACCAAATGCCCCAGGGACTGTCCGGAGCCCCAGCCACCTTCCAACGTCTCATGGAGAAGACATGAACCTTATCGAGGTCCTTGTGTACTTGGACGATGTCATTGTCTTCGGGAGGACCTTGGAAGAACACGAAGAGAGGCTGGAGAAAGTTTTGAGAAGACTCAGTGAAGAGGCGCTCAAGCTTTCGCCCGAGAAGTGTAGGTTCTACCAATCTTCCGTTAATTATCTGGGACACATAGTGTCTGAAGAAGGGGTAGCCACAGACCCTGAGAAGTTGGAGGCAGTTACTTCCTGGCCACGGCCTACCACGGTAACAGAACTCAGATCCTTCCTGGGGTTCTGTTCCTATTATAGAAGTTTCGTGGAGGGGTTTGCCCGAATTGCCAGACCCCTGAATGAGCTACTCAAGACGGAAAGGGAAGAGGATGACTCGGGTCCCAGGAAGCCGGGAGAGTCAGTCCAAGACCAGTGGAACCAAAAGTGTGAAGAGGCCTTTCAGATGTTAAAAAAAAGCCTAACCACTGCCCCTGTCTTGGCCTATGCAGACCCAAAGAGACCTTATGAACTCCACGTAGATGCCAGTCATGACGGTCTGGGAGGAGTGCTCTATCAGGAGCATGAAGGACAACTGCGACACGTTGCCTACGTGAGCAGGAGTCTGACCCCCTCTGAAAAGAACTACCCCACTCATAAGCTGGAGTTCCTGGCCCTCAAGTGGGCGGTAGTTGACAAACTTAAAGACTACCTGTATGGGGCAGAATTCACTGTGAAAACCGACAACAACCCCCTTACTTATCTCTTCACCACAGCAAAGCTGGATGCCACAGGACATAGATGGCTGGCTGCACTGTCTGGGTTCAATTTTAGCCTGAAATACAGGCCTGGAGCTGGGAATCGAGACGCAGACGCTCTGTCTAGAAGATCTCATGCCCCTACCAGTGATACAGAAGACTGGACCCAAGTGGCACCTGACGGGGTGCGGGCCCTTTGCCAAGGGGCTGAACTTCAAGCCAGAGGAGGCTCAAGGGCAGAAGAGATGGGAGTTACCATGGTAGGAGTTCCCAAGCAATACTGTGGGGTAACCCAGTTGAAAGAAGATAATCTGCCAAAACTGTCAAAAAAGGAGTTGAGATGTGACCAATTGGAAGACCCTATGGGGAGATTGGTTCTGGAGGCCCTGGAGAATCAGGATCCAAATAGACTCCTGAGCTATCCTTCAAAGGAAGCTCGCCTGTTGAGGAAAGAGTGGGACAGGTTGCAGGTGCATCAGGGAGTGGTCTACCGAAGGGGCCCCTCTGATGACCTGGAAGACAAATGGCAACTGTTTCTCCCCGAGAAACACAGAGACTGTCTTGGTTGCCCTGCATGATAATCATGGACACCTAGGGGCAGAAAGGACCTTCCAACTGGTTAGGAACCGTTTCTATTGGCCCTGCATGAGGGCTGAAGTTGAAGAATACTGCCATTCATGCGCCCGATGCATCCAGAGAAAGACTTTACCTCATCAAGCTGCCCCAATGGGTCATCTGCAAAGTCAAAGCCCACTTGATCTGGTATGCATTGATTTTCTCTGCCTCAAACCCGACCTGAGTGGACTAGGAAATGTTCTGGTAGTAACCGATCATTTCACCCGGTATGCCCAGGCGTTCCCAACCAAAGACCAGAAGGCTTCCACGGTGGCCAAGGTACTTATGGAGAAGTATTTCATCCATTATGGGCTACCACAGCGACTTCACTCAGACCAAGGGAGAGACTTTGAAAGTCGGCTGATTCGGAAGCTCCTGGATTCCTTAGGGATCAAGAAGACCCAAACCTCTCCTTACCACCCACAAGGGGATGCTCAACCAGAGAGGTTCAACCGAACTCTGCTTAATATGTTGGGGACCCTGAGTAGCGAGAAGAAACAACATTGAAGCAAGCACATAGCAGCTATAGTCCACGCTTACAATAGTACCACAAGTGATGCTACATGCTACTCCCCTTACCGTCTCATGTTCGGGAGAGAAGCAAGATTACCGGTAGACCTGGCCTTTGGTACCTCCATAGACTATTCCTCAGCCACATCTCACAAGGGATATGTGGACAGACTCAGACACAGCTTGAAGGTGGCCTATGAACAAGCCCAAGCGGCTTCAGACCAAAGGGGGGCCCGCAACAAGAGGAACTTCGACCTGAAGGTTCGGATCCAGGACCTGCAACCAGGAGACTGAGTTCTTCTACGAAACCTGGGAGTCCCTGGGAAGCACAAGCCTGCAGATAGATGGAGACCTGAACCCTATGTCATTTGTAAGAAGCTGCCTGGCCTACCTGTCTATAAATTGAAGCCAGAAGGGAAGGTGGGCCCATTGAAGACTTGGCATCGAAACCACTTACTCCCACTTGCTGAAGCAGTTCGGATACCTCCTGCAAGGGACTCCTCAAGCACAGACTCCATTCTGGATACCCCGAGGCCAAACACTCGGTCCCAGTCCTCCAAAAATCAAGATGTAGGAGACCTCTGAGCAAGGTGAAGATGAGAGACAGGAACTTGATTGGCTATGGCCTTCCCCAACTCCGGGAACTTCTGCTATAGATCTTCCTCCTGCCAAAGACACTATAGACAGAACACTGAATGCGGAAGCTACTGAATTCGTTCCATCCAGCCCTTTGTCAGATTGCTGGGAAGATGCCTGTTACACATACTCAGAGGAGGACCCAAGGGAATCTATGTACTTCCAGGATCCTGAACTAAGTGTTTCAGAGCCAGCGGAATCCCTCAAGCCTGTTCCAGAAGAGGAGTCTGCAGTGTTCCAGCCAGAAGAGAGTCCAAGAGAGCAAAGAGCTAGAAGAGTCATAGGGCCTCCCAAGAAGTTAACTTACTCACAAATGGGGGAGAGTTCAGAGGAGGCAGTGATCACTGCAAGGAGGAGTACAGAGCATCCAGTTCCCTCCACTGTTCATTTGGTGGAGGGCAACCCCAATTCATCCTCTGGCACAGTTAGGCAGGCCACTCATGATAGTGTGACCTGTGGACAAGGGAATTCAACCCCTCAGTTTTGGTGGGAGTTCCCTTTGCCGACATCATACACAGCATTGTCTAGAATTGTACGTAGTGTATGCTAAAAATTTTTTTATCTTTGGGGACCAAAGAATTCAAGTGGGGGGAGTGTGTAGCGGGGTCTCCTTTAAGACTCTTGGAACTACATCTCCCAGAGTCTTATTTGCCACCCAGGGTGCAGTGTTGCCAGCGCAGAGAATCATGGGAGGGACTATTTAAGAATGAGGCGAGGCGGAGCTCGGCCTCTTTGGACACCGCGCTGCTAGCAACAGCTTCTTCCTGTGCGGATCTGCTGCAATGCAAGGCCTGAAGCCTGGGGCCCTGCGCAACTTTCGAAGAGCCTTCCATCCCGCTGCGGAGCCTGGGTGGCACCTGACAGAGTTTGCTGTGGACATCAGTTGGATCGGGGACCCGATCGTTGCGGACGCTGTGTGTGGAAACACAGCACGTGGAAGTCCCGGACTGGGATCGCGTCCGGAGTGGTGAGCGAGCACCTGCTCAGTCCAATCGGTTGTACTGTGTTTGGGCCTATAGACTGCCTTGGCCCATCGTTCATTTGTTTGCTGTTTCTGCTGGAGACCGGTTGCAGGACAGAGCTAAAGGGTCTCCAGCATAGTGTTCCTTTTGACTGCCTACTTTGTGGATTACAATACTGTTCCTGAACGTGCACCACCATTTCAAGTTTGCATGCAAAGAAATCTTTATTCTTAAGACTGAGTTTGATTCCATGTCAGGCCTGACTAGGGAGGAGAGATAGAATATTGTTTAGTGCGCCATAGGGCGCGTAGATAGCAATAGCTGCACGTGGTGGATTACCACGCTGTGCTATTGCCATATATATATATATATATATATATATATATATATATATTCCATCTATTGCTGCAGGGCTCCGCAAGCCAGTTACATGTTATGTTTTAACCCATGCCCTTTTAACCTAAAGTAAAGCTGTTATACCTTGCCACTAGGGATGGGCCCGGTGCTCGATTCGAACCCATGTTCGAATCGAGCATCGGGCGTTCGCTCGCTCGTCGAGCCCAGAACTATTTGGGCCGTTCGCATCACATTCGTGTGATGCGAGCGGCCCCGCAATGCATTGCGGCCGGTGCGGCCGGCGCAGTGCATTGCTGGCTGATGATTGGCCAAGCATGCACTGTGACCCCGCATGCTTGGCCAATCACAGCGCCCGAAACTCGGAGAGCAATAATTGGCTACAGGCAGGACGCCTGTAGCCAATTACAGCTCAGGGGCTTTAGTACACGCCCCACCATTTAAAAGGCCGCCACGCCATCGGCCCCGGTCACATGAGTTCCGGCTTTAGGAGAGATTAGTCTGCTGATTCTGTCTTTGCTTGATACTGAAAGATTTGCTCTTCTTTGCTAAACCATTGGCTATTTCTTTGCTAAACCATTGCTACCTAAGTCATTGATCGTTCATTGCTGCTGATTGCACAGTTAGTGTGTTATTAGCTGCTGCTGGGGATTAGTCTGGTGCGTGCTTACTGTTAGTACAGTATTGCAGTAGTACCAACCGCAGTGCTGTTAGCACAGCATTGCACCCCAACAGCACCCATAGGACTTCTAGTGTGTTAGTGGCAGCAAACAGAGCTCCTATATTTTCTTCTCAGCAGCACCCATAGGACTTCTAGTGTGTTAGTGGCATCACACAGAGCTCCTATATTTTCTTCTCAGCAGCACCCATAGGACTTCTAGTGTGTTAGTGGCAGCAAACAGAGCTCCTATATTTTCTTCTCAGCAGCACCCATAGGACTTCTAGTGTGTTAGTGGCAGCAAACAGAGCTCCTATATTTTCTTCTCAGCAGCACCCATAGGACTTCTAGTGTGTTAGTGGCAGCAAACAGAGCTCCTATATTTTCTTCTCAGCAGCACCCATAGGACTTCTAGTGTGTTAGTGGCATCACACAGAGCTCCTATATTTTCTTCTCAGCAGCACCCATAGGACTTCTAGTGTGTTAGTGGCAGCAAACAGAGCTCCTATATTTTCTTCTCAGCAGCACCCATAGGACTTCTAGTGTGTTAGTGGCATCACACAGAGCTCCTATATTTTCTTCTCAGCAGCACCCATAGGACTTCTAGTGTGTTAGTGGCAGCAAACAGAGCTCCTATATTTTCTTCTCAGCAGCACCCATAGGACTTCTAGTGTGTTAGTGGCATCACACAGAGCTCCTATATTTTCTTCTCAGCAGCACCCATAGGACTTCTAGTGTGTTAGTGGCAGCAAACAGAGCTCCTATATTTTCTTCTCAGCAGCACCCATAGGACTTCTAATGTGTTAGTGGCATCACACAGAGTTCCTATATTTTCATCTCAGCAGCACCCATAGGACTTCTAGTGTGTTAGTGGCATCACACAGAGCTCCTATATTTTCTTCTCAGCAGCACCCATAGGACTTCTAGTGTGTTAGTGGCAGCAAACAGAGCTCCTATATTTTCTTCTCAGCAGCACCCATAGGACTTCTAGTGTGTTAGTGGCAGCAAACAGAGCTCCTATATTTTCTTCTCAGCAGCACCCATAGGACTTCTAGTGTGTTAGTGGCATCACACAGAGCTCCTATATTTTCTTCTCAGCAGCACCCATAGGACTTCTAGTGTGTTAGTGGCAGCAAACAGAGCTCCTATATTTTCTTCTCAGCAGCACCCATAGGACTTCTAGTGTGTTAGTGGCAGCAAACAGAGCTCCTATATTTTCTTCTCAGCAGCACCCATAGGACTTCTAATGTGTTAGTGGCATCACACAGAGTTCCTATATTTTCATCTCAGCAGCACCCATAGGACTTCTAGTGTGTTAGTGGCATCACACAGAGCTCCTATATTTTCTTCTCAGCAGCACCCATAGGACTTCTAGTGTGTTAGTGGCAGCAAACAGAGCTCCTATATTTTCTTCTCAGCAGCACCCATAGGACTTCTAGTGTGTTAGTGGCAGCAAACAGAGCTCCTATATTTTCTTCTCAGCAGCACCCATAGGACTTCTAGTGTGTTAGTGGCATCACACAGAGCTCCTATATTTTCTTCTCAGCAGCACCCATAGGACTTCTAGTGTGTTAGTGGCAGCAAACAGAGCTCCTATATTTTCTTCTCAGCAGCACCCATAGGACTTCTAGTGTGTTAGTGGCATCACACAGAGCTCCTATATTTTCTTCTCAGCAGCACCCATAGGACTTCTAGTGTGTTAGTGGCAGCAAACAGAGCTCCTATATTTTCTTCTCAGCAGCACCCATAGGACTTCTAGTGTGTTAGTGGCATCACACAGAGCTCCTATATTTTCTTCTCAGCAGCACCCATAGGACTTCTAGTGTGTTAGTGGCAGCAAACAGAGCTCCTATATTTTCTTCTCAGCAGCACCCATAGGACTTCTAATGTGTTAGTGGCATCACACAGAGTTCCTATATTTTCATCTCAGCAGCACCCATAGGACTTCTAGTGTGTTAGTGGCATCACACAGAGCTCCTATATTTTCTTCTCAGCAGCACCCATAGGACTTCTAGTGTGTTAGTGGCAGCAAACAGAGCTCCTATATTTTCTTCTCAGCAGCACCCATAGGACTTCTAGTGTGTTAGTGGCAGCAAACAGAGCTCCTATATTTTCTTCTCAGCAGCACCCATAGGACTTCTAGTGTGTTAGTGGCATCACACAGAGCTCCTATATTTTCTTCTCAGCAGCACCCATAGGACTTCTAGTGTGTTAGTGGCAGCAAACAGAGCTCCTATATTTTCTTCTCAGCAGCACCCATAGGACTTCTAGTGTGTTAGTGGCAGCAAACAGAGCTCCTATATTTTCTTCTCAGCAGCACCCATAGGACTTCTAGTGTGTTAGTGGCAGCAAACAGAGCTCCTATATTTTCTTCTCAGCAGCACCCATAGGACTTCTAGTGTGTTAGTGGCAGCAAACAGAGCTCCTATATTTTCTTCTCAGCAGCACCCATAGGACTTCTAGTGTGTTAGTGGCAGCAAACAGAGCTCCTATATTTTCTTCTCAGCAGCACCCATAGGACTTCTAGTGTGTTAGTGGCATCACACAGAGCTCCTATATTTTCTTCTCAGCAGCACCCATAGGACTTCTAGTGTGTTAGTGGCAGCAAACAGAGCTCCTATATTTTCTTCTCAGCAGCACCCATAGGACTTCTAGTGTGTTAGTGGCAGCAAACAGAGCTCCTATATTTTCTTCTCAGCAGCACCCATAGGACTTCTAGTGTGTTAGTGGCATCACACAGAGCTCCTATATTTTCTTCTCAGCAGCACCCATAGGACTTCTAGTGTGTTAGTGGCAGCAAACAGAGCTCCTATATTTTCTTGTCAGCAGCACACATAGTACCTATAGTGTGTTAGTGTCAGCACCCATAGGACCTACAGTGTGTTGTGAGCACACATAGGAGTTCTATTTTTTATACTATATACACTACCGACTACAATGGCTGGAAGACCGCCAAGGAGAGGCAGAGCGTGCCGAGGCAAGAACACAGGGCAGGCAGGCTCTGTTTCTAGAGACAACAGTGCTGGCCGTGGACGTGGTCGTGCATCGTCATCAGCACGTGGCCATGGGACACGCTTGTCTTTGTTTTCGGCAGCTGGACATGTGGAGCCGCATCATGCCGAAGGCTTGGTAGAATGGATGACCAAGCCCTCCTCATCCTCCTCATCCTCTCTCACCCAGGCTCAGGGTACTGGCAGAGCAGCTGCCAACGCGTACTCAATGGCATCATCAGCCACCCCTTCCCTAGACCCACCATGTCCTCCTGAGGAGTCCCCCGAACTGTTTGAGCACAGTGTTGGGTACATGCTCCAGGAGGATGCCCAACGATTCGAAGGCTCGGATGATGATACCCAGCTTGAGGAAGTCAGTAGTGTGCGCGCAGAGAGAGGGGATGCTGAAGGACAGCAATCTGGCAGTAGTGTTCCACCAGCTGCAGCTTACTGCCAGGTTTGCTCTAGTGGTGAAGAGGGAGGGGATGATGAGGTCACTGACTCCACGTGGGTGCCTGAAGGGAGAGAGGAGGAGGAGGAGGAGGATGCAGCGTCACATGTCCAACGAGGCAGGATGCCCCCTGGAGGCCAGCTAGAGGCCAGCACAGCAACTGTACCACACCGCAGAGCTCCGCCTGTGCAGGGC